>BSDF01000019.1:7321059-8608142 GCA_027925045.1 Hypotaenidia okinawae | reverse complement strand
GTCTGACCGGGAGGTGATCTCACGGCTCCGAAACTGCGTTGTGGCTCTGGTTACTCAGAAGTTTATGCTCTTTGACACGAGCATCCTGTATTGCTATGAAGCGTCCCTTCCTCATCAGGTACAGAAACCAGAGGTGTTTACTGTGTTACACACTGAGGGGAGGGAACGGGAAGGGCGCATCATTGCTGCTGGAGTCAGTAAGTTTGGTGGTCAGGCTTTCTTTTGGCTCCAAACCATTCTGTACCAAAGTGACAGTAGGAACTTCTCGCCTTGTACATAACATAAATTGCCTTTCACGTTTTCAGGGGTAGTCTGAAGGGTTCTGCCTGTGGACAATTCCAACTATTCCTACTTTTTTTGTTCCATTTGCTGGGATTACAGACCCTCTGTGGCCCCTGTGAAAACAGTGTTGAATTTGGGATTGTGTGAGGGTATGACGTGCTTTAAGAACAAATGGAAAAGCAAGTGTCATGTATTTTATTGAGACTGGTCTTCTGATGATATCCACATCCTGCACGGCAGGAAGGTCCCCACAATTTGACCTTTCACTGTGCAGCTTTTCTCTGTGATTTCTGCCAGCAGAATCACCAGCACTTCTCATAAATGGATAAGATCTGAATTGTCTTCTGCTTTCAATCACAGTGGCAGCCTACTCTGCTAGATGGGATGTTCTTTTGAACTGTACTTCTGTTTGTCATCTCTCCCCAAGTACTGGTGTGTGTGCTTCAGGAGAGATTAGGAGTTGTCAGTAGCACCTCCTTTGATTTCTTGTGGTCTCTGTAAGAATTGCTGTCTCTGGCAAAGTTGACTTTGTTTTAGACCTTCTGCCCTAAACTCACTCGCTGCTCATTTCTGTGCGTCAGGGACCCTCATCCCCATGGAGTGTGCAATAGTAGTAGTTGCTTTTTGGTGCCAATGTTGCTTTTCTTTCCACTGCAGATCAAGGACATTCTTCAACCAGAGGTGATGGAGAAGATCGTTTTGGAAACCCGACAGAGGCTGCTGGATCTGGAGGGATAGGGCACACGCCCCTTCAGATGAGGTCCCAGTGTGGCAGCTTTTAATTCTCAGTGTTGTTTCTGTTGCTTCCCCCTGCCCCCTGCCCTGTGTTCTAGCCCCCAACATTCATTCCATACTTCAGGAGCCTCCAAAATCCCTCATTTCAACTCCTAGGATACCTCCTGAGCCCTTCCAGTACAATAGTATGAAGTAGTAGTTAAGTACAATAGCCTTTTAGTGCAGCAGCCTGAAAAATTGGTATCTGACCTTTATGAAGATGCACATGCAACTGGGACATACCTCATAGCACTTGCTGCTGTGTCTGGTGCCCCTGAACTTTGTGCAGAATGACAGGAGGGGATGTGTTTTGTGATGTTTTTCTCTTCCCCAAGGCTTTCTAAATTGTTTTGATTTTTCCTTTAATACAGATCTGCCAGTCTGTCCTCTGACTGAGAGCTCTTTCTTGTTTTTAAGAGTGCAGATCACAGAGGGCAGGAGTATCCACACCCTTGCTAGCCATACTTTGGGTCTGGCTGTTCACGGTTTCTGTGTCTCAGGGGCATGAGATTGGATGTAGCTGTCCACGAGCTAGGAGCCATGGGCAAGCAGAGCCGTCCTGACGGGCCCTTTTTTATGTCTGATGTGGTGAGCTCCTCTTCTGAGGAAGCTCCATTATTATTTTCTATTAAATATTTCACATTTCAATAAATTTTTTAAACAGTTGAGACAATCAGGAGTGTGTGCATTGGCTTGTCTTTCTCCAGAATGAATTGGGTCTAGCTTGAGAGCTGTGGTTGGCTCAGGTTTCCTTGTGCCAGGACACTCAGAATGGTCACAGTGCCCTGTTACCTCCTCAGTTCTTGCTCCTCATCCCATTCAAGCAACACTTGGCCTTCTCCTTCAGTGTATCTTCTGTGCAGAGGTCCTCTGTTAGTAGATAGCCTGGCGTTGTTCACAGTGGTGCTCTCAATGTTGTTTCCCTGCGGGATCCCATGGGGAGGGTGAGTTGTGCAGCAGCTGTGTCTGGGGGATGGCAGGGAGCCCAGTATGACACTGGTGGAGATCCTCAGGCCAGTGGTAAGAGGTGAGCATGCAGAGCCAGATGTTGGCAGTCCTCTGTGTGGAATGGATGTGGTATTCTCTTTATAGCACCAGAGTTCTGTAAGAGCTGTTTGTAGTATACATGTATTGTGTGTGTGTATATATATATATACACACACATGCATTTGTAGTGTATTAGAGCTTGCACCCCACTCCTGTAATTCTTAAAAGGGATGAAAAAAGCAAAATACCTGACCTGGCTGTCCCTGAGTCTGTCTGATGTGTCAGATTCTCATACTTGCCCCAGGCAAAAGGAAAAAGTCTTTGTGTGATCTTTTCCTGGGAACTAGAAATACCTGCTGCCACTTCTGGCCCAGCCCAGGGCGCTCTGCCTGCAGGCCACAGTAAGCACTAGGTGGCAGCTTCGGATCGCCTTTGGAGAATTTGCCTTCCCCCAGCAGCTCTGCCTCATTGCCCTGCCAGAGAGCAAAGGCTGGATGCCTGCCACCACCGCTGCTACCTAAAGACTGGATCATTACGGAGCTCGGGAGCTAAGGACAAGCAAGGACACGGGTAATCCGTTCTGCTGCTGTACAACTCAGGCTTCTGCCTGTGCTGCCTCTGAAAAGAGTAGTTAACTTCTCGGGGATACGGGTGGAGTGCTCCACACAAGACCTGGGAATTGTTATTTTTGAGTTTTATGAGGATTCCCAATCATGTCCTCAAGATAACTTGGGAGATGTGAAAGCTGAAGCTTGATGGTGGCACTTTCAGGTCTGTGCACAAGGCTGGTATCCACATCTGCATGGACAGGAACGGTGCAAACAGGCTAAAAGCTTTATCAGCCTTTGCAGCTTTTAATTAGAAAAGTACCTCTTTTTCCGTGTCAGTTGCTGTGGTTTAGCAGCTGTTTATTTTATTGCCATATAGGGAGGTTCAGGGATTTCTGCTGTGAGGCTTCTAGGTACAAGCAGATTTGGGATATACAAGTGATGAGAGAAAGTATCTGATGTTCCCTTTTTTTTAAAAAAAGCATTTTTGAAGGCTGATGGAGAGGAGTGTAATTAATCCAAGAGATCTCTTTGCATCTCTGCAACTTAAATGTAAGCAACTCTATGGTGGTTAAAGGGCAAAGGGGTGAAGAGACTGTACTTCACCACCACCTAGAGAAAGTTGATTCTGTTGAACTGGTACATGAATGCAAAATGCTTCTCTGTCCTCAAGCAACCTCTCTGCAGTCAGAATGGGGTTCGGGGTGTTACGAGGCTCTTCAAAGAGCCTCAGAGTTGGGATGTGATGGAAATGTGCTGAGGAAGCGCAGATAATTTAAGAGTTGGATCATGCTTGTGAGTACCAAGCATGAGCTGTCAGACCTGCAAGGTGGGACCGTGCCAGGTTCTCCTAACACACATCTTGAGGAAAGAGTGTTGGTGTCTGCAGTGGGCTGCATGGCTGAGTTGTTCCCAATTATTTTTAATTTTAATTTTCTTCCTCTTTTTACCTCTACATATTAGTCTTTAAAACTCTGGTCTATTTCCAGGCTTCTTATTCTGGTTTTCTCTTCCCATTGTGAACCAGTTTTGGTTATTTATGTTTAATAAATGAGTATACAACCTGAAAAACAGTGAGCTCAAGATTTGGGCTGCTTCAGCTCTGGACTTTATGATTCCTCCTGCTCACTGCAGCATTTCTGATACCTTGACCTTGGGGTTGTATTAAACGGAGGAGTGTATGTCACCCACCCAGTTCCTGTGCTCCTGAATACCTGGCACTTTTGTTTTCAAGCCTGGTAGGAAGAGCAGCACTCCATGTAAAGTTTGGTTCTGGATCTTTTCTGGTGTGTGGGGCTGCTGAAGGTCCCGGTATTTTCCTCCCTGGCCAGGAGGGGTCATTGCTGTTCTTTACAATGATGTCGATAGCAGCATTATCTACATCTGCATGGACAGGAACTGCCCAGAAAGGCTAAAAAGCTTTAGCAGCCTTTGCATCTTTTAATTAGAAAAGTACCTCGGGGTTTTTTTTTCTCCCTATCCAACTGCTGTAGTTTAGCAGCTGTTTACCATCTTATTACCATATGGTAATAAGCACCATGCCAAGCCCGGACCTAAATTCTGTAACAAGACTTCAGCGAGGGCAGCGCTGGCAGTTCCTGCAAACCCATCAGGCACAGCTTTGCAAGCCAGCAGGTAACAAGAGATGAGTGACAAACTTGTGTGAGGAGGGAGAAACTTCCAGAGCAGTTTCAAAGTTGTCTAAGAAAGGGACTGGGTCAGCTGCCTCTGCTGTCGATTAACAGGGCTGAATCCCTGGTGGCTTTTCAGTCTTGACAAATGTTGAGGGCCACCAGTGCTCATCCATCTCAAAAGCAGCTGGAGATGTGCTGTTTGGGCTCATGGTTCCCATATCCAGAGGCTTAAAGCATCACTGATCAGTCATGATCCACAATATGGAAAAATACTTTTTCCCTGTGCCCAGCAGAGGTGAATTAGGAGTCTGACAGGGTCTGGGTGAGGCTCTGGCATCTTGGGTAGGTGGGGGAGCTGGGCCCCCTTTTTCTGCAGCAGGTCTGCACAGGAGTATGGGCAGGCTACATAAAAAATGCCTTTGAAATGAGAAGTCCTGGAGATGTAAAGGAGAAGTCCAGCAAAAGCAGTGTCCTCTGGAATTCTTGAAATAGTCTGTGGGATTTTGCCAGGCAACTTCTAAGGAGGAAGGGTGAAAGGAAAAAACTATGGCTTCTCTGGTTTAAGAACAAGACTGTAGTTGAAAGCAGGATGGGAAAAACCTAGGAAGTGGTTATTTCTCTATGGGGAACAAAAATTCCCATGCAGGCATTAAAACAGCTTAGACTAGTCTGATTTCTTCGGTCACCAGTGCCTGAGAGACGGCGTGGAGCCTGTTTGTGAACCAGCTGTAGCACCTGCCTGCACTGCTCACTTGATATGTGGCACAGATGTGCTTGAAAGCAGAGCTAGTGAATAGTTCCCTTCCTGGTGAGCACTGCCTGAGAACACAAAATCACTTGTCTGTAGAAAAAAATGCCCTGTTTCTTGGTGGGAGTGCTTGATTCATTTACTAACATGAAGAATGGCAACCCCTCCCTTTAGTCCCAGTAATAACCACTGTGATTTCAAATTTGTGCTAATGGGTTATTAATCCAATTACTGCTGCTTATTATGTTACTTCTGTATCATCCACATGCAGTTCTGCTCTTCAGTTGAGGTGAATGGTATAAATCCAAAGCTTTCAGCAGACCCTAGAAGACAGAGAAACCCAACTGAGATTATAGGCAATCTTCAAACGGCTGTCTCGGGTTCCTGAGGGCTACTAATTAATATGCTAAGGTTCATTATTTGCTAAAGAGGTTGAAGCTTTAAGATACTGTAATGAAGGAAACATCACTGCAGCTGTTGGATGTAACAACCCTCACTTAATTGAAGGAAAACAGAAAAACTATCGAAGTATTTTTTATTAAGTATATGGGATGCATGCGGGCCACACACGAGGCTCAATTGAAAGACAGAGTCTAGGTTTTTTAAATCATTCTGCATTCACACAGTGTTTGTGTCTCCTCTAATAATTTCTGAACCCACTAGGCAACTTCAGGCTTGTTAATGTGAGACAATTATGTTCACAGAAACTGGCAACAGGGTAGGGGACAGAAAATATAATACCCTTCAGGAAAGAAAAGAGGGCAGGTACCTTGCTGTGATATTTGGGAGTGACCAGCTGGCCCATCTGCCTGTGTGCAGCCCCAGATTCTCTACAGTACTGCTTTGGGAAATGCTTTTGGAGCAACTGCTGAATGGAAAGAGGTTGGGGACTGGCAGAGAACCTGCCCCACTTTACTGTAGAGCATTGGAAGGAACACCTGACTGTTGACCCCAATGATTCATTCACCTAGTCTGTTAGATAAAAAGTAAGTAGATATCTGCATAGATTTCAGGTGAGGCAGGGAGAAGCAGATACACAGCCTGTGTTGTCCAGAACACAAGTTCTGTTTATTTGCAATTACCTCTGTGTATTTTGGTCAAGGTGGTCTGAGTATCACGGACCTGTGATAGTCTTCTGGAGACTGGTAGGAGAGATTATCCAGGATGCTCTGATTGGACCCAGAAGGGGATAACATTTTCAGTAAAGGATGCTTGGTGGTTTGTTTTGGTTTGGTTTTTTAAACAAATTTCTGTCAGGCTGCACAGCCTGTACCGACAGCTTTGTTTCCTCGCTTTCATTCAATCCGCGGGGGCTGATCAGGGCGTTAGATCACTGCAGTGAGAAGCTGAGCTCCATTACCAAGATAAACTGGAGAGATGCTGCTGAGTTTGAGAGATGTGACCCTGGATCTGTCTCAGCGTAACGTACCACAATTTCTCTCTCCTGCGTGCAGCACAAACAGCCTCAGCATCTGCAATTTCAGTTGCTGATGGAGAAATGTAATAGAAATGCTTTGGAGTCAGTCTCCTGGCTAAGAATTAGTGATGTAGGAGCAGACTGGCGCAGCAGAGGTGGGAGATCCCATAGGGCTGTATGAAGTGCTACATTTCAGCTGCTATTGTTGGAAGATGAAAAATACATGTTTTCCAGGGACCTTGAATATGGTGTAGGAAACAGGGAGTGTGTTTGGATTTGTCACAAGGGAGGAGTCGGCATAAACAAGCCACTCTGTCCAGATGGTTACCCTGAGCAGGAGGGTGCTGCACAAAATTGCATTTGTGTGTTCTCCCGTTGTCGAGTGGGAGCAACCACAGACCTTTGACCAAACTACCCTGACCTCAAGCTGCTGCCACAACCCTCTTCTATTCCCAAGGTGAACGTATGAGAGACTATCTTCGGTGTCACCCTCTGTGCTCTTTAGCTCAGGCAATGCTAGTGCTGCATGTCTACGGACGCCACAGAGCAGGCTGAAAAACTTGGGGTTTTAACTTCATCTTTGTACCAAATGGGGCATGAAAGTAGATCAATAAAATATTTTATTGTCATATTCGTTGGTCTCTATGGCTGATTTTAGTATCAGGTTCTGCACATGTTCTGACAGCATTAGTGAGGAAGTGAAGTCCTTTGTGCAAGCAGGGTGACTGATCCCTGGTTGTGGAAAAGCTGATGGTTGTGCTCACAGCTGACCCACCAAGGATCTCTTCCCCCTGTTCATCTCTGCAGGAAACCTGGAGTCCAGAGCTGTCCAGGGGTCTTGAGATCCGGGGTGGGGGCTTCTAGCTGTGCTGAGGGCCAGCAACCTCTGTCAGATCTAAGGGAATACAGCTTGGGTGGCCCTTGGAAAGAGATAAAGGATTTGACAGGAGCTTTCTGTGTCCTTGGCTAGCATTTGTGAGCAATGTTGCACCAGCAATCTCTCTTCTACCTGTCCTTTTCACTGTTTTCCCTTTCATCCCACTCCACTAATGGCTCCCCCTCAGTTGCCCTCATCTTCCCCTTCCTGCCCTCTCTGTCTGCCTCATCTTCCCTTCAGACCCCTTCATGGCACCCCCGTTTCCCTCATGGCTTCAGCCTGGAGACACTTTAATGTCTCCCAGACCCCCCATTCCCCTCACGGCTCCCCTCACCCCCGCCTTCAACTCGATCCCTCGTTCCCCTCAGAGGTTCTCCCTCATCTCCTCAGGGACTTCCCCTCATGTCCCCCATCGTCCCGGCTGTCCTCCCGCACATTGCCGTCATGGCGGCGAGCGTACCGCCCAAACGGCCCAGAGCGGGCAGCGGTCGGGCAGGAGGCGGGGGCGGAGGAGGAGGGGCCGGAAGGGGATGTGACCGCCCGCCCCGCCGGCCGGGGGTGGGGCTGTGCCGCGCCGGGGGTTCCGGGATCTCCCTCGCCGCCTGCAGCCGCCCCCCGCCAGTCTCGCTCCGCGACGCGGGTGCCCCCGGCGGCAGCCCCCGGGGTACCCCACTCGCCCAGCGGCCCGTCGTCCCCCTCCAACAGCCCGGCCTGGCGGGGCCCCCTCTGGACGTGCGGCCGCCCGGCCGTGCCGCCCCACGCCCGGCCCCCTCCGCGCGTCCCGCCGCGGCCGGGCCGGCCTCGGCCCCGTTCCCGCTGCCCGCCCGGGCCTTGCCCGTCACCGGCCTCCTCCACGGGGATGCGGCCTCCCCGGTCACCCCCGCTTGACCTCTTCTGGCTGCTGTGCAGGAACCGGCCTCCCGGAGCGCGTCCCCGGCCTCGCACCCCGTCCCCGGCACCCGGCTCCATCTAAGGCGGGCAGCAGGCCGGGAGGGCGGCCACCTGTGCCGGCCCGGTGGCCCCAGCGCTGCTTCGACGCCACCATGACCCCCCGGCCCCGCCGGCCAGCTTCACCTCCACCGGCGTGTGGGAAAGGTAGTGGCCGTGCGGGTGGCCCGAGGCTTGCGATGGAAGAAGGCGAGGCGTTGTGAGGCCGGACTGCCACATCTCCCGGTCCTGTTCCCTTGCCCCAAGGAGCGTGTGGAGCCTGCCAGGCCAAGAGCCGCTTCTGCTTCACCTTGCGAGCTGACATGGCCTCAGCCTACTTGATCCTGCTAGTCTTCGTCGATACTTGAAGCTGAATAACGTGGCTCTTTGGCCTGTGCTAACTCAATGCTATGCAAAAGAAAAGGAGGAGAAAAAAAAAGAAACCTTGGCAGTGGTTGCAATGGGAATGGCTGTTTCCTGCCCTGGGTGAGCCTACATGTGGTTTATTGCTTGTGAGATGAACTAATTCTCTTTACCCGGTGGAAGAAGCAATACATATGGCAACCTGAAACTTTGGTAACGCTTGGTCATTACTAAGCAGTTGGAACTTTTACTCATATATTGTTTTTTTGCATAAAGCCACCTAAGGAGCCTTGTCACCACCTTCAAAGGCATTGGAGGAATCTGCGCTTGTCTTAATTCTTCACCTGAAGTGACTATCACGCAGCGAGTGCAACCAGCGCACCCGCCTAAAATACCTTCTTCAAAGCTTCTTCCCAACCTGGAAGATCAGGGATCACAGACTTCTTCAAAAACTTCTCGTCCTGGGAAAGGCTGCCCATATTTACTTTATGGGGCAGCAGCCTGGAAAAGTTCTTGGGGACCAAAGGAGGCCAAGTCTGCCTGCCCTGCACTTTATCAAAGGAGCAGGGAAGAAGGAGTCATCGAGGCATGGAGGCCCACACTGTAACGTCTTTGTTGAACACGGTAAGAGGTTTCAATGTCTTTTGGTTTAACTTTGATTTGCCAAGCTAGATGCCATAGGGACATATTCCAGGGCATGGTGCAGATACGTAGGCATTGTACATCATGGAAGTATTCTGTTTTTTTCTCCTCTTCTGTGATTGTTTATTAAGAACAATAATGTGGGTCAGGTTGCTTGAAATCTGAGGAGAGGTCTATGGTACAGCTAAACGTGAAATACAAGGGACTAAGTTTTCAGCTTTGTGCAAGTTTCTCATTTCTGCCTTAGGTATGTTCTTCTTTACAGACTGGGAGAGTGTTAAATCCTTTTTAACTTGCCTGTGTCATAGGTATAGACCAGCCACAGTTGATGGTGATGCTATGGTCAACAACAAGCAGTCTTTAATTATCTTTACAAAAGGGGCTCTGCTACTTGGGGAGGGGGAAAACTTTGAAACTTTGTGGATTCTGCTGTTGGAAGAACTGGTTAGAACAAGCGAGTTTCTTGTTAACTTGCTTAGTGCATTTGCAGGTCTTTTGGTTTGTGGTTTCTCAAAGTTAAGATGTTAAGCCTCGTGCTGTGATGGATTTAAGTACTGGAGCCATGAAGTGGCCAAGTGAGGGGTACAGGAGCCCTATCACTTGTTGGTCTTGTGCAAATTAGGGGTGTATATGAGAATCTCAGGAGAGAAGCCAGATGAGAAGCTCAGTAGGACACAGAGATAGGCTTAGTGACCTTTTCAAATGTTGTGGTTTTTTCTTTAATAAAATGACCAAAGAATTTGTAACCTGAAGACATCTCTACAAAAGCAGAGTGCAGAAATGCACTATTTCACTGGAACTTTTTGGAGTAAGCCATGCTTTTGCACAATGCTTCTCCAAATACATTTGAATTTTAAAAAGACATGCTACTGGCTGCTATCTTTGGCTGGAGAATGGGATTTTGACAAATCTTCTTCAGGAGTTTTGCCCTCTCAAGAAAGTTTATCTGTGAACAAAACAAAACTGCATCTGTAATCTCTGTATAACTAAAAATGGAAGTGTTTGCTGTGTCTGAGAACACAGTCTAGTTAGTGGAATAAAATTGATTTGACTTTGTTTTAGCTGAGCTTTGCTTTCAAATTTTTTCTCGTTCTGTGTTTCTAGAAGGGCCCAAGAAGTCCTGTTCAGTGGTCAGCAAGGCAGAGATCCCGTGTGTGTACTAAAATACTGTTCTGAGTTAAATTGATGTTGGGTTTTTTAATTTCCCTTAGAATTTTTGTGTGCTGAGGAAGTTGAAGGTAATGAAATGAAGGTTAGAGAACGGATTGGCTAACTTGGCCCTCTGATGATAAACCCACTGCTGGATTTTTCCAAACCATTCTTTCAGCCCTGTGATAAACCTGCTTCTCCACCCCCGGTTTGGTTGCTGCTTTTACTACTTTGAACAGAGTTTCAAGGTCAGATGAGATACAGCAAGGGCTCTAACAGTAAGCAACACAGCACTGTAACTACCTTTGGTGTGTTGATGTACTGAAAGAGCCAGAAATGCTCCTTTTTGATCATCTAACAGGAATAGGCAGATGGTAACTTCTTGCTGGTATGACCTGAGGTCAGAAGATCCTAGTGCATTTGCAAAGAAAAATAGCGTCTATAATGTCCACACACCATATGTCCACAAAAGACCTCAGTGTCTTGATTCAGAAAAGAATAAACTTGAAATGGGACATCAAGGCCAGGACATCTGTTAAGAGAACTGTAAAAGATCAGCCTCGCTTATCCACATGAGGGAAATTTTCTTCCTTTGAGTGTATGAAATGGTTCTTCGAAGTACAGGCAGTAGAAGGCTCTACCACCGTTGGTTGCTGTTCAGCTCTGGTTTGAATTTGGTCTGTTTCTATCCTGGAAAAAAAACCTCTTATCTTAAAATATCTGGAAAAATACAGAGGCAACAAAGATCATTCTGGAAAGTTTCCTCCATTCTTAACTGTTAATTTGTCTTTGAAATGTAGAGTCAGACATACTTCATAATTACTGGATAGTGTTTGATGTTTTCAGTCCTGTTCCAATACGGTGCCATAGGCAGTACCTCATAAAAATAGGTGGGTGTTTTTTCTGAGCTTAAATTTTTGCATGTTTGTCTTTTAGGACTTTCATGACAGTTTCTTCTACAAGCCAAACACCGTTATCTGGTTTCTCTGTCATGCTGTGGGAGCTGGTTTGTCCCAGGAAAACCATATTCCTTCTTTTCATAACTAAGAAATGCTTAAGGAGAAATTCCAGGGTGGGCTTCTTAAAGGAAGCCCCTAGAGATGGCTGATCTCTTAAAGGTAGTTTTTTGAAGTTCTTTGATATTAAAACCTGTGGCAAAACACAAAAATGCAGGGTTGGTAGTAGCATGACTCTCCTGCCATGCTTATGTTTCTGTAAAGCTGTTTCATGACCCTGTTTCAGAGGGACCACGACCTGGTAGGTTCTACTGAGGCTCCTTCAGCAGACCCTTGGCAGTGATTTTCAGTGCTGAAGATTGCTTTGGTGGTGTTGAATCTTCACTGAAAGTGTTAGTGAAGATGATGAGATAGCAGTGCAAGGCAATGTAACTTTGATTTCTCAGCTGTCGTGCTCTCCATAGCACTCAAAGCAATGCATTGAGAGGCTTCTGAAAAACAAGGAGGCAACTGGCCAGAAATCAGCTCTGCTGGTGGTCAAATGTTCTGGGAAAATAATGCAGAAAGGCTCTAAATTTTCTCATGAGTTGGTAATTGAGCAAGTGCATTAAGGGGGAAAAAATAATCTATCATCAGGTTTTGGACTTCTTTCTTTGTCATTCTTTCTTCACTAAGGGTGTTGTAAAACATGACAAAGAAAGTTTTACAACACCCATAGTTCATGCTGCTGTAGTTACCTTGGGCAGCAGAGTAGTAGTCCCTGATGGGATTTCACAGACTTCATCTTGATGCAGATTACTCCATCACTTAGATTTGCAAACTTGAAATTAAGAGAAAATGTAGAGGCAGTGGTTTGTCCTCCACTCTGCTGTTCTCAGCTGAGAAATGTGTCTAATCATGGCTTTTTTGGGAACATCCAACTGAGGGAGAAGCTGTGGTCAGTAGACAGTTAATGGGACATACTTTGTAAATGCAGACTGAAGTTTGTACACTAGTGTGTCTTGTACCTTCCCAGAACCTTAATGTCAGCAAAACATGAACTTCTGAAAAGAATGAAATGATGATGTGTTAAGGTGTATTACCCCAGGGCTCAGCTCTGATCCCGGAGTTGGCAGTAGTCGACCGCAGTGATTGGCAAACACCACACCTTCTCTAGCTGTCTTGGATAGGTGTTGTGGTGCTGAGTGATGAGCAGATGCCCTGAAGCATCTCAGGAGAACTGTATCTCCAAGCAAAAGCAGCACCTGAAGGCTTAAAAAATGAATTATAATCATTAGACCTGTGATGCTGAGGTGAAGAGATGTAGAATAACTGGTTAGTGAGGTGGTGAGTTTGGTCCACAGCTCTGAATTCTGCACAACTGCCAGTCATGATGCTGCAGGGTCAGCAGCAGGATGGTGTTCTGAGGGGTGACGTCCTGAGTGGTGTCTCCACTTGTACAAACCCAAAAAGTTGGGATTTAGGTGTACTTTTTGCTGTGCATGTTGTGATAGTGACTGGAAGTAGGGATCATCTTTCCATGGACATTTTGGTGGGAGCTTGAGTGTGATATCTATTTGTTTGAATGTGTTTAGCAGCAGGAAATGGTGGTAAATAATAACTTGAAATACAGGTCTTCCAAGTGAAGACACACAAACTTTGAGACATTCTGCAAAGTAATATAAATAAAGCTAACTGTTATTCACTGCCTTTAAGCTGCCAGGCAGTGATAGTTTTTAAGCTTTATTTTAAGTATCTTTAGAATATACTGAGTAAAGTACTTACACAAGAGTGTTCTTCTCATATTCTCTTGTAGTGATAAAATGTGGTCTTTCTGATAGTTTCTCTTCCAGCAGATAAGTGATAGGGAAGCTGAAATGAGTTGTTTACCTTACTGGAAATGGATCCTTTTTTTTTTTTTATACCTATAATGCTGAATATAGCTGGAGTCAGTCTACTTACAGCCTCTTCTGTATTGGATCTTCTAATAAGGGTGCTGAAAGTTGTAGTGCTTTAATTAGGAAGTAGTTATGCAAAATAGATCCGTAGCATAAGCTTGGCAAAGCTGCCAGTTGGAGATATGACCTATGAAATTGGCTATTGGGGGGGGTGAAGCAGCATCTTTGCTTATATTATTAATTAAACATTGATTTTTAAGTGTCTTCAGGTTTAATAATCTAACTTGTGTTGTTAAATTTCATATTTCAACTGCTTTGATTGTCAAAATGAGTAAATTACCTTGCAGTTGGTTATTCCCTCCAGACGTAGTGACTGACCAGCATGTATGGCTATATACCACAGTATCTACTGTTACAGTTACATCAGTGTTTATTATCTTTATTAAATATTGATCATTTTCATGCTATGTAAGAAAATGCATAATTCTGAGAGGTATTATTTATTATTTTGTTGTGAGCAAAATGTTATTAATAACTGTAAGGCTTTGGAATATACTTTTGTCAGCTGGGTGCTCCGGAGCGGGTTGTGATCTAGCAGTAATATATGACTTCATACTCCTTATCCATTATCCTACAGGTGAGCTTAATATATCTTCTTTATATGCAATATGCATTTATTAGTCAATTGCCCATACATGGAAATTATTTAAATGAGATTCTTTCCATACTAGAACTCTGTTTCTTTAAAGCCATGTAGTTACAAACCCCACATTTATCTCTTCCCATTGTTCCTTAGGGCATTTTTATACTCCGTCTCTGCTTCACCAACTGCAAAACCTGAGACTTGAAAGAAACTGCTTTACTGCTCCTGATTTTGCTTAAGAGCATTCACCTGAAATTGTATCGTTGTCATCGGCCTAATAGGAGTCTATTATTCAGAGCCTGCCTTCAGCGCCTCAGCTCTGCATTCTAAACTGACAAAACTTTCTTCATTGTTAGGTTGGAGATTTGGCAGCTCCCAAACTTTAATATCCATCTCTATTAGGAGACACTTATCCCCAGCTTTTGAGATCACTGCTTATGTATCCAACTCTGATGTGATTCAGTATTAGGCTGGTTAATGCTGACATGTGCTCCCCACCAACTGCAGAGTTGTTTACTGCTTCTCAATATATTCCTTTTCATCATACAAAGCTCTCGCTATACATTTTTTCCTGCTCCAATTATCAAATACCAGTAGGTTTCACTAAGAAGCTCTTCCACAAAACTTGATCTGGGATTGGAGTTTGTTAGAAAAGAGATCTAAGACTTGCTAAACTGCTTTTCGGCACGCTGAGGTGGAAGATGATGATGATGATGGGGAAAAGGCTAATCCTTTTCCTGGGCAAAAGCAGTTCTGTTTTGTGTGCTGACTAATCTTTGATAACTTGCCATGTTTAAGCAGTTCATCTCCTTCATGACAAATAGGTAGTGATTGCTCACATGCCAGACTTTCATTAATAGATTGTGCTGGTTCTGCATTCTTATTTACCGATTTTAATAGGATGGCTACATGAGAAGATCAGGACAGGGGAGGCAAGAGAAAGCTGCAGGGTATTAGAATAGAAATCATTGCTTGTAAGTGATCATCTCATTCAGTACATTTCAACATTTACCAACGAACTCATGGTATTTTAAATTGAAGAGTTTAAATCTTAAGCTTGAAAGTCAGGACTTGGCACAGCCATGTCGCTGAATGTTGGGAGTCCTGAGTTTCATCCCTGGTGCTCTGCGGCGTATCATGAGGGTGCAGAAAGGTGAAAATGGCCTTGGAAAGCCTTGTCCTACCCAGCAGTCTTCTATCATTTCAGGTGTGCTGTGCCATTCCTGTGAGAAGTCTCCTTATAAGAAGGTCAGTTGTGAATCACAGAAGACCGTTACTGTAGGGATGTGCAGAGCAGAATGGAGAGGGGCTCTTGTTGCTTTGCTTTTGTTGACTGTCTTACCAGCCACCTCTTACCTTACTCTATTCTGACTGAAGATCAATCTAAACAACTTGTAGTGGTTATTAATCTGCTTACCAGAGTGCCCATTGTCTCAGGTTAAAGAGGAATCTTGGACAAAAAGGAGAATGAACATCTAGACAACGTTAGTGAGTAAAGCCACCTAAGGCAGTGTCTTTCCTAGGTTCTTAGCTTTGTTCTTCTTTTCACCTTGCATGTTTAATGCCAGTTCTGCACATGGACATTAAGTTTTTGAAAAAGGGCTGGAAGTTGAACCACCCTGATCATAAATTTTGATACAAATTTACTAAAAGTTGTGGGTTGGTTTTGCTTGGGGCAAGTGTGTCCTGAATATTAAGCTTGCTTTAGTTTTTCCCTAAAGTACTTTCTGAAGTTAGGCCTGAAGTCAGAGCTGGGTTTTTTTCTTTTCCAGCATTTCTTCCTTGTTGTTACCCACTGTGAAAAGCCTGACCTTGTTTTTCTGCGGGGTGATCGCTGCTAATTCATAGAGACGCAAGCGAGATCATCATTCTTTCATGAGTGAGGAGACCGCCTGATTTATGTTGTGTCATCTCTGTGCTCTGTTTTTACCTAATGAATAGAATTTCACAACAGATTATTAATCATTAAGACTTTGGTTTCGTTGTGTGTGTGTTAAAGAATCAATATTGCTAGACGTTGCCTGCCTGGAGAAGCCTCTTACCCATTAGTGCCGCTTTTCTAAGGTGTTTTGGGGCATTTATCTTTTAGACTGACTCCAGTTCCTGCCTTACTCCTACCATATCAGCTGAGTACTCCTCGTATGCCTTTCCAGGGCCTGAGTTGTGTCCAGTCTTGCCTCTCTGTAGACTCATCCTTTGAAGTGCCATCTGATCGGTAACAAATCCTGTCTGGTTCAGTCTCTCCTTCAAGCTCATAAAATAGCAATATGCTGAACTTCATTTTGCTGTGGTTTGCATGCCATATTTGCATCAAAGAGGAAATGGTGGCCTTGGAAGCTGGGAATAATGGATGAGGAAGATAATACAGAATTACATACTCTGCTGCCTGTTAAATGCCTGGGATTTGGGATGGCAGAGCTTGCTGAAGTGCAGGGTTTCCCCCTTCCCTGACCTGCTGTTTGTTCACTGTCCAATGTCCATCGCCCTTGGGAGTACAGAGCAACCTGGGTATGTTCCCTGTGTTCCCCGTCACGCTGACACAGCGTAGGAGGAAATTTCACTTACTCCACGTATCCAGAATCTACCAACACAAACACGCAAAACCCACCAGGTTGTTGCAGCAAACCCCATGATCTGATCCCTGCCTGGTGTAACTGATAGTGTGTTCATGGCCTTTTTTTTAGGGGTGTATGTTCCTGAAATAAATATTCTTGTTTTTCCAGAGTTTGGACCTGTGAGATAAGGATGTAGAAACTTTAAATAGGAAATTTTGGGGGCTTTCAGGAAATGTTTGCTATTTTTTTTTGTTCAAGTTGCCAGTTTTTAGGTGCTGTCTCAGTGAAAGTAACTGCTAAAGGGCTGTTCCTGAGTTCTCATTTTTCTTGGTTTCTGGTACGACTGCAGTGGGTTATCAACAGGACTGGTACACACTAAACTCAAGTGTTTTCACTCGGATTTTTGTGGTACCTTTATGATAAAAAGTTGGGAAAATCCAACTGTCATTTGGTGCACTGGCCACCAGGTGTCTTCTCTGAATCTTTTTAATAACTTGCTCCGGTTAAAACAAACCCCCTGCAGTTAAGAAGTGTCTTGGAAAGGAGCAAAAGAACCAGGGTCAGAAGTGACAACTGTGAATTTCAGAAATAGTGCCTGTCAAGTCTTTTTAGTTACTTTTAGAGCCTATAATCTTTCTGAGCTTGCTGGCTGATGAAAAAGAGGTTGGTAGGTAATGTTTGCTTTTGCTGTTAATGGGAAAATCTTGCTACCATCCCTCTTCAAGCTCCGTTTCAGCCCATTCTGCATTTTTTAAAACAGCAGAAATAGTTTTCAGTGCTGTGTTCCTCTTCATTTGTAGCAGTCTTCTGCATTTGATCCCCTGCCTCTTTTATTATGCCACACCAACTTCTTAAAATTGTATACTTTTTTTTTTTTTAATAAAATTGTGTGGTCCTCTCGGTATAGAAACAGATTCTGTAAATCCTCTTGTAGCCTTGTGTCCAGCATTTCTAAACAAACAAGCTTTTGCTGGTGAGGATGCTCAGGGAATAACTGAAAACAATATTCAGCTTCTTACAGCTATTTACACAGTTGGTGTTGCCTGAATGTCAGAACTGCTATCACAAAGCTAATTGTGGAGTTAAACTTTTATGAAGTCATAACAATACTAACAAAAGCAAAGCTGTAATCTAGTAATACTCTATTTTACTCAAATCTCTTTTGGGTGGGAGAATTTTATAATAATGAGGTAGTGCATCTAGCAACATAGTTTAAGCTATAAATATGTATGCTTGAATGGGTTTTTATTATTTTTATTAGCTCTAAGTTTTCTCTTCACATCTTCTGTAAATCTGACAGCACATAATGCTCATCTAAAAGGTACGTTCTTGTTTAGCCAGAATTACTGGAAGAGCTGTTGGAGCTATTGTTGTCTGGCTACACCTAATGTTTGCAAATAACTTAGGGAAGCTCAAATGAAAAATTCTGAATGAATGCCAAGCTGTTATTTCTTAAATATATTTAACTTGATGGGTAAGAAGAAGCACTTTAAATTCTCTGCAATTAAACCTTTACTTCTTTTAAGACCGTTGGTGGATTGCACCAAATGTGTATGCTATGTTCACTTTTTTCCCCAAAAAACATAGAGCTATTTAGTACCAAATAGCCATCCTTTAGTGGAAATTAACTGGAGGGAAGATGAAGGTCTTCCTATCATTTGATACTGTTGATGTTCATGTGGAAGCCGCAATTGTCTGTTATGACTAAATAGGGCCTCCCACACAGGGGTTTGGATGTCAAGGTGCTATCATCTTTCAGGTACTAAGTAGTAATTATTGTTGGGATGTGATCACATCAGACAGTGTAAGTGTTGCTCAACCCTTCACATTCCATGGCATTGGTGGGGGGGGGGAGGAAAATCTGTTGGAGAAATCAGACCTCACTGCAAGAGTTACTGGTGCTTTTTACCTTCTTATTTTTTTGATAGAGAGTGGGCATACAGCGAGGCTTCGCCTGACAAGTACATCACCAGATGCACTGTGTGGTTTGTGCTTGTCCTCAGCCCAGTGTGCAGGCATGTTCTAGGGGTTCGTTCTGGAGCCGCTGCAGCGAAGGGTCTGGAGAGGACCAGATCCTAAAGGCAGTTACTGGCTAGCAAAATGCACAGTGCTCATAACACCTCTTGAATAGGTAGGTAATATTCTCTCAGCCAAGCAGAAGGATGAATTAGAATAATAAAGGTCGGATTTTTGGATGCAAATACTAGTTTTAAATGCTAATATAATCATTTTGGGTACTGCAGTTTTGCCTCTGAGAAGCAAAGGTACTGCATGATGTTTCACTGAAGACCTGCCACAACGTTGATAAGGAGACCTCTGCTGCAAACTTGACTGAGCAGTAGCACAGCTTTGTAATATGGGTAAAACCACAGGATTTGAAGACTAGAAAATGAAAATAGCAATCAGGGCTGCATTTAGTATTAGGTAAAAGATTCAAAGGACCTTCAAATGTTACCATGGAATATTTGCATTCTACTCACTGAAGTAAGTAGCATAAATCCAGTGAGGTTTTTGTTCTAATTTGGTACTTAGCTTACCGTTCCCCAGTAAAGCTCACATTCCAGTGCGTTGGCCACGTTCACATCACTTAGTCCTGCATAGCTGCAAACCATTAAAAACCATCAAGGTGAGAGGCAGACACCAACCAAGCAGATGCCTTCCAGCTAAGTCGCTTCCCTCATCTCCAATGCTTCCAATTTAGGAAGTGGTGGTCTTCAGCTGAACTTCAGAACCTGATGACCTAGAGCCCCTGGTATGAGCTACGTTTCAAGGCTACCAGATAGTCTTGAATCACCCAGTTTTGAGGGTGCCTCATCACTCTGGGCTCCATGAGTCATGGCAGCGAGCTGTCTGCCAGTTGATAAAGGGTGGATGTTGTGGCTGAAATGGGGAGATTGCTGGTGAGCCACCTTTAACGTAACGGTGCCGTACAGTATCTGGGGTGCTTGCTGGGGCTCGAATATTTTGGCCGTTCTACCTTTAAATTAGTTTAAATAGCTCCGTGGATGTCACAGTTTTTAAATCCCAGAATTAGAAGGACTGCAGCTCTTCTGTGGTTATGAGGCTTTCATCTGTTGAAGTTGTACTTCAGAAAGTTGACGTGCTGCTTGTGAAATGCTCCCCTAAGGCAAATCAAGCCCTTTGGGGAGGGGGACTGAGGACTGGAGCGAATCAGACAGGCATTTTATGTTTCAATTATTAATACAGTACTTTTTATGATTCTCAAATTGGAATTGCTAGCAGCTGAATTTTAAAAATGTACTACTTCTAAAAATTTTAGAAGTAAAACTAACCCCATGCAAGTAAAGGTGCTCTTTCCTACCTCAGAGACCTTTTTACTACAGTCTTACACAATCATGCTTGGATTTGAGTTCCCTTTATCCTTGCTTTGGTGTGCACTGCGGTTGTACCCATACCTGGCTGACGTGGAGGTCCGCGTTTAAAGCTGGAGGAGGGAAGGGTTAGATGAGATATTAGGGGGAAGTTCTTTACAGAGAGAGTGGTGAGGGGCTGGAACAGGCTGCCCAGAGAGGGGGTGGGTGCCCCGTCCCTGGGGGTGTTCAAGGCCAGGTTGGCTGGGGCCTTGGGCAACCTTGTGTAGCTCCAGGCCTGGAGGTTGGTGTCCCTGCCTGTGGCAGGGGGTTGGAGCTCTGTGACCCTTGGGGTCCCTTCCAACCCAGACCAGGCTGGGATTCTATGATTTGTTCAGCGTGCATAAGGGATGAGTCCATGAGAGCTTTGCAGCCTCCTTGGGAGGGAAAGGTCTGTCTTAAGGGGGCGTTCATTAAAAGCTAATGGTAGGGTGCATCCCTGCTTTGTAAAAATACTATGATTTATTTTAAATGGACACAAGAATGCTGTACAATTAAAAAATATCACACTGATGTTGAATACAAAGCCGAGCAAATGGATTTCTTTAGACTGCAACAAATTGGAAGAGAACGGGGTGGGTGCTTTCCCTTGCTTCTCTCTCCCCACCAAAAAGTGGTTTTTAAAAAAAAAAAATCTGAGTGTAATACTTGAGGCAAAGTGCTAGAAAAAGAAAAGGGGGGGGGGAGGAAAGGAGGTTGGTGGGCGAGGTTTGGTAAGAAGCTCTGTCAGCACACCCAAACCCAGATGCTGCTGCTGTGGGCCCAGCTCTTCTGCAGCGCTGTTCGAGTGGTGCAGATCCTGTCCAAGTGAAGCCCCACCAGAGCTGGGGATTTAGTTGCTGGCAGCTGCCTGTACTCCTCCATCTCCTCACCCCATGCAGCACCTCTGACTACAAATCACCCGTCCTGACTCTTGACTTCATAGGCGAACGCATCGATCGGAGCATCCGGAGTTTGCTGCTCTGGGGAGGGAATTGCTTTTAGCCAGGGATCATACCTGGAGCGTTCTATGAAGAGTTTGGCTGAGGAGCTGACCTCACCGGAGGTTGGCCTTGGGAGAGGGGGGTGTTTTGTGTGCACTGCAGAAGTAAAAGCAGAGAAGATGGACAGGGGGAGGAGGATGAGGGAAATGTGCATGGCTTCTCCAGGGCTCTGCTGCCGCTTCCTGCTGCGGGGGCGGTTATGAGCCAGCCTGGATGACAGAGCTCCTGTTATTTTGAAATGTAGCATACCGCAGATAAACCACGACAAGGATCTTCGTTCCTACTTTCCCTTATGCCACCTACACTTTTCCTCCCACATTTGGCTCCTGCAAACAGTAGAAATGAAAACTCGTGCTACCAAACCCAAACCAAATAAAACTTGAAAGAAGAATAAAAAATAAAAAAAATCAAACCTTTTGCACACAGCTTTTTCTTTCTGCTTGGCATCAGCTTGTGTTATGTTTGAAAGAATAATTGAGAGAAATTTTTTCAATCATTTCCCCTCAGTGTGAGGATTGTCCTTGGATAAGCAAAATGTATATTTTCATGCTGGGTAATTGAGGTTTGTGTAGGTAGTGATTGCATGGATGCGCCAATGCTGAGACAAATGAAATGCTGTGTTCTCCCTTGTAGCAGGGAACAGCAGCGCACATCACAGGTAGTTAACAAGTACCTGCTTGGTTTGTTCACAAGTCAGAAAACCAGATCCTTTGTCGTTATGTTCTTTATCATCATAAAGTTGCAACTTCTTGCTCTATAAGCTCATGTAAATAAGTAATAAGACTTCTTTATAGGAGTGGAAGTGGGTTAAGAAAAGGGTGGAAGTGCCTGAAGGAACTCAGGGATGGGATAATTTGGTTGCTGGTTCAAATTAGAAACCCTGTTTTTTTCCACAGGTAATAGTGCTGATACATGGGGTGCTGTGCGTGTTCACTTTGCTTTGATTTTTCATTGGAGTTAAGGGAAGATTAAACTCTTCTTCTGTTCCATTCTCCAGCAGCCACCTGTCCTTGGTGAATTTGTGTAGTATATCTCCTGACATTTCACGCTTGGCTTGTAGCTGCTCACCTATTGCCTTCCAGGGTGCTAAAGCTGATTTTTTTGGGGGTTGTGGGTTGGTTTGGGATTTGGTTTTTTTGTTTGTTTGCTTATTCTTTGTGGTGTTGTGTTGGTTTGGGGGTTTTTGTTGTTGTTGGGGATTTTTAATCTCTACCAAATTGTTGCTTTTTCTTTTTTGGAGAAAGAACTGTCCTTCAAATTGGATGCTCTTGCAGGTTGGCTGATTTGTATTCTGTGGGACGATGAAAATCCTGCTGTTGAGCTGAAGGAACTGAAATCCTTGTTTAGAAAAGAAAATCATAATTTTTCTTACTGCCTGCTAGAAAAGCTGTTGGCCTGCGCTTGCAGGTGACCTGCCAAGGATTTAAAAAAAAAACACATGGATTTTATCCTCTTTTTTCTGGTTTTAAGATGGTCAAAGCTGGCATGAAAAATGGTGGTTTTTCTGAGAGGGCCTTTGTGCCCTAAGCAGCAAAAAAGAGCAAAACCTAATCTTGTTTTTCTTCTTGGGTCACCTTTTAAGCTCCTGGATATATTAGTTTGCTATTGAAAATAGTATTTATTTCTTTCTGCCTCTTTATGTAAAGGGAAATAGATGCCTTGCCCACTCAATTTGCGGTTTTGATGCTGTCTTTCAACAGCTCTGCGTAGTTGTTCCTTCTGGGAAAGTGGTGCTTGGAGACTGGTGGGTCCTTTTTGGGGTGTGATGGTGGCACTCAGGTGTGTAGACATCCCCACTCTCCTCTACCCCCACAGCCCAGCAGCTCTTGAGCTACTGCTGTAATCACAGAAGTGTTGCAGTCTCAGTTTGCAGCTTCTTTAATTAAACAGACAAGTTCATCGAAGTTGTGAATAGTCTGATTGTAGTCAATACCCTTGGCAGTCTCTAATGTGCAGAGTATTACCTCCAGCTGCTTAGTGGAAACAAGAAATCACACCCATTTTTGGGGCACTTATTTTTCACCTTTTTTGATGAGATTGATCAAAGTTTTTAACCAAACTCATGTGTATGACTGGATCACGCTGTCTGAGTGGTGGACAGGAGATGGTTGTGCGTTAGAATAAAAAGCTTTGTTTTGAAACCCTGTTTTTTCCTCTTAGATCACAATTACAGGAGATGGGGCTTTGATTTCCACTCTGTTCTCACCAGTTGGTGAGGCTCCATACCTGGAGCTTGCTGGGAGGCTGGCAGTGTGATGGCAGTTCTTTGGTACAGGACAGGCACTCACAACTTCCAGTTCAGACACCTCCTTTCTCATTCAGCCTGCTGCTTTTTATTTATTTTAACAAACAGTAGCAGAAATTGAAGAAACAGTGCACAGGTTTCACCTCTGGGTAATTTCCCTTCTTCCATCAGCCCTGACTAAAACAGGGATGGAAAAGAAGAAAGATAATTGTAGCAAAATGTTATGTGTGTCCTTCATACCGTAAACCCTGTACTTTAGGAAAGATTGTATTGCTGGACTCAATAGTCCAGAAACATTGTCCTTCCATTTTTTTTTTGTCTCTTTCCTGCAAATAATATTTTCATAAGATGCTGTCTGAATTAATGCCTTTTTCTTAAAAAAAAAAAAAAAAGAAAAACCAGTTGTCTTTCTAGCGTCGTGAAGTAATCCTTCCAGCTGAGACAGAGTTCATCATTCAGCACCCATGTTCAAAGGCAACATCCTAAGGATTACAGAAGGCTGAAAGCCAGGAGAAGGCCATCTTGCTTTTGCAATCCTTCAGGCGTTGAGATTTTGGTTCATAGCACTTGATATTATTTTATATATTTTTTTTTTACCCCATGTCTAGGGACATTTTATCATCCTCCTCTTTCCTGTTCCATGCAATTACCATTTATTTTATCTTCAAGCAGCAGCCTGTGGCAATAAATTTTAGGAAATTCCTTCCCGCCCTTTATTAAGCCCTACATAATAGCTTCCGCTACTCACTCATACATTCATTAAGAAGAATTAAATGAGTGCTGGCGGCCATTAGCAGAGCGTTTAATAACCTCTCCAAGGGAAGGTGCAGCAGATTGGAATAAATGAACAGGAGCAACAACAAATGAAATAACTTCCTAGAATATGCTGAACTAATTTGTTCTTAAAAAAAAATCGACTTATTTACATGAGTGTAGCACTTTAAAAGGTGCCGGTGTGAGACCCCTGGCAGAAGAGTCCCTGGGTCAGAAGATCTGTGGGCAGTGATGCTGAGCGTGTGACTGTGGTGTCTGCTGTTGGGCTGTGGGGTTTTTAAGGAGAGAAAGGGCATTTTTAGTATGTCCTGCCTGCTCCCCTGGCCGCTGAGGCTGTCAGCGAGGCTGATGGCTTTGCTTGCGGAGCGCAGCGAGGACATGTGTCGTGTAGGAACTGGGCCATAACTAATAGCTCATCTCATCCCGTATCAGCCACGCAGCAGTCCTTGGATGCTAGTGATGGCTGATCCCTGCCAGGCTGGGTTACATGAACAACTGAGACCTGTTAACAGTGAGCAAATTACCCTCTCCTCCATCGGTTTGTAACTTGGGTTTTAAAGAAGATTTGCTCTCAGCTGACGTTTGGTGCATGAGGGATCAGAGCCGAAATACCCCTAAAGTGGCTTTTTCTGAAATAAAGATAATTTATCAGGTATTATTGCAAGCAAATTGCTTGGTGATCTCAACCAGTAAAAGCACCAGGGCTACTGATAGGTCTGGAGCTGCATGTTACAGGATGTGGGGCGGCTGGAGAGTTTTGCCACTAGCTTGAGTCCTTTCCACTGCTTTACAGTATCTTATTGTCCATGTGCACAGTCTGATCCGTGGGGATGAAGGGAAGATGCTGGGTTCGTGTAAAGTGCTCTGTTAATAGTTGTGGGGATGCTTAGCTGGGTATGTGCTTCCTCTGGTCTTGGTGGAAAATAAACCGAGTTTAAGATGACAGCAGCTGCTGTTTCACTGGTTTACTCCTGGGTGTAAATTGTGGTAGCCAGGCACACTGACTTAAAACAAACACTGTTCACACGTTGGACAGCCAGTGTCACAGTCAGTGTATCTCAGTCTTGCTCAGAAGCCTTCAGTGCTCCAGAATGTAATGCTGCCATGTTGGCTTAGCATGCTTCAAGGCTTTGGACTGACTGTTACTTGAAAAATAGAAAAAATAAATAAATTAAAAATGCAAAGACTTCACAGCTGTAGTTTTTATGGCTAGTGTTTCATAACAAATGGTGACAACCTTAATTTCATTTTACTGTTACCTGTTCTATAGGTTAAAATTATAATGATTCAAATGTAATTCAGCTACTGTGGATGACATTTTTTTTTGTTTTTGAGATTTTTGGGGGGATTTTTTGCTGTAGTCATTTCTGATCTCATTTGTGCAGCTGAAGGAGTTGAGAACAGTGACACGATAATTGCTATTATTGAACCAAAGGTGCAGTTTAAGATTTTTACCTGGATCACTACATTTGATTGATATTTTAATTTGGGTTTGAATGATAACGAGAATAATTTTGCAGTTGGAAATACCTGCCCTGGAGAATTCCTAATTGCTTAAAATGATTTTTCCCCCTACTTCCTGGTATGTATGTAAGTTTCCTGTTTGAAATTCTTCTCTGTATTTTAAGCATCGACAGTATATGAATGGAGTGAATCTGCACAAATCGCTTCAAGATGTGATACACTGCTAATACGCTCAGAATATCTCATCCCAGTCCCTGTGCCAGATAACGGCTCAGATAATAGCTTTCAGACATGTTGTAAATAACATTGGGGAGAGGTGGTATGGACATTTGTTTTTAATGTACATATGCCTACGTGACCCGGTGATTTGCGTTGCTTTTTAACTGCCCTTTCAGTGAAGGGAAGGAGTGACTGGGAGAGGAGACGATTTTGATTGAGCAGATTGGTTTTGGATCTCTCTCGTGCTGTGATACATGGACAACAGAGTGTTACTTACAGAAGAAACCAGCCTGCAGCTTAGCAGAAGAGCAGGATGAAATACTGATGATGAGCTAATGTATTCTTATGGGGTCACTCCCCTGCTAGTAAATAGCAGCGTTGGTAATTCTTGCTGTTTTCTTGCAAGTTTGCAGTATTTCGCAGTTGAGCCCTGGCTTCTGAATGCAGGCAGTAAAAGCTGAGATACTAAACACTGCCAAGGAGCAGCCCTACCTCCATTTCCAGTTCTCCTTTGCTCCCCTAGCGCTCTCCTCATAGCTCTAGCTGGTGGCACTGGAGCAGATCTCGCTCCATTCCAGTTACACCATAAGCTTTTGTCCTGGGTTTGAGAAGATGAGATAAAGACACAATGTAAATTGCAAACAGTTGCCCTCATGTTAATAAAAGCTAAAAGTTGTAATAATATCTCTATCAGTTTGAAGCAATCCCCCCATCCTTTCTTCCTCTCAAGTAATACAAGCCATTCAGCACTCTGACATTTGGTCAGGAGTTCAGGCAGCCGCAGAGGCGAGCGGCAGCTTGCTAATGGATTTCTGATTGTTCTCCTGGTCCATTCTCCTCCTGATGAATGGTGCAGAGTCGGCTCTTGCAGTCTGGGGAACTGATAAAAAACACTTTGCCATCATGTCATTACATATTTTTTTTTCCAGGAGAGAAGAGCAGATTTCCTCTGCTGTCCTGACGGCTTGCTATCCTCCTCAATTAAGAGAGAGATATATCGAGGGACAGCCTCCCTGTTTGAAGCTCAAATTAGTTTTACAGCTTATATTAGGTCTTTCCTGGGTGGCTGGTGGAATCCCTGCTTGCTCTGGGGAGACTTGAGTGGTCTTTCCTGCTGCCGCTTCACCTTGTGTAATGCCTTAAAGCACTGATGTTGCATAGCTGGCTGATGGAGGGTTTCTTGTGGGGAGGTCTGTGTTTTGGGGGTAAGTTTCTCTACCCCTTGGACAAAGCACCTTTTTTATGCCAGACCTCTACATTTCTGGTGAACGTAGCCATGTCTGCCTGAGGCCAACAGGCAGAGTCCCCCGCCAGATCTGCTTTCAATAGGGCTGTTACTGCCTGGAGCTCTGAAATGGGTTGTGACTGTTGGTTTAGTAACTCTGCTTATGTGAGTTTGGGACTTGTGGGTGCTAATGGGGAAATTCAGATCATCTTTTTCAGTTCTTATGGGATAACAAGCAGCTTGGAAATAAAATAACAATGTAGAAAATACTCTTAATCTTAGGAATGGTTCATTAAAATGCTTTTATTGACTTCAAACCAGCGTTTGGAGCCCCTTTACCATTCCTAACAACTTTAACCAGCTCATTCCTTTCCCTTGAAGGATTGATTTTCTTCCCGCTGCTCCTGGTGAGCTGTGAAAGTGAATTTCAGGCTTTGTAATTAAGATATCTTGAGTTATTTCTGATTTGTCAACATGACTAATGAAAGGGGTTATGCGTTACAGCTCCTTCCACTGCTGCGCTCTTGCACATGGAGGCATTCTGGGGGCTTTGGGGGTGTAAATCAGCAGTGTGCCCAGCCCGCAGACTTGGTTTGCTGGGGTAATGGCACAGCTTAGCCCTGTGAGATCCCCTTCAGGCGATGAATCCATGCTTTTTGTTTTCTGGAAAACTCCATGTTAGTTTAGGCAGGGGGTTTGAGCCTGTTAAAGATAGCTGTGATAAACTGTGCTGTTACAGACCTACATAATAAACATTCACAATGCCTTGCAATATGTTTTATTCCCATGCATCTGAGAAGTACCTGCGGAGTGATTTAGCTTGTGTTTCGGTAGATAAACCTGATTCTTCCCATCTCAGTTTTAGAAAAAAATAGCTAATGAATTGCTGGCTTAGCACTGTCTCATGGCTTAGAAGTTGTGCATTTCTCTCCATTGCAACCTCATTATATTCCGCAGCTACTTCTCTTGGCCTAATTCAGATAAACAGCATTAACTTGTATTAAAACCCAGCCCTGGTGTGCATAGACTGTGCTGCTTTTCCCTTGCAGAGATAAATTGTACCAAGGTTAAGTCCTTTCTGTGCAGGCAGCTGCCTCTAGGGAGGGCTGATGTACAACACAGGAGCACCCCGTGCTCTGTGGGGTCTCGGAAATGGTATTTATTAGGCTCTTCATGAGAGGAGAGCATCGTTTGCTCAGCACAGTGTGTCTTTTGGTCAGATTTTTAAATGATAACTCCCATAGTTGTAAGAAGCTTTTAAGTGAGATTTTTGTGCTTCTCTAGGAAGGAGGCCAGTTTATCATCTCTTGCTGTTACTCACTTGTTTTGACTGGTTCCTATGTTTCTTATTTTTACCACTTTCTGCCTCTCTCCTTTAATCTCTAGTCCCTTCAGAAAATGCAAGCCGGGATGGTTTCCTGCAGACCTGGTGTAGCTCGTGGATCAGTTTCAAAGCACTGAATAGGGCCGTACTGAGCACCCCTCACAGGAGGGCTAACCTTCAGGACCTAGTATCTGATGGTGTCGAGTTGCCTAGTCCAGTCCCTGCTGAGATATGTGGCTTGAGCTCTCCTCTCTGCTCTTTTGACTCCTCCCTGAAAGCAAGTTGATTATTTTAACTTGTAATAGTCATACCTCTGTCCCGTGGACGGGCTAATGCCAGGTATCTTTGCAGGCTTCCATTATCTCTTCATACATCGTGCAGAAAATGTGAAGAAACGTGCTGTCTTTTCCTGTGGATCTGTGATGCTTTGGTTTGGTGGCTGGTTCAGGGCCTTGTTTGCTGTTCAAACTGCAGCCACTTGGGTTTCTTTTCTCCTTTTGGAAGGATGCCAGTGAAACAGCACATTTGGACCCCATGATCTCTTGAGGTCCCTTCCAGCCCCTACAATTCTGTGATATTCGCATGTTTCCAAACTTCCCTGATTACGTAGAAAATAATCACTGTCCCAGAACCACCAGGAATCTTTCTTATCATAGATAGTTTTGGGTTTTTTTTTCTTTGATTATGGTCTTGCTGAAAGGCAGTGTTTAGGCAAATACTCCTCTTTGTGTTCCCTGGGATGGGCTGTCAGTTTGTTCAGCTTCCAGCAGTCCTGTTTATTCACGTGTGCCTCTGGAAGACTTGGGACTCAGCAGGTCGTTTTCTGCCTTTGTTCACTACTAAGCAATTAGAAAATAATTTATGGCTTTGTTTCTGCTTTCAAATCCCTTAAGAAAACGATGGAGTATTCTTAGCTCAGGAACCACGGCCCTGAGACCTCTGCATCAGAGAGAAGCCGTTCCTGCGGCACTGGGGCACCTGCTGCTGATGGGACCTCTTGCCTGTTGCTTAAAATTAAATGAATAATGAATTTTCCCATTCACCCAGAACTGGGTAAGTGGTAGGAGCGATGTACGTGCTAGATCCCTGCCTGGGATCAAGGATGTGACTGAAAAATTGAATGCAGTTCAGGCATGCTGGCTGATGTGCATGAGTACTTCTGAATACATGACAGCATTAGGACTTTAGGGTCCGTCTGCCCCCCACTAGCAGGTAGTTGCTGCATGTAACAAGCAATTTAGGTTTTATCTTAACCCAGGATATGGAAGTAGGTAGTGCCTAAGTTTATTGATTATCTAATAGCGCAGTCTTTAGCTCTTTAACCTGTTGAAGGTTAATTAAAAAAAGGAACAGCCACCATAGCATCTTCTTGTTAGTCTGGGTGTGACTGGGCAGAAGTAAGGAGTGCTTTGTGTGCTGAAATTGGTTTATAAGCCTTTTCTAGACTGCCTTCCCTCCACCCCCTGCTCTGTGCCTGGCATTTTCTTCCCAGCTTGACATAAATATTTGGCTAAGGCTAAAGGGATGAACAGAATTACATACTATCAGCAGAATTAGAGGGGGAAAAAGTTCCCCTGCCAATCACATCATGCGCTGGGTAGAGCAAAGACTTGAGTTAATGCATCTTATTGTACTTGGCATATGCTAAGCAGGATGAAGATACAGTGGGTGCAGGTCATCGCCTACGATGCGTTTCCCAGGCTTTGGGAGAGCCCTCCATCCAGGAGTTTCAGCGAGCCGCTGGCTGGAAGGAGCGGCATGTGTCGGTACCCGCTCTGCAATGTGACCTCTGCCGCATTCCCCAGGCTCATTCCTGGCATAACTTGGCCTCTCCATCCCCACCCCCTGTCCTGGCTGGGTCATGGTCAGGCTGGAGAACTGTGGTAACCCCAGCAGCGTGACTGCTTCATGGTAGAGCCAGGCCTGAGGCATACTTAACTGCTTCTTTGGAGGCTGGAGATCCGTTCTGGGGCTGAGCCCATTGTGGCACAACAGAAAGGATGTGACAGGAGGGGCTGGCATGTGGAGAAGGCTCTTGTCCTGCCACTGGTGTGTACCAGGTGTGTTAAACTTGACACCACCATTGCTGTCCCAGTGACTTAGAGCTCATATAGCACCAGGGTTGGAGAACACCTGAAAACTGCCTGGCTGAAGCGATGACTGACATTAAATGTAATTTATGTGGGAGAAAATAGCTAACTGTACATTTGTTGGCTTCCCAAGCTCTAGACCTGTGCAACCTCACCATGTGAAGATGTTTATCCTTGTTAAGGGTAATGTAACCTCTTCTGAAGTAATTTAAACAGAAAAAGAAATCCATAAAGCTGGAGTAGTGTCAGATAACGGATTATGAGTCTTTACGTGTGACCTTTGGATTACAGCAGGATGTCTAATAGACAAGACCTTTTGCCTTGTGTTTTCTTCTAGGATGTGTTCCATCAGCCTGAGAACAACTGTTGGTAAGAGATATAATTAAGTTTTAGTTAGATAGCTGTTAGGAGGATAGGGAGAGTACTACTGAGAGAAAATAAAGATGAGAATAAACTGTGAAGACCTAAAAGAAGCAGTGAGTTTAAGGAAGAATAAACTGAGAAGTGGAAGCTGATGCAATAATGGGGAAGAAAAAAAGGCTGAGGAGCCATGCTGAAGCCAAAGGGCATTAGAAGAGCTGAGCTTGTGGATCAGCTCTCAGAAATACAATTGTCAGAATTATTCTGGGATGGAGAAGAGGAGCTGAGGAACATCAGGGCATGAGTTTGAAGAGCTTGGAAGTGAAAAGGAGGGGTTTTGAGATGACAGAAGTATAAATGGAGAAAGGCAGGAGGCCTGTTGGGGTGAAATAAGGAGTGGGAAAGCGGTTTGCTGGAGGGCCCTGCAGTTGGAGGATGTATGGTAATACACATGCCCCGATGAATGGGAGTGGGTGTTGAATTACTAGCAAAAATGCCTTTTCTCCAAAATATCATTGTTAATCTCTCTTGGTGTCAGTGCTGTGTTTAAATAGAAGTTTACAGCCTTTGCTTTTGTCATGTTGGAGTTTCAAGGGAATTTGTGTCAAGCATATTTGCAGTGGCACAAGGGAGGTAAATTGTTCTTCAAGTGGTACGTGTCTCTGGTGCTGCTCTGGGAAAACAAAACCAAACCCCACAAACCAAAAGCCCTGCAGCTGATCAAAAAAACATGCTCCCAAGCCCTTGTTTAGCAGACCAGTTTGTCCTGGTGGCATTGCAGGGTGAATCTCAGTGAACACTCCACATCTTCCTTGTAGCACTGCAAAAACAGAGGCACTGAGATGATTTAGCGATATAGTTTAGCATAGGATGGGAACGGTTGGGCTTGATGATCTTAAAGGTCTTTTCCAACCTTGTGATTCTGTGGGATATGCAATGGCTCATCCTTTGCTGTGCAGGCAGCCTGGATTGGGATGAAGACTGATGAACATTGCAGACTGCCTAGGATGCTTCGCCCTATAAATCCTAGCCAGAATGAAAATAGTTCCCCTAAACAAAATATTTAGGCAGCCTCTATTTAAACATCCCCTGGAGTTCCTTTCTTTTAAACTTCATGCTGAAACAGGCTTGAATATTCTGCTGTTGGAAGTGGAAAACTGCACATTAGGAGTTTCCACTGAATTTTCTAATTGTGAGCATGTGCTTTTAGTGCCTTCAGACCTTCATCGTGCCCTTTAGCAGAGTTGCTTCAAACTCTTTGCAGAGGGAAGTGCTTTTCCCTAAGAATCTGGGGATGTTTGAAATGTTGAGAACAGATTTAGTATCTTTTGATGAGATGGTTAGCCTGGTGCTTAGAGCAAAGTCCTGGGAGCTGTAAAAGTGCAGGGCTATTGTGCTAGAGGAGCCAACTGACTTTCCTCTCTGTATGACTTCCAGCAAGTCCTCAGACCTCTTTGCATATCATTCAACCCAGCTGGAAAACCTAAGTAAACAGCGGGAACCTTGCTAGAAGCCAGAAGCCTTGACTGACTGAGTTATTCTGGGGGAAATGGGGAAATGAAATGTCATGAATTAGAATCAGGTAAACAACATGTAGATTGGATTGTTTTTAAGAGAAAAATAATTCTGTAAATATCCTAACCCAGCTTTAATTTGGCTTGGTTTGAATGGCTGAAGTGATTGCTCTGTCCTACTTTACAGCAAAGGGGGGAAAAAAAATCTAGTTGCAGTTCCCTTTTCATCAGACTGTTTACAGAGTCTGTAGAAATCGAGTTAATCAATATTTCTATTAGACACATGGTTGGGCCCCATGCCACAAGCACTCATTTTTAAACCCTTCAATCTTGTATCATTTATGGAGATTGTATTGTCAGAAATAGTGCTGTAAATAATTTATTTTGCTGCCAGTGCTTTTCTAAAGGTCTCTAGGCGTGATGTGAGATTTCCTCCAGGAGCTGTAAAGCTTCCAGATCAGTTTGCGATGGCAAAGAGATTTTTATTCTTATTTTTTTAAAGACAAGTAGGATGGTGGGAATGATTGGTTATTTCAGGGACTGGCTGGCGGCTGTTTCTTTCCCATCGTTACTGTAATCTAGAGTAGAGCAATTAGTAAATAAAATGATTGCCATCTCCTTGTTCCATGGGGTGTGTAGAAAGCGTCGAGTTTCTCAGTGCACACAATCTCCTGGAATCACAGATGTCCCTGTCGGAGTCGGTGCCCCGGAGTGTGGGTTCGGGGTGTACATGCATGGCCAGGACAGTGTGTACCCTACGGATGCTCCGGCTGGCTCGGTGCTGGAAGCAGCCCGGGGGCACCATGTGGTGGGAGCTAAGTCAGCCCACTGCTCCTCAGCCCTGCCGGGCTGGGATGAAGGGATGTTGGTGCTGTAAGAGGTAACATGCGTCAGCGTAGCGGGTTGTGGTTTTCAGATCGTGTTGTGCAGCCACAGCAGAAGTGTGGAGACTCCAGTTTATACATTTGATGTTTTCCACTCTCTCAAGTGACACCGTTTCTAACCGGGCTGTCAGCTGTGGAAGAAACATGGCACTGTCTTCTCTTTGTAGTGCTCCGTGCAAATCCTTCCTGGGCTGTCTGGTTCCCTTCTCCTCACAGCAGCCGGTGAGCACTCATCCTCAGCCATCAAGACCGATTGCAGCTGGGTCTTCCAGCCTGCAATGGAAGATTGAAATCTGTCAAATTTCTATAACTTCCCAGAGACTGGAAACTTTGCTGATTGAAGAGAAAACCCTGTAGCAGGCCTTAAATAAACATCAGCCATGTACTGGGAGGCTTGCAAGGAAGTCACTATTTCCAATTTACTCTTGAAAATTTTCCCAGATCTTTAACTCCAGTATGGATTTCTGGGTAGTGCAGAGAGAGCGCTAAGAACGCTCCATGTAAACTAACTTGGTTTACTCCCCAAACAAATTAGAAGGCAAATACCTAAGAGGAAAGCAGGCACAGGTAGCCTGAATTATCTCCACAAGCTTCATTGGCTGAAAGTTTAGACCCGGAGAGCTGATTTAGCTCTCGCTATGGTGTATCACAGCTCTTTCCACAGCACTGATGGCTGGTTGTCCAGAGACTATGTGGGTATCATGTGCTCCATCAGTGTGCTCTGCTCATCTATACCCATCAATGACCCCCAAAGATTGGTTGTTGCTGATGTAAATCTTGTTCATTCCTGGAAATGCCCTTGCCTGTCCTTACCTCCTGTTCCCTGTAGAGAAATCAACAACTTGAAATGAATTTAGACTACGAGCAATTTAAAGGAAAGACTTTGGCTTTTTGCTTGGCAGGAATAACGAAAAGCACAGCCTGGCTGCTGTTGTATTGCAGACAGTGATTTACAAGTATCAGATGGAACAAACAGGCCCTGTACTTCCCTCCTGGATCGGGATGTGCCTGATGCAGCCGAGGAGCATCCTTCCCCAGGGGCATGATGTTAGTGGCATTTGCTAACAGCTTAGCCAGCCAGGCTCCAGCTTGATTAATAGAGGAATCATCAAATGCCTGGTTTGTGCAGATGTATATATTCATAAAAACCATCTTTTTTAGTGCTTTGGGAAAACACTAAGTATAATAGTTAAAAATAACGTATATCACTCTTATGTCAGGTGTAAAACATTGCATTTTAACTCGAGTTGTGGATTAAGGTAGGAAGCTGTGCCTTGCCTTTTGTTTTAAACAAGCCCCATCCTTTATTGCCCTCTGCTGTGTGCCTCTAGTTAGCCCCCAGGCAGCTGTTTCATATGAAACAGTATTGTTAGACTTTGTTGTCAGTGATTTTTGTGCTTCTAAGTAAAGGATCAGAAACGGAATTTATCAGGTTTTCTCCTGAAAGAACAAACCTCCCGGTATTTGAAGTTTCCTCCTTACATGAATTTCTTTTCATGGCTTGTTTTGGGTTTGCTACATGATCTATCCTGACGTTTCCATCGGTGTGCTTAGACATACTGGGTGTCTTGGGATGGTGGCATTTCCAGTCGTGTCCCTTCAGCCGGGGGTGTGTTGGTGGCTCTGCTTTTCCAGCCACCCCACCACAGTCCGCTGACCCCAGCGCAGCGGTTCGGAGCTGTGCCACTTGGTGACAGTCTTTCAAAATAAAACCATCACTGGTGCAGTGAAGGTTTAAAGGTTAACTGACTACAGTTTTCTTCTTTGCAGCAGATCTCAGTGCAAGTACGTTGCTATATTTGTGTGTGAAGTAGAGGTGTAGATACCTGGTTCTCTCTGATGCAAGTCTGCTCTAAACGCCGTTAGCAGTTCCCATTAAATCACTCCCTGGAATGTCATGTGCTGGTAGGACTTTTTGTGGAGCAACTGGATGTGGTAAATGACAGGTCTGGAGACCGGAGCATTGCTCAGAGGGCTTGTCACTGGGGTGATATGTACCTGCTTGTTCACACCTTGTGAGCAGCCTCTTAAGGGCTGTTGAGGCTGCCTTGCTCTGTCTCCCATGGATGCACACAAAGGTGCCATCCCAGTGCCAGTGAGATTTTTGCTGTTTTGTTCTAGGCAGTGAAACCATTAGCTGGCTCAAATGAAGACGACGTGTTTTAGCCAGGCTTCCCTGGTAGCTAGTCCACACCTAATAATTTGCAGCCAAATTTAATCCAGGAGTCAAGGGAGAAGGAGGGAAAATTCAGGTGTCAGCTTCCCTGTCTAAGTAGAGCTCATGAGCCCAGCACACACGTTGTACTGTGGGATAACTTCCTGGAGTGGGAGGCCAAGAAGCTGGGGGAAGCTTTACATCTTACGCTCCGGAGGGAAGAGCTCACCAGGGAGTGGAGGGCTGGGTACAAGGAGAGACTGGAAGCAGTGGCTCTCCATTTGTCATGTCTCTTGTACAGCGCCAGGCAGCTGCTTTTTCCATGGGGTGGACACAGCTGGGTCTAGTCGGTGGGGAGTGCAGCTAGAGATGTCTCTGCGGGCCTTGGGCAGTACTTGGTCTCCTGGTCAGGCTTTCTGCAAGCCTTCAATCCTTCCATTCCCCTTCCCACCCCCACATCTACCTTTCTCTCCTCTTCCAGTAGGCCAGGCACAGAGGTCCTTACTTGAACTTCAGAATCTTTTCATGGTCTGGTTTGAATCTTCTGGTGCTCCTTGCGACTTATTTTCACTGTACTTTCTACCTAAGGTTAAAGTATAAAAAAGCATGAGTTTGGGGGCTTTTTTTTCCCTTTGACAAATCATCTGTAGGTCATTATCTAGGTTTCAAATACAGTTCCTAATAAAGGACAGTAGGTACAATGACTCTGACAGAGAGCCGTTGCTGCCTGAGCTGTGATGGTGCTGAGGTTGTAGGTGTTTTCTGTCGGGTTTTTTTCCCCCCATTTATCTCCTGTGATCAAGAAAAGCTGGTGCAGATGTTTGAGGAAAGTCACTATAAGCTCACAAAAGATGTCTTGCAATGCATCCTTCACTTCGGGGGGCTTGCATTTTGAGAAGAAATTGACTGCCATCATGTGTGTTTATACTGGGATTTATTTTGGTCACCAAAATTGCACTTATTTTCCACCTTCCTTCTGCTTTAACCCTTTCACATTACACTGTATTTTCTTGCTCTTTCAATTCAACTTCAGTAAAATTCTCTCAGAATGTCAGAGCAGCTGAAGTAACATAAAAAATTACCTATTTGCTCCTTTGTGCTTCTATACAGCAATGCTTTGACTGTTCAAACATTCATGAACCCACCTAGTATTGCACTCTGGTAGTTTTTGTGCTGCTGGTGCCAGGAGAAGCTTTCTAGCAGATACAGTCCTGGAGCAAATCAGTAATCTCAAGAATTTGGGATCAGTTTACTGGGGTTCTGCAATCTGGTGTGCTACAAAGTGAGATAATTCATGTTGTGTTCAGTACAGTTGTGGAGTGGCCTAGTAAAGTCAAAGCACTCGTGCTTTCAGTGGGTTTACCTTTATTTTTTTGGGATGAGGTGTGTGGTTAAATTTGCAGCTATGTTCCAAGATTCTAAGACAGAATGAATGAATACCTGGTGTAAAGACTGGAGTTTTTTTTAAATAAACCAGTGTAATGGGGCTGCTGGAAGCAACAGAGAGATTGTGATGTAGAGCTTGCCTCTCACCTCCTGCGAGCCTTCAATTAGAACATAAATGTTACAGTGGCGGGTTCCTTGTTTGATTTGCCTTGTTTCTTAAATTCCCAGAGTGGGAACATGGGTGTTGTAGAAAATTATTTTCCATTTTCAGTATCGTGAGACTTCTGGTTTTGAGCTGTGTGACCAGCTGAGCGAGAGATCTCACTTAGCTGAGGGCTGGACTGAGAAGGAGAGATCTGGCTGCCTGCAAACCATGACAGCGATCCCTTTATGTTTCCATCTTGCTCAGTTCTAGACAAAAGGTCATTCCAATCACAAACTCCAAGGGATTCTGGGGTTTGGGTTGGTTGGTTGGTTTTTTTTTTGTAACATGGGGTGTACCAGCCTCTCCTTGCAGTGTGTGTGTCTACTGATCTCTGACATTAGAGGACAGCAGTCTCTCTAATCTTAATCTGTCTTTATGTCTCCAGCAGACGTATATCCTCTGTCTGGGCAAAGGATGGTGTCTGTAGTGCTGCTTCAGCTGCTGCTTTCAGACAGCATCAGCTCTTGGCTTCTTGATTCTCAGTGGTTTGGAGAGGGCAGAAGTGGGTGGAGGGGCTGAACGCCTCTGTACTCCTGAATTTCACATCACCAGTGCTGTAGGTTGGTTTTCATACTGTATGTTTAAGAGAGGGCACAGTTCCCTGTTGTAAATCTTCAGATGCTGAGAATAATGCTCAGAAAACAGGTATTTATTACTGGAGGTGTAGGATGCTTTAGGGCTATCGTAGTGAGCTCAGAGTTTCCAACACAATAAAGTGTATTTCTGAGAGCAGTGGATTAGCAGCACCAAGCGTCTGGCCATCTTTCAGGAGGCTGGTATATAACTTTTGGGTTGTGTAATTAGTTTAGGACAGTTGGCACATGACCACCACAGTCAAAGGACTTGGATTACTGAGATGGCTCGATGTGCCAGACAGATGAATTTTTACTCCTTTTCCTCTCTCTTGCTTTTACCGACACACTGGAGGAGCAGGGGAGCAGTTCCTGCAGCTCAAAGCTGGTCTGCTCCAGCTGACCCAAAAGAGGACTCGGTTGTGTCAGCATTGGAGACTCAACCCACTTGGAACCCAAGCTGTGAGGGGTAACACGATGCCATTTTTTCCTGTGTTCTTCCTCTTTCCTGCATTTCCTGCAATATTAATAAGCTGTTTTGAAGTAACTGACATCGGTTTCTAATCAGCGCTGTCCGTGAAGCAGCGCTAGCCGTGATGACGTTGTTTGGCAGGAGCTGCTGCCAGGTGAGTGAAAGTCGATCTGGAGTTGTGGAGTGAGTGGAAATAATGTGGCCTGGGACATGTGTATGTAATTTGTTCAGATGATTCAAGAGAGCCATGGCAACTGAGATAAACAGAGGAAAAGATACTGGAAAACCAGCGGTGGCTTCGTTTTAATAGCACAGCCTTTATTCCAGACAGCTCAGATGTTTACTATAAGAGCTCCATCTTCCTGCGTGTCTCTTCCTCTCCACCACCCCCATTGCTTCGCATGCACTTAGTCATGAGATCGGATGGCTTCTTGGGTAAAGCACTGCAGGCCAAATTCCACAGTTTCTACTGGAGCAAAAAGCCACCGGCTGTCTTCAAATATGGGCTGCAGAATTTCTCTCCCTGTTTGCACATCCATGATTCAGAGGGCCCTAATAAAAACACATCTTACTCGAGTTTCCTGTGGATCAAAATACACTTTCTGAAAGCGTTATGGATGATTTTGCTAAGTGTGATGCCTGAGCTTGGGCTGTGCTTTTGCTAGAGACAGAACTGTTGGGCAAGAGTAAAGTCTGTGTTGTGTGAAGGGAACGTGTGAAATGGAAAGAGCGGGGTAAAGCACACTGCTCTTCCCCGTGTGAAGCTACGAGTGAAGCTGGCTGATCCATGGCTGTTGAATAACAAACAACTTCAGAGAAGATTTCAGAGTACGAATTCCATGCCAGGGCTCCATCATGTGCTTGGCAGTGGGGCCGTGCTGGTGTGTGGGCTTCTGGGCAACCGAAACCTCAAGCTGCAAGTGGAAACAACCCAGCAAGAGCAGCAGACGCCTTGTGCTGTGCCCTGGAGAGAAAGGATTGGGAACGAGGACCTGAGTTCTGTCTCCAAGTAACCGATCCTGATGGCTGTGCTTGCTGCCCGGGGTTGTGTAATCTTGCGTAGGGCTACAACTGAATACGCTTATCCCAAATCCCACCGCCCAGGGGAGCTGGTGGTGATTCACCTCTCTGAATCATAATTCCTGACACTTTTCTAATCACTGTCCTTAGTGCGCCCTTGCTTCACGGGCTGCAAATCCAGTCTGATTGGGAGAAACGAGCTTTCAAGCAATTAAAAAACTGGCCTGTTTCCTACACCAGTACACCGGTCCCACATCAGAGTTGTATCTCTGTGGCTTGTTTCTTTTCTCTGTTGATTTGGGTGAACTGAAAGACTAAAAATTTTAGAAAAGGAAATTTAATTAGCTGTAGAACTGTGATAAATATCCAGTAATTTGATTGTGAGAAAAAGCATGCCATGTATATCGTTTTCAGTTCACAGTTTAAAACTGTGAGTGTATTTCTCTGTTTGGAAAATCTGCTCTTTTTGTCATGAATTGGCAGGATTTCTGTTCTCTGTCATTCCAAGATACTGCATATACTAATAAAATCTAAATCTAAATGAAGTTGAGTATACTTGCACTCTTTAAGAATACCTTTTTAATTTAATATAAACATAAATTCAATATAAACCTCCCAATGTCTGTACAGCAAACACTATGCTGTGTGTACTGTTGGATTTGAATGATTGAAAATAATGATTAAAGCTAATTTTGCAGATACCCTTTAAGTCATTGTTCTGCAGTGAGAATGAAGCCAGGGCACCAACTGCTGAACTCTGGGCTAACTGACCATGTAAAGCGATCGCACATCTCTTAGCGTGATGTTCTCCAGTCCCCCCTGCCTGCTTGCTACCTGCTCTTTTCCTGGGGGATCCAACCTACCTGTCTGCTCCGTGTTCTCGGTCACGGAGAGTGCAGTGTCCGTAACAACACTGGTTGTGTCCTCTGCAGTGCAAGGAACAATGTTAGGTGCTGCTGTGCAGGTCTGGTGACGCTCCCTTTGCTGTGATCTTGCAAGCCAGGAGTCCTGACCCCCTGCTAGCAAAAGGTTCTACCTGTTGCACGCTGTAGAGACTGAAGTGTGAACAGGTTTGTCTTAAATATTTATCTTGGCTTGGATAAGGATCATGGAATCACTAGGTTGGAAAAGACCTTTGAAATCATCAAGTCCAACCATACCAAGGACAATAAGGAGGCTCTCTAGAATGGATGCCTTTTTTAAAGATGTGTATTATTGATGTTCATGCAGATGATAAAAACAAGGCACTGCAAGCTTTCTCTCTGAGATGTTTCTCCACTTCATTATTCATTTTTACATTTTAATGTTACTTCTAGTTCTCTGATCAGAGTGGATCTAAGTTGAAAGCTACAAGGAGAAACAAAAAATTTTTCAGCTGCCTTTGCTATCAAGCAGCAAATGTAAGGCAGAAGCCCAGTGTTTGCTTTGCTTTGTTACCATTCCTGTGTGAAAAAAATGTACATAAAAGGTCTGTCTGCTGCCTTGCAGTGCTGGGGGGAGCACAAAGAGCTGAGTGAAGGGATTCAGAAGGAAAGAGATACAGAGCTCAGTCTGAGTCATGGAAGATGCCTTCCTCGACCCAGTGGTTTTGTGTCTGGCCTTGTGGTGGCTTCAGGTCCCTTCACAGAAATCACATGCACTCGGTCTGAGTGTTCCCTAAATGTGTGTCTGTGTCCTGTCCCATGTCATATCCCCTGTCCCCCAAACAAGTTTTCTCTTTTCCTGCCTGTTCTTGCTGGCATGTAGAATTGAGGAACTGGGAACCAGCATCAAGAACTCGAAGGGGATTTTATAACTGTGGGGTGCTTTGCAAGGATGTGGTAGCAGTTTGCATCAACACTGTGGCAGAACTCAAGCTGCAAATTGGGGAGAAGGGACTGAGGTAGATGGGTCAGGGGAATTGGTGGTCCTGCTCTTGAAGGTGTTTGGTCAGGAGCAAGCTATTTTCCACAGATTTCATAGTGGAAACTTAAGTTTTCTTAGAAGTATTTCTGAGGAGAAGTGGTGCCAGCGATTAGATACTTTTCCAATAAGGATAGGAGCTGAAGCTTGCTCCCTGCTTCATGGGGGTGATGCCCACTCAGGAAAAGCACCTGATTTATATGGTTCTTTGGTGGCCAGTTTCTGACTGGAAATGTTTGGAGCCTGTTTTGAAGCTGTGCAGAAGAGCGTGCTTGCGTCATCCAGAAAATGCAGTGAGTCAGTGGAGTCCTGAGGGAGCTGTAACGGCTGGAACAGAAACTTGGAAACTGAAATGGGGATGGATTTAAAGATACAGCATTTGTGGCCGCTGCTCTGTTTGGGGATGGTCTGCATTCATTGAAGGCACTGGTGCTGAAGGGGTTCAGTAGGGACTTTGCTGCTGTAAATACAAGTGGAGCTTTACAAGAGTGATCCACCCGAGGCAGGGTGTGGGACTGGAAGAGGGTGTTAAGCTAGTTCTGCTTGCCTTTATGCTCAGGATTTTGGTATTCAGGGAATCTCCATGAATTCTTCATTGATATGCGTGTTTTGGTATGTTAATGAATAACTTATTGGGAGGGACAGGAAGGAAGGAGGGGGGCAGCCTCTCTGTTTGGCCCCTGCTCATCTTTTTCCTCAACGTTTTCAACCGCCTTCAGAGTTGGATGGTTTCTGCAGCGGTACAAGCTATGTATTGCTGCAGTGCAGCTGGAGTGGGATTGCTCTTGGGCCATTTCATCTGCCCAAGGAAGACAGGGTCCTGTTAAGGAACACCATGTGGTTTTTCAACACGTGCCCAGATCCTAGCTGGGTTGCGGGGGGTGTTGGAAGCACTGGCCAGTGCCACCACCCTCGGGAGGCTTGCTGTTAACAGGCAATGGTCTTGCTCTTCACATCCACCCATAGCTAGGTAAAATGGATGTGGGATACTGCCTTCCTTCAAAGCAAATGTGGATTCACAGGAGGCTTTTCAGGGATTAGGTGTGCTGCTCTTAAAATGCTTTTGATTCATCTTTCTGCAATGCTGATCACTGTAGTATTTGAGCACCTCAAAGCCACAGATTAATTCATTTTTATGATATATTTTAGGGGATGGACTATCCGTAGAGTGGCCTACTATTGATGTGGAAGATAATGTCTTGTGCTTCACACATTGCCTATTGAATCCCTATTATTTTTGTCTCAGAATTGAGAGACCGTTTTCCTTGAGTACAAGGCCAACAGACCGAGGTTGTTCCCAGCAGAGCTAACAGAATATAGCAAAAAAACCCTGGTAAAGCTCCCCTCCAGGTAGGCTTGTCCCATGCTGGGAGAGAACACTTGTAACTCAACTTAAGGTGATGAACTTTGTTGATATTTTAACTTTTTAATTTTATTTTAAAATCTTAGCATGCCAGAGTAAGATGCATTAAAACTAGCTCTTCTGTACAGGTGAGGTGATCCTCCAGGGTGACTCTTCTGAAAATAAAAGAATCAGTTTCTAGAGGGCTGAGAATGAAGAAAACAGAAAAGCTGGCTCCTTCCACTTGGTTGCTTTGAGGGTCAGCTCAGTGTCTGGGCTCCCTCCGGTGTGCTGCCAGGGTGTCTCTGTAACTGTGACAATTCACAGGGTGCTGAAGCTTTGTTAACCAACATTGTCTGTCCCACCAGCCTGGCCTCATCCTGCTCTGCAAAGCTAAATAGCAGTATCTTCTGTCTCCCAGGGCTTGCCGTTGTCTCTTTATGGTTAGCTTGTTTCAAACAGCAGATCATCCCCATGAGTGTGGTGACATTCAGTTCCCCTGTCCTGCTAATCCACTCTGAGCATCCCTATTCCTTGAGCTTGCTTCCATTGCCTTGTGGCCCAGCCTAGGTGTTCTTCTGTACGTACAGGCAGTGCTGACAGCTGAGATCAGGAATACAACAAGGAACAGGAATACATTGTGACTGCAATGGGCATGTACTTCAGTGGTGCAGTTTAACTGTTCTGCTGTAGCTGTGAGCTTCAGCACATCCGAGCTTCATTAGCTCATTTTGATTGAAGAGTGATATGGTCCCCAGCAATGCTTATGCAAATCGATGACTCATTTATATCTTTAGAGTTGAATTTAAATATCTATAAAATTTCAGACTTAGGCAAGTAATTGCATTACAGTTTTGCAACTTCTGCAAAAGATGTTTAATTTTTTTCACACCTAAGGCCATATTTCAAGCCTGTGACCTCATTCCTGTAAAGCAAAGCTATTTCATTACATCATAGCTGTGCAATTTGACTTTTGATAGCTTAGCTGACATTTGCCTTTATGTTGGATTCCTTAAATATTTGCCTGCTTAAAAAGCTGTCAGGCATTTACATGTTAGCATGTAAGCCTTAATCAAACAGGAAGGTATTCTTTTGGCCTTTTGCTGGCATTTTGTTGAAAACAAATGGATTATAGTTTTCCTTTCCATCATCACCTTCTGCTTGGTTTCCAGAAAAAAATTGTATTAATGGTTTTTTTGCCTTTGCAGCAGCAATATTTGATTGCAGTCTGACTTCACTAGTGATATGTACAGAAATACTTCTGCAGTTAATTGGACATTGTCAAATCCCCATCAGGTAACTAAGGACAGTGCTTGCATGTGGCTGTTCTCCCTCTGTCACAGAGAGCAGGGCCCCTGAGGGCAGGTTCTCCTCCATGGTGCCTTCTCCCCTTTATCTAGTGATATCGGTACACAATTGATGTTGTCTAAATAAATACTTGAGGAGCTCAGTGTCTAAGATCTGCAGCCTTTCGCTTTGCTTTGAGGCACTGTGGTTTCCATGCTGCTCTGATTAAAGTTAGATTTCAGATAAGTTGGATGAGGCTTGTATGAATCCTTTGGGGCGGGAAAGGATCAAAACATACTTGAAACAGTACAGCGTGTCAGTCTCTTACAAAGTGCCTTCATATAAGCATTGAATATTTATCTTAATATTTATTATTCTTAGCAATGGCCAACTGTCTTTTGAATCTTACAGAACTCTAGCTGTGGCTTCCCCTGCTGAAACAGGTTAAAACACATCTTTGATCACTCTGTGACTTTAAATTGCCTTTTTTCCTTCCCTGAACCTCTTCTTTCACCTATCTTTTGCCAGCAAAACTTGTGAAAGCGGCATCCCTTGTGATTCAGATCAACTGACTGTCTAGCAACGGGGACTGACGCAGCGCTGAGGAGGACCCCTCCCGTGGGGAGCCAGCCAGGGGCGATTGCCTAAGCCCCTGTGCCCAATTGCGTGTTGCTCGGTAGTAGGATGCTCATGGGATGCTCAGTGAATGGGATTGAGAAAACCTTCCTCTGAGCACGCAGGGGAGGATAGCACTGAGATTAATAGGAATGTTTTCTTGGCACCATAAGCTCCAGAGCTGCAGAGTTCAATTCCTTGCTCAAGCTTACTCCCTTGGTAACACCTCCGTGCCACTGACTATTCATATTAAAAACAACAAAGGGATAATTGCCCAAATTTTGTAAAATGGCTATTTCTGCACATTCAGCCTCAGATGGCGTTTGACCCTTAATACAGATGGTTTCACTTAATGTATTTTGTTTAAACAATCCCTGTTCCTGGAAGTGGTTTCGGTATGGGCTGTTCCTCATTGCTGTTCATGTTTGCTTTTCTTACGATATTATAAGGAGCTTGAAGAGAGTGGATTCAGAAAAGGGCAGTAATCAGCGTTAACAGGCAGCCATAGAAGCCTTTGTATTTTCCAATTAAGGTTCTGCTGTTTTGTTGACTCCTCAGAGCTTTCAGGACTGAAGTGGTTCGGAGCACTTTTGTCATTAGGCTGTACAACTCTCCACATCGCTGTTCCTCCTCTGTGTTACAGACCTCGGGGAGTCCCAGCACATTTACATGGAACAACTTGTCATCTGAGATGCTTGCTTTTCCCTGGTTTTCCCCCCATGGAATAGGTTTTTGGTGCTCCTACACACACAAACCTTTTTCTCTTGCATATAACCAAAGCGTTTCTGTGCAGGGTGTGTGTGTGGGGGATTGATCTGTTAGCTTTGGATCTAGCTCCTTTCCATATCTGTTACAGTTTCACGTGTGCAGGCTTTTCACAGATGTGTTGTTGATGGTGAACATGACCTGGGTTAGCTATGAAGAACCTGCATCGAGTTCAAGTCTGTATCACCCTCCCTTCTGCCACAGCCGTGCTGCTGGGAAGCAGCTCCACTGATGGAAAGAACACGAGTGCCCTCAAAGTATGAGAAAAAGGTCTTTTATAAACTGAAGTTGGTGTGTTGGGTGTGTTACAGAACTTTTCATGATCATGTAGTACTGTCTTAATGGTGGATCTCCAGGCTGGGACCTGAGTTGTACATAGGTTGGCTCAGGTGGCATGAAAATCTTTAATGTTTGGAAAAAACGGAGGCCTAAGTTGGGTAACTGGTTTATCTACAAGTACAGGAGAAATCTAAAGATTTGGAAAGAAAACTGCAGTGTGTCTATTCCTAGAGCACGTGATTAACCTGAATGGTTAATTTTCCCTTAACTTTTTTTTTTTTTCTAAAACTATTTTAATCATAAAATCCAGTCTCATTAGCTTGGTTCACTCCTGCTTACACTGTGAACCCCTTATTACCTGCTCTTTCCAGAACAATAACCTGCCATTCCTCCCAACAATGTTGTGGCATCCTTTATATAACACTTCAAGTACAATTAAAAAATGAGAGATCACAGTCTGTGGGGTTTTTCCTCTGCTTTGTATTAATCTTATAAACAGTGTGCTGCATGGTTTAAAATCCTTCTGCATTACCACATCAGTGTCTTCTGTTGCCCACGCACTATGGAGCGATGCCGTGGCTCCATCCCCTCTTGACTCCAGAGCTGCTGGGGATTTCTAGGCCTGTTCCTTTCTCCAAACCTTTCTCTGCTTTGAGATGAATTTTAAAATAGGTTCTCCTGGCACCCTAAGTGCAGTGCATGTTGGAGGGAGGGATTAGGGGAACACAGCAGCTCTTTCACCCTGTGAAAATCCTTTGGCCACGTGCCAGGCATGAGATTTGCAAAGACTGAGCTGAACCAAGAGAAGGGAGGAAATTGGTATGTGTGGTTTAACAAAAACCAGTTGGCTTTCGCTCTGGGTTTCCCCACCTCTTCTTGGTTCAAGCCAGAACCTTCCATCTGCTTCAATGGTATGTGTTCTAGGTTGCTTTTGTTAGTTTACTCATTTTGTAGCTTTTATTCTTGTAATAACTGGGTGTAACATATTGAACTTGGCTGGGCAGACAGAGGAACTTCCATGGAGAGTTTTGAATGCACTGTGGACTAGTGAAGGTGTCATCCAGGTAAATCCAAATTTTTATATCAGATACCATCTGGTAAAGTCATATGAAGGAGTGCCCATCCTATTTTACCCAGGGAATATGTGGTATTTTCTTGCAACTTGTTGGGAAAAAGATACAACTTCAGAAAGTGTTGGATATTGTTTATTTTTATTGCAAGCATTGCATGATTTTTCCTTCATGGAAAAAGAAAGAATAAGAAAATACAGTAAGAGATTGTACCAGAGGCTAGCAATCTGCAAAAATAACATGGAGTTCAGTTGATCCATATATCACTGACATGAGACTTCAGTATGGATTAGAGTTTGATCAGAAACAGGAAAACCCATGAATTTGATTATGGGGTGGTGATACCTTTTACTTGCAACTTCATGGAGCACCCCTGGAATCAGCAGAGCCTGGTGGGGAGCTACAGAGGAACTTCAGCCCAACAAAGGGTTTCTCCCAAAGCTGTGTTTTCAGAGCACATTGTTTCTGTTGCAGCACTGTGGCCGATCTGGGTGTCTGTCAGCTCTCTAGGAATTTGAGGCATTGCCTTCCCTAGATCCAGACTGGAGCACAGCCAGTTACTCGAGGCTGGCTGAAGTTCTTCCTTTTCAGGTGGAAAAAGGTCTCCCAGTGACTCTGTGGTCCATCTGATGGTCTCTGAATGTTTAATGAAATCCACCTATATCTGGTCCACTCCTACATTAAGGTTTATTTCTTTTGGGTTAGTTTGTAGATGTTTCAGTGGGAAAGGTCAGTAGGAGTAAGCTGTCTGTGCAAGTCAGTACTGGCCAGCACAGATGATTTCTCTTGGTATTTTGAATAAAGAAACAGCTCTCCTGGCCCCTTAGTAGTGCCAGCACTGTTATTTGTATGAATGTGTAGTGAGGAGTCTTCACATTCTTGAACTGGGTTGTTGCGTGGTTGTGTGAGCACCGGTGCCAGCAGAAGGAGAGAGGAGATGGGAGATGCGGGACTGAGCCAGCCTGGATTTAGATGGAGTTAACTGGCTGAGGGCCCTCGCTCCATGTTGGCATCATCTTTTCCAAACTAATCCTGGTGTTTGTAGCACTCTTCTGCTTCCTGCCCTCATGCTCCATTGTGCAAACTGTCAGAGCCGTGGCAGGTATTTTACTCTTTTTTTTTTTCCCTTCATTTTCATGTGTTTAATCATTTGTACAGCTCTTCAAAACCTGCTTCTCCCCCATTAAGAGTGCAGTAACTCAGCTGAGCCTGACGTGCAAGATGTGGCAGCTCTCAGGCCGTTGTGGAGCCATGTGGGAGAGCATATGGGGTGCTGGCTCTTGCTCTTCATTTATACTTCTGGTCTTTGCTTTATTTTCTGTCTGGGATGCAGGCAGACAGTGTCTACGATCTTTATTCACGCCAACAGCTGGAAACCTCAGACCACATGTAATACATCTGCTCTGTGAATGGCTCCACTGGTGATGGGCAGGTGGGGTATGGATAGGAAGGGACTTTGCATTTCTCAAAATAAGCAGAGACACTGAGTTTGAGGCTACTGGATATCAGCAGCACTGATTTCTTTTTTACACCTTCCTCCTTTATCTTGCTTCTTTTGCCTGGAAAGGCAGAAAACGTGGAGTTTTTCCACAGTCTCATGCCATTTTCTAAATCTAAATGCAAACATTGCAAATATTAGATTCTGCATACCAAGAAAACTCATCCTGGAAGGATTTGATTTAAGAAACTTTGCCCTGATGAATTCAACATCGAGCTTTTGCTTTGTCTTAATGGTGCAAACTAGAAGGGAATGTTACCTAGCTTTAAAGAAATGTAGATGTTGAATTAAATGCTGTTTTCAGTGTGGTTTAATGTTTGATAATTAAAACCCAGTGGTTTAAACCCTTGTTGAAGTTTAGTGCTGGGTTTAGCACTAGAACTGCATCTGTCTACACTCAACAGTGCATGAATAAAATGGATACCTTCTGCTGCATCCCTGCTCTGGTTGGGACCGGGGTGGAGATGTATTATGCATCTTTCTTTGCCTTGATTCACAGTGCAATAGCTTGTTTCTGTCTGAATTTTCTGCCTGTTGGCCTCGGTCTTCACAGGAGAAAATACTGGTCCCCTTTACATCAGAGTCCCAGCAGGACTCTTAAAACCTATATTGTGTCCTGACAAGAAGATAAAATGCTGAACTGTTTGGAGGCGACCATTGCTGCAGGCACTTCTAATTAACTGGGAGCTTTTCCTTTCCGGGAGTATATATTTAATTTCTTGTACTGGGAATAATAAGCAATTAGTGCTGTGGAGCATGAGGCACTTCACCTATGACTGAGGGTGGATAAACACTGTAATTCAAATCAGTGATTGTAGATTCTTTCGTATAGCATCTTTAATATTTATATAGTGTCTTTAATATTTATATAGTTGCTTTTATATTTGTATAGCTACAAAGGGCTTCTGCTGTCTCAAAAATGTGTACTTGTGGATGAATTAGCAGAATCTTGAATTCCTGATTGTTGGGGTACTGTGTGGGGTTTGTTTGTATTTTTCATTTGTTGTTTGGGGTTTTTTTAAGCTCTTCCAAAGGTTTCTGACCATCAGTATTGATACTATTCAGAAGTATAACTATTCAGGATCACATCCCTAGACAAAAGTGATCCTTGCTATTGAATTTATCCCAGTCTCCTGTTGCTCTGTGTTACTTCACAATTTCTGCGTTGCAGAAAAGGATCATGATCTTTTAGGCTGCCCAGGGGGGTGTGGAGTCTCCTTCTCTGGAGATACTCAAGACCCATCTGGATGCCGACCTGTGTGATATGTCCTAGGGACCCTGCTTTGGCAGAGGGGTTGGACTCGATGATCTTTGGAGGTCCCTTCCAATCCCTACAACTCTGATTCTGTGATGCTGAAGCAGCCTAGGTGAGCAAGGGCTAGAGGAGTGGTGATGGTGGGTAAGGAGCCGTGAAAATGTTAGTACTGCTGTGAGACCTCCTTTGCCACTGGGTTTGATGGATTAATCGATGGATTATTATTTGCATCTGTTAAGCATGATTTTCTTTGCATTGCTTTTCAAGTACTTTGGTGATCCCTGTAGCTAGTGTGCTGGACACATTCCTAGAGCTGTTCCCCCCGTTAAACTCCCCACTTGGGAGAGAAGACACAGCACAACTGCGTGGTAGAGAGAGCAAGTGGGAGAGAGAAGCGTCAAGTGGTGCAGGAATTCAGAGTTAAGGTGTTCAGTCCAGGGTGATGTTCCTGAGCTGCGAATGACAAGCTGTGGGCACAACCGAATGTGGGTGTCTCCAGCTGCTGAGTGCTGGATAAACCTCGCCGGCCTCCACGTTCCCCCTAATCCCTGCTGGGGCTAATGCAGCAGTGGTTCAGAAATACTTGTTTTCTTTTCTTCTTCTCCCCTTCCACCCCCTCCTCATGTGTAACTTGATCTCTTAGGCCTGGTCTTCTGCTTTGGCAGATTTTTCAGCTCCGAATGGAAGAAATTAACCACTTAGTTACTGTCGGGACTAAAACCCGTTGTACAGGTCCTCCTGGCTCTTCCTGCCAAGGTGCTCAGGATCACAGGAGACAACCCATGAAGCCATCAGCTTTGGGCTCCCCTTTTTAACCTCTTGGTTTAACTTTACTTTTTTCTTCTGCGTTGCCTTGCCTTTTCACTTGAAGGAAATAGGGAAATGCTCCCACTCGAGATCTGAGTCAGTATTTGGCAAAGAAACTTCTCAAAAATTTATTTTCTGATACTTTCCAAGTACATATCTTTTCTGATTGTGTCCTGGCTGTGTGTAAGCCCTCTCTGCTCTGGTCTGGCAGAAAATACTGGATCTGGGTATGGTCCTTAAAACTGATGTGACTCTCCCTGTTGCACAGAAACTCTCAGTCCCTGCTCTTCACAACCTTGCCACGCTGCCCAGGCAGTGGAAGTGATTATAGGAGTTTGTGTGATTTTTGTGTTTTAAGGTAAACTGCTATGATGATTATTTTTTACTTCAAATCTGCAAAGTGCAGGATTCCTCTTTCTTTTTCTTGCCTGCAGATGTTTCAAAAAGGATTTAAGGGATGGGGCCCAAAACTTACTCAGTGATTTGTGAAGAGCCCCTTTGGACTTGGATTTGACCTCGCAGGCTTCCAATGCTGACACACCAGGCAGTTCCCTCTGGACTTCACAACCCATCTTGCTTTTTTATGTGAGCATGGTGAAGACAGACCACTCCAGCAGGAATTCAGTAGTACCCCCTGCCTTGTTACTACCTTAAAGAGAAGGATTCTGCCCTGGTGCTTGTAAGGAATTTCAAACAGTTGGAACATCTCCTCTCTGAGATCCCACCACTTCTCTGCTGCCTCCTTCACTCCTGAAAATTGCAAATAACAAACAGCTGTTAAATCAAGGAGAAAAAACAACAAATGCACATGCTTTATTGCAAAATCCTTTGTTTTGCTGCTGGTGTGCACAGTGGGCTTTTTGTAACCTGGCTTTTTTATTTTTCTTTAAGTTTCTTCCCGTGAGAGTGGGACTCGCTGAGTCCAAGGGCCAGAAGTGTTAAGATTTCATTGTATGTGCAGATATCTCTCTGTGCTCTTGGTTCATGTTATGCTGGACAATTTCTGAAGGCAGGAAAACACTCTTTGCCCTCAGGTGTTAAGGAGCCTTTGTGCAAATTCATGTGGGGTTTTTCAGTATGAATTTACAATAATGCCTATTGTGGAGTGGTCAGAATAGCAGCAAGAGGCTTTTGTTTTTAGGGTGCTATTTCAACTAGCTCTTGTAAGTGTGTCAGCTGGATCTTCAGTGGAAAGGTACAATACTGGTCTTGAAATGTTTTGTATGTGAACTGGAAAAGGAAAGGCAGAGATGTCTTACACAAAAAGCTGGGAGGAAGCAGGGACCAGTGGCGTGGTTCTGAGGTGGGGCAGTGCTGGAGAAACTGGGGGTGGCATTACACACATCACCGAAGGCAGGAAGGTTTGTCGGGGCAGATGCCAGTGCCATCACTGATGACTAGTGACAACCAAAACATGTGGGTAGTCAGGGACCCTTCAGTGTCTTGGTTGCTGGGCTTTCTTCTTAGGTGCATGAGCAAACCTGAAGGTTTTAACAGACTGCTGTAGTCATTCTATGTGCAAACTCCAGCGAGGACTTTTCTACCCTCTACCTGGTAGGTGGCAGGTATTACAAATAAATCTTGAACCCAGTTGCCTTCTTGTGTAGCACTGTCACTGCCGAGTAAGCAGAGAACATAAGAGGATCCTGGAAGGCTTGTTTTCACTTGTCCTTTGGAATAGTTACAAGGTGTCAATGAACAATTACTGAGATTAAGAGGCGATTGACTCAAGAGACAGTTATTTAAATCTGAGGTGGCTTTTAAGAGCCTGGGTGTGGGGTGTGTGCTCAGCTCTAACCACCAGTCTGGGACTCTGTTCTACCTAAAGCTCTCATGGCTTAACCTGCATGACCCACTGAAACTGTACTCATTGCAGACAGTTCTGCAAGGCTCTGACAGAGTTTTGTGCTGCTTGTGCCAAGAGAGTTTAGTAGACAGGGTTTCCAAGCTGCTAGTCCTCTCAATCTAACGCCAGTATCTTCCCAAAAGTTTGGTGTGTTGTATCTGCAACTGGATGATCTGAAAACCCAAAGGAAAGCTGGAATCTGTCAGGCAAAGCTGGACCAGCCCCCAGGAAAACAGGCAGCGCTGCATTTGCTGCCGGATCAAAGCCCAGTTTTGTTACAGCTGTGTCTGTAGCACATGCTGTGGTCATTCATGGATTTCAACATAGGCTTCTTTGATCATTTTCATATACACATATATTTTTAATCAGGTAATGGTGTTAGAATGTGTTACTTCACTATGTGAAAGATGTCATCACAAGAGAGCTATGTAGTATGGCAGTGCTCTGTGGCACAGCCTTTTTTTAATGGTAAAGACAGTGACCAGTGAATGCCCAAACTCAGGTGTAACCTCTTCCCTTACTAAGAAAAATGCATCTTGCAAATGATGTGATTCTATGTTTTGTTGCCCCATCCATCCAAACACAGCAAAGAACTTTACAGCTGACACTGAGTTAGTCTGTAAGACCTGTTGGGATATTCTCAGTTGCATTTACAGAAGAGCAAGGTGAGGCATGGGCAACTCAACTGTAAGCAAGAATTTCCTCTTGTTCTTACTCTTTTGCTTTAACCCCTACTTTGTGCTTCTGCTTTAAGTTACTTTTTCCATCCCAAAACCAGCTGGCCGTGCCTCTCAAAGTGCCCAGTCTTTGGGCCTTCAAACTCTGTTATCTTTCCATGTTACAGAAGAGGATTTTAAAATAAAATTAAGCTCAGCTTTTAAATGGGTTACAAGCACTCAAGCTGTTTCTAATGGTATCGCAACAAAATTCACTCCAGCTGCTAACGTTGTGGGCTCATGCCAAGACTCGCTTTCTGCTCATAGAGTCCAGTCCTTTCCCTGCCACTGTCATGCCTGCATGTGATCCTTCTCTTTTGGAAAAAAATCTATCCCCAAATTTTGGACAGCTTCAAAAACGTAAAGCATGAGTAGCTGTCTGCTAGAAGCAGCTCAAACACGAAGGCAGTTGGCTAAATAGGTTTGTGCTCTTGTATGAGCATGAGCAATAAAGGCTAATGGATACTGGATTGCATTAGCAAGAGCAGAGCCAGCAGGTCGAAGGAAGTGATTATTTCCCTCGCTTTGGCGCTTGTGAAGGCACATCTGGAGTATGGCCTCCAGCTCCCTCCTTTCCCTGTAGCAGAGGATGATGAACTGGAGGGAGTTTGGTGGGGGCTGGAGCAAGCAGTGCCCCCGGGCCTGAGGGAGCTGCCTTCTCGGCTGGGAAGAGAGGGCTTGAGGGATCCCAGTGCTTCCATAACCACCCAGCTGGTGGCTGGAGAGACTCTTCTTACAGATGCACACCACCACTTAGAATTTGCAGCAAGGCAGATCTGGATAGATACTTCTTATACTCGTATTTCATGCCACCCAGCATATTCTGTTAAAGTTTAGCTGCAAAAATACTGGAACAACCTGATCTAGATAGATAGCTGCCCTCTGAGCAGGAGCTTGAACTGGAGACCTTCTGAGCCTGTTCCCAGCCAAGATTGTTTTGCCATTCTGCAGCAGCAAGCTGGAGTTGAAGGTTGCATCAGTCACTCTGTAGTCCAAAAGTCTGCACGCTTCTCATGACTGATTTTATTCTAAAACATCTACATGACAAACAAACACAAAAGAGATTAATAGATGTCGTCCATAAGAGTAGCAGAGTTTGTGTGATGCTCCCAATGTGGCTTTCATTTCTGTATCGCCTGTGAGTCTCATGGCATGCAGGAAAGGCAGAGGGTATTTCCTCCACGTATTTACAACCTATTTTGCCATGACACGGAAGAGGAAACGTTGAAGGATGGGGTTTGTCTCAAAGGGACCACACAAACTCGTCTGCGTGGAAACATAAAGGGAATTAATTTGTTTATCTACAGAGGAAGTTATCCCAGGAACAGGAAAGCTCTTTGTGTTTAACTCCCTGAGTGCATGAGTTTCTCCTACAGTGAAGCTCTTCTGCAAGCCAGTTAATTTAATTTGAGATGAGGCATTCTTCTTCTGGAAGAACCACCCCAGGAGTTCATCAGGAATGCAATCCGCATTAATTCTGCTGGAGCTCACTGTATCAACCTTACTTGTCATGGCTGGGTGGTATTCTTGGGGGGCAGCCTTTGTACTGCTGGGGGAATGCTGCAGGGACTCTGCATTCCTGCAGCTGAAGGAGAAGCAGGATGGGGATGCTCCTCACATGGAAGAGAAGTTGCGTGCACAACGCCTGAGCTGCTCTTACTATCTTACTTCATCTCAGTTCCGTAAACATGACACTGGGCCTAAGCACGTGATGACGGGGCTCCTCCTGTGATTTATGTAACCTTTCTCCTCCAAATCTGCTCTTAACTCTTTTTGTTTGTTTGTTTGTTTTTTTCTTTCTTCTTCTTGTTTGCCACTGTGGTTCAATACAAACTCCCTGTTGCAGACCAATCTGAAGTTAGGCAGGCAGGGAACAAGTTCATAGGCGTTGGCTTCTCTTGAAACTCTCATGCTTCCATGAAATAGAAATCCTCTTCCAGAAGTAGAGGGAGGAAGGAAGGGCATGGGGAGAATGTCTTTCTGATGCATGTGTGGGCTGCAGAGGTATGGGTTCTGATATGTAGCCTCATCCCTTTGCTGGACTAAGTTAAGGAAATAAAGTTTAAGTTCTTTTGGTGTTTCCTGGGGATATCTATGGTCGCTGCTCCTGAGACAAAGCGTGAGAGCACTTTGAACATCACACTCTGCTAGGAACGGCCTGGCCTGTGGTATTTAAAAACCCACAAATACCGTAATTGCAGTTCAGTGTGGGTCAAGAGACCAAGGACTTCTTTCCAAGCTGTCTTTCACACGTACACCCCATGGATCAGAAGTCTGAGGCAAAGTCATGCTGTAAAATAATGTTTGAAGAGTGTGAGCAATGTTTGCTGTTTCGGAGGCAGGGTCCTCAGATGCTGGAAGCATGCAGAGTTTCCCCTAAAGTATTAAATGTTTGAAAACATTGGAGGGCAAAGGAGTGCTAGCTAGTCAGTAACCTTGCCAAAACAAACTGTCAGATGTGGAGGGAAGCTTTCAGGGACCAAAAATGAAGATTTGCTGCTTTGTCAGTCCTGCGTAAGACGCGCCAAGCCCTCCACATCTTGCAGTGGAGCTTGTGATAGGGCTGGTTGGCTTCTCTTTCCCAGCCTCTGCTTTGTACCCTGAGCACCCTTGAGCACCCCTTGCTCTGAGCAGCAAAAGCACCCAAAGATTTGGGAAACGAAGGGGGATTTTTGAGGGGGAAGAGTGCAGTTATATATACCATCCAATTTTCTCTCTCCTTTATAAAGATCATCTATATAGAGTGAGGGTATAAACACACATGTAGAATATACATTAACAGATATTAGAGAGGAGACATGCATAATGCTAGAAAGTAAGATATCACCAGTGTATCCAACTAGAGAGCAGTAATTAACATGTAGCCTGTGAGGGGGGAACCCTGTCCCTGACAGGGGGACATGGGCAGTCCCTGATGGCAGAGTGAAAACTTTTGGTCCCTTGTACAAGAATAGTATCATAGAATCACAAAATCATTAAGATTGGAAAAGACCTCCAAGATCATATAGTCCAACTGTCCCCCTACTACCTCTGTTACTCACTAAACCACATCCTTAACTACCTCATCCAACCTTTCCTTGAATACCCCAAGGGACGGTGACTCCACCACCTCCCTGGGCAAACCTGTTCCAATGCCCAACTGCTCTTTCTGAGAAGAAATTTCTCCCTAATTTCAAACCTGAACTTCCCCTGGCACAACTTCCAGCCATTCCCTCTTGTCCTATCACTGGTTATCTGCATGAAGAGGCTGACCCCTAGCTCCCCACAACCTCCTTTCGGGGAGTTGGGTAAAGCGATAAGGTTCTGTGATTCTAAGTCATAAGCTGAGACTTGAATCTGTTTGTAATTGCCCCAGAGATGCGAAGGCAGCATCTTCTGGGAAGGACCTGCAGCTCCCCTGACATATTGCGCTGGTTTACAGGTGGGCACAAACCAGGTGGCCACGGTGCTCAGCTTGCGTCTCCCTGATAGAAGGCACAGTATTTAAATAGGTCCCTTCCTGTGCTGTGAGGTGCCATGCTTTTAAGACTTTGGTCTTAACAGAGCCATACATAAAGCATCAGAGCAGCAGCATTGCTCCTCAGTCCTGCCTGCCCCCCTTCCCAAACCACAGAGGGCTCTCCCAGCCGGAGAGGGGGGAAACTTGTTGATGGGTTGGGGTTTTTTTTTCTACCTTCTCTTCTCCAGCTTTGGGAGAGGAGGCAGGCAGGGTGCAGGCAAGCAGGCAGGAGGAGGGTTAAGGAGCGAGGGCGTTGCTCGCCTGCCTGATGTCATGGAGGCAGGCAGCGGCTGAAGGGGGCCCTTTGTTGGCAGCGGAGCCCCAGCAGCCCTGCCTGCACCCAGCGCCCGGCAGCATGCGGGCAGCTGCCGCAAAGCGCGGGCAGAAGTGACTCTGCCCAACTTGGTCGGCTTTGCTTTTGAGGGGTTTTTAAATTTTTTTTTCTTCTTCTTTCTTATTTTCCTTCTTCCCCCACCCTCCCCCGCCCTCTTCTCTCCCGCCAAAAGAGTTGGGAAGGAGGGAAGATGGCTGGAGTTAACTCCCCGGGAGAGGAGATGCGGGGCCCCAGGATTTTCCGCCTCTCGGGCTCGCCCCTGTAATGGTTTTCAGAGCGCTGGATTTCTTAGACTTTTCCTGGATATTTTGGTCTAAACTCTTCCCGGATATTTTTTTTTCCCCTAGACTTTTACCGGATTGTTTTAGACTCTTTTTTTTTTTTAGACTTCTACTGGATAATTCAACAGTGTGTGAAGAAGCTGAAAGAGGGGGAGGGCGGAAGGGAAATCAGACAGCCGAAGCCAAACTCTAACAAATGAAAATGTTGGAGATTTGCTTGAAATTGGTGGGTTGCAAATCGAAGAAGGGGCTTTCCTCCTCCTCTAGCTGCTACCTGGAAGGTGAGTACCCAAAAGGGACTGCTGGGGTTGGGCCGTGTCCCCCCTACCCCAGGAACACAATTGCTCTCTTGGCGCCAGGGGTAGGGGAGGGGTGGGTATGGCCCGACAGCACCGCCATCCCAAACATAAGTTTTTATCCTTTGCTTGTGAGTTGGACTCAGGTTTGGGGGAGGCATTTGGTCCTGGCCAGGTTTAGGCTGGGCTTTGGCATGTGGGGGTGAGAGAAGCGAGTGGCGTCCAGACCCCAGGTGACTTTCATTAACTGCAGTATACACTGGGAGCGCGGTTCTGCCATTTATGGTTGTAAAATGTCAAGTGATCCTATTGCGGAGCCCATAAACAAAGCCCTATCTTCAGGCCTTGGCTTTAGTTTTTTATGTTTTCTTTCCTTCCCGAGAAGGATCTCCCTTATCTTGGGCTGGGGAGGAGGATGGTAAAACCAACTTTTGGCTCGGGAAGTCTGTCAGTAAAATATTTTCAGCGTGTGTTAATCCAGAATCTCTTAGCTCATTTTGGTTATCCCCTTTTAAGTTTCCACAGACGTTCATGTAACTGAATTCTCTTGCCTGTTTGCTTTTAAAAGGTGATTTTTTTTTTTTGAGTCACACCCACGGTTATTTGTTAATAATGTTAAACACATGGACCCCATGAGTTTAGATTGAAAGCCTGGGCAAACGGAGTCACGGTGCTGGGCTGGGGGAACTTTGGGCTGAGGTCCTGCTTTGCATGACCTCAAGCAAGTTCTTTGCATCCCTCCTGCAGAGCGGCGTTATGGGTCCCCCCTGTGCAACCCCGGCCCCTTTGCTCTGTCCATCCCACCGGGGTGGTCCAGGCTTCTTCAACTTCTTTTGTGTTGCTGGATGTTGCTTCAGTAAAAATAATCTGCATGCCAGGAGGACCGTGCTAGCTCGTCAAATCAGAGGCACGGAAGGCAGCAGCTGATTTCCTGGGGCCTATCGCAAGTCGCTGTTGCTCAAGTCTGGAATATTCAGTGGAGAAATGGTCCTTGGAAATTCATGGGTTAGGAATCTCAAAATCTACAGATGGCTTTTCATGGCAAACACATTTGAAGAAATTTCAGGTCAAGAGTCTGTGTTTAGTGGGTCTGAAAATTCTTCTATTGTCTAAAATCAAAGAACAGTTTCTCAAGGACTTGATTTAAAGTTTCAGAAGCCTGACGGTGGGTGGGTCTGAATAGTTTTGATCTTTCCTATGCAATTGAATTCTTCTGTGATCTTTTAAATCCATAAACCTCTATTTGTGCTCCTTCCTCTGGAATTGCTCAGGCACAGCCAGGCCGTGTATCGGAGATGCTCTGAGCTGGGCTGGCCTCTCCTTTCTGTGCAGTTGGATCTTTCAACACGGCCCCAGGAGAACAGGCAGAGCATTTGGGGCCTCTCTTCCCCGCAGAATCTAATGCTAAAGGATGATGTTACAAGGGTGTTACCCTGACTGTTTCTGCAAGTTTTCTTTTGTGTGTGTGCTACAACCACTCCTCCCCCTCCCCAATTTACCATGCAGTTGCATAATAGGATTAGAGCATAGTTTGACTTGTGCCGTATATATCCAGTTAACAACATGATCCTCAACACAATAAATACAGTATTTCCAGCTTCCCTGAGACTCCGGTTGCATGTTGGGATGGGAAATGAGCATTGAAACAACTTTTAAACTATCTTTTATCAAAGTACTTCAGTCCCATTTTGCAGCTTAGCATGGGGCAAAACTGAAGCCAGCTTCTGAACTGGTGAGTGAATGTGGCAACTGGAACCTCAGCACTGTGACAGTCGCTTAGGATGCAGGCAGCCCAGGACTCACTGTAATTGTCTGTGGATCTCTTGATGAGCAGGGTGAGAAGTGAGAATTGCTACTCTTGGGGATCAGGGGGAAATGGAAAAACAAAAAAGTAGGCTTTTGTGTTACTCCTGTCTAAAGCTGAAGATGCCTACATGCTATTCCTCAGCAGCTTTCTCACTAACATTATTGTGACATTGAAAGCTTTGTTGAAGACTCCTTGGGAGAGTAGGGTGGTAGCTTCTACCAGACCCCTGTACTCCAAGGGCACAAATGAAATCCGCTTGCAGTACTGCCCTTAAGAATGAAGATAGCAGGGTTTTACCAATGTATTTGTTAATTTTGATAGCAACCAGTTAAGCCTGCAGTCCCCAGAAGGCCAGACTGACAGATGATGAGGACGGTCCTTGGCCAAGGGCCGCAAACTAGGGACCAATGCTCCTGGATCCCTGTGAGCAGTGTGTGATGGCCAGTCCGTTCCCATGCACTCACTGAAGCTTCTGAAAGGATTAAGGGAGATGATTATGATATCATTAGAGGATTTAACTCAGCTCTTGTTATCTTGGTTGTATGGGAAGCTGTTGAGGACACGAGGGAAGAGTTCGAAGTTTCTTTACTCTGAAACCTTAAACATTTAACTGCTTAAAGGATGAACCGTCCATTAGTTGTGTGGAAAACCAGCTGCAGCCAGGAGGACAGGGTAAATATTACCTAATTAAGTGATTTTGGTTTTTGTGTGGACAGTGATTGGTTGGTGAACAGCAACAAAATCAAATCTGATGTTATATTTTTAAACACACCTCTTGACTATATTGCATTGAGGTTGGGTTTGATGTACGACTGATTTAGAGTCAGGCACAAGTGTAGGTGTACAAGTCTTCGACCGAGTGATCAGAAATGCTTTGTTTTCATGGTGGTCCCCTTCTGAAAGGCTTTTATGCTCTGTTAGTTTGCAGGAACGAGGATTGTTTGTAGAGTTCTCTTTGTGGCTGTGTGGAAGAGATGTCAGTGCTACATCCCATTGCTGAGTGCTTCACTGTGTCCAGGCGGCCTTGCCTACTTGCTGAAAAAGTTGAGGCCTTTTCTTGATCAAAAATAAGTTTAAACTCATCCTAATGACTACTGAGGTTTTATATTGATGTCAGAGCTGGTCATTTTTTGCCCTTGTTTCTATCCCACTAGTAAATATTATTCTAAAATGTAAGAGATCTGGATTTCTGTCATCTGCTTTCTCCTTTCTGCCTCTGCCAGACCGAGTAATTCCTCACCCACTTCACACCAAGAAAGGGTAAAGAGTAGAAGGGAAGAGGCACAGCACGTACTGCTGCCAATCTGATCTGGAAAACAGAACGTGTCCATGTCCCAAATAGGGGCTGAAATAGTCTTGCTGCCTTTTTGGGCTTGCTCTGCCACTGAAAGGCAGAAGCCTTGTTTAAAACCTGTCAATGTTCTCTGTAAAGTTTAAAAACTGTTTTGGGAGCACTAGTAAGGCCCTTTGCTTTCTCACTGAGATGATTTCTGTCCTGCCAGCTGTCAGATTGTCTCTTTTTTTCTTTTGTTTAAATTTCAGATTTTTTTAAAGCTTGCCTTGTTTACAGCTAGAGCAGATGAGCTTGGGGAGGAGCAGCAGCCAATAGCCATTGCCCTCTTCCTGGAGAGTTTCTTCTTTATGATTTGGGGCACGTATTGAACCAGCCCCAGATCTGCAATGCCAGCAACTCATCCCACCCTGGCGTCGCTGGGATCGGCAGACAGGCCTTCAGTCCATCTCATGGGAAGGGCGAGTGCATTAAGGCAGCGCTGCTCTTCCCAGGGAAGAGCCTTCTGTTTGTTTCCTCACTTCCTTGGGATTTTCTGCTCTTCACCTCTTGGCCTCTCAACTCATCACTCGAAGTTCTTGCTTATAAAAAGGTTTCAGCCTTTGTAAGGCTTCCTAGTGATGCACGTGCTCCAGCAGCTCTCGCCTGGCCTGTCCTTATTTATCTGGCTGATGGTGCTTGCGACCATTTGCCTGGGGCTGCAGTGAGGAAACGGTGTATCACTTCACTGGAAGGGCTTTAAGTCTTAAGCCCTAACACTGATCATCCATGGACTTGTTTCTCCCTCTCTGAGCAGTCTGGGGCTGCCCAGTAAAATAGGGAAATAAACCAGTAAATCTGGATGATTCTTGCTTGGTGCTTTCCCTCCCCAGGGCTCAAAACTCAAACCTTCTGCTCCATTAGTAAGGAATCCAAAGCAAAACTTGTAAAGATAAATGTTTGCAGAAATACACAAGAGTCATTGTAGTTCACTTGGATCTAATTACTTTCCTCTTCCTCTCCCAGAGGTTATAATCTAGGGTCAGGCAGAAGTTTAGCATCAGATTTGGGAATAAAATCCAAATTTCTGCCATACCCACTATTCCATTCCATACATCTACAACTGTGATTAGCTGGCTGGAGAAAAATGGTATTTACCATGTCACTGATGGGTTGTAAATGGAAAAACTCAGTGAATGAACTCAAGTGGAACCTGCAGGCTAATGTAAGAGTGAACTTTCAAAAAAATCCTCCAACAAAACCCCCAAAACCCCCAAAATACCCTCCAAAACAACACAGTCCCCCAAAAAACCCTATGATGGCAGAATCCTCTCTTGGAGGAGTGGGAGAATCCACATCATCAAGGGATGCTTGGGGCTGGACAGGATAAAACACTGCAGCTGACTGTGAGGGCCTGTTAGTGGATGGGTGCTGCACCAGGAGCCATGGGTGGCCTTGACCACTCCTGTTAGCGTTCAGCAGACTTGGTTTTCAGTATTTAGAGGCTGCTAGTGTCTGTGCAAGAAGGGGTGCAGCCTGCCCCTGGGACCTCTCTGGGGGTGGAAGTAGGGTCACACAGCTGAGGACATTGGCCCAGCACAGGGGGAGTGGGTCTGGGTGAGAAGAGACTGGTTTTGCACTTTGTTGTGTCTGTGTTTAGAGCTACATAGTATTTAAAAAGTGATCATTTGTGTGCTGGCTATATGAAGGTGGACTTCCCAAATCCCAGCTAAGAGCAGGAGCAGCAGCGATAGCCTTTGTTGTGGAAGGTTGTGTGGCCTGTGCTGCAGCATGGGTGACAGGAGAGGCAGAGCATAATCTCACTGAAGGGATGTGTCTGAAACAAAACACAAAACCTTCCTTCTTTTTTGAAAGATCTGGCTTACAGATGATATATATATTTAATCCTTATTCCATCAGGCATAGGGAATCCATGAGGGCCATGAAGGAAATACTGGGACAGAGAGGCAGCTGCTCCATCATATGTGCTCAGGGTCAGGAATGTTTCAGTGTATTCAATCTTCGTAGTTATTCTGCCATTTATCATCCTTTCTTCCAGGAGAAAAGGAGTGTAGGGAGAATGTAGGGAAAGGAGAGGCTTCATACAGCATGTGACGTACCTCCAAAGAGGATCCTACATGTGTTCTGTGCTCCCTTGCTGTCGAAACGTTGTGGAAAAAATGCCAGCAGGGTTTGTAAGCCCACAGGATGTTTGTGTTGTAGGGAGACAGGAGGTCTCTTCCCTCCCTCTGGACTGCCCTGCAGTCAGCTGTGGAGGAGCTGAGTGTAATTCACTGCTGCTGCCTGTTGTCCAGCCCTTCCCTAAAATTAGGGAGGAGATTTACTTGCCTTGGTCTAGACCAGAATCATTCCTATCTGAAAATTTCTCACACAGTCCCTAGCAATGATTCATGGGCTTGTATAAACAGTAATTAGCAGGAGATAGTTAAGCTTATGAAACCTTTTAGTGTGCAAACCTAAAGATCTTCTGGTAAAAACTTAACTTAGGGGGAAATGAAGACATTCTTATGGTGAATGCCTCAAAAGAAAAGCTGCTGTTGTTTTATTTTGAAGTCTGCTCCAATTTTAATTAAGAGTTGTCATTTAGTTGGTGTCAGTGGAGAACTGAATTACAGCGTTGCCTCTGGACTCCTCCCAGGAATCCAGGTGTCATCCGGAACACGGTGTGATCAAAGTAATAAATTACAGTCTTGCTGGGATGCAGCAGAAGACAGAGTAGATGCATGGAAGGAATCGCAGCACAGAGATAACAGATTGAATTACCTCGCTTCCTCCCCCATTGCTGCTGTGCCAGGATAGCCTGGCTGCTCTACCTATGGGAGGGTGATTTATTTAGGAGGAATCCAGCCAACCAAATCGTTCAGCAGTGGTGTAAAATTGTCATTAAAGCCAGCAGCGTAAGGTGAAAAAGCTGAAATGTGTTGAAAAAGACCCTCTGTGTGAACAGCGGTATCAGATTCCTGCTCTGAAGGGCTGTGATGCGGGTGAATTTATTGGGGAATAACTGGGAGGGATAAATAGGGCTGGCAGCCAGCTATGTGCAGCTCCCAGATGGGCATGTCCTGTCTGCTTCTCTTGCTTCATTGTTTTGTGTCCTGAGCCTGCTGACAGCCTCCTCTTGGGGCCCAGACCTTTACAAGTGTGTTTTGTCATGGTCTATCAAGCTTCTTCTACACTCGGGTCACCGCAGTTCTGCTCTTCCCTTTACGCTCATCTCCATGTTGATGCAGGGCCTTGTTCTCCCTTCCTTGCTGCCCTTCAAGCTTCATTCAGTCACTGCCATCCCCATCCCAGTTCTTAACTTGGGTTTCCTGCCTTCCCCCTGCCCTACCCCAGCCCAAGAATTGGGTCTTGTATCTCCCTGTCGTGCTCTTGTGCGTGGCAGCACTCACACACAGCATGCACTCCATTGGGGTGCCGGCAGCTGAGTGAGGGGGAGCCTGCTTGGAGGATACAAAGGATATGAGCCTGTCTGTGCATAGCATCCTATATGTTCGCTGGGGGACTTGTGTGTTTTTCCAGCTTAGCAAATTCTCATGTGTTTGTTTATTCAGCAGCCCTTGCTCCTGCCTTCCTTGACTTTTGCACCGTAGCTCGTGGGTGTTTTTGGTGTTTGACACGGTGTTGTCTTGTACTCAGAATTGAAGTGCATACCTTGGCATCTGCCTGTAATGAGTCAGTCCCAGCATCGCTGCGGCCTGGGCACGAGGGAGGGATTCTTGCAGAGTGTTTGGCTTTCCTCCCGCATCCCCATCCGTGGCCGTGCATGAGCCGTCCTTCGCTGGGCTGCAATCGTGCTGGAGTTGGAGGGGAGCCTGCCTTGGATTTCCTGCCTTCCTGTTGAATCAGTCCCCCATGGGGGAGGCATTTTCCTTCCTAACGGAGGTTACAGTCCATCCCACCATGCAGCATGTACTGGTTTGTACCATATTTGGGGGAGAGCATCACAGCATGGCTCCTCGCTGAGGTTGTGTATCTGCTACTTGCAGCTCTCTGCTGTCTGTCTGTTCCAGGTGTTTACTGATGCTGTAACTCCTTGGAGTATCTCCAGTCACTGCAGCGCCCTGTGTTTGATAAGGGAGCTTAATGGGCTTGACAGGATCAAAGCGTTTTCATGGTAAAATGATTATAGCTTAATTTTCTGAAAGTGGATTTTCTGTTCCTTTTCTCGTTGTCCCCCTCGAAGCAAACCTGGGCTATTGAAATGTATCCTGCAGGAAGCAGGAGGGAGAAGCAAGGATGTGCTACTTTAAAAACCCACCCACCACACTGCCACCTTTCCTGACTGTGGTATGGCCAGTGGGTCCTTTAGAAAGCAGAATGACTTGACTTCCCTGATTCACTATAAAAATATATTTCCCTGCAGTTGTTTCGTTTTCTGTCCACATGGATGATCTTAACTTTTCCAAAGAATACAGTAGTACTTATGTTTATGGGATAGATGGGGTTGGAAGGGGCCTTTAAAGGTCATCTAGTCCAACTCCCCCTTCCAGTGAGCAGGATCATCTTCATCTAGGTGAGGTTACTCAGAGCCCCATCCAGCCTGACCTTGAATGTCCCCAGGGATGGGGCAATGTGTGTTCAGTAATGAAGACCCAGAGAGTCTTTACCAGTGGAGATCTGACCACATTGTCTGTGGGTCAGTAGTGGCACTTTAACCACTAAAGCTCAGAAAACAGTGCGATATGTTATTGTTTGTGGGACTGGGGTGGTTTGGTTGGCTTTTATAAGCATTTCCCTATGGGGACTTCCAAACACTTTTGATTTCCAGAGGCTTTTTGCTGTCAATCTTACCAGTTCTTGCTGGTTTACTGGTGCAGCTCACACCAGCTCTCCAGACCAAAGAAGCAGTAGCAGGAAAGGCATACTAATGGCATCTGCAGAGCGGGCCCTTGCTAGCCAGTGTTGGAGATGTACAGGAGGGAGCTGTGCTCCCAGGTGACCTGATAGTCTAGAAGACACTTGGCATGGGATTTCAGTCTCCCATTCCCTGCTGTGTTTTCCTGTGTAAAAGAGGGGCTCAGCAGTGTGGGGGTGTATCTGGGGGTGTATTCACCAGGCAGGGGCTGAATCTGAGTAACGAAGAGGGATTTTGTGGTGGAAGGGGCTGGGTGCGATAGCACTGTGTTTCCTGTCCCCTCAGCCGCACGGACACGGTGGTTCGTGTGCAGTGCTGTGACCTCACTCAACAAACTCATCCAGATGGAAAATAACCCTTCAGAAAACAAGATTTTCACAGTTATTGTCCTGGGTTTGTGCCAGCAGAGTCACCCGCAGGGCTGACAGCACAACTGGGGGTGGCACGATGGATGGAGTGAGGGGGCAGAGCTACCTGGAGCATCACTGCCCCGGATTCTTGAATCATGATCTGGAAGGGAGGGTTTGCCAGAGTAACTGGAATTAAATTCCCTGATGTACTTGGGCTTGCCTGATATTTACTGAGTATTACATGCCTAATGTGCTGCAGCATACAAAGAACTTTGGCAGTTGGCTTTTACTCACCTGGGAAACTCAGTTTTTAGGAATCTTTTTTTCTGGAGATGTCTCAGGGCTTCTCAAACTGTGGAAGACTCATCATGCGAAGTACGCTTGCTGCTGTGCTCTCATTTTGAGAGCAGCAGGCAGGAGGGAGGGTAACCAAAAAGGCACAGCCTTGTACTCAAATAAGAAGAGAAATGATTAAAAATACTGTGAACAACAAGAAGTAGGTATCTCATTCTTAAATATCATGTCTTAGAAATCTCACCCTGCCTGGCTCTGTGCTGCACATTCTGGTGATTTCATTTATAGGATAATTAAGGGATTTACCTTTTAAAGGTCTCGGGTTTGTTTTCAGATCTAACCATTCCAGCAGTTAGGCGTGAGCCAAAGGCTTTACAAGCAGCACACAGCCTATGTGAGCAGCATTTGCTGCAGGGAGGGAGAGGAGCTTTCCCTCCACTGCATGCCGTGGGAGGCAGGAGCTGGGGGCTCAGGGCAGGCTGGGGGACAGCTCTGGAGCCCGTGGTTGTCCTGCTGATGTGGCAGGGGATCTGCATTAAACAGCTGTCCATATCTGTCCTCTGATGCATGAGGAGCACACGTGTCAAAACCAATGCAAATTAGAAAATCGGAGTGTGGGGGTTAACCAGATGGCTTTTATCAGCAAAAATGAACTTGCCTTTTCCTCTCTCTCTCTCTCTCTCTCCCTCCTCCAGAAGCCCTTCAGAGGCCGGTAGTGTCAGACTTTGAGCCCCAAGGTCTGAGCGAAGCAGCTCGCTGGAACTCCAAGGAAAACCTTCTGTCCTGTCCTAGTGAAAATGACCCCCACCTCTTTGTTGCACTGTATGATTTTGTGGCGAGTGGGGACAACACTCTCAGCATAACTAAAGGTAAGGTAACTGGGCAGAGCAATACTGGGAGCATGGAGAAGGTGTTGAAAGCAAAGATGCTGTGGAATAGCTGAATTAGACCCTAAACCCTATGGAATTTTTTTTACTGTGGGAATTCTTCTTAAACAAATACACATATTTCACAAAGTCATAACGTTTTAAAAGGTTAAAAGCTTTTGCATCAGGCAAGAAACTGCTTGACATGACTAAGGTCTCCATTAGGAGCAAGAATATGAACTGAGAAATTAAACTAAGCTGATTTTAGAGGCTGGCCTTTGTAATTTTCATTCCCCAAAACATACAGTCCTTGTATGAAAAGCCACTGCACAGCTATAGTGTTTTCTTACTCCGTCCTTCTGCTCCTTAGGTGTACTCCAGGGCACATCAGCTTACCTTGCTAATTGAAATTTTTTTACTGTTTATCCACTCCTGTTCTCTCCTAGCCTCATCAAGCCAACTCAGTTCAATAACATTTACTGGATTCATTTAGTCTCAAGCAGCATCAGAGCAGAGCTGCACAAGAGCCTAAACGAACTCTTGAAGCGTGCATGTGACTTTATTTGGCTTAGAGCGGTTCACTCAAGCTTAAAGAAACACACATGCTCCCTGCTCAGATACCTGTTCTTGCAGGAGATTATTTAAGGATCTGTTAGCCAGAAAGAGCCCATTTGTGTCCTCTGCTCCCAGCTTTGCTGTGTCTAAATGTATTTTTTTCCTTGTGCCAAGGTGAAAAGCTTCGTGTCCTGGGCTACAATCACAATGGGGAATGGTGCGAGGCCCAGACGAAGAACGGACAAGGCTGGGTGCCCAGCAACTACATCACCCCAGTGAATAGTTTGGAGAAACATTCCTGGTACCATGGACCGGTGTCACGTAACGCTGCTGAGTACCTGCTGAGCAGTGGGATCAACGGCAGCTTTCTGGTGCGGGAGAGTGAGAGCAGCCCAGGACAGAGATCTATTTCACTGCGATACGAAGGAAGGGTGTACCACTACCGGATAAACACTGCATCTGATGGGAAGGTAGGCTGCAGGCTATCCAAACCATGAAAGAAAACCTTCCCTCCCAGTATACTTTGTCCTCTGACTGCACAAGGTCAAGTAATATCAAGTAATAGCAATTGAATCGAGCAATTCTGAACCCTGTTCTCAATGTTCATCCTCTGTAGTTGCAGTCAACTCTGAGATTCCAGTATGGCTGTGACAGAACAGTTTTACTCCTTTAGCAGACTTCTGGTGAGGTATAGTACAGCTCAGTAGTGAAACACTTTAAGGTAGAACATAGTAGAGTTACATCTGGGTAACAGATATCATTAATAAGAGATTCCGAGGATGAATTTTCATCCTATATGTTCAAAAGGTAGTGTCTTTCTCTGCCAAATCAGAAAAGTCAGTGCCTGTTGCTAATAATCCTGTAAATATTAGGGACAGAATGCTTTTGGAGCTATTCTGCAGTGTTTTTAACTCCTGTTTTGATTTCTCTACAGTATTTCAGCGTGATCGTTGGAGACGGGTAGGCACTTTCACTTTTATATGCACCCTGTCTCTAGTTTCTTCATTTTTTCCCTCCCTGGATAGTTGTGTGCTGTAGCAGTGTTGCAATGCTGTGCTTTGTGGATGCTGCAGAGAAATGTTAGCATAAAACCTTAGCTTTCCACAGCTTTTTGTTTGAATTTCGTGGAAACATTTCTACTGGCATTGGATTTTGGGAAATCTTGGTTTTTAACGGATCTTGAAGCAGTGGCTCTTCAGATCTTCAGTTGAAGTCTGAGTCTGGAGCATGGCTGCTGAGGCTCTTCTTGCCAGCATCGAGTAGATGACAGATTCAGTGCTATTAAAGTACTTCAGAAGGAAAATAAGTAAGGAAGTGGCCCACCATGGCCGGTTTTCCTGTGTCCTGTGAGAGCTTTACTCTTCCTACTGCAACGTTGTCAGCAAAATCTTTAGTATGAGAACACAGGGAACCAATACGTAGGGTTTCCTATTTATCAGAGTCAATCAGAGTCATCACTCTAAAACCTTTAATTAAACAGATTTTATTCCATAATGAAATGCCTCTTGTCTGCTTTGGCAAGCAGATTGTAATCGAGACGGTTCTGAACATGGTATTTAAGGCAGTGTATTCCCAAGTTACGCCTCTTCGATTCTCCTGTTTTCCTCCCATGTAGACACACTCTGTGGTCAGAATCGGTGCAGTGAAATGCTGACATGCAGTGTACTTGAAGGCACTACATGGCAATCTGGAATATTATTCCTCCTCCTGTCTCTGTAGTTGATACTCCTTCTGTGCACACTGATGCTGGCAGATGAGCGATGTTTATGTGTGAGCATTTTGAACCCAGGCCTCCTTCACTTGGTGTAAATAACCATGTGTCCATGGTGCAATGACACACGTTCTCCATTTTAGCTGTAAAAGGGTTTGGCATATGAAAGCTTTCATCCCAGCAGAGCTGTTTTTATCCCAAAAAAGCAGTTCTGCAGAGCTACAATAATAGGTTCAGGTCTATATGAGCCAGGTTAATTGTTCATTTTCCACAATGTTGCTTGAACTGGTGTTTTTGAGAGAAGATGCAGGTCAGCTCAATTCACTAAACCAGATCTGCAGCTGGTGGTGGATGGAAATAGATCGAGATGGGGCAGTGACTGAGAGCTGTGGCTCCTGGGCTTTGGCTGTTTGTGCAGGGGCAAGTGAAAAGGTAGCCACAGTCCTCCTGGTTGCCAGACCAAGGGCCAGCATCCCAGCAGAAGGAGCTGGTTACCATGTCCATGCGTCAGGCGCTGCAGTTTGCAGCCGGGCGTGTTAAACCGCATCAGTTTCCATTTGTGTTAATGAGCTGGGCAGTGAATTGTGACAGCTTAGTGACAGACGTGCTGCCCGCTCCGCTGCTCCTGCTGCAGGGCTGGGGGACGCTGTGCTCTTCCACCACCCTGTTCCTGGCTGTCAAAGCTGAAGAGCAAGGACCTTTGACAAAACAGAGACTGCTGGAGCACATCCTCTGCTCTGAGCTGCTCATGTCACACACTGTTACCCGGTTCATGGCAGACCGTAGCTCTGCAGAAGGAAAGCTTTTACCTTCAACTCCCTGAGCACCTGGGGCCTTCCTAGCCTGCTGCATCATTAGTCAGCCTGTCTGGGGAACTTAATGTCTGCAGGTGCTGCAGTAAGGATGAATGGCCTTGGTGGATCATATACTGTGGCTGAGAGAACGTGCCATCAGGAGAAAGAGGTATTGGAGAAACGTGTAGAACAACCACTGCTTGGTCTGGAGGTGTGCTGTGCTTCACACAGCCCTGCCTGGGCTTCTTCCTGTGGGAAGACTTGAAGGGACTGGGAAGAGATTGGAAGTGTGTATGCTCTTTTTAGTACCAGTCATACTGATGCAATGGGCTTCAACAATTTGAAAACAAACTCACTCCTCAGGGAGTGATGTCTTCATTGCCCAGTTTAATGGATCATATTTTTCTGGACCACCTTTGAATGTTTTGCTGGAGGTTTTTTGGGAGGGTTTTTTTTTTTGTTTATTTTGCTTTTGGGTTTTTTTAAGGAAGACATTAAAAGTGACCTTTCTTGATTTGGCTGGCACGGTGCAGTTAGTCATCTGGTAAACCACTTCCGTGGTACAGCGAACTTAGTTTTCCTGACTTGATAGTACTTGAGGCAAAGCCTCCTGTTGAGTAATCCAACTAAATAAATAGCGTTGTTCAGCCAGTTCTTGAAATCCTGCTGTCTTCAGCATTAAGGACACAAGATGCGTGTCCTGCTTGAGTCCCTTGGAGCACCCAGCAGCTGAATTGGATGCAGACTCGCTCCTTTATTGTGCATCTTCCTTGAATTTTTTTGCCTGAGTGTTCAGTTTTGTTCAGCTAACTAGGCAGGGGGAATCCCATCAGGTTAAGGATTCCTTGGATGTTAACTTGGGCCAGTTTTAACCACTGTAATAAAATATATTGAATCATGGAATCCCAAACTGGTCTGGGTTGGAAGGGACCCCAAGGATCACAGAGCTCCAACCCCCTGCCACAGGCAGGGACACCAACCTCCAGGCCTGGAGCTACACAAGGTTGCCCAAGGCCCCAGCCAACCTGGCCTTGAACACCCCCAGGGACGGGGCACCCACCCCCTCTCTGGGCAGCCTGTTCCAGCCCCTCCCCACTCTCTCTGGAAAGAACTTCCCCCTAATATCTCATCTAAACCTTCCCTGTGTAACCTCACATGGTGCAGAAATGCTGAACCTGTGAGTACTGGGCAGTTTTCTTGGGCACAATTATCCAGCAAGCAGCTCGTTAATTGGGTCAGCAGAGAAGGGAGGCTGCAATGAATAGTCAGTGTGTGTATGAGACCTGCTGGGCTGTGTCAGCAGCGTGCTGTACACAGCTACTCCTTGCTTTCATCTCTTCATGATACACGCTTCAAATTCCAGGTGAAGATCAAAATCCAATGTAACTCTGATTTCCAGTGGTGCTGATGGGAAGTAACACCTTCAGGAGTCAGTGCTGAGGTGTAATCACTGAGAGGTTAGCAAACCTCTGCCTACAGAATGAGCAGGTTTAGTGGGTGGATGTGGGTTTTTTAATGTAAATGAGAAGTTTTGTGTGTGTTAAGGCATGGAGTGTTGTGCTGTCACCTGGACAGGGTGATCCTGAGTTCTATTCCCCGTCCTGCTACCAGTTTCCCATGAAACATTTGACCATTTAGTTAACTTCTTTCTCTCTCTGTAACAATATCATACAATCTCTCACATGAAACACTCATCTCTCTAATTTCTGTGAGACTTGTGAGATCATGTGTACAAGCCATCATAAACACATAGGCAGCTTCCTTCTCTATACTTCTCTAATATTTCCAAGTGATCCTGGAGTCCAGCATAACTTTCCACATCCATCCTTTTCTATTTTAGTCCCTAGTGCAACACGTGAACTACTAGTACCACTATTAGTACTACAGGTTGTTCCCAAACAGGTATGTCTTGGTTTAAGCTGTGGTTGCTTAGTGGTCCAAGCCATGCAGCTGTAAAAGCTGCTTTTACATTATCACTTTTATGTTCTCAAACCATCTGGTTTTTAAAAAGGTTTGTAGCTCTTTGACCATAAAAGGTTGCTGTGTTTTTTACTTTCTGGTTGTGGGTTTTGGGTTTTTTTAATCATAGAGTTGAAATGATGCTTGGTCCATTTACTCTGCAGAAAGAGTATTCCACTCATTTTGGTAGAGGGTGGAGAACATCCTCCTCAGGAGGATAGCTTTAGTTTGTAAAGCTTCCATAGGAGTTTTGATAGCAGCAAATGTAGCAAAAGAAAAACAAGTGAATGTAAAGTGGCTTTCTCCAGCCCCATGTGTAACACCTTCCACTCTGAATGCCTTTGCACATCCCCACAAGTGTGTTGTCACCAGAGTGGTTAATGGTGTGGGGTTTGTTCAAGTGGCTTACAGACAGGTTGGCCACTGTGCATCTTCTCCCACTCCAAGTGCTATTGCCACCGGAGGAAATGCCGCTTCAACCAGGGGTTAGGATTTCCCACCATGGGAAATGTAGGTTTCTACAGCAGAGTTGGCGTTTTTGGATGACAAATGCAATATAATGTTCACTTCCCAGAAACCTACAGGGACCATCGGTCTGGTACAGAGGCCATACGTCGCTTGAAAGCCAACAACCACCCTGTACCTGGGAGTAGCCCGTCTGTGATGGATCTGTGGGGTCATTCACACCTCTCTCTGGTTTTCCTCTTTTTGGGTTATGCTGTGTTTCTGAGCTGGACATTTAACCTTCCTGCAGCTCTTTCAGATCAGTCCACCACACACATGTATGGATTGGCAGGTTTTGCCATTTCTGACCATAGTAGTTACCATACATACTTTTAAGCATGGGGTTTGTTCTCAGGAAGCTAAGTGTAGGGTTTGGGGTAAGCAGGATGCTGAGGGAGAGAGGACTTTCATCTATCGCTCTGACGTTCCTTGACAATACAGCTTCTCTTTTAAGTCACCATTTCTTACATGTAGTTTCTGTGCTCTTCAGAATATTTGGTCTTCTCCAATGCCTCTCATTCTCTTTTGGGTTTGATATAGTAAAGAGATGCCTACAAAGGAGGAGCATCCATACAGAAATTGCCCATCTCCAGTCAAGGCTCTACTCAAGCTTGAGGGTGATTTATCCAACCTGCTAGCTTTTATTTTTATTCCTTTTGCAAAGGCCTGTCCCTTTTCTATTGGACATACTTGCTTATTGCTGGAGTTTCACAGATGCAATTTCCTTTTCCATCCAAAAATTCTATCTAGGTGGAAGAATCACAGAATCATTAAAGTTGGAAAAGACCTCCAAGATCATCTAGTCCAACTGTCCCCCTACCACTCATATTACTTACTAAGCAAGCCTAAGTCTGGGATTTCAAGATGCCTGGTAACCCTGTCAACTTCCTGGCCTCCCAAAATCTCAGGCAGATGGCCACTGCACATGCACAAACTGTTGAATGCATATCCAACGAGTTGGAAGCATTCAGGAACTTTGATCACAACTCTCTGCACACAATGTGCTCAGCAGGACCAGTGCATCACACCATGATTCATAGTGCGTGGACTGCACAGAAGTTTGGGTGTCTGACACGGTGTTGCTCCCCCTACGAGGTTGTCCCTTGCCAGACCTTGGTCCTTTCTAACAAATGGAGCTCAAAAAATGGTTTTACTTGTGTTATCAACATTATTCTCATCCTAAATCCAAAACACAGTGCTATAGCAGCTGCTAGAAAGAAAGTTTATCTCTATCCCTGGTGAAACCGGGGCAATCATGAAACACAAAGCTCTGATGGTAGGGAGACACTTGCCTGTTATCTTTAGTAGGCTAAAAGGCTTAAAATGGATCTCCTGTATAAATGTTAAAAAGGTAACAAATATGGGTTATCGTGCCTCACAGCAGGCTCTCATTCAGTGGTAATGATTTTACTTCTCTGGTATTGATCCATGCCCATCACAAGAATGGAGCAAACCAGCTGTCCAACTTCATGCAAAACACTATGCAGGAGCTTAGGCCAGTAGCAGGGAAGCCACCGGAGCGCTAGAAACACTTCAAAGTGAGTTTAGGCAGGTGAAAAGGTTGTAACCCCAACAGTAACAGTGGAATCAAGACACTGGGGTTGACAACCCCCTGCTCTCCAGGAAATACATGAGGGTCTCTACTGACCAGCCTCTTGAAAAAAGACATTTCAAGCAAAAACATGCCAAGCCAGTGCTATTCACAGTCATCCCGCCCGTGTTGTCTAGCGAAGTGCATGTATTTCCTCCTGAATCCATGCACTTCCCATGTAAGTGTTGATCGTTCTCAGCTCTGAGCTTCAGAGCTGGTGGAGCTCATCCTGCTGCAGGTGGAGAAGCGATACAGCGCTTTGTTTTCACAATTTTCTAATACCATTTCTGTGTGGGAACACTCCCATGTGCCTTAGCTGAGCGAGCTTTCTCTTTGTTCCCTAGCTGTACGTCTCTTCAGAGAGCCGCTTCAACACCTTAGCAGAGTTGGTCCATCATCACTCCACCGTGGCCGATGGGCTCATCACCACCCTGCACTACCCGGCCCCCAAACGCAACAAGCCCACCATCTACGGCGTGTCCCCAAACTACGACAAATGGGAGATAGAGAGGACTGACATCACCATGAAGCACAAGCTCGGTGGAGGGCAGTATGGAGAGGTGTATGAAGGAGTCTGGAAGAAGTACAACCTTACAGTGGCTGTGAAGACTCTAAAGGTAGGACTCGAGTCTCCCCATTCATCTCCTTTCAGCAGGAACTGAGTTCAGGCAGGCTGCCTGCCCTCAGCCAAAGTTAAGACAGTTTAGGGCTGTGACAGCCCTTCCTCTCTCTGCTGTCAGCTTGGAATTGAGGATTTTTGAAAGGGCTTGATCCTGTTACAGTTTTACATGATCTCTGAACCACTTGTAACTAAACAAAGGACAACAACAGTATCATTTTTACTTTGAAAAGAATCAAACATCAGAAAAGTAAATAGTTCTGTGAAGTCTCACGTTGGGGGTGTGGTAAAGGTGAGCTGTTCACAGACAAACACGCTACCACAAGCTGGTGTGTTAACAAACCTGGTGGGTTGTGAGTCAGGCAACATATAATTCAGAGGCTTCAGGGAGGCTTTGCATGTTTTGATTTCCTGTCTCATGTGGCATCTTTCCCAACATACAAGCATGTTGTACCTGGAAGTCTTAGGCAGTTGCTCACAACTGCTTCTTCTCAAAAGATACACTTTTTCCTCCCCTTATCCAAGATAAAATATATTAAAATTCGTAAATGGCTTTAATGAAGAACTGGATAATCAGTTCTGTTTCTGGCTCTGCTCCCTGATTGCTGTGTCTTGGTTTCCTTGTCTCTTGAAATGCAAATAATGCTTTGTGAGTTCGTAAGGTCATTGCTTAATTCATTTATGTTTATAAAAATGTCTTGAGACCTTCTGGCAGCATCCACACACATAGCATTTGATTGCTTAATAAGAGTTTATGCTAACTTGACACCATCTTCTCTCTCCTTCAATGAGGATGTGGTTTGGTCCTGCAGAAACAAACAGAACCAGGTTTTTTGTTTGTTTCTTTTTGGTTTTTGCAATGGAAATTTCGAAGTGGAAAGGGGAAGAACTGTCAGGGGAAGAACATTTCCCTGATTTGGGGAAAATATTTCTTCCTTGTGCTTTGAGCAGCGACTACTTCAGTATTTCTGGGTTGCTATGGTTGCAGAAAGTATTTTCATTTTGGCCTTTATGTATTTTGTACCCTGGAGATTCCTGTCGCTGGTCCCCAGCGAGCAAAAGCCCCAGTGCCTGTTTGCGCAGGGAGCGAGTGACACCTAGTGTTATCCCAGCTCGGATCCAGCGGGCTGGGGACCGCAGGGCTTGCTCGGGAGCACTGCAGTGATGTGGCCAGGCTGAACGGAATGCCTGTTTACAGTGAAAAAAGGAGAGAATGGATCTTTTCCTGGAACACTGTTTGCTGTACCATCTCCTGCTTCTGGTTGTAGTGTGAGGAGACCGACGCCTTCAGACATCTCCAAGCTGGAGCTGTTGCTTTCATTCCCTTCTCTCTAAAACCCATCAGCAAAGTCAAATTGTGTGTTATCCCATAAAATCTGTTTGTGCATAAGGAGAAACCTTAATACAGACCATGGATGTTTCAAATACATCAAATAAATATTTAATGAAACATGACTAAAAGTGGTTCATAATGTAGTATGGAGCAGCACGTTCCACTGGGGAATGTAAGAATAACCAAGAAGAGAGTTGAGAAACACTTCAACCTGCAATTATGCACACTAAAACCATTCTTAAAAGCAAATTTATAATCCACCTTCCTTAAATCCATCAGTCTGCTGCCTGACAGGTGGGATTATAGCTTTCTTCAAAGTTTTGGGAAACATTTTACAATCACATTTATATCCCAGTTCTACTGGGGAAAACAAGCCCTCTGTAGCTTCAGCACAAACATTCAAATGACTCACTTGATTTTCCTCTGAGAGAATATTTTTCAGAACTTCATGAGACTCTTCTTGTTCCTTCCCCATCCACTCCAGGTATCTTTACAAGAAAGATAAAGGGGACAGAAAAGTAAGAGTGGAGGAAGAAAGAATAAATCGTTCCAGCATCTTTTTGACTGGCGATGCTTACGAACACCCATTTGTTGTTTGGTTTTCTATCAAGTGTCTAAACGTAGCTCAGCGCTGGCACAAAACACTAGATCATGCAGGAAGGCAATCAAAAGCAGCACACACTGTTCCTCAGCTGCGTTGAACTGGGAAGTGCTGGACGATGTTTTGGTGCTTAGATGTTTCCCATTAAAAGATAGCGTCGGAAGCTCAGCGAGTTGCCCAGGACACGTCAGTATTTATCGGGCCTGTTACCATAACACGTCACTGGCTGTGTTTTTACACCTGATGCTGGTGGGAAGGGGCACCAGGAAGGCAGTGCCTGAAGTAACTGGGAGTGCAGCTTGGTGACTTGACTGTCGTGGGAGCACATGGAGCTCATGGCTGAAGCTTGTTTCCCGCAAGGGCCGTTTCATGGCTGAACTGCTGTCAGTTGGTCTTCTCAGCACGTTTCAAGTCTGCATCCATAAGCACAGCCTCTCTTTAATTTTTATTTTATTTTTTCACCAGCAGAGAGGCCAGTGTTTTATTAGGCAACATCCAGCCCCAATGGTCCTTAATTCCATGGCATGGTCCTGCACCCAGCTAGGAAAATACTGTATCACCAGAACCGTTTTCTTTCTGCTGTGGTTTTGTGCAGTGGAAGCTGGTTAAAGCCTGGTCCTTTGCATGAGATCAGGTTTTCAGAGAGACCATTGTTACTGTGGCTCTCTGTATGTGTCCTTCCTATTAATTTGGTTGCTGGGAGGTGAGACATTTAAAGGAGTGGAACCGCTATGCAGAGGAGCGACCTTTCAGAGTTTGTGCAGCGTGTGGAAGATAAATGCATATTTAGGGTAATTTTCCAACCTGGATTATTAACCCAGTTTCCTTTGCCAAAGAAAACAGTTTAAGGTTCTGCTCACGAGGACCTTTGGGCTATTAGTTTTGACAGGCTGTTCAGCAAATCACAGCTGCCGATCAAGCTAATTGGCAACGAATAGTAAATGATTGAATGAAACTCTTTGAAAAAGGTTCTCATTGCTCACTGCAAAGCAGAAAGCTGCCTGGATCTTACAGCAGCAGCCCACTGTTATCATTCTCACCAGCAGCAGTAAATCCTTTCCAATCCTTCCTTAAAACACTTCGTCCATGTAGCCTGTCAACATTAATCCAGCAATGAAAAAAAAAAAAAAGAAGATATAGAAAGAAACATCGCTTTAGGACTGGATCTGTATTTTTGCACCACTTTGAAATGACCTTCCGGCCATTTGGGGCATATTTGCCTCAGAAAATATGTCTTTTGAGTGAGATTGTATCTTCCTGGGGTTTGTGTTGTGCCAAGTAACTTTATGGTGTTCAACAAATAGGTAGTGACACACGTCTGCCCAGAACGGTTACGTCATGGGTCAGGCTCTAAATGCCAGAAATGAAATCTGTGAAACCTCAGGCTTTCAATTATGGAATAGCTGCTGTCGGTCATTCCTCCCTGTCTGAAAGGGGGGATTTCTTCCTCCTACCCAGGGAAACTGGGGGCCTGCATTGCAGCAGCTTCCCAAGCTTTTGATTGTGGCATATCCTCCCTTTTCTGAGCATTCTTGTTTCTTTTCTTTTCTGTACTTTCTATTTCACGTTATCTTTTTTTCTCCTAGGAACAAGCACATTTTTCCTTTTCAACTCCTGAGTGGTCCTGCAAGAGGCCCTTCACAAAAGGGATATGGATTTTCTTGGCCCAAAAAGCTCTGTTAGAATAAGAATGATAAAAAAAATATATATATTTTTTTTTTAAATCCTACAAAAAAAAAACCCCAAAGTTCCTAACTCCCTGGCATTGTGATGTGGCTACAGGGAAAAATTACCTTGAAAGAAGCGTGGCTTATGTTGTCAGTTTGCAGTTCCTTTTGTGTCCTTGTACAAAGATCCATTCCTCGTTTGTGTGCTGTCCTTGCCAAAGCTTTACCATTGTTCTGCAGGAGGATACCATGGAGGTGGAAGAGTTCTTGAAAGAAGCTGCAGTAATGAAGGAGATCAAGCATCCAAACTTGGTGCAATTATTAGGTAAGTGATAAATACCAAGCAGAGGGATTTGAACTAAACCCTTGTGCAGTGATATGGATGTTAAGGAGCAGATAAGCTGCTTACCATACCAAGGCTTTAAGTACAGACACTTATTGTCTGGCAAAATTCACAATTCATACCACTAATACATGATTTTTAATGATCTCGTTTCTCTAATGTTGAAGTTGCCAGAGCCTGAAGCAGAAAATTAAACCCCTCTATTAACCAATTTCAAGCAGAACCTATTCTTCCTGTGAGCCCCATATTTCTACCTTCTAGAGGGAGGATTTGCCTTAGAGGACAAAACCTGAAGGTTCACTGGTACTCTCAAACATTCATTGGAAACTTTATGGTGGTCCCTAGGGGTGTGCACACGGGAACCTCCTTTCTACATCATCACGGAGTTCATGACATACGGGAACCTGTTGGATTATCTGCGGGAGTGTAACCGGCAGGAGGTGAATGCTGTGGTGCTGCTGTACATGGCAACTCAGATCTCCTCAGCCATGGAGTACCTGGAGAAGAAAAACTTCATTCACAGGTAGGAAGGACAGCGAGTACCCCTGAATGTCAAGCACAAAACACCCCCTTGATTTCTTTTCTTGCCTTTCAGCTATCACAGCACTGACCTGGATGCAGTTGTCCTATGTTTAATGCACTCGTGCATCTATTCTTACATCATGCATTACCCCATCTATAGGATGGGCTTCTCATTGTCTTGGAGGGGTTTTTTCCTTACCTTTGAAGTAGATGTGGGTGAAAGACACATCAGTACTTTTATATTTTGGACAAGGGTCCTAAATGTAAACACTTCCCAAAGTAACGGGCTCTTAATGGGCCAGATAAACTACTGGTCTTCCTTGATTCTAACATCCATTAAAAGCTGCTGCAGTTGATGTTGCAGGATGTGTGCAGGTGCTCACAGCAAAGCCACCTTCTTAGTGCCTTTGTATCCGTGTTCATTCTTGTTTGTTTCACTTCTTTTCTTTCCCCCCCCATTCTCTGTAGGAACTGTTTCCCACTGTTGTCCAGATTGCGTATTCAATTTAATAAGCATCTCTGCTGCCTTAAAAGTCTCAGAGACTCTGACCTTTAAGTGTACTTCAATTATGGCTAGAGCTTTGCATTCTTCATCTGCAGAAATGGCCTCCTAGCAATATAATGACACATCCTGCACGATGGTTTGAGACTTGCTGAGCTTTATACAAGATGCTCTCTGTGCCATAGCGTGACCTTTCCTGCCCAATTAGCTGGAATCTGAAATTAGCGCATGTTTTTTTTCATAGAGACAAGTATGAAGATTGTGTGTAAAGTTCTAGGTGCTCCTCTAAGTTGTGCGTTGCCTTTGCTGCCTGAAAGCCCTGTTTAAATGCTTCTGTCAGTCAGTAAAGTGAACGGTGATGCTGCAAATTAAAATTTCCAGCCTTTGATTTGCCCTGTTGAAAGTATTTCATCCCTTCAGCCTGTAGGAAGTGAACTTTCAAGACTGCTTTGTGTGAATCCCAATGTCCTGCTCTCCCGTTCGTTTCATTTCCTCTTATTTCTGATGACCCATTTATCTAAAATAAATAGTAACGTTTTTCCTTATCAGCCACCCCCATACCCACCTACCCAATTATTTTAAGTGTTGTCACAATTCACATCCATGGATTCAAATGCTGGGCTGTGACCTCATTTAATGAATCAGGAAGGAGGAGGAATTTGATTATGAAGAGGAGCTTTTATTTAGACACACATTGTAGTAATCAGCATTGATAAGAAGGCATATTCAAAAACACTGTGAAAATTTAATAGGCATCTAGTAAGACTTTTGAAAAAACATATTCTGATTGAGCAGAAGAAGCGAAAGAGACAGCAGTGTCTGCTTCATATCTAAAGATCTCACTCAAGCTTTCCTGTAGAATCAATTTTTAGTTCAACTTGACATAATCTGGAAAAGCTTTCTTAACAAAGCCTAATATTAGGAAGGATGTACTTTTGTGAGTTATGTTTTATACTCAGTGAAGCGTTTCTGAAGGTGCTGTCAGCTTCCCCAAGGCAGGGAAGCAGTAAATGCAGTGTGAGCATCTCTCACCTGCCAGGGTGGAGTCAGGTGAGAAAAACGCAGAGGAAAAACTTAATTTGTTTATTGCTCAGTCCTTTAAAACCTCAAGTACTGATAGCAGAGGCTACAACAGGTTTAGAAAGGCCAAAACTAGAAAAAGTTTTAAGATGTGTGATGCTTGGGTAGAAGAAGAGCATAGCTGGGAGCTAAACCCACTGCTTGAGCTAGGACTGGAAAAGGAGTTCTGGAGAGCTGTTGGCTGGGGTGACCGAAGTGCTAGAGAGGTGGGCAAGAATCGAGGGATTGAGACTTCATTTATTCAGTGCTCATCCTCAGCTATTGATAACTTGAGCACTGACATTTCTTACCAGTATTTTTATCCTGAGGGTGGCAGCTTTTATTGAAAGTGAGGGGGCTTCTTGAAGCTTTCACTTCAAATTAAAAAAAAAAAAAAAAAAAGGGAAAAAAGGAAAAAAAAGTTTGGATGACAGTCTTACAAAACCAGAATGGAAAATAACTTTCCCTCCTGCATGTATGTGTATAACTATAATTTCTGTGTAATACTCTCAGCAAAATAATCACACACAGGCCCAGGTTTCTTCAGAAACAGTAGGTTTAATTGCTAGAACTGAGATGATAAAGACTACTCACTGCCTATTTTTGTTCTTGTTTTTAGGGACCTGGCTGCCAGAAACTGCCTTGTAGGGGAGAACCACTTGGTGAAGGTGGCAGACTTTGGCCTGAGCAGACTGATGACAGGCGACACGTACACAGCCCATGCTGGAGCAAAATTCCCTATCAAGTGGACTGCACCAGAAAGCCTGGCCTACAACAAGTTCTCCATTAAATCTGACGTCTGGGGTAAGAATTTGGGTGTACAAATTAATGCAGATTATAATCATCTTGTCCAAGACTTCGAAATGAGAACATTGTGAAACACCTTCAGGCTTGTTACCTGATTTTAGCTGTATTGTTTTGGAGTTCAGGAACTAACCTCTGCTAAGTCAGTCTCTCAGTGGAGCACTGAGGATGCTGACCTGAATCTGTGTGTTTGAATCTTTGGCAAGTATGAAAATGGGTATTGTGGTGTTTATAGACATGTATGGAATGAGGCTGGAGGGCACCGATACTACTGACTTGGTAGACTCAGGAACTTTCAGACTACTTCAAGGAGGAAAGGGAGAATCTGGTTCATTTTCTGTTAAAGAAATATTATGTGTGTGTCTGTCTAGTGATAGCTCCAAGCTTGTCTTTCTGTATTTTAAAAGAATAATATTCAGAATGAGATGAGGAGAAACAGAGGGAAAATTTGATGACAAATGGTTATTGAAGAGCCCTGAGGTGCTCGTGATAAGAGTTGGCTTAGCTAAATGAAGCTACGTTCTATCAAATCTGACTGCAGAAAATCTCATTGTACTTTTTATCAGCCTTTCTTTGGGTTTTATAACTCTGCCATAGCTGTTGGTCAGATTCTCAAGAGTTCCTGGTGACATGAGATGGAAGTTGGTGGGACGTGGTCCTGAAAACGTTATCCTGAGCTGTGGCTGTGTATAAACCAACAGGCTGTAGTGAAGCTGCGATGGAGCTTTCTGGGATTTTGGGGGAAACTCCAAAAAAGCCTGCAAAGACAGGCTTTGTTTTAAAGAAACATTTTAGGTAGGTGGTTGATGTAAAACAGTTTATAGATGGGGGAGGAAAAGCCAAAACAGCCTCCTAAGGAGCTGACCGAGGCCTTTCTTCCAGTTGGCTGCTGCCGGGTGTCTGCCACAGTCTCAAGGATGCTGTTGTATCACTCTGGTGGCTGCAGGATCCCTGGTGCATTTCAACAGCAGAGTACTCGGGGAGGAAAGATCCAAAAGGAATATTGGGTATCTTTAATTAAGGATAGCATAAACTTGCTTAAGGAGAGCTGGGGCAGTGGACTCTGGGATCCGATGAGAGTGAGCCGGTCGTCCCCGGAGGACACGGCTGCTGCTGGGCACGCCAGAGTTTAGACGCTTTCACCTCACTGCCTTGAGACAGCAATCAAAGAAAATTGTGCACAGAAATGTCTAATGTAAATTGCCCTTGGTGGTGTTACCATGTAATGTGATGTGATTTCCTTACTTATGCAGAATTGTAATCGCTTTCTCTTCAGGTTAAGAACAGAATAGGGTGACTGAACTAATTACATGCAGGTTGTTGAACTGGTGTTGAGTCTATTCTGCGTGCCCGACTCCTGGGTTAGCTGCCTGACCCTGGTGCTGACCTGCATCCCCACCAATTTTGGGGACTTGAATGCCTTGGCTGTTTCAAGACCCTTTTTGTGGTCCCCGTTTTCCTGTTCAGCTTTCTCTCTGACCAGAATGTCTCACCCTTGCCTTATCTCACTATTAGCATCTGCTGAAATTTCCCTTTCACCGCTGCCTCCCAGGTTTCCCCTCTAGACCATAATGCAGCTAAACAAGGGCACCCCAAACACCGAGCTATTAAAATGTGCGAGTCCTCTAGGGAGAGGTTGCAGATGAGAGGAGCTGTCAAATTGAGGGAGAGACTGCAGTGCAGCACTGAAACGGTTTCAGCTAATCCACTGTGAAGTCTCTTAATTGTGCCTTTAATAGGACTTGAAGGATCTCAAGGCGTTCAGGTTTGAGACAACTGATACATTGAAAATTAGTCTAATTCTACCCTGTCATATCGCAGGAGACTTGTCTGTGCTGACGAAGAGGCTTGTTACGCTTCTTTAACATTTATGCTGCTGCTGAGCATGGAATCTGAGCCACCCAGAGCTGGTTTAAGTGTGCAGCACTGTTTAGTGACTACTCCCACTAACCATCCCCTTGAATTTAAGGTGAAAACAAAGCTTATTGATTTTTTTTCCTCTCTTCTCTTTTTTTTCCCCCTTTTCATTCTTTCTCCACTGCAGCCTTTGGTGTTCTGCTGTGGGAAATTGCAACCTATGGCATGTCCCCTTACCCTGGGATTGACTTGTCTCAAGTCTATGAGCTGTTGGAAAAAGACTACCGGATGGAGCGTCCCGAAGGCTGCCCTGAGAAAGTTTATGAACTCATGAGAGCGTGTAAGTACTCCTCAGCCCCACAAATGCTGCTTTTTAGCTTTGCAGAGGTGCAGTAAAAGTGCCAGGATCTGGCCACGTACAGCAAGGCAGAACAACCCCCTGGCAGTTCCGGAGAAGGTGCAATGCTGTGTAGGAGTGTGTGGGTAAAGCTGCTTTCCCCAGAGGATGAAAACATTATGAAACTAGCCTCTTCTCTTCTGGGAGCACACAGACCCCAGGGAGAGATTTGTTGTTCTTCTCAATGTTTTCTTTGCCTCCTTTTTCCTGACAATGTAAAGAAAAGCTTGTGCTCTAAGGATGAAGCAGAAGCTTCATTAGGCTTCTTAGGGGACTGCTGCTCTTCCACTGTGGCCTTTTGCTATGTGAGACATTTCTTCCAGCAGCACTCAGCACTGACTATTACACACTGACACAGGAACCTGATTTAGAGGGTGCTGGGTGTCCGCAACCATCACTGAGCTGAAGTGGCACAGAACACCCAGCACCCCGTAAATCAGATTTCTGTGTCAGTGTATTATCTCACTCATTTTATAAAAGGGAAACTGCCATAGCCAGCTCCTCCTGGTGCAGTGTGCTGAATGTCTAATGCTGGTGGGAAGTTTTGAGTGGTGATGTGTGTTTTCCAGGCTGGCAGTGGAGCCCTTCCGATAGACCCTCCTTTGCTGAGATCCATCAGGCCTTTGAAACGATGTTTCAGGAATCCAGCATATCGGATGGTAGGTCTTGGGTCCCTCTTGGAGCAGCAATTCCAGGGATGGGAAAAGGGCCAGTTGCATCCTTCATTCTGCATGTTTTTCATTGAACTTCACTGCAGGGCTGCCTGTCCTAGGTCGTGCTGCCTGGTGTACATGGTGGAGAAAGCAGAGATGTGTTTACACATGGGCTTTTTCTCTTTATGGGCGCGTGTCTAATTTTGAAGAGCCAAATGGCTGAACAACCTCCAGCAACCTCTGTGCTGTTTGCTTTTCTTTTGTGCTGTTAACTCCGAACAGCACAATAGTTTTTATCTCCTCTTGATTGCAGTAATTTATTTTTTTTTCCTGTGCCTTGCAGAGGTGGAGAAGGAGCTGGGAAAGAAGGGCATGAGGAGTGTAGTGAGCAACTTCCTCCAGGCCCCAGAGTTACCAACCAAAACACGAACGTCGAGGAGAACTGCTGAAAGCAAAGATGCCAACGAGGGCTTGGAGACTACACATGCCCGAGGCCAGGGAGAATGTGGTAAGTTTTAATTAAAGTCATTATTCCTTCAGGAAATAGAGGAAAACAAAATACATGTCCAGCTCCAGTTCTTCAGCTGTGCAAAGCTGTGTCTGGTAACAGGTGCTGTCCTTCTGTACCATTATCGTGTCTGGGTGAGATGGCTTTCCTGGGTTCAGATCTCCTTTTGTTGTTTTTTGCAATGGTGGATACACACAGGCACTGGGAGTGTGCATCTTTTCATGGCTGAGGGATCAGCACTACACCTGCCGTTGCTTCCAGAAGCCTTAGGAGTTCTTTTAACTTAATGGCTGTTGCCTGCAGCTCCCTATAGACCAGAGCCTGAGCGCAGAGCTCTCTGATCATATCCTCTTCCCATTCCCTGGTAGCAGCTATCAGTGGGATCTCCCACTGCATCTGAGTGCTGGGTAATCTGCTGTGTTCAAGCCACTTTACACTACCACGCTGCATAATTTAAAGCAGGACGATTGCTTGGGTTTACAAGCCCATAAGGGAGGTTTCTTCACTGTTCCATCCTCCTGGATTTGTGCTTGGCTCACTGAAGAGTATTACTCTTGGCAGGTACCAAATATGATTTCAGCAAGGGACAAAGAGGTATTTACAGAGACTTCCTTGAAATTAAACTCTTTTTCAATCAGTTTCTTCAACAATTTATCTTGTGTTCTGAGGTAATAAAAGCAGTGGTAGAAGGCTGAATGTGTGTAGGAGATTGGTATCTAGCTCATTTTGGTATCTAGCTCGTTTGAAAAATCACAAGGTAAAATAAAACACAGTGAAGGGTTTTTTTTTCCTCTGGCTCCTGTTGAGGCTGCCTTCCCTGACCATTCGTGTGACTGACCCGTTTGTGTAACATCACAGTCACCTTGTAGTGCCTGTTTCAGTCACAGATGTACGTCTAGACAAAGAGGGGATGTTGGAGAAAGAGACTATCAGTGACTTACATAGTATATAACCTTCCTTTCTAGGATGTATAATTGCCTAGTATTACAAGCTTTGAAGTAAAAGAACTTCTTTTAAATACTGAAGGGCTTTGAGAGATTGAAGTATGCAGCAGGAAAAACATGATTTTAACGTTACACTGGGAATCATTTCAGTCTTTATTGTTGTTGTGGTTTAACCTGGGCAGGCAGCTAAAACAACCACACAGCTGTTTGCTCACACACACCCCCTCAAATTCTCCCTTCTCAACCAAAATCCCTTCCTCAACCAAAATCCTACCGATAGCAGGATGATCACCAGTACACGGCGAAGAAGCATCCCACTTTTCCCCTGTGACTCTGCTTTATCTCCCTGCTTACTGCCAAGCTGAGCTGTAAGTGTCTGTGCTGCCCTGAAGGCATCTCTCCTTAGAATGGCACCTGAGCGCCTGGCCTGGGAATGAGACACACACCCCCATCAGACAAATACAGAGACCTTCAGGACTCTATATAAATTTATTATAAACCACTATTCATTTTCAAATGCAAGTGCAGAGAGAGTCACCCCATCGTTTCCTTCTGGAGCTGCACTGCCAGAGGAGCCTGTGCCTGGTGTGTTCCTCCAGTGCTGCCCGGAGCTCACCATCTTCGCAGTGGTGTGAGCTGGCGTGTTCAGCTGTCGAAGGGCATCTCGATTTCTGCTTGAGAGAAAGTTATTTCCATTCCCCACAAAAGATAACATCAGGAGGGAGGTTAGAAATATTGGGATCTCAGTGAACAAGGGCACTGGGGATAGAGGTGGGTTATGGAGATATCTTATTAATTCAGCGGGTTGGCTGTTCTGAAGAAGGCAACAGCACAGGGGCTGAAGCAATGGCCTCTTAGTGTTTATCTTCTTTACTGTGTGAAGTTTGGACGAGTCTCCAGATGTGAGGGTGGGAATCTGAACATAAACATTTTGTGTCTGTATGTCACTGTGTAAATTGGAAGCCTACAGGGAAAGCAGTTTGGCAGCCGAGCCCTGTAGAGGCCACCTCAGAAACGAATGGTTGCAGGATTAAGGACCGTGCTTGGTCCAGCCTTGAGCGTGGCTGTACTTGCTGTACTCCTGGTCTGACACTGGCTCCCTTTACAGCACCTGCACCTTGTGGAGGTGCTGCAGTGGTCTGGTCCTGTGAGAAACCAAATTATTCTGGCTGTCAGAGCAATGTTCAATAGACTTTTCTTTCCTTTGCAGACCCTCTGGATCATGAACCTGCTATTTCTCCCTTGCTCCCGCGGAAGGAGAGGGTGGCCCTGGAGAGCAGTTTGAATGAAGATGAGAGGCTGCTTCCAAAAGACAAGAAGCATAACCTCTTCAGTGCCCTTATCAAGAAGAAGAAGAAAACTGCCCCTACCCCTCCAAAACGGAGCAGTTCCTTCAGAGAGATGGACGGCCACTCGGACCGCAGGGCAGGCGGGGAGGAGGAGTGCAGGGAAGCTGGCAATGGAGCTTTCATTGCACCCCCAGCAGACACAGCTGACCCCTCCAAGTTTCAGAGCCCGAGCAATGGGGCTGGTGTCACCAATGGGGTTGTCACTGGGAACTCTGGATTCTTATCTCCTCACTTACGGAAGAAGTCCAGCACGATGAGCAGCAGTCGAGGGGTGGCCGCTGAAGAGGAGAGTAGTTCCAACTCCAGCAAGCGTTTCTTAAGGTCCTGCTCAGCTTCCTGTGTGCCCCATGGAGCAAAGGACACGGAGTGGAAATCTGTGACTCTGCCTCGGGATTTGCAGTCCACGGGCCGCCAGTTTGATTCCTCCACTTTTGGGGGACACAAAAGTGAAAAGCCAGCACTGCCTCGGAAGCGGGCAAATGAGGCCAAGACTGACCTTCCTGTCAGGGGAACGGTGACCCCTCCTCCACGGCTGCTTAAGAAAAATGAAGAGGCCACTGATGATGTGTTCAAAGACGCAGAGTCGAGCCCTGGCTCCAGCCCTCCCACTCTGACTCCAAAACTTGGCCGTAGGCAACCTGCTGCCCCTCCTTCCTCCAGCATCCTCCACAAGGACGATGGAGTCAAATCCAGTGCCTTAGGTACCACTGTGACAACGGACCAAGGTTCTGCTGCCAAACCCAACCCTGCTGGGTTCGTGGGTGCCAGCAAGGCTTCCTCTGAGGAGCCACGACTGAGGAGGCTCAAGCAGACCTCGGAGTCAGCAGGGAAGGACAAAGGGAAGTTATCAAAGCTGAAGCCGGCCCCTCCACTTCCACTGTCTTCATCTTCCGTTGGCAAGCCTGGGAAAGTGTCTCACAGCCCCAGCCATGAAGCAGCAGCAGATGTGGTGTCTGGGCTGAAATCCAAGCAATTGACTCAGGTTGGAGATGCTGCGAGTGGTGATGCTGTCAAGCCAAACCAGTCGGGGGAAGGTGTGAAAAAGCTGGGGATCCCCTCTGTACCAAAGCCACAGTCCTCTACAAAGCTCCTGCTGAGCACAGCAACCCCAGCTGCCTCTTCCTCATCTGTTTCCTCTGCCCCAGGTGGGGACCAGCCCTCATCTACAGCCTTCATTCCTCTCATATCCACCCGGGTCTCCCTGCGGAAGACGCGGCAGCCCCCGGAGAGGATTGCCAGCGGCACCATCACTAAAGGGGTGGTCTTGGAAAGCACGGAGGCTCTACGAATCGCCATCAGCAAGAACTCTGAACAAATGGCAAGCCACAGCGCTGTCTTGGAGGCTGGCAAGAACCTCTACACCTTCTGTGTGAGCTACGTGGACTCCATTCAGCAGATGAGGAACAAATTTGCCTTTCGGGAGGCCATCAATAAGCTGGAGAATAACCTACGGGAGCTTCAGATCTGCCCAGCAACGGCTGGCAGCGGTCCTGCAGCCACCCAGGACTTTAGCAAACTTCTCAGTTCCGTGAAAGAAATCAGCGACATTGTTCAGAGGTAGCAGAAACCAGGTGAAAAATACATAAATAAAAGAAATCACAACGGGCCAAAGCCAACTGTGGAGAGAGTAACACGTGTGGACTGACAAAAGGACCGGGGGTGTTCAGGTTAGGGCTGTGCAGAAGCCACAGACTGAATGGATGCCCCAGCTCCAAAGGGCAGGGCTGTGTTCGAGAGGCGCTTTCCTCCCTCTGAACTCAGATTCCCTGTGTTTCATATACTCGTAACCATCTTATCTGTGGAGTTTTTGTCTTGTGGACTACAAGTCTGAATGCTGATGTCACACCATGCCTTTTTATTAATATTTTATTGTTCTGGACAGGCCATTAAGACTGAAACCAGACTGATGGACGCCAAGATGCCATCCTCCTCAGGAGGACTCTGTACTGCGTTTTTGTCCCCTCCCTCTGCCCCACTGTAGACAAGGATGAGTGTTTGAAAAGCAATATACCCACTGTGGTTTTTGGGGAGCTGCAGCACGTGCTCCTGGCCCGAGCCTGACATTTACTGGACACTTAACAGATTTGGCTCTTGGGAGGGAAGTGGGGGAAACAGTTGATGTAATAAGGGGGTTTTAACAACAGAATGCTACGAGTGATGTTTGCCCAAATTCTTCCTGTGATTCCACCTGATGCCTCTTGGGTTTGTGGTGTTGGTCATTTTTTAACGTTGTTGAGCCCAGATGAATTCCTTGGGTTCAGGACGCTGCAGACAGCACCCGCTCGTGTGGTGGCACAGCAGCCTGTTTGCCAATCTCCCTCAGTAGTGAAAAAGGACTGGAGAAGGTCTGAAGAAGGGTGTTGCTGCGGTGCTCCCGTGCTGCCCAGTGTTAATGGGGCTGAGGTTTGGGCTGGAGGGTTGCAGCAGGCGCTGGTGCTGAGCGAGGCTTCGCTCCCTGGCAGACAGGAGGCTGCAGCTGGGGGGTGATGCAGCATGGGGTGAGTTCAGAGACACCCCTGCAGCTTCAGCGGGTGTTGAGCTGAGCTTGCACAGGCTTCTGTAAGCGGAGATGGGACCTGGCTTCTGTGTGTGTCCCCCGTTAGTGACCCCCACTTTGAGGGGCCCTGGTGCCTCCCTTCCCATGCCGGTGCAAACTCCCCATTAACAGCTCAAACACCAGCACTTTGGGGGTAAAACTGTCACTACCTTCATGGCAGTGTGGTTCCATCCAGCATCAAACAAGGATCTGTGAAGACTGCAGACACTTCTCTTGGGTGCATCTCCCAAGCAGAGTGCCACCAAACGCTGACAGCAGGACTCCTGGGCTTCCTCACCAAGGTCCTGTGACCTTCCCAGCTAATGCAACACGACTGGGAACTAACTGTGACTCCTGACAATAGTGAAAGAACAAGGTTTAGGGCTATTAACAGTGCAATTTAACTTCTCTTAACAGTTCCAAACGTGAGAAAAAAAGCATTTTCCACGTCCTGTTCCCTTGTAACTCTTGTGACCCCTCTTCTTGTATCCTAAACACTAATTGCCTTTGATTGTATTTTATGCTCTTCTCTTTGGGACTGTTTTGTATATGATTCCTAGTAGTTCACTTGTGTGTGTGTGTGTTCACGCCACTTCTCGCCCTCACAAACAGCCATGACATAGCATGTGACAAACATTCAAAAGGAAATACACACTTCTGCCACAGGCTGCCTTGAAAATTGTAAGAAGAAAAAAACAAAACAAAACAAAACCCCCAACCAACCCAACCCTTGGACTGTCTCTTTCCTGGAGGTACTGTTTTTACTTTGATAACATATTGTGCCACTATATTATACATTTGTATCTCGTTATTACACACTTTTGTAGGCTTGTCTTTTTTTACAGTGTGTAAATAGCTCTGTCCTTCATCTCTGCTATACTTAAGGGGGTTGTTTCCCCTTTAATTTGGTCCAGTACAGATTGTTTCTGTACATGGCTTTCAATTCTTCCTCCTCTCTTTCTTTATTTTTCATGGTTTTTTGATTTATTTTTTATTCCAGTCTCTCTTGCGTAGTGTATTTAAAAATAAATCAATGTTGAGGAAAAGCCGTGTCTGTCTGTTGGCAAAGCTTTTCAAACCCCTCTTAGACTCCATATCTGAAAAGAGGGGCTCCCAGTTTGGGTGGTCCAGCGGGCTGGTCGGAGCCAGGCCAGCAGCACCTTTCTAGATCTGGCTCTGGGAAGTCAGGAGAGGAGAGGTGCACAAGACAAGGACTGTGCCATCACCTCTTTTGAAGCACAGTCTGTGCTGTTGTCTTCAGTGAGATTCAAATCAGAGCTTTTCACTTAAACTTTCCTTACCTTTAATTGTTCTGTGTTTCAGCTGCTGTTGGTTTTCCCTCCTCTGCCCTGAAACCACCTGTGAGTTTCTTTCCTCAGATGGTCCAGGCTGCTCCTTCCCTCACTTCTGCCTCTCCATCCTTATTTTCTGTTGCCAGATACTTTGAGCCTTTCCAGCAAATCTCTGGGGAGTGATGTGTCCAGGTACGTGGCAGCCTCTAAAACGAGAGACTGCCTTGATTAGGGAGGGTGCTAAAGCCTAAAGAAGCCTCAGAAGGAAGCGAGGGCAGGTGACAGTGATGTCCTCAAAGCCCTGTGGCTGCTCAGTGATGTTTTAGGGTTACAGCCCAGCTCTTCTGATTTCTGATCCCCTCCATCAGTCCCTGTGGGTCCTGGCACAGGGAACTAGCGCTCGTGGGCCATGGGAATAGAGCTCATTGGAACCTTGTCTTGCTGTGACAGCAATTGTATCGGGCTGCTTCTCACTGAGCCTGAGGAGGGTGAAGAGAGGAGCAAGGAGGATGCTGTTGACAAGTATAAACACAACCAAGGGCCTGCACTTGGCCAGGCTCCAGCTGCTTTGCAGCGTGGTGATGGTGGTGGTGGTGTCCAGGGAATGCACAGAGCTCTGAGGGGCTCCTGGTGGGTTTGTGACCATGCCCATGGCACATCAGCACCCAGGCTGCTCCTTGTGCACATCCCTGCTGTGAAGACTCAAACAGGGGAAGCTGTGGGCTGAGGGAGGATGGAGAAATCCCTCCTGGTGATCTCCATCACTGCTCACTTAGGGACCTGGCCGTGGTGTCGTGGGAAGGGAGAGGCCGGTTGACCTGGCTGGGAAAGTCCCAGGATCCAAAGTGCTGGGAGTGTAGGAGAAGGGGATTAAAGGCTAAATTTAGCTGAGTACAGTAGGAGTTGATTTAACAGATCGATGCATTTAACAGTTTGATTGCTCCAATTTTCAAGGCTATTGAGCTTGAAAGTGAGAGTGCTCTGGGGGAAAAAATAGCTGTGTTTGTGTTTTTGTTTTGGGTTTTGTGTCTCTGGAATTACAATGTTCGCTCCTTTAAGTTTTCCTTTAATGTCATCCTGCCTTTTGTTGAGAAGTTGCCTGTCACCAGATGTAAAATGTGGTCAGTGGTTTATACTCGGTCCTTTTTTTAAAAAAACCCAAAAATACCAATTTAAAAGCAAGTCAGAGGCTGGTGTGACAGGGTGTCCTGTGGAGATGCTGCTGCAACAGCCACGCTCCGGGGTGTCCCCAGGGATGATTTGGGGCCACTGACAGCCTCCTCCTTGTTTGACATTAATCCTTGGACAATTGAAGTGAGAGGAACATAGACCTCAGCGCCGTGTCACCCCTGAGGGGAGGTTTTCAGGCATCACATATGCTTTGGTGCCCCTGAAGCCGCGGATGAGGGACACCCCTGTAAATCATTTCACTGTCCAGGCTGAGCTCAAAGCCATCTTCCCTGGGAGCAGAGCTCTGCTCGGTGTTTCTTCGCCAGTAGATCCAGCTCAGCAGAAAGTTCACCTGCTGACCAGGCTGTGCTGATCACTCTCCCCAGCAATCACGCCCCAGTTGAAGGTGACGTGCTTGTCCTACAGCCGCTCTGCTGAGGAGGGTCCTACCTGCGCTCCTGAAGCCACAGTGCTGAATGACCCAGTTAGGAGGCATTAACCCCTTCATGAGCCCCTTGGATGTGATAAACGGAGCTCACTCTTACAGAGGATGCTCCTGGGGCTCTCAGATTTGCTGTTCCCTCTGTGTGTGTATGTGTAGGGCTGTGGGTCTGCTCGGGACAGAGGCAGGATGATGAGCAGCCTACAGATGAGCAGATGCAGGGCTGGAGCACGGAGGAGGGTTGTACCCCCGGTCAGGGAAGGATATTGGGGTGTTTTACTGGTGTGATGGCAGCGAGTGTCTGCATTGGCGCTTGCTGAGCTCCACGGGCTGTGTGGCAGAGCCCAGTGTCTCTGATGCTGCCCTGTGGGGAGCTGCAGGGCTGGCGATGCTGCAGACGCTCCAGGCATCTTGTCCTGCCTGGTCCGTGCCCACTCTGCCACCAGTGTGGCCGTGCCCAATGAATCCAGCTCCTTACGGGTCGGTGTGAGGTGGGTCCTGAGCTCTCTGGCTCTTAAAGGTGTTGGGGGTCTGGGTGTCCCTCAGGGAGCTGCCCCACCGTGGGACACAGGAGGGGAGGAATTAGGAGGGGACACAGGTTCCCAAGGGAGCTGGGTGGGAGGCACCATGTCTGGCATGGGCTTTCCAGCCTCCCAGGGGTTATTCCTGGTCTGTTCCCCCCTTCCCTTCAGACACCCCCAGACTCCGGGCAATTATTTTTCCATTCACTTTTTTCTCCTCTTCCCCCCAGTCTCAATCCCCAAGAGCAGTAATGAGGAGCCTGGAGCTCTGCCTCTTCCCAAGCACATCAGCCATCCCAACACACGCTCAGGGGGTGCTGCAGCCCGTTGCCTGCTCCCCCCTACTGCAGCCTGCTGGGACCACTGTTCCTCCTGGCAGGTGAGGAGGGTGATGGCATCACCCCTGTGACCCGGAGCTGCTCATCAAGAAGCCCCCCGGGCACTGGGGCTGAGCTCTGTCCCACCTGCCAGGTAAGCACTGTGGGAGGTGCTGGCTTTTACTTTAAAATAAGTTACCCAGAGGGTTATTTGGCTTCAATCAAAGCCTTGTTACCTGCAAGATTTTATCATGCTGCTCTGACCCTTTTCCTCTCCTGAACTTGAGAGCAGGAGCCCAGGCATCCCCCCTAGCCCCAGCATCACCCAGCAGGTTTCCTTTCCTTTCCAGCAGCAGCCGCTTTTCCCTGCAACGATCCATCAGGTCAAAGCCCTGGATTTACCAGCCCTCACCAGCCCCAAAACTCTTTCCCCTTCCTCACTCCCATCCCTCCTCCCTCCCCCCAACTCCAGTGCAGGGTAAGGTTGATCAGTGCATATTTATTGATGGTTTGAACACTCAAAAGAAAAAAGGGGAGGGGGAGGGAGAGGAGATGTTGCCATAGAAACATCGATAAAGCTCCCGTCTCCGCCGCGTGATGCGAGCGCTGCGCCTGCGTCCCCCAAACCGGCTGCCTTTGGTGTGGGGTGGGAGTTGAGGGGGATCAAGGTGGGTTTGGGGGGTGGATGGGGAGATGGGGGGGTGGGCTGCATGGTCTCAGCCACCCCAAGTGCCACCAGGTTTGTTGGTCACTGCTGTGGTCCCCGCGGTGTGAGCACCGTGTTACTTGGTCTGTCTGCGCCATGGATATTGCAATGTGCTTCTTGGAGTCTGGGTTTTTTCTTCTTTTCTCTTTTTTTTCCCCCTCCTAACCAAGTCCTGCCACGCTCTTTGGTTTGAGGATGCAATTTAGCACTCACAAATAATTGCCCTGCTTAATTTTTATGCCCACAATGAAATACAGGCGGTCGTTGGGTGTCTAACTTGCCGTTTGTGCCTGCGAGCTGGGTAGTCAGACCTCTGATTATGGATATCTCTGCCTGCAGTGGCAGGCACAGAAGCATTGGCAGAGCTAAATCTGCCCAAAGAAGGGTAAGGCTGTTGCTGAGGAGTGGGGCTTGTCCTTCACAGCTGTGGCTTTTGGGGCTAGTGATCCACAGAGGGGACTGGGGAGCAGGACACCCATCACCTATTGGCCCCAGGTAGGGGCAGGGATCCTTGTTTCTTCCCAGCTACAGCTGAGAAGAGGTGGTGATGTGGTGAGGAGGGGGTCAGGGAGGGCTGGGCTTGCAGGCAAGTACTGGGGTGATGCGATGAGGATGCTGAACATCACCACCTGCCCCTTGCAAGGACTCAGGATGGGGGTCGGGGCGTGAGCAGGGTGGAGGGACTGCAGCAGGAGTGGTGATGTCAGGGCAGGTTTCCATGCTCACACCAGGGGTTTCTAAGGACCAGATTTCCCCAAGCCCTGCTGCTCTGGGCTGGAGGAGCCGGCTCTTGTGAGCAGCATCTTGACAGGAAGCAGGCAATGCTGCCGGAGGGACTCAGCAGTAGAGAGCAACAACCCTGTAACTCCGTGAGGAGCTCTGAGGGACCTTATCCAGTCCCCAGGGGACTGTCACCACCAGGACTATCCCACTGGAACCCTTCATCCCACCCCCTGCCCTCCACCTGTCCTGTGCTGGCATCCCCTCTGCCCACACTGCGGTGCAGGGGACATGGCCCAGGGCACCGTGCCCCAGCAAAGGCTGCGTGTGACTGGGGAAAGGACACGGTGGCTTCTTTTTAAGGCACCCTCCTCTTCTTCCATTACACCAGCTGGGCACAGGGATGTGAGGCGTGTGGCAGGACTGCAAGTGGAGCAAACGCAACATCCCCCCTCCCCAAGAGAATCCCAGCAGCAACCCACCCCCCACTCCCCCCAATACCCATTTGTCCAAGCAAACCCAGGTGAGATGGAAGGGGAGAACCCGATGGGGCAACCCGCAGGAGGTGAGGAGTCGAGTCCAGGCCCTCATCTCCCGAAGCGGAAGGTGAATCCCCCTTTTCTCCTGTTGTAGCCGTTGAGCTCCTCAGCCAGGTTCCCCAGGGTGCCGCTGCGCTTCTCCCCTCCTCCAGCTGGCAGCAGCTCAGAGCCCCCCTGCCTGCCCAGCCGCTGCCTGCTGCCCTCCTTGCCGTAGCCCTGCAGCTCCCGGGCGATGCCCAGCAGCGTGCCGAGCTCCTCGCTGCGTCTCCGCTTCGCTCCTGCCCTCCAACAGGCACCCAAGTCCTCGGCCGCTGCTCCCCAGCCGGGCTCTAGTGAGGTCCCTTCCCCAGGGTTGCCCAGCTCCAGCTGCTCCCTGGGAGGGAAGCAGGTCCCCAGGCTCAGGAGGAAGAGGCAGGACAGTGAGTAGGGTGCTCTCATCTAAGGGAGGCAGAGGAAGGGAAAGACGTGTCAGTGAACCACGGAGCATCCTCGAGCAGTGGCTAAAGCAGCGGCAAGAACGTGCTGCAAGAAACCCCCTCCAGCACCCACCGGCTCCCCCGCAGCCTGCACCCCGTGCTGAGCACTCTCTGCCTCTCCCCTGCCTCCTCCAGACCTGCGCCCCTTCATCTTCAACCCTTCTGTGCCCAGGAATTGGAGCCCAGCAGCAGCTCCCCTCGTCCATGGCCAAGAGCCGGGCTCTGCTCTGGTGGTGGTGGCTGAGTGGGCTAGTAGCCCAGCAGGCTGTTTGGTAGCCCGGCAGGGTGTTAGCCGGGCACACTGGCTGGTAGCTGGGCACGCTATTTCTCAGTCAGGCAGGCTGTTTGTTAGCCCAGCATGCTGGCTGGTAGCTGGGCAGGCTGGGCTTTGCTTTGGGGTGCTCCCTGCCTCATTCATGCTGTTCTGCTCACTCCCCAGTTGCCCATCGTGGAGCCGAATCGCTGGGTGCAGCCACACCAGGGAGCACTGGTGACCGGAGCTGCTGACTCCCATGCTGGTGGGCCCCCTGCCTGCTGCCCCCAGCTGCCTCCCACCAGCCTTTGCCTCCTCACCGGCTGTGCTGCCTGTCGAGGCACAAAGCAGGCACACAAGACAGACAGACAGACAGACACCAGGGACTCACCTCTCCGCCTCAGTCGAAGCCCCAGCACCACCTGCCCCGTCCTGGCTCCGTGCTGCCCGCACTGACCTGGCCGTCCCGCTTCGCCCGCCGTTAAATACCCGCTGGTGCTAATTGTCCTGTCACCCCTCGAGTGTGTGGCTGCAGAGCAGAGGCTGGGATCCCAGCGGGGAGGGGGCTGGACAAGGAGGGGGACAGGGGGCTGGCCGAGCCGCCACAATGGGAGTGTGGCACCACCACCGCTGATTAACGCCTCCTTCGTTTGCCTCTTCATTTGCAGGAGAGGCCTTGAGTCACCGGCAGCTGGTGGCGATGCTGGTGGGAGAGGGGTGCTCTCAGCCAGGAGCTTGAGTTCCTCCCCCCAACCCCTTGGCTGGTGTACGGATGTTAGGGGTCCCAGATGTGTGTACATGCGGTGGGTGCACAAGCCCCCAGACCCACCTGGGGACAAGCCCGAGTGCTTCCCCCACCCTTGGCCGGTGCCAAGCGTGGTCCCCGGCGCTCAGCTGTCCCCTCCGAGCTCTGCTCTGGGGCAGAGCAAAGTGGGGGCCAGCACCCCCCTGCTCAGCAGGAAGGGGCTGACGCATTGCTCAGCACTCTGTGCAGGGGAAGCAAGTGTCCCCCTACCCCAGCACCGCCCCTGTCCCAGCCCCGGGACTACCCCAAGGTGCCACGGCAGGTCCCCACAGTGTTGTCCCTGCAGTGATGTCCCCATGGTGATGTGCCCCCACCGATGTCCCCGTGCCGTGGGTACAGCTAACGATGAGTTCCTTTTATTAAGGACTTTAGGAAGTCCACAGGTACAGCGTTGGACACCACTCACTCACACACGACCTAGACTTCACGGCACCGCGACACGCCGCCACCCGGCCCGGGGCTTTGCTGGGAAGGGACATGGCCAGGTCCTGGACCCCTGGCCACCCACCCCTCTCTGGGGAGGTGTCACCACAGGTGGGTTTAGCCTGATCCGGGGCCGCAGAGCGATGCGTGCACTCCTGGGAATAATCCTGGGAATAATCCTGGGAATAATCCTGCGTCTCGGTGTGGATTAGATAACCTCTCGTGCAAGTCAAAACGAAGTCACTGGGGAGTCCTGGGTGACACAGGCAGTTACACAAGGGTGTGCTACTGACAGACTGCATGTACAGCGTCCCCTCCCCAGCACGGACAAACACCAACAGGGGGGTCCAAGGAGGGGATGACCCTTCCTGACCGGGGCACACGGCTCTGTGCCTTATTGTCCTGAAGGCAAGAGCCAGAAAACCCAGCTCCAGCCGATCCACTGAACAGGTAACACAGTAAAGATGGGCACCACGTTCCCTCCCTGCACAGGACCCTTTCTGGAGGGGTCTGGCGGGGCACGGGAAGCCCCTCAGGAGATGCCAGGGGTCTCCTGATCTTGTCAGGATGCTGCTGCTGCTGAGCTCCCCAAATCCCATCACTTGGGAAAGCCAACTTGGCCAGCAGCTCTGGGCAGGGATGGAGGAGGTAGAGCTGGTGCCTGCACGTGAAGCTCATCCTCACCCGAGGGCTCCAGGGAAGGTCTCTGGCAGAGGGGAAAGCTGTGGTGATCCCTGATGGCGCTGCTTGTCCGCATTTCCCCATCAGGATGGACAGACAGACACCCTTGCAGGCAGAAGGGCTTGTCCAGCGCAGGATCTGAGGTGCTGAAGGCTTTAAAAAAAAGAAAAAGAAAAAAGAAAAAGAGAGAGAGAAGCACACAGGGAAGTACAAATCTGCCACAGCCAGGAAGATGAGCCTTTGATCTTCCCGTGTCTTAAGCCCCCTGGAAATGGGGACAGCAGGAGCTTTCCTCCCCTCCTTGGGCAGTCTGTCCATCCAGCGGTGTTTCTTGGGGCTGGGCACGGGGCTCAGATCCCCAGGGCTGCTGTGGCACAGGCTCAAAATCATAGGAAGGGCAGGAGGGTCCTGTCTCCCTCCCTTCCCTGTCTTCCACAGCCCACACCGGTTCGAATTTCATTATTTTGGGGTTTTTTTTGGACAAAAATCCCTCATTTGAGTCCTTCCAGGGAGCTGCAGGGAGAAGCCAGTCCCACATCCCACGGCAGCTCCTCCTCAGGTCAGCTCCTCCTGGTTATCAGGGCCCTGCAGATGCTGAGCCCCACTTGGGGCTTCTTTATGCAAAACCTTAATGGGATTTGAAGGAATGCAAAGCTGGGAGCGTCTTCAGGAGCCGAGCTGGAGCACAGCTCATCCTGGGTGGGAATGAATGTGGGTCCCCAGGCTGGGTGTGAGCAGGGAGGGGAGGGGGCTCACGCGGGGTCACGCAGGCGTGCTGTCCAAAATCAAAGGTTTTGGGAAAGGTCACAGCTTTTGGATGGCAAAAAATCCACTGTGAGTCTGAGCAGGTCTGCTTGGGAGGGAGGAGCTATGAAGCACTGGTGGGGCTGTGCTGGGAAGTGAGCCTTCCTTGCCGCCTCCTCCTCCTCCTCCTCCTCCTCCTCCTCCTCCTCCTCCTCCTCCTCACCCTGCTTCCCGTTTCCCCAGCACTGCCAAAAACCAGCCATGTGCTGTGCTCGATTCTGGGTGTGTGTCCTTGCAGCACCACGTTGGCTTATTTTGGGGTGTCCTGACCTGCCAGGAGGCTCCAGGAGCCAGGATAGAGGTGAAGAAGTACAGCGTTGTCCCTTCCCAGCTGTGTTGCTCTTGCAGGGCAGAGGTGAGTGTTTACAGACCAGAGCAGGAATCACTGGCACAGTCAGGCATCTGTGTGGGCTGCAGCCCAGTCCAGCATCCCCACACCCCATCCCCAGTAGCACCATGGGGTGAGCTGGAACTGCAGAGCAGCAGCCTTGTCCCAGTCCTGGGGACAGTGTGGGGCTGGGGGCTCCCGTAGAGAGTACATCCAGTCCCCTGCCTGCCTGGAGAGGCCACTGCCAGGTGTCTGTGCCTGAAGCGGAGATGGGCGGAGGTGCCGGGGGCTGCTCCCTCCCTCCCTCCCTCCCTCCCAGCAGCCCCTTCTTTCCCTTGCCAGACCCCGCTGGGCATCCCTCCCTGATCCCCGCATCCCGCTGCCCTCTCTGCTGTACCCATGAGCACTGGCCGTGGGTCACGCTTTGGCCAGGGGACCCATTTCGGCTGCCAGGAGCCACTGCAGAAGGAGCAAAGGTCTGGTGATGTCCGTGGGCGCCTGGGAGCAAAGGCCACTTTCCCTGGGGGGCAGGGACTCCCCTGGGGGGCTTGAAGATGGGCTAAGCCCTTGGGGAGGGTGGCAGTTGGGGGACAGGGCTGTGGGGAAGGGCGGGGTGCTGGGGACGGGGTAGGGGGGCTCATGCCATCCAGCTAATTCTCCTCCCGGATGGGCCGGATCTTCATCTCGGTGAACTTGAGGGAGTACTGCCAGCCGGTCCAGGAGGACCACTCGATGCCATCGGCGTAGGAGCTGTGGTGGCCCTTGAGGTACTGCCCGTTGAGGTTGGAGGTGTGGCAGTTGCGGTACCACCAGGCCCCGTGGTAGAAGGCTGCGCAGTTGTTCTCCGAGTGGTCGTTGTCCAGGTCCTTGGTGGTGAACTTCATCCCGTTGTGCTTCAGGAAGGAGTCGCCTGCAGCCGGGGAAAGGAGCTATGGTGGGCCTTCTGCCACCCCTCACCCTGCCCTTGGACTGCCTCCCACCCCGGGGGGGCCCTAGGCATCAGGGGTCGCCAACCCTCCAAAAACCCCATGGAAGAGCCTCTCCCACCTGCAGCTCCCATGGCTGCAGGGATGCAGCCAGCACGGTGCCGGAGGAGGCTGCGAACACCCTGGCGAGGGGCTTTGGTGGCCGTGGGGTCTCCTTGCCCCTCCCACCCCACCCCATACCTGCAGTCCCCGAGTAGTCGGCGATGGAGATGGGGTACCCATCCTCCTCGGGATCGACGGAGAAGAGCCCCACGCCGAAGCTGCCGTAGTGGGCGAAGGCGGTGCCGTTGTCAAAGTCCTCCAGGTCGATGCGCAGCTCGTAGCTGCCCTGCACTGTCAGCACGTGGATCCGCTTCAGCCCTGTGTCAGGGGGGAACAGGGTGAGTGAGGGACCTTGGTGGGGTTGGGGGAGTGGCTGGGAGTCCCTAGGGAGGGGCTTTGGGGCAGGATGGGTGGCAGTTCCCTCCCTCCAGCCCTCGCTCTGTTGGGCAAGTGCTCAGCTTATGGGTCCCATCACTTCCAACTCCATCCCCCCTGCCTGCCTGGCCCATCACTCCCCACACGTATCTCGGTGTCCTTTCCTCTGGGACACTCCAGACCTCCCTGCGGCCTCTTGAGGGGTGGGGGGACAACAGGCTGTGCCAGGCACCCCCAGGAGTGGGCACCGCCATCCCCACGCACCTAACCAGTGCTCTCCAGTCAGCTTCCCAAAGCCGTCCCGGTAAGCTTCCCAGCCGCGGAAGAAGTTCACAGAGCCATCCTCACGGCGCTGAAAGACCTGGGGAGACACAGGGGGGTGTCAGTCATGGGGATGCTCCCCCCCACCCCCCACCCTGCCCTGTGCTGCTCCCCCTCCTCGCTTCTCCTTATTAGACATGGGCACAAATTAAACCTCTCAGCTCCGTAATTATACGGGGACAGAGGTTGGTCCCCTGGGAAGTGCTGGGTCAGTTATCCACCAGCTCCAGGGGATGGGTGAGCTGCTTCCAGTAAAACACTTCAGGGGATCTTTTGCCTGGAAATGGGAGCAGAGCTTGGGAAAAATGGGGTGTTCCTGTGGGAAGGCAGCTGGTGCCCTGGGAGAGGTGAGCACCCCCACACCCGGATCGAAACAGCCTGGGCTCTGCAGTGGTGTGTGGGAGCAGAGGTATGGACAGATGGACAGACAGACGGCACGACTCAAGGTGTGTGTCCCCACAGCACGTGCTGCCCAGGCTGTCCCAATCCAAACTGCCCTGCAAACACCAGGATGCTCCGTGCTGTGTAAACCTGCCCTCCCCTGGGCAGCCACCCTGCGACCAGGCATCATTCCTGTGACAGCCTCGTTAGCATCCCTGGGAAATTAACTGGGGGGCACCGACCATCCCAGCTCCTGCAGAGCCCCCAGGTCCCAGCCAGATCCCCTGGGGCTCAGCACAGCTTTTCTCCTCAGAGCCTTTCCCTTCCCCTCCCATCTTCCCACCAGCACACGGTGCCCTGCGCGTTTCACCCCTGTTTAGCCACAGTTTTGGGGTTTGATTTATCAACAGTGATCCAGAAAACGCTGCACCTTGGCCAACCATTTGACTGTATTTAAGCCTCCAGCTCTGGATTAATTGCCTTAAACTTGGCCTAGCCAGCCTGCTGGATTGCCACCCAGTGCCATGCTCCCCTGGCTGCGGCGGGACAGGGGCGAACACACAATGGGATGCTCAGCCATTTAGAAACAGCCACCCTGGGGCCAGCAGCCACGGGGCCAGAGCGCCCCATCCTCAGGGCTGGGCTGTGCTGCTGAGCCTGTCCCCCCAGTTCCAGCTTCCCAGGCTCTGGCAATGCTGCAGAGCCCCCGTGCCAGCCAGGAAGCCACTGTGCTTTGCTCCACATCAGGGATGCTCCCTTGCAGCATCCCTCCAGCTGCTCCTGCACACACAGGGATCCATCACATGCAATGGAGACCCAGACCACGAGCTTCATCCCTAGCCAGGAATCTTCTGGGCTGGGGATGCCCGGCGCAGGCTCCGGCACGCTCCTCGGCACAACACGGCTCTGATCCTGCTGTACTTACCTTCTAGAATTAGAGCCTTAATTTTTATCCCTGCATTGAGCACTTGAGAAGCTGCAGTTAAGCCTGTTTAAAGGGGCTTTCTTCAGGCTTGCTGGGAGAGGCGGGGATGGCGTGGCTGGATGGGGGCCCGAAGCTGATTTTCCCCACCCGACGCCGGCTCTGGCGCTGCAGCACGGGGAAGGCGGCACAGGCAGCGCCCATGCTCCCTCCTAATCGGCTTTGACCCACTGTGGTAAATAGGCCAATTGCCTGAGTGGTGCCCAGGGAAGCGTGTGGGGCACGACTCCGTGGGCTGAGCCCCAGCGCAGCTCTGCAATCACCCAGGGTGCCGGGGGAGCCCTTGGCGCCACACTGCCCACTGAGCTCATCCCTGAGGGGCTTCAAAGCGGTTTGGAAAGGCTGGTGGGTGCTGAAGGTCTTGTGTCCTCCTGGATCTCCTCCTCCCTCCTCACCATCTCATGTGTGTGGTCCTTCACCTGCCTCTCCCATGTGCCTCCTCCTTGGCCCCCACACTGAGATGCTGCGCGCACTGGGATGCAGCGGTGACCTGCGGGCTCGCTGCCACACTCCCAGCCCTGCCTCGCTGCTCTTTTCCCTCCTCATCAAATATGGATCACCCCATCTTAAGCAAAAAGGATTTCCTTCCCTTCTTTAAAGGCAAGGCTGAAATATTTATCTCCACTGCTCTCTGCCTCCCCCAGTCACGCCGAGCTCACAGGGCAGAGGCATGAACCCACAGAAATGGGTTAAAACCAGAGAGAAGTGGGAGCACCAGCCTGTGCCTGCAGTGGCATAGGCAGCAAGAGAGGGCTGTGCTCCCTCTCCCCACAGCCCCCCTGGTTCTAGCCCCTCCAAGCCCCCCTGCATGCTCACAGCCCCACAGCAGCCACAGCCTGGGCGGACACTTGGCCATCCCATTTCTGCCACCGCAGCACTTGGGGTCCCAGTTGGGTTTTGGGCAGCTGTGGCCAGCCCCATGTCACTCCTCTGAGCCCCCATCACAGCAGGGGGACAACCCCTGTGAATTCATCGTGGCTGTGCAGACCCCCAGCCCATGCCAGGACCCCTCAGCAGGCGATGAGCTGGCTGGGTGAAGCTGTCCCTGGTGCAGTGGGTGCCCCTGAAGCTTCCCTACTGCCCTCATCCCACTGCCACAGCCTTTTCTTCCACACCTTTTGGCTTTCCCACCACTTCCCAAAACATGCTGAATGTGGAACATGATGCTGAGGTGGCCAGAGCCATCGTGGCACTGGCACTTATGGGGCTGAGATGCTCATCCCTGGGGTGGGGTGGGGGGTGGGGATTTGCCCCAGTTGAGCAGTGATGGAAGCTCAGGGTGCTTACAAAGCCACCTCAACACACCAGCACACTAAGAGGCAACTTTTCCAGACCTTCTGGGATGCTGAGCTCCTCCTCTCCATCACTGCTTTATTACTTTAATAAAGTGCCAGAGGTGAGTGTCAGAGGTGGGGTCAGGGTCAGGCTGGGCAATTACACAGCTGCAGCCTGGGTCTGTGCGAGGGACTCACTGCAATTAAAGCCAGCACTGAGGAGGGGACGTGGATGTTTGTGTTGGCACCAGCGGGCACTGACCCAGACCCTCCCCCAGCTGGCTGCAAACACGGCCCTGCTGCTGGGGTCACAGAGGTGGGGGGGCAAAATGGGCTGGGGGGTGCTGGGGGCGTGCTGGGGGCTCCCCAGCTCTTCTACTTCTCTGCACCTTCACATGACACCAATGCCACTGCCCTCTCTGCCAGGGTTCTGCTTTTTGACTGTGCCAAGTGGGCACCCGACAGCCCCAGCACTCCACAGGGACCCGGCTGGGTGCGGGCCCCCCAGGGGGAGAGGCGGTGGTCTGGAGAGGGCTGTACCTTGTTCTGCCTTCCCAACAATGGGAAGAGGATGGGAACAAGCAGCAAGCCTGCCTCTGGCAAGGGGACAGGGTGACACTGCAGATGATGCCATGGACATGGGGAAGTGCTGAGCAGCACCAGAGGAGCCACCCCGAGGTGCTGCTCCAGGGAGGATTCTCTCTGACCAGGCACCAGAGCTGCTCTATCCCCGGCCGCAGTCTCTGAGCCATCCATCCAGGCAAAGGCTGAGCTCAGCAGCTCCCAAGCCAAAATGGATTCAGCTGCTTCCACCCACCCACCCACATGCAGATAAGCCCAAATGTCAGGAGTGACTGCTCCAGAGGAGGAGGGGATGGGGGTTTCCCCAGGCTTTGCACTGTGGTGTTCAGCTGTGCCGTGGCTTACCTGGGTGAGTCAGTGATCCAGGGACCCCCCCATGTCTCCAACCCCACTGGAGATGGCTGGGACCCCGCTGCCCTGGGAGGCTGGAGGTATGTTTGGAGACTGTGCTGCAGAACAGTCCCAAGTAATGGGAGCCTGGGGCCCTGCTCTGGATGTACCTGCTTCCAGGATGCCGGGATTCAGCCCAGCTTTGGCTTCTCTGCCCCAGCTGAGCCCAGGCAGAGCTCAGTGCTGTGATGCTGTGGGTGGCACTGTGCTGGCCCCGCTGCCAGAGCCTGCCATGCTGCTGGGTGTAAAATCATTTGCTTTGCCCCCTCCCCAGCCAGAGCCCTCCTGGCTGCAGCAGCTTTAAATAAGCCTCTGAGTGTCTCACTAATCACCTTGGGCTGCTCTTCAGGCAGTGCTCGAGCATGCCTGGAGCCGGTGGAGGCTGTGCCTGGGGTTTGCAAGGACCCTCCCCACCTTGGTGAGCAAGTGGGGTCTCCCCTTTCTCTATGTGAGACCCCCCCAGGACGTGGGGTCCCCAGGGATGGGATGTGCCTTGGTTTCCAGGCTGGAGCTGCTGGTACCAACCTTTGCACGACAGGTTGCTCCTGCCCAGGGTGGGCTCTGGGCAGACTGAGGCCAAAGGCTCATCAGCCCCCCGAGGGCAGGGGGATTAAGCTCCCTCCTGGCATTGCTCAAAGCTGCTTAGGGGAATCAGATCGTGGGGATTTGTTTCCTAGAGCGCCCAGCTGGAGGGGTGCTGGCTGGCTGGGCTCACCCAGCGTGTCCTTGGGGAGCAGCTGCCTGCCCATCCCTCCCAGTGGGCTCCCTGGGACCCCCCACTGCCCTGCTGGCACCCTGAGTGATGCCCTCCTGGGCAGGGGCTGCTCGCACCCAAGGGACACCCTAGGCAAGGGGGTCTCTAGGCTGGGGTCTGCCAGCACTGCATCCCCCTGTCTCCTCTCCCCCATTACTGTGATTACAGGGCTGTTGCAGCCGCCGCAGCAAAGCGAATCGGACAGGGCGGCCGGGGAGTGAGTGAATCAGCACGGCACCAGAGCCGCTCCAGGCACCCGTGTTAGAGGAGGTGAAACACGCTGGGTTTGGGGTCCAGCCTGAGCCCCAGCCCCACCTCACCGGGACCACGAGGACAGGCAAAGCACAGCCATTCGCCCTATGGCACAACCGCAGCTTCACCATGCCCCAGACGGACTCCAGCCCCACCAAAAAGGACAAGCTCCAGCCAACTGCCCACCTGAAACCACCTCCAGCCCCAGCCAAGCTCCCCAAACCTGGGGCAGAAGCGCTGGGCTCCAGCACAGGGCTCAGGCCAGCAGCACCAGGAGGCTCTGCCGATGCTGCCAGCACGGGTAACGCGGTCAAGTCTGTTTGCTTGCTTCCCCACAGGACTGGGCACCCTGTGCACAGCCAAACCCCATCAGCATTTATCCCCCATCCCAATGACACATCCAAGTGCTGAGAGTGACATCTTCCACCCCCAGCATGCTGGCATGGGGACAGCCTGTAGCCGGCGGTGGCATCACCCCGTGGCCCCCAGCACGGCAGCAGCTTACCGTCCAGCCACCCCCGTCAGTCGTCATGTCACAGTAGACCTGGAAGCCAGAGGGATAGTGCATGGGGAAGATGGAGTAAATCCCATCCTCTTGCTGTCCGCTTGCATAGATGTCAAAGCAGTCTCGGGGCCGGGAGCCTGCAGTGTGGCATTGGGGTGGGGTGGGACGAGAGGGAAGCTGGTTAATTAATGATCTAATTTAATGTCTTGCCATTTCTTTGAGGCTCTCAACCTTGCTGCCAGCTCTAGTTGGATGCTCGGTGCTGCCTTGTTCTTTCCCTCCTTTCTCCTCCGATGCTCAGAGTGAGCAATGCCTGGGGGGACACACAGCCACTACAGGGACTCCCCACCGGCAGCTCTCAAGGAGCAACCCGTGTCCCCCTGTGATGGCAAGGGCAGGCTGGGACCCAGCTGGGGAGGAGGGAGTGGATGCCGGGGGGCAGCTGCAGGCAGAGCATGGGCACGTGCTCGCAGCCCCGGGACAGTCTTACTCAGCTTCATCTGAACCGAACGATGATGAATGTGGCTGTTTCTCCCGAGCCCCTGTTTCTGCCTGCACCCGAATGAAGTGTGGGGGGCGGGGGGGCTGCTTTGTGCTCTGCTTTTGCCCCCGCTACATCTGCACCAGGGGCAGGTAGGTCTGCAGAGTGCAAGGTGGCTGCTGTGCTGGTTTATGGGCCACACGGTGAGAAACCTGCAACCTCCCTCCTCCCCACCTCTCCCATTTACTGCAGCCCACCCCCTGCCAAATTAAATCCCTTCTCCCAGCTGGTTGTCTCCATCCCCTCTTCTTGGCTGCTGAGAGCAGCCCCAGGGACATCCCTCTCTCCAGGGATGGATGGGGACATGGTCTCACCGTTGGAGCAGCCCCGGGGCCGTGCTCCTCTGGCTGATGCTCGCTGCAGGTCGGCCTTGAGCCGGGGCCGGGCACCACCACGCTCCCTCTGCAGCACTTCCAGGACATCGCTGACGGAGCTCACCAGCCGAGCCATGTTGGTCTGGCTCTCTGAGAGCAGCTGTGGGTAAGAGATGTGTTGGGGACACACACACACAAGGTTAAATGTGGTTAAACCCCTTCCACCCCCAGCTTTGCCATCACCCTGCTGTGGGGATGTTCTGCCTCCTCCCACCGCTCCCAAGTGCCTGTGGGCAGCAACGCTCCCTGCCAGAGGATGGGCTAGTGAGGGTCAGATGGGGATGTAAAAGCCACAGCAGATCCCATACAGCATCTGTGGTGCTTTTTGGCCTGGGGTCAGGGTTCAGACAGCACCTATTGCCATGGGGGCTGAGAAATCCCTGAACCTGGGTGTGCGGGTGCCGCCACCCCGCGGGATAAAGAGCATCTCTGGGCAAGGGGATGGGATGATGGAGGAGGCAGGAATAGCTGTGTCCTGAGACAGCCGCCAGCACTCTGCTGTCCCCTGAGGTGACCCAGGCCAGGCAAGTGACGTGGGGTGCCCACGGCAGAGCAGCAGGACAGGGAGTGAAGCAGAGCAGCAGGGGCAGAGCAGCTCTGGCCAGAGGGTGATGAGCACCAGGAGGGACGGGCACAGAGCCGAGAGTCCAGCCATGCCCTGGGTCTTGCTACAACACCCGCCAGACCCCAGCATACCCAGGTAAACATTTCAACACAGCTCAGGGGCTGGGAAATTTGGGGGGACTGTAAATAAGAAGGAGCTGATGGCTGCAAGACCCGCTCTTTGCGTGGTCCCATGCTGTACTTGGCTCTGCTTGGAGCTCCCAGGCTAGACCAGAAGCTGGGAGACCCTCAGTGTGGGAGGCTGCACTGGGATGATTGGCAGTAAGGTGCAGACAGCTGATGGCCTGGAGATGAGGTTGCCCTTCCTAACTCGCAATTCCCCAGTGCCTGCCTTAAAACCTCAGCTCCTTCTTCCAGGGGTCTGCTCTGGACACCATGGGCAGGGGCTGCAAGCACGCAGCCATGCTCCGGGGACAGTGTGTGTGGGGGTCTGTCCCCAAAGGAGCAGCGTGTAGCATCCCCGGCCCCAGCTCACCTGGATGAGCCTGCCCTGCTCGCTCTGCAGGGCGCTGAGCTCCTGCCCCATGGCGCTGTGCCCTTTCTTGAGCCCATCGCAGTCGGCGCGCAGCTGCACGGCGTGTGTCAGCAGCTTGGCCACCTCATCCGCCACGGTGACCAGCAAGGCCTTCTGCTGGCTCTTGGTGGCCTTGGCCTCGGCGTCGTGGTCGGTGACAGCGCGCAGCACGGAGGTCTGCAGCCCCTCCAGGCGCCCGAAGGTGCCGGCCGCGTCGGGGCAGTTGGGGTCGATGAAGATGTTGATGCGGGAGCTGTCGGCTTTCTCGATGGTGACCAGCGCGTTGGCCTCCTCGGGGTTGGTGCTGATCACGGGGGGTGACTCGGTGACGGGCGTGTGGTAGTGGTTCATGAAGAGGATGGCCCCCGTGACCGTCACGGCCAGGAGAACAGCCACCGAGAGCAGGACGGTGCACAGGATGTACCCACAGCTCGTCCTCTGCGGACAGAGACACGGACACCATCAGGACCCATCCGGATGGACCCATCCCACTCCCCTTCATCCCACAGGTGGGGTTCAATCCCTCAGAGGATTTGGGGGGGATCCAGCGATGAGGGAGGCGATGTTGGACATGGAGATGGTGGCAGAGGAAGGGTTGCAGACACCCCGGGGAGCCCTGCGGTTCTGCCAGGGACATGGAGAGCACGGGCACTCGGCAAGGAAAGCAGCTGAACCCACCTGGGACCCCGAGGTATGAAATAGTAAAGACAGTGAGCACACAGCAGCCGCTTGCTCACGCTGGCATGTTTTATTTAAGGTGGTGATACTCGGCTGGAGCAGCCCCAGCTGGCTCCCGGGAGGGGGTGTGGGGGTGTGTCCCTGCTGCCCTGGGCACAAAAAGCAGGGAGGGGAGAAGAAGGGAAAGCATCCCCAGTGTCCCAGGACCACAGGAAAAGCGAGGAGGCGAGGGAAGGCCATCCCCAGCAGCGAGGAGCAGCTGTGGGTCAGTGTTGGGACCAACCTGAGCACCGTGGGGACCACTCTGCACAGGACATCTCCCAGCTGCAGCGTAGGGGGCTATGCATCCCTATTCCCTTCATGCTCTCAGTGCCTGCCAGGGAGCATAGTTGCTACCAAAGCCCTTCCCAGAGACTGCCAGCGATACCCATCCCAGAGCCTCCCAGCAATGGGGGGTCCCTGTGGGGAAGGGTCTGTGACCCTTCTGATCTGTGCTGCTCCAGGGTCCCATGGGCTCAGCTGATGAGAGCTGCTCTATGTGCACCAAGAGCCTTTTCTCCTTGCAAACCGCAAAGTGCCAACACTGTCATCATGGAGGGACCAACCCACCACCCAGTCACATCACCCCCTGTGCCCCCACCCCCCACTGCCTCCCCTCCTCATTACACCTGCGGGACAGAGGCTGAGATTTTCCCCTGACCCCGGCCACGGCTGTCACAAGGAATTGCAGGGCTGCCAGAAAGCTGCAGATTCAGAGAGACAAAGACTACTTTCCCCAGAAACGAGGGGAAAATTGCTGCATCTGCAAAGATTTCCCAAGCCCTGTCCCCTCCTGTGCACATCTATCTGGAGTGACACCTTCCTTCAAGCACCCTTCATTTCATTCATTTGCATTAAGGTGACCGTGGCTGCGGTGGGGCTGGTTAGGCAGGGGCTGGGGGTGGGCTGTGAATGCCCTGCCAGCCCTGGGGGATGCTCCAGGTTCCCCCCCACCCAGCCCAAGGAGCTGGAATGCAAAGAGCATTGGGCTGACTGGGAAACCAGCCTGTGGGGACCTCGGTACCAAGGCTCAGCCCCTCAATGTGCGTAGGAAGCAGAGGTCAAAGGCGGTGATAAGGGGAGGTTTTGGGATGAGGAGGGTTGAGGAGTTTGCCCAGAGTTTGCAGACATGGAGCCATGGCTCAGGTGTTTGAGGGGCACTGGGAGCAGCGGGACAGTGGCTGACAGAAGTGGGAGATGCCCATTGCTGATGCTCTCATAAGGACACCTGGGACCTGGGCTCGACCCAGTCCCTCAGCACCCTGCCAGTGCAGAAATGACAGGAGGGACGGCGGCTGACCAGAGGACAGTGTCAAGTGGTTTGAGATCTGTGGGGTGAGCAAGGACTGTGTCCCCAAAAGCTGTCGCAGCACCTTCAGCTCCCTGGTTCTGCACCCTCCTGCTCTCACCGTGCTGATGTCCCCAGCTCACAATGTGCCTGACAGGACACAGGGATGGGCTGCAATGACCGAGGGACCCATTGGAGCACCGAGAGTTTCAGGACCAGAGCTCTGCACGGACGATGCTCTGGTCCCCACAGCCCAGCTGGGCTTTAACACCCCCAAAACCTGCAACGCTACCCAGGAGCTGCATCCTACTGTTTTTCCAGGCTGTGAGCCCAGCTTCACTGCCCTCTTCCCAGCACCAGGAACTGGGGCAGGAGCCAGGGGCCGATCCCCTTTGCACTGAACCACTTCTGCTCACAGCCACGCGATCCTGAGCAGCAGCAGCTGTACAAGTCCCGCAGCGTTTTGCTGGCAGGTTGTGTTACCTGGCAACCTGCAGTGGGGAGAGGAGGGAAACAGCCAGCGGCACCTGGGGTGTGGGTCTCCCCAAACCTGCCCTGCAGCTGCCCACCCAGCTCCCAGCACGGGCCCTGCAGCTGCCTCCCCCTGCCCACCACGGCTCTTGTGGCTCTGGGGGTTTCTACTGTCTGTGACACGGTGTTGGGATTCTGGATCCCCTGGCTGAGGCTCCCAGGCAGCTGCAGGACATCTCCCTATTGACTGTGTGGCATCTGCCTGGGTTGCTGATGACAAACTGCCTGGGGACATCCATGGGGTTGTGGGGGGAGGGTGTCCTGATGTTTCTAAATCACCTCCTCCTAAAGAGAAGAGAAGCTGTGAGCTGCTCAGGTCAAGCAGAGCTTCACTTGCAGACCTGCTTCGGACCTGGGACTGGAGATCCAGAGGAAGCCCCAGGCAGGAATCGATGCACTGTTGCCTCCCTGGTGTAAAGCCACACTGGGCTCTCCATGCCCTCTCTGTGTATGACCACTGTGCCCCATGGGGTCGGCGTCCCCAGCGCCCCAGCCATGCTGTGTGAGCATCCTGGGGCTGCCTTACACCCATCGTACCCCCTCCCCACATCCCTCAGCCCTCTCAGGCAGCCAGACAGGCAAGTGGCTGTGCTGGGTGTGGGATACGGCAGCTCCAGCACACGCAGCCTGCGGGGAGGGAAGGACACAGCCGGCTTGTTCCCGGGGCAGCAGGAGCAGAGCCGGAGGTGGGCTGTTACACAGGGAGCGTGGATGGAGAGCGGTGGCGGGAGAGGCTGCGCCCTGGCGTGGGCGATGCTCTCTGAAGAGGAGGGTCCTTTTGCTCCTGCCGAAGCCGCCGCTCTTTGCTGAGCTCTGCACTGTGGGATGCTGGGCAGTGGCTGTGGGCAGCCCCAGGGGGCTCTCCCTTGAGCCGTGCCCCCGGCCAGGTACAAACCAGGACCCCGGTTGTGCTTCTGAGGCAGGTAGACACTGAGGTTTGCTTCTCCTGGGCTCAGCTGCCGGGACAAACTTCAGTCCAGGTACCCCCACCTTACCACCGCCCCAGGCCCTCTCTGAAGGAGCCCCAGGGCAGCAAGGACCAGTCCCCCACTCCCTCCCCAAACCATTGCTCACTCCAGAGCTGCTCACGCAGCTCATTTCGCATCCCAGCCGCTCGCCCTGCGCTGCTCTGCTGCCCGTCTCCCTTCTCCCTGCCTGCCCGGAGCTGCCGCTGCCTCTCAGCGATGTGCAGGGCTGCACCCCCTGTCCCTGCTCACCCTGTACCCCAACCACCCCCCTTCACCCTGCTTCTCCCCGCGCCCTCCCGGAGCCTAACGCCGCCGCTCCGCTGGCTCCCCGCAGGCTCGGAGGCTGATGAACTGAATTTCGCTCCCAGTACCTGCTCTCCCCCGGCATCCAGAGCCTGCCTGCCACCGCTCCCACACAGCGCGCTCTGCGGCTCGCAGGGAGGAGAGGAGAGGAGAGGGCCGGGGAGCACGTCGGAGCTGGCTCCATGGGTGAGCACCCAGGCGGGCTGGGATGGGTTTCCACTCTGGAGCTTAGGGGAGCTGGGAGCCCAGCACCACAAACTCTGCACCTCCCTTGCAACCCCCTGCACGAAGCGTCAGCTCTGGGCTGTGTTGTCCAGCTCCATATGGGCGGTGGGGCTGGATCCATCCTGTCCAGCTCATTCTTGATGCTAGCGGGGAGGGGGCACAAAGCCGGGGGGGATAGCGGCAGCCTGGATCTAGCCGGACAGCACCGCTCAGACCCCTGCGGGGAAGGGCTGGTTACCGGGGATGCAGCTCTGCAGGGATGGGGAGAGGAGAGCGAGGTCTCTCTTGGGGGATGCCTGGGCCCTCCCGTGCTGCTCGGGGTGAGCAGCCCCTCTCTGGCTAGGTGAGGAAGCCGTTCGGCATGGATGGGCTGAGTGGGAGAAAGGGAGCTCGGAGAAGGGTGTGCGGGGAGGGGGAGAACTCAGGCAGAAGTCCTTTTCCCGCATCGCTGGAAGGGGCTCAGGGAGGTGGGGGTCGAGTTGTCCTCACAGCCAGGGCCAGCTGCTCCCCACCATCCTCACCCAAGCAGTGCCTGGGTACGGAGAGAGGGCGAGCACTGCCGGCTCCTGGCTCCTTCCCTTGACTCCCAGACTCGGTGGGAGAACGGCTTTCCCTCGGCTCTTCCCAGGCGTGCTTGCCCGTACCCAACACCTCGTCCCTTCCAGCCCCAGCCACGCAGCCCTGCCAGCTCCAGCACGTTCGGAGGCCGGAGGGCGGGCAGCTGCCCCCTCCCTAGGCCAGAGCGGGGGGTACACGTGCAAACAGGCTCCGGCATGTGCCGGATCCCCCCTCGCATGCTTCACCGCACCCCACCGCAACACCGGCCTCTCCCCCCAAAAACCATTTGAGGTGGGGGGGACCCGGGAGGTTACGAGAAGGCCAAGCAGTTGGGAGTCCCCAAAGCTCTGGCTGCAGCAGGGAGTTGAGGTGCCAAATCCCTTCTGAAGGGTTATTGAAGCAGTTTGAAACGTGCAGAGGTTTTGGGAGGGGGTGTGTGCCAGCGCCGGAGCATCACCTGCCAGCTGCCCGAGGGGCACCCCGGCGCTGGGGGGTGAGGGGGCATCGGCTGCAAATACATAAACTCAGTTATGTGGGGGGGTTGGTGGGGGGGTGGCAGTCCCGGGGGGGGGAGGGGGTCTGCGTGGGAGAGACTGGGGGGCAGCTCAGCTCAGCCCGCCGGACTGCACCAGGAGAAAAGCTTGGTGGGGAGAACTGGGGGGACGGACGACATTTGGGGGGTGGGGGGGAGATGGGGGTAGTGGTAGCCCCGGGGGGTTCTGCACGGGAGAGGCTGGGGTGCAGCTCAGCTCAGCCCGCCGGACTGCACCGGGAGAGAAGCTTGGTGGGGAGAACTGTGGGGGTGGTGGGGGGCCACACACACTTCGGTTGGCCCCCCCGGGTTGGCTCCTGCCCCGCCGCCCCCCGCCGCCCCTGCCCCGTACCTGCGATTTCTCCTGCTGCCCGTCCTCAAGTTGCGAGGCTCCTCCCATGGTTTTCCAGCGCTCGTTCCCCATCGCGCCGCAACTTCCAGCCCGAGTACCCAGTACCCACCCCCCAGGACCCTCTCCCCAGCAGCGCAGCCCCCGGCCCGCCCGCGCTGCCCGGCTGGCCGCGGCGGGAGGACGGGCGGCGGCGGCGGCGGCGGAGGGAGGGAGGGAGGGAGGGAGGAAGAGAGGGAGGGAGGGAGGAAGGGAGGGAGGACACGGGCACGGACACGGGGGTGGATCTTCCCTCCCCGCCCGCCCCGCTCCCCCCGCCCGCTCGCCCCTGCCCCGGGGGGCTCTTCCCGCTGCTCCCCCTCCCCCCAGTTCCCTCCAGCTCCCCCGTGGGTCTCCCCCAGCCCAGCTCCGGGGACTCCCTCCGGCCCCCCAGCACTGCCCTGCGCCCCTCTGCCCGCCCCGGCGCTCCGGAGTCACTCCGGATCCGAACCCCTGCCTCCTGACCCGGGGCTTCCCGCGGCCCGCGCCCCCCCCGCCCCCAACCCCGGCGGCTGCCCAGATGTGGCTGCGCAGCTGGAGGAACGGCAGCAGGTAAGGCAGGGGTTGGGGCCAGGAGTGATACGGAGGGGGACGGGGGGCAGGTGGAGGGTAGGTGCCCTTTCTAAAGCTCCAGTCCCCAGTTCAGCATCCCACGCGGAAGGGTCTCGGTCCCACCAGTGGGCAGGGTGTTGGGCAGGGGGGTGGGGCACTGCCCCCACCCAAACCCTTGTGCCCCAGGGTAGCTAAAACACTGGGCCCTGTTAGCAAAACCCAGCACGCGGTGGGAAAGGTGGTGCTGGCTCGGGGGGTGGGGGAGAGCAGCAGGGCCCCCCCCAAGCACACAGGATCACACCAATGCCCACTGGAGCATCACTTGCCCAAACCCTGGCATTCCCAGCCCAAAGCAGAGGTGCTGGCCTTGCATGCTGCCAGCTCCTGTGCAGGAGTGTTGTGTCCCCCCCAGCCTGATTTACCCCCACCTCTCTCGGTGTGGATGTGGTTTCTTTACCTTTGCAGCACCTCGCTTCAATCTGCTGGTTGTCTGACCCGTGGGCAGGGGTGTTGCTAAGAGGTTCAGAAGAGCATCATGACAGAAGTGATGGCTCAGCCCTGTGTTAATCCAGTTGGGGGGAGGCTGGGTTCTCTCTTGATGCCAAGAAACCCCCAGGAAACATGCCAGGGGAAGCCTGTAGCCCCCGCTTCCAAATACTCCCACCACTGCACTGCAGGGCTGTCCCCTGAGCAGGCAGCACAGCAGGGCTGGGGGTCACTCTGCACCCCCCAATATGGGTCTGTGTCTCAGGGACTCAGCCTGGGCTGGGACCCCCCGCAGTAGATATGGTGCGGGGGCAGCAGGTTGTGTGTGCTGGGGGCCAGGGGTCTGAGGAGCTCCTCTCTGGGACACATGAGACATTTTGGGGAGTGCCGTGCCTGCCGGGCTGATGAACAGTGCCAGAGGGGGGCCAGTGCCATCACCTCGAGCGGGCAGGGGGTGTGTGTCTCTGCACATTGTCTCCTGGCCAGGTGTAAATCCTGCCTTTGGCTGTGGAGATGGTGTGTGGCTTTACTGGGTGATGCTTATGGCCAGCAGCCCAGCTCCCTCCCCACAGACGCTTTCAAGGACTTCTCTTTACAGCTGAGACCGTCCAACTCATTCCACCCGTGGGGTGTTCAGTGTGTTTCTGCCGGCCAGGCTCACCCCCCAACCAGCACTGCTCAGCCATTCTGGAAGCAGGAGGCCGTGGGTGCCCGGGAGGCTGTTTTAGCTGAACTCCAAACAATAAAAACTTATCATTAAAAAGAAATGTATCTTGGCTTCAGGTGGCCTGGCAGCGTGGGGAGGAGTGATTCAGTGGCTTGTCAGCCCTGGGTGTTAGGCACGCCGAGCTGCACAACTGGACACCCTCCAAGTCCAGCAACTCATTTTCTGCAGATGGAGCTGGGACTGTGCAGGGCGCTGACGTTTAATTTGCAATCCAACATACCTTGACATAACCCACAGCTGAATCGCTGGCACGGGACGGGATGCTTGGAAACCCCCACGGGGTGTGTGTGGGGGTGTCCGAGCAGGGCTGGCCCCTCACAACCCCCACCGGGCACAAGGTGTCCCCGCTGCACCCTGACACCAGGGTGCCCGTGAGGGTGTGAGTGCAGGGTCTGGCTTGGTGGGTCCCAGTGCCATTCCTGGTGCCCAGGCTGGTGAACGGCTCTCCAAGCTGTGGCAATGCAGGTGCCAGCCTGGTGTAGGGTACCATGTTTCTGGGAGGCTGAGCGATGCCCAGGTTGAGCCCTGCCCATGCCTGCTGCTCAGCCCTGCCAGAGGCTGGCAGGGACACTAGCCTGGCTCGTCACTGACTCACGCAGAGCTGTGTCACCTTGTGTTACCCATCACAGGGTCTGGCTGGAGCTGAAGCACTGGGAGGACCTGGGAAGGGGCATCCCCAGCTGGCTGAGCCCTACACTCCAGCTTTGTCACCCCCAGCAGTCCTCATGGGCTTGGAACTGGCCCTGTGGGCTGTACAGGGAAGGGTTGGGTGCTGATCTTAGAGCCACATCCCCAAGGACTTGGGCACACACCCTGGCCGTGGCCCGCCCCCCCCCCCGGGGCAGACAGCTGCTCAGCTGAGTGAGGAGGGGGTTTCTGCCAGCATCCCAGCCCAGATCGATAGGCAGACGAGGGGATGATTCATGTCTCAGGCTGTGGCCCGAGGGCAAAAATGGGAGAGATGTTTGATGTGAGGATGCTGGCAGGCCACTGCAGCTGCGGGTCCTGCCGGGAGCTGCTGCTCCTGGCGGCATTTCCCCTCCCCAGCCTGCTCTGCCCACGCTGCCCAGGGGTCCTAGCTTGGCCTGGGGGAAGGAAACAACTGAAGCAATGTGGGATCAGACCCATGCACTAAAATTAATCTTTATTTTTTTTAAATTTCAGGCACTATCTTCTATTTTCTGGTCCAAGACAGCGAGCAGAGTTGCAGCGGTGGTGGCTGGGCTTGGGTTGGCTCCGTACCCTCTGTGGGGACAGGACCCTCCAGAGAGCGGGACACCATGACATAGAGCTCGGTGGCACTTCACCCCCCTTGCTGTGTTCAGCCAGCACTTGGCCTGTGTCCCCAGGGTATGACGGGGATCCAGCTGGTAAGAGGACCAATGTTTCATGGGTCCAATCCGGTGAGGGGCTGCGCAGGGCAGAACCACTCCGTTATTTACCATCCAAGACACAGCCTGATGCTGAGGATGGGGAAAAGGCTGATGGGGAAGGGGGGACGGACCCCTCCCCGAGCAGCCACGTGTGCTTTTCTTGGCAGGGTGCCACGGGAGGCAGAGAGCCATCGCTGCGCACACGCGGCGTCAGACATCATCATCATATTAATAATGAAAGGGCAGCTCCTTCAAAGCTCTTCGCCCCTGCGCCGGCGAGAGCGCGGAATGCAGAGGAGATGCGTGAGCCTCATCCCAAGCAGCCGTGGGGAGAGCGCTGCCATGGCCGGACGGTCCTCTGGCAGGGCCAGTTACCTACTGTGACAAAAACGTGCTGGGTCCCCTCCTGGGGTGATCTCTCTGCTGTGAGTTTGGCTGCTGGGGTGTCCCTGCGTTGGGAGCGGGGCAGCCCACGGTGTTCCCCAGCTGCTGTCCCATCATTGCCCTGTGAAGGCTGCCCTGTCCCCCCCCCATCCCATCCCCCATGGAAATGCTGTTTGGGCTGCTGGGGAAAGAGCCTCTCTTGCAAGGGCAGAGCCTCTGTCCATCATTTCACCACGGCGCTCGCTGTGCCAGGGCCTTTTCTTTCCGCCGGAGGAATCGATAGTCAGACAATGAGACAAACCTCCTGCAAAGAGGGCTTGGGCTGTAGCCAAAAGTGGGTCCCTGGCAGCAGCTCCGGGGGCAGCTCTTCTGCTCAGCCTCGTGCAAGACCTTTGGGTTTCCAAAAAAACCCCCAACCCCTTCTGTAAGACATTTCTTTTGTCCAGAGCAACCCTGAGGCTGGTAACTCTTTGTGGGGGTCTCAGCAGGACCAGAGAGGGGCCTGAGCATCTCCTCACCTCTCTCTGCCCAAGCCCCTCCTCTACCTTTTGCCCAGGTAGGGACCGGGTAGGTTTCGCTGTGGATGCCCTGATCCATGGTGGGGCAGTCAACCTGTGCTGGGTGCAGGCAGAGCACCCTGTGCCCACCCCATGTCCATGTGCTCTCCCTGGCACTGCACATGTTTGGGAGGGAGGGTGGAGGGTCTCACCCTGCAGCAATGCCCCAGGTAGGGAGGAGCCTGCTGTGTCCCCCACTCCTACCCAGCTCTTTCTCAGGCTTTTTTTCCCCCTCCCTCCAAACACAACAAACCCCCCAAATCCTCCACAGCCGAGAAAGCTCTTTGTGTTCCTCTTCTCCCTTTGCCTCCCGTGGCAGGATATCGATTGAAGCTGATGCACTGTAATCCGCTGCCTCTGTGAGAAGTTGGCATCCTGGATTCCCTGAAGGGCCAGATCCTGACCCCACGTGGGTCTCGTTCCTCAGCCAGACTCGGGGCACAGCAGGGAGGCTGTGTCCATCCCATCCCATCCCATCCCATCCCATCCCTGGGGCTAAGTGCTTGAGGATGGGGGGTGGGGAGAGTAGGAGCAGATGCTGGGTGGAAAAAGGTGCTGGGCTGGAGCAGAGCCCAAATCAGATCCTGCTGGGATGAATGGCCACAGCACTGAGCATCCAGGCAAGCCCTCCTGCCCCTCCCGTTGGGCAGGGGACAATGGGACAAGAGGACATCAGAGCTGCTGAGAGGGGCTGGCTGTGGGCTGGGCTCAGCACAGAGAGGGTCTGCAGAGAGGTGCAATTCAGCTTCCTGGCACCCAAGGAGGGCTGCGGGGAGCTGGGGCTGTGCCCCCCACCTGCAAGAGGCTTGTTGGGGGGTGCACAGTCATCTCTGCAGGGCAGGACCCCAGCTGGAGACCCCTGTCAAGCCCTGCTCTGTGCTTGCAGTCCCCCTTCCCCTCCACTCTCCCACCCTGCTCCATCGCTCTGCTGTTCCATCTTATACTTAATGGTGGCAAATGGGCCGGAGCTCTGGAAAGAGAGGGGAGAAAAAACAGCAAAAAAACCTCCAAAACCACGGGCAAGATTTTAATTTAAAACCTTTTCCTGCATGAAGAGCAGCAGCCCAGGCCATCTGGAGGAGCATATGCAGGTGAGCGGGAGGTGGCAGTGCCTCCCCCAGCTCCCTTGCCTGCGGCAGCCCCCCAAAAGGCTGGTAAAAACTAACCCCATTGGGGCGTGGGAGGGGTGGGGGGTGAGGGGGGCACGCACTCTGATCCCAGCCAGCAGCCTGGGGGAGCCCCAGCTTCCTCTCCTGAGCTACTGAGACCTCTCTGTTTAATTGTTACATGGGTAGGAAAAGTGATGATAAATCCGAGTTTATTGTGAGAGATTAATTCAGTGGTTTAATTGTTAACTGCAGGAGCAGGATGGGAAAGCATCAGTCCAGGGCTGGGAGGAGGAAGGTCAGCCTTGCTCAGCCATACCCACATCCACCCCTATCCCCCAGCAATCAATGAAACCCAAATTAGCAGATTTACTCATCAGGGGACTCCTCCATTGGCTGAGCATCACATCCAGCATCCGAAAGCCCCAAGTCTCCTAGCAACTCCCCGGTGCTGCCTCTGCCCACACCCATTAACCCCTTCCCTGGACCCCCCAGCACCACATGCTGCACCCAGTGCTTTGAGGGCATCGCTGCTACACGGGGGGTTTATCCAGCACATAAATCCGTGGTGGTACCCAAAGGATGCTTGTGCTGCTCAGATGGATGGGCGAGCCAAGCCAGGCTCATCAGTCAAGACTTGGAGCTTTTTATTCTAGGTGGCTGAGAGAAGTCCTCAGGTTTATGTATTGATAGCAGGGCGGGGGTGGTTTCTAAACATTGTGGTATTTTGGAAAGGTTTCACCCTCCTGGCTTGCTGGAAAAGGTCAGGGAAACCCCACATTGTGGCCAGCCCACGCAGCTCCCAGCTGGCATCGGCGTCAGGAGAAGCAGAGCACGAACCACCCAGCCCCTTCCAACCATTTCAGTAGTAAATCAATGATAGCCTTTCTCTGGGAAGTGGGTGAGGAGTGTTGAGGCCACTCTCCTAACCTCCCTGCACAATAAAATGCCCTGGAAAGTGCCAAATCTCAGCAGGACACGGTATGATGCCCGGGCTGAAGGGTGTGAAGCTGCTCCATCATCGGTGTCATTCCAGTTCCGATGTCCACTACCTCCTTGTTTTGATCAGAAGGCTGGAAACCAGGGTTAGAAAAAAAATACCGTGGATTGTTGGGTGAAAAATAACAGTTGACACGAGGGAAAAAACAGAACCCAAACAAACAGTCTTGGGTTTGGGGTTGGTTTTTCTTTTTAAACTGTCTTAATATTTATGGGCTGGGAAATCCGTCCGAAGATCACGTGCCCCTGAAAAGGATAAATCACTGCTCTTTCTCTAATGTGCTTTGTTGGGCTTTAGCTGAAACATCATCATAAAATTACCAAATTGAAATTTTAAAGGGGGAAGGAGGGGGAGAGAAGAGGGAAGAGGGGGAATATCTGGAGGGTGTGTTGCTGCTTCTATTTTCTTATTGCCAAATAAAATACAATTAAAGCAGCGGTTTATATGCCAGGCGGCACGGCTAACGTTGGGTTTCTGACGGCACTTTTTCCCTGTCAGCCAATGAAAATAAATGATGCAGGATTACCAGTGAGCATCCAGCCTCTGTGGCTGGAGGGGGATTCGGAGCGACAGGCATTCGAGTACCAAACAGAGGGATTTTAGTCCTGCTCTAAGTGGAAATCTCTGGGGACATTACCCACAGAGTTCTGCCACAGCCCGGAGCCATGCTTTGCCTTTACTGCTCTCCCAGTGCTTCCCAGTCTAACCCAGTCGCTGGTAAATTAACTCAGGAATCCCCAATAGTTTTCGGGTGACCCTGACCAGACCAGTATGGGTCCAGTCCCACGTGGGGCTTGCTCCTGTGGTGGTGGCTGCCGGTGGCTGCCAAGGGCTGAGCTGCTGACTGCACCGAAATCCCCGTGGTAATGGGATGAGGGTACTGGTTTCCATAGGAATATTAAATCAGAGCCCCAGCCCCTATCCAGGGTGATGTGCTTGGGAATATAAAGACACGGTAGATCACATTATAGGGGGGTGTTATTTCCCCTGCTTTAAAGTCAAAGGTATGACAACAGCTTCTTACCTGTCACAGAGTCTGTTGGGCCATCTCTTGTTGATGGGTGGGAGAGGAAGTGGGGGGTGTTGCTGGGGAGGGGAAAAGGACCCAAAGGGAGATTGCAGCCACAGGCTGTGGTGGCAACGCTTATGTCAGTGTCCTGGAGTTGGGAAGGTCCCAGTGGCTTCATGGGCAGGAACTTGTTGCCACCATCCTGAGCTGGTGATCCCTGTGGGATCAGTACAGGCAGTCACTTAGCAACTGAGGGGGCTCCAGTGCCCTCCCAGTTATCGGTTTAGCTGGGCGTCTGCTTGTGGGGACCATCTGGTGGCATCTGCTGCTGCTCAGCTGTCACTGACCCACCTCATGGGTGGGATACCTAGGGACGTGTCCAGTGACCAGGGTTGGGGGCAACCATGCCAGGCACATCCCATGGCTCCTGCCATGGTGGGGAGGGATGGATGGATGGATGGATGGATGGATGGATGGATGGATGGATGGATGAATGGATGGATGGATGGATGGATGGATGGGAGGACTTCTCCCCACCCACAACAGGGAGGCAGGGGAGGACAGACAGACAGACAGATGTGCCTCATTAGCCAACAAGTTGGCCTCAGGTGATGCTAACAAGCCCATTAAAGGGGTTTATCAAGGGAGGCCCTGGGCTATCAGGGAAGGCTGTTGGTCTTATCTGAGATGCTGCTTTTGGGCTGAGAGAGCCTAAGCTGCTACTTGTTAATTAGAAAGGCTTCAAGGAGGTTTGTACTGGTTGGCCTTGCTTGTGAGCTGCTGTAATATGATGAGTGATTAGGGATTCTGAAGCTTTTTAGTGGGTATCATTAAGCTACTGATGAGTTCAGGCAGGGAAAGGGACTTTTTGGCTGTGCCTGAATCCGGCTGCTCTGTGCTGACCTGGCTCTTCCTCCTTTTTGGTCCCTGACCTCCTGAGCCCTGATGAGGTGGGTGAAGCCTGCGTCCTGGGGAGATGATGGCTTGGCTGTCACTCTGTGTCCTTGGGTTGAGCTAGATCTGGTGTCCTTCAGCTCATCTGGGAGATGATGAGCTTGTGGTTGTGCATGAGTGAAGCTGGAATGTCCCTATTTTTACTACCAGGTACTGAGAAAATCTGGGGATGATTATCTCTGAAAAGGTGGCTGTCTTCCAGCCTATTTGTGCATCAGGGGAAGAGGATGGCGATGCCTGTCCTGGCAATTGCTTTAGGAGAATTTTGCCCCCAGAGAGCTCACTTCCCAGTTATGGGGTTTGCCCACTTCTCAGGATGCTGATGGTGAAGCCACCTCATTCTGGGGACACTCTCCCAAGGGGCAACATCCCTGCCCCATCCCCCTGGGGTAAGGCAGGATCCAAAATCTGCTGGTTTTTCTCTGCCCTCTCTCATCTTCTCCAGTCTGCCTTGGCAGGACTTCAGGCAGCCCAGCAGCATCCTGCTCCGTCGTGGTCTAGTTGGCATCACTAGTGCTGTATTTACGGTGGTGTTAATTAAATACTTTCTGCAATCAGTGCTGCACATGACCCTGCTCCTCGAGCCGGGCTGGGCTGTAATGTGCCATCACCGAGTGAGAACATGACTGCTGCCGTCCTGGGGAATTTCTAATAGAGATTTACTCATCCCAGGCCTCCCATTTCTCTGTTCTGTGACATTTTGCAAAGTTCAGGTTTACAAAATAAGCCCGAGCACAGAAGAGATGCTCCAGACGTTATTTACTCTGCACGTGCCATTTCCCACTCGATGGGCTCTTCCTGCTGTGGTGGGAAGGACTGGGGAGGAGCCGCCAGTTATTCTCTCCTGGGCTGGTCCTCTCTGCCCAAGGGATGGTTGTTTTTGATGAGCACCCTTGGTGCTGGAGATGTCCGCTCCTCACACATCTCTGTGTGCCAGGAGAGCAGCAGGGCACTGTGTCTGTGCTGACTGAGAAGCTCATGGCATTTCCTGGCTGAACCTGCCTCCATACCCTGATGGGTGGGGTGGGAGTGGGTATGGTTGCTGCCCTGGAGGGGCCAGTTAGGGTGAGGAGGTGGGGCTGCTGTGGTTTTGAGGGGGTAATTCGTGATGCTCAGCTGCTCTGTTTTTAAAAATAAGCCTGTGCTCAACGGTGGGGTGGTGTGGGGAGTGTGGGAGGCCCCTGGCTGCCAGCTGAATCCCATTAGCATGAGACAGCGTCCCAGGGGCTCAGCTAGGGGCAGAAAAGCCCCTTTCAGTGGATCACTGGTGCAGGAGCTGCCTGCTCTGGGAGGTGTGTGCTGAAACCTGGGGGTGAGGAATGGGTCGGGGGATATCCATCACAGCAGGGTGCAGCCAGCCCCAGAGACTTGCCCCTCCTGTCATGGAGACACACTGGTACAAAGAGGTACCTGGTGCCTCTCTGACCTGCTCCCAGCTCCTGGGGGGTTTGGCGGTGGGACCTGGGGTAAACAGCTGAGCTGGGTCACCAAACCTCCTTCTCCTCCTCTTTCTGGGCTCCATCAGAAGACGGATGGTCAGCAGGGATAGGGAGGGGGTTGTCCCTCTCTGCTCTGCCCTTGTGAGGCCCCAGCTGGAGTCCTGTGTCCAGAGGTGGGGCCCTGATACAAGAAAGATGTGGGACTGTTGGAGAGGGGTCAGAGGAGCCATGAAGATGATCAGAGGGCTGGAGCAGCTCCCCTATGAAGAGAGACTGAGGGAGCTGGGCTGGTTCAGCCTGGAGAAGAGAAGGCTGTGGGGAGACCTCATTGCAGCCTTCCTGTCCCTGAAGGGAGCAGAGGAACAGGAGGGGAATCAGCTTGTTCAAGGGTAGAGACTGGCAGGACAAGGGGGATGGAGTGAAGCTGGAGGAGGGAAGGGTTAGAGGAGATATTAGGGGGAAGTTCTTTCTAGAGAGAGTGGGGAGGGGCTGGAACAGGCTGCCCAGAGAGGGGGTGGGTGCCCCATCCCTGGGGGTGTTCAAGGCCAGGTTGGCTGGGGCCCTGGGCAACCTTGTGTAGCTCCAGGCCTGGAGGTTGGTGTCCCTGCCTGTGGCAGGGGGTTGGAGCTCTGTGATCCTTGGGGTCCCTTCCAACCCAGACCAGTCTGTGGTTCTATGACAGAGCTGGCCAAAGGAGACCTCATCTTACCCAGTGCTACGGCAAGAGCAGCTCATCCCTTCTGGAGAATGTTCTGCTGGAAACCAAGCGCGTATGCATCTTGCAGTACTGGCTGAGGGGGCAGCTGGAGTTGGGGTACTGACCCTGCTCCCAGGCCCATGGGCAATGGAGGCAGGTAAGTGGGTGGAGGCACCCAATTCCACACCCAAGAGCCCTGTTGAAACGCAGCCGTGCTCCCAGCTTTGAGCTGGCTTGCAGGAGATGGAGGCTGTGGGCCCTTGCACACCTCACTCCCGCCCCGTGCCTGCTTGTCAGGTTTGATCAGAAGGAGGATCAGTCGGCCCTGCTCGCTCTCTCTCCAGATTTAATTAACAGGCCTTTCATCTCTACCCTGAAGGAATCTGCTATCTTCTGTCTTCTTAATTAACGTTCATTAAGCAAATCAGAAGAACGTTTTCTCCTTACCGCCTCCCTGGCTCTTAACCCTTGCAGGGCACCAGGTCTGTGCCTGGGCAGGAGAAGGCTCCTGGGGTGCGATGCCAAGTTGGGGTGTCACCACAGCCTTTGTCACCATGTCTCCACAGTGCTTGGACCAAAGTCCTGGGGTGGTGGGTGAAGTCTCTGCTGGCAGAGAGGATTTCAGGTGAGGTTGGGCCTTGCTATACAAGTGGGGCTGGGGGCAAAGCCTAGCTCTGACTGCTAGTATGAACACTCTTGTTGAAGCTCACCCATGTCCCTAGACAGGAAGTTCCCCATACCCAGCTTTAGCTCTTCGTCCTGTCCAGGACGAGGTGGCAAGGTGATGCAGCTGTGGGTAAAGGTTTTGCTGTGAGAAGCGACCATCCAGACCCCATAGGCTTTGCAGCAGAGGGAAGACATGTCCAGCATCTTAGCAGAGAAAAGGGGATTATTTGGGGCTGCTCCTGTCCTTATCTTGTGGGCTGGAGTTAGATGAGATGGTTGTTTTCCTTGCTTTTGGGGGACACTTGTGGAGACATGGTTACACCAAGACCCTGGGCTGCTTCCTCCCCCTGTGAGCCACAGCAAGGTGATTACCAGTCCCCAGGCCATGGGGATTATATGCAGAGATGGGGTCTCCCACCTCCCCAGTTTGCTCTCAGAGTTGACCCAAGGAAACCTGACTGGAGGGAGTTGCTGTTCTCTGCCGGTGCATGGGAGAGGAGCTGAGCCTTTCCAGCTGGCCTTCAGCCCCAGTCACCTGCAGCAGCTGGTCCCAGTGCAGTGCCGGACCATGAGCTGGGGCCAGATCATGCCCAGAGCACCCATCCAATGCACAGCAAGTGCAGGGCAGCTTCTTGAATAAGCACAGGGGTGTCACCACCAGTTCCATCAAGCTCTGTCCCCATGGGCCATCCCCCCATGCTAGGTGGGCCATGCTGGAGAAGGAGGTGGGGTTGGGATGCCCATCAGCTTTGCTTGGATCCATTGTGCATCCCACAAGCAGTCATCGAGTCCTGGTTGTGTGATGTCATTGCTGTTTAATCCAGACCCCTCTGCAAGAGGGGATGGACCAGAGAGAGAAATCATCTGCTGGGTGTAACATCTGGAGGGTGAGGAAGAGGCAAAGCCATGACAGGAGAGAACCCCTCCTGCCCATAGCTTGCAGCAAGGGGCAAAAGCCAAACATGGGGGAAAACTTCATCCCTGCAGGGTGCAAATCCCCTTAAAACTGGTGGTGGAGATGCACAAGGCAATTATTGAGCTAAAAACCCCTTCTCTTTCTCCCCAGAGACTGACAGTGGGTTTGCCACCGGCCGCCTGCTCCCAGGCAGCTGATGCACATCTCAGTGCTGGGAAATTCGCCCTTCCCAGTGGAGCTGGCTCGGGCTGTCAGAGCCTGGGTCAATATATGGTAATGGGGCTTTCAAACGGTGCTGCTGCTGCTGCGGGAGCCGCTGCCGAAGCCTCTGATTCACAGCTTCCCTCCGGTGCTTTCTCCCCGCAGCGTGCACAGAGGAGGAGAATAAAATAAATAAGAGTAGAAGGGAGGGGGAGGAAGGGAGCTTAAATTATAAATGAGGGCTAAGTTTCCAGGGCTCCTGAGGGCAGCTCAGCTCAGCGGGGGCGGTGGGGAGCAGTAGAGGCGCTGGTCCCCTGTGCACCCCATCTTTGCAAACTGAAGAGTGGGGCTAAAAGGGGTCGGGGGCTGCCCAGGAGTGTGGTACTGTAGTAGCCTGCTTGTCTCCCTGCTTGTTGTCACCATCCTGTCCCCATGGGTCTGACCTGGAGGGTGCCACAGTCCAGAGAGGGATCCCCTCTTGGTGTGGATTGTAATTAGTGTTACCTGATGCAATGCTAATGAGGAATGGTGACTGTCTGGTTTTACTGCACCATGGAGATGCTTCCACAGTGATGTGCCTTTGCCCTGATCCAGGGGACCAGGCTGCCCCATGGCAGCAGGCAGGGACAGGACTCCCACCTGTGAGTGTGAGGCATCAGGGCTGTCACAGACACACAACCCAGTTGGGCTGGTGTGAGCAGGGGAGCAGCAGGGTCCCCATAAATCACTGTAGAGGGAGAAAAGGGTGCTGGGTATGCCTTTCCCTCCCCCTCCCCCCCGCTTTGATTTTGGGGCTGTGAGTGAATTCGTGACCCCCACCAATTTAAGGAAAAAAACCCCACGAGGGGCATGAATGGCCACAAGCTCATCCCCTGGGCTGGGGCACAGCGAAGCAAAGCTCCATCCCTGCAGGCAATGGAGCATCCTTCCTCGCCCCTGTTCCCCAAGCAGCAGGGCTGGGGTGCACCCCGTTGCGGGGGACCCATCCTGCCTGGCCCTGCTGCCTGGGGACCGGGGTGGTCTGGGGGAAACACAGACTCCCCAGCCTGGGCTCACACACGAAGCTTTCGACATTCCCAGCAGCTTCCACAAGATGGACCTCGGAGCAAGAGGAGGTGCCGGGCAAGGGGACCCGTCCCATCCCATCCCGTCCCGCCTCGCCTGCTCCCGCCGTGCCAGCCCGAGGAGGCTCAGAGTCCGGCCAGGCGAGCCCCGCCATGGCACGGCCTCCCGGGCTCTGTCTGCTGGCCCTGCTGGGGCTGGGGGCTTGGGGCTCCCCTGCCTGCCAGGACCCCCATGGCCAGCCCCGCCGCTGCATGCCCGTCTTTGAGAATGCAGCTTTCGGCCGTGCTGCCCAGGCCACCAACACGTGCGGGTCCCCTCCTGAGGACTACTGCCTGCAGATGGGCGCCCGCCACGCCAGCACTCTGTGCCACCGCTGCGATGCCACCGACCCCCAGCTCCACCACAACGCCTCCTTCCTCACCGACTTCCACAGCCAGGAGGAGAGCACTTGGTGGCAGAGCCAGTCCATGGCCTTCGGCATCCAGCACCCCAATTCTGTCAACATCACCCTCCATCTGGGTAAGTGCCAGCAGGAGCTCCCGCGGTGCTGGTGAGGGATACTGGTGGTGGTTGCACCAAGACCTGGGTGCACAGGCAAGGGAGGTGGATGCTCCTGCGCCCTGCAGCTTGTGGTGCTGCTTTTGGGTTAAAGACAGGATCCTCCTGAGGACTTTAAGGGGGTGTGAGGAGGGGGATGCCCTCTGCGAAGTGCTGCGGGTCGGTAACCGAATGGACCTGGGGAGGGTCCATCAGCTGAGCCCCAGTCTATTGCAAAGTTGGGGTGCCAGTGGCTGTGCCAGCAGTGCCTAGGGTGTCTGCTCCCCTGTTTCCCCCAGGGCTGCTTTTTCCCGATGACACAAGTTTGTGGAGCCAGGCGAGTCCCTACCCATGGCCACCCACCCAGAGAGCCTTGTCTGCTGGGGGTGGGGGGAGCACTGTGGGTTTTGCCCTTGCACGTTGCCGAGGATGCCCGGTATGTCTTGCAGGGGGGAGAGTTTTGCAGTGTGCAGCCCCATCAGCTTTCCCCAGCTGGGAATCAACCCCCACATTTTAACTAGTGTGCAAGCTGCCCCCCTTGGAGGGCACGTGAAGCCACGGGATGCGCCTGGCTTTTTAAAAGGGGTTTTTATTTAACATTTTCCTGCCATCCGAACTGCCCTGGCTCTTGGCCAGCTCTGTAAAGTCTTCACTCTCTGCTGTCTCCTGCCATCCGTGTGCCCAAGGGGGGTGTGTGGTTGGAGCCAGTAAGGGGACAGTTGAACGCTGATGTAGCATTGAGCCGTACCTGGTGTGGTGGTGGAGGGTCTGTGTGTGCCCCAGCAGAGATGCTGGAGCCGCCTGGCTGGGCGGAGGTCGCTGCTTTCCCAGCCTCCTGCAAGCGGGCAGACATCTGGTCCTCGTCCCTGGGCCAGGGCTGGGCTCCCCACTGGGCATGAGAAGCGATGCCGGAGTAGCCAACCAGCCCTGCTCCCTGCTCCTGCCAGTCCCTTGCTTGTCTAATGCAGACTGTCAGATCCCCCCAAAGTCCTTTGTATCTGACCCGGAGCACAGACAACCCAAATACAACCGATGTGGCTGAACACCACCACCAGCTCCTCCAGTGTCCAGTTCCTCCCCCGCTGCAGATGACTCCCAACCTGGATTTTCTTCCTTTTGGCCTCCAGCACAGGGAGCTGATGATCATCTCTAGGATGGTCAGGAGAGTTTGTGGTCACTGGTCTCAACCCAGAACATGGATACATGCAGGCTCCCAGCAGGCTGGTGTGGGCAGTGGCCCCTTTCTCTGGTCCTCATGGCTTGCTTCTCAGTCTCTGCCATTCTCCTGGCCCTTCCCTGAGCAGTCAGGAGTCTTGTCCAGCCTCTGTGACCACCCTGCTATTTGTCTTCTGTTAACACATCAATACATTGCACCAAACTCATCTTTAACCCTGGTCCCCATGTCCCTTCCTGAGCTGGACCATCCCCCTGTAACCGTACCCTTCATCCAGCAGGATTCATATATATTCCCAAGCTAAAAAGTGCCGTGTTGGTGCCCATTGCATTGATACCTGACCTTTCCCACAGCTGCTGGGCCTTGTTATTGTCCCAGCTGCATAATTCTTCCTGCTACCTTACTGCTTTCACTTGGGGTAAGGAGAAAAAGCCCCCCTGGGATGCGGGCCAGGACAAGTCCGAGCTCCACCAAGTAATTTAACCCATGCGGCGCATCCCTGCTCTGCTCAGTCCCGAGTCCAACACCGTGTAGTTTCTCCAGCACAGTTACCTGGGGAGCTTATTAAATAAGATATCGAATGAGTTGGACAAGACCTGTGTTTACCTGCACGCTGTTGATTGGCATTAATTAGATTATCATCCTTTAAATCTCTTCTCCATGAGGTTTCAGCCGTGCAGTTGCAGCACATCCGACTTGGAGCAGATCGATAATCCGGAGTGCCTGTGGCCATTGCATTTACACTGTCAGATGTCAGGGAGGAACCCAGGATATCGCTGGGCTTGCAAAGGCAACAGGCAGTGGGGCTCCTTGGGTAGCGCTCCAAATGCCAGTGGCTCGTGTCAGAGCATCGCTAGGTGCTGGCTGCATCTGTGACTCTGATGTTCATGTGGGATGTGAGCCAGTGGCAGGCTCCTGGAGCTGAGGTCTGGGGGGGCATGGGTGATGTGACCGTCCTGAACACTCCTTTCTCCTCTCAAACCCTTGCCTGGAAGCGCTGCTGTCATATGAGCTGCAGTTTGGGGTCTGCAGGAGGCGGGTGAACACTTTGTTTGGGGGACAGCTGAGCTGTGACAGCATCCAGTCATCCCCCCTCAGGCACCCCTCTGTCCCACAGCACGCTAGGCTTTGGGACATGTCACAGCAGGAAAGGGGTCACAACCGACCTGGATTATTTTCTGGATTTTTTTCCCCCCAAGCAGAATTCTGCTGATTAAAAAAAGTCCATCTGGTAAAAGGAGCCACTCCCTCAGGACGATTCCCCACGGCAGCAAGTCTCCTCCATCCCAAGCTGGAGGCACCATTCTGGCTCCCCCTGTCCAGCCGTCCCCTCCCCTCGTGCGGGGCTGCTTGGGTTGTTTATTGACCTAGCGCCGAGCTCCCTTCCTCTCCCAGAGGAAACTGCTCTGGCCAGCGATGGCCCTGACCTCCCTGTTTTGATAGACATCCCCCAAGGGACCACGTTGTCTGGGAACTGGCGCCTGTCAGGCATCCCCCACCATGGGGCGAAGGGCAGAGACACCCCCACTGCCACCAGCCCATTGGGGAGTCAATGTGGGGAGAGGCACAGGGGAGTGTGGTGATGGTGGGACAACCCAATCCTGGCCCTTGTAAGCTCTGGGTGGGCTGTGAGCGGGTCTGTGCCTGCGCCGAGTGCTCGGCTGGGTGCTCCCTGTATCCCTGATGGGAGACAGCTGCTTTTCCCAGTGCCGGTAGCCAGGCTGCCTCGGCTCCCCCGCAGCAAAGTCGCAGTGCATATGCGACAGTATTCATATGGGCCCAATTAAAGGCTTGTTTTCCTAGTCCCGGAATAACCCCTCTAACATTCCCAACTCATTATCTTTTCAAATAAAGCCAAAACCTTGCAGCTAATTGTTTTGCGCTGTCAGGAGCAGCGCTGTTATGGAGCAATCCAGCCTTTGAGCTGGTCCTTCATCTCTGGCAATTAAGTGGTTCTGATGTTCACTTTGGTGTTTTCTTTCCCTCTTTTTGCTAATTCTTTCAAGCGCTTTCAGAGCTGCGCCAGCCACCCCGGGGATTGGTGGCCTCTATTTGTCTTCATCCCAGCAAAGACAGCAGTGATGCTGGGTACTGGCACGCAGCTCCCTGGGAAGGGACCGGCCTTGACACTTTCCACCTCCCCATCCCCGTGTGTCTGTGGCTCTGGGGATGCTGATCAGTGCTATGGGCCTGACTCTTCATTCCCTGGATGCTGGTTAGAGCCCAACTTTGCAGCGGCTCCTTGCTTGTGCATTCTGCCCAGGACATCCGTGCAATGGGTTGTGGGGTGAGGGCTGATTTGGGGATGGACTGGGTTTGGGCAGCAGTGAGGAGGAGCCGGTTGAAGGCATCTGGGTGAGGATTTCTCCTCTTTCAGCTGAGGCAGGGAGAAGGGGATGGTGGGAGTGGGGGGTGCTGGCAGCCATGTGGGACAGGGCACCGGTATTTCAACCCCAGTGCAGGCTGTGCTACACATCAGGTGTCCAGGAAGGGGTGACAGTGCGGTGGGTCTGTCTGTCCCCAGGGAAAGCCTACGAGATCACTTATGTACGGCTGAAGTTCCACACCAGTCGCCCTGAGAGCTTTGCCATCTACAAGCGCAGCCACGCCGAGGGGCCCTGGGTGCCCTTCCAGTACTACAGTGCATCCTGTGAGAAGACCTACGGGAAGCCGCAGCGGCACTACCTGCGGCCGGGGGAGGACGAGCAGGTGGCTTTCTGCACCGATGAATTCAGTGACATCTCCCCGCTGAGCGGGGGCAACGTGGCCTTCTCCACCCTCGAGGGACGGCCCAGCGCCTACAATTTTGATGGGAGCCCCGCACTGCAGGTGCTGTCAGGGAGGAGGGGGTGTGGGTGCACAGCCCTGCCAGGACTGGGTGCCTGGGGTAAGAGCACCTGTGGTGCTCTGGACCCTGGTAGGAATAGGCGCAGGATGCATCCCAGTTGGGGTGGGGAGTGGGTGGCCCATTCCGCTCGCTGAGGTCCCCCCACTGTGTTCCCTGCAGGAGTGGGTGACTGTCACCGACCTGCTCATCTCCTTGAACCGGCTCAACACTTTTGGGGACGACATCTTCAAGGATCCCAAGGTGCTGCAGTCGTACTACTACGCCATCTCTGACTTCTCTGTCGGCGGCAGGTGAGGGGCAGCAGAGCTGGGGTGAGGGCAGGAGTGGGGGGACCCTCCTGGGGCTGCGGCAGCTGATCCCCACCTTGGCCTTGTTTGAGTTGCATTTTTTGGGACAAACTGGAGCTGGCGTTGCAGAAATGGATGATAGAATCTGGAACCCTTTGAGCAGTGTGCAAAGGAGGCCTTTTCCTTGCAAGCCCCCTCTGTTTGCCACCAGCAGAATTTGCTTTGCCCCCTCCCAGCCCCCTGGCTCTTAGTGGTCATGGGACTCATGAGGATCCTCCTGTGACTCTGCCCGGTCCTTGGCCACAGGAAAAGTGGGGTCCTGGGCTGCACACGGAGAGATGTCCGAAGGCCATGGAGGCTGATGGAGTCAGCCCGAGGAGCCAGAGCAGCTGGTGGCGGGATGGAGAAGCTGGTGTGGGACAGAGACATTGGTGGTACCCATGGGGTGCTGCCTGTGGGCTGTGCTGCACATGCCTTTCCCTGGCTGGGAGGAGTGGGAATCCTCGTCATCCCTGGCAGCAGGGCTGGGGCTGCTCCCAGCTGTCCAGCACCCCATTGCTGCCATTTACCCCCAGGCCCCAGCAGCTGGAGCTGGTTAGCATCTCGCACAGGCCACCCTCAGTGTGTGACCCCTCCCAGCTCCCTGGGCCAGGAATGCCACAGGGATGCATAGGGCAGCCTTGACACTGGCACAGCCCAAGCTGCTCTCTGCCCTCTCCTACCCAACAGCTGCCCCAAGAGAGCCGACCTGGCAGTGGGGCCACACAGTGCATGGCCTGGGCACTGTCCCGCTGCCAGCTGCGCCCATGCTGATGCTCAGAGCAGCTTCTCTCCTCTCACTGCAGGTGCAAGTGCAACGGCCACGCCAGTGAGTGTGCACCAGACGAGGCTGGGCAGCTGGTCTGTGTGTGCCAGCACAACACCACTGGCACTGACTGTGAGCGCTGCCAGCCCTTCTACCAGGACCGGCCCTGGGCTCGTGGCACCGCCGAGGCTGCCAACGAGTGTCTCCGTGAGTATGTCCTGGGCTGGCTCCGTGGTCTTGGTGTGTGGCCAGCCCTGACAGGCCACACCAGTGCTGCATCCACTCGTCCTGCAGCTTCTGCCCTTCCTGCATGAGAAGAAAGTGCCTGCCTTGTTTTGAAAGGCTGGTCTGGGCAGGCAGGGAGGATTTGCACCCCAGCACCCTGAGGATTCCCCGACATTTCCTCACCCCACAAATGCAGCCATCAGCTCTGTGTGCATGGTCCTGCACCCACCGCTTCTCCCAAGGAGAGGCATTGCTGAAGGCTTGTGCTGCTGAGCCAAGCAGTCCCTGTGACTCATCCATCCCCACAGGAGGTTGCTTTCACCCCTGGGTGAGCTCTGTACCCCCTCAGGTGCTGACCACCCCTTCTGTATCCCCCCTCCCCAGCTTGCAACTGCAGCGGCCGCTCAGAAGAGTGCTTCTACGACCGGGAGCTGTACCGCCGTAGCGGGCATGGGGGTCACTGCCAAAACTGCCGTGACAACACGGCCGGGCCCCACTGTGAGCACTGCCGGCAGAACCACTACCGCTGGGAGCAGCAGGCAGCCTGCCAGCCCTGCCACTGCCACCCCGCAGGTACGCGGGGCTGCGCTGAGCTGGACTCCGGCTGCAAACCCCCTGCCCTGGCTGGGAGGGATGGGTTTGGTTGGGTTTCCCTTGCCCAGGGTCCCCCCATGTCCCTCCTCTGAGTCTTGCCTTGGCTGGGGAAGAGCCTCAGGGCTGGCTGGGGTCCCCACAGGCTCGCTGCACCCTCAGTGTGACAGCTCGGGTACCTGCCTCTGCAAAGCCAACGTGACGGGCTGGAAGTGCGAGCGCTGCAAGGATGGCTACCACAGCCTCAGCGAAGGCGGCTGCCGGTGAGGAGGAACCCATGTGCTGATGGGGACAGCAGCTGGACAGGACAGGGGTTCACCTTGTGCCTTCCTTTCGCCCCATCCAGACCCTGCACCTGCGACCCAGTGGGCAGCGTGGGCACCTGTGACCCCAACACAGGGCACTGCACCTGCAAGGAGAGGGTGGAGGGACACTTGTGCAACAGGTATGGGATGGGACCATGGGATGGGATCACAGCCTCTTTCCTGGCTGGGACCTCTGCTGGGGGTCGGTGGGAGAAATTGCTTCTGCAGGGCAGCTCCCAGCCCAGCCCCCCACGACCCCTCCCAGGGATAGGAATCCTGAGGGATGGATAGCTGGTGAGGCTGTGGGGCTGCATCCCTCTAGACCACTGGGACTGGGCTCACTCCTGGCTGCCACCAATGTCCCCCTGGGATGCTGCTGTGGTCCCCCACCACTGTGCTGACCTTCTGCCATGTGCCCCTGTTTCTTCCCCACACCCAGGTGCCAGCCAGGCTGGTTTAACCTGCATCCCCACAACCCTGCCGGCTGCACCAGCTGCTTCTGCTATGGCCACTCCACTGCCTGCGTGGCAGCAGATGGCTACGAGGTCACCTACATCCGCTCCGACTTCAGCCAAGGTACCCACCCTGGCCCCAGGGGAAACGGAGGGCACAACTGCACCAACTCCAGCCAAAAAACTGGCAGTTTGGGAAGGGTGGGGCTGAGCATTCCTCTCTGCGGCTGAGCATCCCACTCTGGGGCTGACTGGTGTTTGTAGTTGGAGGGTGTTTTCTCCCTGTTTTCCTGCTAAACCGCTGCTTTTCTGCCCCACTCTGTGGGGTCAGGCTCTCCCTGGGTTCCCATAGTGTCCCCCTGTGCCGAGCTGATCCCAGGGCTGTGCATGGCTGAGGAAGGGCTGCAGAGCCAGGCATGGCCCTCCCACCACACTAAGCACTGCAGGAGCACTAAAAATCATCTCAGAAAGATGAAAACTAAAAGGCTGGAGCCTGACGGGACCCTTTATCCCCTCCTCTCCACATCTTTGGCTGGGATGAGGCCGGGCAGGCTGGGGCCGGGGGAGCAGGATGCTCTTGCCCAGCCTCAGCCAGGGCTGTGCGCGGCGGGGCTGGATGCGTGCGGGATGCTCGGGGAAACCCTGCCATCTGCCGCACAGCCTGACGTGTGCAGCCCTGGCTGCGGGCATACCGTGAGCCCCGGCTCGCTGGGTCCCCCCAACCCGCACCTCAGCAGGGTACAGGCCCCCAGCGCGGACAGCTCAGCTCTCTGCCGAGCCTGTATCCCAATGGGGGGGGGGGGGGTGTGCCGGTGAGCAGAGGGATGCGAACGCACCAGGCATGAGTTTCTCCCAGTTGCCTTTAGACCACGATCGCTGCTGTGATGCCTCCCAATGCCGTGATGCCTTCTGATGCTGTGCTGCCTTGTGCAGCCTTGAAATGGAGCCAGGGGCTTCTTCCACTTGTCATGCTGCCAATTTGGGGGTTCTCCTTTCAGCACGGGTTTGGCAGAGCCCTGGGCTGGGCTGTAAGAGACTCAGCACAGCTGGGGTGGCGCGGAGCAGGGCGCAGCCACCCACCCTTCTAAATGCTCCCCCAAACGCTCCCCCAGCCCGCAGCTGAGCTGGGTCAGCTGGAAGTTTCCTGTGATGGGTGAAAGGGTCCAGGTTTGGGATGATTTGTTAATTGAGTGCAGTCCACTCTGTAGCCAGGGAGGGATTTCCAAGTGTTCTTCCTGTGAGTGCCCAGAGCTGGAAGAAATCTCTCACCCTGGGAAGCTGGGGGAGCTTAACCAATTTCCGAAGGAAAGCAACTTAATGCAATTACACCCTGTCTCTCCCTGAGCTTCCTGTGCTCTCCAGCCCACAGTAACATTGGAACCGCAGCACAGGCAGTGGGGGGAGTTTAAAGATAATCATTTCCTCCAAATCTAAAAAAATAAACAGCTGGAAGGATGCTGGGGGCGCTCTGAGGTGCATGGGAGCCTGAGCAGAGCAGGGTGTTACAAAGCGGTGGTCCCTTATAAGAGCCTGGAGAGTCTTGGGAGGAGAGACAGAGCCCCTGAAAGCAGCACCCCGCTGATACTGGGCTACTGGGGACTTGCTGCTCTCTTCACCCGTGCACTGCTGCTGTCTGTCATCACACAGGGCTGGAGGGATGGGCTGCCGCAGCTCCAGGCACTGCAGACCTGCCTCTACGTTGGGCTGATGGGGAGGTTGTCCTCGAGTGGGATGGAGAGGAGCCGGTGGATTTTCTTGCACCAGGTATTGTGTGTTCTGGGCCCCAGGGGTCCTGCTCTGATGTGGAAAGCCCCCATCTGGTGTTTTTGGGGGACATCCCACCTCTAAGCTGGGGCCTGAGATGCTGGGCTCCATCCCAAAGATGAGCATGTTTCAGTAACTTCAGGTGGGGCAGCGGGGGGATTAGAATGGTGGGTTGGAGTACCAGGAGGGCAGACTGGAGCCAGCCTTGCTCTAGGAGGGTGATGGTGGCTCCTGGTGATGCTGGTGGGAACAGGACCATGTAGGGGTACATCCATGTTGCACAGACTTTGGTCCTTTCTTCCCTTACAGAAAAGTTCCTGCAGAACCAACGTCTCAGTTACGGGCAGCTCCTGTCCCTGCTGCTGGGAGCTGAGGAGAATGGGATGGGGATGGAGACTGGAGTGCTCCTGCCCCAGGTCCAGCTGGTGCTGGAGAGCGAGGGGATGGAGATCACCATGTCCAGCAGCGAGAGCCACCTCCAGCATGGAAAGCAGGCTGTCACCTTCAGGTACCCATCATGGTGCTTTGGGATGGGACACAGTGTATCTGATCTCTGTGCTGTGGGGTCCAGCCCTGTTCCCTGCCCCCTTGGGAATTTGACCATGCCCCTGTCACTGTGCCTGGGTCTGGGGCTGAGCTGTTCTGTGGTGGGTGGCTGTTGGGCTGGCCTTGTCCTTCCTCCCATGCTCCTTCTCCTACAGGCTGCATGAGGCAGGGGAGGGTGCAGAGCCTTCACTGTCGGCCTTCAGCTTCCAGCGCCTGCTCTCCAACCTGACCACCCTCCGCCTCCGTGTGAGCCTGGGCGCCATGCAAGGTGGGTGGCTCCACGCAGTGTCTCCACGGGGACCAAGCTGGGATGGGTCTGGGAACATGGACAGTATCATACTCTCAGGGACAAGAGGCATTGTGGGGGTGTGATGGGGCTATGAAGATCCCTAGGCTCTCCAGGTGGTATTTTGGGGTCTCCTACACCTGTCTGGAGCATTCCCAGGCAGGATGGAGAGAGCAGGATGGGGGGAGGACACACCATCCCATCCTCATGCTGCTCTCCCCTCTCGCAGGCCGGCTGACCCTGAGCGAGGTCCAACTCACGTCCGCCCGCCCCGGGCCAGGGGCAGGGGCAGGTTGGGTGGAGGAGTGCACGTGCCCCCCAGGCTACACCGGGCAGTTCTGCCAGTCCTGTGCACCCAGCTTCAAGCGGGAGATGCCCTTTGGCAGCCCCTTCGTCAGCTGCGTGCCCTGCGCCTGCAACCAGCACGGGGACTGCCACCCCGACACAGGTCTGCACCCCCCTGGCACCCACTCCCCCTGTCGCTGCTGGCATGGGTGGCAAACCTGGGACTTTGCTTGTGTGCGAGGGATGCTGGAAGCCACCCGTGAGGTGTCGGTACCCAAAACTCACAGGTGGAGTTGCTTGGCTGGCTTTAGGGGTTGGGCTCATACCCATGGAGATAATTAGCAGACATTTAAGTAGTATTTAAGTAGTATTTAAGGTCATAAGCATGGTGCTTTATGACCTTAAAGGAGGAGAGAGGAAGAGTGCTGGTTCCCAGAGTGGTGGGGATGCAGGGGTGAGGGCAGGAGAGAGGCAGAGGCTTTCAGGACAGGCATGGCTGCTCAAGGAGAGGGAGAGGACTGGGCACAGTTTGCGGGCAAACTGGGGTGAACCTGAGCAGAGAAATGAGTAGAGGACCAGGCAAACGCAGCTGTGTAGGTGTGCAGGAAGAGATAGGATGTGCTGGCTCTTGTGCTGCCAGCCCCAGCCCTGCTCTGCCTCCAGATCTCAGAGGTACACGACTGCAGCAGGGCTGCAGCTTTAAGGGAGGAAAACCCAAAAGCAAAGTCCTTAGGGAAGCGTGGCTGTGACTGGATGGTTCAAAGGGTGCCGGTGGGTGTGTCAGAATGGTTGGAAGGGTGCTGGCTCTGCCCTCTCCTGCCAGGCAAAGCGGTTTGATGGCTTGTGTCAGGGAAGGGGGCAGGAAAATAACCTCCTGCCCTGGAACTTGACTGGTGAATCCAGCACTGGCCTCGCTGCTGTCAGCCCTGGGGAAAGGCAGATCAGAGCTGCAAGGGGCTTGGGAGATGCTGCCATGCTCCCTGTCCACCCCTGCAAAGAGCAGCAGCTCTGATCAGTGCCAAAAAGATCCTGGAAACAGGATGATGCTTTAGGTAGACAGAGGGAGAGCCTGGGGCTCCTCGCTGGCCTGCTCCCCTCTGCAAGGAGCAGCAGTAGTGTGGCAGGGCTACAAGGGGCTGGAAGAGGCATTGTGCTCAGCCAGTGCCCCTGCCCTGCCAGAGGAAGCACGGCAGCAGCTCTGCAAACTTGCCCTCATCTCGGGGCCAGGCCTGGCACCGCCGGCTGCATGATCCCCAGGGACGGGGGCCAGGCTTTTGATGTCGTAGCCCAGCCAGCCAGCCCAGCCAGCCCTCACACTTCCTTTTGTTTGTTCTTCTGATCCCTCCTGACACCCCCTTTTCTTTATTTTCCATCGTCTGGATATGGGGAAGATGGAAAAACACCCCTTTCCTCTTGTACAACGCTCCTGGTATGACCCAACCCCACAAACCACAGGGGAAAATCCTCTCCCTGGCTCCTTTCCTCTCTCCAGTCAAGCGGAGTATCCTGCCCGGTGTTGAGGGGGTGCCTTGAGCATCCTTCCTCCTCCTCCTCCTCGCGGCTGATTTTGGAAGGCAGTGACTCACCGGCTGGGCTCGCAAGGAGACGCTCGCTCCCCGCTGCGTGCCGGCCGGCTCTGGTGTTTTCCATGACAGGCTGGGAACGCCGTGCTTTCTTCCTGGGAAATGTGTTGTCGATTATCGGAGGCGCCGACAGACTGTGCACGTTGATGGTGCTGCCGGAGAGTGCCAGGGCGGACGGTCCCCTCACTGCGGGGGAGCGTGGGGCTGGCGCTGGGGCCCGGCGTCCTCTCCAAAAGCTTCTCCCTTGAGCGCAGACGGGACAGGGAGAGGGGAAAAAAGTTCTGAGTCCTGGTTGGTGATGTGCAATCCCAGCGTGATCCCTCGGCTGGCGCCGCACATCCCTCTCGGCCCCCGCGGTTGTCGGCACTTGGCTCTCCATCCCTCCTGTGGTCCCTGCTGTTATTCAGGACTGGGTTTTTGCAGACCCTCAGCTCCCTTTTTCCTCCTCACAGGGCACTGCCGGTGCTTGCACAACACGGAAGGTCCATCCTGTGAGCGCTGCAGCCCCGGGTTTTATGGCAACCCCTTTGCCGGGCGCTTCGATGATTGCAAGCCCTGCCCCTGCCCCGGCCGATCGCCTTGCACCGAGATGCCAGGCAGCAGGGAGGTGGTCTGCACCCACTGCCCTCCGGGCCAGAGAGGTGAGGCTGGGGGGTGGGTAAGGGAGGGGGCTGCAGGCAGCGCTGGCACAGCCAGACCCTTCTCCACCTTTTCGCTTTCCCCAGGGAAACGCTGTGAGCTCTGTGACGATGGGTTTTTCGGGGACCCCTTGGGGCAGAGGGGTCCGGTGCATCCCTGCATCCCCTGCCAGTGTCATGGGAACGTGGATCTCAATGCTGTGGGAAACTGCGACCCTGTGTCCGGCCGGTGCCTGCGCTGCCTGTACAACACGACAGGCGAGCGCTGTGAGAGGTGTCGGCCAGGCTTCTATGGGGACGCACTGGCTCCCAGTCCTGCTGGGAAGTGTGCACGTACGTATGGCTTCGTGGGCTGACCCTGCTCCCCTGATTCCCACAGCAGCCAAAATCCTCCCATTGGTGGGGGCAGAGGGTGGAAGGGGGATGCCTGGCAGCTCAAGAGCTGATGGATGGTGGTGGTTGGCCCCAAATGCTCAGGAATGGCCTTTGCTCCCTCTCTTTGCTGCAGTCCCCCTGGAGATACCCAGCTCTGCTGAGGCTCAGACTCTTGGAGCCCTGTGTGATGGGGGGAAATGCAGCCCTCCATGTTGTGAGGAGCTCAGCCCCAGCACCCCATTCCCCCTGCCCCACCTGCCAGCCCCATGCTGGGATGTAGAGCGGTATTTTGTCTCCCACAGCTTGTGACTGCAACCCCCATGGTTCAGTCCCAGGGCTGGAGGGCTGCGATCCTGGCACGGGCCAGTGCCACTGCCTCCCACACGTAACAGGAAGAACCTGTGGGCTCTGCCAGCCCGGCTACTACGGCCTGCAGCCTGCTGTGGGGTGCAGGAGGTACATGGGGCATGGCGTGGGGCTGCGAGACCACAGCGGTGGCTTTGCATCCCAGGCTTTGCCCATTGCATCCCTTGCTCACTTGTCACTCCCCATCTCTTGGTGCCAGCTGCAAGTGCCACTCGATGGGGTCACGGGAGAGCGGGTGCCACGCGGTGACCGGGCAGTGCTCCTGTCAGCAGGGTGTCACAGGGAAGCAGTGCGACCGATGCCACCATGGCTTCTTTGGCTTCTCTGCTAGGGGTTGCCGAGGTAACAGGGATGGGGACTGCGCCTCGGTCCCTAACCCAGGCCTGGCAGCCACAGTGTGACGTGAGGCCTTCCTGCTGCCATCGTAGCCTGCAACTGCTCGCCCCTGGGCTCCGTCACCCCGCAGTGCCACGAGAACAGCACCTGCCTCTGCCGCGCCGGCTTCGTGGGCTACAAGTGTGACCGGTGTGAGGCCAACTTCTTCCTCGACCCGCAGAGCTCTGGCTGCCAGCAGTGTCCTACCTGCTATGGGCTGGTGAAGGACGAGGTACAGCCTGTGCCCTGCTGAAGTGGGTGCAGCAGCTCAGCCTTCACGCTGCCTCACTGTCCCCCATGTCCCCCCCGTGTCTCACCCACAGGCTGACCGGCTGAAGGCCAGGCTGCAGGAGATGGAGGAATGGCTGCAAGAACCAGGCTGCAACACCCACTCAGGCCAGTCCCTCATGCTGGGAGATGTGCCCCGGGGAGATGGGCTGCCCAGCCCTCACCTCCTGCAAGGTACAGGGGACCCCTCTTCCCTCTATCTTGGGGGAGCCCCATGACACCCCTTCAGGCATCCCCTATCCCTGCTGTGATGTGCTGGGTGGGTCCCAAGGCCGCACTGGGATCAGCATGGGTGATGGGGTGACTGAGAAGGGGAGGACAGCCCCAGGCAGTGTCGGGGGGACATGCCTTGTTGTGTAGGCCAGTGCCGTGGGGATGCTTGCACCCATGAGGTTTTGAAGCAGCTGGTGATGGACATTTCTCGGGGCTGAGCATCAACACGGGGTGCCCTTCAGATGCTGCATCCCTGGGTCCCTTCTGAGCACCCAGGAGGGACTCTCTGCCCCTCTTCTTAGCAGGCAGGGGCTTGGGGCTCAAGCATGGGGCAGCCCCACCAGCAAAAGGGGAGCTCCATGCATCCATGTGGGTGACAGCAGCTGCTTGTGCTGCCTGCAGGTGCCCGGACTGCCCTCTCGGCACAGGTGGCATGGCTGGCAGGGGCGCTGGGCACTGCACAGGGCCGTCTCAGCAATGCCAGCCAGGCCACCGGCTGCTCCAGCCATGGACCCCCCAAGACCTGCATCCTGCTCTCAGAGATCGGGGCCGTGCTGCGGTCGGTGCAGAGGGAGATTCTGCACGCTGCAGACACCCTGGCTACAACGGTGAGAGCTCCCACCAGCCCTGGGCTCCTGTGGGGGGCTGGTGACCATCCTGGGGGACAGTGGGATGTGTAGGGCTGGTGGGGTGGGACATGACCATTGGGCATAGCCCTTCTTGCAAATGAGTCAAGAGGAGCCACTTTTCTTGATCCTCTTTGCAAACGTCCTCCAGCCCGTCAGGAGGTTGTTCTTGGTGCTGGGCTGGAGGATCCCTGGGTCTGAGGGTCCCTGCTCCCCTATGGGGTCTCACTGCTGATGTTTGTGTTTCAAGGATATACCCCAGAAAATCCCTCAGCAGCCCACAAACTGGAGCCGCCGGGCGCTGGAGGCACGGGAGCTGGCTGAGAGGTGTGTGCCCATGAGCTGGGCCCCGACACGAGTGGGCAGAGGAGGCTGCCTGCCCAGCTCGGGGTGTAGGGTGGCCGCTCCTTTCCCAAGAGACCAATCCTAATGCCCTCTCTCTGGGTGTCCTTGTCCCTGCAGCCATGAGGATGCCATGGTACAGGTGGAGACGGTGGTCAGGAGAGCACTGCATGCCTCCAACGCCAGCTCCCAGCTCCTGCAGAGCGTGCTGGAGGGGAACACAACGTGGGATGTGCAGCATGAGCTGGAGGCTGGGTGAGGAGCTGGCAGCAAAGGGGGGTCTGTCAGCAGAGGGAGGCCTGGCAAGGCACCACAGCTCCTGGTCAGGTTGCTGTTACAGGACTCAGTCACAGTGATTTGACACCTGCCCAGCAGGGATGCGCTGAGTCCTGTCAAACTCATTGCATCATATTGCTGCAAAGTGGAGAGAGAGCCAGGGCACTCTGTGCTGGGGGTGTTTCAGAGAAAGCCCCTGGCATTTCTCACTACATCTATGTCTGGCACCAGGTCTTGCGCTGTCATCTCCATCCTTCAAGGGGTTGGAGGGCCCCAGGTGACAGTGGCATCCTGTCCACCTAGGTACGAGGAGGTCCATCAGGCGCAGGAGGAGCTGAGTGCCAGGGTGGCCGAGGTGGCAGCAGAGGCCAGGAGAGCTTTTGCTGCCGTGCAGCAGACAAACACAGACATGGCCCAGAACCTTCTGCAGGTGGCTGCACTGGGGCAGGTGAGCAGCGGCCAAGCGAAGGTTCCTGCTTGCACCCCTACCTTCTGCTTTGCTGGTTGGGCAGTGCTGCCTCTCAAGCTGGGAGATGCTCTCACGGAGTCTTCAGCATCCCTGACCCCACAGCAGGCACCACCAGCACAGTCTGGAGCCCTGGCACAGGAGCTGGCAGTGCTGGAGCAGGCAGCAGAGGCACAGGAGCTGTTGGCGCAGCAGGCCATCGAGGCGTCCCATTCTCTGGCAGCTAAACTGCACCAGGAGCTGCAGAAGAGTCGTGGCTTCGGGCAGGTAACTGTGGCTACATTGTGTGGGGTGTCTCTGTAAGGTGAGTGACAGGAGCCCTATGTTCTAGCCAGAGCTGCAGGCATGCTGGGCACATCCCTCTCCTGCCCCCCACCCCCCGCACAGGGGGTTGGGTGAGCCACATCCCCATGCCTGCAGGTAAGGTCTTGGCAGCAGATCCTTTGGGAGACATCTCTCCTCTGTCTTCTGGATCTCCCAAAGATCTGGCCTGACAGGTGGCAGCGGGCTGGGTCCCATGTTTCTCAGCTGGGCACGGTTCTCATCCCCTCCTCAGCCTCAGTCCTGCTCTCCTCTCCCCAGCTGCGAGACCGGGCTGGCTCTGCCCACAGCATGGCCACCCTGGCTGTCTCACATGGAAAAGCTGTGCTCTCTGTCACGGAGTCTCTCCTGGCCAGCTTGGAAGGTAAAAGGCACCAGCCAGAGCACCTCTGGCCACAGCGTGGCTCTCACCATGCTGGCTCTGGGTGCCAAGGGGAGAAAGGGACATTTTGGTGACAGACAGGTTGTCCCCACAGGCATGAAGAAGGTGCTTGGGCATCGAAAGGGCCAGGCTGCCCTGAGCAGAAGGATGGCACTTGTGCAGGACAGGGCGATGGTGGAGGCCAAGAGGAAGATTAAACATGCAGAAAAGATGTTGGGAAACTCCTTGTCCATCTCCAGCACGGCCCAAAGGATGGCCAGGGAGGCTGAGCAAGTCTCTGGGGAGAGTGCCAAGGTCTGAGCGGAGGGATGTGGGGTGCAGGGAGCCTGTGCCAGGCTGTGGGGCACAGCTGGGCTGGTAGCCATCACAGGCAGAGCCCAACCTGCTGCAGGCAGGGCTGCAGAACTCCCAAACACAGCTTCTGCTGCTCCCCCCAGCACAACCCACCCTTGTCTGGAGGGGTGCACCTCACCGGGGTCCCAGCCTAGAAGCCAGCCACAGTCCCCTGCATGTCCCCAGGTGACTGTCCCCATCTCCATCCCTTTGCAGAGGGCACAGGCTGTGCTGCAGGAGAGCAAGCAGGCCCGCAAGCATGCCAGCCAGCTTGCCATGCGCGCCAACGAGACCCACTGGGAGCTCTCCCAGCAGGAACATGTGGCTGAGCAGCTCACGGGGGACCTGGAGGAAGCACACCGGGTAAGCTGAGGCTGCTCGGGCAGGCTGCATCATCCAGAGCCTGGCAGGGGCTTTGCCTGTACACAAAGAATATGGAGAAACCTGGCTTTTGGGGTCCACTCTATGGGGAATGCCATGGTGATGTTCCTGGGATCCCCTCCCCTTTCCTGCCCAGTCAAGGGTCAATGGTGTCCCTAATCTGGATGTCTGTCTGTCTTGGAAGGTGGGGATAGAGGTGAGTGAGATGGCAAAAAGTCTCCAGGAAGCCCGGCGATTGCTCACCTCAGACATCAAGACCCTGAACGATCTGCTGAGCAGCCTAGGTGAGACCTGGGTGGGAGTGGGTGGTGGGGACCCAGGAAAGGGCCAGGCTCTCAGGGCCCAGGGTGAGCTGCTTGTTGGTGCTGGGTCTCCTGTTTGCTGTTCATCTGGGCTGAGCTGGGTGCCCTTTGGCTGAGATCATTCATGGTCTTAACAAAGCTTCTTGAGGGATCATGTCTTGAGCGAAACCCTCATACAGAATGAATTGGTGCTTGCTGAATGTGTGGGGGCCTGGTGTGGGGACACCAACCTTCCCTGGCATCTCCAGGAGTAGCAAGGCTTGGTCAAGGGCTCAGCCCTCTGGAACTGAGGGAGGTGCTGGGCTGGGTTTGCTCCTTGTTACCGGTTGTTTTTGCTCCAGCTCCTTCTGCTTTGATCATCTGGGTATATTTCTGAGCACTCACAGCTCCTGCATCTGAGGAGTTTTGCTAAGGGCTGGAAATCATCACCCATCTGTAAGAGACAGACGTGCCCAGACCCTCCCTGGAGCCACAATCCCCTTCGCTTACCTGTGATCACTGGGAAACTGCAATGCCTCCATGCCCTGCTGCACCCGGTCACTCCAGTTTGCTGGAGCTGAGGGTCTGAGGCTCTGGAGCATGTCCAGAGTCTCTTGTCTATCTCTCACCCATGTCCTTTCCCCTTCCCAGGCAACCTGGACCAAACCATGCAGGTGGAAGCGGTGCTGAGTGCCGGGCGGCTGCAGCTGGAGCGGCTGTGGCTGCGCCTAACCGCGCCGGACGCCCTGGCCAGGCAGCTCAGCCTGCTGCAGCGAGAGGCAGCGCGGCAGCAGGAGAAGATCCAGGCGTTTGAGAGTGACTTGGCAGAGATCCGAGCTGACAAGCAAAACCTGGAGGACATTTTGCGGAGCCTCCCCGAAGGCTGCTCAAAGTGGGGATGACGGGTCCCTGGCCACTGCCCCAGCACCTCCGCATCCCTCCCGTGCAGGGAATGGCAGAGGGAAGGACACCCTGCGTTCACCAGCATCGCTCCCTCCCGCTGCTCCTCACGCTGCCCTCCACACACTACCACACAGCAGGCCCTCAGCTGCACCAGTTCTGGCTCCGTGTCCCCAGTGCTCTGTGGCATGGCTTCAGCCACCGGCTCTGCCCTCGAGGCATGGGGGACAACCAGCTACCAGGGACCACTGACTGCAGGAGACAGAGCCACGAAGGGTTCGTCCCTCAACACGGAGTGAGCACAGAACCCTCTCTGCTGGGGAGGGAACAGCTTACCAAGTATGTAAAGTCCCAAAGCCCGAACAGTCCCTCCCGCCCCAGGAGATCAGAGAGGCCATTGAACACATGCTGGATGCTGGTCCTGCTCCACAGCACCCTGCACGTGCTGTGGTCATGAAGGCACAGAGATGAATCACCCTGAAGCCAGGCAGCTGCTCACTGGAGAGGGCATGCTGCTTACCTGCTTCCCAGGGCAAGGAAGTTTGCAGCAGGGGAGGGCTGAACCAGAGCCAGGCAGAAGCAAAGCTGGGCCTTTAACCAGCTCCTTGCAGGCAGGTGGGGCATCCTCTGCCTGCTGCAGGGTAAGTGCAGCTCTGCTTTTGCTGTTTCCCTGCCCCGGGGTAGCTCAAGGTTGCCGCTGCTCACACCTCTGGTCTTTGTGTCCTGTCCCACCTCTGCTTGGCTAACTGGATGTCACCAGGTCAGGATACAAACCAGGTCAATTTCTGGCAGTCCCAGGGGCTGGGCAGCACAGCAATGCACCAGGAAGGGAGGTGGGAGAGCCGATGCTTGGTGTTGCATCACTCCAGAGCCCCCCATCAACACCCACACACCCTCCCACCAAAGACGCCTCGAGCCGGCTGGTGGCATCAGGCTGTGCAGCCAGCGCAGGCTGGATGGGGAGCAGCTGGACAGGGCCAGCTCCTGCCAGTGTCACTCCCACTGGGTGACAGAGGTCGGTGGCTGCATTGCCTTTAAAGGAAAGGCATGTGTGCTTACCCCCTGCTCCCATGCGGGCTGGTCTGTGGGGCCACACAGGCAGCAGGTCCTTGTTCAGCCCAGCCTGCTCTGGCTGTGCTGTCGTTCCAGGTAGCAACTGAAGTTGCTCCCCTAAGACCGGTGTTGAGTCCCCAGGCTGGAGATCAGTTCACTTTGTAACCTGTTTTACCTGTGCCCTTCCACTCCCAGTGTTGGAAATCAGGTTTGCTAAAAGTCTTTTGTAACTCTGTTACGTAAAACTGCTGCAGTGATGTTGGACACCCCCCCAGTGCTGTCTGCAGTGGGTCTAGTGGGCTGGAAGCGACCTAGGGTTTTCCTACCTTGAACAAACCCATCTCCCTCCTAATTCTGCACAAAAGCTGCCCAAGGAGTGGGCTGCTGGAGTGGCAGCACTGCAGGAATGTAATGGCAAGGGGTGCCCTTTCACTGCCCAAGGACAGCCCTTCCAAAAGCAAAACCATGTAGCAACAGCGGGATTCGTTTTGGCCAAGAGGTGGGGAGCCACAGCCACTTACTGTCTCCCTGGGAGGACAATTCTACTTCTCCAATCAACACACAAATTTGCTGCTGTTAGAGAAATGTCAAGCCTTTGCCTTGTGCCTGCTGCTGAAGATGTGGTTCTTTCTCCCTCCCGCTCTCCCTGGAACTCCTTTTTTTAGCTGGTGACACCTGCCTAGAGCTGTATCCATTAAAAATTCTTAATATAATACATAGCTGCCCGTCCACCTGAGTGCTTGGCAGCAGGAGGGCACACACCGAACCTGCGCTCTCTGCTTGCTCAAGGAGCAGGGGGAGCTGCACCCAGGGCTGAGATGCGGCCGGCTCTCCGGCAGCTGCCTGACGCTTCCTCCTGAAAACTATTTTAGTCCAGGTCTTCAAAAAACGGTGCCTAGCTGAGACCTTGGGGGAAGCGAGGGCCTTGAGTGCCACCTCCTGCGTTAGGTCCTGGCTAGGACATGCATCAGCTTGGTCCTGTCTTGTCCTGCTGCTGATGCTCCAGGGCTTACCCAGCAGCGAACTGCAAGCGGTTCTGCCTTATCACACCGCAGAGCTGCTACCGAAATCGGTGCGGGGTGTGTGTGTGTGCGGGGGGTGTACCTGCCAAGGGGGAGGCTCCGGGACGGATCCCGACAGCCGCTGTCTCTTCCCATCCCACCGCATCCCTCCCGCCGGGACCGGCCCGGCAGCGCTCCGCCGCTTCCCCACCTCGCTCTGCACCGAGCCGGTTCTCCAGCAAGAACCCGGGGAGCTGCTGGCACCCCGCGGGTACGGGGCTTGCATCCACACCCTCCATACCCTCACCCCCAAACCCCACCCCCCCCCCCCAGCCCGCAGGAGCCGCCCGGAGCGGGGCAGCCGCCGTCAGCCGCCCGTTGTGAGCAGCGGGGCGGGGAAGGGGTTAACGGTGTGGGGGGCGGAGGGCCCGCACCGCCCGCCCGGCCCGGCCCGGCCCGGCCCTACCCGCCCCTACTTAAGGCGGCGGCGGGCTCGGGGCGGCTCTGAGAGATGGCGGCTCCGCGCCAGCCGAGCGGCGGGGGGCTGCGGCGGGCCCCGCAGGACGGGCGGCTGGAGGAGATCAATAAGGTGGGGCTGGGGCCGCCCCCTTCTCCTACACCCCTTACCTCCTGCTTAGACACGAGCCTTGCTGGGGCCGGGCGGAGGGCTCTGCGGGGGCGGGGGGGGGCGTGCGGGATGGGGATGATGATGATGGGGATGATGGGGAAGGGGCTGCGGCGGTGCTGGGCGGGGGAGAGGAGGGAGAAGGCAGGGGTAGGCGAAGCTGCCAGCCCTCCCCTTAGCCTGTGTCCCCCTCTGGGGGATATCTGGCTCGATGGAGACCGGTGGTGTCTCTGCAAGGGTTTGGGGGGGTGTTGCTCCCCATCCCCTTGGCGCTGCCCTGGCAGGAGGCTCTTCCCCTGCCAGCGCCCCGCAGCCCGGCCCGGGAGAGCCGCCGTGTGTCGGTGGATGCTCGTGGCCGCCTGCCATGCAAGTTCCTTCGGGAACCTGCTCCTGCAAGAATAGGAGCTATTGTTCTCCTGGAGGGCTTTGGCCTCCTCTCTGCTGCACCTAGAGCTTGAGTCTCTCCTCCCAGGAGCTTCTGAGGCTCAGAAGGGCTGCTTAAAGCCTTTCTAGTTTTGAATTGTAGGGGTTGAATGGTTAGATGTCTTTCCAGCCTGGGGCAGGGGGAATGGCAGCTCCTGGATTAGTTCAAAGTACACTGGGCTCTGTGCCCTTCATGCCAGGGTCAGGCAGGGTCCTCTCCCTGCAGCTTTGGGCTTGCCCCACATCCCTTGTCCCACAGGGGCAGCTCTGTTGGCATCCCTCTTGTCCAGGAGTGGCTCTGAAGGTGAAAGGAGCGTTTTAACCTTGGGATTTCTTGGGTCAGTTCTAGGTGGGGTTCGGTGGCTGCTCTCTGATAGAGCCAGCGGTGTTTCTGGTGGAGAAATCAAAGAGCTGTGTGAGCTGAGAGCTCTGAGGACACAGTGGGCTTGTCTTGCCCTTGTGTTGACTGGGAGGTGAAACGTGCCAGCATGTTCCTTCAGGTAGGGGTGAGACAACGGAGGTGAAGCCTATGTAGGTCACTGGAGAGGGAATTACGTGATTAGAAACCAGGAGGTGCTGCCAAAAAAAGAGTTGAAAAACAGGTGCTGGAGCATAAGGTGTAGAACAAGAGCACTTGGCTTAAAAAAGGAACCTTTGAAAGCTGCTGTTGGAAGGCAGGTATGACCCCAAGAAGGCATGAAGGTGGGTCTGATGTGTCCCCCGTAGCCAAGGTGGTGTTGGTCCTTGGGGGGAGTGGAGTGTGTTGTACCTGTTGCTGCAGTTTGTGCTTCAGCATCACGCCAGCACAGGGTGGGTATGTGATCCTGCAGCTGGCAGGAGCCACTGGGGAGCCATGCTTCCTGGGATGCTGCTGATGGGACACTGCTGTGCCCCAGGGCTGGGGGCTGAGTGCAGGGAACAGGCTCCTTCCCCTCGCTTTCCCCTAAGCAGCCATCACTTCTGCCAGGCTTTTTCTCTGGGTGAGGCTTGGATGACAGAAAATGAAACCAGCTATGTAACTTCCCACTCATGAGGTGGGAGCTGCTTGTTGGAATCCTTACTGCCCTGTGTGTTGGCTCAGTGCTAGGAGAGGGGATTTGAGCAGCTAGAAATCAAGCTGCAGATAGCATGGGTAGCGGCTGCCCACGGGTCCTGAGAAGCCATTGCACTGCTGTGGCTCTGCCAGCTCAGCGTGAGGGTGGTGGGGGAGTTTGAAGGGGCTCACACCTCCCTCTGACAGAGCTAACCCTGGGCTGATACTGTGGCTGGAGCCAGGGAGGGTGTTTCCCAAGCTCTGAAGAGCCCCAGGGCTGCAAACCAGTCAAGTGCTCCCAATAAAACCTATCAGACCTAATCTCATTGTCTCATCCCAATGCTAAGCTCCCTCCCAGCCTTGTTTTCCTGGCTGGTTTCTACCCGAACACTCTGGCTGGGATAAGGGTCTTTGGCAGGCAGCATCCTGAGTGCAAGGACAGCTGAGTCCCAGTATTGAATTATCTCTTCCAGCCTGAAACACTCCTGTGGGATCCCCTCTTGGCTGTTCCCCTTTTCCTGGGGTATGGCAATCACATTGTTCAGCCTCGTGCATCAAGGTGGCAGGTCTAATCCAGCACAGATTAGTTTCAACCTAGTTTTACCCTCTAATGCGCTGGGCTGAGGGGAAAGAATTCAGCCTGCCAGAGAGCAGGTGCCTGCTGCTTCCATCCAGGGCAGGCATGAGCATCCCTCAGCCTTTTCCCAGTTCCAGCAGGCAGGGCAGCTGGTGTCCAGCACTTAAACAGCCCAGTGAGAGTTTGGGCTGCTGGTTGGAGATGCTTTTTTTGGGGAGCAAGGGTGGGTCTGGCTTTGCTCAGGTTGCCTTGCAGGTAACTGATTGGCTTAGGAAAGTTTCTGCCCAAGAAAGGCTGCTCAGGGCAAGTGTGGGGGAGAGGCTGCAGCGTATTAAGCAGTTCTTATTAATAGAACATGCACCTTAAAATGGGAGCTTTAGCAAAGGGCTCTAGGATGAACTTCAGCCGCTCTGGCTGAGTCTGAGTCACAGGCCCTGGGGACTGAATTCCTGCAGGCTATTGTTGCCTTATCACAGCTGCAGATTCACATACAATGTGGAGGGCAGAATGCCTTTGAAATAATCTTCCCTATTGCTGCCTTTGGTCTGGAACAGAGCTGTGACACCAGTGGGCTGTCCAGGTGCCCCTCCAATTGAAATGCAAGGACATTGGGTGCCAGCTGAGTACCCAGTGTCATGCATCTTGCTCTTTCACCATGCTACCAGGGGCTGTGAGACCCCTGGGCACATGTCCCTCAGCCATCCTGTCTGGATGTTGCATTCCCTTCATCATGTCTGTGCTGCTTCTTGCTCCTGGACAAACACTGCAAGCTGCTCTTATGTCCAGCTGCTCCCTGTCCAGCTCGTAGGTGGAAGCTGTCTGCTGCTCCTGCATGGCAGGATGAAGCTGTGACCTGGAGGTGCTCTGGCCCTGTTTTAGTTCTTTAGGATGTTTGGCAAGTTCCTGCTACAGAGCCTGTTAAGTGGCAATGGCAGTAGGTAACACTACTCTGCTCTCTGGTGACTTCTGCTGTTGGCTGAGCCCAGGTCTCAAGGCTGAATTGGGGCCTTTGTGTGGGGCTGGTAAATGATACCCCTGGGTAGAAATAACTGAGATAAATGACACTGAGTTGGCAGAGGAGAGCGAAAGAAGGAACTAGGAACTCTGCTTTTCACCACAGCTTTCAATTTGAGTCGGTGTCCATGGTGATAAGGGAAGTGCATGTCATGCTGGTAGAGTGGATGTGGTCTCTGGTGTCCCATCTGGAGCCCGTGAGATGGGAGGAGGGGAGGACAGTCACTTCTGTCCTAGTGGGCTTCCTACAGAACCTTAGTTGAGCTGTGTATAAAGGGCTCTCCAGAGCGGTGGCAGTGAAGGTTTGAGGCTGGGGATCCCAGGCTCTTGGTGACCCACTCCTGCCTTGTGACCCTGGAGAACAGTGGCAAGGACCTCATGCCCCCGAGCAGGGAACAGCCTCAGCCCTCTATCCACGCTAACCCCTGGAGGGATTTCTCCTGGCCAGGCAGTGCACAAGCTGTGCAGATGTTAATGATTTCTGTGCTGAAGAATGCAGTGTTGTTGCTGAACACAGTCGTGAAGCTGTGCTGGGCTCGCTGGAGCTGGGCACTGTGGGAGGGAGCAAGACCCCGATGCTCCCAGCTGCTGGGGGTGTTGCTGGCAGGGCACAGCGCTGGAGCTGGCTCTGCAAGTTGGAGTCTCTTCTCTTGGGCACCTGAAAGTTTTCTGAGGTGGAGATAGGGACAAGTGACCTGAAGTGACCCAGGATTTTTCTTTCCAGCCTGAGCAGGGTAGGGGGAAAGATGTGTATGCAGTCTGAGAGCATGAGCCTGTTCCTTCCCCCAAATACCTGTCCTCTCTTGGGTACGTGATGGCTGAAAAACTTTGTTCTGTTTGGTAACCCTCAGTTTATCCAAGAGTTTGAAATCTGAGATCAGAGTGCTTTTTGCAAGGGCCAGAAGCTCTTGCTGGGAATAGGGGTCAAATCCACATGCTGTGTGTGCTTAAGCGGAGATGAAGGGAGCTGAAACCTTGGGGGAGCAAATAGAGGGGCTTTCCAGTAGTTATCCCAAAGGTGCATGGGGTGCAGTCCTCCCTCAAGCTGTCGGGGGGAAAATCAGAGACACCAGAATGCTAATGACAAGGTGTGGAGGGATTCAACCCATTTTCAAGCCTCCTGGCGCTGTTGCTCAGATGTGGCTCTCTGGGGTTTGCATGGGTCTTCTGGGTAACGCTGCATTTGTACACACCCTCTGGGCTGTTTTCCTTAGATCCTTCACCTGAGGGATATTCTATGTTCCCCTTTTTTTTTTTTTCCTGTTTTAGGAGTTCCTCTGTGACCCAAAGTTCAGTGATGAAGAAGACCTAGAGGAGAAGTTGGCAGTGTTCAAAGGTGAGAACTGGGGGGTTTCCCTGTCCTTGCAGCCTGACTATTTGCTTTGAACAGATTATTTCCCTCAGCACTTGGATCTTACCAGCCTAAGCTTCTCTGCCAAATACAAGGGACTGAGCTGGGATGGATGCCTCCCCCTTGCTTGTGGGACTCAGACTCCCCAGTGAGGTGGTTTTCCCACACAAAGCTTTTCAGTTCCCCCACTTGCAGGGCAGGAACGTGTCACCCTGCAGACATCCTGCCTGATGGCTGCTGCTATTGCAAAACCTGCTGTGTGGGCAAAACCCCTGGGAGCAGTGAAGGAGGACAGTTTCTGTCTGGATACCTAGGCAAGCTGGTTGGTATACTGGACGATGCAGGAGCTGGACTTTGGGGATTTTTATGAGTAGAAGGACCTCTTCCCACAGAGAAGGTTTCACCTGCATCCTGAAGGAGCTGGGACTTTTGTCTCACCAGATTAGTCTGATCTGGTCCTTCCTGAGCCCCTTGGTACCAGAGGCAACAGCAGTAATGTCTCCAGTCCTGTCTAGCTCCAGTGGGTCAACACACTTTGGGATTGGGTTTGGACCATTTGCTGGGGTGGGGGGCAGAGAAGAAGCTCAAAAGCCTGGTTTTGCAGGGGGTCCCTTGGAGCTTGTCCTCAAAGTGGTTAGAGGACAAGATTTGGCGAGACTGTTCTGGCTGCATCCACTTTCCTTCCAAGCCATGGCTGAAGGCAGTTGAGAAAACATGCCTTCTGCGTCACAGTGCCCTCAAGGCTTGTCCTCAGCCTGGCTCTAACCAAATAAAGCCTGACCTTGCTTCCATTTCAGGCGTTGTCTGCTCTTTCCCTTTGAATTTTGGCTTTGCAATCCAGCTTGGAAGAAGCTGACAGGGGTTTTGTGATCCCTTACCCCGCTGGGCACAGAGAACCCTCCTGTGTGTGTCTCCCCCTTCTCTTTCTGTTGCCTTTTGTATGGCCCTGGCTTTTGGCCTGCAGCCCCGCGTTATTTTTCCCCCATCACAATTGGGGCTCTTCAAACATTGCAACTGTAGGTCACAGGCACAGAATTCCCTGTAACGAGAGCCTTTGGCATCTCTCCCCTCTGCCTCCTGAGTTTGCCTCCGTGGCCTGTCCCGCTCCCCCAACGCCGCCTCCGGCTCCTCCAACAATCGGTTCATTGTGTTATGATGGGGGAAAGAGTTTCTTCTCTGCACTGCTGCCTTCCCCAGCTGGGCCCTGGGAGCTCCCGTGCAGTGTTTGTGTAAATGCATTTGTGATGGGACAGACCAAGCCTGGTTTTGCCCCACCAAATCCCTGCAGCTGGGATGGGAGGGGAAACTGGATGTGTGAGCTGAGGCTTAGAGCATGATGATGTAAAGCTCCCTCTGTTCTCTGTGCTTTTGGCCAAGAGACAGCTGAGAAGAAAAGAAAACATGTGCTGGTTACGGATACGGCAGAGCAGGGTTTGTGTCCTGGAGCGCATGCTGGGGGGGCCTGGTCCCTGCCCAGGGAGGTGGCAGTTCCTTTGCACAAGGTCACTATGGTGGGGCAGAGGATGGGGAGAACCAGTTCCACATCAAGCATTGCTTTGGCCCATAGGTGCACGTGTGACAGCCCCCGTGTCATCTAGGATTGGTTGCTTAATGCTTGAAGGGAGATGTTTATTCCTGCCTGAAGCATGAACAGCTTTGGGCTGTAGGTGGTACTTCTGTAGGTCTGTCCTAGTCAGCCTACAACAGCAATAACCCACCAGGTGAAGGCATGCCAAGCTATTCCTCTGCCTGTCCATTCCCTGCCCATCAGTCCAGCTATCCCAGCACCTTCCTTCAGAAGCACAGGTTGTGGGAAGGCTCTGATGTGTGAAATGCCTCCTTCCCTTTGGCTGCTTAAATTAGCCTGCTGCTTCTCTGTTCACGCTCATCTGTTTGCTGGTGTCCCTGGAGCAGAAGCAAAAGGCCTCTTCCCTTGAGGGGGAAAGGAGCTCTTGCTTAATTTGAGTCCTTGGAGGCTGTTCTGGGGGGTGAGTGCTAACTGCAAGGCAAAGGGAGGCTTCTCCAGCTCAGCGTGGGTGGGTGGTGGCAGCAGGCATCTTGCTTGTCTCATTTAGCAGAACTTGAGATGGTGGGGGCCCCCCTCTGGTGCTTGGAGCTATATTGTCTACAAGACAGACAAATCCTTGCCTGAAGAGCTTAAAGTCTAAACAAGGAACAGATAGCAAGGTTTGGGAGGGCCGGGGGGGGGGGGGAAGCAGGGTGGTGGGTGGGAAGGACAGGGGTGTGCCACTCCAAAGGTCAGGAGCTGCACAGGACTGAAATCCTGATTTGTTTTTTCTGACTCAATTCAGTGTTCTGTGTGTTCCAGCATGCCAGCTTTTCCCCTGCAAAGAGAACCAGACCTTCCTGAGCAGGCTCTGCCTTTCTCCTAGGATGCAGCAGTTGCCCCGTTCAGTGATGTTTGACAGCAGGCTGGAAGGGCAAACTGCCTGCTCCAGCGTAACTGCTCCTGGGCATGTTCTTGTCTTCCTGCTCTTGATGTGGTCCTCGAGTATCTCTGCTGGCAAGTGCTGCTCTGGGAGTGCAGCACAGCGTTGGGAAGACTCCACAGTCTGTCCCTTGCTATTGCAGGCAACTACGTCATTTAATCCCCCTCCTAATCCGATCAAGCTTCATTTTGGGAGTGCTCAGTGGTTTGTTTTCCTTGCTACTCCTTCTGGGAGGCTGTTCCAGGCTTTGTTTTTCTGGCTGGAAACCTCTTAATGCTATTCATGGCTAGCTCATACCTTGTTCTGATGCCAATGTTTTCTTTCAGCTTAAATGAAAAGTGTCCACAATTAAAGAGCACTTAACTCTAGAGCCCTGGAATTGAGACAAGGGTACTAAAACCAGGTCTTGAGATGGTCTCCCTCTCTGGACTGTTTGCATTCAGCAGTGTATCAGTCTTATCCCCTCATCTTTTATTTCATTGCTCTAAGCAGGCAGCACTCCAAAGCCCCACGTACCCCCTGCTCTAGGTTCCTGCTAACCTGCTTCTGTGTCTCTTCCAGAGAAGTACATGGAGTTTGACCTGAACAACCAAGGCGAGATTGGTGAGTGACCAAGGGATGCAGGTGCTGGGCTGGAAGAGCATCGGGCTGCTGTGGCAGTATCTGCTGCTCTATCTGCTGCTTCCCTCTGCACTCGTGTTGCTGAGTAGGAAAATCTGGGGGCTTTGCCCGTGTCCAGCCTTGCTTGGATCTTGATTGCCAGCCAGGGGCTTCCTTGGATCTCCTGCCCTTGCCTCTCAGCTTTCTCAGTCTTTCTTCACCTACTACAAGATCTAAGCTCTCCTCAGTCCTGGTTTCTTCCCGAGTCTCTGCTTAGTTCCTTCACTTCTTTCTGCTCTAAATGCTTCTTTTTCTCCTCCCTGTTTTTCCACCAAGGCTGCCTTCTCAATCCTCAGCCTTTCCGGAGCTGGGAAGCTGCAGGGCTTGGACCGTTCTGGGTTTTGCTTGGCTTGAGAAGAAGCTGTATAAAACCATGAGCACTTCTAGGCCAGAGAAGCTCTTTGTTTTGCTGGAAGGGGAGGGAAGCAGGGGACTTGGGGTTGAGCGTGGCTCAGGGGAGCAGCCCTGGTTTGGGCTCAGAAAGCACAGGTTTTATGAAGATCCAGCCTTCTTCAGGCCTGGAGCTGATTCTGAAGTACAATCACTTGTGTGCTGTGTCCTTTCAGGAGCCTTGTTCCCCTCCTCCATCAGCCCCTGAGCTGTGGGGAGCTGGAGGGGGTGACTCAGTGCTGCTGTGTTTCCGGGAGGGAAGGGGCCACAGGTCTCTGCAGTCGTCAAAGCAATGGAAGGAAGTGGCCTGTGGCGCTGGGCAGGGGCACCCGCTCCCCACAGCTTGTTTGTCTCCAGCTTTAACCCCAGCGCTGCTTCTCTCCTCCCCATCCCTGTGATTCTTGGCACCACGGTCTGACCTAGAGAGCAATGTCCCCACGTGTCTCTGGAGAGTTCTCCTTCTGCATGTGGGGTGCTTTTATCTTGGACTGTGCAAGTGGGAAGTGGTGCTCTGTACTGGGTGGTGTGGCAGTGGGCTGTACTGGAAAGCTTCTCTTGGCTGACAGCAACAGTTTAGTGCTGTCAGCCCCAGAGCCCTTAGGTGAGGTGGCAGCTCACACCTGTATCCCTGGGGTTGGTCTGTGTGCTGTGTGGTCATGTCACAACAGCACTGATTATCTTGTTCTTGCAGATTTGATGTCGGTCAAAAGGATGATGGAGAAAATGGGAGCTCCAAAGACCCACCTAGAACTGAAGAAGATGATCTCTGAAGTGACTGGAGGGGTTAGTGAGACCATCTCGTACCAGGACTTTGTCAACATGATGCTTGGCAAACGCTCTGCTGTGCTTAAACTGTGAGTGTCCCCTTGGGGGTAATGCAGGACTCCAGAGCTGATGTGTCAGGGGAGCTGGAAAGCACAAGTTCTGCCTGGTGGAAGCAGAGCTGTGCTTACTGGGTGCTGGTGGAGGGCAGACAAGGGCCCTTGTGAAAGGGGAGCTTGGGGAGATGCACTGGGGTGTGTAAGTCTGTGTCTAGGCTGAGCAATGGCCAGTGCTTGCAGTGGGGCTGCCTGCTGTGTGTCAGCACAGGCTTCCTCCCACGTTCTCCATGCACAGTGGTTCCCCTCCTCTCCCGAGGGTGTGCAGGCACTCAGCGCTGCAGGACTCCTTCCTGTCCCCTCCCTGTGGCTCCTCTGCTGGCGACAGGGACAGAGGCTTCCTCTGAATAGTGGCAGGACTGCAGTGGTGAATGATGGTCCTGCCAGCACCAGCAGTGCTGGCTCCTGTTTCCCACAGGCTGCTCCCTCCCTGCCTGATTTTGGAGAGACAGGCAGTGGATAGAGATGGGACACATGCTTCAAACAGCTGGCTGGTGCTGGGAAAGGTTTTCTGCAGTCCAGGCTGCCAGCATCAGCCTCCCACGGCCCCCTCTGCCCTCTCAACAGGGCTCTGAAAGTCCTGCTGTAACAAATGGCTTCCAAACACTTGCTTGGCTCTGTCTTCACTCCATTGAAGCCTGACTTTCCCTTTCACAGCCAGAGGCTGGCCCTGGTTTTGTGCCGGTAACCACTTTGAATAGGAGCTGCTCCTCTCCATCCCCCTTACCCCTTTTTGAAGGCAGCTTTAGAAATACAGCCAGCTTTCAAGGCAGGTTGGGAGGAAGGATCTTGTGCCCACCTCCTGCATGGTCCCTCTAAGCTGGTACATGCTTGCTGGCGATGTCTCACCTCCCTCTGAGTGCCCTGTGTCTGTGCATTGGGGTGCTTCTCTTCCAAGCATGCTCAGACTTCTGATACCCGTGCTCCTCCTTCCTTTCTCCATGGAAGCAGGTTGATCCTGCAGACCTGTCCCATCTCCTCCATCCTTCCTCCCAACTGCAGCAGCTTTTGCAGATGGGTCCCTTCTCTTGCTAACAGACATCCCATTGTCTGCTGGACTCTTTAGAGCAGGAGCAGAAATGTGAAACTCAAGAGCAGGGCAGTCCTTTGATCCAGTGTGTCAGCTGGCATTCCCAGCGTAGCTGCAGCCCTCAGGGAGGGAGACCGTGCTAGTGGTTGCAAAATGCTTGGGATTCTTGTAGCCAGTGCCTTGCTTCTGGTCTCTGCCCTCTTTCCTGGCTGTAATTGCTGTTGCTTGCTTGGGGCTGGGTTTTGAATGTTCTGCTCTGTGGTTATGTACCAGGTGGGCCAGGAACAGCATTTGCTTTTACGCATCGGGAGCACTTGGCGTGCAGCGTGCACCATGGGGATTTTGGAAGTAGCAGTCTAAATAAAACATGCTAATCCTCTGGGCTCTGAGAGGAAAACCAGCTGAGGCTTTGAGAAGCTGGTGGCACTGCCCTCTGGCTTTCTCCCCTGTTAATTACCAATTGCCCTTTCCATAGAAGGCAGATGCTATTTTCCAGCAGGTAAAATAATCCCACACTCAGTGATGGGTAAAGATGCACCTGCTTTTTTTTTTCTCATTGGTGTTATCTGTTGTATTTTGCAGCGTGATGATGTTTGAAGGAAAAGCCAATGAAGGCAACCCAAAACCTTCTGGTCCACCTCCAGAGAGAGACATAGCCAGCCTCCCTTGAAGAGGACGAGCTGAAAAGCTGGCACTGTTTGCTTTGCTGGTCTGTAACGGAGGTTACCTGTGCTTTGTTAGTCTTCGCTGTGGACAGTCCTAGTTTTCAACTAACCTGCCTTAGAGGAACAGCAAGGGAAGCTGGAGCTGCCCAGCTTGTGTCTTTCTGCTGCATCCCTTAGCCAACTTGATCTGTTAGACAGGCACTGTAGCACCAAGTGTAATGTGAGACCAAAAAAAAAAGAGAAAATAATCCTGTGATCTTACTCTTTCCTCTGCCCTTCCTGCATCTCTCAAGACGAGGAGCTACCCTCCTCCGAGTTTATGGATTCAGAGCTGTGCTTGTCATGACAGGTTCCTAAAGGACCTCGCTGCCAGGCGTTGGTGCTTCTCTGGCAAAACCCCTTAGAGCAACTTTGTGGGTGCAAAGAAATAAGTGCCTTCTGCTCTGTCCTACACTTCCTGACTTTGGGCTAGTTCTTCCCCTCCTGACCTCCCCAAAATACAAGTCCGGGTCCCATCTCTGTGGCCAAGTGAATGTGCCTGGCCAGGGAGACCTGCCTGCAGCTTGGAGGTGAGCATGGCTGGCAGTAGGGACAGCTTCTGGCCGCTCCCTGGGTTCATCCTGCACTCAGATCTCTGTGGGTCCATCACCAGCTGCTGCAAGTGAGGGTGATTAAAGCTTCCTTAGGGAACCCTTTCCTGGTAAATCTCCTCCTGGATCTGGTAAGGAGTGTAACCTTTGAGTGGGTGGATGTATGTCCTGTCCATTGAGGGCAGAAACAAGTGTGGTGTTATGCTGCACAGCCCCTTGGGATGGCCATGGGGAGACAACCTTCAGGGGGAAGGAAGCCGGGTGACTCAACTGAGAGCCCAGCTGGGCCAGTGGTGGGTGAGGATCTGTCCTCACGCAGCTGCTCAGTCCCTCTGGTTTTTGCAGACCTCCCTGTCTGTTTCAGCTCAGTCCCCATGGCTATTTGGAACAATTCCCTTATGGATAACCCCTCAGGTTTGCAAAATAAGAATGGTTCTAAGTGTAGAGTATGAGCTGGGCTCCAGATGGAGCTGGGACTGTGCTATCCACACTGGTTACTGCGGTGAGTCCTGTTCCCTACACAACTTCTGGAATCCAGATGTTTGCTCTTTGCCCTTTCCTTTCTCTTTTCTTAAATGTACTTGGCAGCTTTTAACTTTTTTTTTTAAATCATGGTTTAATAAATAAATTTTTTAAAGGAAGTCTGGATGCTTAACTCTACTAGGCTGATTGTTCCTGCCAAGGGCTGCACTTTTAAATAATAATAATAAAAAAAGATTCTCACTACTGTTTGCATGAAAACCAAAACTGTAACGGAGAGGAAGAAAATATGAGCAAAATCAGCATCAGTCTACTTTAAGGACTGAAAATAAATCTTCTGAAGCTACACTGTGTGTCAGTGTATTTTAGTTTAGCTCCTCTGAAGCTTCCTCCATGTGCTTGGTTGCAGATTAAGTGAGCTGGTTTCCAAGTCTGTTAATATAAACCCTTAAATAGATCCTGGAGATAGGTCTGAACTGTCTTGATCTGATCTTTATCTGCAGTAACTGACCAAATGCCATGGTGCTTGTGTTGCAAAATGTAGAGGTCACTGCTTGAAAGGTCTTTTTTTCCTAACTTAAAGCAAGCAGGTGCCAGGGCCTGTTTTAAGGAATAGCCTGTTTATCAAGAACAAGCACTTGCCTCTCTTAAAAAAGGTTTGGGATTTTTTTTTCTTTCATCCTCTACTCCTGAAGCAGTTGACTGAGGTTCTTGTCTGCTGTATTGAAATGGAGACCAGACTTCCTGGGGGAATGGCTGTGGACACTTTTTTCATGCATTCCTCAAAAGGACAGGCTTGCCCTCAGATCAGAGTGCTGTGCCTGCTTTCTGCTGCCTGTTAGCCTCTGGGAATGCACCTGCTTTTGTGGGCTATGTATGTTAGAGCTATTTTTCAGTCAGAAAATAAAGGTAGCATGTTACACCAGGGAGAGTTGGTTCAGGTCATTGCCCAAAGCCATGGCTGCTTTTGTGTCTCTTAAAATCCTTGTCCTCTTGGTCCTGGAGAAGAGCAGCACCTGCTGGAGTGTTGGAAAGAGCCTCTCTCAATGTGTCCTTGTCCCCACAGGGCTCAGTGCTAACGCCATGTGTTGGCACCTTGATGGAGGGTGTCGAACCCCCTGACTTTGAGGCAGGAGGGAACAAGGGGAGAATCATAGGGGTTGGAAGGGACCTCAAGAGATCATTGGGTCCAACCCCCTGCCAAAGCAGCTCCCCAGCTCATATTGCACAGGGCGGTGTCCAGATGGGGCTGGAATATCTCCAGAAATGGAGATGCCACACCCCCTGGGCAGCCTTTCCCAGGGCTCCCTCACCCTCAACTGGGGAAAAGTTCTTCCCCACGTTGGTGTGGAACTTCCTATACTCTGACTTGCAGCCATTGCCCCTTGTCCTGTCTCCACAGACACTGAAAAGGAGCTGGCCATTTCCCCCTGCATCCCGTACTTAAGATATTTATAAACATTAAGTCCCCCCTTAGTCTTCTCAAGACTCAACAGTCCCAGCTCCCTCAGCCTTTCCTCACAGGGGAGATACTCCAGGCCCTTAATCATCTCCATAGCCTCCTCTGGACTCTCTCCAGGAGCTCAGATCCTGCTGTGACTGAGAACACGCTGGTTTTGCGGAGCACAGTAAGGCTGACCCTGCACACAGGGCTCCTGCCTTTCCAGTTCAGCCGCCCTTGCCCACGGGTGTACGGGGGGCTGCCCCCGAGCACCGGCCCGTGTGCTCCCGCCGCAGCCGCGCTACGGGCACGAGGCCTGCCTGGAGCTGGGGCTCTGCTCGAGGCAAAGCGCCCGAGCCCCGCACCGAGGGCTGGGGGAGCGGCTGCTGCCAGCCGCCGCCCCGCTGGGCCGGGCCGGGCCAGGCCCCGCCGTCCCCTCCGCGACCCCGGGGGCCGCCCCACCAGGCTGGGGCTCCTCACGGCGGCGACGGGCCGGTGCGTGCGGCCCGCAGCACCCAGCGCGGCCGGGCCAGGCCCCGCCTCGGCACATAAGGAATAACGGGCTCATCGAACGCGGCGGTTCGCCGGCCCCCGCGGCAGCTGCCGTTATAACGAGGCGGGGCCTGCTGGAGGACTCGTTCCGCGGCGGACAGTAGAGAGCTGGGGATAGAGCGGCCCCACTGGAAGCGGAAGTGAGCGCACGGGACGGGCGGGCCGAGGGTTTCCTCGCAGCGGAGAGAGCAGCGCGCCAGAGCGAGCAGCGCGCCTCGGGGCTGCCGGCGCCGCCATGGGGGACGATATGGACGTTATCCCGGAGCGGGAGATGAAGGTGAGCGGCGGGCGGGCGGGCTGTGAGGGGGCGGCCCGGGGCTCGGCTCGGGCGGCGGGGGAACTGGCGGGGGTTCGGCTCCAACCGGCGGCGTTGGCTGGGGCCTGGAGCGGGGAGTGATGGGCAGTGGTGAGGGGCCGGCTCGGGCCGCGGTGAGTGCAGCGGGACTCGGGGCAAGGCAGGGGCTGGGCTGCGGGGGGCGATAGGCGGCGGGAGGTTTGCGGTGAGGGCCGTGGGGCCTGCGGGCTGGTGGGGGCTGGTGGAGTCGGCCAGGGTCACGGCGGGGCCGCTTGCGGTGTCCCCGCGGGGTTTGTGGAGCGCTTGAGGCGTTTTAGCAGAGTCTGGTCCCTGCCTGGGCAGTGGGAGAGGCCGCTCGGCTCGTGATGGAGGGGTCTTGGTAACGCTGCCTGGGGGAGGAGAGACGGAGTGGGACGGTTGGAGGAACCTTATTTTGAGAGGAGAGTAACGGGTTTGTAAGTCTTATCAGCCTGGCTTTGTGCTGGGAATCTGCCGTTGGGAGCAGCAGCAGCATGTCTCTCTGCCATGGGGCAGCGCGAACTGGAGCCTGCAGTGTGGTGCCTGTGTGTCTTGAGCATTACTCTGTGAGCAGGGCCATGGGGCTGGATTCCAGAATCCCATGTGAATCTTTGTGCAGTGTCTTTCTGCTCACACACCTTTGGAAATGAGCGCTTGGGATGGTTGTTTTGCAGAAGGTTCTGTGTTCCTGCAGCCTCCTCAGGTTGCAGGGGTGCACTTAGTGCTTTGGCAGTAATTTGGAAAGAAAGCTCAGGTGCTTGATTTGAGTTACTGTGGTTGGATCCAGTGCTCTGTACAACCCCTGGTCCCTTGGGAAGGGAGCTGCCTTCCTAAGAGAAGCCTCAGGTTTTGTGTGGTAACAGGGCAAGTGCTGTTTCTTAGTTTGGTTTGGTTTTTTGGAGTTTTTATCTCTTGGTCCCCTTTTCTCTTCCCCTTACAAAAGGGCAATGTAAACTAGGAGAGAAGCAGGTGCAAAAAATAAGTCTGATTGTACAGATTAATTACTGAGGGTATGTGGTGGTGTATGTTCTCTGTGTCATAAATTACAGTAGCAAACAAAGATGCATCTAAGCAGATGTGTGGTTTGTAGCTTTGGAGCAAAAAGTTTTATTTGAGTGTGTGGAGTCTCTGCTTTATTACCTTCTATTTGTCTTCTGTATGTCTTGGCTAGTTTTGTTGTGTTTCTGGGGAGGTTGGATGTCCTGGGCAGGTTCAGCTTCTACAGATTCTATGAACATAGACACTGGGTAGAAGAGAGATTCAGCCAATGGAAAAAGTGTGGTGTGATCTCAGTTTTTCTTTGAGACAGATGTGATGGCTAGTGACAGGGTGGGTGTGGACTCTACCTTGGCAGGTGTCTTGCAGTTTTTCAACTTAACATCTTAAAGAAACTGAAGTAAACTACTCCTTTTTGCCAGAGGAAAAGAGTACAGCTACTTTCCAACTCTATTACAACAGGACTTTCAGTTCAGAGCACTGAAGAAGGTCCGTATCTTTGATGCTCCGGATGATCTTCCCAAAGAGCGCTCCAGTCTCCTTGCAGTGTCTAACAAATATGGGCTGGTCTTTGCTGGTGGAGGAACCAGCCTGCAGGTCTTTCACACTAGAAACCTTCTTATGCAAAACCAGCCAGGAGAAGACCCCAACACAATTGGTAAGGCAGATTTATGTCTCGTGATCTTAGCAGAAACAGCTTTGTATGAATTGTTTTGATATAGTTGTCACCAGGACGCTCTGTGCTAGCTCCTGTTCCAGTGTCATTCAGGTTTGGTCGCCTGTGTTGACTGAGCACGACTGAGAACGTCCCCCTTTCCTTGCAGCCACACACTGTCTTGGCAGCCAGTCTCTGAGCTGTCAACCTGTGAGTGGAAGAACAGAGTTCTCCCAGCTAGTTGGCCACTCTTCTTCTTTGCAGGACAGCTGCTTAGTCAAATAATTGCTGTTTCACCACCTGAGTGCAAAATACACCCAGGTGCAAAATGGTTTGTGTTCTCTTGCTGTCATTAGTAACTGTACCATCCAAGGTATTTGTGTGCATACATAGTAAACTAAAAATCTGTCTGCTTACCTTTCCTCCAGGTTACTGAGGAAGGACTTTTCTTAGGAATTTGGCAACTCTTGAGACTGTGTGGATAGGGATGAAAGGGTTTGCTGTCACTCAGTTTTTCCATGTTAACTTTCACAGCTGCTGTTGATGGAGCTGGTGACTCTTTCATTCTAATGGTATTGTTTTTACAAGAACACTCCTTGCTATTTAAATTTATCCCTTCTCTTTCTTTCCTTTTGTGTTTTAAGCTCAGAATGTTCAGAGTACCGTAGTTCCCATGAAGTTTCCTGTGCAGCACCTGGCACTAAGCTGTGATAATCTCACTCTCTCTGTCTGTATGATGTCCAGTGAGATCGGTTCCTTCATTGGCTTTTTTGATGTCCGAACATTTTTAAATCAGGTAAAGCCTATGCAAAGGACATTATTTTTTTTTAAATTTTTTTGAAGTTCCAGGAGGAGAAGGGGCATACCTTGGGTGGGAATTTGTGTGTCTCTTTGGGAGGTGTCTTGTAAAGGATTTGCTCAGTAGACTCAAAATCTGCTTCTTATTTTTAACAGTTGTTAATCTATGGGAAGGGCAAGAATGCTTTGGGTTATGACTTTGGGGGAACTTGGTTTTGTGCTCAGCTTCCACTGTCTCATATATTTGTCTTTCCTAAAAGGCCAAGCAGCAGAAACGTGCATTTGCTTATCACAAACTGGCCAAGGACTCGGGAAGCGCAGCAGCAGTCAATGACCTGAAGTGGAACCCTGCTAGTCCTGCCATGGTGGCCATCTGCCTGTCTGATGGCAGCATCTCTGTGCTGCAGGTCACAGACTCTGTGAAGGTCTATGCCACGCTGCCTTCCTCTGTGGCTGTTACATCTGGTGAGTGGCAGCCTCAGATAACATGCAGGCTGTCGGATGATGCAGCAGATTGATGGGCGTGAAGAAATTTAAGAAACCTCCTGCCTGCTTGTCTGGGGAGGAGGTTTCTTAAATTTCTTCACCTAAAAGAATTTAAACTCTTTAACACTCAGACAGTGTGTTAGAGTGTAACTGCTCATTCCCAGTTGATTAAAGGAGCAGCATCTTGTGGGTGTCACCTGTGTCCACTGGTGGTTTGTGCTGTCTCAGGCTTGGCTGTCATTTCCAAGGAAGCATGCAAATAAGAGTTATCATCTGTTGGTTTTTGATTGTGCAGTCTTGTTTTCTCTGTGACTGGGTGACTCCTTGTTGAATTCAGCTTTTGGCTTTTTTTTTCCCCAGGGGACAAAATTATTACCTTAATTTATTTGTCCTGGTTTTGTGGGGCCTCGTAACTCTCCTGTTCCTTAGTGCTAATGAAAGTCTCTTTTTTTCCTTAGTGTGTTGGAGTCCAAAGGGAAAACAACTGGCTGTGGGGAGGCAAAATGGCACCGTGGTCCAGTACCTGCCTGTAAGTATTGTTTCTAGCAAGGCCTCATGTCAGCAATGTGCTTCATTTTCTTTGCAGCACAAGCTATGGAATTTGGTCAAGTGGCATGTGACATGAGCAGGCTGAGTCCTTCAGCAATACTAAAGTGTCTTAGACCAGTGCTGGGTTTAATTTAAGGTTTGCAATTGCCACAGAAAAGCCATGATTTCAGAGTGCCATGTGATGATTATTAAAGGGTGGGTGAGCTGCTCTAAACCAGTTGCCTAGGATTTCTGTGAAACTTACTGTTAGCTTTGTTTATTGGCTTTTTCTTTGTGTTGAAGAGCAATTTTATTTGCAGAATCTACAGGAGAAGAAAGTAATCCCTTGTCCTCCCTTTTATGACTCAGACAATCCTGTTAAAGGTACATCTTTTTATGTCTCTTTAACCTGTCTTCTCTTGTAAAATATTTTTACTTGTTCCTCCTCAGAATGGTTTTAGTTATAGCAGTTGTATACTGCACTGGTTATGTAATTAAAGTATGAGTTTTAAATATTTGGAAATGATTATATGCTTTATCTCTGGCTTGCATAGAAAAACCAGTCTGTCAGAGTACTTGACTGTATCTAGAATGTTTTAAACACACATTTTAAAAGCTATTTTTTTGCTTGCTGATGTGATAGACAGTACTGTCACAAGTAATCTCTCCTTAACATGAAGATTTCTGGGTATAAATCCTGTTCTCATATTTTGTGTGAGTTTCATTTCATCGTTTTGACTGTTCAATAAAATGTCAAGGCAGCGAGTTTAGAGAAGCAGAAACAATTTGGGTATGCCAAAATAGCATTGTGTTGCCTGTGATGTCATCAAACAAATCAAATGCATTGTTTTGGTTTGTTCTTTCAATTTCTGGGATCAAATCGTTTTTCTCCTTAATGAGATTGATATTCTGTGGGCAAATCATTGAAATTCTTTATCTGGATAGTTGAGAAGTTAGTGATTCCTTGCTTGTTTTTGCTTTTGTGTGCTGTGCACAGCTAAAACCAAGGAAGAAGGAAGTATCACACTGAAGTATTTCTGGGTGAGGTATTTGTTTCCTTCTCTTTCAGTTCTGGATGTCCTGTGGATTGGCACCTATGTCTTCACTATTGTATATGCAGCAGCTGATGGGACACTGGAAACACCTCCAGAAGTGGTGGTAGCTGTACTGCCTGTAAGTGCTAGCAAATCACAGCAACAGGAATGTTTGTTGCTTGGTTTTGGACTTGTTTATTACAATAGCAAGTTGCTTTTATTATTCCCATTGGCATCATGTAGAATGTGAGTTTGGTACTGCTGTAAATCAGGGCTGGGTTTGCAGGGGGATTGAGTGGAGGGAGCAGTACCCATCTGAAAACAGACTGGTAACCTGTTCTCTGCAGACATGAAGACTTTTAGCCTCTGAAGCAAACACTTGGGAATAAAGCCCTACCTGATGTGGAGCTGTGATATATTTTCTTTGTTTAGATTAGGGACATTTTTAGGCCTTATGATAAGCTTTTACTTAGTATTGGCTTATTTGTTGCTGAGGGCGGAGTTGTGGGATCTAAACTCTGGTAACCTTTGTCTTGTCTGTTTATCTTTTGGAGGAGGGTTTTGGTTTGTTTGCTTTGTTCTTTGCAGTCTCCTGTTGCCTGATCTCTCTTGAGGCATGTGGCAATTATTGGCACACCCTGATACAGTCATATTTATGGGAGATCACCTTCCAATGCAGAAATCAAGTTAATTATCAATGTTTGCCTTGCAGAAAAAAGAAGAAAAGCGACCAGAGAAGTTTGTGAATTTCATGGAGCCTTGTTATGGGAGCTGCACAGAGAGGCAACATCATTACTTCCTCAACTATGTTGAGGAATGGTGAGTGGCAGTAATCACAGCAAAGTGTTTCCCTTCTTACAGAGCTCTGAGTAGCCAGTTCTTCTCAGTGTATTGTATTCCTCCCTTTTGTAAACCATATTAATACCTGAATATGGGACAAATGAAACTGTGATTGTGAAAATGCTTTGCCTAAGTACACCTAATTTCTTGTGGGTGCTTTATCTATGTGCCAATGTACTCATTTGCCTGGTAAGAATATGTTTTACTGTTTAAAATCTGTCATAACTATTTCCCTTGATATTATAGGTTGGGTAAAGTATGACCTTTTGTCTTGTTTAATTGTGTCTCTGTGTGAAGAAGCTGCTCCTGGCTTTTCAAATATCCAACTTGGTCATTATTTATGATGATACAACAACTGTAAGATAACTGGTTGGCAGAGGGTTTCAGCCCCAGTGACTCCTTTTAAGGAGAAAAAGGAAAAAAATAATCAAAGCATCAAAATACCCCAGTTCTACAGGAAAAAAGTCTACTGTGGCACAGCAAACTGACTTTTCCTCACAAGATGAGGGAAACGGTTTCATATTGTTATAATTTTCTTTCCAGTTACAAATTTGTAGAGATGATAACAAATTGTGGTGCTGGAGACCTTGCTGTGGATTGTTATGTTGGTTTTAACCTGTTTGTGTCCATGCTTACAGGGATCTAGTTCTGGCAGCTTCAGCAGCTTCCACAGAAGTCAGCATTCTTGCCAGGCAAGGCGATCAGGTAATACTTCTGTTCCTGTTGCATTTGTGCATATGTACCTCCTCTTTCTTGAAAATCTAAGCAAGGATAACCTAGGTGAGATTCCAAATACACTGAGATGGAAAAAACCAAACAAACCAAAACACACAACACTCCAAAACCAAATAAATCCCTTTTCTCTTTACATCTGAGTTGTACAGAATCTTAAGATAAGCACAACTCTCAGATGAACGAGAGATCAGTGCCACACAAGAGAAGGGATAAACAGAAATATGGTATCTTGTGAGCAAGGTACCAGAACTCATTTTTTCATAAGTCACTTAGCAATCTCAAAATCTGTCAAACTCAGTGTAATAAAGTGATTCACATGAGGTCATCAGTTGAGGTTAGACATCAAAACCATCTGACCTGAACTCTGACCTTAAATCTGTGACAGACCTCGAGACTTTTGGCACTTGTTAATCTGGCAGATGTTAAGTAAATGTTCTCTAGCTTTTGTCTGGTCTGTAGTAGGCTGGAATCCTGAAGGAGGCTGGTCACAGGAAAGCAGCAATTAAAATAATTTTACTTTTCACAGAACTGGGAATCGTGGGTTTTGGAGGACTCCAGCAGAGCAGAACTTCCTGTGACAGATAAAAGCGATGACACTCTGCCTGTTGGTGTTGCTGTAGACTACACCAGTAACATGCCCATCCCCATCAGTAAGTCTTGTTAGTCTTTCTTGTGGAATAGTCCAATAATAGCAAAATATACGAAGGTTTTTGAAGGGCAGCCTGGTTCTCTGGGTTCTAAGAGATGATTCTGGAAGGGACACCAACATGCATCCTGCCTTTTTATACCAAGCCCACAGCAGGCGTGGGCTTACCTCTGTGTGAAGATTCAAATGGCAAAGTGTTAAATAGGGTTGTTTCTCAGTGCTTTCAGCAGCCTGGTGTACTACGCTAACAGACATGGCACAAAGCACCTGAGTTATGTCTGTGTTTCCCAGAGCTTGGATAATAGTGAGTTTAAAGGAGTGATATTGTAACACCAGGAATTTCAAACTGCCTGTGAGGTTTTCTTTATTCTTGTAGCAGCTTATATCATTTTGCAGAACTGTGTTGTGGTGAAGTACACTTTCACTGATCTAAAGGAAAAGTGGGTTAGATTCAAAGCCAGGAAAAGCAAGGATCATTTAGGTGAATGTGTAGGTTTTAATTCTGCATTAAAGCACAGGGCCTGTACTGGCTGAACCCCGCTGTGCTCTACATATAGCCAGTGCATTGTTGCTGTACCCTCTGTGCTGTCTGAAGGATCTTCAAAGCGCCTTGTCAGAGGCTATAAAGGTACATCTGAGCTATTGTGCTGTACCTTAGTGAATTCTGAAAACTCTCCTTTGAAACCCAGAGACAGATTGAAACAGAGATGCCTTCGGGCAGAGTGGAAGGTACTGCAGTCAAGAGCTCCTGAAGAGCACAGGAGGGTGCCGATTAACTGAGAACTCTACCTGAATGAAAAACCACAGAAGAGAATCGAGGTCAAACTTTCTACTTGAATGCAAAATTGACTTTGAAGCGTTTTTGGTGTTAATCTATATAGTTACTGGATTAAGGAATCTGTCAGGACAGCTTTTTTTAAGCCCAGGTTGTGCTGCCTCAGTGTTTTCAGAAAGGTTTTTGAAGAAGCTTTTTGCTAACATCTCTGTGCTCTCACAGAGTGCAACCAGCTTGGTTTTGGCTGCCCATTAATTGGCTTTGAAGTTCACATTAAGTTTGGATTGTAAAGGAACCTCATCTATCCTGGAGCTTGTTTCCATGTGGAAACTGCCCTTCGCTAGATGCTCTTCCAGAAGAACCAATCAGTAGAGAAATGTGACTGTCTGCAGCACTGTCCAACAAAGCAAGCACCATGGTTACAGCAGATTTTCCCTCCACCCTGGGTTGTGGGTTTTTTTGGTGGGGTGATTGGGGGCAATGTTTAAGTTAAACAGTTGTAGCTTTATTTTTTTTTTAAAAAAAAAGAATTATAGGGAATGCTTTGAGACCTTTAACTCCATTGACAGTATTTCAGACTGAAGCAGACTCTAGGATCAAAGCTGTAGCTGTGCAGAATGCAATTATTTTATATCAGAGTTAAAATCACTTGGATATTTGTTGTTGGCTTTCTTTAAAGTTAAGAAGTTTCCTATCTAGCCATTCTCTTTCATATTTAATGTGTATGAATGTTAAGGGTGTGACAGGAGCCAATGGAACTTGGGGATTATGGAAGGGACTGAAGGAGGGAACAGCATGTAGGTGAAAAAATGGACTCCAAAGTATGAAAAAGCTTGGCACAGGAATTCCTGGTTGAAAGTTGGACTTTGTCATTCAGGAGATGACATTTGAGTGTCAAAATAACCCGTCATTTATTAATTTATGATGCACAAAGTCAGGAATAGGAAGGAAAAAAGAGAACTGGGCATCCATAGGGAAGCGGAGAAACAAAGGTGCAAGTGAAAGTAAGGAGGGAGAAACGTAAGAAACATTGTGCTAAGCAAGTCACGTGGAGATGCCAATGCCAACAAGAAGTGAACAGGAGACTTTGACTGCAGGAATTAAATTATGCTGTCTCTGGCAGGTGATGAGAAGACCCTTCCTCCAGCTCCAGTTCTGATCCTGCTCTCTACGGATGGTGTGCTCTGCCCATTTTACATGATCAATCAAAACCCAGGGGTGAGATCACTTATTGTGACCCCGGAGCCATTGCTGTTAGTAGGGGAGAGAGTTCCCAAATCAGGAGGTAAGTACTCTGGTGGGCTAGAGAAACACTTGCATTTGGGGATCTTTGCCATCTCCATCTGAAGCTTGGTAGTCAGGCATGGATGTGATCACAGAAAATACTTCTTTTCTTTATAGTGATAATAGGGAGTAGTTCTTGGGTGTTTTGTGCTCCCAGGACTATTCTTTTACAAGCACATCAGTGAAATTATCTCAAGCACTTTGCACACTGTGGACTTAGAATCCATTGTGAAATCAACCTTTGGGGAACAGCGACAAATTCTGGAAGGCCCTTTGGGGTGTGACTGGAACCACAGCAGGGACTGCAGGCTCTGTCTGGGGACAAGGATCAAGCACTGTGTGGGCCCAGAGCACGGGCTGTGTGCTGCAGAGAGGTGATGGGGTTTTCTCCATGTGTTTTGCCACAAGCATCCGTGATAAGAACCAAGGTGTGTGGCTGCAGCAGAGGCATGTTTAAACAACAGCTTTCTACAGCACTGTGAAAATTGTGTTAGTGGGTGAAGAGCAGTAGTTTTATCTGAGTTTTATATGTCTTGGCAGTTTCCTGTGGGGGGTTAGGCAGGTAAGCTGATTGTTTTCCTTGTCTGCACGCACTCATAATTGCAACCCACCATTTTCTTCCCTAAGCCCAAATTTGCTTCTCCTTCCCCAGGCAGAATGCTTCTGTTTGGCAGGCTGCCTCTCTGCAGCACTGGCTGACTTGTGTGCTGACAGCCTCTTTTATTTGAGATGGCAGGAACCTCATTGAAATCAATGGGGAAAGGTGAAGCCTTGTCACAGGAAATTTCAGGCATTATTAATCTAGACAGGCTGTAGTATTGATTGTGGCTTGGACTCTGTGTGTTTCTGTATCACTTACTGGGTTTGGGGACTGAAGCCCAGCTCTCTCCTCTCTCATCCTTGCTGTACTGTCTGTCCAGTGAGCGAGGTGATGTTTAACTGTCCCTGGCAAATAGCACGTAGCCATGTGGTACCTTCTGCCATTAGTACCACCAAAGTCTCTTCCTCCTCTGTTTGTCTTCCTGCAGGAAGCACTGCCACAACTCCAACCACCCCTCCAACTTCTTCAAAGCCTGACACAGCACCAGGTGTTGCTCCTGCTGCCCCTTCCTCAAGTCAGCCTCCTGCTGCAGCTGGAGCAGCTGCCTTTTCCTTTATGCCTTCAACTGTGAAGATGCCTGGCACCACGGGCAGTGATCCTCCACCGTACCCCTTTGCCACTGATGCCTCCAAGCAATCCCTGGCTCCCAGTCAGACCGGAGCAGCAACATTCTCTTTCTCCTCAGCTTCTCCTAAGGCATCCACGACTCCTGCTGCTTCTGCAAGCACCCCTACAGCTACTGCCACCACCTTCTCCTTTGGATCCATGAACTTTAAACCTGCTGCAGACAGCTCACCGGGGCCACCACTCTCCACAACACCTGTTGCACAGAAGATATCTTTTGCCCCTTTAGCTTCTTCAGTCAAAGTGAACCTCAATGAGAAGTAAATAGATATAATAGTTAATGCAGTGGCTGGATACTTAAATTGCTCTAGGTGTGGACAACAGGTGGTAGCTCTGAAGATGATTTCTGGAGCTCTCGCAGCTGTTCCTCATGCTCCCAGGGAAGCACTGAGGAAGACTCTTTCTCCAAGATATAGCTGTCTTGGTTGTGAAAGCCCACAGTACTTCCCATGCTAGAGGCTATGTTTGTTCATGGGCAAAATACTTGTCAAGGGGTGGTATCTGGGATCTGAAATCCTGTATGTCTGAGATGGGTTTGATGTGGTGGTGATAGAACAAGTTTCTTTGAATTTTTATTGAAGGTTCCTTATCTCCAACCTAGAGACTCACTCTCAGAGCTCTGAGGAAGCTGTACCCATAGCTGATGGGTTTCTTTTTGGCTCCAGTGTTCAGTGGAGAAGGTGCCAAACCTTTTGGTTTTACTCTTAAATAAGAGTGCTTGGTCACTGAACGCAGGATCTGGAATATTCAAAGCTTGTTCCTGCCAACTGAAAGGAAACTTAATGTTGATTAGGAACTATGCAAAATGGATTTGAGTGATGAGTGTACTCAGATTTCACATACCCACTCTTCCCTCCAACTCCTGAGACTTCTTCTCTACTTTTAGAAAGAACAGTGTAAAGCACAGAGCTGTGTTAATTGGAGCTGCTTTCTGTGGAGACCAATTTTCATGTAAATGTATCATAAGAAATTTCTGATGGTTCAAATGATTATTTTTCAATTAGAATAATCTCTCCTGCACCAGGAGCTGATGGTGGCTCATATGGCTTTTCAAATTTGATGTTTTGTGTATAAAGCAAATGATACGCTTGCGAATTGGCTGAATATTGAAATTGGCTGCCTTGAGGAGCTGAATTTGGAGATGAGTAGACATTCCTATTTTCTTGCAGAATTCCTGTTTGAGCCTTGCTGCAAAGGCTGAGGCTGAAGGGCAGCTCGGATTTGCTGTAGTTGGCATTTTGGTGGGAAATGATGAGGTGCATTTGAAGCAGTGTAGTGCTGTTTGCTGGCATTTGACTTGCTCAGTGGGTTTATGGTAGCATTCTTTATGGTGCTACATACTCAGAAAAGATCCTGAATGGATCCTTCACATTGTTTTCTAGAATCTAAGCTTGTAATTTTGTATCTGGAGCTTGAGTTGTTGATTGCAGAGGATGTTAATTTATTATAACTTACTGCTCTATTTTGGATGGAGGAAGAACAACCAGGACTGTGTCAGAACTGAAGGATGTTCTTTCTCTTGCAGGTTCTCTGCTGTAGGCACCTCTTCTCCCACTAGCAGCAGTAGTCAGAGCACTTCCACTATGTTTTCATTCTCTACCACTTCAAAAACTGCTTCTGGAGGTCCTTTGAGCCAGTCCACCCCCCTGACAGCCGCTCCTACCACGTCACTGAAGGCTTCAAGCCCTGCGCCCACCACAGGTAGGAGTCTGATGCATATTGTTGGGAATAATGCATTACAAACAATGTTCTCATAGCTTTGGGACATAGTGATCTGCATTTGACTTTTCTTGGCTTTCTTGCTGCTTTTACTGATGCAGTAGACTTCCTGGTTTGCACACTGGAATCATGTGACAAACTCAATACTGAAACTACAGAGTGTTTTCCATTTGTGTGCTTTGTTCCCCCCCCAGCCATATGTGAAATGAGTGTGTTCAACTTAAGTTCCTCCAGAAGTTGTGGTATTTTCAGTGCTCTGTAGCACAGCTCTGATTCAGAATGTTTCTAGGCAGTCACAAAAATCAGTGCCCTATCTTGCATCTAAAGTAGCCAGAGATGAAAACAAGTGCCTTTTAAATTAGACAGCATTCATTTGTTAGCAGAATAATATTCTGTTCTCTCAAATAGTTGTGTGACTGGGGGTTTTGAGCTCCTTGAGGAGCAGTGCAGCCAGATATTGGAGAGTGATGGTTGTTGCCATTAGCAGAGAAATTGGATGGGAGTGAAACAGGACCTAAGGAAGGCGTGTTCTTGCACTGGGGCCTGTAGGATCCTACCACTGTTGCTTTTGGATTTGACAGTGCTGATTGTGGTTGTGTAAGGTAATAAATGACCATTCCTCTCTCTAAATTCTAGTGGCACGTCCTGCTCAAAATACACCTGTAGCTTCTTTACTACAGAAGCCAGCCAAAATCACCCCTGCTGCAGCAAAGCCAAGCTCTACCCAGGTAATGGGAACAGGGGTGGATTTGTTAGAGGGTGAATGGTTTTTCATGGATGGTGAATTGCTTAGAATTCATTGGTCTGAGTGACTACTTTTTGGTCAAAGAATTAGCCAGCTTTTGACATTAAAATAGAAGCAAATCTGTGGGACTAAAGCTATGTTTTTTGCATGTCTTGAGCTTATGTTGTCATGATCAGAATTGTAGAAACTAGTTCTTGTTGTTATAGAAACCAGGGTGTACAGCTTTCTGAGCTAGTAGGCAGTCAAGAGACACCTTGGCTGTGTACTGACAGACACTCACAGTTTGTTGGATATTAAAAGCAAAATGGTAATAGAGGGCAGCACATGCAAAATTCCTTTGCTTTCAGGAAGTTTTAGCCATGTTACCTCCATCTAGCCCACAGTCCTACTGCAAACACACACGTACCAACCATAGTTCGCTGTGGAACTAGTGTTTAGGCTTATGATAACTATCTTCCTGGTGACTGGTGTCTGAATGGAGTTTCTAACAGCAGGCCTTTCTTCATATTCTAAGCTCCCTGTTGCTAAGGATGTATTCCTAATGCTGGCTTTGGTTGGGTTTTGTTTTTTTCAGGGCAAATCAGCACTCCCCAGCACAGCTTTAGAGAAACAGACCCACCAGTGGAAGGATTCAGATCCTGTCGTAGCAGGAATCAGAGAGGAGGTGAGATTTGTAAAGCAGTTTTCTTCATTTTAGAAGCAGTAAAACCACAGCGTAGGTACAAAGACATTTTCAGTTCATCCATGTTCTGATGGTGCCTGTCAGTAGTTTAGGAATCAAAGTGGAGCTTTTCCTAAGATAATCAGCTTGGTTTCTAGTTGTTGTTTGTGTGTCCTGTTCAGTCACCTTTAATTTCAGTCGCTGTGCTGGAATTGAGTATTCTTTCCTGTTAATGTTCAATACGAATGTCCTGCTTTGGCTGCAGAGTGGCAGGTGTTTGTGGGGTATTAGAGACTTAATCCAAGATCTGTGACAATTTTTCCAGATCCTGCTGTGTTTCAGTGACTGCTTTTTTTCTGCTTGACTCTGTAGATTGCACACTTTCAAAAGGAGATGGAGGAGCTGAAGGCCCGGACTTCCAAAGCCTGTTTTCAAGTGGGTACTCCAGAGGAAATGAAGATGTTGCGAACTGAGTCAGATGATCTTCACACCTTCCTCTTGGAAATTAAAGAGACAACAGAGGTGAGCAGAGTGTCTTCCAACTGTTGAACACCTCAAGTTCCTCATCTGATGTTCCCATTTAACCTGCTAAAGCTGAAGTGATGTAGATGGAACATCTGATGCTGCTGCTTGATATGGGGGTGACATCTGCATTTGTGCTGTCAGGCAGACACTTGCAGAAGCCCCTGTGCTAGAGATAGCGATGGAAAAATGTTACTTACCTTGTCCCATTTGTTCTATTTCTGTCTGCAGTCACTTCATGGAGATATTAGTATTCTGAAGACAACCTTGCTAGAAGGATATGCAGGGGTAGAAGAAGCGAGAGAACAGAACGAACGGAATCGTAGCTTGGGGTATTTAAACTTGCTCTATAAGAAGCCTTTGGATCCCAAGAGTGAAGCACAGCTTCAGGTATGAAGCTTGTCAGCCCAAATTCTAACCTGGAGTTTTAAATAAAATAAAACTGAGACTTGTGTGTGCAGGTGCCCAAGCAGTTTAGTCCTGCTCGCAGCTTTTGCTGTTTCTATGTAGTCTAGTAAAAGTGTGATGAGTTTTGTTTTCCATGTGTTTGCAAAACATGCTCAAAATCCGCTCCTAAAGCTCCTCTGTGTTGTTGCTATTTGCAGTGATGATTCAAAACCCCTGCTGAAGTAGTTCACCTGAGATCCAAGTCTATTCTAAGCTTTGGATGTGACTCTTGACATCCTGTTCCTTCTCAGCCTGTAGTGGTTGCTCAGGGTTTTCAGTTACAAGAATGTGAGGCTTTTTCCAACACCTTGTGGAAGAGTTCTTGGAATGATTTTCATCTTCAGCAAGTGTGTTACGGAACAGTTTGATTTATTATGACTTAGAGAATTGTGTGGTTAATTTCATGGATGGCAGAGCATAAAGCTAAATGGTATTCTAAAAGCTGGGGCACAAAGGAAAATAACCAGTAGTACATAAAGATGCTTTCAAAAGACATGAAAGAAACAAGAGGTGAAGCACTCTCTTTGGCATGGTTCTAGTGATGAGAGGGCTATTTAACCCTAAGCAAAATAGAGTGAAAGCCTCCTACAAATGATACTTGGTCTTTTATAACCTGATAAATTCCCTCAAGGAGTTTGACTAGGAGGCTGAAGACATAATTGAATGTCATCTTTGTTACAGTAGGTATCAAGAGCATGCACGCAGTCACTAGGAATCTGCTGATGTGAAGCAATTCCTTTCAGGTCTGATCTCTTAATATTTGGATTCTGTAGACTGATTCACAGCCTTCACTGTATGCCTGCTTTGATGTCCAGTGTACCTCTCTGACATTTCAAGCTTATGCTTGTGACTTCAGAAAGAGGATAATCTTGACAGGCTGGTTTTGTTGATCTAGAGAAAGGACCATGAAGAAACAGTAACAGCATGGGAGAGAAGTGGAAGTGGATTGGAATGTAGGGAGGGAGCTTTCAGGCTAGCTTTCTGAAAGCTTGTGAGAAAGAGCTCTAGTCCAACTCTTAAATCTTGTTCCATCTACATCATCCTTATTCTCCTGGGCCAGACAAGCTCACTTAGTCAACTTCATTTATTAGTTTTCAGTGAAGTTTTAATGACCCTGAGGCTCTTCTGATGTCCAGCTGTAGCAATTTGCTGGCCAGAGTGTTGCTACTATATAATGCTTATAGTTACTGGAGGGAGGACACCTGTGCTTGGTAGTAACACTAAGTTCACAGTAAGACTGGATTTGGTTTCAGGTTGGGTATGTCACGTTAGAATTTCAGTCTGAAGCTTGAAAACAGTTGCAGTAGAACTTTTCTCAAGCTGTCACCTGGCTGCTTCTTCATTGTATTTAAACAAGCATTCTGTTGGCATGAGCTGAAACCAACTGCAGTTTCCATTTGACTAGATGGGAGCTTAAGATGCGTTCGTGCCATGACAGACCAGAGAGATCACAAGAATGAGACTGAACACTGTTTTTGTTTAGGGATCAGGGCTTGCAGCCAGAGGTCTCTGGCTACGTTGTGTCAGTTATGCAACTATATTGTCATGGATAAGTCACTTTACTCTCTCTGGGCCTCTCTTGGTTTCCTTTTTTTTTTTCTTTCTTACCTATAAAAATCAAGTTAATTCCTTGCCTTAACGTGGAAGTTGTGAGCGTTTCTGAATGCTTTAATGAATCATAGTCTGTGAATGCTGGCATCCCAGAGCCATGTGAATAGCCTGCACAGCTTTGTTCACCTATAATTGTTACAAGTTTCAGCATTGTAAAATGGGACCAAATGACTCATCTTCTGGAAACAAGGTTTGGAAGGTTTGTTTTGTATAATGTCTGATGTTTGGTAAAACCCCTTCTGTAAAGACTTAGCAATATTTTACAAACATTACAGAAAGTAGTATTTCTAGTTGAGAGCTGGGATTAAACATCCAAGCCAAACGCTGTGTGTACCTACCTCATCGATAAGTCGATTTTCACAACGTTGGGTTCTGTTGTACAGATAAAACTTTCCAGGCAGAAAGATGGGAAAGTGTTGTATGTCTTGGACTGAATGAGCCCAAAGGGCCTTCAGCTGCTTCAACTAAAACTGAGATTTCTGAAGTGAATTGAAAGCTGTCTTTATTTTGCATGGTAGGAAATCCGACGCTTGCACCAGTATGTGAAGTTTGCTGTTCAGGATGTGAATGATGTTCTAGACTTGGAGTGGGATCGGCACCTGGAGCAGCAGAGGAAGCAGAAGTAAGTGTCTGAAACTGGAATACTGGAGGAACGGGTCAGTGAATTGGGCTTTGGTCTCTAATCAACAATTAACAATATGATCTTTCTCAAGGGAGTTTAGGAGGGAGGCTTGACTGAGACATCTAATGGGAGCTCTAGGTTCAGGCTGCCTGACTGGCTACACATCTGTGTACAGTGTAAATAGTGCTTATATAAAAAATAAGCTTTATAGAAAGCAAATGTATCCTTTGGTAGCAGCTGATGAAGCCTCTCAAATAAACAAACCACCTTGAAGTAAATGAGCTAAATGAATAAATGTGCAGCATATCCAAAGGAGAAATATGCATTTGAGATGAACTGAACTGCTTTGGTGTTCAAACTAAAGCATGTTTGACCTCCATGAGGTCAAAGTAGTTGGAACCTCTAAACCACTCTGTGTATACATGCCTGCTTTTGGCCAGATATATAGAATGGACCTTATCTCTGTCTCTTCGTTTAATCTCTTAAGGTGTCTGATAGTTCCTGAGCGAGAGACTTTGTTTAACACCCTGGCTAATAACCGGGAAATCATCAGTCAGCAGAGGAAGAAACTAAATCAGCTCGTGAACAGCCTGCAGCAGCTCCGGCTGTATAATCGGACATCTCAGTGGAGTGTTCCCAGTGATACATCTTCTCTTAGCAGCACTCAAAGGTATGTGAAACACAAGTTCCTGGGCTGTGTTGATACTCCTTGTGTCTTGCCCCCACCAGTGTGCAAGGGCGTATTCTGTAAAGAACGATGTCTTATGGACCTGGTGTGGGAGGACAAGATGTCCTAAAACTGATACTAAGCATGCCCAGGTGATACAGAAGCTCGGTGGTTGTATTCTGTGAGGCACTTCAGTGCTTGTCAGAAATTTCCCCTAAAAGTAAACTTTGTTTTTTTGGGGTTTTTTTTGGTAGTAATCTTGATGGGCTGAGGTACTGATTGTCTGAATCCAGGGCAAGAAGTGAATTGTTCTTAAGAGCTTCCAAAAGAATTAAAAATGCATGTGTTTAAATATCACAGTATCTAGAGAAGCCAATGGTTCTAGTGGCTTCTTCGGTCACCTTTTGTTCATGATTTGGTTGGTTTCTTTCTGCTGATCATTATTTTTCACTGCTCTGCTTTGTCCCAGTTTTGATAGTGACCTTGAAAGCCTGCGCAGTGCCTTGATGAAAACTACCTTGGAACCACATGCCAAACCTCTGCCTAAAGTACCTGGTAATTTATTCTTTTTTCCTGGCATCCACACTGTAAATGTGAGTTCCTTTTTTGAATTGCAGTTTGATTACAGACTAATAGCTGTCTTTGGTTTTCCAGCTAAGTTATCCACTGTGAAACAAGTTCAGCTGAGGAATTTCCTAGCCAAGAGGAAAACTCCACCGATTAGGTCTACAGCTCCAGGTAAACCTTCAGTTACTGTAGAAGCCTGAGGTGCTTTCCAGGAGGGTGACTTACCTGCTGTGGGAATTAGTCCTGAAGTTAGCTTTTGGCAGCTCACTCCTCAACCCCTACTTCTTATTTCCTGCTCCCCCTTCTGCTCCCAGTAAGAATTTCCTTGCATTACTCCTGTTGCAGGCTGCCTTTCCTGGCAGCTAAGAAGACTGATCCTGTCAGTGCAGGATTAAAACAAGCTAGCAGAGGAGCATCCTAAAGTAGGTTGTCTTCCTCTTGACTGTTAGTCTGGATGGTTCCCTCAAAACACACCTGTGATTTTGTTTCTGATATTGCAGCAAACTTGTCCCGATCTGCCTTCTTGTCTACAAGATACTATGAAGATTTGGATGAAGTCAGTTCAACATCCTCAGTTTCCCAGTCACTGGAGAATGAAGATTCACAGGCAGTGGACCAAGAAGAGGAGGCTGCTCCAGTCCAAGTCCCTCGTCATGCTCCTGTGGTCCGAACTCCCTCTGTCCAGCCTGGTTTGATGGCTCAGTCTCCATCCTTTGGGAAACAGCACCTATCCCTGGGATCTTTGTGTGGGTTGTTTTTCCAGTGTCTCTCCTGTTGTGTGTGTGTTCTTGCCAGTGTGTGTAACCAGTATATCCATTGCCAGTGCTTCAGGTCCTGGAGAAATTAGATTGTAGCGTGGAGATTTACACAGCCAGGTTTCCAGAAGCAGTCTGCAGGGTTGCATTTGTAACCTCATGAACTTGAGCTGAAAGCACTGAAATGTTTTGATTCATTGACTGTGCTTTTCTGATAGGTTCTTTCAGGCAGTATTTACCATAGATAGCATCACCTTCCTTCAGTAATTTGCTGTAAGTGTATGCTGTTACTTCTTAAAACAATGTCCAAAGATCAGGAGAGTGAAGTACTGCTGCATTTGGCTGGTGTGGCTGAGGTTAGGAGTTCTGAGTCACAGTAAGAACTACATTTGCATACACTCAGTTTTCCTTATGCAAGAGAGATTTTTAATCTCTCTAGCCAGAGAGAAAAATAAGGTGTCAGCAGAAGTGTCTGTAACAGCAAACTAAAAGTCATCTAATGCATGGAAATGACAGCTATTGAGGCTTGCAGAAGTCATTGGGATACACAGGCTGCCAGGGACAGATTGTGTTGATTGTCTAAAAGGCCTGTGCATCCGTCTTGTCAGAAGGAAGCTGTGTATTTAGAGGAAAGGTTTTCAAGTCTCCCTGACTTGTAGAGATACCAGTGAACTGTAATGGTTTTGTTTGTTTGTTTTTTCAGTGCCTGTGTCTTCAAACAGAATCATACCACAAGGAGCAGACAGTACAATGCTTGCAACAAAGACTGTGAAACATGGGGCGCCTGCTCCCACTGTCACTGTTCCAGCACCCCAGGCAGCTGCTGCTGCAGCTCTGAGGAGACAGATGGCTAACCAGTCCCCAGGTAAAAGGATGGATAATTGCCCAAGTGACCTCTGAGCAGTTGAATGTGGCTTTCACAGGAATTTAGTGTTCTCAGAGGAGAAGGTCGTCAAACTAAATGTGACATAGATCTATATTTGTTGCACTTCTGAGCTATCCAGTGTTTCTTTGTCTTACTTTTTCCTGTAATCCTACTAGACAAAATGCCTGAGAAACTCCCACCTCAGGTTTCTTTGTACCCCTTTCCAGAAGAAAGGGAATGGCAGAAATGTCGATGACTCTTTAGAGATCCTGATGTAGCAATCGATCTGTGTGCAGGAAACTGTTGGAGAGCGGTGAGAGGATGTCACGCTGCATTAATAAGTCTTTGTTATTAGCCATGCAATTAAAGATCTGAACTGTAAACCAATTTTAATATTGGACAGTTAAAGGTGAACTGTTGAGTTAAGCCTTGGGTCTGCTTGTAAGGTTTTGGGTTGACAGGAGAAAGGATCCCTGATTTCAACTTTTTTCAGAAAGGGTTTTAGTGATTCTTGGTGCTTCCCCAGTGCTGCAGCATCAGTGCAGAAGAGAAAATTCAGTTAGTGGTGGAGAAATCAGATTAGTTTATTTTCCTTGCCTGGGGAGAGCATAAGTGCAGAATGTGACATGAATTCTGGCAGTGGCTGGGGTGTAACTACACGGGTCATTTTTATCACCCTGAAATGTTACAGTGTGGGCAATGGAAAGTTCATTAGAACAACTAGGTTTGATCAGCTAATGAGAAATGTACCAACTAAAAGCTGTCCAATTCTTTAGTGTGCTTACTGAAGGCTGAGATGCCAAACATTTTGGGCCAGGTACACCACATACCTTCCAGAAAGCTGGAAGGGTGGCTTTTTGAGTTCTTCATAGGCACTGTCTGGAATGAAATGTTAAACAATGAGATCATCTTACTTTTTTCTTCTTCTTTTCCCCCTTAAAGCTGTAAGCACCTCCTTGACTGAATCAACTTTGAAGAACGTTCCCCAGGTAGTGAATGTGCGAGAACTCAAGACCAGTGCGCTGACCCCAGCTGTCTCCACTGTCATAGGGTGAGTGGGTGCTCCCCTTCTTTCTGCTGGCCTTCGGTAGCACTTGCAATAGAGCACATCTGCCGGTGGGGAGCAGTAGAAGTATTTTACATGGTCTGAGGATGTAAAACCTGAAGTGGATGCATTTAAAGAAGAGTGTTTGGTTTGTGGAACGAAAGGAAGAAATATTTTCTTTCCGGGTCACTCGAGGATTTGCTAATTGCTTGTCCTGAACAAACGATGAGACCACTATTAACCTCCTTGTCCATTAGTCTGTGAAATGCATTTCAGTGCATCCTCTCCTTTTGGGAACCAGTGGTTTTACTGCTTAATAGACACTTTGGATCTGGTACCTCTCCAGTTACTACTGCTGCTCTGCTCCTCTCTGAGGGAAGTGCACTCTTTTGTCGCTGAGTGTGGTCTGTGGCCTTAAGCTGTCCAGATGTTGCTTCTACTTTGTCATCCACTACAGAGAAAAACTTTCTCTGGAGTTATGCCTCTTCAGTCTCTTCCCAGACTCACCCCTGAGGCTGGAGGAACTGTGCTCTGGCTTTTCTGGGAATGAGATCAGAATTTTGACTGAAGGGTTGGGTGTCAGTAGGGATTGATGACTGGAAAAACACAGAGCTGCTTCTTCTGAGCATTGTCTTGTGTTTAACCTTGAATTTAAGTTTTCTTGTGAGGTAGCTGTAATGCTTGGCTTTCCTACTTCTCTGCCTCCTACAGACAACAGCCAGCTCAGCTCATTCCAGAGATTTCTGTCTTATCACCAGGCTCTGTCACCAGCCACAGAACTAGTCCTTTTCCTTGTCATCATGACCTTGAAACTGTCTTTGCTTGAAGTTCCTACTATTGCTTAAGACCAAGATAGTGCCTGGCTGTTCCATGGGGCAGACAAAAGCACTACAGAAAAGGCCAAAGGCCGAGCAAAGTCAGGCTTACTGCATAAAGCAGAATAAACTCACCACAGACATCTGATCTTAAGTCCATATGGAATTGTAAATGCATCTGGCATTTTACCTGGGCAACAGTTTAGGAGCTTTTTACTATTTTATTTTCTCCTAAAAGCGATTAAGTGAGAAGGGAAAGGGCAAAGCTACATCTTCTCAAAGTAAAATTTGCAAACAGCTCTACTTGGGAAGTTGTGCTTAAAGCAGTGGTATGACTGGGAAGAGTTCTTGCCCCTTTGTTTCATCATAACTGTGATGAAAGAAGTAGAATGCTGGCTGTACTCTACAAGGATGTGAGTGAGCGATACATATCTGAGATTTGGTTTTTGCTTGAACTGTAGTTAAAGACCTGTCTTACTTTCAAGTAGTTTTAGACTGGCAATATTGATTGATCTCTCTAATGTATAGAGCACCAGCTAGCTTAATACCTCAAAGGCTTTTTACAGTCTTATAGCTGACCTCATAAAAAATACACTCTAAAAAATTCTACCCAAATGAACCTATGCCTGACAGTCAGGTTCAGCACTAAAAGAAAGAGCATTCACCCCTCAAAGTTAATTCATCAGTTGTTGCTACTTCAGGTATCCTGGCTCTCTTTTGCCAGCACACTCCTGGGGCAGTCAAGCAGTAATGATTTTGCTGCTGTTATCGGTTGTTCGGTGGCCTGTGTCTGGGTGTGTTGGTGGTCCCAGTCCAGTTGCTCATACGTAGTTTTCAGTACAGATAAGCCCTCTCTCCATAACTGAAACCAAATCCAGGATTTTCCAGGTCTTGTCAGAGAAGCTGTGTGTCAAGTGATCTTGAAGCTTTTCTGAAGAAGAGGTCCCAGCGTATCACCAATTTAACAGACCTTCTGTTGATCCCTTTGTTTGGGGTTTGCATGAACTTAGAATGTACAGCTGCATCTTCCCAATGTGAACTCTTCCCAGTGCCAATCTGAAATTTTCCTTGTTTGCTTTATTTCTGCTCTGGGCAGAGGGCAAATCTAGACCATGGAACATAGTATTTGTTGCTGGAAGGAAGGACTTACTAGTAATGCAAAGCCCAAACCCCTGTCCAAGCTATGCAAAATCATGGTTTCGTGTGTGTTCCCTTCCTTTGGAATGTAGTAGGAAACTTCTGTGAGCTGTCCTGTAGCTGACCATATAGTAAATGCAGTTTGGGAGATGTTACACTGAGGAGAGACATAATTTCTGATCCCAGGTTCACTTATTGTCTGGGATTTGCACCTTCAGCCTTTTCTATGATATAGAGATTGCTTATTGCCTCAGGGGACACCTGTCCTGAGTCAGGATGGAAAGAGCCTGCTTGAGTAAGAGAAAGCTGGCCTTTGCCACCACAAGTGTGCAGTCAGTGTTGAATTTATGTTTCTGAAGGCTCCTGTTATTGACTATTCATGCTGGTGTTCCAGGGACTTAAGGAGAGGTTAAAACTGTGTGGCTGTTCCCAAGGTATGGTGGTTTTGTGTGTTAAAGGCTCACAGCATGTAGGATTCTTCACCACAGAAGAGCTGCTGGTCTGCAGCAGTTGTCTCTGGACTCGGTTGTACAATTTGATTTGTGATTTAAATTCCCAATCCCTTAATGTAGGTTAAGGGTGAACTTTATCCCAGTTCTTGCTGTGACTTCATTAATGTTTATACTGAGCTTTACAGACGTGAAGTGCTTCCCCCCTCGCCCCCAGCTTTGTCTCCTTGCTCAGCATTTCTGAGAGCTGCATGTACTTGTCTGGGCTCCACGCTATGAAGGAAGCTTCTTAAATTTGTTATCCACTAGGCATAAAATTGTAATCTCCTTACCTGCTGATTTTTCATCAGCTCTGTAAAATAGGAAGGCCTGACTCTCTTCAGAGCTGAGTGTCTGAAGAAGACTTGATCATTTGAGTCTAGAGCTTTAAACACATTTGCAGCCTTGCTTTGTTAAATGAAGCAGCCCCATTTAAAAGGTTTATTCCCTAATCAGATTTGTTCATTTGGTGTAGTGTGTGGAATCTTTAATAATGGTGGTTGTTCAAGACCTCTAGAAGCTGTGCTTTTTGATGAGAATGTCTGTCTGTCTTTTAGACTGGTCATTCATTTAATGTTTTAATTTTTCTTTTTAAGGTCATCTGTACCTCACTCTGCAGCCCAGGCAGTCCACCAAGTTTTGGCAACTGTTGCTACAAATCAAGCTAAACAGGTATTGTGATACAGAACCCTTCCCCAGTGGAATACTGTACCTGGGCACGCTCAGCACAATTTTGGGGTTTAACTATTGGTTAATAGGTCATCTAAAAATCTCCCCTCAGCTTGACCTGTGTTCTTGGCAAACCATTAATTTATCAGTGACCTCTACACTGTGATCCCAGGCCTATCTTTGTTATGTCTTCCCTTTTCTCTTTTGAAGGTCTGTGGCTTTCTAATGGCTGCAGCCTTGCAGCAGTAAGGCTTGCAACTAACAGCAAACTGGATTAGGTAGATATGATATGCAATCAAAGGAAAGAGTAGTTTACTTATCCTGTTATTCCACTGACAACACTTCTTATTGGTCAACAAGCTGCTAGGTTTTATGCCTGCACATCAAAAAAAAACCCTATGGAGTAGTCTTTGTTCCCTGGAATCATTGTGCTGTTGCCCACAGAGGCTTACTGGCCTCCACAGGAGATGTGTTGAAAGAGTATTGACCCTGTATTTAAGTGTCAAGACATAATGGGCCAAGGACTGGTGGGCACTTCCAAGTGCTTCAGCCACCTTCCTCTAGTTTGTTCTTAAGTCATCGTATGGTTTTTGTAATATCAGACCAGGGTCAGAAGGACCTTTATTAATGGACAGACAGCACTGACCTGAAGTGCTTTTGTATTTTTAGACACCTCTAACAAGCACACTTAAGGGACAGACTCCACCTTCCTCTGTGTGCTCACCCTGTCCTGTGGCATCTACATCTGGTACAACAACATCTGGCAGCAAAATCTCAGGTAAGATGGAAATAAGGTCCATGTGTCTCTTTCCACCCATCAGGGTGTACAGTCCAGAAAGTGAAGACACTCTGAACCTGCTCTGACACTCTTGAGAGAATTTGAAAACCCAAAGTACAGAAGAGGGGGAGTGTTTTTGTGTATGTCCCTGTGTTCTGTCCCTATGTCTGTATCTAGGATTCAGTGATACAGTTCCTCAGAGTTTCAAAATGTATAACCCTTGACAAGAAACGTTGAAAGCACATCTACCAAAGGCTGCTGTGGTTTGACAGCAAACCAAGAGCAGACAAATTTGCTGCTTTGGTTTTAAACATGAGAAGTTATTGCATTTGTACAGGAAAGTGATTACATCCTGAAGTAACAGGAATAAACATTCCATACATTGATGTCTGAGGAGTCTTTCTATACTATAGCCTGCAGCACTGCAGGAGTACCTGAACTAGCTTGAAATGAGAGAATCAGGTGCTGGATCTGTTGGGCACTGGGACAATTTCAAAGAGATACTGTGGTCTGTTGCACACAGCTTAGAAGCTTCGAAGGAAAGGAATGCTCCATTTACATCATTCAGTCCAAACAGGGGAAGAGGAAATTCTTAGGGAAGGAAGGAATTGATTTTTAATGTATATCAGATAATAATGCTTGCATTGGACATGGTTTTATAAGCCTCTTGCATAAATGTCTGAAATCTGTCTCTCTTGCCTTTAATCCATGGATGTAGGCTGCCTCTTGGCTGGGGGTGAGAAGCAGAAAAAACTGCTAGGAATCATATTTAATTTGGCAAATGCCTCTTAAAAGTTTTTGTTTATTGAATATCTCAGCTCCTGAATTTGGTAGCACTTCCTTTCTATTTCAGATGTGTTTTGATATGTTGAGAGATTGTACCAAGGCTTTTTTGATGATAATTTCATTTTTATTGTCAAGACAGATGACACCTGTCTTTGCTTTGATCAGATCTATATTATTGCCTGAAATTTTTTAAATACTTCATCTGTTCTCTGACATTGTGACAGCAGCAGTAATGTTTCTCTGCACAAATACCAGACCTGGTATAAGTGGCAAAAAATCTTTGTTTCCAGTTGATTGCAGTCTGTGTGTGGAGCTATTCCTTTCTTTTTTGATAGTTGGATGACAGGGTGCTGTCTGTCTTATTTTTAATCCTTGTTCTTGTAACTTACAGGACAAGGAACAGTGAAAACAGTTACAGCTGCGACATCTTCTGCAGTGACATCAGTACCAGCAACATCTGCACAGCTTAACAAAGCATTCTCATTTTCTTCTGTGGGGTCTGTATGAATGTTAACATTTCTTTGTAGTTAAATATGAGTGCATCAGTTGTTACCTACACACATTACAAGCTGTATAGTACTGTAAAACAGCACCTACAAATGGTAGAGTGGGGGGCACCAGAGTTCTTGGAAGGTCTTTCAGGTTGGCTTCCACAAGCTGAGTGAGGTCTGAAGGTGTGTGAAGTTGCTTTGAGATTTTTCAGCCTGTAATTAATCAAGAGTAAATAAGGACTGGCTTTCCTTTCAGGGTTATCTATGGTGGGCTATTGAACAAGTGATGCATTGTGTGTGCTGCTGTTCCTCAGCATCGGGTGACGCTTTGAGATTAGAGACTGTGACTGTGGTTGGAGCACCCACTCATGGGGTGATGCCCTGGGTTCTCACTGACTGTCCTTGAGTGCATGTCACTGCTTCTGGGAGTCAGAGAAGAGCATTTATGCTGTCTTGTATGTTGGAGTTAGGAGGGAAAAGAGGCAGAGCATAGCTGGTGTTAAATCCTTGTTCCTTCTTTAGTGAACAAAGAGCAGTAGCAGGAAGGTCATCCCTAGGAAGTTGTGCAGAGGCATGCAAGAAGGAACTTTGGCTTTACAGCAGCAGGAGAAGTGGTTAACACTGAAAGCTTCTGCTCTGAGAAGAAAGACAGACAGAAAGAACCTGAACATAGTCATATTCACACTTGTCACCTCTGAAGATGGATTCCAAAGAGAATGATGTCAGGTTTTCTAGTCTGGACATATGTAGACAGGTTTCAGACGTTGGCAGAGGTTTGAGACGGACACGCTGGAATTCCTGATCAGGACTTGAAATTTGTGCTGATGGTCAAACTTGCTGATTTACTTATTTTAGTGGAACAAATCCCCTGTTTTGGCTTGGAAAGTAGTCTGTTCATGAAAGCAGCTAGAGAGTCCCTGTGCCATCTGGTGACTTCTTTTATGTAACAATAACACAGAGCAAGGCGTGTGTAGTGAACGTATAGTTACTCTGAAATCACTCTCACAGAGCATTTTCTCAGGGATGACAAAAACATTTATTTGACTGGGGGAGAGGAACAGCTCCTTAAACATGCAGAATTTCAAACAATCAGCTTTACCTACCTACTACTGAAGTGAATTTCTCTTTATGAAGTGGGTAACCTTAAGTATTTCAGAACACCACACTTTCAAATGGCTGGTTTCTTTCAGTCTTAACTATTTCTCTGCAAGTTTTAAGTGGATGTTACCCAAATGCCTTGCTGTGCTCTTCAAAGGGCTAAAATAGTCCTTCTGAGAGATGGAAGTTCAGTTCGAAAAAGCAAACAAACCCTGCCTTTGTCCCAGGCTACAGTGCCTCAGTCTGTAAACCATATGTTAAATACAGTGTGGTTGTCAGTGATGTCTTCATTACGGGGCCTGACTTCTACATCAGCAGCTGGCCTTTGAGAGTTGAAGGAAGCTTTAAAAGCCTCAGGGAATGAACGTCTCTGGAGGACCCCAGTGCTTATTATGAAAGATCACAGGATTTTTGCAAGACAGAACATTTTTAGTGTGAAATAGTAATGGAACCTCTTTAATTTCTGTCTTGCTATGAGCGATCTCCTTTTTGATAGGTAGTAGTATCCAGTTGTTCCCTGTTGTACATGCACTGGCTCTTAGCTTTTAGGTCTTTCAAATAGATTCTCCTCATGCTGTGGTTTCTGCTCTTGCTAGTCTCCGAAAAGCTATTAGGATTTGGTGTACAGTGTACAGCTGCCAAGCTGAATGGGGAAGAAATACACAGCAGAATGGGAGGATTATGGCAGGATGAGGAGTGGTGAAAAGAACTTTGATCTCTGACTCTCTTTAACCCTCTGGAAGCATTGTCAGAGGGGAAACAAATGGAGCCCAGTCTGTATGTGTGCTTCTCTCTGCCTGTTTAGTTGTTGGAGAAGCTTCTTGTGTCTGACTCGATGTGAGACTGTACTGAAAATCTGAGTCTCAGAATTGTGTTAATCATGGAGTTGGAAGTTTCAGCACTTGGAGCTAAGTGTCATTCTTTCCTTTTCTCTTCTTTCCTCCTAGGCCTGGATTTAATTTTGGTGGTGTCACATCAGCTGCTTCATCACCGACGCTGCCCAGCCTCACTTCCTCACAAGGTTAGTTTGGAAGAGTGTGCGAGCTGCATCTCTTCCCTGCTAAGAGAACAGTTACTCTTCCTAATTCATACAGCTGTTGGGTTATGTAGCAGTTCTATTATTAAAATTGCAGTAGCTGCAATAACATTACATACATATACTGGATTATGCCCTGTAACATACAGAAATCTAGGCCACCTGCCTCTCAATTAAGAGTAAGCAAAATATTTGCTGCCCAGAACATCTAGGAGGTTCTGGCTTATGAAAAGGGTAATATCTGCAGTCATCTCCTCTGCTGTCTTTAATCCACAGATATTAAAGTTGCTGAGGTGGTCTGATGCAGAAGGCTGTCATTAAGCAGAATGAGCATTCAGTAATGGGAGGGAAGTGTTTGGGGTGGCTTTGTGTTGCTTCTAAAATTGAGGTGACAATATGTAGGCTGTTTTTCCAAATGTATTTACCTGGCCTGAAAAAGGGGATTCATACATCTGCTTGGCAATATTCTTGAAGCTTTCTGCCTCTGATTTCAGCCTTGTAAAAGAGACTGTATGGGCAAAACTTCACTTCCAGTGTTATTGGTTGCTCTAGTAAGAGATCTCCTGTTAGAAATCTTGGCTTGCTTATATCCTTAGACCATCACAGCCACAGTAATGCTGCTAATGCTTTGCTGATATTAAGCAGAGAGAACTAACTTGGCTTAAAACTGGAACGTTCAGTTGTTATAAAAGCTTAGGTAAATAATGCTGGTTAAAAGGAGAGAGGGAGGTGCAGGGGACAGGCTTGTAAACCACAGCATTGTGTGAGGGCAGTTACCTCATGCTGCTTTGTGTGATGGTAGGAGTACCTTTGCCTTTGTTAGCTGGACATGGACACTTCAGTGACTCAGGAGGAAACAAATGTTACTTTATTCAGTGTCAGTGATATACTTAAATATACTTAATGCACTTACAGGGTAAAACCCAAGGATAATACCAGCTATGCTAAGAAGCTTTTACTTATTTGTTAGTTGATCTCCATGCAGATTTCCTGTACCTGGTCCAAATCAACCCATACTCCAAATACCAGTGCAGTGTCTCTTCAAGTCAGAATTTGTGTGTGCTCAGAAATCAAATGACAGTACATCAAATAAAACAAGTCTGGCATCCCTCAAAACCTCAGCATTCGTGCTGTTGGGCAGCAGTATGTCTTCTAAGTGGAACTGCTTTAGCAATTACATTTAAGAGCTCTTCTTTAGTCTTTCAAAGCTGAAAACAGGCTACATGGAAACTGGTCGGTGGTCTGTAAATAGTTGAGATCATATGGCAAGATCTGATTCTGTAGAAGACTTTTCAGTGTTGGAAAGTATTTTAATGACCCAAACTCTGCTCTGAACTATTGGTTTAAACAGAATTCTGTAGTAAATGTCAGGAATTGCTTAGCTGAACCAAGTAAGAAGGGGTAAAAATGGTGCTGACAGCAAGTGGTCTCTAACAACCAGGTCTTTCGTGTTTTTTATCAAACTGTTCAAAAAGAGATAGGAAACAAAGGCCAAATTTATCTCTACTTGGAGAAGGATGGTCAAGTGGAGGCTATGATGTGAAAGTAATAGCATTTGTCATTGCAACTCTGTCTATGAAGGCTTCAAATATCACTGTTGTCTCCTGAATGCTCATGGAAGTGGCTGTTACCTGATGGGCTGAGGCTTTATAGTTTTGTGTCGAGCACTGTGTCTCTTAATCTATGAAGCACTAAAGCATGCCATTATTGTACAGATGATGAATGAGCTTTGCATACCATACATTTGTAACTTCTCTTTCTCTCCCTGACAGCCCCAGCTAAAGAGTCTACCCAGCCTGATTCATTTTCACTTGCTGGGGGTCCTAAATTTGGAGTAGGCCCCGAGAGCTCCTTTGCTTTTGGGTCCATCAAGCCAGCAAGTACTCAAGGAGCCTTAGTAGCAAATAGCTCCTCAGCAGACAGCACCCAGTCAAACAAACCTGCTGCAACAACAACATCTGCTCCCTCCACAGCTGCTAGCAAGTTGGACGTCACCCCATCTAAATCAGGAGATCACTTGTTTCAGAGCAACCTAGCTGGGGAAACTCTTGGGAGCTTCTCAGGACTACGGGTTGGTCAGGTAGATGATAATGCCAAGACCACTGCTAAAGCACCATCAACCAGTGTAGCAGGATCACAGTCAAATAAAACATCTACAATACCTTCTGGGTTTACTTTTGGTGCTGCCCTGCCATTAGGAAAAGCTGGAGAAGCTGCTTCAACCTCAGTCACATCGGCTGGCACGGCATCCCCGTCCATCAGCACTAGTGCCACAGGCAGTGTCTTTGGCAATGTCCAGTTAACCAACACAGGGTCTTCTGGGGTGTTCAGTCTTGGAAGCTCTAGTGGCAGCAAACCCACTCTTTCGTTTGGTATTCAGCAACCGAGCAGTATGAGCACATCCACTTCTACCCCTTCTTCTCTCCCTGCTTCAACGTCCCTCTCATTTGGAAGTTTCTTGAGTTCATCACAAACTTCTGTCCCTGCTGCAGCTTCTAATAAGGGTGCAGGGGATGCCAAATTACCGTCTGTGTCTGAAAAGCCATCTGAAAATGAAGCTGTAGCAGCTGGATCTTCACCTCCAATGACACAGTCATCACAGCCACAGACACAGCTTTCAGAGCCTGTTAAAGAGCCCACTTTACCACCAGCCACAGTGGGGGACACAGTCTCTGCAGGTTCTGGCACCACATCTGTAGCACCTCCCCCTGATGCCATTGCTACTCCTACCTCCACAAGTGATTTGAAGGCACCAGTGCCTCCTGCTGTCCCTGCGTCTGCCCCACCAGAACAGAACATTCCAGTGACAACCTCTACAACAAACATTGCCTCTCCTTCAGAAACAACCAGTGTGTTGGCTGCTACCTCTGATGTTACAACAAGCATTCAGAGCCCAGCTGTTGGTGCTTCTGTGTTTGCCCCCACGTCTGCAGGCTCATCAGTGTTCTCTCAGCCTCCAAGTTCCAGCACTTCTGGCTCAGCATTTAGCCAGCCTACTAGTGATACAACTTCCACTCCTTCCACACCATCTGTTTTTGGACAACTACCAGCAGGTACCACAGCATCTTCTCCCTTTGGACAGCTCACCAGCAATACCTTGTCCACTGCCACCGCTACCACACAGGCTGCCAGCTCAGCTTTTGGAACTTCTGCTTTTGGCACCACCACTACCGGGGGCTTTGGTCAGCCAGCTTTTGGACAAACACTGACTTTTGGGCAACCAGCAAGCAGTTCTTCAGGTGGTTTTACCTTTAGCCAGTCTGGGTTTGGGACAATGCCAGCCTTTGTTCAGCCAGCGGCTTCCACAGCAGCCTCCAGCAGTGGCAATGTTTTTGGAGCACCAGCTAGCACCAACAGTGCCGGCTCCTTTTCCTTTGGACAGCCATCTGCCAGCACTGGAGGTGGGTTGTTTGGACAAAGCAGCTCTTCAGTGTTTGGGCAGAACACTGGCTTTGGGCAAGGAGGATCCGTCTTTGGGAGTGCTGCTGCTGTTACTACTACAGCATCTTCTGCTGGGTTCAGCTTCTGCCAAGCTTCAGGTAAGAACAAACTGGAGGAGATGCAGTATCCCAGTGGTGCTGTCTGGCTGAAGGACAGAAAGCAGTATATTGCTGGGGAAAGTATGATGGGTTTTTAATGTCTTTCCCCTGCTATGGCACTTAGTGGTTTGTGGTGGGGTGTTCCAGTTTGTAAGGAGCTGCAGTGCTGGTAAGGGGGAGACTAATGTTGGAGACAAAAGCTTTTGCTCTGCTTCACAGTTCATCAGTAGGCCTCTGGAGGCAGCCTTTCCAATTCACCCTTCCATTTGTTCTATGCTTACAAGTCTACCTTGGCTTAAGTTTGAATTGTGTATTGTCCTGCCTCTTGCACGATAAATGGGTCGGGTTCAGCATAGTATAAAAGATCTCAGAGTAGTATATTGGAAGTTGTTACACTGAAGTGGCAAGGCAGCTCTGAGGCCCTACTCAAGGCAGCAACTGCAGATGCAGCTCCTCCTTCTGTGGGCTACGTTCAGTAGGTGTGACAGTGGGTGTATGGCCAGGTACAGTACTGTATCACGAGCTGGGGTGGCACAAAACATCTGTTAAGCCATTAAAGTGATGGGCTGGCAAGGAATTAATCTGTTAAATCTGCTTTTGCATTTGGAAACACCTCAGAATTAAATACAGGGACATGTGACCATCAGCTACCTGGCCACACAGCTAAGTTAAATACTTGGCCAGACTGAACCAGCTTTGTCAGTCTCTTTTGTTCTCTGCATTGCCACAATATATTTAGCTGCTTTGAGGGTTTTTTTTCCCCCCAAAGCTTTGTACAATGCTCAGAGCTCCCAGGGACAAGTCAAAAGTACATTGTAATAATAGAGAACATGGATTTCCAAGGAAGAAAAAGTAATTAGGCTCATTTAATTAAAAATGATGGCACTGTAGGCAAACTGCTTGCTCGTTTTAACTACTGTAACAGAGAACAGTTAAACTGGGGGAACTGAACTCTGCTTGAGAAAGGTGTTCCTAATTATAGAAATGCAAGTTTTATTACAAAATGCACATTTAAGTGAACTGAGAAGAGGAATGTGGAGTTCTTTCTTCTTAATCAAAACATTTCATTATCTATAACGGGGATCTTTAGGTAACAAAGCTCAGATCCTCCCTACACCAGGGAAATCAGAATGCTCCAGTGCCTGTTCATGACTTGCAGCATTATTACAGCAATGGTAATAGAAATCTGGTTCTCTTTTCTATTGTTAGCAACAGTTCCACAAGTGAAAAAGCCATTTATTTTTTGTTTGATTTTAAGTTGGCTAAAGAGAAAAGGAGAATGACTTTTAAATAAACTTTCTATGGTATTTATGACTTGTGTGTTGGCTATTTGTCCAACCTAGGTAACATCACCTGTATCCCTGTGTTTTGGTATGGTAGAACTCTCCTCTCCCTGCTCTGGATTTAGAGTAACCACCCTGGATCATTTTATATCCTAGTTCTGGTGGTTTATTTTCCTTTCTTTTCTTGACAGGTTTTGGTTCTAGCAACACAGCTCCTGTGTTTGGGCAAGCAGCTAATACTGGAGGCACTGTCTTTGGCCAGGCAAGTATTTATTGTTTTTGCAGAAACAAGGGACTGTCACATATAGTGGACTTGTTCAGGGCTCCTTACCTGTTTCAGATCCTTTTTTTTAAAAAACCCACAGAACAACCCCCCTGCCCCAGTTTGACATGCTCAATACAAGGTGTCCCAGTCTGTACCAATGATATTTGGTATTGTAGTGGGCATCAAAGCAGCATCTGTGTGAATGTTTTCCAAGGGGTTTGAAGAGAGAAATGTTTTATCACATGCAAGAAAAGATAGAGATGGGGGAAAGCCACCTGGCTTCATTCAGTGCCCAGTGGAAAGTGTAGGGCATGTTTCAAAGCCATGGTTCTGTACCAAAGACAAGGTTTAAGAGGGACTTGGGCAAGATGTCATTGCATGATCTGTTGGAAGGTAGTTGTTTTGACTTCTCTTAAGTCTCTTTTTGTCCATTTTGTGTTCCAGCAGCCATCATCTTCTGGTGGAGGCTTGTTTGGAGCTGGAAATGGTGGGAGAGGTGGAGGTTTTTTCAGTGGTTTGGGAGGAAAGCCAAGTCAGGATGCAGCCAATAAGAATCCTTTTGGCTCCTCCAGTGGAGGATTTGGATCTGCAGCTTCCCAGAGTAAGTGAACAAAACAAGAATACAAAATGTGCTGTGATTTCCATCTGCTTTTGCTATCCCATCTGCTTTTCTGCCATTAGTTGTCTTTGAGTAAATTCTCTGTTAACATGAAAGGCTTCTGGGGCAACAGAGACTATGCATGATGTGTAATCTGGAATTTTTCATATAGGTTTATGGAAAACAAGTAAGGAAGCTGTTGAAACAAATGAGCAGATGCAAGAAGTGTGAAGAATACCAGTATTCTTCAGGGAATTCTTGGCCAAATGCATCTTTAAAATATGATAATCTAAATTCTTGTCACTGAATTTCTGCTTCAACTTTGAAAGTTAGAAAGTCTTAATTTTTCTCATCTGCCCTAACACTGTAAATATTGTTAAGAATCCCATGCTCAAGTGAAACCAAGTTAACAGGTGCATGATGGATAGTGGGTTCTTCATCTCTGGCCTAAAAATGGCTGGCTGTGCAGCACGTTACCTTGCCAAAATTTGTGGTAATATATGGATAAGCTCCTAGTCATTTTTCATGCCTAGGAGGAGATGTGAATCTTTTCAGTCTCATGGATGTAGTAAAGAAAAATATGTTTAGTGGTTGGTCTGAGGATCTAGTCTGTTTTGGGAAGGAAGCAGAATTACCGAGTTCCTCTTACCAGTTTTTATCCAGATTTGATAGACAGGGTGAGTCTCTTACAGATAAACTCTCAGAAGCATCATGAAAGCTGGGTAGATGAGAGAAATTGTTTAAAGCCCTCTTTGGGAGGAGGGATTCAGCACTTGTCCTTTCTTTTGCTGCAGTTGTCAGCTAAAAGGCATCAGTCTGCACGTGTGTTTTAGCTAAATCTGTCTGTGCATGAAGTGCCAAACCAGCCCTCCCACATTGCTTTTTGCCCAACCAACCTAACAGAAGGAGGCTTGAAAAGCAGTTAACATTAGAGCTACCAGGTTCCTTTGCACCAGGGGTTTTGAGGGACTATTAGGATGCCTTTCTAGAAGCTATAAAGGATTAACAGTAAATGCAAGAATCAATTGCTCTCTATTACTGTAAAGATTTTTTTTAAGGTTTGTTTTTTTTAAGTTGCCAGAGACGAGTTAAAAACTTGTTAGTCTTGAGTTTTCTGGGTTAACAGGTCTTGGCAATACTCTAAAGTTTGAGCTGAGATGCATGTATGCTATGGTCTGCTGTAGCAATTTGAAATACTAGCAGATTCTCCCGCGCCTTTCATGTGCAGCTGTTGCAGAGCTGCGCTTGTCACGTACGGTTGTACATCACAAAAGCTCTTCATAATGCTTTAACTGTGTCTCTTATTTAATGACTGCCCAGCTTCGTTATTTCATCACTTTTGACTTGGGTTTGGCAGATTTGTAAAGCAGAAAGGGTGGAGTCCAGCAGGTGAGAAGCACAAAGAAGGAGAAGCAGTGGCTCAGACGTAAAAGTAGGTGAAGAAAGGCAGGCACAGAATGAGCTGCAAGTGGCTCAAAGTAGCACTTGAAGTCTTGGGAGAGCAAATCCATTTCTTTTATTACAACTTCAGTGATCCATTGGGATTAATAGTTGAGGTCAGTTGTTTAACCTTGCTAATTTAGATCTCCTTTCTTGTAGTGCTGGGGTTTGTGGTGAAATAAAACAGATGGTTCACCAGAGAAAGCTTTGGTTATTCTGTGTCTTGCCACCCAGATTTCTAGCATCTAGTGGCCTTGTGAAAGATGGAAACTTGAGTCGTTTCTCAGTGAGGCTGGGAAAGTTTGGCTCCTCCTTTAAGGTCTTGTCCAATAGTCATATTAAGAAGTACTGGCCATTGCCAGAAGAGCTGAGAATCTTTAATTTGTCTTGGACTGATGTTTGTATTGTCAAGAGAGACTGATTCAGGCTGCTGTGATTTCTCACTTGAGGGATTATCTGTTAGTGGCTGAGGTGCAGGATGCAACTAAACAAATCATCCATCATTGTGCTTTGCTAGATTACAGCAATAAAGGGTTGTTAGTGGTCTGTCAGATCCAGAATGGTTTGGTGGAACTACAAAGCCCGGTAGGAACAGGGGAAGACTCAGCTTCCATCTGCAGAGGACTGGTTTTGATCTGTTTGTTTTGTGCTTGGGAATTGGGGAAATAAAAAGGGTTTCCTTTTCTCCTTATCCAGGTAATGAAATGTAACATAGCGTTTGTCTGTTATGAGCTTCATGAGTATTCTTCACCTCCACAGATTCTTCTAGCTTATTTGGAAACAGTGGGGCAAAGACCTTTGGATTTGGCAACTCATCTTTTGGGGAGCAGAAGCCTACAGGCACTTTCAGCTCTGGTGGAGGAAGCGTGGCGTCTCAAGGCTTTGGGTTCTCCAGCCCAACCAAAGCAGGTACTTTCTTACCCCACCCACTGTGAACACCCACACTTACCTGTGAGACACATAGTAGAGTATTCTGCTATTTAGATGTCTACAGTCGACTCACTGCCTGTACAGGCATTGTCTTTGAGCAGTAAATAAGAATTAACTACTGGCTTAGTGAATAGGACTGTAAATCTTTGCCTTGAATCCACCACAGAAGTGTCATGTGCAGAAAAGCACCCAGTAAACTACATTTTTCAGGTGCTTGTTCCAGAAATCCCCATTGCAGTTTGAGCAGAGCTGTATGACTGACTTCTGGTCTTACATCCCCTGCAATTAATAGTACATAACACACAACTGAATACACTTTTCCTATTTTAGATGCTTCCTTGGAATATTACCTTCCAAACATCACTGGGTTTTGTAACCCTTGTTGTCCCCATTTCTTCATGTGAGTGAATGCACGTGTGCCTACAGGGAGAAAGATTCCTCATAAAATTTGTATTGGCCACGTTTCAGGACCTTCTCTTTTGAAATCAGTTTGACTTGCTATCACTTTCTTCTGTAGCTCAGTTCTCTCTGAGTTAATTGAATCAAATATTGGAGATTTCATAAGGCCTCTTTTCTTCTTACTGTCACCTGCCCAAAGAAAGGGCCACAAAAATAGTGGTGACTGCAATATGTTCATTAGAACTGAATAGCAAAATGTTCCTTTTATTAATTACCAGGCAAAAATGGAAAGGCAGTTTTTCTCCTCTACCCTAAGGCTCTTTACAGTGGACATTGATGAATATATTTATTCTGTTCCACACGTATCTACTGAATTTTCATCCTTGAGGAAAGCAGGGGGGCCTTGGTCATCCTTGAAGTTATCTTGAGACAGTGGTGCTCAGGAACTCCCTTTGGAGCAGCAGTGCTTTGAGAGGAAGGACACTCTGTGCTTTGACAGTAGCTGTAGTGATGGGGCTGAGAGCATAATGTTGATGTTATCAGATCCATCAGCCATTTGTAAGGTGTCTCTGGAGTGTTGCATTCTGCTTGATAGTGGGCTGAGTTTCTTATCTCAGGACTTCCTCCCAGCTGTTACTTTAGCTGGAGGAGAAGGGCATTGCTTTTGCTTATTTTATTCTCAAAATCCTTCTTGAGATAGGATTTTCAAGAGGTTTCTGCAGAAAGCACATCCACGTACACAGAGCCCCCCACATCCTTCCCTCCTCTGGTTATTTTTGATAAATACTGAAATGAATAGTGTGTCTTCATCTCCCAACTGCAGTAGAAGAGTCTTCTTGATTTGAACCCCCTTTGTCCTGGGTTCACTACTTGCTGTGTCGCTTTCCTTTCTCCACTATTTTGTTAACATGCATTGCAAAAGAGAGTGTGTGGTGAGCAACACTTCAGCCCCTCTGATAAATACTCTTAACTTCCTAGAGGTAGAGGTAACCAGATATCTGATCTGTGTTTAAATAATTCAGACCTAGCATTTATTTTTTCCAGACCTCTTGTGTTTACAGCCAACCAGTATCCATTACCTTGACACAGACTGGAATTTCACCCAGGGTATTAAAATGTGTGGTGGTATCCCAGTCCCTAGCCCTAGTCAAACAAAAGAGCAGGTGTCCTTCACATTCCCAAGTGTCAGTTAGAAACAGGCAGATAATATTAGCAGATGAACACAGAATAAAACAATCTGGGTAGAAGTCCATTCAGAGTTGCAGAAGGCAGCTAAACCCCAAACAGAAATTGCCAAGAACAGGGTTCAGTTCTTCATTCCCTGTAAGAATTGTGGAGTTCCACTGAGCTGGCATTTAATCACTGCATTTCCACCACTTAAACTGAGCTTAGATATAATACCCAACCTTTTGAATAGTTTTGCATCATTGGGGGATAGAACAAGGGGCAGCAGGTGCAAGCTGGAGCAGAGGAGGTTCCATGGGAATGTCAGGTGGATCTTTTTCCCTGTGAGGGTGATGGAGCCCTGGGACAGGCTGCCCAGAGAGGCTGTGGAGTCTCCTTCTCTGGAGACATTCAAACTCACCTGGATGTGTTCCTGTGTGACTTAGTCTGGGTGACCCTGCTCTGGCAGGGGGAATTTGGATTAGATGAGCTTTCAAGGTCCCTTCCAACCCCTAATGCTCTGTGATTCTCAGGACATGTATACATCCTCGTCTTCCCCAAGCTTTAGGTTAGGAGTCAGGGTGAAACGCTGCACGCAAACCACTGCAGCAAATGTTTGTGAGGCTGGCTGACCTTCATGGGAGGCTCTTCATTGTGCATCATTACAGGCAACTCCTTTGGGTAGTGACTTGTACAGATAGTGATGAGCAGAGCTTTACTTTAAAACTGACTGCATAAGTTAAGATGCTTTTTACTCTAGTAAGAAGTGCTAGTTTTGTGGTGAAGGATGGTTGTGGGGTTGGGTTTTTTAATAATAAAAAGCCATCAGGGTCACCTGTTCTACACATAAACTGTAACATGGTTAGTGTGCATGCCTGCTATCTCACAATTAAGACACTGGTGTCTCTTATATAAAGCAAGTAGACATTCCTTCACAGTGTGCAAGTACAAATGATATATTACCACCTTTCAGTGCAGCTCTGGGGATTGAGTCGATCTTACACTCAACTGTTCAAGAGACCCAGAATGTGACTTTCTTCCTGATAGTCTCTTAATTCAGTTGCAGTTTCTTGCATGCATTTAGCTCCTTTCCTTACCCATGCCTTCTGTAACAAAACACCATGCAGTTTGGAACCTCTGTGGCAGTGAGTTTTATAAAAACTGTGTCCATGTGGTAAGATGAACGGCATCATTATGGAGATTGTCTGCTTGGAGATGTAGCTCTTGTTTTCTCTCCCTGGATTATTGCTTACGTGATGTTCTCGTCCCTTTTTTGTTTTGCCTCTGTTTTGCTCAGGTGGCTTCGGTGCTGCTCCAGTGTTTGGCAGCCCTCCTACTTTCGGGGGATCCCCTGGGTTTGGAGGGGGCCAGCATTCGGTTCAGCCCCAACCTTTTCAAGCCCTCTGGGCTCAACGGGAGGCAAAGTGTTCGGCGAGGGCACGGCAGCAGCCAGCGCTGGAGGATTTGGGTAAGCCAACCAGGGTCCAGGGCTTGGGGAAGGAGTTTTTTGTCATGCAAGAATATTACTGTTTAGTTACCTCTGCATTTAACATAATACATTCTTTATGTGATTGATTGCTAAGCTCAAAGGGTCCCTGGTTTGGGGTTTTTTTAATATATATATATTTTTTAAAGCATAAAACACAGACTTTAACCCCCAAGGAAATAAAGTGCATGATCTCATTTTTATACTGAAACTACTATGTTCAATCTTTAGCTTTAGAGATGGGGGGAAGTGTGAGTCATCTTGCAAGTGTCTAAGGGAATGCAGCAGAATTTGCTCTGAGCACACCTAATGAGTTAAAGCGTAGGTCTATGAACCATGCCTAGCAAAGAAAATAATAAATATCACTATCTGTGGCTCTGTCTAGCCACCTTATCCACTTGTGAGATTTGAGCTAGAGGCACTAATGAGAATTCCATCTGTTCTCTCACTGTTTTTTTTTGGGGGTGTGTGTGTGTGTGGTGGGAGGAAGCACTTCTAGCAGCCTGAGCTCCCAGAGCGATTTGTGTTTATCCCACTCTGATTGTTTTTACCTGTTTCCTTACCCCTTAAGCCTGTGCTTGGCACCAGAGTAGACAGCACTTTATTCCTGGGTTTGTTTAGCAAATATGGAATCTCAAACCTTACAAAGCAGCTTCTGCCATACACAGCAAATGCACTTCTTCAACATAGTGCTACCAGCAAGCAACTCTCCATCATATGACCTACAATTTTATTCAGACCTAACAGATCCAATTAAGAAAAAAACCCACAAAGCAAAACAAACTTCCAGTGAAAAGAGGAAACTGGATGCCTTCCTGATCGTAGTGTTTACATATTTCACAAGTGTTTGTCTTCAGTTTCAGGAGGAACTGCCTTTATGTAAGCCACACTAGAACATCCAGAAGTGTAGCTTGTTTGTTCCCCATGAGGAACCAAATCCCATCTGCTGGGGCTGTGGGAGGCTTCAAATAGGTGGTTCTGCTACATCCTGAACTTTGGTGCAGCAAATTGGAGAGCCCTTTTGGAAAAGGGTAAAAACAGAGGCAGCTTAATTAAATCTGCACCAAGAAGGATGTGCTTGTGGGGATGACTTAGCTTCAAGTCAACTGGTATTTAATTAAATCCCCACCAAGAAGGATGAAGCTTGTGACTTAGCTTCAAGTCAAGTGGTGTTTTTGTTCAGTTCCAATTTTGAGCCATTGTGCTCTGGGATTTTGTGCTGAAGCTGGATGTGCTCAGTGGCAACACTGGAAACTTAAAATGGGATTCAGAACAAGCAGTGTGGTGATGCAAACAGAGGTCTTGCCTAAGCAGTCTGCAGACTCAAAGAGAATTCAGTGGCTTAACTTGTGGGAAGCCTTGAGAATTTTCTTCTCCATTGGAAAGATGCAGACTCAGACTGATATTTTCAGAGTTGCCTGAGGAAAGTGATTTTGATTTTTTTTTTTTTTTAAATTCCAAAATGTGCAGAATTTCCAGGCAGCTTTACAGAACCCCAAACCTCACCACAAAATTTTGAGCAACAGTTTGATTCTGCAGTATAACGTAGCATCTGTGCAGGACTTCCTTTCTGCCCTCCTCTTGAAGTAAAACCTTAAAAAAAAAAAAAAATCCCAAATCCAGAGAAGTTCCTTGCCAGCACGTTGTGTGGTGTTAGTTCTGAGTTCCCTTCTAACTTAAAACCACGTGATTCCTTGCTGTTTCAATTCTGAAAAATCTGCATCATTTGATAAATGACTTGAGTATCAAAAATAGAACCCACTCTACTTCTTCAAAGCCTGCAATTCAGACTGTTTGTGAGCAGATAAGGTTTTGCTTTCATAAACTAACCTCAAGTGCCTCTCAATTCTGGTTTGGTTTTATTTTTTTGTATAGGAGCTTTACAAAAGACCTGGAAATCTGGGCAAGATAGGTTTGATTAAATTGTTACCAGGCAATGACTGTCTCTTATGTCTTTTAAAAATAAATTTTGTCCATAGCTGAAGCTGTTTCTTTCCTCCTCCTGTGCTTAGCACTTTTCAACAGGCGTGTTCTTCTAGCTGCAACTGAAAGAAGCAGTTTGAACCACGAGTTTCCTTGTCACTGTTTTCACATCCTCTTCCTTTCCCTGGGTAGATGTGGTTTGTGTGTGTTTATTGGCATAGTCCTGAGGAGAATGGAGCTCTGTCAAATCCTCTTCTCAAATGCATCGCCCCATCTTGCTGCTTTTAAGAAAGAAAGAACTACAAATCCTGCTCTGCTTTGCTGGGAGAATCACGTTTGTGGTTCTGAGCTGAAGTTGTCTTCAAAGTACATGGGTTGAGAGCCAAAAGAGAGGCAGAGGTGATGTTTTGCAGGGCTGAAGATGCAAAGTCCCTGAACTGCCTGTTATGTCTAGTGCTGTGTGTGGAAGTCATGTGCATGGCTGGTGGTGTTTGGGATAGGAAAGGTGACGTCCTTTACCAAGTGACTTGTCTGTCACACCGCTGCAGGGGTTGTCACTTATCTGGAGAGATATGTTTTGATGTGATGAGGGTTTTGTTGGGTGTTCTGTTTTGTTTTCCTTTTAAGTCTGGTAGATCTGGATGGGTGGAGAGGTGAGTTAACGTGCTGTCAGCTCATATTTTGAGTCAGAAGTGACAGGAGCTTGTGTGGAAAGCTGCCACAGCGTTTGACTTGGGCAGCCCAGGGAAGGAGTGGCACTGGGTTAGCACCAGTAGTGTTATGCACTTGCACAACATGTCATTTAAAAATGTAGTGTCTGCAGGTTGCCTAGTTTGTTAGAGAAATACTTATGTTTTCAGTGCACTTCATGTGTTCAGATTTTAGAGAGGTGTATAAGGGAGCCAAGAAGCATAATGCATCTCGTGGGCTCATTAGTAGGTCATGTTGATTGCTCTAAAATGCCTGGCTGGAGCATGTGGGTGAAGAAAGGAGACCAGCTTCCACATCTAAAAGTGTTTCTTATTTCAATTCCAAAAAACAATTGGTGAAGTAATCCAAAATTGGTGGGGGAAAGTGCCAGGCAGGTGCAGATATCCAGAGGAGCACTGGAATGGTGTGGGATTCCCAGTGGGCTGGGGAGAGAAGGGAGTTGAGACGTGCAGACAGGCTACAGGGGCAGTGTGTAAAGGGCTTTCTGAAGTGTGGGCAGTGAGCATCTCATACCAATTCTGGGTTTGCTGCCTCGTTGGTGAAACAAAATGACACTGAACTTTTTGAGTTTAAAGAGCGAAAACTACAGGCAGGGTGAACTAATACATTCCATTTGATGGCTGGAGTTAGTATTTCCAAGCACTTGAAACCAGACCCTGGGTAAGCATGAACATGTTTGTCTTTCTGCTTTATAAATGGGAGCTGGACAGGTGTTTGTATGGACAGTGGGGTTTTTTCCCAAAACTTGAAAATCCATTTCCAGAATGAATGATTACAATTCCCACATCAGGTGGTCTCACCCTTTTGATGTACCTTCATTTAAGGAGCACAGGGTTATCATCGTGGGTATGGGGGCAAACTTCCAGTTTTAAGTGTGAAGATGCTTACAAACAAATGTTTTCTCTTCAAACCACAGGTTTGGTGGTACCAGTAACAACACAGCATCGTTTGGCACGTTGGCAAATCAAAACACCCTGACCTTTGGATCGCTGTCACAACAGGGTACCGGTTTTGGCACACAAAACAGTGGCTTCTCAGCTTTTGGGACAGGTGGAGGAGGTAGGAGAAGCTAAAATAGAACTAACCTAGCTGGCCTTGTATCTCTGGTTTTCCATGGAATTTGGGCATGACTCCTCAGCTCCTGGTCAAAAATCTGCCTGGTCCTGCTATAAGGAAGGTGCCTGTTCTGGAGAACTGAGTTGCAGGGTGGGGTGTAGTGTCTCCTCAGGCTTTAGCTCATAATTCCACCACTGATTTTCTGTGTGGCATGTCACTGTCACTCTTCACCAGCACACCTCACTGGAATATTGCTTTTCAACCCTTTTTGTGTGGTGGTTCTTTCTTCTCAAAGGCAAATACTGAGACAGATTTAAATCTCTTCAGCACCATGTGCAGAGGTATCTGTACTCAGCCTCAAAAGCACATACACCGCAAAACTGAGTTGCACCACCAGTAGCCAGATGTTTATCTGATGTAATTCTGTGAAGCTGCAGGGGTTTACCCAGGCCTGAGAGCTGTGCCTTTGAGAGGACCTGCTTGGTGGGGGCCTGCCTGGCACCATGGGCTTGCATTAAGCACAAACTCCACGTTGAGAAAGCAGCCCTCTCCTTTCCTGGGGAGGTGAATAAACCAGGCACGTTTCACAAGGCGGCTGCTAACGAATGGACTAGCTGATTAGCAGTGAAAGCAAAGCCCTCTTAGGAACCCAGACAAGTCACTTCTCTTCTAGATGGAGATCTGACTTTCATTGTTTGCCCATCGCTCTTTCCCTGCCCTAAGGCAGGAACGAAATGTTTTTCAGTCTGTGGCTGGGAGGGGACACTTACTACAGATCTTACTCTCTTTACCTTTTAACAATTACTTTTCTGGGTTTCTTTCAGGGTTTGGTTTTGGCTCACCCAACACGTAAGTACCATTTTGTGTCTAACTCTTCATTACACAGAGAAATAGAATCAGAAGAGTTGAAGGGCTTCTAAGAACAAGCTTTGAAAGTAGCAGTAGCATAGCATTTCTCATTTCCTTTTTAGTGGAGCTGCATAGAGCTCCAAGTCCAGGCTCTGGAAATGTGCCTGCCAGTGAGGTTAATCTTTTATGTAAGAGCAAATCTTCAGTTAGCTCATGCTCTTTCCCCACCTCTCAGGGACATGATGTGTGTGTGAATCTAGGATCTACTCCATTTATCAGGTTGAAACAGGGAATGAAATCGGTGCTTTTCTGGCTGAATTGTGATGATGATTTACAGTTAAAAGAGCAGGACTAAGAGCTGAGGTGAACTGTGGCATCCACTCTGCCACTGGTTTGCTCAGTTGCTTCAAGGAAGTGTCTTTTACTTTGTTTCCCTGTCAAGTACCTGCAGACAGTAGGCTCTAGACTAAAAGTAATTATTTCCAGCTCCTATGTGTTGATGTGGTATCAGGTAAAAGATGCTGGGAAAAGCAATGTGATCTCATGAGAAGCTTCTGATCCCAGGGAGATGAAATTTGTTTGAGAGATCTGATGAATTAATACTGCCTGAGGGGGAGACTGTAGCACTCACTGCTGTGTTGGTTTTTTTTTCCTTGCTCCACAGATCTTCCTCTGGATTTAGCGGATGGAGAAGCTAAGACCACCCTGAGCTCTCCGGTAGAACTGTGCTGTAGCTCCTGTGCTCATGAGTTACCTACATGATCAATGTCCTGACAGCTTTTTCTTTTAAATACAAGCTCTCAAACTTATTTTTAAGGAAAAGATTTTGCTTATTTTTATGCAACACCTGTTCTTGCTCTATATTAAACTATTTTATCTGCCTTGATGGTGTTGGAAGGGTTTCTCCCCTTGATCTAGAAGAACTAGATGTGTGCTGTGGTTACCAGCCCCATACTGGACTTGGCTTTCAGTTGGTCATCCCTTGCCTGGACAAAGGAGTAGCACAAGCTGGTTCCTTTTACAAACCAGCACATTTTTCATTGAAGAGAGAATGACTGATCATCCCTAGGCACTTAGGCTGAAGTTTGCCCTGCTAATTTTAAGTATAGAATGGGGCACGTGTTTATCTTGCTGAAGTGCTAAAACTGAGTCATGTGTGAGCCAGAGGCTCAGTGGAGAAATAGGAAATTATCTGAGAAGAATCTGGCAGCGTGCAGAACACGTTCCCATGGCAGTAGCATTCAGCAAAGAGGTGGGAAGCAAACGCTCTCCCTATTTTTACCTTTCTGTCAATTTTGCAGAACTCAGAAAATAGAACTCAGGTTATAGGGAGAACTTCTGGCCCTTAAATTTGAAGTGTGACCTCCAATCCAGAGGCATTAGTGATTTTGCAGCTTATGGCTTTGGCTGTTGGATTCTGCTTCCAGCTGCAGGGGTTTTTCTGACATGTAGGAGATTGTACTTTTTCCCTGTAGCTCTTCACTTTAGTCAATAACATTTGGGAAATTCTCATCTGTTTAGACTTGAACATACTGAGCAAATGTTTTAAAGAATGCCCTGAAGGTTTTCTGGACAAACTCTTTCTGTTTGGTGCATCTGACCTCCAAGGAACCCCAAAATGATGTAATGGGTTTTTGTTGCTCTGTGAAAAGTGCACTGTAAATAGCAGCTGGGGTATTATTTGAATACGTGCAGATGGGATGGGTTTGTTGTCTTGGTCCAGTTTGGACATTTTGGGGTACTTCTGCCTTTTGTATTTTCAGCAGAAATACTCTATATTTTAATTTTTCTTTTTTTAGTACTACACAACATGATGGGAGGTGTTGCTTTCTGGTTTGGTGGGGGTGTGGTCACTTTTTGGAACTGTAAATAGTTGACAACTGGTTGTTTTCAGATACAGTGCTATAAACTCCATTCTTACACCTATCAACAGCTCCTGAACTAATCACTTTATTCAAGTCAACTCAAACCAATAGTGCTGGGCCCAACTCCTCTCCTAGGTGGGCAAAGTCCTTCCTGGCTCTGTACCTGGGAATGATATTAGGTAGGTTATGACATTAGGTAGGTTCCCTTTGGCAGAGGAAGCCCACTGAAATGTGGGGAATACGGTGTATGAGGAGGGCTTATTTAGATACAGAGAGGCTTTGCAAGGCTCTAAGGTTTTACGTGTGCCCTGGATTTTGGACTCTGGCATGCCCCATGTTGTACTGGAGATGGCACTGGTGCTGGGTTTATGCCCTCCCTTCCCTGCTGAGGGAAGAGCCAGCACCAGGGACCCCGGTGCTAGAATGGAGGAGAAAATGGTCTGAAATGTGCTGGTTTGGAGATGGGAGAACAAGCTGAAGGTAGGTTGAAGTGTGCCCTCAAGGTATGTTTTCCTTGACTGTACAACACTCCTGAAGGCCTAGAGGTGATCCTGCTGGTCTGCTTTCCTTCCTTTCTTTATAAATAGCAGCTGACCCAAACCAGTGACCTTAAATTCTTTGCATTAATCTCCCCTCGCTGTGGCATGCGACACCTCCTAGCAAGGCTGTATCAGCTGTGCTCCCCCAGATAGCTAATAAACCTCTTGCTATGGAGAAGATTGGCTTGGCATGTGATGTTGGTGAGCTGAGCCAGTTAAAGTTTCTTTTTTGGAATGATGGGAGCAGTTGGGGATTGTCCCTGCTGTGCCCCATGGGACCTGTTTAACCCTCTTACCCTCTGAAGAGCCACAAGAATTGCTCCAGAACCTGTGTTTTCTTGCTAGTGCTTCCAAACTCACGACTGCAAACCCAAACCCCTGAACTATCTGCCCTTGAGAAGGAGGTGCTGCTCCTGGTTTCCATAGTAGCTGCTGGAGGAGCTGAGTAGCACAGGGAGGCTGATCGTGACCACAAGCCTACGGGAATACGCACAGGATGAGGCAAAGTCGGCTTTGGAGGGGGAGAAAAATCTGCATTTTTATTAGATGACTCAAGGGTTTGGCAAGTGTGTGTGGTGCTCAGTTGGTGGCTCCCAGAAGCTGTTATCGTCTGTCATCTCTCTTCGGTGGCCGATGATCTCGTGGCCTCTGTCCAGGCTTTGGCAGACAGGTGTGTCCAGCTGCAGGAAGCCCCCAGCTTGGCCAGTCTGGTAAAGGAGCTGAGGTCTGGCTGGGCTTGGAGCCCTCCTTTCATTAGCTGTAGTGTCTGTGCTGGTTCACCCCCAAAGAACTAAGGGCATCCCTTCCAGGGCTGCTCTGATGGAGCTTGTCACTCAGGGCTAATGTGATTGGGCCTTTTTTTTTTGCCCCCTGCCATTTCAGTAGAAGAGATCTTCCAAGGCTTTGATCAAAGCTGGGTTCTTAATTATTCCTAGGGCAAGAACACGTTTCATTTCCACACGCCTCCCAAAACTATGCCGTGGCCTGAGGTGGTGGAAAGCAGAGTGCTGGTGATGGTGTTACGGGCTGGGTGGGTGGGGAGAAGCCTGAGGTGTAGTGAGGATCTCCCCAAACCCAGGGAGAGACCACACCTGGGGATTTCTGCTTCCTCAAAGGCTGGAAGAGCACCAGGGAAGAGGGCCTTCTTCTGGGCAAAGGGCAAAGTGTCACTTAATTAGGCACAAAGAATTATTTAATCTCCTGTTTTAAAGGCTTTTGCTGTATAACACTCAGTACTGCAGAATACAGGCACCTCATGGAGTACCAGTGGTCCCAGCTGTACCTCTCTGGATCTCCCTCCTGGGAGGATGTCACTTCTTTGGCCACAGCAGTGTGGTGCAGAGGTGTGAACTGAGACACATATGTGTGGCATCCCTCTGCTGTGAAACCAAGGAGGGATCTCTGGGCTGAAGTTCTTCCTGTGCTGCTGGGTTATATCCCTCACCTCATCACATCACTCCTGGACACCTCCCTGCCTGAGCAGTGCCATGGGCAGAGCTGGCATGTTGCTGACCAAAGCCCTGGCGATGCTTCGTGGGGGAAAAAGCAGATGTGCTTTTGATGTGACCATCCTGCTCAGGGTGGGTTTATCGGCCTCAGCAGGGACCTGCCACAGTGCATGGGGTGTCTCAGGATCGGTAGGATCCCTGTGAGGGATGGTGGAGGTTGGAAAAGCACTGCTGAATGTCTTGGACCCTTGATCCAGGGAGTGAGGCCACAGAAAGGTGAGTGCAGGTGATGACACCACCTCTCTTCCCACCCCTTTGCCCAGGAGCCAGGACCATGGTCATGGCTGGGGCCAGTTTCTGCCCCTTGGCAGCAGCCCTGCCCAGAGCTGTCTGCCTTTGCCCCGTCACCCCACGTACGTGTCCCTGTCCGGAGGATGGAGTGACATCTTAGTTATCCCTTCTTAGTTTTCATCTGTCCTGCCCTTGTGTGTTCCTTGCAGCATTGCTTACAAGGAAAACTAATCCTGCAGGAGGCCTTGGCGTGAGCGTGTCTGGCAGGTCTGAGGGAGTTCTTGTTCCTAGATAAATGCCACGGTGAAGCCTGGGAAGAGATGGCCACAGCTCGGCAGGGTGACCAGCCCTAGCCCCACACCGAAACCAGCCTCATCCTTCCTCCCTCATGCACCAGTGACACCCCAGGATCCCCCAGCTCTTAAGAGAAGACCAGCTCTTCCTTGCTGAGGGCTTGGACCCACTGGCGGGCTTTTCGCCCCTGTGCACCTACGTGTGCCCCGACCTCCTGCCTCAGCTCCCTGGGGGCCCTGCAGTTATGCTCAGCACATTCCCTGTCTCACAGCATCCCCACCTCATTGTTCTGCAGCTTTCAGTAGGTCACAAAGCTCCTTCTCTGCAATTGTGTCTGTGTCTCCTGCCCCAGGACCGTGACTCCTCCATATGTGCCCTTATCCCTCCCATACATGCCCTTATCCTGCCTGGGCACACTCTGTGCTGCCAGAGCCTGTATCTGAACTTATCCTGTTTCCTGAACATGAGATACAAATGAAGTTGTGTCTTGCCAACAAGTACATTCTTCAAACAGTATGTTGGGGCTGTTGCTTGGCCCTGGTGCTGTGACGCTGCTCCTGGCCTTGGGCTGTGGTCCTGCCTCCTTGCAGCATCCCCTTCCAGTCCTAGAAGGCACAGGTACCCCCTCACCCCTTTCCCTTGGAGCAGGGTGCTGGAGGTGCTTCTGGATCCATGCTCCTTGCAGAACATCCCGTGGGTCCTGCTCCAGAGGAGCTTTGGTGTTCTGAGCACACTCTGCTTAAATGATGGCAGAACAGCTTCTGTGTCAAAGGTGAACGTAAGCTGTTCTGGTTTGAGGGGGGATTGGGGGGCAACCCTGAAGTTATGAATTGTGGTGGATTCAGAGCAGGCTCTCCGGGGCCACTGTCCCATGCGTGGGCTTGTTGCTGGGACTCTGTACCCAGGAGGTTTGTGGGGGGACACAGATACTGCTGCAGGCAGCCTTGGCAGCAATCCCCATGCAGGTTGTCTGGGTTGCTCTGCTGTAATTACATGTGTGCAGCACGTGATGCAGTATTATTATTTTCTTAATGGGTGCCTCAAGGCTCTTTGGTGTGTTGCTACAAATATTTAGCCTTAAAACTCGAAAACATGAAGGGATAGAAAGGAGTGTTTGCAGCTGCTGTGCAGGGGCAGCTTAACGGGATGTGAGAGAGAAGAAACAGGAACCAAAACCTGATTTGCATTTGCAGAGGGAAACCCCTGTGAGAAGATCTGAGCAGGGGCTGTGGAGGCATTATCTTCACACCAAGGAGCTGCTGCCTCTGTCTGCTTAAAACTGGGTTTAGAAAAGCATCAAGCCAAGTGACAAAGCCTCTGGAGAGGTCAGGTTTGATCTGTAACCCCATATTTGCATGCACACTGGGATAAAGGATGGGCACTGGTGTTACCTGAAGCACCAGACCTGGGTTCCCCCATTGCCAGAGCTCTGATGCCTTCAGCAGCCTCCAGCTTTCCCACCATCCTCCTGATCCTTCCCAGCACCCTTTCCCCTGTCTCTGTGCAGACAGTAAGCAACTGGGCACTTTCAGCTTCTTTGGGGTGTCACCCAAAACAGCTGTGAGTTGGCTAGTGTCCCCTCTCCACCCCTCCCTCTCTCCAAAACTAGGACATCTAAATTTAACCTGCTATCAACAGATGAGGCTGGAGAGTTTTCACTCTGGGAAGGAATCCCACTCAGACCCTCTCCCCTTCTCAGGCTCCATCCGCGTGCATTCCTTTCCTTGAGCTGTGACCTCCCCTGTGTTTCGTTCCTGCCCTTCCCCTGCAACAGTTGGGTTCATGTTGCTGGTGGAGTGTCCCAGACCAGCTCACGCATCGGTGGTTTGGGGTGATGGTGCCAGGCCTCCCCGCTGCCAGGCAGCAGCGTGCAAAAGGCTCTTGTGCAGCAAAGGTTAGCTGGAGCCTTAAAGGGAATTAGCAGGCTGGTAACGGGGGTTTGTTTGCTCAGGGGAGGTGCAGTGAGGGCCAGATGCTGGTGTGAGGTTCACCGTGTTGGGGTGCATCCCCCAGATAAGGGTCCAGCACTAGGAAAGCCCTGAGCATGGTGCAGCTCCACCAGGCGAACCAGGGGGATCCCAGGGTGCTGGGTGGGAGCTGATCTTGCAGCAGAGCGAATCTTTGCTGCTCCTTGGGCAAACCTTGGTGCTTCATCTGGACTGGATCTGAGCGCAGCAAAACTACTGAAATAACCAGCAACAGAGCAGAGAACTGCATCTTTTCCCTGGGAGCAGCTAGCGGGGTGCACCTGGGGCAGGAGCTGGGGTGCAGACCAGGGTGCCCTGGGGATTAGCAGCTGAGCGTGGGGGATGCACTGCTTGCTTGGGCCAGCACCCCCTTCCTCTCCAAAAATAATTTCAGCAGTTTACTGGAAAGCAAACGAAACCTAAAGGTGAAATCTCTTTTTTTTAGGGGGGCAATGAACGATACAGTGAGCACAGGGGGGTACTTCACACCCAGCCCGGTGCCACGGCAGCTTTTAACCGCTGTGTTGCCCTGTTTTGAACGGGATGAGCTGCCTTGCTGCCCAGCGTGCTGGGGCCTGGCTGGGGGCTGTGTGCTCTCTCCAGATGCAGCACTTCGAGCATCAGGAAACCAAACTGCACGGAAGTTGGGTGTCTGCCTGTGCCAACCAGCTCAGCTCCATCCTGCTGTCGCAAGATGCTCAGCAGCCTGGTAATGAAAAAGTCAGGATGCTGGCTGGTATTTTTAACCAGAAATCTCCCTGCTCTATCTGATGTGGTGCAAGAACCGAAATGGAGAGGAAACTCCATGATGCTGGTGGCAAATGCAGTGTCTATCACCACCCTGAACTGTAAGTGCAGAGGTGGCAGAGACCCTTCCTTTGAAAACACCCGCCACCCAAACGACAGCAGGCAGGCACGTTTGAAAACTTCACTTTATTTCTCTGTTATAAAAGCAGGGTTTTGGTTTTTTTGTGGGGTATGGGGTTTTGTTTTTTCACATCTCTGTAAGTGTCCAGACTCGGTACAGCTCGGGTTTGTTTTCACAGTATCTCTGCAAGACCAAGGATGATTCTTATTGCTGTGCCAGGAGCCAGGGCAGGAGGGATGGCGTGTGGGGGCTTGGGCAGCCCTGGCCTTATCCCTGCTGTGGGACCCAGCCTTGCTCTCAGCTCCACAGCTCTCCCTCTCCTCACTGTGGCTTAGTATTTCTGTGGATACTCCGAGGGGCTGTCCCTCTCTCCTCACAGCTCATCTCGGTGTTAAGGGTAGGAAAGGAGAACCCAATGGCCCATGATGTTCCTGGGCACGTTGGCCATGCTCAAAGGTGTCTGCCAGCCCTGTTCCACTGCTGGGTGCAGGTGAGGGTCTTGGCCAGCACCCAGCCCTGTTGCTTCCCACCCTGGATTGCTGTGGGGTTTGGAGAGGAACAGTCAGACTACCCTCAGCTGGGGCCATGAGGAGCTGAGCATCGGTGACGAGAGAGGTGAGGCACGTGTACGTCAGTGTCCTGCATTGGTGCCCCATCACATTCCCCATGTACCCTTTGGGCATGCCTGGTTCTGCCTCTGCAGCACCTTACCAGTGCAGGATGCCCGTGTCCCCAGGTGTTTTGAGTCCCTGTGGGACCCTGCCAGTCCCCATCCTACCCGTATGGCTGCTAACTGGCCGCACTGACAGCGGTGGCTTTAGCACCCCTTCCCTCCGGCCACCGTTCCTTCCTGCTGCTATCTGTCCCCATCAGTTTTGTCATGAAGCAGCATGTTGGGAACCCCCAACAAACCAACCCATCACCTTTAATCGCAACGCGTGATGTCTCAGAAGAGGCAGTGTTGCTTGTCTGTGCCGTGTCCAGTGATGTGAATGGAGGTGGAGGGACACGGGTCAACCTAGGCACGGGGTAAGGGCGTTCTTTAGGGAGGGAGAAGCCCATGCAAAGCCGACCCCAACGTGAAATCTGAATTCCATATTTACTGCTCAGTGCCCCGGGATGGATCAGCCGGGAGGTCGCTATCGAATCGCATGGACGCATCCAGCCCGCCGGGTCGAGGGAGTAGGAGGAACTAGAATTGCTTAATGCACTGGGGAGACTAAGTCCAACACAAAGCTAAGTGGAAAAGGACGTAGGTGATCCCTGAATGTGGTTTTTGGTGACTGAGAAGAAATCTTTCCTTGGAATTCCTTCGTGCAGCTAGTTAAGACACCCGGGTCTGATTTCTTCGACCCAGGACTGTAAGTACTCAGCACCTGGAGACAAAGTGAATACCAGACAAAAGAAATACCCCTTTCTGCTCCCACCCGTGGGACTGCCTGCAAGTGCATCTCCGTGGAAGCCGGGATGCAGGGAAGTGTTACCAGCCACTCGCTCACTGCTCGTGTTTCATCCTCTTCTGTGTGTATTGCCTAGGAGAAAATGCAGACGTGTCCCAGAGGGCTGTGCCAGTGGAGCTATACTTAGGCTTTGAATCCGTGTAAGAAAATGGAGTTTAATACAGAGAGTGACTGTGCAAGTCAAGAGTCTCCCCAGCTTCATCCTTCGCGGTCCCAAAGCCTGGATTTAGGCAACCTTTGGCTCATGGATTTGGGTTTGATCCAGTCTATTCGTTCACGAGCTTCTTGTAATGCTGGGCTTCCTGCCTTGGAGAGGGCGGCTCCGCAGCTGAGCATCTCTGAGCAGCAGTGTGTGGAGGAGGGTGGGCTCCCCTGGGAATGGGGGTATGGCTGCAGGGACCCAGGACCCTTGTGTGCTGGTTTGAGACTGTTGTGGAGGCCAGGGGGACGACACACATCATCTTCTAGGCATGCGTTCCCCAGGCAGGTGTGATGTTGAACCTGTTGCCGAAGTAGGTGGTGTGGCTTTGGAGAAGTGAGGAGAGGAGGAGTCCTTGCTGTGGATGCCCTGTGTGGAGGATGAAGATGGCAATAGCAGCTAATTGGTGCGTCTCCGAGGGGAGAGCCTTCTGAGCAGCGTGTGTGGTTGTGGGACCTGTTCAGGCCAGCTCAGCAGGGCCAGGCTGGCATCTGGAGTGCTGAGCTCTCTCTGGTTTAGCTCTCAAGGCAAATTGTTAACAATAAGAAGAAATGTTATCACAGGGAAGGAGCTGCAAAGGGAAGGGGAAGTGATCTGCCCCAGGCCCTGTGCTTCGGCAAGAGAGCAGATCTGCTGCTCCTCATCCTGTGCCCTGTCCTCCAGATGCCATCTCTTCTGCAGAACTTCCTCTGCCTGCAAACCCTCCATACAAATGGCTCCTCTGTGCGCATCTGGTTCTCTCTGAAGCCATCTGGTCTTTCTTAATCCCTCCCAGTTTCACCTCCTGCTCCAAACACACCTTACAGGAGGACCTGCGCCCCAGACAGGGGCGTTGCCCTGCTTGCCCCTTCTCATGCGTTACCCTTGGCTACACAGATGTTCGTGCCACAACCAGACAGGTACAGTACCGTGGCCTTTGTGCCCAATCCCTGGTTGTGTAGGTCATGACGTCATTTGGAAGAACACTACCTGCTACCCCGGTGTGATTTGGTATTATGGGCAGAAGAGCTTCTCATAGCGTTGGCTTCCAGAGCTGGCTGGGGATGGGTGTCTGTTATTTTCAGACGTGGCGGTTCCTGAATTATGGATATTGCTGGGTAGGCTTGGCAGATAAGATCTGCCCCTCACTTACACCCATGCATCTCCAGTGACTTCAGAAGGATCCTTTTTATATCCTGCTCTTCTTACAGCACCATCGTTTGGATTTCACGGGGAAAACGGGGCAACAAAGCGTCGCCCGACAGCAGCGGGTGCACGAGCTGTCAGCTCTTACACCATGAGAGGTGAGACCGTGAGCGAGCTGGGCAAACATCCGTGTGTCCTAAGGATAGACCTGGTGGGACATCCCCCTCCCCTTGATTTATGTTGTCTGCCAGGGCCGCGATTCCAGCTGTGAGATTACCCCATAGGATAACGCTAACGGGAGGCTGCGCTCACCAAGCTTGCTTGCTGCCCCTTCTGCAGAGCAGGGAGGTGGCCTGGTAGCTCCCACTCAAGAGACATCCCACAGCAGGTTTGTTATTTGCATTGCTTTGAAACTGAGATTATTCCCATGCTTCCTTGATCCAGGTTTAAAGCTGGGAAGACTCTCTTTCTCACACGTCTTCCCATCTCATGCCCTTTTCATCCATCAGCCTGTGCCAATCGATTCCTCGTTCCACAGCTTCCTCCCAGGTGTTCCCTAGAAAGAACATTCTGCCTGGTGATGGGTTTTTTGTTGGTTTTTCAAACGTAGCTTTAAGGCAAAAGTTTGGCAATGCAAAGCAAAGTCTACATAAGGCCGCATGACTTGTATTTGCAACTCAGAACCTTACAGCTTAGGAAAAAAACCCAACCAAAACAAAACAAAACAAAAAACCCCCAATAAAAATCCTTATCTTAAATAGTCAACTTCTTGTTCCAGGAACTTGTTTCATTCTCAACTAAAAAAGGAAAAAAAAAAAAAAAAAATCAAAGTTAAAAATCCCAACTCAAATGTTCTGGTTGTTCTGGGCAGTCTGGACAAGCTGATGAGACTGAATTTCAAACAGTAACTAAAGAAGGGAAGAGGGGGAGAAAAAAAAAAAGCTATACGGGTAGACATCAGTGTTGGTTTCTTCCCTTAGGAATCCAGTGATGAGACAGACCCCAGTCCAAGGTCTCCTCTAGCTTTAGCACAGTGAAATCCGTCCCAATGGGAGAAGGTAGAATGGTTGCATTTGTTGAATGAATAAAAAGTGCATTTTGATTTTGCTCAGACTATAGGTGTGTGTTCTAATACCTAAGTGATTGTTGTACTCTGCTTTTGTTTTCTCCCTTTCAGTGCCGGGACGCCAGGTTCACATTACCGGTGTTTTGGAGGTATCACCACGAGCGGTGGTCCATCCTTTGGCCTCCACATGAGTACCTGAGCATCATTGGCATTGGGTTTGACAAGGGCACTGGGTGGTATTGGCTCATTCTTGCTAAGGACCTGGGGCTGCTCTTGAGCAGAGGGCTCCTGCAGCTTGGCACGGTGCCCCAAGGGTCTGCTGGGATTGACCTCGATGCCCAGCCTCATGCGCCATTTGATCGTCTGCAAGGTCACCATCTCGTTGGTGGCCGTGTTGGTTGCGACCAGCCAGGTGGTGAAGCTCTGATCCCGGTGGATGCTTGTGAGCTTGGCCACGTTGCTCTCGCTGACGGGCACTGCCCACGTCACGCTCGGGTAGAAGTTGTCATTCATGCTGATGTTGAACTTGGACTCTTTCTTGGTGGGACCCACGATGGTGCAGGTTTCTGTTGTGTTTCCATACCAGGGATAGTTCACTCCATCTGAGTCACTGATGGCCTGGATTTTCCCATCCAGTAGATCTGGAAGCTCCCAACTTGACCTGCCATAATCAACAAATTATGGATAATGCGTTAATTAATTAGTTTAGAAACATACAGCACTTCAAGGAAGGAGAGGGAGTAGCTGGGAACATATTCCCCCTTTAGCTTTTACTGGAGATTGTGCCTTTCACGCCATCCTGCCAAAAAAGCTCATCCTTGCTGTTAAAACTGCATCTGGGAAGGTCCAGGATGGATGGCTGAAGTCTGTCCTGCTTCTGAACCTCACGGAGGAGCCGTCGCCCCGCAGGGCCAGGGCTTTCCTTGCAGGGACCAGTGGCTACCTGGACCTGTTTAAGGTAGGTCGGTGTGTGTTTCAGGAAGACTGCAAAGGGTGTAGGTGCTCAGGAGAGCTCTAGCATTGTAGGTATCCTCTTGCAGCTCCTTGGTGGTTCAAACATGGCTGAACACGAGGACTCACTCCAGCACCACGTTCAGGACCTCAACTCTTGTGCTGGTGAGAGCAGGGCTCGGGGCTGAGTCACATTGTCTCCATCCTGCATCTGGAATATTGTGTCCAGTTCTGGGCCACTCAGTCCTACAAGGACAGGGAACTACTCAAAAGAGCCCAGCGCAGGGCCACCAAGGTGATGGAGTGGAACCCCTTCCTTATGAGGACAGGCTGTGGGAGCTGGGCCTCTTTAGCCTAGAGAAGAGGAGACTGAGGGGTGACCTCATCAATGTCTACAAATATGTAAAGGGTGAGAGTCAGGAGGATGGAGCCAGGCTCTTCTCGGTGATGGCCAGCAACAGGACAAGGGGCAGCGGGTGCAAGCTGGAGCAGAGGAAGTTCCATGGGAATATAAGGGGGAACTTTTTCACTGTGAGGGTGATGGAGCACTGGGATGCTGCTCAGGGAGGCTGTGGAGTCTCTTTCTCTGGAGACATTCAAACCCACCTGGACATCTTCTTCTGTGATTTAGTCTGGGTGATCCTGCTCTGGCAGGGGGAGTGGACTAGCTGATATTTTGAGGCCACTTCCAACTCCTAACACTCTGTGATTCTGTGAATAGCACAAAATCTCCCATGTTGGCAGAAGAATGGGCAAGCTCAGAGCCAGGGGTGATGTGACAGGACACCTAAGCAGCAGAAGTGAAACCCAGTCCTTGGCTGGACCATAACGCCTCCCGCTGCCCCGTTCTGCTCTTTCTCTCCAGTCTCAACCTGCAAACACTTGTTTTCTCTCCAGATAAGCTGCTGTCCCTCCCTGGTGTCTGCCTGGCACTGGAAGTGTAACCCATCCTTCTCCAGCCCTCGGACAGACTCAGTTCAAAGGCTGCGCTCCGGGCTCCGCGCCGGGGATGGTATTACAGTAATCGGAGAATCCGAGGTCAGCCAGCCCGGGAAACCACCCGAGCTGTCTGGGTGCTGTGCCCTGCCACCAGCAGAAAGGTCAGCCTTTCGAGCAAGAAAGTGACAGTGGTCCTTGTTACCTTGTCATGAAGCACACCTTGGGTGGGGTTTTCTTTTTCCTTTTAAATTAACTCCAGTCTAATTCTCAAGACTGGGTGTGCCAGCGGAAGCAAATCACTGCACACCTCCTGGGGGAGGCACTGAGGTGGGGTAACACAGACCCCTTGCTTGGCCCAGCCCGGGTGTTTTAAGGCCAATCTTTGATGAATCAGACTGGTAGAGGTGGTCCTTATTTACCTTCTACCTCTAGATTACAAATCAGCCCCTCCCCACCATCACCAGCCTGCCACTATGTCCCCACTGCTGCAGCAGCAGGAGGGACTGTGTGGCAGCCGCAGCAGCTGGCTCCCAGCAGCTCCCAGCATGGCATTTACACTTGACCCTGCCGTGGGGCTGGGATGTGCGTCAGCCTTCCTCCTGGTGCCCCCACCCCAAGCCCTGTAGCTCCCTTGCTGTGGGGACAGGGTTAATCTTGGGAGACAGAGGGGACGTACTCAGGCTCCTCAGCCTAACTGCCCGACCCCTCAGTAAGTCCAGTGCTGAGGCTTAAAATATCCCTTGAAGGGAGCAGGGGCCGTGGCTGGGTGCTGATGGGTTTTTGAGGGGGTACACATCAGGCCTGGCCTGCTCTGCTGCAGAGAGCTTTGGGCTGAGCTGCTCCTCTCCGCTGGCCAGGACTAACGTGACTGTCTCAGAAGGCTGCTCTGATTGTTAATTAGTTAATGACCGTGAAGTGCCTCCATGTTTGTAACCACTGGATCGTTCAGCTGTTTGCTGTAAATGTCTGGCTGTAGCTAGAAGATACCGCACGCAGGGGGATGGAGGAAGAGGGGGGAGGTGTTAGAGATCTGATTTATCTTTCTCTCATGCATGTGGGGGTCCTAGCAAAAATCCCCTCCCTCCCTGCACCGCAGCAGCATTGGGTGATGAGCTGCATCACAGCGGCTGCTTTGCAGGTCAGGCAGGAACCGCGGGCAAAGCAGGACACGGGATGCTCCAGGGAATGCAGGGATGCTCTGAGCAGCAGGACGGCGGAGGGGGAGGGAGGTTAGCAGCAGACGGGGGTTATGCAAGCGCAACATCTTCCCGCGCAGATTTACGGGCTGCTGTCAGCTACGCACCGCGGCTGCAGCATCCTCCCTCCGGAGCGTGTAGCCAGCAGGCAGAGGGAGTCCTTTCCCCGGGAGAGAATTTTTAGCAAAGGCACCCAAAAGGAGATCCCTGAACGGCCCTGCCAGCACCCCCATCCCCCGGAGAGATGCTTATATGCTTCACTCTCTAAAGCTGAGCCATCCTGGCTCACCGGCCCCCCACTCGCCAGGGAGAGCTGGAAAGGGAGATGCTCGGGAGATGTGGGATGAACTCAGGCAGGCGGATGAGTGGAGGTCGTGCTCTGCGGCCCCCACCTCCCCCCACGGCACAGCCTGGCTCTGAAACACCATCTGGGGGCTCTTTCTCTCTTTCAGCAGATGGCTCAGGATTTCTTCCCATTCAGGAGGTGGCGGGTACTCCGCTTGGTTGTCACCCAGGGATGAGATGTGACAGTTTCCTGGAGGTTCGTGCTGTGATGGGAGTGCTGCAAAGGTGCAGCCACATCATCCCTGTGGGTGTGGGGATGCCGAGCCAGGACCTGAGATGCTTCAAGAGGGTGATAACCCTCACCCCTCCCCCCATCCCCAGCTGCTCCAGCCTACTCGGAGGAGAATCAGGAGGAGGATGCTCAGAAACCACAGGTCAGCTTGTCCCCACCTTCATTCCCAGTAGACATACCTAACCTCAGACCAGCAAGGAATTGTGGGACCTTCTCAGGGCTTAAACAAGAGCAAAAAGTCTAGCTGACTCAGGGCCTGGGCAGGTTGCTGAGAGCAGGATGCTGCCTGCAGAGCCTGAGAAACCCCACCACAAAGCTGAGGTGTTTGTGAGCAGCGTGGCCGTGCTTGGGGTGGCTCAGAAGCGCACCCTGCTTCAGGAAAGGCGTGGGCCTGAAGGGGGAAGAAGAAACCACCCTGTCTTTCTCTGTGGGGCACGGTGTAGTTCTAGCCAGTGTGGTTAACCCTAGGGCTTTCTAAGCCATTGTGCTTTATCTGCAGAGCTTGGAGGTTAAAAAAAGAAAGAGGCCTTATGACGGTCCCATGAGTGGAGCACAAGCGGAGGCTGCGCAGCGGCTGCTGCTGGTGGTGGTGGTTGCCCCTCTCCTGCTTCTCCAGCAAAGCCCGGTGCCGGCGGGGTTGGTAACCTCCGCTCGCAGAGCCTGTCTGTGTTAAATAATACACCAATGACTGTCCTTTCAGATGATTTTGGAAAGAACGCTATGGAATGATCTTTGGCTGCATCAGCATCTTTCTGTGGTGGTGGCGAGCCAAGGAAAGACCAGAAATTGCCCAGTAAACACTTTGCTGACAATAGCAGGGGAGAGGTATGAAAAGAAACCAACGTGTCTGGTTTTGTCAGTTTGCTATAGCTGATCAGCCCCAAAATCGGTGGTTTCTGCCTTGTAACACCAATAAGATTGCTTCTGCCATCTCTGAAACCTTTAGAGTTGGTATGAGCATCGCTAGAGACCAGAGTTGCCAACAAGCCCTTCTCAACAAACGTCTTGCTACCAGGAGAAGGAACTCTGAGCTATTTCTTGTGGCCCTGCTGCTGACAGCTGAGCAGCTTTATGTAGGTTTTAGCCTCCCAGTCCTCACTCAGACGTGTTCCTTCCTATTCCATCACATGAAAGGAAGCCCCTGGCTCAGCCATTGCCCTCTGGATGGCTGCCCCACAGCCCAAACCAACGCAATCCAAGCGCAGCAGCCTCCAGCCTCAGGCACCCGCAGTGACAGGGGTATATTCAGTTAACCTTTTCCAACAGGCATCAGGCCCTATCCTATCCTCAGCCCCAGGTCCTTAAAGCCAGCTTCTAATTAGTCATAGGCCAGGCAGACTCGCACAACCTCGTGCTTTCCAACACCCTTCCTCTCCCCCAATGAGGGATGCCCTGCTCGGGTGCTCAGCGCAGGTACCAGCACAACGTGTGGGTGCAGTGAAAAGTCGTCTTGGGGGTCACACGTCCCTGCTCCTCCCTGCCTCCCTCCACCACTGTGCCTGTGCTGAATGGAAACCTGACAATCAGAGCGGCTTCGTTTTGATTTGGCTCTTACAGTGCCTCTCTCACCTACTCGGACACATCAAACAGTTCAAGCCAGGGTTCTAGAGAACAGGAAGGAAATTTAAGATTTTCTTGCCCAGCTGAGCTGGTCAGAAGTGTGATGCTGGGGTCCCTCTCCCTCCTCATCCTCTGGCAGCATGGTCCTGCCTTGTTGCTTGAATCGGCACTGATATTTGATGTCTGTCAGTTCAGGGAGTAAAACCAGAAGAAAACTGGAATTAAGAGACAAATTTCTCCTGGTTTAGCTGAGCAGGCTCAAGTCAGATCAGACTATGTGTTTAAGTAGGATGAGGTGCATGCTCACAGCACAGGTAAGGACCAAGGGCCACACAAGGGCAGCCAAGCCTAAACCCTCAGCGGGGTAAATTCCCATGGTGAGCCGACCTCTCTTTGCTTCCCATGGAAGGCAGACCCTTTTCTCCTTTGGTTGAATCTGGTTTTAATTGTGTTTTCCCTCCCAAGGACTGGGGTTTATTCTCTTGACAAGTTGATTTCTCGAGTTCATTGTGTCTCTGCTGCAGGGCACGGAAGATTTAATCTCGCAAGAGCGAGATGCCTGGTAATGTAAAGTGATGATGTAATGCTGCCCAGCTGCCCCATCAGGTCCTCCTGGGGAGGAATATCTACCTGAAACTTCTCCAGATCCTTGGCTGATCCTATTCAAACTCTGATGTATTCATCTTTCTGCTTTGCATATCTCCATCTGCACTGTTTCTTGCATATCTCCATGGAGATGAAGAAACAAGGCTGGATAATGCCATTCCAGTGTTGCACAGCTGCTGACGTGGGTCCCACCAGGTGCTGTGTGACCGACTACGGACACCAACACCCACCCCAGGAGATGACAACGGGGACCTGGTCCAGCTCTGCTGCCTGACCCTGATGCCTCCCATTGCACAGCAGCTTCCCTCCCCAAAGGTGCAAGGTAAAGCCCTGCTCGGTGTGGGGGGTCAGTAATACCCACCATGGGGCTGAGCTGGGGTTTGCCCCAATTCTGCACAGGGTGGAGGGGCAGAGAGTACATCCACACCCTCACACTGGGAGTTCTCACGCTCCCAGCAGCTCCCACTGACTCACACATAAAATAACACCAGCAGTTCCGTGTTATCCAAGCTTCAACTATTTTTCCTTTACCTTTAAAAACCGCCACATTCAGCCCCAAAGCTGCCAGTGCCACTTTAAATGCCTGTGTCGATATTATCCCCTCCTCAGCTAACATCCCTATAGCAGCGTTATGCACAGCTCCATCTGCTCCAGTATTTCTCAGCTGTTTCTGTCCTCAACCCAATGGGCAGCTTATACACAGCTAACAACTTTGGAGCACGAAAGTGAAAAATTAATCCAAAGCCTGCCCTGAGCATCAATGCTCTGGTTGGCAGACTGGGTTTTTTAAAATATATTTTTTTTCTAATAATTTATATGATATATTAATATATTAATACATATTATGTATAAAATAAATGTAATTATTTTACTAATATCTATTATTTGGAATATATATATTATTTGGAGTTTTCTTTTTGCCTGCCACCACAGTGATTAAAAATATATATGTTCCTGTAGCCTCTTCATCATGGGACAAATCCTCTGTTGGCATAAATCAGTGCAGCTCCACGGAGGACAGCGGGATTACGTTGAGTTACGCTGGCTAAAGGCTTGGCCCATCCTTTCAGCTAGGTTTGTGTCCTGTCTCTCTATATATAATGGCCTTCCAAGAGCATGTTTCAATGGTGTTGAAAGAGGCCTTTCCTCCAAAACGCCTTTATTTATAGCTTTCTGATGGCGTTGGGTCTATAGGAGGAGAGTGGAGGAGCAGAGCGATTCCTCCTTACGTTTGGGTAACCCTTTTATTTTTTAAATATCAGTTAAATGTCAATGAAACTCCTGGGAAAGCCAAAAAAAAAAAAATCCTCTTTTCCATGATTTTCTGGGTAAGAGCTCTCCTTCCTAGCTGCAGTGTTCAATTCTGGGTACCTGCTGGCAGCACACAGCTCATAGGTACAACTTTTGGGTTTGTCTCAGAACCTTCCTGCCAGAGAAGGCTGTAGGAAATTCCCATTTTAACCAGGGGGAAACTCAGGTGCAGAGGAACAGAAGGACACGCCAAGGTTCGTAGCCTACAGCAGCACTGGCAGAACAGCTCTCTGCCCAGCTCTCTTTATTGCAGGGGGATGTGAGCTGTATTTATATACGCTGGACTTCTCTGTTTCCCTCTGCAGCTGGTCGCTAAAGACAGGATTTCTAAATGAGCCTGAGAATTACACATGCAAATCCCGAAGGCCTGGAATTGGGAACATCTGAGCAACAAATTGTCCTTGCTAAAGATGGTGTTGGAGCCAAAAAGCCTACAGATTTTGGGCCTGTTGTAAGTACTTTTAAAAAAATCATCCCTTGGTGAGCCTCGCCGCTGGTGCTTGCGAGGTGCCAGGTTGCTTCTCCAGGCACTTTCTGCTTGAGCAGCGGGGGGATGTGGGGACATGGGGACAGAAGGGGGAACAGCCTGTCATTCAGGGGTGCTCCTCAACACGCCCTCCCCTCCAGCCCATATCTTACAAGGCGTATTCGCTTTACATCTGAGACGCTGAACCCGTGTCCTTATCTGGGCTCGCAGGGAGGGAGGAAGGGATGGGGGGCGGGGGTTGAGGCCTTCAGGAAGGCACTGCGCTAAGTCAGAGTTTGTCCTGCTCTCTGCCTCTGCTCCCTGTTCCCATCCTCTCTCAGCCTTCCTCCCATGGCTTTTTATTTTTCTAAGCCACCCAGAATGACCCCCGAGGGGCTGAGCCAGCATCCCCCTGGTTTTTCATTTCAGATGAGAGACTAGGAGTGCTGCTTAGACCTGACCTTTCCTGTCCTTTCTCCCTTTTCCTCCAGAGACCCGACAGCATCAGCACCTCCAGCCACCCAACCATCTGCCAGCTCTGGGCTCTGTAGTCAGGGCTCGTCCCCATGGCCGGACAGAGGGATTCCTGCCGCACCGGGAGCCTGCACCAGGTGCTGCCCAGCGCCCTGAGCTGCAGAATCGCTGCTCAGTGCAGGCAGTCAGAGATCAGGTGCTGCTGCTGATTTAACCATGGGCCAAAGCCTGCAGCAGTTTGGTGAGCGATCTGGGGTGGGGGGAGGGTCAGGCAGATGTGACTTTTTTTTTTTTTTTCCGGTGGGGAGGGAGGTGACATTCTACTTTGACTCATTCCTGTTTCACTATGACTGTCTGGCCTGTAAGACAGGGCTTTTGATGTGCAAAAAGCCCCAGTTTTTCCCCTACCTCACAGCCATACCTCTACATTCCCGCTCTTACGTTACTCAAGACGATGGCAATGTGAATTTCTCCCCCTGCTCCGAGGAGAGGCAAGAGATTTGGTTACTAGGGGGTTAAATCCATCTTGTTCTTTCCCTGCAGACTGCCTGCTACTGTGGGCAAAGCAAGCAGGGTTCCTCCTCTGACGTTAAAGTCGGTTCCCAAAGCTGGTGGGCTACCTAGCTGAGAGCCGTGGTGGCACGCTGCAGCGGCAGCACAGCACGCTGGGGACGGCACCGTGCCACAAGTGTCAGCCTTTGGGTTTCCCTGGGGCTCATCAGGGGATTTACCCTGTAAGGGATGGGGAGGGAGGCTGAAGAGAGGAGCTGGTGGTCAGGGGAGGCCCTTGAGTATAACATGTACCCAAACAAGGGGTGCCTGGCGTGGCAGGGCTGACCTGGGATCTCAGGATCCCCAGTGCTGCTCAAAAACTGTTCTGAGATACAGAATTGCTTTCGGGTTCCAAACAGAACAAGTGGGGTTTGGTTAGGGCTCAGGCACATCCCCATGATAGAAGAACACCCAGCCCTTTACAAGGGCAGGGACAAGCTCTCCTATATTTTAAATGTACCAGAATGCAACCGAGTGGGACTGAGGAGCTGGGGCTTAAAATCAAACCACCAAGGTCATAATTTTTGGCTTAACCCAGTACTTCCCAGCCAGGCCATGGCTCTCCTGCACCTTTTTCCCATCAGGCAAACGCACCCGGCTCGCACGCGCTCTTGGAAATACTTACATGCCCTGCTCCCCGTAGTGATTGTAAAATTCCATGTGGCTGCAAGCCTGGATCCAGCCCACGATCCAAGTCTCCTTCTTGGGAATAGGGGGCACCAACACTTGCGCAGAGGCTCGGAAGTGAGGGGTCCGGTAGCGCAGGACCACGCTGGAGGACTCGTCAATGCTGGTGGGGATGGGATCGATGGAGGCTTTGACTTCAATCACCGAAATACTTTCCCGGAAAACTTTGGATTTGCAGCTAATACTCTGAATACAGCCCATGGCATACCCCGAATACAGTCCAACGCAGCTCCTAGGGTACTCCAGCAATCCTGGGGAATATTAGGCATTGAAATTATCTGGTGCTAGATCAATTACAGATCTTCTTGGTTTGTAATCTCAAAACTGATATCCATAGGATAGAAAATTCATCACATAAAGCCTTAATTGGAGTATCTGTCTTACATGTACTGCTCCTATTTTGAGGTTAGCTGCACTTCAGAAGCAAAAGGGCCTTTAAATTTTGTCTCCCCTTTTAATGACCCATTAAATCTCTCACTCAAACAGTCTTTGGGTTAAAGAAAAGGGCTCTTGAGTTCAATAAATAGCGGTGGTGCTCTTAGCTGATATATTTAGTCTTTCCTTAGCCGCGGTCTGTCATTCACCATCAAACATAGGACCAGCCGGTATTTCCCTTTATTCTTTGGATGAAAAGCAGAATGTTGATAGACACATCTACATAAATAATGAAATAGTTTTTTAGCCCCAGCTTGTCACAACCGGTGTGGATTTCCACTTCCTGACTTGCAGTTGTTCATAACTTCCTTTCGCACAAAATTACAATAATAACAGACAGAAACGGCTGGTGGAAAATGCCCAAAGTAGCCAAATCTTCTGCTTCAGGGGCTCCTCTGCCAGCGGTGCTGGAGCGGCGGGTTTGGGTTCTGTTGTTGCTTTTGGTTTTTCTCCTTTAGAAATGAAGCCGTAAAGAATCAATCGGAGGGTCCTGGTCACGCAGGCGGGCTCCGGGGGCTGCGCAAGCTGGGGCAGAGGCGGTAGCGAGCCTCCCCCGCTCCGCCCGGGGCCGCGCCGCGCTCCGCGCCCGCTCAGCACCGCGGAATCGCTGCCCGTGACATCCCGCCGCCACGCACCGGCCCGGGAAGCGCCGGCTCCTCGGCTTCCCCCTTCTTCTTCCTTCTCCTTCTCCTCCTCTTCTTCGAAGAGCGGGTCTCCGCAGCGGCGTCCGACCTTCCTCCTCCTCCTCCTTCTTCTTCTCCTCCTCCCGCCGCCGCCGCTCCCGGGCGAGCCGGCTGCGCTTCAACCGGCGGGGCTCATGGGTGGGCGGCGGGGGTTTGCCCCGCACACGCGTTGGGGCCCCGCGGTCCTTTTGCAGGGCGGTCACAGCATCCCGCGGCGCCGGGGAGCAGCGCCCGAGCACCGGCCGCGCCGCCCAGCCCCGGCCGCCGCCGCGCACCGCGCCGGGCTCCCCTGCGCTGCGCGGGGGCGAGGTGCGGCGGGGAGGGTGGGGGGAGGCTGGGATGGGGAGGAGGGGGGAGGCGGGGAGGGCTCCTTCTCTCGCTGGGTTGTGGGGGGGTTTTTTAATCCTTCGCCTCTTTGCTAGATGCCCGGGGAGGTGAGAGGAGCGGGATCGGTGCCCCCGCCTCCCGGCTGCCGCAAGCTTCCTCCTCTCTCGCAATACATTCGTGCGTACCGGGGACGGCGCCGGGTTTCAGCCTCGCCGGCGGAGCGAAGGGGTTTGTGCGGGGGGGGAGGGAGGCTCCCGCACCGCCCCGATCGCCACCGCGGCATCAAAAAGGACACCGGGTCAAACTTTGCAGAAACTCGCCCGTAGCCTTTCCGGACCCCCGGGTCTGCCCGGCCGCTCTCGCCGCCTGCCCGGGCAGAGATCCCGGCATGACAGCGGCTCCTCCGCCCGGCCGGCCCGGCGGGGGGATCGGCAGCAGGTCTCGGCCACCCCCAAGCCCCCCTCCCTCCTCCCTGTCCTCCCTCCTTCGCCCAGTCCCATCCCTCCCCCTGTATTTCGCTTTTAAACTGCAGCTGTTGAAGCTAAACCTCCTTTGCACAACCAGCATTTCCTCCCGCAGCTCCCTGAATTGTGGGTAATGTAGTTTTGATTATTATTTTTTTTTTAGAAACGTCCTTTTTTTCTTCCTTTTTTTTCCTTCTTTTTTTTTTTTTTTAAATTTAACGTGTTTTCTCTTGATTTCTCAGATTCAGATTTGCCTCTCCTGGCTGGAGCTCGGTTGGTAGGTTTGGTAAAAGGATACTCTGCTTATGTGCAAAACCTACAGCCCTCGGCTGGGTGGGCTGTGATTCAAGCAAGTGCAGAGCTCTCTCCATAGCAGCAGAGGGATGAGGGAATAGCTGGAATAGAGAGACACATCCGAGGCAGCAGTGGCCTGTGGGAGAGTTGTAAACTTGTATTCTGGGTGGTTTTAGGAGCAGTGTTGCTGGCCGGTCCTGCTGACCACCAGCCGGTTGAGCATCCGAATTTCAAGAGCTGGACACCAGCTGAGGTGTGTGTGTCCCGGTTTGTGGCAGTAGCTCTGTGTGTTGGGTGTTACGGAGGGCACTGGGTGTGCTTGTCCCCCATGACTTGTTTCAATATAGGGAACCCAGGGCACTGATGGGTAAAAATTGCTTTGCTGGTGCCACTCATGGTACATATAGTGATGCAGAGCTAAGTAAAGGCCTTCTAATCCTTCCCACCCCATGTTCTCTGCAGGCTTGGTTAGCTCATGCAGTGCCTGGCATTTTCAACACTGTGTGCTTGCTGTTTGCCCTCCAGCAGGTAGGAGAGACTGGAGTTACTGGGTGATCCTGACAAGAGAATCCTACAGGGCCAGAGGAGGAAGATCTGCTCTGTTCTGTGGGAAAAGCAGGGTATATCACTATGGTTTTCTTCTGTACGTTTCCCAAAGCATCAGTGAAATATTTATTTCCAATCTCATTGTCCCTGTGAAGGGCACAATTAGTCACTCACCCTCTGCCAGATGCAAGCGCTACAAACGCGCCCGAGTAACGAGCGAGTAACTTACTACCACGTAGTACAAGAAAGAATGAAAAGGAGCATCCCTGAGTGAAATATCCAGTCACTTCAGCAGCCTCCAGAAGGTGCTGAAATACTTTGACATTTCCAAGGCTCTTTCACACTTTTCAAACAAGCTCGTCACAGTTTCTTGGAGCATCATGAGGCTGGTGAAACGCGTGTGTTCTGCCGCTCTGGTTTCTCTGAAGCTTCAGCTGGGTCTTGCTTCAACTTGGCTGTCTCTGGTGTTCTGGTCAACTAGGAAATTGCGTTATCTCATTCTAATTAAATCAGCTTTTCATCTTCAGCTGGAATTTGATTTGGGTTTTGGTCATGCCTGTGTCCGCTGAGATCATAGAATCCCAGACTGGTCTGGGTTGGGAGGGACCCCAAGGATCACAGAGCTCCAACCCCCTGCCACAAGCAGGGACACCAACCTCCAGGCCTGGAGCTACACAAGGCTGCCCAGGGCCCCATCCAACCTGGTCTTGAACACCCCCAGGGACGGGGCATCCACCCCCTCTCTGGGCAGCCTGTTCCAGCCCCTCACCACTCTCTCTGTAAAAAAAAAGTGATGCTGCAAGCGGTGAAGGCATTAGCACACCCCACCCCGGTGGCATTAGGCTGTACTCAGAAGAGTTCCCAAGCCCAAGAGTGTGGTGGACTGATGGAATCGCTGGGGACATGAGGCCAAATCGTGATAAGTAAGAATCTGTAAGCAAGTGTCTGGTGATGCCCTGAGTTGTCTTTCCTTCTGCTGTTTCTTTGATGCACCTCCCCATGTCTCACCATAGTGCAGATGTGCTCCACTCCTGCTGTTGCTCCCTCAGCATCGTGGCCTGCGTTGCACCTCCATCTCCTTCCAGCACCTTTTCCAGGCACCCTACCGAAAGGCAGGGACTCTCCCCCACTGCCTCAGCAGTGACAAGTAAAGCCAGCCCACCAGAGCTGTGTAATGCCACACTAACGAGCCTGACCACATGTGCTGTAAATGCTGCAGAGTATCCTATTTAATTTTGGCCAAGCCCTCTTCTTCACCCCTGGAAGACCCCCACAGGCACACTGCAGGTTTGCTTGCAAGCACTCCATCATGAGCAGTACTTCTTGGCCACCAGAGTCTGGGGTCCACCAAAGCTGCCAAGCGAATTGCTGCGAAAGGGATCATCACTGACCCTCCTGTCCCACCCATGCCTCCAGCACGGCCTGGATGGCTGTGCTGGCTGCTGACAGCGTGTGTGGCCGCAGCACCACGGGGACCACAGCACCGTCACTGAGCAGACACAGTGTGTGGGGCGTGCTGGATTCATCCGTCTGGATTTGTCTGTCTGGGCCTTCTCCAGGGTGGTTGATGACCTGTGTGGATCGGGTGTCAGGCCTGGAATAGCCCCGCCGGAGCAGGGAGACAGCAGGTTTAGCAGGGATATTTATAAAGCCCTGGTTTTGTGGCTGTTTGTGAGCATCATGGCCCCAGTGCAGCCATCAGGGACGTTTGCCTCCCAAGCTTGGTTTTCCCCTGGGACAGGCAATGATGGCCCAGCTGGCTGCAGGACACACCAGATCACTTTCCTGTCTCGTGGCACTTTGGGCAGGGTTTGCTGGCACTGTATCCATCCTGCATCACCCTCCCTCCACTGTCCCCTTTCCCAGCTGGGTGTGTGTCTGGGCTCTTGGGGGCAGCTCTGTGGGTAAGGCAGAGAAATTCCCCCTCCTCCGTGTCAGCAGAAGACACAGACACCAGATTAAAATAACTCCTAGGGCTTGGAAGGTATTTTTTTCCCTGTGACAGCTCCTGAGGAACACGCTCTGTAGTAGCTCAGCATCCTCAGCACAGGGAGGAGGAGGAGGAGGAGGAAGAGACCACTCTCCCCAATTCTGCAGGCTCCTGGCCACCAGCGCTTCTGTCCTCTGCTCACAGACACTCTCAAGGATCCCCACACAAAAGTAGCCCTGCGCAGAGCCAGAGGAGCAGGGAGGCTGTCCAGCGGGGAGGTGACAGCCGCAGCCACGGTAGGAAGCGGTGACAGCGGTTATCTCCCCAGCGGATGTCAGGTGGGCTGAGATTTTCCACGTGCCTCAGAGCGGGAGGAGGGCAGGCAGACAGGGATGGGGGGCTGACTTCCCCCATAGTGTGAGAATGCCACTGTGCAGCAGGAGATCAGACAGGAGCTGGTGGGTGTCAGTGGTGTGGCAGCGTCTGTGCATGTTCCTGGGCTGCCGCAGCCCCACGCGGTATCTGAACCGAACAGGGTTGTAGTTTACAGGCTGGGGAGGGGATGAGTTCTTCCCCTTGCTAGGAGCTTCACCACAAACTAGAGGTGGGACCCTCTGACTCATCTCTGGCCATTCTGTCAGAGGGGCTCATGCTGGATGGATGGTTCATCTGGAGGATTGAGAACTACAGCTTAAAAAGTGCAAAGAAGTTTTTCTTATTACCTTAGAAAGCCAACAGCGACCTTTCATTTGGCACTTAAACTCTCCAATGGATTATGGACAAGGTTTTATAAGATACCTGGGTGCCTGATGCCCAGGTTACCCGTGCAAGTACTGACCTCTGCAACTGAACAGTTGTGTAGGCAAGCATCCCTGGCACCAAGAGATGTGCCTGTTCTGCTCCTCTGGGCAAGATTCATTTTCTCTGCTTCTCCATCCATGGGGGATTTCCAGCCTATTTCCATAGGAATAATCCCATCTCTTGAGCATGGGGGTGGTGTGACACTGCCCAGGGAAGGTACCTGAGGATCTGTTTCAAGCGGTTGTTGTCCTTTGGGCTGGAATTGCTGAGATAGGCAGTCTCTCCCAGCAGCGCTTGAGGCTGAGAGCCACGCGGCTGCAGTTTAGGGACTGTAGCAAGATCGTCCAAGCCCGTGAAGCAGAGCTGCGAGCGCAGACGGGGTGATCTCGGGGAGTCACTGGTGGTCGGTGGGTGGGGGATGTCTCCGGGGGGTTCACCACAGCTGCACTGGGGAGCTGACAGCAGCTGTGCACAGATGAAGCGATGGAGCGCAAGGCGCTGTTGCAGGAGGGACGGTGGGACTTGCCTGTCCTCTGTGGGAGGACTCCCCAGGGCTTGGCACGAGCTTTCCTCCTCCCCATCCCGCCATGCCCGCTCCCCTGGGGCCAGTACCTGTGCTGCTGACGGCAGCCACAGCTCCGGGACACAGGCACCGCCTGTCACCTGCTCTCAGCGTGGGATCCGCGGTGCTGGGTGACACGGCAGGAGCGTGCAGTATTTAGGCCACGCTCAGTGCTGGGGGCAGGGGGATGGGAATTCGCTAGCGGAGCCGTGCCTCTTTCAGCCAGGAGGCAGGTGATGCTTCTCCTGGGGTGAGCGATGGACGTTGCTGCAGGGGCACACCCTGAGCGGTGAGAGGGGATGGGGCTGGTGATGTTTGAAGGGTATCTGGACCAGGGAGAGGAAGGTTGGTATCCAGGGTGCCCTGGCAGGGGTGAGGCACTGCAGAACAGACAGATCAAGGAGATCCCCAGGGAAAAAGCCCCTTGGGAGGAAGCCTCTGAGCAATGCCTAGCCTTGGAGCTTGAAAAGCCAGGCTGTATAGCCCACTGCAGGAGCAACACCAGAGAGAGAGGGAGGGAGGGATGCTGTGATCGCCTCCAGCTCTGACTCTGATATTGAAATTTTAATTGTAGTACAAAAAAAACTACATTTCCCAGTTTCCCTTGCAGCCCAGGGGAATAAGCAATTGGAAGATTTAAATAGACCAGGCCAGAAGCAACCAACCTTTGGCACAATGCTTTTCCCTCCTCTTCTTCCAATCTATTGGCTGTTTAACCTTTTTCCCTGGCACTGGAGTGGCTACCAAGCCTGGCATTAATTTTCCTTTCAAGCTTGCTAGGCCCATGAAGTAAACAGCCATGTGCATTCCTTACTCTATATTTAACAGCTGCAGGCTGTGCTGGGGGCAACTGGAACAGAGGGGAACCTTTGTAGCTTCCCAATTTCACAGCTCGTGAGGGTGGGAGTGGGGGGAAGCTCTCTGCAGGGAGGAGAGGGATTTCTCTCCTTGCCGGTATTTGCAAAGCAGGTTGTGTTAGAGAGAGACTGCAATGCCAGCATCCCAGCCACGGTCCAGGGCAAGAGACAGGAGCAATGTCCTCAACAGGGCTGAGTTCCTCTCACTGAATCAACCCTTGAAGGGGAACCAGGAGAGCAGGAGCTCCAGCAGAAAGCAGAGCGCCCAGGCCGGGGCAGCTGGTGCCCAGAACAACAACTCCAAGGAGCGGAGGCAGTCGCAGCAGCTGCCTGAAGAGGACTGCATGCAGCTCAACCCCTCCTTCAAGGGAATCGCCTTCAACTCCCTGCTGGCCATCGATATCTGCATGTCCAAGAGGCTGGGAGTGTGTGCTAACAGAGCCTCCTCCTGGGGTGGTGCCCGCTCCATGATTAACCTCCTGGGGATAACGGGGCACGGCATCCCCTGGATTGCAGGTACCCTCATCTGCCTGGTGAAGAGCAGCACGCTGGCAGGTCAAGAGGTCCTCATGAACCTGCTGCTAGGTGAGTGGCAAACCTCCCTCCCCGCCGGAAAAGCCCAGCCCTGGTCATAAGGGACAGCAGTGCTGGGACTCCTCCTCTGAGTGCTCCTGGGTACTGATGTGGCCAGGCAGCAGCGAGTGACCTTCGGGGTGAATGCTGCGCTTAGTGTCCGTCTCGGTCTGGGGTACCACGGGTGATGGATGTAGCAAAGCGTTGTCTAAGAGGGGTGGAGAAATCCTGGTAGCTGGTGACACCCACAGAGTAGGGGCAGGTCCCTGGTCCTGCACGGGGCAGGGTTGTCCAGTCAGACTAAGGAAGCGTCTGTGATGTGCAGGTGGATGCCAGCAGCGACATCCTTTATTTAATCTTTGGTCATCTGCCTCAGTGGTTTGATAGGAGGGGAAAACATAACAATTTTACATCTCTAATTTGTGGATCAGAGCCTGAGGCTATCCTTGAGAGAGAAAACCCCCAGATTTCCATACCCTCACCATGTTCCTGAGCAGACCCTGGCTCCATGTCTCAGCCACTGTGGGGTGGAGTCCCATCTCCTTCCCTGCTGCGGTTTGATCTCGCATCCTCCTTCCTGTGAGGACCTTTCATGCTGCTGTCCTGGTTTCCATGTGCTAATTTGGCCCAAAGGCTGTGCAGACGGGTGGGGTCTCTCTGGCTCTCCTGCTAGTCCTCTCCTGTGTGGTGGTCTGTGTCCTTGCTTCTGGAGGTTGGGATGTGTTAAAGCTCAGATGCTTTCTGAGGTGAGCAGGGCCCATCCCACCCACCTGGACTGATGTCCCACCAGTGACCAGGCTGAGCCAAGGCAGTATTTGCCTTTGATCTCCAGCCCACCCTTGCCATGCCTACCTGATGACTTTGCTCTTCTCTCTCTCCTGCCCTTGGCATGGGACCCAATTATTGTAATATCCCTTGTGACTAATTACTATCTCAGCCAGCTGTGATCTGCCCCAGTGTTTCACCCTTCCCCAAAAATGCTTCTGCTTTTGGTTGGTAAGAGAAACTGAAAGCATTAGACTTGGGCCTTTGCTTCTCAGGAAGCCTTCTGTGGGGGACATGGGGGCATCTTATTTCAGAGGCACCTCAGGGAAGGGATGTTACGTATGCAGGAGCTGACCGTGACGTGATACAGGCTCTGCAACATGTCCTCCAGAGTTCTGTCACAAGTTCATCCTTTGGGGAGGGTGAAGTTTGTGCTGAACTGGCTTGAAAAGCACAGTGGTAGCTGTCTTTTCTCCCCTCTGCCTTTGAAAGAGATTGTCCTCGTGCTGTGACATCTAATGAAGGGAGGCCATCATGGGGAAGAAGCCAGAATAGCATCGTGTGATGCAGAGCCTGCCAACGTCAGCAGTTCTTCCAGGGGCTCCTCAGGGTTCTGGGTCAACCTCTCATGGAGCACAGGAGCTCCATTTAAAAGGGCACGAGGATGAAATAGTAGGTGACTGACATCAACTGGCAATTTCCAGATGTCTCTTGACCTGGGAGCCTTTTGACAGTTTTGGAGCCTGAAAACCGACCTCTTTGACTCCAAAATATTTGCAATCCTCACAAAGACATGATGCCACTTTTGGCTTAAGAACAAGAAAGGTTTTTCTTGCCCTTCTGTTGCTGTGTGAGGAGATCAAAGCTACCTCCAGGCTGCCTCGAAACTTTGAGTACCGGGTGGTCTCTGGGAGAGCTCAGCCCTGTACCACCACCAGCATCTCCAGGTCTCCGGAGCACAAACGTGCTGCCTGAGGACATCTCAGGGCAGGGGTTCTGAAGTCTTGCTTCCTTGCCAGAATTCACTACTCCCATCCCTCTTCTCTGCCCACCGGGAGAGAAAATACTCAAACAATGCAAAGGAGTGTTTCACACCATGACTTGACAGCTCCCTGGGTCTGGCAGCCTGCAAAGAGCTCCACAGACAGTGCTGACTGGAGGGGCTGACCAAGATGCCCTGAGCCTCAGCAGGACTTGTGTCACCCCACAGAGCAGCTCCCTTCTGCGAGCATGGCCTTGGTTTGAGATTTAAGACTGCAGTCAGAAACTCTGGATATCCAAGGAGCTGCTGCATTGCTGTTGGAGGGCAGAGTCTGCCCAGGGAGCGTGGGGCTCATGGACCTAGACAGGTCCTGTGAGAAGGGGGGTTTGTGGAGATGGGAAGGGCACAGCAGGACTGCTGTGTCTGGTGTCCTTGGTCCCTCTCTCTGCAGTTTTCCATCAGGATGCAGTGTAAAGCCCTCCTGGATAGGGACAGGTCAGAGGGAGGGAACCTCCTGGTGCTTCCCTGGTCTCCTGGGAAGAAGGAAGCAGGGAAGTTTGGGTTATCTACATTACCCCTTCCTCACCTCCCCATGTCCCCTCTCTCTCCCCTGCCCCCCCACACCGTTTGCAGAGAGTTTGATACATCAAGCAGAATTTCTGATGCAGTCTCTGGGCAGGGAGCCAGCCCATCACAGAGCCCTTGTTTAGGATTCGCAATCAGGCTTTCAAGGCGAGGAGACAGGAGACTGCTGAAATGGGACCAGGAACCTGGCAGAAGCACCACTGCAGATGGAGGGGGGCACTTGTGCCTGAGGAGCCCTTGGCAGGAGCTTTGCCAGCCCATGTGGGAGCATTTAGGGTGAGGGGTGGGGGGAGGATCTGACCCTGGGATGCTCCATCCATCCCAACTGCAGATGTTTGATTAGCAACCCCAAGCAATGTTTTCCCTCCATGTTTGTCATCTGTGATGGAATTTATTGATTCTCCTCGTCGGAATCTCTTCCAGCAAATGCCAAACAGCCAGGGCAGCACGCTCACAGCCTGTTACTGAAAAGATGGGAGAAATATCTGTGCCCACTGTAAAAATCCCTCTGCCAGAATGTGCTTTCAGGAAGACAAGCCCAGCGGTGCCAGCCCTGGCTGTTCAAGAGTCCTGAAGAAACTCTGTACCCGCCCCCACACACCCCCATCCTGGTCAAATTGAGAGAATCATAATGCAGGACACCTCCCTCCCCCCCCCCCCAGTTTTAGAGTTCACTGTATTCATCTGCTGGTGTGGGAACTTTTAGGGCTGTTGAAGCTTTTCTCTGCAACCACAAGGATTTAATGAAAACCGAGGGGCTTAGTAAAACATTTGAACCTTGTGGTTGGGCTTTTGGGGTGAAAAAGAGGTAGGAAACTTTCCCTAAAATTCCCAGATCTGCCTCAGAACCAGACAGAAACTCCATTAAACTCTGGGGGAAGCAGTACCTCGGTTTCTGGTTCTGATCCATCTGGTGAGGATGTGGATCCAAATTTAGTGACTCATTGACTGCAAAGCCAGCAAAGAACATTTGGATCATCGATCTAACCCACGGCAAAATACAGGCTGTGGCACATCCCTTAATTTATTCCTGTTCAATTTGTTAAGGGAAAAAACCCAAACACTCAATCTGATGTACAATTACGAGCGAGGGTGAACTTGTCAGGACCATTTCTGTATTGCTGCAGTGGCAGGGACTTGCCCAAGCACCTTGCCTTCCGTTTGACTCTCCTCTCTCCTCCATTGTGCCTGCATGCCCTCATCTCTTCAGCTGAAGAACTCTTTTAGCCAGTGTCTCTTCTGCCTTTCAATATTTTGGACAGTGCTCAAGTCGTTTTTTTCACCTCCTATTTATTAAGCTAAACAGATTGATCTCGTTAGACCCATGGTCTTTCCAGGTCCAGGCACTTGTTTTACTGTGTTGGGGATGGAAAATGATCATCTGCCCAAAGTGGTCACCATGGTGAAGCCCACCTGTTGTGTTTAGAGCCAAAGTGCCTTTGCTGTCAGAGGATGCCTGGGTGGTTAACCCTTGCATGTAAGATAGGTGTTGGTGTTTGGTGAAACACCAGCCTTTAACTGGTTCTGCTTTGGTCATGGCTCCATGATCTCCTCTCCTCCATGGATGGGGAGAAGAGAATCCAGGTCTTCCCTTTGCAGCTGCTCACAGGAGATGATGCAGTCTTGGGGACAGGGGTCCCAGCCCTCACCCATCACCAGCTGGCTCTGCATCCCCCTTCTGAGGGGCGGGTTGGCTCTTTGGTGCTGTCACTAAGCATTTATCACCTTCCAGTAAAGCAGTGCCGCGGGCAGGCTGAGGATGGGTGGCTTGCCACAGGAGGGGAGCCCAGGGTCACTTCTCCACTCCAGAAGGCCAGCAAGAAGATAGTTCTTGCCCTCTACAGCCTTGTCCCTGAATACTGACCTTGCTTTAGTTGACCAGCAACTGAGCCATGATACTTCAAGGCACAGCCCTCTACAGAGCTCTGACTTTATCCTGAGCCATATATATTTATTTATTTCATTTCTTTTTAAAAAATAAAAATAAATAAATAAATAAATAAAAAATATATATATATATAAATAGATACACATGGCCAGGACTCTGCAGTCACACCCCAGCAGCTTCCAAGCAAGAAAAGAGGTGGGTTAGGAAGGAAAGAGAGTGAGAAATGCCTTCACCAGGTCTCCTGAGACCCCACTCCAACAACACGGAGGTGCTTCGGGTATTGTCATGCTTTTTTCTTTGGAGCCCATGTGGTGAGCATTCAGCTGGCACAGCCTGCTGCTGGTAAAGGTCACGGAGTAGATTAAATGCCCAGGCAGTACAGACAAGCTTGGTCTGTTGAGCCTCGGGGCTCGGCAGCCCTGGCCTGGCAGCACGGCACGGGAGTTGCAGGGCAGAGGGATCAGTCTCTAGGCAGCAGAGCTTGCTAAGCCCACAGCCCCAGAGCATCTCTGGGGCTAGATGTGTCTATTTTTTCCCCCTTCACTTTCCCACTGTAAGGGTTTTTCTGGGCCAGGTGGGGCAGGTGATATTTCGGCTGGGAAGGGGAGAGCAACTCAGGAGCCGATGCTTTGCATGAACCATCCCCTCTTTGTAAAGCCTGGCTTATGGAGGAGGCTCAGCCCCTGTCCCGCTTCCCTCCCAGCCCTGCCGGTGCCCACCGAGATGTCAGTGTGTTTGCAGAACATCTGCCCAGCGAGCTGGAAACATTTAAATGTCAGGTAACCACATGTGACTGTGACTGAGCTCTGGTGGGTGCCAGGCAGAAGCAACAACGGAGATGCCCACTCCCTGCATCCAGCACCAAGATGCAGGGCCAGCCTGGAGTTAGGTACTCCTCTGCATCCCACCAGCCTGCTAATCTGCATCTTCTCCCACTCAGATGGAGCAGCTAAAGTCCCTGGACCTTTGGTGGGTGCCATCCCCCACCCAAGGCGGGTGCCATCCTCACCCTTCATCTCCTCAGTGCAGACTGAGCTCTGAACAGCACACGGTGTCCAGCTCGCCCAGCTTCCCTGCCCCCCCTCCTTTCCTCACCGGCTTCCTCTGTGTACTGATCACTGCAGGCAGGCTGGCAAGTCTGCAGTGTCCCTTCAGATCAAGGGCAGCCGGTGACATGCTGGCACACATCTGGCTGCAGCTGGAGCAGGCCAGGGGGTATTTCTGGGGACCCTCCTAGGGTCTCTGACAAATTCATGGTCTGATCAGTCCCTTGGCACCTGTGAGCACCCAGAAGCTCAGGTCCTGGCTGAGGAGGCTCTAAGGATGCCCAGAGCCCTGCAGCCCACGGGGAACTGTGGGAAGCTGAAATCCAACCCTCACCACGCCAGCAAAGTGTGCCCCAGCCTGAATGCAGAGCAAAAGAGAGAGGAAAAAAAGTGCGAGGGTTGTTGAATGGGAAGAAGGGGAATAAACACGGGAAATGAGTCATCCCTATGTCTGTCACTCTGGGAACAGCTTCCCAGTGCCCCTGCCTGGAGCTCCGAGGGGACAGTAGCTGTTTCACTTGGGCAGAGCCAGCTCTGCGGGAGAAGCTGAGCCAGGCTCTGGCCCGAAGGGAGATCCTGAGAAAGGGGTGAGCGTGTCTGCGCCCAATGTGCCTTGACAGGAGCAATGATGGGGAAGAGGAAGGTGGAGGAGCCTTGGGCAGTGAGGTGAGTTGCTGGGAAAAGCGGTGGGTAGGGAGAGATGGTGGGGTATCCCGCTCCAGGCCAGGTTTGGTGGAGGATGGGGATGGCAGAGGAGAATCAGATGAACTGCCCCTTTTTTCCCCCCATGGAAGAAAGCTCTGTGTTTTCACCTGGAGCACAGTTCTAGCCTCTCTCTCCACTTCTGTCTATACAGGGATGCTCTCAGACCTAAGTGATCCGGGTCTAACGCACCGTGAGATGCGATGGCTGGCAACCCTCTGAGCACTGCAGCCCCAATTTGTATGGGGGGAGGCTTTTTGGCTGATTTGCCTTATTGAAGGCAACGGGGTGTAAACACGAGCCTAAGCAGTGCTGAGCCTGAGTGAGGAGCTCAGCATTTATGGGCAGGGAGATGCTGTTGGTCATCAGCCCGAGGCTGTGTCCTTCCTCCAGCTCATCCCGTTCGATGCCATGGTACGTTGTGGTGTGTGGTTCTGGGATGTGCTGGTGTTAGCTGCCACAGCGTGCAGGGGCTTTGCAAGCTGTCAGAGCCCTTCTGGGAGGCAGCTGAGCCATTTGAGGGGCTCATTTTGCTCCTCCCTATGCTCACTCTCTTGCCTGCATCTTGTTCCCAGGCCGTGCAGACCCCCAGCACTGCAGCCCCGCTCAGTAATTGATGCTGAGATACAAATTGCCCAGCTCCCAGAGGCACAATATTTCCAAGGGGAAAACTCCAGGCAGCCTAGGTTTGCACTCAGGGCTGTTTCTAATCATCTAGGATATAGAGAGTCTATTTTTAGTTTGGGGCTTGGGTTTGGGTTGGGTTTTTTGTTTTAATTAATCACACGATGCTGCTTTCCACCATTTATTCACCTCCCCGTGGCCACTTACCCTGCTCTGTTGCTTGTTCAGCCAAAAAATAACCTCCCCCTAAAAATGCTGCAGTGTCTGATTCACTGGTTCTCCGCCGTGTCATGCAATCTGTGCCTTTTGTCAGCTCTTACACCTAATAGTACCGCATTTGGGGAAGAAAATGGAGTAGAAGAGGTTACTTCCAGAGGAGTGGAGCTCTTCCAGCTGCCACTGACTCCACCGGAGAGAGGGTGAAGATGCTTTTGAAACCTGCATCTTTCATTAATGTCAACTGGTCAAGGCTGCGAACGGCTCGTTTTCCAGGTCAGGGAGCCTAATGCCTGCGGGAGATTTGGGAAGTTCAGAGTAAGTAAAAAGAAAAATGGGGGAAAAAAATGTCCAGTTCTAATTATGGAGCAAAAGAAACTGTTTCCTGGGAATGGGATTTGCCCCAAGTTCACTCCTGAGTGAGGTTGGCTGATCTGGGAACTGCAGGACCTCCAAGGCTAGCCTTGTCCCTACCCATGGCCTCAGCAGCTGTGGTGGGGAGCACATGCCATCTCCACAGGGTTGGTATGGCCTCCGGCACGGTGGGATGCGGGTCAGAGCAGGCTGCAGGCTTCAAAGCCCAGGCCAGGAGCTCTGCCAGCTTTTCCCTGCTTTAAAACAGGGGATGAGGAGAGTGGGGATGTCTGGCACATGGCTGTTTCCATGTTTGTGTGTCTCCTGAGTCACAGGAGCATTCCTGGGCATTTACCTCTCCCTTTCCCTCTCCCTGTCTGCTCAGCTTGCAGTGCTGGGAGGCTGAGACAGGCTTGTGGCTGTTTCTGGTCCCCATCTCAGAGGCTGGGCTCTGGACAGCTGCCTTGTCTCACCCCAGCAGCCCCTCGTGTGTGAAGTCATGTGCGTGACGGCTGCAGGAGCAGACGAGGCCAAGGGCTTTTTGGCTTTCTCCTTCTCTCCCCCACCCCCCGCCCCCCTCCTGCCCCCAGCATTGCACCCAGGTTGTTTTTCAGCAGCCATTTTGATAATGTGTTTATATAAACATCTCAGCTGGAATCTGCTGCTGTCCCTGGAGATGCTGCCTGCCTTTTACATGGGGCAGGCAATGCCCCACCAACCCAAAGGTGCTCACCCCATGCTCAACCTCTTTCAGCACCCTCCCCCCCATCTCCATAAGGGACAGCAGCAGAGATGAAGAGATGGCACCTTGGGTGCTGGGACAGACAGGACCTTACAGGAGACATCCAACTGTTCCGGCTTCCCTTAAACATGAGCTCCAGGGTTTGGCTTGGCTCCGCTGCGGCGATGCTCCAGGTTTGTCCTTGTGCCCTGCCAGCACAGGGCTCGCCTCCCCACTCGCCTCCACCCTTAATGGGCTCCTAACATTTGGTGGTAGAAACAATGCAGATAATTGTTTTCCTTTTCTTATTAATAGATATGAAACACCTGCCTGGGGGGCTTGCTTTCAGCTCATTTAATGTGCATCCGATGCCAGATGTTGGCTATTTACAATACCAAGGTGATCTCTGATGCTAAAATTGTCACAGGCTGGCAGGACTTGCTCTTGGGTTTGTGCTTTAAGGAAGTTTTAAATGTGAACAGAGCTTTTTTTGCACTGGGAATCTGAAGGATTGTTTCCCTTTAACACCAGGTTAGAGGGGGAAATTCTGGATCTTTTTCAGAGGAATGTGAATGGAGTGATGGGCAAGAGCTAATCCTTCCTTTGCTCCTTTAAACCCAGAGCTACCTGGGATTGTACATCCAGTGCTGCCTGTGTTTTAAATCCTATGGAAGATCTGGGGGAAGAAGGGCACGATGGAAAAAAAAATGCTTAAAATGAAAATTTCTTGCTCTTCTCATCTCAGCCCTTGGTCAGGTGGCACTCTGCCATCTCTGCCAAGCCTGTCTCCAGAGAGCAGCACTGGTAAATCAGCTGCAGGCTCCCTTCTGCAGTCTCTCCCAGGGCTGTAATTCCTCCAGCCTTCGGTCCTGCTGGCCTGAAGGATTTCCATGTCTCTGCATTAGGGACAGGGGAAGGACAGACTGAAGGGTGACGATGCTGATTTGCATGTGGCTGGCGGGTGCAAGGTTAAGGGGGCTTCAGAAGCAACCGCTTCAGTGGCCAGGGTGCCCCTCGGAGTGCAGAGACACCCACCTGCAGCTGGAGGATGCTTACGAGGCAATTAACCCCTTGGCTGCGTAATGCTGGCGTGGATGTGCCCAGCTGAGGAGGGAGGATTTGGGGTTACATTGAACTGGAACAGCAGAAGGGGGGAAAAGCAAGCGAGACGAAGTCCAAGCTGGGTATGTAGGTCAAGGAATTGCAAGGGAATAGGACCTGGGCTGAGCAACGGCCCTGTCGGTATCCGTTTCTGAAGGATGGGCCGTTGGCGCTGCTGTCAGCGGCAGCGCATCGTGCTGATTCACTCTGGCAGCGCCTGCCCGCCGGCAGCAGCAGCAGGAGAGGGCAGGGGCGCAGCACAGCTCCCCAGGGCTTTGCAGGGGAATCTGTGGAGGCACGGAGCTGGGTGAGGGCTGTGGGACACCCCAATGCCTTCGCGGGGGGGGGCGGGGGCCGGCGCAGGGCAGGCTGCCGGGGCTGTTTCACGAAGAAGTTGGTTTGTGGAAGGAACAGAAAGTGCAGGGGGAAGTGTCAGAGGAAGCACCGGACGGAGAGATCTTTGGGTTTCTTCTTTTAACGGCAGATTAACCCCCGGGTTTAATGCTGTCGTGCCTTCGGATCTTGAGATGTGGGCAAGCAAGGCTTCCTGCTGCCTGCGCATCGTTTGACGAAAATCCAACCTAGCAGCACTGAAGGCCCGTTTTATTCATCTTCTGAATGGGAGGATTATTAAAACGGCTCTTTGGCTTTTTCTCCATGCCCTGAACACCTCCGTGCTCACACGCCTGCATCCCTCAACTTGCCCTGACATCACCTTTGACTGGAAAATAATCCGTAAGCCCATAATGCTAACAGGCAGTGGTGAGCACCGCGCGCCGCTGAAGCACACGATGCCCGAGCTGCTGATCTTTGGTGGGGAATGATCTGTAGAGGGTACATTGAACACCGTGGAGGAGATGCTGGGAATCCTTTGGGATGCCCAGGCTGGTTCCTGAGTTCTGGCTGGGCTCCTCAGTAATGCAATAAGCTGCTGACTTCAGCAGGAACAGCTTAGGCTGGAGTCTTGGCAGTGCTGGCGCATCATCTCTCTGGAGGGAATGCACAAGTCTGGGCTCCCGAGATTGTGTCCCAGAGCTTCGGCTCCCACCCAGCTCATGTCCAGGGTGAGGTGGGATGGATGGGCAATGCAGCTGATGAGCTCTGCAAATGGGATCCTGAAGCATTTTTCTGAGTTGGGACCATGGAGGGTCACCTTGGTGGGGTGAGGAGCTGGGCTGGGGGTGGATTTAGGAAGCCCAAATGTGAGCAGAGACCGTAATGGCTGGACAGCCCCAGCACTTCGTTACCGTCGGCGGCTTCGAGCCATGCCGATGGCATTTGGCCTCAGCAGGACACTGTGGTGAGTGGATGCTCCAGAGCTCTGCACCCTGCATTTGAAATTCCTCTCTCCCTTTCTCCCCTGCAAAAATAACCCTGCAAAACAACATCAGCAAAACTTAAAGCACAGAGAACTGCTCTGCTCAAAGAGCATTGGGGTCCACTGCTGCAGGCTGCAGCCCTCATCCTGCTCCTGGCCCATCTGCCCATCCCATCAGGCAGGCTCTGAGCAGAGTCCCCTGTCCTGCTCCTCCTCAGCCCATCGCTTCTGCTGCAGGGCCAGTGTGGTGACCCAATTCCTGGCATCCCTCTGCCACCCGGAGCCTCACTGCCTTGTTCAGATGCCACCTCTGAACCTTTCTGTCATGTCAGCCACCTGCTTCTTGGTGTGTTTCAGCTGGAGTCTCACTGCTGCCTGTGCTGCCGCTCCTGCCAGCAAGGAGATGGTGCCTAGACCTCTTCCTCTGCTCCTTCTCTCCTCCACAGCTTGGAGAGCCCAGGAGTGGCTGAGGTCCAGGGAGGTCCCACCATCCACCATTCCCATGCAAGATGCCCTGCAGATGGGGGAGAAAATGAACCCTCCCATACAGAAAGAATTTGGCCAGGATAAATATCATCTCCTCCCCAAAGTGATGCTGGGGGCTGGCTGCTCGGGGTGGCACGCTGCCGGAGAGGTGGGCGAGCAGAGCCGCCGTGACAGCTCCTCACGTCCCAGCTCCTGCCAGGTACCGAGGCAGCCTGCCTCCAATGTCTCTCATTTCCCATCCCTGCCGCTGCCGCACTCCCATCCATCTTCCTGAAACCTTGTCAGCTCTCAAGGAATCACCTTTCTCCCAGGCCCGGGAGCCAGGCAACTGGCCCCTTGCATTCCTGCTGAGGGAGCAGGCTGTGCTCACCATGGTATATATCTCCTTGTCATCACTGCAAGGAGCTGAAATCAGCACTCTGACTAATTAGGAGGGCTGGGGAAAAGCAGATGAGGGGATTAAAGAAGAACAAAATTGATGCTAGGAAATAGAAATGACAGTACCTGTCAGCTGGGGCAAAGGGGGTGGGATGAAGAGGAGGGTGATGAAGACAAGCGTTGATAGGCTTCGCTCCTCAGGCAGTTAGGGAAGAAAGGCGGTCTGGTGTTGAGACCTGGGGCAGAAGCTCTTTTTCTTAATTGTGTGGCTTTCCCTTGGCTCACTGTCTCCTAATGCTCTCTCCTTAGTGAAATCTGCAATGCAGTGTGTCCCACTGGCTGGGGCCGGGCAGGAGGGAGCTGGTGGGCTTGGGAGAGGACATGAGACAGAACCACAAACTGCTATGGGGCATCTTTCCTCCCTCTGAGTGCTCACTGAGCCTGGTCAACCCAGGCAGGGGTACGTCCTTGCTGCATGGGGTTTCTGCAGCACAGGGTGATGGATGGGAACAGGGACACCCGGTCTGGTGGTTTGGGGGCCAAAAGAGTTTTAATTTTAGCTTTACCAGTTGCTCCCTTCCTCCCCAGGCAGGTTGTTTGCCTCTGTGGTTTGGGTTTCTCCTCTGTGAGCTGGTGATAACAGTAATTGCCTTCTCCATGGGTGAACTAGGAGGGCTGATTAACATTTGGGTGGTGATCTGAGGGTGGGGGCGGGTTGCACGCAGCTGAACCGCGGACACCCCGTCTGGAACTGAATCCAAACCTTTATTTAAAGCCAGTGACAATCCTTGAACGTTCTGCCTTGAAAATCGCCCTCGACTCCGCTTCTGCCTCTGACCTCTCCCTCCTCGTTTCTCCCTCTGTAGCCTTGCTCCTGGACATCGTGATTGTGGCTGGTCTGCAGAAGCTGGCCAAGAGGAAGGGCCCGTATGACATCAACCCTGGCTTGTTGGACTACCTGACCATGGACACCTATGCCTTTCCAGCCGGGCACGCCAGCCGGGCAGCTATGATCTCCAAGTTCTTCCTCAACCACCTGGTCTTGGCCATCCCCCTCCGGATCCTGCTGGTCCTCTGGGCCTTCTGCGTGGGCTTTTCCCGCGTCATGATCGGACGGCACCACATCACAGATGTCCTGTCTGGCTTTGTTTTTGGCTACTTGCAGTTCATGCTGGTGGAGTTGATATGGATGTCTTCCAACACGTGTCAGATGTTGATATCCATCTGGTGAACGTGGGGGACTCGATGCCTTTCCGCTGGAAACCAACAGATACTTTGAGTCTCCCTCCTGGTATTTTCTACATGTTGTTTGTTGGAAGCAGTTGTAACTTCCATGAGTTAGTGGCGTTTTTTAATGTTGCTTCCCCACCTGAAACACCCCCCACCCCTGCTCCCCAATGGTTCTTGCAATGGATTGGGTTTTAGCAACGAAGGGCCATACCTGTGTTTTGGCCATATTCTCAAACTGTGCTTGGACAGCAACCGAATTAAGCTCTATGGGTGAGAGAAATGAGCTCCATGCCTGCCTAGCTTGGGTGGTTCACATCAGCACCTTGGTAGGTCCTCAGGATGGGCAGCAACTGAGAGCTTCCTGAGAACACGTTCCTTACCTTTTTTTTTTTCTTTTGAGGCTGAATGATTTTGGCCACAGTGCTTTTTCTTTTTGTAAGCCCAACAGTTGTGTCTTGTGCAGTCAGGACACTGCTGGCAGTTCACAGACAATAAATAATCATAAAAATCCTGCCCTGTTGGTTCTTATCATGAGGGACACAAGCCAGCTCAGCGTAGCTTTGAGATACGTGTTCAGCTTGGCTCAGGTGCCGAAGTCTTGCTGACCAAGGGGATGCAAAGGATCGCTGAGATGGTCTGGTTTGGGGTGGGGTGGGCCTAGATGGGTGCTCAGGATGCTGTTAGGTGACACGCTGAAGCCAACCTTTCATCCACTGTACAAAAAAATCTGGTCAGTGAGAGGGTGTGGGGTTTTTTTGGTGTGGTTGAGGACAGATGCAGGTCACCCATGTAGGGAGTAAGTCAATAGGCAATGTGACGGGTCATGGTGATGTTGCAAAGCAGGTCTAGATATGCAGCAGAGTCTTTTCTTGACATCTTCACGGCCATGACTGTATGTCATATAATTATGCCAGATGATGCTGGTGGGAATTTCCAAGGTAAGTCTCCTAGGGCGCTGAGGGCTTGCTGGGACCCCTGGCAGCATCCGTGAGCCAGAGGGCAGGGAGGCAGGATGGCCTGTCCCTCCACCTCTGCTTGCTTGGCTGTGGCCTCCTGACAGAGATGGGTTCTGAACATGTCTGTCTCTCACACATGAAATGAGGAGAGCCCTCCTGAGCTTCCTTCATTGCAAGGATGAGCTAATTAATGTCTGTGGACCAGTCTGAGAGTACTGAATACAGAGTCTGATACCTGGACATGGTGCCGTTGCTTTCTATTATTGACAGGCAGCCACCTTGAAACCTGGCAGATCTTTACCCAGGTGATGGCCATGCTCAACGTGGTGTCTCTGAAGCTGGTCACCCCTCATGACTGTCTAAGGAAATCTCATATTTTGCTCAGAACCTTCCAGTTCTTTGTGGTTTTTCTGTATTTAGAAAAGAGCTTGACATTTGTTAGGTGATGGACACTACCAGACTCAGCACTTTCCCTGGCTGGCTGCATCCTGCAGAACGAAGGGATCCCGTCCTCTATGTCCTCCTGTCTATCCCAAGCAAGCAAAATGCCCCTGTTTTGCAAGGCCAGGGAACAACCAGCTGGATGCTATGGCCTCATCTATCCCTGCACATTGGGGAGCCCCTTCCTACAGGGGCTGCTGGTAAGAAGAAGACATTCCGATAATGACTGTTGCGAGCTGCTAACATTTGTTGCTCTTTGATAATTAATATGAAAAGAAGCCGAACAGAAAATCTATCCCTGGCACACATCTCCAGCTGGGATGTCAGCACAGAGCCCTGGGAGCTGCTCACTTCCCACGCTGCCCGCTCCAAGGCTGGAGCAGGAGGGTGGTAAGGAGGGCTACTGTGTCCTTTAAAACTGAGCCTCCTGCAGAGCTCCCGGGGGTGGGCTGTGTGTGCATCCCTTGGGAAGGGCTGTCACAGAGTGTGCTCAGGAAAGGGGAGAGCTCTGGGTCGTGCTGGTTATCCCCAGGGCTCTGGGTTGTGCCAGGTATCCCCAGAGCCCTGGGTCATGCTGGGTATCCCCAGAGCTCTGGGTCGTGCCAGGTACCCCCAGAGGCTGGTGGGTTGGTGCAGGAGCAGGCAGAGCAGCCAGAGGGGTGGTCTGTGCTACCCCCTCCCCTGCAGCTGCCTGTTTAAACAGGGATTGCTGGTGCAGGTTGGGATGTGAGATGTGCTGCTGTGCCTGGCCTCTGCCAGGGATTTTCTTTGCCAACCACCTTCTCCTGCAAAGACTTATGTGAAGAAGTGAGCTGTGGTGCTCTCTCTTTGCTCCAGGGATTATTGTGCTTGGCAGAGTTTATCGGTACCCCTAGGAAGGATGGAGTGGAGACATGTACTGCAGCTCTGATGGCACGGCCACACGACTGCGTGTAGCTGGAGGTGGTGGCACCTGAAGAGGCTTTGCCCTGACTGCTCTATGGGGAGCTCACACTTGGCAGCTCGAGGTTTTATTGAGCCTTTGCAAGAAGCTGGAGGCATCTACAGCCATGTCACTGGGCCCAGGTCTCCTTGCACTGTATCCTGGTACATCCGGGATGGTTTTGGAGTAGTTACTCCTGGTCTTTGCTGGTGTAATCAAAGGAGTGTGGCCTGGAGAAGCTGCTGTGGTGGGTAACGTCAGCTGAACTGACCTCATCCCTGTGTGTGGTTGCAAAGCGAGGCAGAAGAAGGGAGAAGAAGGGCTCAGCTGTCCCTGGGGACCTGTTCCTTTTGGTGGCATCCAGGCTTGTTTCCAGCAGCCCATCATGCCGGAGGGCAGCCAGCTCCAACTGAAGCCAGTGAGTCCATTCATTCTCCACACTGATATCATTTCAGTAGCTTTTAAATATCCCACCCCTGTGAGGCAAATGCTGTCTAGTGGGGGAATGGCACCCATCCAGGTGGAAAACCAGCAGCATTAGCTCAGGGCTGCTCCTTGTCAGGGTTTGGCTGCAACTGGTCTCTCTCAAATGGGCTGTTGTGGGGCTTGGGCTAAGCTGGGGCTGGCAGGATGGGGCTTGCTCCCACACAGGGTTTCTCCTGGCAGCCTTCCTCCTTGGCACCACTGCTCCCCTTGTGCTTCCCTGCCCAGGGTGGGGAAGCCCTGGTGCTCATTGCAGGGAGGTTTTGGGGAGACCCGTGCAAGGTGAGCACAGCTCTGGGCACGGAGGCACTGGGAAAGGCCCAGCAGAACTGTGCTTCAGCCGTGCCTGGCCCTCCCAGCAAGGCAAGTGGCACAGCATTGCACAGCACCCCTTGTCCCTCTCTCCCTGCTGACTGCCACGCTGAAGGTACCGCTCAGAAACAACCAGCATCTCTGCGATGAAACCAGCTTCTGTCTCTATAGCAACAGGGACGAATGGTGGTACCTGCTGTGGGGCTGCCTGTCCCACATCCCCTGTCCCTACCTGGCCTTGTCACACAACAAGTAGGACAGGCTGGCTTAGCTCCTGTGTCCCAGGGGAAGGCAGGAGACACCCCAGCCTGTCGCCCCATCCATCCTGCTGTGGGCTGGGGAGCTGGGGGTCAGCATGGGGAGGGATTTGATGCCCCGTGCTGCACCCACAGACATCCAGGGCCACAGCCTGAGTGTTTTGGCTCAGAGGCAAGGAGAGCACAGCAGCACAAGGGAAAAGGTGATCTTCCTGGGCTTTGGGCTTTTGATCTGTTCAGATGCCATCTGTGCTCCTGCTTGTAAGGGGCGGGGATGTGGTGTGCTTGTCCTTAAAGCCCTGCAGCTGGAGAAGGGTTTTCTCACCTCTTGGAGGGTGCTAGGAGGATGGGGTGGGGTCTCATCCCCCACTGCTGGACCATGGGCTTCTGTGCAATGTGCTGGAGGCATCACTGAGCTGTGTGTTTAGCAGTGGCTGTCAGGAACACCAGTGGGTCTTGCAGGCATGTGTTACTTGTGAGGCAAATAACTTCTGGGCCTCATTCCTCACTCCCCTGAAGCATATGCTGATGCTTATGTGGAGCCCTGGCTGTCCTGGGTGAGTGGGAGCAGGACACCGGGTCTGCTCTGTGCAGATGCTGCTCACAGACATATGGCAATGGGGAGGCAAACAGCCAAAGGGTTTGAGCTCCTTCAGGATTTCCCAGGAAAGTGAATGTTTTCCCTCAACATCCAGACCCCTGGACTGAGCCAGGCAAGGCTCAGCATGAGGCTCAGGGAGGAGTGGTCTCTCACAAGTCAGGACATCTCTCTGTCCCAGAAGGAATGAACAAGCCCTGGCTGCAGCCGGGCAGCTCTGGGGCATCTTCTGACTTTGCCTTTGCCTAATGAGTTAAGAGATGCTCCAGAGGAGTCAAGTGCAGTGCACGGGTTTGGGGGCTGCTGCCACCAGCTCTGCATGGGTCCATGTGGCCGGGAGAGTCCCAGGCAGCACTGGTGGTGGTTTCATTGTGATGCTGCTGTGTTCAGTGACAGCCCCTCCTCCCCTTGCCCTAATGCTGATTATGCCCAGCAGCAAAAAGGGATTTTAATTTAGGTTTGGGTTGGTTTGGTTTTTTTTTTTTAAAGGGTGCCAGGGCAAGCAGCAAATCTGGATTATATCTTCAGGCATATGTAGGAATCACAGCTGGGGTGTTTTAGTTTTCCCCTCCCCAACTTAAGCTGGTGTTTTATTCCAACAAGCTGTTTTGTGCGATTGTGTTGAAATGAAGTTGGGACAAATCCCCCCTGCATCAGGGCTGCGCTGCCCTCCCTGCCATGGGGCTGCTGGGCAGTCCTCTCTGCTGTCTCCCAGGATGGGGTGACTCTGGCAGAGTGTCCCCCCACCTCCCAGAACAAGGCAGGTGATGGGGGGGGGGAAGCGTGGGTGCTGGCTAGCACCCAGAGAGCAGGTTGGTGGATTTGAGGACTTGGAGGGAATTAGGAAGGCTGTTACACAAGGTCTCTCTGTGGTAGCACAGGTGGGGCTCTAGCTCACCCTCTGCTGGGTTCTCTTAAGCACATGCACCCCTTTTATTCACTTGGGGGTGTTTCTGTTGGGGTTGAAGGGACCACAACCGACTCCCAGCAAGTCAGTGCAGCCGTCCCAGCTCCCAGCAGCACCATGCACGACAGCACTGGCAGCCACAAACTCCTTTCTGGGGCTCAAAGGTTTCTCCCCAGGTAAGGAGAATCATCCATGTGATGTTTTCAGTTAAGTTTTTGTATGAAAGCAATAATTAACCATGTCATTTCCAGGCCAGAAGTTTGATATATTGAGGAAAGCTTAAAGAGATAGGAAGGTTTCTCCCTTCCACACACACGTGTGTGTGCTGTCAGGGTGGGTGATGCTGCAGGTGGAAGGTGTGTGAACAAAACTGAGGCTGTTTACATGTGTTTAACCATCTAAAACAGAGATGTGGATGGTTCTTGCCCCTGGGCAGGGACGTGGACACTTTGGCTGCATGGTAAGAGCAGGGGACTGAAGAGGTGTTGTTCTCTGGTGTCCACACGAAAGTCCCTGGGTGAGGGACGTGCCTCTGTGGGAATACAAGGTCTGATTTAAGGTGGTGCTGTGGGCTCTGCCCCCTGGGAAGGCAGCCCCAGGGTTGCTTCTTTCTCCATGTCGCTGGGACTCGGAGGCAGCAAAGATCTCTGCATTCGTTCCCCAGGACACAGGAGTCAAAGCGGATTAAGGGTCCCTGGACTGATCACATTTATTTCATTATTTGAATGAAATCCCTTGTAAATACCACCTCCCCCTTTTCTTTTTATAAAAATAGAAGGCAGGGAAGACTTGGAGATTTAGGAAAAGTTAATCGCAGGAGTCGCTTGAAAGCCATTAACCTCTTGCAGCCCGAGTGAGACCAAGCAGCACCCGAGCCTGGCTGCAGGGAAGAGATACTGAATGGTTGGGGGAGGTCTGGGGGGATGCAACAGTGATTCTCCCATGCCCTCAAAGCAGGTTTGCCCACAGAAAATCCCTGGCTCTGAGCAGGAGAGGCATCTCCAGCTGGGCAGTGTTACAGCCACTTTGTTCACAGCTAAAGGTGGCGTAGGAACAAATTGGTTCAAACACCCAGGTGACTCTAGGGCAGCTGGTGAGCACTGTCATGTCTCAGCAGCCCCACAGCAATCGCTGTTGGCCCCAGCACTGGGGCTCAGGGCCATTGGAAATGCTGATGCTCTTCCCTTTTACAGTGTGGTTACTCTCTGGAGGACAGGGATGGGGACCTGGGCATTGCACAAGGATCTCTCTAGTTTTTCTAACAGATTCCACAAAGGTGGAGCTGGTTTTGCATTCCCAGAAAATGCCCTGTCCTTGCAGAGCCCCCATCTCTCTGAAACACCCTTGCTTGTGGGACCCTCCAGCTTTCTCACTTCTCCCAGGACCAGCAGCCTTGTGCAAGATCATCAGCATTGGAAAGTCAGACCTGCAGAGATTAATTAAATTAAGAGCAATGGGAAGAGAAGCTGAGACTTACAGTGATGGATGCTCATGAAACACTTGCCCAGAGACCAAAGTGCTCTGGGCATTCAGTGATGTTTGCTGGAGCCAAGGGGCTGTGCAATAGTTAAGTACACTTGGAGCAGTAGTGCTTAAGGAATCAGCCTCTGACATCTGGGTGCAGGTCCACTGCCAGGAGCTGCTGCGATGCCCCTGGTGCTGATGCCCTTTCCCCGCTGGGATTTGTACATTGGAGCTGCCAGCACTGGTTTGTGATGGTTTGCTTCCCCTGGCTTTGAGGGGTGGGTTATTTGCTTTAAATCCTAAACCTAAAGGTGGGTATTAACAGCATGGTAATGCACAGCTTTTGTGTCCAGGGGTTATATAAAACACAGATTAATGGGAATCAGCAAAATAGAAGGGCACATGGAGGTATGCAGTGAGGATGTCCTGAGAGGGAAGGCAGGAGGGAGCTGGCATGTCCAGAGGGGAGAAAAGAAGGCTGAGCAGATTCAGCATGCTTCCTGGCAGGATTTGCTCCAGTTATTGTTCTGCGGTCCCTGTTTCAGGCCGTTTCCTGAGCCAGAATTGCTGTGATGTGGGGTCTTTTGTCTCTGGGTGATCAGAAGGCAACAGAAAGGGGGTCTGTGTATCTGACTGGAAATGACATACATCGTTTGTGCACCTGCAAACAAGCAAACAAACCCCAGGCCGGAAGGTAAAGAGATAAAGTAAAAGCGGCCATCCAAAGGAAAGGCACGTTTTCACTGGGCTGGAAATGGGACCCCATCAATGTGGCTCGTTTCCTCTCTCTTACTGGAGGACTGTCAGAAACTCCTTCCCGCTCTGGGTCCTTGGTGATTGGTGGGAGATCGGTGCTGGTTTCCAGAGACCCCATGCATAGCCCAGCACAGCAGTGCCCTGGAAAAGTTCCCCAGAAAGTTTAGGATTTAAGGTAAATAACCCACCTGTCGAAGCCAGGGGAAGCAAGCTCCCTCTTGCAGAATCCTCAGCCCAGAAACATTCAAAACATGCTGAAGGGGCAGCAGAGACACTAAACCAACCCCCTCTTTTTGCAGCTCCTCAGAGCAGGGGCTGGGCAGGAGAGATGAGAGAAAGAGGGAAAGGGACAGGTTTTTGGGCACCTGCCTCCGATCGTGACCTTCCCTGGGAGAGCAGGACTGTGTCAAGAGCTCTCCCCTCCACCACATGGGAAGATGCCTCCCACCCCGGGAGGAAGGCACAGTTGGACTCCAACCATCAATCATGTCCCACCGGGAAGGGCTTGTATGGGCTGTGGGATTCCCGGTGGGGTTACTTTTTTCAAAGCCTCCTGCAATAACAGCAACCGTTGCTCAGCTTCCTTTTCTAGATAACCTTTTTCCTGCTGCCCAACATGCTTATCTGCTGCAGACAGACTGGCAAGATGAACCGGAAAGCTGATACCTTATCTCCCCCTCTCAAGGAGCTTATTTAAGTGCTGGAATGTGTTGCGATGGTAAATGATTGTTAAGATCCAAGTGAGGTACACGGACCTGAGGACAGGTCCTGCTGGGAGGGAGCACCTAGTCAAAAAACAAACCTGTGGGACTTCAGGGTTTTCTGTCTTTTATCTTCCCAAAGATACATCTCCTGAAACCTAAAATGTTTGTTTAAAACCAAAAGGCATGGGCCGGGTTTCTCACTAATCTGTGGGTTCATGCCACAGGCTGCTCCCAGCTCTGTGAGGTCCCACTGATACGGCTTTATCTGTGTCTCAGTTTACTCACTGCAGGAGACACGGTGCTGTGGGCCAGCCATACAAGGGGCACAGCAAGGGTTAACAGTCGGCGTGTGATATGGTGTGGCGTGTATTCCTCACTCACCCTTTAATCTGCTGTGGGAAGCAGTAAGATGCTAACGCATCCATAAAGGTAAATAGGATTTGAGAGCTATCAGGCTAATTGAAATGAACGGGGCTGGGCTGTTCAGGCAGCCTGGTACAGTGAAATGAGACCTCTCCGGGGACGCAGGAGTTGAGCAGAGCTTCAGCACTTCACTTATTTCAGCCACAGCAAGTGGCAGCTACAGCAATAGCAATTGCAGATGCCGGGGTTTGAGCGCTGTGACAGCAGAGGGGCCAGGGAAAACCGGCATGGCTGGGATGATGTCTGTAACAGCTGCTCGGGGGGGGGGTGACACACACTTATTTTGGTCCTATCCTGGGTGGAAAAATAGACGGCGGTGCTGGGTGCCAGCCTGGATGGAGCAAGCTGCCAGCAGAAGCAAGGGTGTTCTCCCTCTCCGCCGGCAACTGAGTCCCAGCACATCCTGGGATTAGGACAGGACAAAGGGGAGCAGGGCCAGGCAAAACCACAAGGGAACCACCCCACACCAGTGGGTTGTGTGGCCCTAAAGAGCGTGAGGAGTGAGTGTCTGGATCCCAGGGCACAGACCAGTGAGCGATGGGTGCTCATGTGTGTGCAAGGGGTCCCTGCACCTCCCTGGCCCTGACAGCACCACTGAGGGCCAGGCTCAGACTTGGGCATGGCTCTTGCTGCTCCAGCTGCTCTTGCATGGTAGCTGCTAGAGAAACTGTATGTTGGCAATGCATGCTGCTACCACGGGCTGCTGCATCTGAAAGTTAATCTGTTCCACATCACCGACTGCTTTTCCATAGCAGTGCATAAGGAATTGCCATCCCAGAGCAGACCTCAGCCTGTCTGTGCGACGATGCCGAGTGCTTCAACAGAAACACAGGTGACCCTGCAGCAGACAGGATGGGACAAGGTACTTTCTGGGAGGTCTGATCCAGTCCCATGTTAGCTAGAGCTGATCCATCCCCTGCAGCTTTTCATCCCTTGCAAAACTCTTGCACTTAGACACTGTGATGAGTGTGTCTGCGAGATCCTCCAAATTCTCTTTGCATCTTACAAGGCCCTTGGCTCCATCCCTTTGGGCATCAGCAGGACATCAGTCCCTGTCACAGCTTTTTGGGGGGTTACAGAGAGGAGTCTGTGGGAATGCAGGACTGAGAGCAAAGCCCATGATACTCATTTTTTTCCCCATGATGTGATTTGGTTATTCTAATGGAGAACAGGGCTGGTATAGCGACTACATCCTGACATAGCTGGTCAATGCTGTGTGTCTCTTGCAGCCCTCCTTGTTTCATTTCTCTAGGGCAGTTCTCATAGTTTGGCCATGCTGCAGTTTCAGCCCTCACCATGTGTCCCCCCTGGGTGCAGCAACCATCAGGATGGGCCAAGGCACCCTGCTCCGGCTGCAGTCCCCACCCAGCTTACCAGTTGTCCCTGTCAATGTAAGAAGTAGGAATAGGGGGATCCGAGATGCTTGGAGTGTCTGTCTTGTGATCCTGAAACCCAAGAGCCCCCCTGACTCAGCAGGTTATTAATAACCCCCTGGCTGTGCTCCTACTGCAGTTCCCGCCAGCCCTGGCATCACCTGTCTCTCCTCCGCGGCGAGGCGAGGTGCGTACCCCGGCAAGGTCAGGGGCTCCTTCCCACCAGCCCCACACCTCATCACCACCGTGGGGCTGGGCAGAAATAGTGTGAGGGTTGTGGAGGGGTCTGGACAGATCCCAAGGCCTCTACACCTCCTGCCAGCACAGGAGAGGCTGAAATGAGCTTAATTGCACCCTTGTCCTGTTTTCTAGCCCAGGGAAGAGGCAGGCGGCAGTGCTGAGGCTGTGGTCCCAGAAGCCCAATTCACCATCCCTGTCACCTCTTCCCTGGGCTGGGACACAGCAAGTGTCCCCAGGCTGCTGCAGGCCCTTGTGGTGCTTGGCCCTCCATGTCCATTTAGACAGGATGGGGTTTGCCAGCCATGGGGTTTCCACTAGTGTTCACTGCTGAACCTCTTCTTTGGTCAAAGCCTTTGCCATGCCTCTTCCCAGGACTGTGAGGATGAAGCAGAGGAGCCACAGGTTCCTTGGAGACCCTCTAGGTACACATGGGACCTGGGGGTAAAGAATAATAATTTAGCAAAACTACAGCTGTGATGTAGCTGGGGTTTGGGCTATTCCAGGTGGAACACACAAGCTGCAGGCAGCTTTCTGGGAGTCTCTGAGCACTGGGGGTCACTGCCAGCCCTGCAGCACACAGACCAGAGCTGCCCAGGTCTCCTGCCCAGGTTAGCCTGTCACACTCCCACATCCCCACCACAAACAACCCCATCGTAGGGGGCTCAGCAAGGCTGCCAGGTGATTTGGTGTGAGGATGAGCCAGGCTGTTTACCAGGGCTGGTGCTCATCAGCCAGGTTCATTAGTGCTCCCTGGGCAGGTTTTAAATAGCAAAGCAGGAGCTGCTTTCCAGGCCTGGGGCAGCCCTGGCTACAGCTGGAGCACCTGTTCCCCACCATTCTCCCTTCCCTTCTGCTCTAGTCCTTCCTTCATGGCTCACAGCCAACCCCTCTGCTATGCTGCAGACATCCTCACTGGGAACCCATTCTGCAACACTCCAATGAGGAGGTTGAGGATTTGCTCTCACCATCATAAATCCTCTGGCACTAGGAGTTTTGCCCCAAGCTCTTCAGACCTCCCCCTGCAGAGCTGGAGCCCTTTCTGAGCCCTGGGGAAGCTCCCAAAGCCCTGGTGGCTTCATCCATGGCTTAGTCACATCCCAGTCTCCTCCCTCTTCCAGACTGCAGACTTGTTCCTGCCCTGTTGGGGACCAAAGCTCTGTAATGGAACTGGAGCCAGGGGAGAGGACAGCGCTGACTTCCCCCCTTTACCCTGCCCCAGCACCTTGGCTCTGCTTTGTGTCCCAAGACAGGGTGCTGGGGCTCACCATCACTAATGTGGCTGTTTCCATCCTGCTGTGCCCCATCATGGGGCCATGTAGGCAGAAACAGGTAATTCTCTGCACCATAAAATTACCCCACCTATGTGGCCCCTTTCCTTCTCTCTCTGCTGCTCTTTCATCCCCTTCTTCATTACCCTCCCAGGGCTCTCCCCATTTTTTCCCCATCCTCTCCAGCTTTCTCACTGCTGTTTCCCAATACCTCCTGTCCCCCTGCATCTTGACCCCGCAGTGGGTGAAGAGCTCCAGCCCAGAGCACCAGGCAAAAGTCCATTCTCATGCAGTGGAGCTTCCACTCGATGCCTTGACCCCTTCTCTGAGTGTGGGTGGTGTGCTTGGGCCCACCGCACAGCAGGTAAGATGAGCTGTTCCCCCCACCCAGAGCAAGCTTTTTGCTCCCGGGGAGACATGGAGGGGCAGGGGCTGGCTGCTGCCCGATCCCTGCCCGCTGGATGCAGCCCTCGGAGCTCCCCGGGCACCGGAGGGAGGGCTGCCCGCCGGGCCAGCACCTCGGGGCTGGGGATGCTGGGGCAGGAGCCTGCCCGCCGCCGGCTCCCAGCCTGGATTTGTCGCTCCCTCTAGTGGGGACACAGGAAGATGTCGCCACCGTCCGGGAACCGGGTCCCGGGAGGGCGACCCGGAGCAGCCCCCGGGAGCCACGGGGCTGTCGCCTCTCGGCTGGCAACGCCCCGGACCGTGTCGCAGCCCGGTGCCTGTGGGGATCCGAGCCCTGCGCATCGTGCCCCACGCCAAGGGAAAGCACCTTGGGAAGTCACGGCCGGCTCGCAGGGAATCCCACAGCGGGGCGTGGGGACAGAAAGGGCCTTGGGGGGCTGCATCCTTTGGGGGTGAGGCTGCCTGCCCCCATCCGTTAGCGCCCACAGAAGTATTTAGGGGTGGTGTTAATATTTAAAGAAGAGACTCTGCTCAGAAGGGACTTGGTGCGATCCCACGGGACAGAAGGGGCAAATCTTGCCGTGTGAAAGCAACGTTCACTGGGATGTAGCATTATTTCATAAATTCTGCAGGAAAAGGGGGATGCTGCAACTCTGGAGGTGTTCCAAGCAATGGCCTTTGCTGGGGGGCTCGGGAAGTGAGCCCTGCAGCCTCCTGTAATCGCAGGTTACCATTTCCCTGGAGGAGAGGGGGCTGAGGGGAGACCTCATCGCGGTCTGTGGCTTCCTGATGAGGGGGAGTGAAGGGGCAGATGCTGATCTCCAGTGATAGAACCCAAGGGAATGGCATGAAGTTGCGCCAGGGGAGGTTTAGGGTTGAAGAGGTTCTGTACTGAGAGGGGGGTCAGGCACTGGCACAGGCCCCCTGGAGAAGAGGTCACAGCACCGAGGTGGGCTGAGGTCAAAAAGCATCTGGATGATGTGCTCAGTCCCATGCTTGTGCGGAGCCAGGAGTTGGGCTTCATGATCTTTACAGGTCCCTTCGACCTCAGGAGATTCTAGGATTCTATGATTTCTGTTTCTGCAGGGTTCACAAGCTGACCAGACTGTGATCATCCCATCACAGATCGAAGCCAACACTTGTCAGTGGCAGTGAGAGCCTGCTTGCTTACAGCAGGGGTTGCAGTTCTACCAAAATCACTTATTCCCATCAGCTTCCTTGCATTCTGAAGCAGCCGATAGTTCCCTTTGGCGGGGTGAAGCGAGATATTTTTGAACTGTGAAACAACAGCTGTCTCATAACACATGGAGCTGAGGAATCAGATGATTGTGATTGAAGGTTGGAACCGTGAACTTAAATGTGTCCATGAGCTTACATTCCTGCCGCATCTGTGGGCATTATGAGGGTTTCAAGATAGGAAAGAAAATGATGTGTTAGTTTATATCTGGCCTAAATATTAAGCATTGCAAAATAAATGACTTCAAAGCACCTTAAAACTCCTTTGATATGTTTGGGGAAAGCGTGGATTCATTTGCCTATCCTTGTTTTCCATTTTGGGGGAGGTTTCCCCCCTTTGTCAGTGCAAGTCTTGGAGCTGACTCCAACCTCAGGTATTTGGATGAGTTTGTCCCCAAAGTAGGCTGTGGTTTGCATGACTGGATGTACTAGAATGAATGAAATGGCATTTTCAAAAGAGTGGGGTTTGCTGCTAAAATATCTGGAGCAGCCTTGCAGAGGTTTGTTTGAGACAATTGCTGGTCTTCAGATTTAGAGCAAAAGAAGACCAGTATGTATTTGTGTAGTGCTGTGATCTGCCCCTCACCTGCCATAGAACTCAGACGGGTTGATCTAACGCAGGCATTGCCTTTCTCAGAAATAGTCCTTGTGTTTTGGGATAGACCTTCTATGGCCCATCACCAAATAACTGGATTTCCTTATTAGTCTTGATGTATTTTTTTCCTAACCTCTTTGAAATTGCATTGAAAAAACAGGTCTTCACATGGCAAAACTCCCATACTTGTACATCCATCTCCCTCTTTTCTCCTCCTTTCTCAGCACAGTGAAAGTTCAACATGTCCCCAGGAGTCTTTGGAGTGTTGTGAAGAACACAAACTGTCACCCTGTGAGAAAGCAGCATGGTGCTTCTTGAGTATTTCTTGAACCTCTTGCTACTTGGGCAACCAAGGCTGTGCGAGGGCTTCCAAGAGAATGTTGTAAGGAAGAGTTTGGGCTTTAAAAGCTGCCCTTCTGAACAGCACAGCCAAAGGGAGACTCACCAAGGCAGGACGAGTGAAGCAGTAGTCTTATTTTGCAGTTACACACAAGGAAAAACTGATTAAGTGCCTCCAAAATACTTACAGTATCAGGCAATGGGTATTTGGTTGTCGTTGCAGGCAAAGCTCAGTGCTAAAGCCAGCTGAAAGCAATTCACTTCTCATTGGAAGAATAGTTTCTTCCTTTTAATCAGCTCTGTTTTAAATGATTTCCTTTTTTAGTGCCTTAAATAGTCATTTTGGTTTGTCCTCCAGGCAGACAGCATTCGTTCACAAAGAATAGCGTGTGTCTGCAGACTTTAAAAGGACAAACAATAGTCTGGCAAACAGAAATGCTTCAATGGCATCTCATTTTTATACCAAGCTTCTGAGTCTCATGGGTCACGATGGAATAAATAAAAGGAATAGTCTCTACCTTGAGCCATCAGCTACAAGGAGCAGTAACTAACTACTTGAATCCACCTCCACTGGGGAAACTGGGGGGGGAAAGGGGAAAAAAATACCACCACCACAGCTGGGGGTACCCAGCCTCCTCTGCAGTAGGAAGGAACTGGAGTCAGTGGGTGGCTCTGTCCTGTCTCGGTGGTGAGGTTTGGTGTTGAGTGAGGATGGGATCTGCTTAACTAAAATACTTTACACACCCACCCGTAAAGCAAATTCTTGAACACATAACAGTTCAGCAATCCCAAGGCCAGAGATGGATTCGACACCCTGTGAACTGGTCAGCTATTCAACTGAGGGAGAAAAACCGAAGAGACTCCACGAACTGACTCTGAAAGCAGAGCTATCACCGCTGCATCGCAGGACACTGGATACTTGCAGCAGATGCACAGAGGGGACTGTGCCGTGAGTTAGCGTGAGTGTAGAGTTTCAGTCTTTGCTTTCCCTGATCATGTTCAACCCAGTCTGGAGTAAAGGCCAAGATTCTGGGTTTTCATACCCTTTTCCCAGTATTTCATACTCTATTTTGGTTTGGAGAGGTGAGAGGGCTCCAGCTTCTTCTCTCATTGCAACACCTCTTTATTCTTAAAAACAACCTTATGAAAACACCTCTGTTGATCTTAAATAAGAAGGGGGAATGAAAAACCTTTTGTATTTGAGACCCAATGTCCCTTTGTTCTGTTTGAGGTCTAGCTTTCAAAGCGTTTCCTTATATTTGGATAACACAGCATCAAGCACGGGATTACAGAGCTGCCAGAGCTACTCATGTCTTCTCTCCCACCTCTCCTATATGACAGCTCAACTCTATTGATGTTCTTGCTGACTGAGTTTTGGGTCCTGAGGCCCTGTTCACTTAGTTGCAGGCTTGGATTTCCCTGTAGCTGCCTCAAATGAGCTAATGAAGTCAGTGCAGGCATGAGGCATTCTTGATTTAAAATTTGAAATGGTTTTGCATGCTTCAGGGCGTAAACCAGCCCCTACCTCATGGAATTAGAAAGCATCATCTCCCATGGACAGGTTACTCCACACCTGTCCAACACATGTTTCTTCTGCAGCAGCTGATGTTGGCTGCTGTCTGAGATAAATGGAGAACTAGAAGGATTGTGAACTGACCCAGCAAGGCAAATGCATACTTTATGTGCTGAATGGACTCTGGATGGGGCAGAGAGCAGGATGGCTTTGCTTTTTCCGACAGAATTGTGGAATTTTGTGTGCATGGCTGAGATGGCAGTAAGGCTGTTTACATCTAAGCAAAGCAATACCGAAATGGCACAGGAGTATTTAGCCTTCAGTTTGCTGCACTGTAAATTGCCCTGCATGATTCAAGCCATGGTCAGGGATTTAGAGATTCAGAGCAAATTTTTGTGGAAGCTGTAGAATGTAATAATATTATTTCTAGGAAGCCTTAGACCAGAAGGCATTTTTGTAGATGCAAATTCTATGCTAGGGCTGTAAGCCCCTCTGAAATTGTTATTTTCTGTTTGACAGGGTTCTTAATTAGTGGAAGGATGAAGTGCACAGCAGGGTTTCTGCTCTCACTTGTAATTAATCCTGGGAGAAGGAAGCAGAACTCTTTCTGCTGCAAGAGAGTTGGACTTCTTTGTCCGGGCAATAATTTGCTCATCTCACAGGTCAAAATCGGAGTGGGTGAGCAGTCCTTCCAGAATGAATCCTGCAGAGAGCTGGGCACTGAACTTCATCCAAGTGAAACCTGCTCATCAGTCTCTGCCCAAATCTCTTCTCACTGTCAACACCCCTCCCTCACAGACTGTTGCAGGTCTAATCCCACCAGCTCTCATCTTCCACCAGTTGTTTTGGTTTATACACAGGCAGGTGAAGGATGGTGCAGGTCTTTTGAAGAGCAGCATGGGAATTCATCACCTTATGCCAAGATGCAATGGAGCTGCGTTCCTCCCGTTGGTGGTAGTGACTGACCATGTCCTTTCACTACTCAGATCGTGCCCAGCTTTGAACAGCGATGAGAAGAGAAGCCCAACTCCAGTGCAGTCCTGAGCCATGAGACTTGCAAAGCTCTGTAGAGCTGGTCTTGGCACACTGCTGGGTGCAGATGGAAAAACCATGAGCTTGTGGGGGCTGCAGTGTATACACCTGGTAATGAAGGTAGAATCGTCTTCCATTTGTTTACTCTGGCCTTTTGATCTCCACAACAGGTTGCATTAGTTTGTTTTTTCCCCTCTAATTGGCACATCTATTCCCTTGGCCTTGGATTGTTGCCTTGGAGATGCACAAGAGACCTTCAGAGAACTGCTTATTACAGCAGCAGGTGTGCATAACGCTGACCTGGACAGGCCTGCATGAGTCACCTGCTGATGGCTTGGGTTGTAGGTGGCTGCATGAGTCACCAAAAGTGAGGGTATGCCACACTGCCCCATTCTCCTGAAGGGCAATATTAATGCCTTTGGGTGCTGCTTGTTATGGTGCATCAACAGCGCCTAGTGCCCGACGGTTCACTTTCCTCTTCCTCCTCAGCTGACATGGGTGGCTGCATGAGGAACAGGAGCAGCCCAAATCAGAGGTGCTCTTTGGAGGTTTGGCTGACCTGCAACTTCTCTCATGGAGGACTGTGAGGTTTGTACAGACAGAAAGCAAGTTAGAAGAGTTATTTGGGTATGTGTGTGCTTGTCTGAGCGATGCAGAAAAACCTGAACAGACCAGACTAATGCCCTGGCTGGCCGGTGAGTTGGCATGAGTGGGAGTTTGCTAATGCCAGGAAGGAGGGTGGGCTTCTCTGTGTGAGAGGCTGTAAGGAGAGGAGTGGAGGGCATTGGCCTGCTGTCTCCAGACAGAAAAAAAAAACCGCTGCAGGAAAGATGAGACACAGAGAGGCAGGAGTGAGGTGTAATACTCTGATGTCCAGAGGAGGAGATCTGACAAGCAGATGATGGTTTTCAGCAGTGCTGGTGCATCTCTTCGTAGCTCAGTGCCTGGCAACTTCGATAGCAGCACAGATCAACTGTAGGAACATCACATATGGTCTAGAAAGCTGTTTGCACATTTCTTCCCTCTGCATTACTCTTGATGGCTGTTTGAGATCAGATCCAGGTGCCAGGCCTTAACCATGTTCCTGTAACATGGGGAGAGGTGGGGATCATTCCTCTGGAGGCATCGCTTGCACCAGGCAAGTGTGCTGCAAAGTCCCTCTAAAGCCACCTTCCATCCACAGGGGATGACAGCATGTGGCTGATGACCCATGGAGAAGCCAGAGTGTACTTGCAAATGTCACAGAGAGGCGCCCATGTGAGTTTGTTACAGGACAGGGAAGGAGAATTAAAGGAAGAATGATCTGTCCTTGTGTGCGAGGAGACCATATCTCCCAAGCTATAAAAGATTGGGCAGAGGAACTGTGTGTCATAGCAACTTCCAAAACAATTTCTTCCCAGGATGCTGCTTGCGTTGTGTTGACCTAATGTTCTTTTCGGCCCAAGCAGGGACTCTTTGCCTCATGAGGCTACTTGGATTTTATGGCTTGGTAGAGATTTTTGGGACAGGAGTACCTGCCTGGCTCTATGGCATTAATTTCCACCATCATTAATGAGGGAGCACATTAAAAGGTGTTTCTGGACTGGAGCCCTTCCAAGGGGTAGCTCCTCTGGGCCACCTTTGAACCCGCTGCCCATGAAGCCAAGGAGGACCAGGCTTAACTTCACTGCTGTTTTCCAGCCCCACTCTGGCCAGACAGAAATCCCCACGGCCCTAACCGGGGTTACAACAGCCAGGAGGGAAAAGCCTCCTGTACCCCCATGGCAGCAGCTGCCCTGGTGCTGTGGTTCAAGCTGGGCTGGCTGTAAGGGGATGAACATTACACCAAGGGCCTCGGGGTCTCCGGCACCGCGGGGCCCGAGTACAGCACCTCAGGGACTGGCAGGTATGTATCCGGGTGTGCATGGTGGCTGCGCTGCTCGTTGCCCCTCCTAGTGCCTTCGTGAGGAGCCGGGCCAGCACCCTTTGCCTCAGCAGGAGATGCCACAGCCGGGTGGCTCTGAGGGGAGATCTCCATCGCAGGGCTGCCCGGGCGCCGGCTCCGGGCCTGTGGGGTGGACAGAAGGCTCGGGGGCCGCAGCTCAGCCCCTTCACCCTGCCTTCGCCTCTCAACGCCTCCCGCCGTTCTCCCCCTTCCCGTTCTCGGGCCGCCCCTGCGGCGCCGGCGGGGCCCTGCAGGCGGCGCTGTGCGGAGGGCGGCAGCGGCGGCCTCCCGCGCGGGATTGACAGGCCGGGCCGGGGGAGGAGGGGAGGAGGAGGGAGCGGCAGCGAGAACCCGTATAGCCCCGCATCCCGCCGCCGCGCAATCCGCCGCCATCCGCCGCGCCCCGAGCCCATCGCCCCTCCGCACCCGGCTCCCCAGGCATTCCCGGCTCCCCGCCACCACTACAGGTGGGTATCGGGGGCCGGCGGCGGCGGCGGCCGCGGATATTTGGGGCGGTGAGTGGGGCTGGGGGGAGGAGGAAGGGGAGGGAAGGTGGGACGAGGCAGCTCTAAAATGGAGCCGGAGCCAGCGGCTGCCTGCGGCTGCGGCACCCCGCGGCCTCCCGGCTCGGCTCGGCCTGGCGGGTGGGGGAGGAGGTGGCAGCGGCGCAACCCCGGCGGGTACCCCGGGCCTGGCGGTTGCTGGGGCCGGGACGGCTGTAAGGGACACCCGCCCCCCCGCCTCGCCTCCGTCGGGCTGTTGTAGCCGCCTGTTTATTGTGCGACAACACCCCCCGCCACTTCCTCCGCGGGGATGGAGGCGCCAGGGGCAGACACGGGGCCTGGCCGGGCCGTCCCCGGCCCTGTCCCCGGTGAGGCCCAGGGGGCCTGGCGGGGGCCGCCTGGATTTGGGGCCCATTGCACGGGCTCCTGCCTCCGGGCCGGGGGGCGGTGGGGGGTGGGAGCACTCTCTGGGCGGGTGTTCCCGTGTGCGGAGGTAGTCCCGCAGCACCGATCCGCGGCGGGGTGCAGCAGGGGCTGGGGGCAGCGGGAAGGTGGGGTGCGGTGGGGTGGGGGGCTCCCCGCTGCAGAGACAGGTTGTTTTTTTCCGTCGTCTGGAGTGTGACACAAAGATATTTTTGTCGCGCCGTGTGTGTGTCTCAGCAAAACAAGGAGAGGGGGGGGGGTGGCATCCAGAAGGCTCGCTCGGTTTGTTATTGTGCGGGAGCCTACAAAAGGGTTACCCAGGCCGAAAGCTGAAATGCGGCTTGGGGCGGGGAGGGGGAGGAGGGGCGGGATGTGCGGGGCAGCTGCTGAGCAAGGAAGGGGGGCGTGAGGATGGAGTTTGTGTGCCTGGGTGATGGGCGAGCTTGTTAGGTAGGTTTGAATTTATTTATTTATTTATTTATTTCCCCTTCAGGAAGGAGTTTTTAATCTCTTGTGTGGGAGCCGATGAGCTGCAAACCGGGGAACCCCTGATGCGGGTCCTGGGACGCGCGGGTTGTGCATCTTCACCCGGGGGGGTGTGGGTGGGGGTGGGGTGGCTTGTTTTGAGTAGTGTTAGTTGTGAGCTAGGAGGGTTTTTTTTCGTTAGGGTGATGACGAAACCCTCGTGATCTCCGAAGTCAAAGCTGGGGAAAGGGATTTGAATGAGCTGGGAGCTGTGGGTTTTGTTAGGCGAGTTGTTTTGTTTCTGCCCTCTGAATATGTAAAGAGCGAGATACTCTTTTGAGTATCAGCTCATCAGATATTTGTATATTGATGTTACTGGTGTTGGGGTCGGTAACGTACCATAAACGTGAATGTTTAGGACTTCAGTAATGTTGCTTCTTTCTGGGAATGGGTATTAAGTACACGGTGCACGTTGCAGTGTCTACATCATCTGCTGTGGCCTGCTTAGGGGAAGGCATACCACCCCTTCCAGGACTGAATCAAGGCTTGTAGTGGAAGTTTTGTTTGTGTTCACCCTGGTCTTGCAGATGCATATGGGGCCCCCACTGGAATGAGCCCTTTCATGAGTGATAATGAGCTGGTCCCTGCCTTGGAGAGCCAAAGTTTGGAGAATCGGCTCCTGATGAGTAGATTTCTCTGGTATTAACTGGCAAAGATGTTACTTTTGGATCTGCTTTTGCATGCTTAGTTGGCACTGGGGTAGTTAAACACCAGGGTCCTGAAAGCTGGTGCCCTGGCTCAGCGACTGGGGAGTAAAGACCCCAAGAAGAGCTTGGGAGGAAGGAGGCTGAGACCTGCTTCTATAGTGGAATTTAAAGAGAGGATGGAAAGTGATGGTTTCAGGTTGATTTCTGTCAGAAAAGTTGAATATCTACCTGCATTTCACTTAAAGTGAAGTACTGTAAATCAGCCTGAGTTTTATCAGAAGCACTGAGGGTTTTGGAAGGGGATTTTGTGATGTTTTGAATGACTTGTTTCCTCAGGCCAGTATGAGTATGTCTGCTGTTAGCTGTAGTGTTGAATTTAATATGTATATTCGTTATGAGTGTATTTCTCTTTATTCGTTGATCTGTGCTTCTGCACAGCTTGAGCAGATGTCACACATTTTAGGATGCTTTCATCAGTCTTCATTGCTAAAAGCAGATATTTCTACATGACTTGAGCAGATACCTTTCCTTTAAAAAAAAAAAAAGCAGGAAAGCATGCGTTTTATACAGGTTTCCAAAGTTACTGTTGTATAGTGCCTTGGTTTTTTTCTGAATTCGGGTAATTGTTTATTTTGTCTTTCAATGCATAGTTTTGACGAACCGTGGGCTTTTCTTTCTTGTTTTTTATGTGTGTGTGTGTGTGTGTGTGAGAGCTTAAAAGTGAAACTCAGCCAACTGGCTGAAGCTGGAAAAGTAGTCTCTACAATAGCTGGAAAGGAGATGCAGGGTATTAAAGTGTTTTAGTTTTAATAAATGTGAGTAATGTTCCTAAGGAATTTTTATTAATATAATTTAACTTCACAGTTACATTTTAATAAAGCCTATTATTAAAGCTTTGTACAAAACCTAACTTCAAAGGCTAATTTACTTGAACAACAGCCTTCTGAAAGCAGAGGTGGCATTAGAGACTGTATTTGCCTTGTTGCCTGACGCAGCGCACTGTGGTATCTGCCTGAGCAATGATGTAAAGGCAGACAGTCCTCAGCCTCTGTGTGTGTGTGGCGTTGATGCTTTTGCATAGCACCCCATTCCTGGGCCGCAGCATCCTCATCCTGCAGCGTGTTGCATCTGAGGCTTAGCTGGGAAATACTTGGACCATGGTTTTGGTGTGTGTATGGTAGCGCTTCCAGTTTGCCTGAGCTGTACAGCACAGGACCCATTAGATTATCCATTGCAGAGTTACCTGCCTGCTTAAGATTCAGAAGTGTTGGTTGCTCAAGGCCATTGTTGTACGTACTTACTTACTGAAAGTAGTAAAGAGGAGCTGGGTTAACTTTCTTAAGCGCTGCCGCCTTGGAAATAGCACTGAACTATTTTATTCTATCTTTTAGGGTGATAGTCTGCATAAAGAGATTTTGCTGTAGTGGCACTCCACTTGTAGTTGTGTATTTTCTTCTTGTGGGAACAGAAGCAATATAAACAGGAGAAATTTATGGAATACAGGACAGTAACTTAAGGGGAGGGATGGAGGGAGAGAGGGTTTCTTCCCAGGGCTGGACCTCTGTGGTCGTCCCTTTTCCTTTTCCTCATTTATTCTGCAAGCTGGCAACGAAGGTGCTGTCTCAGTATCAGGCCTTGCTCTTCAGCTAATCGTGCTTTGTAAGTGGGTTTTATTTTTCATGTGGCACTGACTCATTTTCCTAATAGGTCGATAATTTAACAGCTCCTTATCACTAGTTTGTCATTTGGAACAGAAGAAACAGAGCTATGAGTCTGTCAGGTATCAGACAACGAGGTGAGAGCACAGCGAACAGGTAAAGGCTGGGGAGGTGCAGCTCTTGCCTTTGCAGAACATCTTTTTCCAACTGCTGAAATCAGTGACTTTGTTAATGAAAGCCATGATGGCACAGAAGTCAGGACAGCATGCTCCTGGAAAGTACCTTCTGAAGGGAGTTTTGCATGTATCTGCAAAACCCACCTGGTTTGGCTGAAGAGAAGAAGAAAGTGGGACTAAGGCAGGACACCGTATCGTGATGCTAAGCCTCACTGAAACATAGCTTAGTCTCGTTTTTAGTTCCTAAGTTGTACTGGTATTCAGAATGTCAGCTCTTTGTGCTTCCTGCACAGGTGTAACCAAGAAGTTTGAGCTTATGAGCAGTGTATTTTGGAGCAAACCTGTTTGGATATGTATAGCTGTAAATACTGATATTTTTTTAAATTATTTTTTTATTTCCTGGAAGCATTGGAACATAATTGAAGCTGGAGGAACACAATGGAATGTAAGTGGACTGGAGGCTGGTCTAATAGCCCTGGGTTCTTTTTGTGTGGCATTGGTGGGTTGTAAAGTTGCTTGACTTGCAGTGCTGTGGGGCCTTTGAGGACAAAAGGTGGTTTTGAGGTGTTCAAAGGTGTACATGCTGTTCTGCAAGGGGCCATTGTACTTACAGCTAAAATACAGTGCCTGTATTTTGGTTCTGAACGCATATATTTTCAGGAAGGTGCTGGTTAACTGGAATGGGCAGGAGAGCTTGCTGTTACGTCTTTAGGAGACTACAGGTATTACTTTGTGGAGGACTGGTGGAAATAAACATACCTTGAGTGCAAGGGGAGAAGTAATGGCCAAATTTGAAACATGCAGAAGTAAAAGAACAGGTGAAGGTGAGCCAGGCTTAAATGCAAAGAAGTACAGGAAAATACCTGTAAGAAAGTGAGGAAATGCTGACAGCATCCTGGGTCTGGCCAAGAGGACTACTCAGGACTACTACTACTTCAGATGTCCACAGGACTTCAGTTAGCTTTTGGGAGCATCCTCAGTAGCCTTTCTAGCACTTGAGAGTTGTAAACTGCATAGTATTTGCAGAGTTAACATCCTGTTGTAAGACATTTTGTGGAGGAATCCTTCCTTAGTAGCTGTAGAGACATTCTGGACAGGGATTGTAGAGATGGGACTGCAAGGAGCAAATAGAGTCAGATTTGAAGAGCTCACACTGGGTCTTTGCCTCCTCCAGGCACTTCTTGTGTGGGGGCATATAGTGATTTTGTAAATTTATTTTTTTTTTGGAAGAGTTCTGTGGTGGGGTAAGCTCTTCAGCTCTTCCTACCTGTATGTGGGCTGGGAGCCCTTATAAAAGCCTTGAGTGCTCTTGTTCAGAGTTTGGAGTGGGATGTGAAGCAGGGAAAGGGGGTAGGGATGTGCTCAAGAAATGCTTCTTTGAGGCTGGAATAGTAAGAAGCATGGGTTTATCTTTTTCTGAAATAACCAAAGAATCAAGCTTCTGCTTAGCAATTGAAGCTTCATGAACCATCATTTAGGAGCAGATTCACGAGATCTGAGTGTTACTACAGTGTTAGTGTTCCGTATCTGAGCACAGTGTTGCCCTTAGTGATGCCCATGATCCTGTTGTAGTGAAAGCAGTGATGGGCTGGTTCATTTAGGAGGTGTTCATAGTGTTCCCTGTCTCAGCAGTCAGACCTGCTCCTCAAGAACTCCTCTGGAGCAGGGATCCATGCTGCTCCTTGTCCACAGCATTCGGAAGGCACTGTGGTTTTCAGCCCCAGAAGGGGGAGATGAAGGGTCTGTCTCTTGCTCTGCCACTCAACCCAGCCACAGAGTCCTGTGATACCATTTTCCTATCTGGAAAATAGAAGTGATGCTGCTCATACACCTTGCCAGTTATGCACTGCAAATGTCACAGATGCTTTAATTTACAGATATGTTTTCACTTCCTGTCCAGCTTGGTGTGCTCCAGATGTCTGTCCCATGTATAGTCTGAGTTGCTTAGCTCTCCAGTAAAGGTAAAGCTACCTAAGGGTATCTAAAGCTCCTTTCTTCAGAGTACTGAACCACACCGCACATAACACTGCAGTGTCTTATCATTTTGTACCCATGTCCTTTGCCCATCAGATTCCCGTTAGCATCCTTGGCATTCATTTGTAGTGCTAATGGCTCCTATGAATAGGCTTCATCTAAGAATGGTTGCTGTGAAATGCTGCATTGCTCTAGTGTTGTTAAAATTGGGGAACCTGGAGGAATACTTCCTTGGAAACTTCAGCATCTGCAGTGTTTGTGAGCTGCAGGCTTGTCTGAACTGCTTGTAATCTTATTAATTGTTTGAATTGGCTGCATCAGTCTTGGTGGCTGTAGGAAATTGGGAAAAATCTGATAGAGAAAGATCTATTCAGCTCTTGCCAGGGCAGCTTTGTACCCTGCAGTGTCTGTGTTGGTGCTGGCCTGTCTGTCTGTAAAGGTTCCTGCCAGAGGAGCTCCTGTCAACACCTTGGGGAGGAACAGGACTTGAGGGATCTGCTCAGCAGGGCTGCGCAGGGACCTCTCTCTTGTGCATGCAGGGAGGAATTGGTATTTACTGCCTGCTGATTACTAGTGTTGGGTTTTACCTCTAGCCTTGCTCCTCATAGAGATAACTTTTTTGTGTGTAACCTGAATGGGAGCCAAGGCCCTGAAGTCAGCAGGCATCCTGAGAGCATGCCGAGGTGTTACCAAAGCCCAGATCTGGTACTGAAGCTCAGTGGCACAAGTGAACACCCACCTCCCCATTCGGTGTGAGCCTTCCTGAGACTGCAGAGAAAACAGAGCTGCTTACTCACAGCTGATGGCATTTGTGTGGAGAGAGCTGTATCTGTTCCTGAAAAAAGAAGCGTTAACCCTAAAGACTGCCAACTTTGCTCTGATTTAATCTCTTGGAACCAACATCTCTGATTTCCTCTCTGCTTGTTTGCTATAAAAGAGAAAAATATGTTCACAGCTGAGAGATGGAGTAAGTTGCTGAACTTGGGACTAGGTAAAGGTAAAGCTACCACAGAAGAATTGTGTAGTTACTCCTCAGAATGCATCTGTTTGCTTGGTCTTTCACTCGTCCTTGTCCTGGCTCTGTGGGGCTCTCTGTGGTGAGCTGTGTAATGATTCCAAGGCTCACATTTGGGTTCTGGAGCTAGCCAAGCAGGTGTTTCACCTGTTCCTTTTGCTGTATCTCACCTCGGTTATGTGGGTATCATCACTGAGATGATTTTTTTAGAAGTCTGTGTGGCAGAAGTGTCAGGACTAAGGAAATTTCACCACCTTAAAATGCAGTGGTGTTTGGTACAGTTGATAGTGATGGAAGTGTCTTTGCATTGAACTGTCAGGCCTAAGATGTCCTGGAGTGATGTCCTGACAAGAGTTCAGGCTTTGTGGGTGCTTCTTGTGCTTGTGAGGTCCCCAGAAGTAGTAGGCAGGGTTGGGTCCTCATTCTGTGTCAGTGGATAGTGGCTTCCCCTGGAAAGAGGATATTTTAGACATGGCAGATGCTGCTGCAGGACACTCGTTTCTTGTTTGACTCTGTAACTTGTTCCTCTGTGATCAAGAGCTGCATTTTCTGTGAGGGTCGCTGCAATGCGGTTTTGGGTGACTGGGGCAGAAACCTGAGCTCTAGGGCTTCTGACACTGCCTATAGTGTTACTTGAGCAAACTGCTTCTCTGCCTTGGTTACCTAGCCTGTAAAATAGGACTAAAAGCACTGGCCCTGTTACCTATCAGGAGATCCCTACCAGTTATTTTCAGTCTGTTGCTGAGATACCATGTGCCCAGTTTGCCTTACAGTTCAGGTGAATGTCACCAGCAGCTTTCTGAAGGGGTTTTGCCAACAGAGCGTTATGCCAGCGATTTTTTTTCTTGTATTTGGATTTAAATTGCTTGCTCATGGTCAGCCTTCTCGCTTTGGTGTTGAGGGAACAGGATGTGTATCTCTATTCCCCCCAGACATTCAGCTGTCTGAGGAACCTGAAAGGCAGAATCACCTTGCAGGCCGTAGGTAGGATGCTTCAGCTCTGGGCCTTGGTTGTGAAGGAGCCAGAGTGGAAGCACAACTCTTACGGGTAAAGGTTTGTGCCTGAGTGAGTCCTTCTTTATGCAGGCAGCTCCTGCAGATGACTAGGTCGCTTCCCTTTCCTCTGGTACTAGAGCAGTTGGGGTCTGGATTTGTTGAAGCCACAGGTGGTTCTTGCTGAGCTGCTTTGTTCCCTTGTGGGTTTTGTCTCTGAAATGTCAAGCAGCAAAGAAAAACACTCCTTTATTTTTTGTGTCTTGCTGCAGAAATACCTACAGAAGTTCTGGTTTCTGAGCCTGGTGAGGTTTATAGCTAGGAGCATCAGAGTCAATTTGAGCTGGGGCATGTCTCATTTAACACCTTTATTTGCCTGAATGAGAGGGCAACAGGTGTGATGTTAGTAGTTGGTGCTTTGTAAGGTGTCTTGCTGCCTCCCTGCATTAATCAATTCCTGATTGAGGGGTGTGAAAGCCACGTGGTGCTTCCTCCCTCTTAGACATCCAGTAACTCCTTTGTGACAGGCTGGCACCAAGAGGTTAGCTCCTTCTGTGGAGCATGATGGGACAGATAGGCAGAAAACAGGCACCATTTCTCTGGAGAGCTGCTGTAGACAGACATGCCTTTCAAGAAAAGAATTCACTGCACACCTTGGTTTTTCTGCTGCTTGAGAAAGAGGGGGAATTTCATGAGCACAGGGTTTTGTACGTACTTTCTGTGGGCTGTGGCCAGCTTTCTGACTGGATTGGTTTTTTCCCTCCATGTCACAGGCCTGCATCCTCCGGATGAAACATTTCTTATCTTTGTCTGTGTCCTCAATTAGTCGAGGTCAGGGCTCCTTTTCAGGGTGTGGCATTGTCTGCCTTACAGAAAGGACCACAGAACCTGTTAATGTTTTTGTATAAATACAATTGAGTTCTTCTCCAGACTCTATTCTGCTTTGTCTGTTTTACAGTAAGTTAGAAATCCAATTAATCTCCACACCTTTCTGTCTGCCTGCCCCTGCTGCCTGCCTTCTCAGCACCGAGCTGCTCAGCAGAGAGGCAAGGCTTCTGTGTTTCATAAGCCAAACCTGAGATGATGGAAGTCTGGTTCCTCTGGAACTGTGCAGTGGTTCAGCACCAGTAGTTGTGATTCCCAACCTGTTGGTACGTTTATAAGAGGCAGCAGCAGGTGAGTTTCATGAAGACAGAGCTGAGAAAATGAGGTCAAGTCATCTTGCAGGCCATGCCCTTTCTGTCCCCCCTCTTGTCATGTTTTATCTCTGCCTGTACAGCTCCATGCCACAGAGTTAATGATTCATTGTCCAGAAGGTGCTGTCCCTTCTCTTCATCGTCCTGCTGTGTGTCTCAATCCAGGGTGGCTTGGCTTAGAGAGGCCTGGTGATGGGGCTGGCCAGCAGGCAAGTCTTCTGGCAGACAGCCTCCAACAGTGTTACTCAGCAAGCAGCATACCTCTGCAGTAAATCATGGGAGATGATGAGATCCTGGGCTCCCATTCACTGTTTTTACAAGGAAGACAAGGTTTATGGGAGATGCAGAGAAAGCTGGAACGGTGCAGAATTAAAAGAACTGGTACTGCCAAATAGACCTGTTCAGCTAAGGAAGGAGGATCCCCCTTGTGAATCAAGAGCTGTCTTTGCTGTGGGGTGTCAATCTCTTCTCTGCTGACTTCTCCCTGTCTGACTTGGCGCCACATTCAGGATCTCCACAGGCCCTTTCAGGTGTACCAACAGAGCTTAGCAGCTCCCTTTGGAAACAGTGCAACGGAATGACAGCCTCTTGCTCATCCAGTCTGTCCCTGCTAGGCTGGTGATCCCTGCCTGGCCTGAACAGGGTTTCTGCAGGATCTGAGTGCATCTGACACCAAGCCCCTGGGGCAGCTGGTCACGCTGCTGTACCAATGCTCTTCCAAGGGCAGCCCGTGGTGTCTTGCATTGCTGAGGCAGGTGGTGACTGTTACGCAAATAGGTGATTCTTGGGACTTGTTCCAGAAGTAGTGGGATCTCTGTGTTTACAGATAAATGTTTAGCTGTAGTACAATCAACCGTGTGCATTTAAGGAAGAGGGAACATTGCTAATCTCCTGTAAAACACTACTGTCTTTTTTAAAATGGTTTCACATTACCAGCAACATTAGAAACCACAATAGACCATGGTTTACTCCAAGTGCTTCTTCTCTTTGCTTTTGTACCTGTGAATTTCTGAATAATTTGTATGAAATTTCAGGTCAAGATTCTTCCTGCTTCTGGAGAAAAGCCTTTTCACTGTTAACTTCCACCCTGTTGCTTTGGTTTGTGTTTGTGACTGCTGCTGTGAAGTGAGCAAGGAGCGAAGGTCTGCAGTGGTCTCTGGTCCTTTGCCCGAGTGATTGTGCTCGGTGTAGAGCTCAGTGGTGGGCGAGTAGCTGAAGAGATTCCTTCTAGTGTGTGTGTGTGTTACCTTTCATAAATCTGTTTGCCCTGCTCAATTAAGGCTGGCTAACTTCCAGGTATTCGAGCTCCATTGAAGTCTTGTGAATAAAACACCAGCAACCCAGCCTCCTTCGTACATAGATTTACAGAGAGCTTTGCAGACAATCCCGTTTGTCAGGAATCTCTCCCTTTGGCTGTATTTTCAGCTCAGGGGTTTACAGTTGTTACCACTGCCAGTAACTCAGGGGTTTCACATGACTGTTTTTGCAAGACAGGCTCCCTGCACTCCATAGGTCCCTGACGTAGCTGCAAGACTTGCATGTTCTGGCACTGAAATTATCACTGCTGTGCTCTCTGGATTTGAGCGTGCCCCTTTAAAACGCAGTTCGATGGGGTTAGTACCCACACATGAAATCCAGAGCAACACGATGCAGATGTGAAGACTCCTGGATACTGAAGCTGTCTGCAGAGGGAGTGATTCTAGTACAGTTACTTGCACCCAAGGGCCTCAGATGTAGCTGGACATACTGCAGTAGTTTGTGATTCCTCTGAGACACGCAGTCCTGCTGTCCCTGGATACTGTGGAAGACCTTGTTAGTCCTGAGAACAGGAAGAGCTAAGCTCCATGGTAAAACTGGTAGCAAACCCTTCTCCTAAGACCTTTCTAAACTCAGAAAAAAATCTTGCAGGAATGCTGGTGACTTTTTTTTTTATTTCTCTGTAACAGAGGATAATGTTTTCTTCAGGATCAGCTGCTGGACATGGGGACCCTGAGCACAGGTCAGAGGCTTTGCTGAGACTGTCAGTTTTCAGCTGTCAGCATTTACATGTACCTTCTGCTTCTAATTCACCTAATAATAAACATTCAATCTGGCAGCTCAGTTCTTAATGAGCTTGATTTTAATCAAAAATGGCTTTGCTCTGCAAAACTGGAAGGCCTTCATGATATCTGCTTTCTCTGTTTGGCTGGTAGGAAAACAGTACAGTGTCATGAGAGCTTTGGGAGGCTCTCTGGCCTTTTCTTGGGTGACCTGGGTGGCAAGTGATCGCCCTGGCCAATGCACCCCTGGACTAGCTTTTGGGTCTGCTGCTTGGTGCTGTTAGGAAGGAAGGGTGGTGTGGTCCTGCCTGTGGGATGGCTCTGAGAGGGCTCAGCACCTGGGCAGCCTCGTTGCACAGTGACTGTATTGGAAATTGCCTCACCTCTTCATGGACTTGTTTTCCCCTTTGGAGTGCATGAGTTGCACACAAACAAAGCTGTGTTTCACGTTTGCAGCTTCAAAGTGCTGAAGGGGTTCAAAGTACATTTCACTTACCCAGACAGCAGTTGTGGCTGTCCCAGAAAGTTTGACAAGGGGCTTTATCCCAACGTGTCCCCAGCTCCTCTGCTCTGAAGTGGTTGTTTATTCCTCCTGTATCCTTTTAATGATATAAGATGTAATCAAGAGGCAGCTGAGACCCAGTTACATAACTTGTTGTCAGGGCTTCTCTTTGGCAGCGCTGCCCTGCCTGCTGTTTGCATGCTGACTTTCAGGAACTCAGGGATTTTCTGATAACTGGCTAACTCCTGAACCTAATGTGGTGGTAGTTGCGTTGTTTGTTTGTTTTTCTCTAATTTTGTCTGGTTTGAGTTTTCTAAACCTCAGAGTGGATTTTATTGCTTGGGAGTGTGTGAAGTTGGTAGAGGATTGGTGTGGTCAGGATAGACCTCAGGGCAGGTTCCCTCTGCAAAGCTCAATATACCTGCAGAAGCAGGTGCTGTGCTCTTATCGGTGCAGCTGAGGGCTGGCGTGCAGCATCCTCTGCTATTTGCTCTGGTCTGGGGCTTCCCACAACTCTGCCAGTTCAAACAGGTCATTGTTCTCAGTCCACCTTCTACTTTCTTGCCAAGTCTGTGCTAATCTCTCTCTCTCTCCTTTTTTTATTTATTTTTTTTTGTTTCTCTCCCTTTTTTATGTCTGTCCCACTAATAAAACAGTGGAAATGAGCAGGTGAGGGAGGAGCTGTTGTTTTCTTTGGCACATGGTGACCATCTGAACAAAGATTAAACCAGACTGGAGCCAAAGATCTGTTTGCTACTCTATGGGGAAAGGTGCTTCAAGAATGCTGGCCATCCCCCTTGCCTCCTCATGCCTCTGTGCTGCAGCCAGCCCCATGTGGTGGTCCAGCAAAGGTGGCTGTGTGGGGCTTCTTGTGGAGCCTGGTGTTTCTCCAGAGCATCCTGTGGATGCTATTACTGGGCAATGGAAAACATTTACTTCCTCTGTCCCTGACTGTGCTGCTTGCTGCCTAGTGTGGAGTCTACGGCTTCTTGCTCTTGCAAGGCCAGATTAATTCCTGCAATTCAGTAGCCACTGGTCAGATGCAGTTTCTTTCAGAAAGAGTGATTTCTGGGTGGTGTTTGAAACATGCTTTCAGCTGGATGAGGTTCAGAAAGGGTGAGGGGTGGGAAGGTCTGGTTATGTATAGTGTTTGTTACTCCAACTTAAGAGTTACAGCCCTAAGATGGGACCTAGCAGATGGTATAATAAAACTGCCAGCAGTTTTAGGCTTGAAGTGGAGGCTTTACAGCAAGAACTCTGGAAATACAAGTTATGTGTGAAAAGCTTAGATTAAGCTTCTGGCTTTGAGAAAATCGAGAACACAATTATGCTTGAAAAAAACAAAAGAAAGGTCCATTAAAAGTAAGCTGAGTTTCTTTCCTGACTTAGAACTTGACCTACAGTGTGTGAGCTCCCCATGTTTCAGCCAGTCATAGACTCCAGGAGCCAAAATGTGAAAGTAATGACAGTGCTTCCATGAAGGGTGTTAATCACAGTGTGTTGAGCCAGCAAAGATCAGAGTGAAAAATTAACAAATGACATCCATTGTGAAATGTATATTCATAGCTAAAAATGGTGTTGAAGGTGCCAGCAACAGAGGAATGTAATTTTTTTTTTATAAAGTGTTTTCAGGGTTCATAATTAGAATTGCTCAGCCCACGGGTTCAAGAGTTTGAACCTGTTTCATCTGAGCAGTTGTTTTGGATTCCTTGGCTCTCATGCCAGCAGATGGCAAAAGGGAATTTGAAGAAATACCTGCCTTCAGGTGATGCTTTCAAAGCATTAATTGCTGATACAAGTCATTAACTGTGACCAGTGTGGAACCATAATCTTAAACATTACAAACCTTGCTACCAGTGCTTCAGTGGAAAACCCAATAGTGAGTTCCAGTGTGGTGTAAGTTACAGTGTTTTTCTGTCGTGTTTTGGAATCCTTGTCCTTAGCTCTTAATTGCTAGTCCCTGCTTTACAACAATAAATCTATGCTGACGACCCTCTTGTATTCTCACTAAGAAGCTCACCTCTTTCAGCACTGGAGTGGCATTAAAAGAAAAAAAGATGCTGAGAGAAGCATGTCCCTGCAGTTCTTCCCATTCAGTTTGTGAATCTTAAATCCCACAAGTCTTTTTGAGACTAAAGAGGAGAGGGTTAAAACCTTGTGATTTAGTGTGTCTACTCACTGAATATCTGCAGTTTTAGCAGTTCTGTGTGTTGTACATTTTACTTGCCTGTGGCTAAATAATCCATTTGATGGCATTTCCTGGTTCCCTTCCATTCAAAGGCAGATCGGGAGCGGCGCAGAGAAATTTCCTTACTAGATGACATTTCATCGCAATGTCCGATCGTTTGGGGCAAATAACCAAGGGAAAGGATGGGAAAAGCAAGTACTCGACTCTCAGCCTGTTTGATAAGTATAAAGGAAAGTCAATAGAAGCTATCAGAACTACAGGTAAGACATGCCTTCAGAAAGCTCCTTTTTGTGTCTTCTGAGCATGGTGGTGTAATGCTAATGCAGGTGTTTGTGTTCCAGCTGCTTTCCACAGGCCCAGAGTTGTTTGTGCTGGTGCCTCAGCCTGTGTTTCCTTAGTACTTTACGGAAAATGTCTGTGGTTCTTTGTGCTGCTGTTGTGGAGAGACACGGAGGAGTCAAGGCAGAACAGCTGGGGCACTTTTGGCCCTTTCCTTTAGCCTGTGTCCTTGCTTGCAGAGTGGTTGGGTTGTGAACCCTGAGGGAAAGGCTTACTGGGGCCTTGGGCTATACTGAGACAGGGCAGTTAAGCTGACTGAAGCATGTTAAGCTGGAGTGAGGTGAAAGCTGAGGACTGAAAGTCTCTGGGGAAGAACCTCAGTTACTTTTACAGAGGAGATGTGACCAAAAGTATATGGTTGGGCCAAAAAGTGGAAACATTGCCTGGACTGACTCTGGATTTGGTGTGGGAGTAGAAAACCAAATAAAATACCATCTTAATAGATGTGATCTGCTGGGGAGAGCTGAACAATCAAGACCTTGGGACTCCTGGGTTAGATGATCAGTCTGTCTGTAAGAGATGGGCTTGTGTTGCTATTTCCCTAAGCTGTGAAAGGGCAGTGATGCTTCTTGGTGAAACAAGAGGAGTATCTGCACAGGTAGCTAAAAGACAGTGGGCATTTCCTGTTAGGGCGAATTATTTTCCTCTCTCTCCCAACTGTTGTAGGAGGCTGCCTGTTAGCCAGCTGCTACAGCAGACGGCGCCTTCGCCATGGTGTTGTGGGAAATGACCTGTATGTTGACATAGCTGCTGCTTGTACAGTTCTGTTGGGACTGCACCCAGCCACAGTGTGCAAATTAAGGTTACCTAGCAGGGTATAGCCCCTTCTGAGCTGCTGTTGTTCCTTTCTCACTAGTTATTCCTAGACATGGCTTACAGAGTCTTGGGAAAGTTGCTGCTGCCCGGCGCATGCCACCTCCTGCAAACTTGCCTAGCTTGAAGTCTGAGAACAAAGGAAACGACCCCAACATCATTATAGTACCCAAGGACGGTACAGGATGGGCAAACAAGCAGGATCAGCCAGACCAAAAGAGGTAGGTGGAGCTTCTCTTGGTAAGCTTTGTCAGGCAAGCAGCAACAGTTGAGTGTTGCTGTGCTGTGTGTTGGACCTTATGGTGATCGGTTCTGTTGTACATGCTAGTATAGAGTCAACGGTATCTTGATCTTTTAGCAACTGCTATGTTGCCAGGGTTGTTTGTCTTCTTGCCTGCCTTTCTGTTTGATCTCACCTCTGCTGTCTGTCTTCAGTTCCAGTGCGACGGCTGCACAGCTGCAGGAGTCGCTGCCGCAGCAGGGTTTGCAGAAATCTGTCTCCAATTTACAGAAGCCGACACAGTCAATCAGTCAGGAGGTAGGTGCAGGCAGTCTGTGACTGCCACCCTGCTTCCCCTGTCCTCAGACAGCTTGAGGGTTTTAATTGCCTGTGTTACCTCACACAAGTAAGAAGCAGCAGACTGCAGTTTATGAAACAGCTCCTATATAGTCCTTGTAGAATTGTCTTGACTCCAAGTTACTGTGCCCCAGGAGTGCTGTGCTACTGTTAACGTATCATTCTCTGCACCTCACCTCTGTACCTTCCTAGTGTGTGCAGCAAGTCTAGTTTCAGTCTAGAAAGAATGGCTGGAATGTGAGATGGCTGGTTAACGCTTCTAAACTACTTTACTTTGGATTTGATTCAAATGTTTCTTGGTGACAACAGATCCAGTTCTTGATTCCAGACTGATGAGACTTGATAAGAAGAGATTAGTCATGGGGGAGAAGTAGCCACTGTCGGGACCTGAAAAAGCTACTGGCAATTAAGAGGGCCTCTATGGAGAGTGCAGGGACCTGGCCCCTCTGTGCTGCAGATTGCACGCTTTTGGTTTAAAAAAATAAAAAAAAATACCAGCTCTTGAGGTTCAGGGAAATCAGGACAGGAGTTACGGTTTGATGGGAGGAGTGGTTAGTATATGAGGAAGTAGGGTGGCCTTCAAGCTGAGGTGTAGCATGGAACAGATCTAGAAGATTAAGAGGAACCATTTCGGAAAATGCAACAGAACAAAGGGAAAGTTTGATTAAAGGGAGGAAAGCAAGAGGAGTGGTTTGAGGAAGTAGTTGAAGATGAGCAGAGAATAAATGAGAGCACAGAAAAGAGGAATTGTGGGTTTTTTGGCTGTAACAGCATAGAACACTGGCGTGAGGAGCAGCTACCTTTAGCCCCAACAAGAAGCTAGGGAGACCTGTGGTATCCAGTGACATCTGGGTGATCTAGAGGTCTGAACTGTAGCAGGTGCCAGCCAGGAAATGAGAAACAGTCAGTCATGAGACTTCAGTCATCTGGGTGTTTTTGTGTTTTGTTTCCAGAGTACAAATTCAGTGCCAGGTGGACCAAAGTCATGGGCACAGCTGAATGGAAAGCCAGCAGGACAAGAAGGTGGTGAGTATGATATAATATTCAGCTCCATTTCTGTGTCTGCTGCTCTCAGACAGGCATGAGATGGGGTAGACTCTGTTCCTGCCCTTCCAGTCCAGACTGGTGTGGAATGGAACATACAGTTACGGTGCAGTGAGGGCTTGTTTTCAACATCTGTGGTGTGTTGGCTGGAACCAATGTAACCGCATGTGTTCAGGTCTGCCAGTGCAGACACAGCTTGGATGGAATGTGTTCCGTCAGTCTTGAACCAGAACGGTTCACATGCCTGGGGAGCAGCAGGGAGTTCCCAGAGGTGAAAATTTTGAATGACAAGGGGAAACGTGTGCCCCCTCACAAGCATCTTCCATCAGCCTAGAGCAGTGTGTATAAAGGTGTGTAAAGGAAGAGGGGAGGGATTGGTTTAGGAGAAAAGAAAGAAGAGGACACTGAAGACTACTGATGTAGGCATCTCCATGGCTAATGGCATGGGGCTCTTCACCTAATTAGGTGGTCAAAAGTGAGGCTGTAATGATGCTGCTCAGGGAGGCTGTACCTGGCATCTGTAGTCCACGGGTATTATTACATTGTGAGTGGGTGGAAGTGGCATTGAAGCTGGCACAGGATATGCTTGCTTACACCTTGGCTGAGGCCTTTCTGTTAAGTCTCCCCGAGTAACTGTGCTGCTAATGGCTTCTGCTTGACTGAGGATCCTGAAGCAGTGTTAACATAAATTGGGAGTTAAGTTGTCTTCATATGCTTCCATTTCCACACAGGAGGTGGTTCCCAGCTGCACTGAGTACTGCTGTTAAAACTAGTGAGAGTAACAGCTCAGTTCCACTGTTTTAATGTGAACAGACCTGGAACCATTTGGTTGTTGAGTAAAGTTGCAGAGAGATTTGGAAGAATTGAAACAGCTGCAGATGGCAGAAATGCAGGGAACAAGCTTATCCTAAATTAAATGAGTCCCTTAATGATCTCAAAGGCTAAATGTTAAAGCAGTGACTTGTGCTTGCCAGAGGTTGGTGGCCAGAGCAAAGGCGGTGTCTTGCTTGGTTAATTGGTACTTTTTGGAGGCTGTTGCTGTGTGGACCTCCTGTACAGTCGTTTTGAAATCTGATATCTAATAATGTTCCTAAAGATTTTTTTGAAAACTTATTCTAGGTCACACTTTATATTTCAATATAGAGTTCTCAACCCAAGGGAAGAGTTGCATGTGTGGCTAAGAGCAACTTAATTAGAAGGTAATTGAATCACAGAAGCATGAGAAACCTGGCTGAAAGGACTTCTTAGGCCATCCCATCCTTGCACCTCTTCTCCAGTGGCATTGAACAATTGCTTTTTCCCCTTTAAGCTAACAGAACAGTTTCTAATATTACCAACAAAGAGGAATGCCTTTTACTTTTTGCTCTTTTAGCTATTACTGCCGTAAAATCTTCTTTTGAGGCCATACCCTGAAGAAATGTCTGGTAAATTAGTATGGATTGCTTTGTAGCTGTATAAGGGGCATTTGGAGGGGAAAAAGTACTAATCTCTTATGAGTGTGATGCTGCTTTGAGTGCAAATTGTTAGTGCCTGCGTATTACCAGCCACTATGTTGGGCAGCATTACCTGGGGGTGGAAGCCTTCCCTCAAAGACACTTACATGGTGTTAGTAATCCCATTGCTATTCTAGTTCAGTAGAGTAATACAGTAGAAACCAAAACTCTGGGCACATCACAGCTGTTTTGTGGTGTATTTGTGGAATGTCCTTCATGTGTAGTCTCGTTTCTCTAAAACATTTGAAGATGTTATGTGCAGCAGTTGCAGTGTCTTCTCTGGAAATCGTGGGATGGGAGGTCTTGTGCAGCACGCAAGTTCCGGAATGTGGAAGTGACTTAAGCCAATCTTCCTTGACTCTTTAGGACAAAGAGGGTAAAGATAGATGAGACTGTTTTGTCAGGTCTTCAGTACTTATTCCTGAAAATTTAACATGATAATTTTGAAATGCCCTTTTTAAAAACAGCAAACCAAGTAACACCAAGAAACAGTTCTCAAAAAGCAGTTTGTTTTTTTTAAAGTAGTAGTGCCATAATGCTGAGAATTTGAATTCAGTGTTATCTTGCCAACAGATTTAGGAGAATTACTGTGTGTTATTTTCCAGTCCCTGTCAGGTTGTTGGGATGGACAGAAACCTGTCATTCTGGCATGGCCAATGACTTGGCAAGACCATTTGCAGATGATAAGAAATAAACTTGGCCTGATCTGGCCAGTAGTCTGCATCTTAAAAAAGCAGCAGCGGGGAGGAAAGGGGGGTATATAGCACATAGTGCTTGGTCCTTATCTGTGGCCTTTCACTGAGTATATTGCCAGAAATCTTAACAGTAGGCTTCCCTGGTAGAGTGAGATCTGAGCAGGAAGAGTCTGAATGAAAATGTCAAATACTTGATAGCAGGGTATCGCCTATAAACGATTGTGCAGAATTTATATCTCTGCCTCAGTCTGCATTTTGTACTTCACAGAGATAATTGGAAGCTGAGAAAGTTAACTCTGACTTAGTTGAACATGAGAATTTAAATGATCCCAAGTTAAGAGTGTGGGAGTACTGGGTGAGGACATGTGTTGTTGTGTTACTGACAGTGTCTGAGAGTGTTTTGGATGTGAGTTGAGGTGCTGGTGCGATAGTAATTTGGGTCTAAATATGCCGGAGGCCCAGATTTTAAGGGAACTTGTTTCCAGGCCGATCTCATAAGGGAATTGAAAAGAGTGGAAAGATCATCTCTGAGTCCCACACTTATTTGTCTGACAGGTTCAAGGGCCTCAAGCCGACTGTTATCCTTCTCTCCCGAGGAATTTCCGACGCTGAAAGCAGCTGGCGAGCAGGACAAGGTTGGCAAAGAAAAGGGCGCCTTAGATCCGTCGTATGGGCCAGGACCAAGCCTCCGCCCCCAGAGTAAGTGAATGATTGTGTCTTTCTGCCTTATTGCAGCTTATAGACTGTGTTTTGGGCAAAGGGATGCCAGTTCACAGTAGCATCAGATATTCCACCCTTACATTGCCTTTTCTCTTTCTCTGAGCTTGTATGTGTCGAGGTGCCTAGCACAGACCACAGATTTGTGTGTGGTGCTGATGCTCACTGGTTGAGTCCATGTACAGACTGTTACCTACTGTGCTGTTAAATAAAATTTGCTGTGTGAGTTTTGTAAAGTGGGCCCCTTGCCCCTGAGTTAAGGGAGAGTCGCCAGTGAAATGAGTGGGTGATGTAATGTGACTTCTCTTTTGAGCTTTTGTGCATGATCTAATAGGCCTTAATTCTGCAGGATAAGGATGGTGGAGATGGCGAGCAGAGTTGCTTGGAATTTAGACTAATTGATAGGTGAGGACACCACTAGTGCAGCAGTTAGTAATGGCTGATTCTGCCAATCTCTTTGGAAAATAAACACGTTTGGAAGTTTCCCTTGGTTCCTGATGGTTTTCTATGTGCGTAGTGTAATTAGGGCTTGACCAGAGTATTTGAGATTTGTGACTCCTTGGCAAAGTGACTGTCTGCACTTACATAATGATTGCCTCCTTTCCAGATGTCACCAGTTGGAGGGAGGGCGGTGGGAGGAGCATAACCTCTGCCACATCTCTGACCGCCTCCCCTGCTGAGCTGGGCAGTAAGACCTCTAGCACAGGAGACGGAGCCCCCTCCTCAGTGAACGCCAATGATCCGAAGGAGCCGTCTCTCCGCCCAGCTCAGCCTGTTCGCAAAGGGGCTTCACAGTTCATGGGAAATGTCTACCAACCACCTACATACCATGACATGCTACCTGCTTTTGTAAGTTGTCCTTTCTCTGTGGCTGTGTGATGTCCTTGTTGCTTACAATGTTGGGGGGCAGTGTGAGGAAGTCCTGCTTTCTGGACTCTCATTTGGTTCCCAGGGCTTGCTGGGAGTAGTGTAGCCCAGCCTGGCTAGCCCGAGGAAAGGTCTCTGCTTTCCCTCTAGAGCTGCAGAGGGTAACTGTTAGCACCCAGCCTGTTAGGCAGCCAGGCATGAAATGTTTGTTTTCCCTTTGTACAGATGCTGCTACTTCTGCTTGTATTGTAAAGTAATCTGGGTAAGCCTTCTTGTGGCAAGGAGTAAATCAGACTATTCTGTTATGCCTTGTTCCAGATGTGTCCACAACAGCCTTCCGAGACCCCTGCATCACTGGAGCGAGGGTCTTTCCCTCTTCCTCAGCTTCGACTGGAGCCTCGGGTACCTTTCAGACAATACCAGATGAATGACCAGGATGGGTAAGTCTGCCATGACTTGACCCCTTGAGAGGCAGGTTTTGGGGTGTGACATGAACCTTAAATGAGACAAAGATTTGGGCCGAGGATCCAGTTGTATGAGTGAAGCTGCAGGCAGCCACAGAGGAAACAGAATTTTTACCCAAAGCAGTAGTGCTTTGCTCCTACTACAGCAGCATCTGGAACGTTGCAGGGCTGTAAGCGCTGTGTCTGAAGAGCAGGTGGATGTGAGTAGACTGGAAGGGTTGCAGCTTTGATCTGTTATGCCCTGGGAAGTGGGTACCAGGTAGAAAATGGAAACTGCTGGGCAAGGAGAGGAACTTGGAGCCTGTGTATATTCAGCACATGGTAGAAGAGGCCTGATTCACTGTTACAAACTCAGCTCTACTATCTTTTCTTCACTGTTCGCTGTTTCTAACAAATTTACTGCATTTTCCTGTAGAAAAGAGAACAGGCTCAGCCTGTCTCGCCCAACACGTCCGCTTCGGCAGCAAATGGAGAGAGCACCTCGTCCCACCATCATCAATGCAGAGAACCTAAAGGGGTTGGATGAACTAGACACTGATGCAGATGATGGATGGGCAGGTAAAGTGCTCCCATTCTCTAGCTTCAGGCAACAGCTTAGGAGGTGAAGAAAATAGTTGCTTCTCCTTGAAGCATGAAATAGCCAGGATATTCTGGTGGCTCTGCTTCAGTTCTCCAGGGAGGAGGGAAGCAAAGAGTGGTCTTTGTAGTTGTGAAATTGCTGTTGGTGTAAATGATGACACAATGGATCCTTCTGATCCTTCCATCACACTACGCTCAAGGAAACGGATCTGAAGACTCCTTAAAACTGAAAACACCAAACAGCAGAAGAATGAGCAGTATAGCTGCTGGGAGGAACTTACTCCTCCCTTTTCTGCCATGGCATTCAGTATTCAGTCACACGTAGTCTAGCTTGGTGGCTGTGTCCTCATTTACAGCACCCCTTCCCAGGCTGCTTGCTGCTCCTCTTCTGGGACCAGCCCAGCTGTGCGTCCACACTACCCACATTTCCACTACCTGTGGTGGACGTTTGACTTTCCATGTAGTGTATGCCAAGTCTGTGTTGTCTTTGGTTTAGTGCAAGAGAGGGCTGCAAGGTTTATCAGGACAAGGGACCTGTTTGTTCCTCACATATCCCTTCTCCAATCCTGCTTTTGTAGGCATTCATGATGAAGTGGATTACTCTGAGAAATTAAAGTTTAGTGAAGATGAGGAAGAGGAAGAAACGCTTAAAGATGGGCGACAGAAATGGTAAGAAGCAGCTGTATTTGCATCTACCTTTTATTTTTTTCCAATAAAAGTAAACCAGTACTATGACCTTTTTAAAACTTCCTCTGAATGTTGAGGCTTGATCCCCCTGAGTCATACTGATTTATTTTTTTTTTTATTCCAGTGGTCATTGTTTGAGCTTCAGAGATGTGTGTAGGTCTTGAAGGTGCATGCCAGGATGTCAGGCTTTTTTCCTCTTCCCTATTCTGTGTCTCACCTTTAATCTTGCTGCACCATAGTGGTGTTAGTCTTTCTGCACCTGAGGAGGAAAAAGCACAGTGCTCCTTCCAGTGTTGATTTTTTTGGGGTCTTTTCTTTTTGTTAGGCAGTTGCCGTTGCCAGTTGATAAGAGTTCAAGTGCTTTTTGACTCAAGTTGTGAATGTAATAGCAAAGCTGTTTACATGATAGGAACAATTGGGATCCCAGAAGGCAGAGACAATTGTCCCTGAGCTCTGCAGACAGTGCAGATGTCAAACACACCGTGGAGGAAGGAAAGAACTGGAGTGATTCAGTTGGCTTGTCCCGGACAGTCCGGAAAGTGCAGGATTCACAGCAGCCCCCGAGGAAGCTGAATGGCTGGAGCTCTGCATCTGAATACCAGGTAGGTTGAACTCATGTGAGTGGGCTTGTGCTGCTGGATCTGACGCATTGCTGTCCTTAACAGGCCAGTTTGACATTTTATTGAAAACAGGATGCTGATGAATTTCTCAGTTCTTTGTTTATATCCAGCTGGAAAGGAATCCATCTGCATAGCACTCCTACTAGAGAAATGAAATTGAAGTTGGTCTGGAGCAGTGGTGTTGTCAGACAGTGGGAAAATGGAGCTATTGAACCAGATAGCAGTAACTCTTCACAACCAAAAGGGGGTGTGTGTAAACGAGGACAGAGCAGAGGGAGTTAGGAGGGGCTTTTCTCAGTGCGAAGCTCAAGATAAAGGAGATGTTTGGGTCATGCTTATTGAGGAATGTTTTTCCTGTGGCAGAAGCCCGCCATGGGAAGTGTTCTCAGACAGCAGTCCCTTGAAGATAAAGAAGAAAAGGTGCCACTGAGACAGAAGTTTGTGCACTCTGAGATCTCTGAGGCTGTTGAGAGAGCCAGGAGGCGACGGGAGGAGGAGGAACGGCGAGCCAGAGAGGAGCGTCTGGCAGCCTGTGCTGCAAAGCTAAAGCAACTTGATCAGAAATGCAAACTGGCTCAGAAGAGTGGGGAAACCCAGAAACACACAGAGAATGAAGATCTGCGACCCCCAAGCACTGAGAAGAATGCTGTGCAAGAGAATGGTCCTGCTTTCCGTAGAGGTACAGAAACATTGCTTGCTTCGCTGTGTAAAAATCATTTTCTCACTACTGTGCTGATGTTTTAAGTGTGGGGGAGCCCCTGGAAGGGAGCAAACAGAGGCTTGTACATGGGAGATGAGCTGCTCCCAAATTCTGCAGAGTATTTTGGATTGACCTTGGAGGTTCTTAGGGGAAAAAAAAACATTAAAGCAAATGCCACTTTCTTTGGTTGTCTTTAGCAATGCTTAGTCAGCTGTGCTAGCAGAGATCTTGTTGGAATGGGCCTCTTGATCCTCTCATGATTGGATGATGATACTCTAAATTGCTCGTGGGCCACAGGTCAGAAAATCAGTTATCAGTAAGGTTTCGGGAGTACCAGGGGAGGTGGACTTCTCCCCAAAGTTGCCATAGCAGAAGGCTGATTGCAGAGGGAACTCTCTGAATTTATGACTGAAATAAGATGGACAGAGCCTGCTAGAGCTGTCAAGGGAGATTGATTGTGTGAGTGTATATATGATTATAATGAAGCTCAACCACATAACACGGGACGTGGTGTGGGCATGTTGTGGTGTGGTGGTGCACACACAAGCCCTGTCATGGTGAGGGCTCTTCAAGGCTTATATTCTTCTCTGCAGCAACACCTGAGTTCCACACACAGGATGTCTCTGGCTATCTGGAAGAGGAAACACCTGCCCCAGCAGCAGCAGCAACAACAGCAGCAGCAGCAGTGAGGAGGAGCTCAGAGAAGCTCCCTCTCCAGCACAGGAATTCAACAAGTACCAGAAGTCTCTTCCCCCACGATTCCAGAGGCAGCAGCAGCAACAGCAGCAGGTAATAAGTGTGATGCTCCCACCCCTCTTCCTTTAGATGCTCACCAAAACCCATTTGCTTAATTCTCAGCAGTCACACAACCAAGTAACCAGCTGTGTTTGGGCAGGGAAGTGATAAGTGGGAGTTTTAACCTGGCCTTTTTCAGCACTTTGGATCACAGATGTATTGTGTCTGACAGGGGTGAAGGGGCTCTACTTAGCATTGCAGGAGTTGTGTATGTAGCCTGTGATGCTGAAGTTGTTCTGAGTAGGTCTTTCTGGGGAGAGAGGTGGGCTGGCTGGGCGTGCCACTTGCCTGGGAGAAAAGTAGACGCTGCTGTCAGAAATGTTGACTTGTTGCATGGTTGTCTGGGTGTCTCCTGACAACATGAAGTCTTAAGAGTAGGTGGTTTGAAGCAGAGCTCTGTTTTGCAAACGTATCTATGCAGTAGGAGCTGGGGATGTTCTACTTCCCATGTCCAAAGCCAGGAGAGCATCAGTGGCTGCCTTGGAACTTGCTCTAGGCCCAACCCAGCGAAGCTTCTGATGTTTTTGGCTGGCAGCTGAACCTGGTGAACATCTGTTCTTACTCCCTGGCACAAGATGGGAGCTGCTCTTCTTCAGCACTGCTGAATAAATACACAGGCTGAGGAGGAGAAAAACCTGTGGGGACCAGTGGCTTCCGTTTCACTTGGCACTTGCTGTGCCTTTCCCCTGTGATGTGTGGGCAGCAGTTTGCTTGCTGTGGCAACCTGCTTAGGTTGGCAGGTGCTTGGACTCTGCTTCTGGGCTGAATGTCAGAGTTGTGACGCAGCACATTTCTCCTTCCACCACCTACCTTTTTCAGAGAGGTGGCTCTCTACATCTGGTCTCACCTTCTACCTACCCAGTTTTTTTTTTCTCCTATGAGGTTCTTTCACATCAATGTTTTCTTTGAACCATAAATATGTCTGGTTGTAATTGTATGGGGTTTTTTTTTGTTTGTTTCACTGAAAAGTCTCTTCTGGGGCTCTGAGACACCAGCCTGAACTGCTCTGTCTTGCATCTTTCCTGGCCTTACCATGCTGCATGTGCTGTACATACTGTTCAGCTCTTCCAGATGCAGTGAGTCTCCTTAGGGCAGCAGAGTCAAAGCGAGGGACAGGATATCCAAGCTTGAGATAATGCAGAGTTAATTGCTATTCTTTGTAGGATAACCACTTGAAATGTGATACAATCAACACTGCTTCAAACCTTGGTGAAGAGCACGCAGTTGGCTTTTGGTTGGAAGCTCAGTAATTGCTCTTTTATGGATGCTCCCCTGTGCTTGTTACTGGGCAGTTGACATTTTCATGATTCAAATGTACAGCAGCAAACGTGGCTAATGTTAATCTTTCAAAGAGATGCTCTTAGACTAAAAGTAATTGGATGTCTTTGCTGTCATGCTAATAATACCACAGGTCATTGCTACTGGAAGAACATGAAACTTTCATTTTCTTTTCTCTTTTTTCCTGTGTTGTTAGTATGTATAAGGCAGTTTGTATTTTGTCTGGCTTGTGCCGCATTGGTAGTGATGGTTCTGTGGAAAAAACCAAAAGATGGGGTTTGTGTCATTAATGAAATGTTTTCTCCAAGGTACTGGAGCACTAGATAACTGTGAGATAATCTTTGCATTTATCTGAGTTTCTCTATTGCTGTAATGATGCGTCAGGTTCAGATTTCAAGGTGGTTCTCTTGCTCTGCAGTAAGGGATTGGCTTTTTTATAAACAGCTACAGTAGCTGATACTGTTAGAAGCTTAGTAAGAAAAGGTGGTGGAAAGTTTGACAGGTAAATAGACGTATTTCATGTTAATTGGAGCTGTTTATCCTTAAAGGCTTTCTTCTGTACACAAAGCTCCCTGCAAATATAGGTTCTTCTTTGACCTTTAACAGAAGTTAAATGTCAGATCTGATAAGCATCATGACAGTCCTCTGCTAAAGGAAGGTGGACCGGCCACGTGGGAGACAGTACACAAGCTGAAGGTGTCAGCTCATCTCTGGAGGATGCTCAGGAAATACTGTAAAATATTAAAACCCTAATAGCTCTTTTAAATTTAGTTTAGGTTGTTCTTACATAATCTGTTGTGTTAACATTAGTAGATCCAATATATATTTATACACTAAGTAACTTCTAATTGCATTTCCTCCAAAAAGCAACATTCTCTAAAGTATTTGGTTCAAATTAGGAAATTTGTGTTGAGAAAATGCAAACTTGAGTCTTGAAGCTGATCTCCTGCATTTGGGCAGGAAGTGTGGCCCAGAGTGGTCTGAGATTCTGTTTGTTCTGGGTATTTGGAGAATAACAATAACTGCCATGTTCCCAGTTGGTAGTGAACTGCCCTTAGCTACTCTGCCTTCACACCTGATCTGGTTTTGAGCCTCTTACCGTGTGGGATGTGTTTTCCTTTGGCTGTTCAGTTTGGAATTGTGATTCCTGGCATCATGACCGTTGCCCATCTTTCCCCGCAGGAGCAGCTGTACAAGATGCAGCACTGGCAGCAGCAGCAAGTCTATCCTCCCCCATCCCATTCCCATCCCCAACGGACATTCTACCCCCCGCACCCCCAGATGCTTGGCTTCGACCCTCGCTGGATGATGATGCCCTCCTACATGGACCCTCGCATGGCCCAGAATCGCACTCCTGTGGATTTCTACCCTTCAGCCCTTCACCCTTCAGGTAAGGTGTTTTCCTTGTTTCTTTTTATCGTGGCAGCTGAGTTGGTCCTAAAAATCTAAAAAACTTACTGTAGCTGTTTTTCAGACCTAAGACTTCGGAGGTTTTTGATCTATTTGGGACTTACTCTAATTGTGAACTCTTAATAGGCCCTCTTCAAGAAATGTGATGGATAAATCCTCTAGTTCCTGAGCTCTGTGCACCTTCCACCTTCCTACCGTGTTACTGATCCTCAGAGGTGTGAATATAAACATCAGAATGTATTAATCATTCCCTTGAGGATATGGTTTGTTTTCACAGACCTGCCTACTTCCACACTAGTGATGGTGTTTAGTGTTCTGTGCAGGCTGGGCTCTGGAAGCTGTCACCTGTATCACTCCAGGTGTATATCCCAGCTGTGTATTTCCCAAGTGCAGTCCCTGCTGTACCAGGAAGGCTTCCATGGCTGCAGTCACCTCTGCACTGAAAGGAAGGGTAGTCAAGCTAGCTCTAGATTGTTGATTCTTCTTTGCTACGAGATCCTTGTGTTAATGGTGTGAAACTCTTGTGACTAGGAATTATGAAGCCCATGATTCAGCAGGACTCCATTGGTGGGAGCAGCTGTCGATCTGAAGATCAGAACTGTCAGGGAGGGCAGGCAGAAAGGAAAACTGGTCCCATGGACCCTGTTCCAGTGTGGGGCCAGGAGAGCTACACATCTCTGCAGAGCAAAGGGTACTCCCTGTCACATCAAAAACAGGCTGACAACCTGACCGTGGAGGGGCTGCATGCCAGGTGAGTGCAGAACTCCCATGTCCTTATGCATGCTGTGATGGGAGGTGCTGTCCTAAGTCACCTCCTACTGAAGAGCAGGTATAGAGTTGGCCCAGAAGATACCTATGGACAAGCCAAGGTGCTGATCTGGTAGCACCTGACACTACTGAGTGTTTATGTCCTGGAGGTGCCTACAGAGCTATTCAGAGTTTTTTATCTGATGCCAGTCAGGGCTGACCAGCTTGGGGCCTGCTCAGTAGGAGAGAGAGGTACTTGTCACCTACGTGGATAGATACAGAAAACAGTAAAAAATTCTGATGCTTTCTGGTTTGTCCCCTAATTCCTTGGGACTTTCTGAAACAAATTCCTTGTTTTCAGATCTCCACATAAGTTGGAGGCTGAACCTCCCTTTATTTCTTTAAGTTTGCCGCCCATCATAGGAACCACTTGCTTTTTATTATCTGTTGATTTGACAAACCAGGCAGTACAGCCTGGGGCCACGGCAGATCTGCCCAGCACTCAGGTATTTAAAGGTTCATTGCCTCATGATTTAGAACAAACCCCAATTTATTTATTTGTTCCCACCTCCTTTGCACAGTCCGGGCCCTTGGAGATGTGCTGTGCTCTGCATTAGCTAACATGATTTTGCTTGTTTCCTTCTCAGGAATGACAGTTACTCTGCTTCTCCTGGAAGACCGGAGAGTCTGAGCACCCAAAGAGATCTCTTTGAGGAAAGAGGGGAGGAGTACTTGAATGCTTTTGACAAGAAGGCCCAAGCAGACTTTGACAGCTGCCTGTCCTCTCAAAGGATTGGACAAGATCTCTTGTTTCAGCATCAGGAGACCGTGCAGGAAACCTGTTCTGCAGGCAACCGCCATGCAAACTTGAGGTGTTCACCCCTGGAGCCTGATTTTATCCAAGCAGAGAAGAAGCCTGAATATAATGGCTGGGATGTCAGCCACCATCAGAAACCGGCAGAGACTGCTGCAGAAGTTGCTGAAGAAGCGTCCAGAGATGAGCAGTCATTCAGTGCTGACCCATGGAAGAAAGAAGGAGCTAATACCAAACAGGCCGCTGAAGAGACAACAGAGTGGGCTCCTGAGAACCGGAACACCAATGGTCAGCACCAGGAGCAAATGGGGAGGACACGGCGATCAGGCCCCATTAAAAAACCAGTGTTGAAAGCCCTCAAAGTGGAAGAAAAGGAGAAGGAGCTAGAGAAGGTTAAACTGGAGGGAGAGGACGCCTCACGCCCACTGAAGGAGAAAGCAGCTGTTCAGAAAGTAGAAAATGAGTCAGATGATTCTGCAGCTTTACTGAACTCCACACGTTACCTGCTGGATGAGAAGGGTTCCTCCCAAGCAAGCCTTGCCAGAGAGGCTGAGAAATCCCAAGAGGAAGAAGAGGAGGAAGAAGAGGAAGAGAAGCCAGAAAGAACATGGGAGAACAAACTATCCAGAGAGTCTGGTGATCTTCCTCCAACGAAAAGAAACAACTGGATCTTCATTGATGAGGAACAAGCCTTTGGTGGAAGAGGTCAAGGGCGTGGGCGAGGGCGAGGCTTCAGAGAGTTCACTTTCAGAGGTCGAGGCACTGTTGTGAGCAGCCGGGGAGTCTATAACAGCCAGCGGAGCAGCCGAGGGCGAGGGCTTCGGGAGTTCAGCCAGCCAGAGGACTTCCCCAGGGGCAAGCCAAGGCGCCGGATTGCTAGTGAGACACACAGTGAAGGGTCAGAGTATGAGGAGCTCCCCAAGCGTCGCCGGCAGAGGGGCTCAGAAAACAGCAATGAAGGCTCTGTGCTGGACAGGGAGGACAGTGATTTGAAGAAGGGAGACTTCAAAGAGTCTTGGAGGTCCAACAAAATCTATTCAGATGATCACAATAGTCTGGATCCTAAGATGAGGGCTCCAAGAGCTTTTGGGAGATCACTGCCGCCAAGGCTGAGCAACTCTGGCTATGGGCGAAGGGGCTTCATGGGGAAGGAGCCCACCCAGTGGCAAGGCAGGAATGGAGGAGCAGGGTGGCAGGAGTACAGCCATACCTCTCCATCGGACACTTTTGGGAGTAGGCAGCAGTCTGACAGGGACTATATTCAGGATTCTTACAAACACGTGGATTCCTTCTCCAGTCGGGTTTTTGATGAGAGTCATCTGGATGACAAAAGGCACTTTTTCCAGGAGGATTACTCAGCAGATCAGGAGAACATAGAGAACAGGCCCTTCAGGAGACGGCGCCCCCCGCCAGGACAAGCCCCCACGATTCAGGCGCCTCAGGCAAGAGAGAGAATCAGTTGGACAGTGGAACCCCGAGGAAGGAGGCCCCAACCTGTTGCCCAGTCAGTGGCCTGGGAGACCCAAGCTGACCTCTGGAGAGAAGAGCAGCATGTCAGGCAGACGGTCTCCTGAGCTGTCCTACCAGAACTCATCTGACCATGCCAATGAGGAGTGGGAGACAGCATCTGAAAGCAGTGACTTCAGCGAGCGGCGGGAAAGGCGTGATGGAGTTTCGGAGAGCGAAGGCCAGCTGGAGGGTAGCCTCGGGAGTGGGAATGTGGGGGAGAAGAGGGAGCTGGCGAAGAGGAGCTTCTCAAGCCAGAGACCCCTTGTCGACAGGCAGAGCCGCAAGGCTGATACAGCAGGGTTTGTGGAGCAGTCGGTCAGGACTGGTGTAGGAGCAGCTTCCAGATACGAGAGCCAGCAGAATGGGACGCTGATAAAAAGCAAAAGGTAAAGTTACAGATACCTGTCATTTGATACACACATATTAGAGGAATGGAGATGGGACGGACTATGGGTGAGGATCTGTGTTTCTGGCTACTACATGTGACTTCCAGGACCATTTATCCAACCTTAGAACATCCAAGAGTTTCATTACCACCTGTTTCACTTTACTTCCACTCTGGCAATCCAAGTTTATGGAATTTGCCGAGACACTGTGGGCATGACATGTGCTGCTAAACTTAAACTGAGTTTCAGGTCAAGACAGCTTGCCAGGAAACGCGTTAATTGCACTGAGGACCAGGGGAGCTGTTAGAGCAGTGTCATGGGAGGGTAGGAGGCACTGTGCAGAAGCAGAGAACCCTCCTGTGAGGACAAGCTAGGGTATTAGTTTTGTTGTGGGGGCAGCATGTTGCTTGATTCATGAGTACAGGTGTTTTTCTGTTTTCATCCCACTTCCCTAGTAACATCCTTGTAATGGGCTGTGTGCTCAGAATTTGACATCTGCTTCAGTTGAGCAACAGCTGGGGAAGGATGAGGTGCGATTAGAAACCTGGCAAAATATAGCCCATATGTTTTCTTCTTGCTACTTTTACTCATCTGCTAGTGACAAACCTAATTACTTTCTTTCTTCGTAGATCTCCAGAAGAAGGAGGGGGCCTTGGTAACACCAGTGGTGGCAGCAGCCACTCCATTTACAGCTTGGATAGGGCTTCCCATGCCAACTCAGAAAGTGCTGAGGGACCAGGTAAAAAGCCGGAGAAGGAACCCAAAACCACCACACAAAGAGCAAGCGAGAAGGGAGAGGCCTTGTCACAGTTTGAACTGAGTTATGGAAGTGAGTGTCTTCATCCATTTGTTTCTTTAAAGGGCTCACACACTGGCTGAGTTCAAGCCAGGCTGATTCCATCCATTGTAACATTAAATATCAGGTTAGATTACTTCCTGTGTATTTATATGAACAGGAAATTTCAGTGTATCTAGACAGGGAAAGCATGGGATATTTGGAAAGGTATGGGGCTTGTTTTCACTGATGCTACACCTAAAGTTACCCAAGTTACTACATAGCATACATTCCCAAGCTCTCCCAACTGGAGCATCTTCATCTTGAGGCAGAGGAGAGTAAAGCTCTGCAGGATTAAGTTGCTGGTAGATGACAACAGTCTCCCATAGCTTAGGTTTCAAAGCTTAGCTGCAGTACTGCTCGCTGAACTTGTTTGCCTGCAGCATGGATCGTATTTGGAATGCATTCTTAGAAGTTTTCATTTATAAAGCTTTATGTGCATACATTTGCACACAACTTTTTCCCTGTATATACTTTATTCAGGTCCCATCATTGATAATCGGGTGTCAAACACAGCAGAAGAGAATGAAGTAGGTTCAATGGCAGGTGAAGGCTTCATTGAGGTTCTTACTAAAAAGCAGCGTCGTTTACTGGAAGAGGAGCGAAGGAAGAAGGAGCAGGCTGCTCAGGTGAGCAGTGGAGGACCTCTTGCTGTGTCATGTGCTGTTGCTAAAATCAGGATGTGGGAGCTTCCTTCCTGGAGGTGCCTGTCTATCCATGCCTGGGCACCTGACCATAAAGAAACTAACACATTGGAAGAGGTTCTGACAATTTTGGTTCGTAATAGGATGAAGGAGTTAATTTACAAGAAAAGATGTAATCCTGCAGTGTGGATAGCTTAAATCATGGTGAGGGGTGGCGGGGATTTGTCTGCATGCACTGGAAAAGTGGCATTTCATTGGGGGATAAGAGAATATTTTGACATGAAAGGAGACTTTGTGAAAATTGGAGGACTTAATGCAAATGAAAAGCATTGTTGGGAAATCCTTTCTGACAAAGGAGGGTTTGTGGTAGGTTCAGAGGGTCTCAAGTAAAGTTCTAAAAGCCTGGTTGCTTGGCATCTTTAAAATGAAGCTGGAGATGGTATGGGGGTGTGCAGTGGGAAAGGGCTTGTGGTAGCTGCAGAGATGTGCTTCTCTTTCTATGTAAATCTTGTCTCTTTGAAAGAGCCATCTCTTTATTATGAAATTAATTGATCTTGCCTTAGCTGGAGTAAAAGAAAGGAATTAAGCAGGACAAGTCTGTTGTAGTGTTTTCTGTGCTTTGTATGCTGTGCCCCATCTCCACAAAAGAAAAAAATCTCATTCTGCTGAAGGCAGCTTTCTTCCCTGCCTTGTTACATTGGGGGAACCTCCTGGTAGCCACAGGGTCCATTTAAAAAAGAACTGACCAACCAAATGAGGGTGGAGGGAATCCGAACTGCTTTATACAGTTCTGCTGCAGGAGTTGGGAGCTTTTCACATTGCAACATTTAGAAATCCAGGGTTTGGATTTGCCAGGCACAGGCTGTGTTAGCCCAGTGCAGTGCTGGGTCTTTGACCTGTGCGTTTCTTCTCCCAGGCACCAGCCAAGGCCCGCGTCCTTCAGTCTCGCATTCCTCCTCGATTTGCTAAGAAGCAGAACAGCTTGTGCTTGGAGCAAAGTGATGTAACGGTTTCTGGAAGCAGCCTGGGCACAGAGATCTGGGAGAGCAACAGCCCAGGTAAGTTTGGGTTGGTCTGTTGCAGCTGCCGAGTCCTCTGGTGTGTGCAGGAAAGACGAGGTGTCTCTGTGTAAGAGGAGACATCCTTTCCTTTCTGGGGCTGGAAAGGGGTAGGGGAGCTAGCAGACATCTGGAGTAGCATCTCTTTAAAACTGTATTACTCAACCATCCTCCTCCTGTAGCTGACCATGTCAGTCTCCTAAGCTGTTTTCTGAGTCTTGTAACATCAAGATCCTATGTAGCACTGTTGGATTGGAGCTCCTTCAGCCATTTTCTTTCTTTGCCTTCCTCTGTTTTCTCATCCTCTAGCCCCGAATAACTAGTAGCTCCCCTGTTTCTAACTCAGATCTTTTTCCTGTTGTTTTTGGGTTTTCTAAAAAAATCCCTTCCCTATTCTTTACCCTTGCTCTCCATACTGTCTCCTCTGCGCTGTGTCGTGTCTCAGCTGAACAGGCAGCACTAGCTTTTTGAGGTGGTGAAAATATCCTGTCTTGTATCTAGAAATGGAAAGTTAAGTGTTGCATGCACGGTGTTTCAAGCAGCTGGACCCTGCCCTCTGTTCTCTTCCAGCTCTTTCCGTTCAGTCTCCTGGCAGTGATTCCTGGAGCAAGCCTGTAAACACCTTTAATGGTACTGAATCTAGCACTGCTGAGGTAAGTGGCACCCAATGCACCATTCAGGTATTGTATGTATAAAATATTAACGTAGGTGGCTTATGCTTCTCATTGCTCCATCTGTGTGTAGTGACTCTCAGCTCTGCTTGTGCCATTTTAAACTGTCTCTTTGCAGTTCTGATTTGAGCTTGATGCTGCTCAAATCTTGACAAAGAAGGGTCAAGCGCTGCTTGGTGTTACCTGTGGGTGTAAATTCTGAGTAACTATCTGGTAGAACTATTCCAGGGTTATGCTCCTAACTGGACATGGAGTGTGGTTGAGGATGGTGGAATCCTGTAGGTGATGTTTGTGCGCCTCATGCCTTTGAGCAGTGTGTAGCTGTAGCCTTAATGCAGGGAGGGCAGAAGAGGTTCCTGAATGCTTCATGCTTCACCTCTGGAGACCAGGGTTCAAATCTGGTTTGGGTCACAAGTGAAATGAGTTTGGCAATCTTGGCTTAGTTTCTTCTGAATGGGACACTTTTTCTTCCTTATTCTGAAGCCATGGTCCGGTTCATGCATTGGTTAACTTGTCTCATGGTTGTGTAGAGCTGAAGCAGCAGCCAAGGGAAACTGCAGGTCAGGCCCGACTTCTTTGCAGTTAACCAAGAATATGATTTGAAAAGGGGACATGGTCTTGCTGTTTTCTGGGATTATTTTTTTTTCCTCCTTTGTGGAGCTGGGTCGGAGTCCGGGGCTTTAACACATTTCGTGCTTTGCATAGCAGGGTTTTAAAGGCAGCCAGGGGGATAGTGGCATTGACTTGAGCGCGGAGTCTCGGGAATCCTCCGCTACCTCCTCTCAGCGCAGTTCTCCATATGGCACCCTCAAACCAGAGGAGATGAATGGGGCTGGCCTGGTGGACCCAAAGCCTGACTGCCAGAAGGAGCAAGTGCAGAAGCAATCTGATAAAAAGGTAATCTGGATTTGCAGCCAAGCCAGAGCGCATAGTGAGAGACCTTGTGAAGTGGTTGTGTTGTTCTTGATAGCATTTTGTAAGGCTTGAGATTGGGTTATTCAGTCTTTGTGTCTCAGCCTCTCTGCTTTCCTGTTAAGGATTCAGATCAAGGCTCAGGACAGAACAAGGAACACAAGCCTGGACCAATCGGCAACGAACGCTCCCTGAAAAACAGAAAGGGTTCGGAGGGAACGGAACGGCTGGAAGGGAATATTCCCCCTGTTAATGGGGTGGAAATTCACGTGGATTCTGTACTTCCTGTGCCACCCATTGAATTTGGAGTAAATCCTAAAGTGAGGATTGAATTTAATTTTATCTTCTTGGTGATTTGAGCTTGTTGAGATATGAAAGGTGGTTTGAGGCAAAAGGATTATTTAGAGGAAGCTTCCAGCTTTAAATTTGCCATAGATTTCATTACTGACACAAACCAGGTACTGAAGATGTCTTGGCAAACACGTAATATCCTCTTAGAGCTATTGGCCCGAGGACCAGCTGGGGTGGTAACAGAGATGAGGGACAGGAATTATAGTCATCTAAGCCTTTGCGTGCCTCTGGGGATTGCCTGCTGCTGAGTGCTGAGAAGTGTCTTTTTTGTTCTCTTCCAGCAAGGCTTTACTGGAGAGCAATCTTTAGTTTCTAGTGTCATAATTCAGGCTGAAGTCATTAACCATGAGAAACAGATGGGCAGCCCTTGGATCTGGATTTGAATTTTGTGTGTTTTGGTTTTTCAGGACTCTGACTTCAGCTTGCCACCTGGTTCTGCCTCTGGCACTGCAGCTAACCCTGTCACCAAATTGCAAGATGCCTTGGCCAGTAATGTAAGTATTTCTTTTATTTCTTTTGACATTGATTCATCAGAGATGCTCTTTAACTAAACCTCAGGTGCGAAAGAGTGCAAGCTTATTTCTTTTCAGTTCACACCTAAGTCTTAGGCAGCACACATGACTAAAGTCTGTAATGGAAATCTGTGCCTTCAAGGTACCTTGATAAAATGAGCATCACCAGCTCAGAAGGGATAGAGGCAGCAACTCCATTATCATTCAGTGACCTGTGTAAAGCAAGAGGTATTGTGCTGCTCTCCTGTGAGAGACCAGAGTGCTGGTAATAGATGGTGCAGATAGTGGTGTTTTTAGGTTCAGACTGCCAGCTTCCTCAGAAGGTCTCATCTGCCACAGCAAGGCAGAGAATTGTAACTTGTTAGTTGGGCTGGCTTTGGAGGGTTGCTATCTTACTCCAGACATCTGTGTATTTCATTATTTTGCAAGAAAGAGTGAGCACACTGCTGTCCACAGTGGAGCTACAAGTTGGGCTTTCCATGTGGGACACTCAAAAAGCTGCTTTTGAAATGTCTTCAAGTTTGTAGGCTGTTTGGTCTTGGAGGTTTGTCTTGGGGCATTTCAGAATTGCTCTTTCAGAACAGATTTTGTCTGAAATTTAGGCAGATTCCAAACTCTCCTGCAAATGAAGTTACCAGGTCAGATTGATGTTTAGGTGAAAGCTGGTGTAACTCTACATGGAGTGTCACTGTACACCACCGAAGCTTCCTTTATTCCAACAGGGGAATGGATCACAGTGAAGTGTAGTACTTAACTCCTGCAGTACCCCTGAGAATTGAGTCCTTTGAGGTGTAGTTAGGAGAGCTGCCAACTGAGACTCTGTGAGCCTTGGTAGCTCATGACTATCTCCTATGAGCTGATGAAGTATTCACCGTGTACGCATCTCCTCTCAGGCAGGGTTAACGCAGTCCATTCCCATTCTGCGGAGAGATCATCACCTCCAGCGGTGCATTGGCCTGAACCCAATGTCCTTCCCCACTGCAGACCTTACTCTTAAGGTAAGCAAGCTGTCATGTGTGTTACTCTGTGGCCAGAGTAAGGAGGATGGAAAGATCTTTCCCAGAGTGTTTTGTCAGATACTGTTTAATTTTTAATTAGCTTCTACAGGAGTTACACATGTACAATGTTCAGCATGGGCAGAAGGGCTTGTGTTTCAACAGTCCTGGATGCTGAAGTCTTCAGTAATTGTAGAACGAGTGCAGCAGAGCTTTCCTGCTATTTTAATAGCTGGGTAAGATGGCTGGTCAGGGATCCTAGGTGCCTGACAGTTTAAAGAAGAAAAAACCCACCAAAACGCCTAACCATACAGCCAACCAAAAAACCATCACCACCCCAAACCCAAAAAGCTCAGTAAATACCAAAGGGGATTGAGTGTTTGTGGAGAATGCTTGCTCATTGGGAATTGGTGAGACCCCTTGACCTGAGACTGCCAGCTTTCCACTACAACTACGAGATTGGACTTGAACTAAGAGGTCATAGATGAGCAACTCTAGGCTTTGGTATTGTCCTCCCCATTTGAACTGTCTGTAGTTATTGTCCTTCATTTCCATAGATGGAGTCTGCTCGTAAAGCTTGGGAAAACTCTCCTAGTTTACCAGAACAGAACTCCCCAGGAGGTGCAGGCTCAGGCATCCAGCCTCCTTCCAGTGTTGGAGCTTCCAATGGTGTCAGCTACAGCTCTTTTGGTGGAGTTTCTATGCCTCCTATGCCTGTGGCATCTGTAGCACCTTCTGCATCAATTCCAGGTACCCGCAAACTGCGGTAGCAGTATTTGCATTGTCTGGTTGGTATCTAGGAATCATCCTCTATTTCAAGTAGATGGAGAGCATGGTGAGAACTTCCATGTGAAGTAACTGGCTGGCTGGTATTTCACAGGTTCTTAATAACAATTCAGTCAATATGGAAAGAGGGACTGTCTTCCTGTATTGGGAGAGCATTACTTCAGTGTGATTGGTATAAAGTTAGCACAGGGATGACTTACCTGTATAGCATCAAGTCTCTGATGTCTCAATAGCTCCTGCTTACCCTTCGTTGCATGCTCAATTAAATAGAAAGTGAAGAGACCTATGGCTGAGAGACTTCCAACAGTTCTGATGTCAGTATCAACCATTCCTCTGCTCCTTGTGCTATTTGTCACAGGTTCTGAGCACCTTCTGCTCTTTGTACATAGTAACAGCTTGCTTACAGTTTGCAGAACTCCAGGAGATGGGAAGGTGTTGGTGCCCTTAAATTAGAAAAACTTAGCTCAGTCATGTTAGTGCACATAATTAGGGAGAGCATCTGGAAAAAGAAAATGTACTTGGATTCTCTGACTCCTGGGTCCCAAAGGACCTCTCATGCATGCACTATTCTCCATTCCTTAGTTCAGTAATGGAGTGGATCACTGTAGGAGCTCTGTTACTAGCTTCCACTTGGAAAAGGACTTGTTCCAAGCCAGTTGATTTCCTTCCCCACCCACCCTAATTTTGCTTGTAAATCCTGTGGTTGAGATGCACACGGAACCACAGGAATGGTACAGCATGTCTAACTGCTGCCACTCGTGGGGTGCATATGGCTTTTAGATTCTCCTGTATGGAGGAGTCAAACACTGTGTTTGCTCTTCCTATCCCTCCTAGCTGCAAAGATGAGGTGATCACAGAGCAGGTTTCTGGCATTTAGGAACAGTTTGGAGTGCAGTTCACCAATTCCTGAACCATTAATGTCTCTCGAGTTTTTTTTTATGGAGAAAACTCGAGAGACAAACCTGAGAGGAAAACCTGGGTTTAAAAGTTCAGCCTCTTAGAGAAAGGTGTAATTAATTCTCAGCAAGCCTGCTAGTGAAAGCAGGCTCCTGGCTTTGGTGTGTGGACTTCTGAGTTTTATGGGCTCATCTGAATGGGTACTGTGTGTGTGTTGACTTGCTGAGCTGGTTGCTGAGAGGCAGGAAATGGTCTTGACCTGCAGGTCTCTGCAGTGTACTGTGCCTGTATCTCCCCCAAGCATTGAATTTACAGCCTGCCTTCTCTGATGTGTAGGTAACCATATTCCACCCCTCTATCTGGATGGTCATGTGTTTGCAAGTCAGCCCCGCCTGGTCCCTCAGACAATACCTCAGCAGCAAAGCTACCAACAGGTAAGGGAGAAATGTAACTAGCTTGTGGTTTGTCAAGGAGTCTTCAGGGTGGCATTTAAGGAAGGAGTCATTTATCTCTCTGATAGCCCAAAGGAGCCTAAGTTCCTTAGGTGCTGCTTCCCAGTGGGTGTTACTGATGGGTTAAATTGAAGGGATGGAATTGAGGGAATGCAGGGGAGTGGGGCTGGGATTGTCAGTGCCTGTTCTGTGTGTAGAGCATGTTGGTCATATCAAATTCCTCTTGCTGGCATCAGTTTTCCCTCTTGGGTGCCTATGCAGTATCTTCCCCTGCCAGTGGGTTGCTGCTCTGTGGAATGGTGCAAGGGCTAGGTGAAGGCACAGTGTAGGTAATTGTCAGGGCAGATTGACTGATGGAGAAGACTGATGGATTGTTAACAGCCTGGGGTAAGTGTCTGGCTCCTCTTGTACATCTTGGTCATCTTAATTTCTTCTACAGGCTGCTGCTCAACAGATTCCCATTTCGCTCCACACATCCTTACAGGCCCAAGCTCAGCTTGGGCTGAGGGGTGGTCTGCCTGTTTCCCAGTCCCAGGAGATGTACAGCTCCATACAGCCCTTCAGGTAACTGCTTTTGGTTTTTCATTTTGTGATCTGAACACTTACCAGATGCTCCACCCTCAACAAAGGGGGAAGAGAAGACATGTTTCCTTCACTGAATAACTGCTGGGGTGGAGGGCAAGTAAGGCTTTCTGTGGCACGTTGTGCTAAAGAACATCTTTGGAAGGTTACTCAGTTGTACTGCCCACTCTTTCAAAGGGAGAGACAAGTTTTGGGAAGGATGTAGAAAGAGGAGGTTTGTGGGCTGGCAAGCAGACTTTATCAGTAAGAAGCCCAGAGCTTACAGCTGGCTGTATTGGACATACTACTGAGGAGAAGACAAACAGTTTTATCAGAGCTGGGCACCTGTATAGTAACTCTTCTTATTAGATACAAACTATAAGGCAAGAACAGAATAAATGCCTGCAGTTGGAGAAAAAATTGTAAGATTCAAATTAGGAAATCAAGCACAACTGTGCCAGCAACAGTACTTGAAAACAGGAACTGTTCAGTAGAATTGAAGGAATGAGACATCTGCTTCAGAGTTGTGCTGGCTTGAAGAATCGTGCCCAGAAACCCTTTCCTGCATGAGATGAAAGTGAATCATCAGAATAGTCCTTTAAGGCCTCAAAAACCTAGACACTGAGGTTTAAACAACCCTTTTTTTGCTAGGACTGTTTGAATCTTTCACTTCTGATTACTTTCTGCTTAGCAAAACTGCTGCAGTTTTCTGGTAACCTTGATCGTGTGTTACTACTAATCCAGAGCTGCTTGTGCAGCGTATCAGTACATAAACTTTGGGTAGGACATGATGTCATTCTGTTGAATGTTACTGCAATGCAAGGATGTGGTTGTAAGGGCTTAAAGGTGAAAGTAAAAAACCCTGTAACTGAAATGGAAAGTGACATCACAGCTTACTTCTACGCTATCAGTTTAGCAGTCTGAGAGCTGCTTGATGGTTGCAAGCCAGATACGGTATGGGATATAGTCTCCAAAGATATTTTGCCTAACAACTTGAGCATGTTTTTCTTCTCCAGGTCTCAGGTGTATATGCACCCCAGTCTGTCTCAGCCCAGCACCATGGTCCTGACAGGAGGCACTGCTCTGAAGCCTCCGTATTCCGCCTTCCCAGGCATGCAGCCCTTGGAGGTGGTGAAAACCCAGTCCGGGTCCCCCTATCAGCCTATGAATGGAAGCCAGACGCTGGTTTACGAAGGCCAGATAAATCAGGCGGCTGGTATGGGAGCCTCCCAGATGATGGACTCTCAGCTTACACAGGTTAGGAGCCAGGCTTGGAAGCCACTCCCTTTCACAGGCTTTTCCCCAGCCGCCTCTTTCTGGGATGGCTTTGAAACTAGGATTTGTGCTGCTGAGTCATGTGCTTGTGTGAACTAAGCTCTTTGTAAAGAAGCAAAGGATTTCCCAGGGAGACTATGAACCATTGTTTCAAACATGCAGCACCTTATTTAATGAGATCCTTGCTAATTATTTGTCTGTCCCTGATGAGATGGCGTTTTGTAACTTGGAAGCCCTCGCCATCAATATAGACATTTTGTATAGATCAAACCTTGCGGTGCTTTGTGCCTAGGCATGATGCAATAGTTGTCCTAAAAGTACATTTTCTGAGAGCCAAAACCCAATCATCCCTGGATTTAACTTGACTTTCAAGATAGATGAGCTTTTAATAAAAGGTCCTAGCTACTTGTTAATTCACTTGTTATCCAAGTCTTATTTACAGCTTCTGCTCATCTGTTTGGCAGCATCTTAACAAGAGTTTCACTGTGTGAAAAAAATGGTTGAGATAAACATTAAATCCTACTGTGAGCATAGCTGTGTTTGCAGATATGTGTTCTGATTCTCTGGAGAAGTTTGATACTTTTATTAAATTAATCTTACGTTTATATCATGCAGCATATTAGGGTTTATTTACTGTTTAAAGATGGGATTTTTATGTTGTGAGTGGCATAAAGAGTTAACATTGAAAATAATTTAGCTGAGGAAAATACAGAGAATATTGGCAAATTAAGTATTTAAAGAAATGCTTCATCCGTCATAAGCCAGCAGCTTGGTCTCTTTTGCCAGCCCTAAATTACTTATTTATTACGAAGTGTTGTCACAAACCTTCCAAATCCAGCAATTGTGAGAACTGCCAGATGAATTAAAGTGAACAGGAGGCTCTTGAGTCTGGAGTTATATTTTATTTTTTTCAATTACTCTTAATTACTACATCATCAGTGTGAGGCTCACTTCAGAGCTTAGAGCTGAGGTCACTATCAATTTCTCTAGAAACCCAGCCCTCAAATTGCATTTGCATGAAAGCGTAGCAGACGTTCTGGTTTGGGCGTTGAAATTGCAAGCAAAGTGCCTGAGACTGAGCTGTCTGACACATCTGATGTCATTTCAAGAGAAAATAGACCCATGCAGTGTCTGTGAGGAAGACTGAAAAACTGGGTGAAGGTTCTGGCAAGGAGGAAGCCCCTGTGTCTGAGTGTGGTTATGTTAAATCCATGCCACCTTTAAAGCCCACCTGATAAGGTGTTGGCATCATCACTGAAACACACACTTCAGTGTGAATGTCCCTCTGCTGCATTGGTGGGCATTTGTTCTGTGCCAGATTGCTCACTGTTTATGAGCTTCCTTTTAGCTGTCTGGTGCTTTCAGGGTATGAGGAGAGGGTGTGTGAAACACTAGACTATTACTACCATTAAGTTAATTACATGTCCTTATTACACAGTTAACAATGCCTGTGCCTGGCTCCCAGCTTCCTCTGCCCCGCTATGGCTCTGGCCAGCAGCCCCTGATTCTACCGCAGTCCATCCAGCTTCCTCAGGGGCAGAACCTGCCTGTAGGAGCTCCCCGAAGAATCCTCCCTCCTGGATCCCAGCCTTCTGTTCTTGCTACCAGCAGGGAGGTAAGAATTCGCTCCTGTGTGCTCATCTTGGCATCATAAACCCCTCCTGCATTGAAGCTCCTTGATCTTGCCCATTAAAGGGGAGACTGGCTTATTTGGGATCCTTAAATATCAAAGCCAAGGATTGGTCTTAAAATGAAGGACCCTTTGTCCCTTCATCTCCAAAGCACAGGCCAGCAGTTTGTTCAGGTTTTGCTGCTGGTCGTCATTCTGTTTCCAGGGAGCCACATCCTGCCTTGATCCAGTTTGGAGTCTCCAGTTTTATTACATGTTTACACAGGTTTTCCCAGAGTGCTTGAGGGGTGGTGAGCTCCAGACACAGTTGGAATACTGCCCAGATATGTCACACTATTATGAAGCTTGTCCATTTGAGTAGGTATATTAATGTCATGTCTGGTTTGATGGATTCATATCATAAGTTTGTCTATGATAGGGGAGAGAGAGCACAGCAGTTAACTTCCAGGTTCTCTACTTGCTTGTGCTGCTGGCTTGTTCATTTAACACAAGCAGATTATTTCACTTACAAGCCTCACTTTCTTCACCTGAAAAATGTTTCTCTTGTAATGGGCACAAAGGGTAGAAGGGCAAAGACTTGACTTAAGCGTTTATATGAAGCAGTGAGAGATTTCTGAATGCAAAGGTGATGTGCTTTCACTCATTTTCCTCTGTAGTCCTCCCAAATGGAAATGAAAGGGTTTCACTTCTCTGATGGTAAACCGAATATGTCCTCTGGAGCATCTGTACCATCACCACATACGTACAGGTAAAACATTGACAGAACTAGCCTCTGTAGTAAGAATGAGGAAGTAGTGTTCCCTGTTTGCAGTGGCATGGTGTGTGCATCATCCCTATACAAAATTCAGTTGAGCTTTCACGTGTAGAATCTGCTTTCTGTAATACAAATATCTGTATCAAAATGTGTATTGTGGCTTTGGTTTTTGGGTGTGAGCCAGCCTGGATCTGACTTGGCCCTTTCTGCTTGTGGGAAGTGCATGAAGTAGTGAATTCACGGAGTCCAAAAGACAGATTGGAATCAGTGTGTGCTTTTACGTGTTCCTTGTTACAATGCAAAACTTGAAGGTCGCTGAATGAACGTTTTCATTGCCAGCATGGTCCCCTCAAGATGATAGATGCTAATGTACCAAACATTCAGGTCATTGAGCATTTTGGGACATGAAATTGGTTTTTCTCCTAGCCAATCCATGTGACTTCTTTTTGTGCTGGGGAGCTCACTGAGTTGCACAGCACAGACTTGTGCCCTTGTTTACTACTGCTTTCTGCTGTCTTCTTTTTGTTTTATTTTTCCTTTCACATGTGAATAAGGTTCTCATTCCATTGTAGAATTTACTCCATGAATATTGTCGACTCTTCGATTTCCAGGCCTAGCTCTGCCAGCCCAAGCGGGAAGCCGTCTGGACCAGCAGTTAGTATGGGCTCTGTGCAAGGACACTATGTACAACAGGTAGTGTATGTCAGTAATGTGTGTGCTCTTCTGTGCCATCATGCTTGGACTTCACAGGCGTGGCAGAAAGGCCTGTGTAGTAAAGCTGTATGTGGGATCTGTTATTTTTCATGCAGGAAGAGTGGGTGGGTGTTACACTGAGTCCACAAGTAATGCTGTGTGATTTGAATGTCAGGAGAGATGAGAGGATTGTGTGTTGCACAGTGTCCGTGGTGTTTGTTGCTCATTTTTAAGGGTTATTAGCATAGAAGAAACCTTTTTTTTTTGAGCAAATTTGTTGTGCACGAGTGATGGTCACTGGTTGATTGTTTCAGGTCTGCCCAGAGGTCTCTGCTGACTAATGCTTTGTATTTGTATGTCAAAAGGCAAAGCAGCGGGTGGAGGAAAGCAAAGCCAATCTGGGAGCAGTAAAGCTGCAAGAAACAGCCTCCACAAACCAGATGAAGCCAGTGCGCACGGGAGCGATCAAACCTCAGGCAGTCAAAGTGGAGGAAAGCAAGGCCTAGGAGCACATCGGATGCCCAGCTGGTCCTTCTGCCTGGAAGGCACTGCAGCTTAGACTGGACCCCACTGGATCTCCTGAAAATCTCACCAGATCTTCTCCCCACCCCATATTGACTGACCACAGCGACATCATCTAAACCCCTCTCCCAACAAAGCAGTTTGAAACAGTGGATATGACATTGACCTGCTTGCTTTAAAACAAACCAACCATGTGACTTTTAAGTGGCTCAAGCCATTCCTCCCCCTCCCCTTCCCACGCACCATCCACAGGTAGCTGTGATCGCTCACTTGGCAAAGCCCATCCTTCTCCTTCCCTACTTCTGTCTCAGCAGAGTGGCAGCTGGGGGAGAGGGGTTAGTTTGAGGTTTTTCATTTTAAAGGCAGCTGAGGTTTTTACAAAAAAGCTATATCTTTGTTTATAGCAGAACTTTTATATGTTCTTTCATTTACCCCCCACTTCTTTCTGCTTTCCTCATTCCTTCCAGAAAAAAATTCCGTTCAGCTAAAATTATATTCTGACAAAACTGCTTAGTTTTATATATGGTTCTGTACTATGTTGAGAATCATGACTCTTCTAAATTGAGTGAATTTGGGTATATCTTCCCCAGATGATTTAGCCTTTCAGATTATCTGATTAAAGAAAACAGGACAGTTATAACAGTAGATTTTCAGTATTTTTGTTTTAAGCTAGAAGCAGTGCTTGCATTAGAAGTAAATGTCTACTAAAGGTATATAATAGATCAGTGCATTAATCTTGAAACTTGCACCACTTTAATTGTAGCTTTGGGGTGCCTTGTGCACAACAAAATGCAGCGTTTTCGTTTTAAGGAAAAAAAACCCACTAAATTTTTGTTGCAAGCTCATCTGGATTTAGATTTTGGGTTGGTTGGTTTTTTTTGTGGGTTTGGGATTTTCAGTGACTGCTAAGCCCACACCAAAATGTAAATCATAGATTTACAAAATGTAAAACTTATTAAGGAAAAAATCTCCTCACTGCACCATGGGTCAGAAGAGTTGGCTAGAGCCAACAGGTCTGTATGGACTACTTTTTGTAGTTGCAATCCTCTCTTATGCTCCCTACCTTGGCCGCTCTAATTCTTCGTGTCTCCTGAGACTTGTCCTCTATTGTGTTCATCCGTTGGGGCTGCTCTCCTAAGCTTTGCTCTTCTCTTGTTTCCCCAGGTCTTGCCTTTTGTAAAATTGGCATAGAAATGCATTGGTAAGGCAGCCCTTTTAGCACACTTGGAACCTCCTTTTGTGTTGGAAGCGTGTGGTTACAGAGGCAGTTTGGAATCAGCCTTGTTACTCTCCCTCCCCAGATTAACAGCAAAGGGTTCTTTACTTTTGATGCAGTTGCATATAGTGTGTATTCAGTGTCACCTCACACTTCCTCACCAGTATCTGATGATCTGTGAAAGGAAGGTCCCAGTGGGAGGGGGTTGGGAGGTTATTTCTTTGGGTCTTTGCTTTTGATTTTATTGCATGTGTACATAGATTTTTAGGATGGGTTTACAAGTTCCTGCAAGCTCTTGGAGTCCTTCAGCTGACAGTAGTCCGAAGTAAACTCAGCTACTTTCAGCTAACCTGGTTTGTGTTGTTTAGCTCTTTTCAAAATGAAAAGTAGGCCGGTCACTCTGGAGTGAGGGAAAGAAAACTTCCTTTCTGCAGGAGAGGATAGCTTGCTTACTGGCTGTGCCATCTGCCTCTGCTAGGTGGCAGCACGTCATTTGGTGGTGGTTCCAAAGAAGATATTTTGAACAAAGAATGTATTTGGGAAGGGATCTGAAAGGTGTTCTTGTTTCTTCGTTTGCTTTTTCCCCACCCCCTCTTTCTGGGAAAAATCCTTCATGACTTTCTAGGGATGCATTTGACGTTTCAAGCTAGGTATAAATAAGAATTTTATACAATAGCTTTACAGAGCTTAGAAACCCAAACTAACTTAGCCATAGTAATGTCCCCTCTCCACAGGTGTCCCCGTTGACCATGGCAGAGAATCCAAAGGGAAAGGGATAGGATGGTACTTTTAAGAAAAACGAAAGCTCTTTTATTCCTCCATGTTTTATGGATTTTTAATTTCAGAGCAAAGTGTGCCAGCATCTCTCTAGTGTCCTCCTAGAAGTACAGGGTTTGAGGTTTAGTGACAAACATTTCCCCAGCCTTCAGACGTCTCCCAGACCTGCATCCTCATCTGCTAGTCCTGCTCCCAACATTTTCCAAAGATTGCTCCACCAGTAAGTCCTTTCACCCCACCCCTTCCTATTTTCTTCCTTGGAATATCATGAACAACAGAATTGTCTGGTTTTTTTTTTTAATTATCCTTCTGCCCAGCTGGCCCTAGCTAATATCAGCCGAGAATCTAATGGCTAAAGAGACTTATCCAAGTCCCCCTCTTCTCATCTCTTTCCTACCCTAGACACACTACTTAAGCTTTACAAAGACACTAGCCTCTTTCCTCCCACCAATATGACTTAAAAATGGTCAGATGTGTTGGAGAAATTGGGTTATTGCTAGATACGAGTTCCTGCAGTCCCTCTGGTGTAAATGCCATCAGAACTACAATACTTCCTGTTGAAAAAGGTCACCCTTTTCTCTTTTAATCCCTCCATTCCTTCCCCCAACAGAATAAAACACTAGAATTTATTTATACGTATTTGATGTTGTAGGTCTAGGTGAAAAAGTAATTGTTTCACTGCTCTATTTATATATTATGTCTGAATTATTCTGTGCAGGAAAGGCCAAGAAATGCATGTGAGCTTCATTCCATTCCTCATCTTTGCGTGACTGTCAGCTGCAGTTGGCAAGACTCTCTTTACGTAATGGAGTTTCGTATGATGGAAAGCAGTTGTAGAGCCCAAATTGCTAAGGTGCAATATCCTTCTCTGGCATAGATTTTTGTTTGTTTAAAGGTGTAGCACAAGGCTAGTGCGGTTTGCGGTGCCCTTGAGTCAAAAGGAAAGTCTCTGATCCTCAGGGTGCAGAAATGCTAAGGGGTGCTATTATGCTGATAACAAATTCAGCTTGGGGAAGAGGAGAATGGAGATTCATGGAACGTGGGTATGGTTTATAGGGGGATAATCCTGCTTGCAGCCTCCACTGCTTGAGGGTCAGGCCCTGATGCCTTGCTCCTTTGCAAGTTGTTTTTGCTTTGACTGGCAGTCAGCTACCAAATTGCAGGCTCCTTCTGCTAGGAAAGGTGTGGTTGGGAGGGAGAGGTGGAATCCACGTTTTCAGCAACAATGGGTGAAGCAGAAATATTCAGAGGCTGACTTTGCTGCTTCTTGTTCAGCTGAAGGTCTGAAGCATGTGTGTAGCTGGTTCTTTTATCCGCAGTGATTCATAGCTTAGCAGTTGCATTCGTGCTGCTTTCCTCTCTGGTTCAGCCTGCTCTTAGCTCTTAATTTAAAAAAAAAAAGGTTGGGGAAGGGGAAAAAAAAAGGGGGGGGGGGAAGTGCTCCAGTATATTTTTAAATAACAAGTGGAAGCAGCACAGTCATGAGCAAAGCAGGTATTGCTGTTGATCATCCATAATCCGCTCCTGGCTCTGCCGCGTGGCAGCGGTACAAGCTGTCAGTAACTCTGAATGTGTTTGCCACCCATTGAACTCCATCCGTGTTCGTGTTCATGCAGAGGCACTCCATTTAACAGTTTCCTTGCAAGAATGCTGCAAAGCTATAAGCTGCCCTGTGGTTCCTGTGTATTTATAGATATATATTAAAAAATGAGCCTAGCTTTTTTTTTTTTTTTGCTGTCTCACGTTTTGGCAGGCTACTATATTCACATTCAAGCGAGCACCGCTGCATGCCAAGGTTTTGTTCTGTTGCATTTCGTTAACCTCCCGTTTTGCTTCTGACTGGTTAAGCGCAGGTTAATTCCTTACACCGCGGGTTACTTTCCACATACAGCAGCCCAACTTTCTTTGTAAGAAAAAAGCGTTTTTGTGAGTAAGAATTTACAACAGGCATCAGGATACTTAGCTGTGGCCCTTTGCTTTGCTGAAGCAGTGGACCTGCTGGCTGTGAAAAGACAGCTGCAGTCCGCCAGCTTTTATTTTGTTTTTAATCCAAAACCCAACGGATTTTCCAAGTGGCCCTAGAGCCCTCTCTCCCTTTCCTTTTGTTAAGGCCTCATCCTGGCTCTTCAAGATGTCTACAGCCCCCACCTTACCCATCCCCCTGGGAATCGCAGCAGCAGTGAGGCGCTCGCTCACCCTTTAGCATGTCTCGAGGCGTCGTCCTTAGCTGGAATCCTTTCTGTATAACTCGCATTTGTCGTTTCTCACGGGGATATTGTACTCTGTTCAAAGCTTTTAACCTCATGACCTGTATAGTAAATTTTTTTTGGCCTTTCCTCTCTTTGTCTTTTCATGTAGACCAGATATTTGAAAGGGCAGACGATGGATAATTGTGTAATGTGCAACCTGTTTATATTTTTTGGAAACTCTTCCTCGGACCGGCACTCGAATCACGGCATTGCCAGGCCAGTTGCGGCACACTCCTTATTGCCCTTCTTCCTCGTTTCAGTACCTATTGTTTCTCCTTTCAAATATGTGATTGTATTAGCTCTTTCCATATGAAAGAATTCTCCTTATTTAAATAAAAAAAAAAATATTAAAAAAAAAAATAAAGCAGGTTCTGCTTTTCTCGAGGGCCTGGCCTGGTTCTTGGGGGTGGACGCGCCGCCGCTATGGCGAGCGTTGCCATAGCAACACGGGACGGCGCTTCCCTTTCCCTCGCCTTCACGGCGCTGCGTGCGTCTGACGTCACGTCCGGCAGCGTGAGGGCGTTACGTGAAGCGGGCTTGACCCGCCTACCCCGCCGGCGCGCTGTGCTGCGGGGTGGCATCTCCTCAGGGCCGGGTCGGGTCCGCTGCTGCCCGCGGGGCGCGGCGGGGCTGGTGGTCCTGTGCCCCCCGCCCACGCCCGACCTCCGTAAGGTTCCGTGAGGGTGGGGAGACTGGCGCCGCAGCCCCCCTCCCCATCCCCCCCGTGAGGCTCGACGCGGGGTGCGAGGCCTGGGGGAGATGGCTGGTGGTCTCGCCGCCCGCACAAGCCTCGCGGGGAGCGCGGGAGGCCTGACGGCGGGCCCGGGGCCTGGGTCTCCTTAGGAGCGCTCAAGGGAGGCATGGGCTGGGTATGGGCGGGGTGGTGGGTCCTGAAGACCCTGTTCGGGCTCAGAGGTGAGGCCTGGGTGTGGGCTCAGGGGCCCTGCTATGCCCAGAGAGCTCAGAGGGGGAACGAGGCCTCGTAGGGGGCTTGGTGTACCTCCACTGTTACAAGGCTCACGGGAGGGTACGCAAAGCCTGGTAGAGGGCTTAGTGCTGCTTTGAAGAGGTGCGAAAAGTCTGGGGGGCAGGTAATGTTGCAGTCCCGTGCCAGGGTTCAGGGCCTGCCTGTGCCACAGGGAGAAGCAGGGTCCTCTCCATCAGGGTGTTCTCTGGTGTCTCTGGTCCTGTGAGGCGATGGCAGAGCAGAGGCGGTGGCCTGCCTTTGCCCTGGCTCCTGCACAGTGGAGAGCTTAAAAACCCCATTCCACACAGAGTTTGTGTTTTGTAGGTAGTGAGAAACGAGGACGGTGGTGCTGTGCTTGATGGTGGTGATGTGCTTGCATCTTGCTTTGTTCTCCCCTGATCAAAGCCGTGCAGATGGATTTATTCCAGTAGCTTTCAGTCGTATTGAGGTGAGGAGATACAACAGTGATTCCCTCCTATTTTCTGACCTAGCTTTGAGCAGTTCTGCCTTGAGAAGCAGAGCTCAGCCCTGCCTCCTGCAGCACTCCCCCTAGGCTGCGCTAGAGGCCTACACCACCTGCACCCGTACTCTGGTAGGAGTGTTTTAATGTGCAGGTTCTGCCCCCTCACAAGAAATATGCTCAGTTTGCCAGAAAGTCACTTTTTTTTTTTTAATTTTCAGTGCCTGAGCGTGTGGTATGACTATCACTAGCATCAGAGTTTGGGCGGGGAGGTTTCCTTAACATGAAGAAGAACATAAGCTTGAATGAAGCTATTGCGTTTCTGCAGAGCCGCTGTAAGAATAAGCAGTTTCTAGTTTACTGTTGATGACTGAGAACCATACACTTGTAGAAGCAGGGCAGATGGAAGGTTTAAGTGTGTATGGTAACTTCAGTTTCAGAGTTACTACTATAGATAAACCATAAACATGGAAAGCAAGAGACCTTTGGAAGAAAAGTTACAGTGGGCTACTAGTAGCAGACAGTAGAGGTGTGTGCTTTCTGCCAAGCAATCTTCAGCTGGCTTTGAGTGAAAGGGTGACCGCTGTTCTGCTCTGTTTGCTCTTGGAGGCCTGGACAGACCTTGGACAGAATGTTGGGATTTCTGAAGAAGCCAGTTGTTGTTACTGCAGAGATAAACCTGAACCTCGTGGCACTGACTGTGATGGGATTAATAAGCCGTCTTTGGGGGCTTTCCTACCCACGGGCTGTAGTGTGAGTAGAATAGTTTATTTCCTATTTGAATGACACAGACTTTTGTTTTTTAAACCTTTGTGAGTAAGAATACAGGAGTGGAAGAGCAGAGCTTGCCTGATATCAGCCCCTTTAAACATGGTAATAGTATTTCCCTAATAGAAACCCCTGAGGGGAAGGGGCAAAGCCCCTGTGTTTCACTGTATCCTTAGCCTTTTGCCAGTAAATCAGCAGTTCATTCCCTAGCATCCCTGTTGCTTGCAGGATACTCCCAGTTAAGATTTGACATATTTCTGCTTCTTGTGTTTCAGTTTTGATGAAGTTTATTATGGCCAGTTTGTTTCACTCTACATGAAGAGGATCTTCTTTGTGGATGACAGTGGCCCACCTTTTGGCAATATGCTGCTAGCTTTGGGAGGTAGGGTGCCTCCTGAAATTGGGAAGTGTCTATTGCCAGTTGCTGTGGAAGAGAGAGGTGCTAGTTAGAAATGAGTTGTCAGATCCCATCTCTGGGGAAAAGCACAAGGCAGCTGAGAGATTCTGGTGTAGAGAGAACTAGGATTTCCCTTATTTTGTATAGCTAGGAGGCTATTGCATGGGTACTGGAGGGGGTGATGGAGCCATGTATTCGTGTTCTCATTGTTATCCAGTCCTTTGGAAAAAGAGAAAGGTAAGACGAGGAACAAGGGCAAGTTTAGGGCATTGCATCTGGGAAAGAACAACCCCAGGTACCAGTACAGGTTGGGGACTGGCCTGTTGGAGAGCAGCGTAGGTGAAAGGGATTTGGGGATCCTGGCAGCCAGCAGGATGACCGTGAGCCAGCACTGTTCCCTCGTGGCTAAGAAGGCCAATGGCATCCTGGGATGTATTAGAAGGGGTGTGGCTAGTAGGTCAAGAGGAAAGACTGAGGGAGCTGGGCCTCTTTAGCTTGGAGGAGACTGAAGGGTGACCTCATTAATGTTTATAAATATGCAGAGGGCGACAGTCTGGAAGACGGAGCCAGGCTGTCCTCAGTGATGGCAGCAACAGGACAAGGGGCAGCGGGTGCAAGCTGGAGCAGAGGAAGTTCCATGGGAATATAAGGGGGAACTTTTTCACTGTGAGGGTGACGGAGCCCTAGGACAGGCTGCCCAGAGAGGCTGTGGAGTCTTTTTCTCTGGAGACATTCAAACCAGCCTGGATGTGTTCCTGTGTGATTTAGTCTGTGTGACCCTGCTGTGGCAGGGGGTTGGACTAGATGAGCTTTTGAGGTCCCTTCCAACTCCTAACATTCTGTGATTCTGTGAAATGCTAGTGACTAGAAACAGTGGGCAACAAGCAGACTTTCAGATGTGAGCTCCTTTCTGTAACTGAGATATGCACAATGTAAAAGCATCTGTATGGGAAGGAGAGATTAAACATGCATACTAACTTTGTCACCAAGAATTTGTTGTTCCCAATTTATATTCTTCATGCCTCTGCACATTATTGAACGCTGCTGCAGGCAGAACAGAACGAAAGAGGACCCTTTTGGGAAAGAGGAGACTTTCAAGCATGGAAAAGCTATGTGTTTGGGAAATGGTTCCAGGACCAATTTAGCACCACTTTTTATATTTGTTTTGAGACTGGAAATTCTGAACCGTTGTTTGTGTTGTAGGTTACTTAGGAGGATTTGATGGAAACTTCTTATGGAACAGGATTGGAGCTGGTAAGAGCTGATTTTAAGTGTCTCATTCTTATAAGAAAATAAGCAGCATTTCAGTGGCTGACATTCCTTTTGCCTGACTGGTGGAAATAATGCTTTATCTGACACCTTTGCTCCTCCTTTTAAGTAAGTCTTCTGCGGGTCTCTTAACAGAAGTTCAAGGCACTATGAATCCATAGCACTAGTTTCCTTAATTAGTTAAAACACTTGAAGCAGCACAAGACAGAAAATAAATTACTAAGAGCAGGGGTTAGATTCAACAGCTTGTTGTGATCATAAAGAGTTCTGTGTCGATCCATCTTCTCTGCAATTAACAGTTTCCAAATTTAAGCATCACTGTTGTTTCCTATTTCAGAATACAGCATGAATGTTCCTGTTTGGTCTTTGCGACTCTTGCCAGCCCTGGCTGGTGCTCTCTGTGTGCCTTTAGCCTACCAGATTTTGGTAGAACTGCAGTTTTCCCACTGTGCTGCACTGGGAGCGGCTCTTCTGATTCTTCTAGGTAGGATTGTTCCCCTGGGCCCCAGGTCCCTTTTTCCCTTGTGAATTTTTGGGGCACATAAAGGCCTAGGGTAGCATCTCCCCGCAGATTACTGACAACACATTGGAGCACAGTTTCAGCCCTGAGCTATACTGGCCTGTGCTGTGCCTCTCTGGTCCCCTCTGTCCTTACAGCTCTGCAGAAGGCTGCCATTCTAGGCTGAGGCTTTATACAAATTCATTTCATTATTAAGCAAAGTGGGCAGCTTTAACAGCCTCACAAGAAGACACATTTCTTGCATCCAGTGAGGCCCATGCTCCCTCAGAGGTCTACAGGCTGAGCTACAGCATACTGGTTTTAGCAGCAGGACAACTTTTCTTGCAGTCAGAACTCATCAGATTTCTCCAGACTGCAGCAAACCAGTCCGTGTACTTAGCACCAGGATTTGACACTGCTCTGGTCTGTGTGACTTGATTGTTTTTTTTTTCTCTGAGGTTCTACTGGCAGCTGCCTGAAAGGGAAAGAGCCTCTCAACAGCACTCTAGCAGTCTGATAAGAGAAACCTCTCCTGGCTCCTGGTCGCTCTGATTCTGGCTCTGGGAACCCTGCACAAAGCTGCTGAGTTTCAGCTCAGTCATCATTGCCTGCTGGGATCGCTGCCTTGACTCTCATTGCCCTCAGAGGAAACTCTGTGAATTTCCCAGCATTGATTTTATTTGCCTTTATCTGCCTCCTGCCAGACTTTACTACTTGCCCACCTCTTTGTCCTTGGAGATAGTTATGACCATGTACTTTGCTCCTGATGCAAGTTTTTTGTCCCTTTAAACCCAACAGCTCCCTGTTCTAACCAGTCAGATTGCAAATGAATTGGTGTTCCTTAAAGGGACAGGTCCTTGTGTTGGATTATGGTGTGATTTGCTGCCTGTAGATGAATTTCTCTAATATTGTGTCCCCCTCTCTTTTCCAACAGAGAACTCTCTGATCACTCAGTCAAGGTTCATGCTCCTGGAATCAATACTGATTTTTTTTATCCTGCTTGCAGTTTTGTCCTACCTCAAGTTCTCCAATTTGCAAAGGCACAGGTAAAGCTGGAATGTTTCCCATCCTTCTGGATAGTCTTGTGGTGACGTTTTTATCATAGATTGTGTGGGGTTTTTTCTGTAAGTCAGTTCACCATTCAGCAACTCACTTCATCTGTCTGTAAAATCCACTATTTTGACCTTTCATATGGCTGCCCCAGAAGTTTTCTCTTCTGCAAAGTGTTAAAGACTATTTTAACTGGTAACAAGGTGGTCTTTATTTTACAATAAAACCAAAATGCCTTGGAAGCACTTCTTTGCCCAGACAGATTTTTTAGTTTCCTTCTGTGCACAGAAACACTGATGGTAACAGGTCACTTAAGGCTCCTTGATAACTGTTCACAGGCACTGACTTTAGAGATCTTTGTCTCATTTCTTGTGACTTCACATGTTCTCTGATTCTCTTAAAGGATAAGTAAAATCATCTTTAAACTGAGCCCAGCAAGTGATTTAATACATTTATCTGCACTATCAGAAGGCAAGTCCCTTCAGTTTGGCTACAGAAAAGAACATTTAATAGCACCCTGTAGGTCAGGGCTGAGAGGTGGTGTAGCAGGTTCAGAATGGCATATCTTTGAGTAAAATAGGGAATAGTCAACTCCTGCAGGTTTTTCCAAGTTAAATTGTCTGAATCCAGGATCCTAAAGAGGTGCCCAGATCTCACCATACATCCTTCCTTTCCTTTGTCCTTTGATTTAAGTTCCTTCTCTGGAAGCTGGTGGTTTTGGCTTCTGTTGACTGGAGTAGCGTGTTCATGTGCAGTTGGGTAAGTGATGATACCTGCTTTAGTGAGCTGACTTTCCTGTCAGCCACCTGAGCTGTCAGTGGGGCTTTGGATTTCCAAGACTGATTCCTGGTGCTGTTCAGAGCAGACATCTCCATGGACATGTCGATTCACAGCGGGCAGTTTGGGCATTAGAGGGTATTGTCCTGGGAAGAACAAGATGTGTTTCCCAGAGATGACTTTATGTTATAAATTAGCATTTCACCCCTCCCTCCTAGTTGCCTCAAGCTTCAGTAAGTCTGAAGCTGGGGACTCTGTGCTTTGTGATTTGGCACCTTGTTATCAAGAAGGTTCTTTGTCACTGTGGGTTTTTTTTAAATATAATTGGCAAACAAATGATACCTTTTGGTGTCAAAGCCTTGAAGCTTATTTATGTAGTACCAAACGTGACATGGATCTAAGTCCTTGGACTTTAATGCATCCTGTTCAAGAGAAAGTTTGAAGGTTTATGTCTTGTGTTAGGTACCTGTGTAGTTTTTAACTGTATTTATTTTTTCTGCACTTCCTTCTTAGGGTGAAATACATGGGCCTGTTTACCTATATGCTCCTTTTGGCCATCGCAGGACTTCACTTCTGGCACATGATAGGAGACCAGAACTTCTCAAATGTAAGCAGAACAACATACAATATATATTCTGTGTAACTTTTCAGTACAGGAACGAGCTGGCAGCCTTGCAAGCCCACCGATAACGATGCTGTCTGCAGATGGCTTTTGCACTAAAATACTTTGTCATAGTCTGCAAACCCTCATGTCCTAGAACAGTTTCCCAGCCCAGTTGCTGGAGAAGATAAAGTTAAAATAAGCATGTGTGTGTGTGACTGGCTTTTCTGCTCTTACCCATGTCTTGGGGAATTGTGGCTCAAAACCTACACCATTTCACATACCTCTTGCTGGCTGCAGTTCAAATCCTCAGTGGAAGTTACCCAGCTGTCCACAGAGTTATAGCTGAATGAGGATGGTTGGGGAAACTTAAAAAACACAAATGAAACAAATCAAGTGCACTGGTATTTTTGATGTTTTTATTATTTTTAATATCTGGAGCATGAAACCATTGAGTTCTTGGTGTTTTTCTAGGTTTCTTTGGTGTGCCATTTTCTGGCTAGAGCACTGGCCCTCATCATCATCCCAGTGGCAATGTACCTGGCCTTCTTCTACGTTCACTTGACTTTGCTGTATCGCTCCGGGCCTCATGACCAGATTATGACAAGTGCTTTCCAAGCCAGCTTAGAGGTAAAGGAAATATGGTCATGAAGCTGATTTATTAGGCAAGAAGAGGGGAAAGGTGAAGAAAGGTGTGCAATCTTATTGCTTTAATTTTGTGTATTTGTTCCTTTTATGTCATTAAACTACTTTGCTGCTGTAGTACTGCTTGAAGGTGAAGCAATACTGACTGAAATCCTAGTAATGGATGAAGAGCTTTTCCCAGTGAACAAGAACAGTATGTTCACTCTTCTGCTGAAAGTTTTTCCCTTCCTACAGTGAACTCTACAGAAGTAGATGCATTACTGAACTTTTGAGTGATGATGATGTAGGCTACAGGATGAGAGTATGATTTTCTGTAGAACAGTGCTTAGTCTGTCTTATAGAACAACATGGCTTTAGGGATATTCACTAAGACCTGAGGTCTTTCAGGCTCTTTCAGGTGTTGGTATATTTACTATCTGCAGAGTATGGTACTACAAGGCTGGATTTCTGTAGATAGAACCAAATGAGAAGGCACTGTGCTCTGTTAAAGTGACAGGTGACACTTAATAGAATTTAAAGAGCTTCTGAAGTTGTTTCTTCTCTCCACTTACTCTGTCATTATGCTTCTCAGGGTGGGCTGGCTCGAATCACACAGGGTCAGCCCTTAGAGGTGGCCTACGGCTCTCAGATTACTCTTCGGAACGTGTTGGGCAAGCCCATGCAGTGTTGGCTCCATTCTCACATGAATACATATCCCATCAGGTGAGGAATCTGGCTGAGTCTGTCTTGTTAGGGTGAAAGTACACTCTGGTTCTTCACCAGCCAGTCCAAATATCTCTGGGGCCTGGCAGTCTCCTCTGTAGGAATGGAAACAGTGAGCCGGTGCTGGTCTGTTTTGCTGTAACTACTGAGCACAGGAATGTTCTGGTACACACCTCTGGGGTTTTCTAACCTTCTGTACAGGTATGAGAATGGCCGAGGTAGTTCCCATCAACAGCAGGTGACCTGCTATCCCTTCAAGGATGTGAACAACTGGTGGATTGTCAAAGATCCTGGAATGTGAGTATGCAAGAGATTGAAATGCCAAGCTGCTGTAAGCATAGCTTCCATACACTTCCAAAGCCTAAACAGGGCATAGATTGGGTTGGACATAACTATTCTCTGCCTGTGGACATAGTGGCCATCTGTGATCCCTTAACTTCAGCTGCAGAGTTGGTAAGGGTGGCTCTTTGCACAGTCTGCCTCAGTATGGTAGAGGTGTTAGTGAGAACTCAAAAATTCTGTCTGAACTGCTCCTGCCAGACCGTGGGCTGTGCTGTGCATGAGTGGAACTTTAAAGACTCGTGAGATCAAGAAACTCTTCAGGTGTTTTGCATGAAAGGGAAGTTTAGCTTTTTGAAGTGTGTGAGCCATGGCATTAGAGTGCCTTGATGAGTTTTATCAAGCTTCAGTGGGTCTCAGAAGAGAGTAGAAATCACTTTTGCAAAATGAGTATTACTCTGTATTTAAAGTGTGGGATGAGCTGTAGAATCTTGCCACATCAGGAGAGATTCCAGGTGGGTGCCTGTGCCTGAGGGACTGGTTCATGCTGAAGTGTTTTGCCAGTGGAACTGTCAGTGAGGAGCAGGACTCTTTGTTCTTGTAGTTTTGCCAGTAAAAGCCCTTATGTGTTACTTCATACTGATCAAAAAGTTGCTTTTGCAGGTTTCTTACATTATTCTGGGAACTGTATAGTTGGATAGTCTGGGAGAACTGTGTGCCACTAAAAATCCTATCTGCATTGGGAAAGTATGTCCATAGTGCAGATCTTTCAATCAGGGACTCTGCCAGAACCACAGAAACCCAGGGTCTTCTTAAAATCCTCAAACACCCACAAACCCTGGTGGATGTGAAGCCCTTCCATAGAACAGTAAAGTACAGGCAGCAGCTAGGTGAAGTGCAGCATTCCCCCTTGCCAAAGCATGCCTTAGGCCCACTCCAGAAGCAAGATGAGAGTGGTGGAGATAGCCATTGATCTCTCATAATTCTGCCAAAAGTGGCATCAGTTGTACGAACACCTGTCAGACGTCCCTGAAGCACTTACTCATTTCACAGAAGCCACCAAACAGCTGTGTGGTGGGATAATTTGAACTCCCTCCTGACTGACCTGGATTCAGATCTGACCTAATGGCTGGGCTGTCAGTATCCCATTACTCCTCCTCTGAGTCATTCTGCCCTTAACTCACCTTTGCCTTGATGATCTTTGTTTCCACCCTGGTACAATCTATATAGATCGCTTGAATTTCTTATCTTACTGCCTAAATGTCTGTCCCCACCTGCAGCTTCTTGACCTAACAGTTTGGTCATGACTAAGTTTGCATTCTATAGAAAGAAGAATGTAACCACTTCCTCTTGGGTGTCGCTCCCCCAGGCAGCAGTTGGTGGTGAGTAACCCACCCCGTCCTGTCAGGCACGGACACATCGTGCAGCTGGTCCATGGCATCACGACTCGGTACCTCAACACGTAAGTCTTTTCCTTATCCTCTGCTGAGCCTGCTGGCTCATCCTGCTTTGTTGTGTCTCCAAATAACCATTGAGGGGTTGAAGCACAGTGACCCCGGTGTTGAGATGTGCCATAAACTGCCTGTTAGTCATGGATTAAAGCTGTGGGACTAGGAGGCACCTCATATGGTCAGTTACCTAAGCTGTCCTTGTGGCCCAGAGAGAGGATGCTGTACGGTTACTTATTTTTTGCAATTGACTTGGCAGTGGGATTTGATATTAACCACAGACTGTTCAGTGGCTGCCAGCTGTTTCAAGTCTTCTCAACTGGTGGCCGTTACAGGTGCTAGTGGTGGTTTCACCCATGCTCACAATTCACGACAGTTCTGCATATTCCACCATGGTCCCCTTGATGAGTTATCATCCTTGCCCCTTCACTGCCTCTGCTCCAGGCAGGTGCAGATATTTAGTATTTTGTGTGACTGTTAACTTAAAGTCACCTCCACTGACTTTGATGGCATCTTCCTGTGTGAAGGATGTGCTCTGAAAGTTAGGAGGATGTGTGGGAGGAGCCAGTGTGCTGCAGCCATGGATTGCCACGGGTTCTTGCCTGTTTTGCAGACTGCAGTATGACACTGCCTCTGCCTCCTAACTGCTTCCCACAGGGTGTCTGTGTGCACCTGAATATGCACTCAGATTGCAGGGTGTGTGTGTGGGGCACGTTCTGAGCTTGGAGTGTTGCTGTGTCTCTTCCAAACCTAATTTGTTTGTTATTGGAAACCCAAGTGAACAGTGTCTCTTGTTTGTCACAATCAGTGCTTGTTCTTCAGCCTGGCATTGCAGGCATCTGCATTGGCTTCCTCTGAGCCTGTTCCTGGCAGCTTGTGGTAGTGGGGAGTGTTCTCTTTCAGAGTAAACAGTGCAATCTGTATAAATGAGTTACTTTTTGCTTTTACTGAATCTGGTCTGAGCCAATTCAATACCTTTATAGGTTGGTTTTTATATGAATTTGGCAAATGGTGTTGGAGAGTCTTACCTTACTTGTCTTCCAGGCATGATGTTGCTGCCCCTCTTAGCCCCCACTCCCAAGAAGTTTCCTGCTATATTGATTATAACATCTCTATGCCAGCACAGAACCTCTGGAGAGTGGTGAGTGGTCAAAGGGAAGGGAGTAGCTCATCATATTCCAGCAGAAACAGCTGAGACAACATGATGATCAAAAGACATCTCTCTGTTGTAGGAAATTGTGAATCGGGAGTCTGACACAGACGTGTGGAAGACAATTCTGTCTGAAGTGAGGTTTGTGCATGTGAACACTTCTGCAGTACTAAAGGCAAGTGGATTTACATTTATTTTCCTGTAGGTTTGGCTCCATGCAGTTCTTGTAATCTCATAAACTACTGCTCTCTCTGCTCCAAGATGCTTAACCCACTCAAAGAACCAAATACATAAATAAAAGGAACCAATAAACTTGCTCAGTGTATTTCCAGTAGTCATCCTTCATTCCTTTTCAGCTGTCCTGCTTCTCAGGTTGTGACCACTGACACAACTGGGCCTTAGATACTGCCTTAGAAATGGATCCTGAGTCTCTGTGTAGTACGTGCCAGCAGCTGGAATAGCTAAGGATCTCTTCACAGGGTTTGCCAGACTCACTGACTTTATGGCTGTAGCATTTGAGGCAGTATTGCATGGGGATGCTTCACATACTTTCTAGCAGTCCCTTGCTGTCATCCACTGCTGAGGCAGGGCCTAGGAACTTCCAGCCTGAAGTTCACATTGGCAGGATTAATTTCATGGTTATCTTTCAGCTCAGTGGAGCCTCTTTACCTGAGTGGGGCTACCGGCAGCTGGAGGTGGTTGGAGAGAAGCTGTCCAAAGGCTACCACCAGAGCATGGTGTGGAACGTGGAAGAGCATCGATATGGGAAAAGTATGTCTCAGCCATGTTCTTAAAGCACATTTCTGTGACTGGGGGACACTTGATTTTGATGGGAAGGTGGTATTCTGAGTGTGTTCAACAGGCTCTAGTATGATACCAGAATCCTTACAGATCCCCTCAGTTGAACTATGCAGTTCACCATAGTTCACCATAGAACTGCAGTTCAATCTTGCAGTTGAACTATGTATTGCACAGGGGGCCTGGAAGTGTGAGGAGCCAGGGGTATGTCATAGGTGGTCTCATTCTAGCTCTCTGCCTGTTTACATGCTTATTCCTGAGCTATGCTGTTTTCTTCCAGGCCAAGAGCAAAAAGAGAGGGAAGTGGAACTCCACTCTCCCACACAGATGGACATAAGTAAAAACCTCAGCTTCATGGCAAAGTTCTTGGAGCTGCAGGTGAGCATCTTGTTATTCCCTTCACCTTTCCTTATGCTGCAGAACAGAAACCTGAGCATTTCTGCAAACTCTGATCCAGAGGATTCGCTGTTTATTCCTCGCTGATGGAGTAATTTGGCTTCCTCACATAAAAAAAACATTTCTGAAGACACTTAGAAGGGCATTAGAGACCTGTGCTATTCAGTAATTAATGCCCAAGTGACTGTGTAAAAAGAAGGGGAGGGGGGACATCAGTTGGGCACCCAGAAGCTGTCTGAAACTGAACCATGATGTGTTGTATGTGCAGCCAGTAGTGCTGATACCCCTTACTAACACTGTAGAAGTTCATTAAAGGAAGTCCAGTATATAAGAATAAAATGATTACATTGATCAGTAGCCATGCTTTACATCTGAAGCTGTTTCCCCATGACTGCTATCCCACTCCTTGTTCCAATTCTGAAAGCTTTCTGTTTATTTCCTAGTGGAAAATACTCACATTAAAAAATGAAGGCACAGAGCATAAATACAGCTCCTCTGCTCTTGACTGGATCACAATGGACACAAATATTGCCTACTGGCTCCACCCAACCTCTGGTGTAAGTACAAGAGGTAAACTTGAACCTGGTGAAGAAAGCAGACTTCAGGTGTGAGCTCCTTGAGTGTAAGAGCAGGGCTGCAATTCCAGCCAAGGAGCTGCTCCAGAATGGGCTCTTCCTGTATTTTCCCTGAAGGTTGGGGATGTTTTGAGCAGGAGATACAGATTCTATGGTAGTTGTTTTTAATTATGTCATCTTGCACTGTTTTTTTGTAAAGGAAAAACTAAAGTGTAATAGTTACCATTGTTGATTCCATTTAGAATCACAGAATCACAGAATTATCAAGGTTGGAAAAGACCTAGAAGATCATCCAGTCCAACCATTCACCTATTACTACTAGCTCCCACTAAACCATATCCCTCAATACAACATCCAGTTCATCTCCAACATCATCCTTTAAATGACTTATATTACAGTCTTGAAGCTGCAGAGTCTCAGCTTGCTTTGTTCCAGGAAGGGGCAGGTTACTGGCCAGGCACATGCTGAAGTTTAATTTAGCAAGTCTGTGTAGGTAATATTTAGGCTTACCTAAATGAACTGCAGCAAATTCCTGCTTCTGGCTTAGACTGTCTTCTGTCCTTCAGGCCCAGATCCACCTCCTTGGGAATGTTGCCACTTGGGCTTCAGCTAATGTAGCTGCTCTGCTCCACGTGTGCCTGTCCCTGTGGTACTTGGTACGACGGAGAAGAAAAATTTACGACATTCCTGAAGGTCTGACTCCAGTTGGGGCAGGGAGGGAGAGGGGTTGTCCTGCTTCACTTTAGTGACCCCAGAGCTACATTTTTGGGCAACTATGTTTGCACTTTTTCCTGCCCCCAATTCTTATTAGAGACACAGAAACATTTAGCATTTCTTGCCCTTCAAGAGACTGATTATGGTCATCACAATGTGACCATCACCTTATGAGACAGTATAGTAGCCAGCATAATATTTATTTCAATCATTCCCTGGATGTAAAAAATCACCAGGCCCTGGATTGGGATTCTACTGAGCCCTTTTGTGGCGATTTAAAAGCGGTAAGTACTGGCTATGTAAAGAGGGGTTTTTAGATGTGTTTGTTCCAGTCAAGCAACCACCTCTTCTGTGTGGCCAGTCTTACACTGACCTTCCTGGCAGTATGTTTTCTTGTCCTGCTGTGAAGCTGCTTCACATTGGCTGCAGTGTTTCCAGAGCCAGTGTTCTGAGATGGCACCTCCTGTCTCCTGCAGGTACGTGGCAGCCATGGGTGTCAGCTGGTGGGATCTGTGTTGGCGGCTGGGCTGTGAATTACCTGCCCTTCTTCCTGATGGAGAAAACACTTTTCCTGTACCACTACCTGCCTGCCCTCACATTCCAGATTCTCCTGGTTCCCATTGTATTACAGCATCTCAGTGATCATCTCTGCAGGTATTTGGCTTTAATAGATAGATAGGTAGGTTGATTGATTGATTGATTGCCAAGAGGGTTGATGCAATTCTTTTCTATGGGGTGGTCTCCTTGCCAAGCTGCAGCAGGGAAGGCAGCAATTTTTCCAGCAGTGGCTGTACTTTGACATTTGCCTTTAGAAAAGACAGGCCAACTTTAAGGCATCCTGTTGGATGACATGTTTGGCCAGCCTTAATGTAACTTGACTGCTCTTTCCCTCTTTCATCTCAGATCTCTCCTTCTCAAGAGCATGTTCAGTGCATTGGTGGTAGCCTGGTTGTCGTCAGTTTACCTTGTCTATAACACATTCAGCCCTGTCACCTATGGGGACCCCGCGCTGTCTGTTACTGAACTCAAGGACTTGCGCTGGAAGGACAGCTGGAACATCCTTATCCGCAAGCAGTAACCCTTACAGTCCTGTTACAGGCAAAAGGAAACACCTTTTATGCAAAGCCAAGAATTTATTGTTAGTATAATTGCAATTGTAACAGTCTGATCAAATAATTGATAGTAATCCAGATCTAATTATTACAGGAAAAGAAAATAAATACTGTTACAGAAAGGTCTGAACAACGATACAGCTGTTGTGAGCACAGTTCCCAATTTCTATCCATTACACTCACCCTTCCATTGCCCCTCTGGGTCTGAAGGCTGCTGAAGGGCATGCCACAGGGGCTGCTTCTACCTCTTTCTGGGGTTTCTGCCTTCTTGCACTACGTTACACTTACTTGGAGCTATTTTATGTGTTCTCCTGCACCTTGGTCCACAATCCTGTTACGACACATTACTATAAATGGATACTCTCTACCATATCAGATGCTTTTCTTTGTTACTCCTAAAAAACTGAGGTATTTTTTTCCCAGCTCATTAGTTCACACATCATTAACTATCAGTAATCAGCCCTGCACTCTTCATCAACATCCCGTGACTGCACTCTTCAACAGTGCCTTGTTTGCCCCCACTTTCAATGTTCTGCTGTCCTCCCTGTTTCATTACATTGCAGCATTAAGCTAAGTTTATAAATAGTTCGTTCTGCATAGAAGAATGGCTCGTTACTATTAGCTATGTATAAACATTTGCCATAAGCATAATTTTCATGAAGCTAAGCAAAAAATAAAACAAATAGACATTAAAAAAATTGCTGTTACAGCTAAAGAAGCTAGAAGAAAGCTTCAGGCAGGCCAAGAAGGCAGAGGAAGCCTTCAGCCTCAGGGCATTCATTTGAAGCCTGTGGCCTGTTGCTATCCCCAGCAGTAGTTACTGGGCTGCAGGGTTACACCTCACATCCCACAGGAACTCTGAGCAAGGCAGAAGCGATCACGCTGACAAGGAAACCTGCTCTAACTTGTACACACGTGTTCAGGGTTAAAACAGGGTACCTCAGCCCATGCCCTGGCCTGCACCATCCTAGGAATTCACAGGGTAGGAGAAGGTGCAAGTGAAGGACTGGGATTGCTCCATGGGGAATTCCTAACAGACACCCAACAAGGGTCAGTTATAGTACCTACACAGCGTTTATTATTTTTTTAATGCAGCTGCAGCAGCAGGATCTTGCTGCACAGCTCAAAACTGACCAAGAACTGCAGTCCTGGCCAGATGTGGGTGCTTTACTGTGGAGTTCCTACTCTTAACAAATGCTGGTCAAGGCTGCCTGGAGCTCCCTGCCCCGAAGGAGGTATGATCAAACCCCACAGTCATTCAAAGTAGGTTTTGGTGACTATATTGCTCCTACATAAGTCAGCTCAGCTAAGCCCATGCTTCAGGGCAGTACTCATACTCTAAGTCTGTCACCTTTAGCTAAACAGCACCCAACAGCAGCTAGGAAACAAAGCGCTTTCTCCTGAGCACTACAGCAGAGAACTACTGAACAGATAACGAACCTTTACCAATTTCCAGTGTTCAAAAGACTACAGGGATAACAGTGCAAAGTTTTTAACTCAAAAACTTCAGCCATTATAGAACAAAAGCCAACAATGCTGAGTTAAGGGGAGAAAAGACTGCTGGGGATAAGAGCGTCTCCAGCCCTGTTCCTCTCCATACCTTTGTGCTGGCGTAGTGCAAGTAGCCCAAATATCTGTTACATAAAATGGTCACTGCTGCTCACTGTTTGTTCATTTGTTTATTAGCCAAAGTAACACACCCATGACCAACACAGCCAGACCCTGGGTTTAGAAAAGTAGCAAATATCAAAAAGTTCCTCTTAAAACTCCCCCCCCCCATCCCATTCTTAACATTACACCCTAAGGCCAGACTCAAGGACACAACAAGGACATTGTGAAAGATCAAACTGGCACCTCATTTCAGATTATTTTCTTTCTGCAGAGACTTCGTGTTGCTGCAGTATCACTTATCTGGGGTGAACTACAGAAACTAGGATGTCACTGTTTATACTCTTATCTGCAATTTTTAGAAAACCAGACCTTCTTGAGTTTAAACAGCCCGAGTGCAAGGCAAGCGCTTCGCCCCTGTTCGAGGGCGGAAGCGTGTCCAGAGAGCCATCTGTGCTATCAGGAGGAGGGCCTTGCAATGCACAGCTTTCTCCCCCATCTGGAAGTGGATGGATTCCACCCAGCAGAATCTGCAACCAGCAGTACAGCAATGCCCTAACGGCACTAATACTGACAAGGTCAGGTTTCTGTTTCCATGAGCAACTCAATCCAGTTGGAGCTCATTCAGTAACTGTGGTGAAGGAGACTATTTGGGTACAAAAAAATAACCACGTAGCAAGGTTCACAAACTGAGAAAAGAGTAATTTAGGAACCAGAATCACACAACTTCTTGGGCCTGTACCCCCCCAGGATGAACTGCAAGTCCCCATTTGTCAGTCTCTGTTTCTAGCTGAGATTCCTCTGCAGATCAGTCCTGTTCCAGGCTAAAAAAGAGGCTGGGCCAAGAGACTGATGCCAGGACTCAAGGTGCCTGCAAGGTGGAAGAGTTACGGACTGCACCTGCTTGTCAGTGAGCACTAGTCTGGGATAAAGAGGCTGACTTGACTTGTCTGTTGAAAAAAACACCCCAAACCCCCAAGAACAGGCAGATGGTTTTCCTGTGAAGATCATTATCAGGGAAATAGGGTATCTTGCTGATCATACAGTAGCACTTAATTTTCAGGGGAGACTTCGGCATTAGATCCCATTTTTAAAATATATTTTAAAAAAAAGGCAAGTAGCATTGCCTTGAACCAGTTCCTCATGTAACATCCTAACTCCAGGCATTGTAGGGATAAAAAGGGCTTGGAGGGGTTTTGGAGGGGGAAGGGGCCAACTCCTCCGCCCCTTCTGCAGAGGAATTTCACACCAGCATCCCCTCCGCTGCCAGGATGATGTAAAGGGCACTTCACCAACCATTCTGCTGAAGTTCTTTCCCAAAGTGGTCTTCGGTGTCAGTCTGGACCGGTCCCAAACCCTTTGGATGCTGGCAGGTTAGTGCGGGCGGCTGCTGGACTCCAGGTGGGAGCGTTTGCCGGCCGCCAGCACCGCGCTGCTCTCTGTCTGCTCAGGGAACGGGCGCTTGTAGGTCCGACCGTGTCCGTTCATGGCCCCTCGCTGCCACTTGCAGATGTCTCCGTTCAGGATGTCTTGAATGTGCTGCACTATGAGGTTTATAGCAACTGTGGAGAAGAACGGGAGATACAGGACCTGTAGGCTTTCTTGGCTGAGATATCTAGAAAATGTGAAGCATCCAGCCCTGCTCAGCTCAAGTTTTAACAACCAGCCCTAAAATGAAGCTCTGCCTGCCCTCTGCAGTGAGGTCAGACCTCAACAGCAACCAGCACTGCTGGTGTCCTGCTTTGCATCTCCAATCTCGAGTCACTTTTTCCAGCCCTCCACAGGCCTAGCAGCTGGTCATCCCAGTCAGGCTCCACTCAGCTCCCTCTCCTACAGCCCTCCAGCAAAATACCTTTCCAGAGAAGCACACAAACAAGGTGTGCCACCTGCTCACTTCCCAACCCCAAAGCTGGTCTCCCCGGAGGAATCAGAGCTCAGAACTGAACTCCCTCTTACCCATGTTGTCGACTCCTCGGGGGATGATCACGTCTGCGTACTTCTTGGTCTGCAAAACAGGTTAGTGGGAACGTCACCTTCTTCCTGGGAAGGAGCTACCGAACAGCAGCAAGCTGAGGGCAAGGCCGGGGGGTTCTGTGCTCTGGGGCTGCAAGCTCGGGCTCTCAGTCACGGTAACGCCTCAAAGAACAGCACAGTCACACTGGCTGATGTGCTCTGGATTTACGTCAGGATTGCCCCTGCTTCCCCTTTGCAGGGCAGCAGGTAGAAGAGTGTGTCAGGTGTGGAGGACTTGCTTTTACACTTAAGAAGAGTAACGGGTCACCCGCTTCGCAGCCGGGGTCTGCTTGCCAAGAGCTGGCTCTAATCAGCATTTCACAAGCCACTGCTGGATCTCTGCTGAGAGCCAAGGTACCCGACGTGCATGTGAAATTCCTTCCTGCCTCTGATGACATTTTATTGATCTTTACCACCACAGAGCCCCTGCTTTCCCCCCACGCTTATAAAAAGGCTGGCAAATTAGCATTTCTAATGAGTACATTTACAATTCCAGAACTGCTTTGATCTAGAGCAAGAGGCCCCGGAGCTAGCCCCTTCCATCTTATTTAATCCACATACAGGATTTTGTTCTCAAAGGGCTTTTTTTTTTTCCACAAATTAATTTGATTACGTGAGCACCTAAACGGTACAGCTGAACCAGCAGACGCTGTACCAGTCTGGCCCAGGTTTGCACCAGCGTTCCCTGTTCAGAGTGTCTGCTGGAAACCAAGCTCTCCTTCCTTCCTATGAGACTTGGGAATAAACAGAGAGCAGGAGCGTTTCAGCCAAAGGGACCCAGAGCCATGGCAGCGAGCAAACGAGCACGGCCTTTAGGGATTGCCACGGTGCTCTGCAAGCAGCAGGGACCCACCATGGCAGCTTGTAACGATGGTTAAATAGACAAGGCAGAGGGGAGAGCACGGGACTCGTGACTTAGGAGTATCAAAAGCCACCACTGCTGCATCCTCAGTGCAGCTCAACCCCGGATGATCCCTCTCCTTCCTCCCCCTCCCCCCCCCAAAAAAAAACCCAGCCCACAAATCAGATCAGTGAAGCATTTAGTACCGGCAAGCAGAACTCCTCAAAGGCAGGCTTGACAAACGTGGTGTACTGGGTGAGGATCTGCTCAAGGTCCCTCCCACGTTTCATATCTCGCAGAACTGAGACAGGAAGACAAAACTGTTGAGCCTTCCTGCATGACACGGGGGATAAGGACCAGGAGGTGGCTGACGCTGCCCGTGACAGCCGGAGCATTACCTCTGCGGGACAGCCGGACGTCAGAATCCGTGTCGACAAAGAGCCGGAGGTGGAACATGTCCCGGATGTCTTGATTGTAGAAAACCAGGATCCCCTCAAAGAGGACGACATCAGCAGGATAGACCACTGTCGTCTCTGCCAGCCTGCCGGGAAGAGCACGCTGTCACACAGAGGCAAGCTGCCTGTCCCCAGGCTCAGCTGAGGACCTCCGCATCACCCACAGCCCAAGACTTCACACACAGCTCAAACCTACCTAGAGTGGGTCACAAAGTCGTACGTTGGTACCTCAACTGTTTTCCCCTCAACGATACTTTTCAGGGTCGTATGCATCAAATCGTTATCAAAAGCATCTGCAAGGGGAAGGTTTTAAAACAGAAAAAGATGTTTTAGGTGCCACTATATGAAATGTTCTGCTCAGATTTTTCCAGACCTGAAGGAAACGCTCTCTGCCTAGCGTTACCCCAGGGAAAAGGGAACTCAGGCTTTAGCTTTCCCTACTAGCAGCAAACCAAACACTCCCCACCCAAACGAGAACTGCGGCACTTGGCTACTGAGAGAGAATTTGCTCTTCAGGAGCAGCTGCTATGGAGTAAAATCAAGAACCCAAAGGGGAAGCTGGGAATTGTGCAACTTTACAAAGCCACTTGGTAGCCGTGCCACTTTGTGCAGCTCCAACTCTGTTAGCTGAGGGTAGCTTAGAAAGCCTCAAGCTTCTCCAACGCTTCTCAAGAGTGTTACCTGCCCTGGTGAGCCTACAGCAGGCTCTTGGCTTTGGCTTGCAACCCACAGTGCTGCTCCAAGCAAGGGAAGCAGCTGCAGGGAAACACCAGGCAGGGATCTGGCTAGTGACAGTTACTACAGAGCCACGAGAGCACTGAGCAAGCCGCGGTGCTCCCCAGCATCGCCCAGCGAAGGCATGCTGAAGTGGCAGCCGCCACCTGCGCAGCTTCCGCAACAGCAGCACAGACACACAACACAAACACCTTCCGGCAAGGCAAAGAGCGGTTTAGTCACCCAGTCACCCTCGTTTCCTAGGAGCCCTCCCGGCAAACCCCAGCCCGTCTCCAACCACGAACCCGACCGCGTTCAAGGCGGGGGAAAGGCCGCGGAGCTCCAGCCGCACCGTGACGGCCGGCGGCCTCACCGGGGTGGTCGAAGTTGTACTGGCCCTTCAGCGCCTTGGCCTTCTGCTCGGCGGTCAGCACCTTGTAGAAGCTGTCCTGGCTGAGGATCAGGACCTTCCGCTGCCGGCGGTCCACCTCGTTCTGCCCCAGCAGCTCCATGATCTTCTCGCAGACTGTGGACTGAGCCGGGGAGGGGGGGGGCGGCTCAGGCAGAGCGGGAGGCCCGCGGAGCCCGGCCGAGCCCTTCCCCGCCGGCACCCGGGCCGCCCCCCGCCCCGCTCCCCCTACACTCTCGTCCCGGGCCCGGAGCGGGGGAAGGGAGCGGCGCTCGCCGCCGGAGCTCCCGCCCGCCCCGCCGGCTGCCGCCCCCCAGCAGTGGGCTCGCCCGGCCGGCCCCGGGGGTCTCACCTTGCCGCTGGCGGTGCCGCCGCTGACGCCGATAAGGAAGGGCTTGGGGCGCGGCCGCTCGGGCTCGGCGCCGCCGGCGGAGGCCATGGCGGGGCTGGGGGCGCGGGGCGGGCGGCGCGGGGCGCGACGGGAGTTGTAGTCCGGGGGCGGGGCCGCGAGCACACGTGCGCTGAGCGCGTCCGGCCTCGGCCCCGCCGCGGCGGCGGCTCCGGACGCGGCGCCGGGTCCTTACGGGGCACCGCGCAGCCCCCGCGCTCAGCGCGCTTGCCGGTGGCGGTGCCCCCGCGGCTGCAACAGGCCTGTGCGGAGCGACATGAGCGCGCAGCGCGTCGAACCTAAGGGCGCACGGACACGGGGGGGGGGGCGGGGATGTATGACACGGGCGTGCTCCGTGCACACGGCTGTGGCTGGAGCCACGACACACGCGTGTTCGCAGGCACCGGCAGCACCGGGCGCGGCGTGGAGCAACGACAGACCCAGCATGGACACGGGAGGAAGTTTGCGCGCCCGTGAGTGGCCGCGCTGCCGTGTCCCGCACCGCTCCTGCGGGCAGCGGCGCAGCGCACGCGGGGGATGCGCATCGGCCCCGGTTTGCTGCCCCGGGGTGCGTGTTCTCCCCCGGCCCGAGCCCACCCCAAAGTCTGCACCCCCCCTCCTTCCTCCACGGGGACGCAGGACCCGGGTGGCCGCGCCGGGTGCGGCCCTCGCCAGTGCAGGGCGCTGGGCAAACAGCCGGTCAATGATTAACCCGCCCGGCCCCGCTCCCGTCCCGCCGGCGCTGCGCTCCCGGCTGCGGGGCCGTGCGGGGGCCGCGGCGGGGCCGTACCGGGGTTGGGGGGGAGCGGGACCCGAGCGTCCGGCAGCGGGGACCCCGCGGGCACCGACGTGAGTGGGGACGGGGATGGGGGCAGCGGGGGGTGTGCGCAGGGGACGGGGCGCTGGGTGGGGCTCAGGACTCCTGCGGTGGCGGGGAGTGGCAAAGGGGGGGGGGGGCCGAGGGTAGCGGATTTTGGGGGGGATATTTGGGGTCGCTCGCGGGTGGAGGCACAGCGGGGCAGCCCACGGCTTCCCCGTCCCCGCAGGTGTCTCCGCGGGATGGAGGACGACGCACCGGGAACCCGGGGCTGCGGCTCCGCGGCCGAGCGAGCGGAGGAGGAGGGTGGCAGCGGGGTGGCCGGGGGGCTGCCAAGCCCCGGCACCGGCTGGGACCCCTCCGCGGGCCGCAGGGACCGGCCCGTGGTGTTGGCGGCGGTCACCAACGCGGCCTTTGAGGGGGATCCACCACCCTACTCGCCGCCGGACCCCAAAAGCGTTCACCTCCTCTACCCGCCGTTCCCGGCCGGCTTCTCCCAGCAAGCGCCGATCGTCTACCAGCCGGGGCCGGGCCCGGGCCCCTTCCCGCCCCGAGGCATCCCGCCCGCACCCCTGCCCTACACCGCTGTACGTATCCCACCCCCACCCCGGACGCGTTCCGTATCCCCCCTCCCGGGTCTGTGGGATCCGGGCAGTGCCTCGAGCGATGCTGGAGTTCCATGACCCGGGGGGCGGGCCGGGGGGACACGGGGGGCTCTAACCTCCCCCGCCCGATGCTGCAGTATGAGGGGACGCCGAGCCCGGGGCCGTTGCCCCCCAGCCCCGGGCAGCGCCTCCCCAAGGACTACATGGTGGAGTCAGTGCTGGTGACCATCTTCTGCTGCCTGCTGACTGGGGTCATTGCCCTTGTCTACTCCCACGAGGTAATGACAGTGTGGCCCTGATTTACACCGGCACCTCGATTCCCCCATCCCGTTGCAGAGGGTCTCTTATAACCTCTCCCCTTCCCCTCCCTCACCAGACCCGGGCTGCCCTCAGCCGAGGAGACATGGCCCAGGCCAACGTGGCATCCAAAAAGGCACAGTCGCTGGTCCTCTTCAGCCTCCTCTTCGGGTTGTTTGCCTCCATCAGCTGGGTCATCTATGTCCTGGTGGCCCTGTACCTATGACAGGGACTCCAAGCCCCAGGGACACACCGTGTGCCAGGGCTGCAGCGGGGAACATGTGACATTATCAGGGCCAAGGAGCAGTGTCCATCCTTGTGTCCGGCCTTCCTGGAGGGGCGAGGAGCTGCTCCAAAGCCACAGGTGCCTTTGCCTGCCTGCTCTGAGCTCTGTGAACTGTGGCATGGGCACAACCAGACCGGAGCAATGTGTCCTGCTGGAGCCGGCCCTGGGCAAGGAGCTGTGCTGGAGCAGTGGCACCACGCATGGGATCAGGCTCTGCTGTGGGACGTGGGACCTGTCAGGGCAGACTCACTTGGAGATGCTGAATGGGATAGAGCCAACGGCCAAGGCGTAACGGAGAGGCTGAACCGTGCAGTCTGGAAGAAGCCCTCACCAGTAATTAATAATGTGAGACAATATAAAGCCACTTATTCAGCTTCTACAGTAATTCTGCACCCACAAATACACACACACACATGCTGTATCACCACTTTTTTGCTGCTTCAGATTGAAATAAAATACAGGTGTAGCCAGAGCATGTGTGTTCTGTGCACCCTGAGGACCAGCCCACCCCTGCCTCAGCTTCTGTCCACCACAAAACTGGGCAAGTTTCCCATAAGGGAACAGATCAGGGTGCCCTCCAACAGCAGTCGGGTGCCAGGGCTCCAGCCCAAGCAGGACCGAGCTGGGGGTGCAGCAGGTCTGGGTCTGTGGGTGCTGTGGGGAAGGGGAGGACAAGCTGCTGGCTGCTCCAAAGAGCTGGGTGGGAGTGAGCCCCATGCCAGGCCCAGGCTCTGCCCTCCCTGGGGGCTGTGACAGACCCTGCAGCCCCTCAGACTTTGCCAGACTGGTGGGATGTGGCAGTACAGCCCAGCCCTGGCGAGGGAGCGGGCGGTATGTGCTCAATCAGTGTCTGGGCATCCTCCTCCTCAGCTGGCTGATGCTGATTATTCCCAGAATTTTGAACCCCAGCCAGGACTGAAATAGCAGAGGGTGTCCTCAGCCTCCCCGGGTTATTTATAGCCCTTGGCCGCCCAGCACGTGGCTGCTGCAGGACACGTGCCTGCCGACCCCCGACACAGGGGGCACCACCACCCAAAGGCGACAGGGGCAGGTATCCCCAGTGTAGGGCTTGTACTGGGCAAATGACCTCAATGGAGGAAAGGAAGAATTTTACAGGAGAAATGAAAAGAGCCAAGGGCAGAGGAGAAGCCCGGGGGGGGGGGTGTGGGAGGGGGCACATGAGAAAACACGAGGCCACACCAGCACCAGAAGTGGATTCGATTGTCACTTTAATCCACAGACTGCTGCATGCACTGTAACCAGGTCGTCAGGCAGGTTTGGTACTGGTGTTTATTCGTCTTTAATATAAAAGTTACAGGTCGGAAATGTTTGCAGGGAGATGCCACCATCTGGACTGGGTTAGTGGTAAATATACAACACAACCGGGCAGCTGGGGGTCGGGAAGAGGCCTGGGAGTGGGGCAGGGGGCTGGTGACCGGGGGCATCGCTTCTCCCCGCTCCCTGCCCCACACAGAGAAGAGAGGTGATGATCACGAGGATGCTGCCTGTGAAACACGTGACAAGTTCACAGCCAGTCTTGCAAAGGGCTGTTGGTGTGCGCTTCTACTTCCCAGGGGTGCTGCTCCCACAGACGGGGGGCTCTGGAGCCTCTCTGGGCCAGATCTTTCTTTCTCTGAGCCTGGCCTGAGGTCAGGACGTGAGCCAGGAGCCGAGGGACACACAGCTTGGGTGGGGTTGGCCGCAAAAGGGAGAAACAGGGGAGAAAGCCAGGGGGGTGGGGGGGTGAGTGTCTGGACGAGGTGCTGGACTGCACATACCTCGTGTCCCCTCAGGGGGAGCTGGCGGAGGGTGGGGAGACAGACCCCACTTTGGCACAAAGAGGGCTTGTGGTTCCACGCACTGGGAAGAACCTGGGAAGGGCTGTAGCTGACCAGCGAGAGGAGACAAGCATCCCCGCAGGGCTGAAGATGGGGTGCACCGTCCTGTCCCCCCCCAGCACTGAGCCCTGGCCATGACCCACTGCAGTCCCACAGCCCCGCATGGGGAAGGTGGAGTGAGGAGCTGCAGGTGTAGTGGTACCACCACCCACAACATCCCCTGAAACAGCTGAGGCCACAGCCCACCATCCGAGGGAGGTGCTGGGAGCCGGCTTGGGGGAAGCCTGTGCCAGACACGGGTGTATTTGCCTTTTCACAGTCTCGTCATGTTGGGCTCTTACAAAAATTCCTATGTACAAAGGGAAACCCAAGCAGGACATCCTGCGAGGCAGGCTGGGAAACCCCTGGGGACTGCAAAGCCTCAGCTGGACACCAGGACTCACACACGGCTCCAGTGCCCTTAGTGCCATAAAAGCACACCGGCTTTGAAACGTTCCGGCTTGGACACCACGTTTCACCACAAGATCCCTGCTCTGCTCTCCCTGGGGCCGTGCTACGGGATCCAGTGTTGGAGCCCGGTGCTGTTCTCCTGGAGGATGCCCTTGCAAGCAGAGGGGGATCTCTGCACTTCAGCATGTGGCTGCTGTGAAGGTCCCGAGCCAAACTCGGGCAAGGAATCGAGCTGGGTTCAGTTCCGTGACCAGGGCGACTTCACTGCTGCTCCCTCGTGCCAGGCAGAGCTGCCGTCCGCAGGGAGCTGGCTAAGACTTTGCAATCTGGCTGCAGGAGGAAGTGCTGGCAACTCTGATTCACCCAAAGTAAACAGAGGCTTTAGCAAACAGGGAGCCGCTGTTGGGAAGGAAGGTAAGGATGCTCCACACAACACCCAGTCCGGATTCCTTGTGAGTCGCTGCCTTAAAACTGCAGGATTTTCTTGGAACTTTCTGGAAAAACCTGTGACCACACGACACGGCGCTGAGCCAGGCCTTGCAAGGCTGCTGAAACCCACAGCGTACGCTCAGATCCGCGCTCTACACCCAAATCTGTGCCCCACGCTGTCCAGAGGGGGACAGAGGGGAGGGATGTGAAATGGCCCGTCTGGGGCTGCGCTGGGGAGGACGCCCCGAGTGGGACATGGAGAAGGAACAGAGGGGTGAATAAGGCACACCGAACAGACTGGGGTCTACGCTGCGTGTATGGGAAATGGGATGCCTCCCCCCCCGCCTTTCCATGCTGGGCTGCCCGTGCCCGGCTGGTTCCAGCATGGTAGGACTGGGGCTGGGAACCTGGTGGGATCACAGAGCACAGCACCAAGGGTCAGCTGGATGGGGACCCCCAGAAAAACTTTTGGCAACAGTGAGAGGAGAGAGGAGCAGGATGGAGGGGAGGGGGCGGCTCGGCATGGGGCTTCCTTCCCTGTTCCCATTTCCAACCTCAGAGACGGACCCGCTGGCTCCATTGCCCGGCTCCTGTGCCCACTCTGCAGCCTCCTTTCTTCCAGCACTTGGAACAACATTGTCACTGGTTCTGAGTTTTATACACACTGTTCTGCACTCTTCTCATTTCCCTATAAACCCATCGGTACTCAGACATGCATCAAAAACTCCCCCATGGATTCTAAACACTACTCTGTACAGTCCTGTACACTACAGCATCGACTGTGCAAAGGCTAGTACCATCGCTACGAGAGTCGGGCTCGCAGGGCGCGGGAGCGCTCGGGTAGTCGGGGTTCTCCAGGGGTCGGAGGGGTTACTGTTGCTTAAATAACGAGATCTGAGAGGAGGAGGGGGATTTGCTGACTGGAGATGGCGGGTCCCTGCCCACATTTTCAGTGCCTCTTCCGTATCCACGGCTGGTGCCTTCCTCCCGTGAAGAAGGCGCTAGAGATCTGGGGTAAACCGAAGACCCCTGTAAACACAAGCAGCTCTCCCAAAGCAGAGCTCCTCTGGCAGGCAGTGGGAGGCTCCTCCATCCTCACCTCCAAGGGACAAACACGTTTCGAGGTGGCGTTACAGGGGACACTCAAACCCTTGACTTCCACAGCTGCTGCCACCACTCGGGAGACAAGTTAGTGGGTGCCGAGCTCTTGCTGACTCTCCTTTGTGGGTGAGAACAAAAGCCCGGGTATTCCCAGATGCAGCGGCCCAGGAAACCAGTAACACGCCTGCATGGGACCCTCCTCCCACAACGCCCTCTCCCCGGGTTTAAAGCTGATCGATGGCACTGAGGGACAGGAGGAGAAGGAGGGCGAGTGCTGGCAAGCACCAGCTGATCTCTGCTCATCGGCTGACACGAGGTCACTTCTCACCCACATTCACAGCCCCAGGGATGGCTGCCAGCTGGGAGGGAGGGAGCATCATCCAGTAACAGGTACAAACAGTGAACTCCAGTCTCATAGCTGCCCTCGGTGCGTCTGTGGAGCAATTCTCCTGGCTCGCACCACTCCTCCTCCTAGGTTTTCTCTTCTCGGTCTGTTTTCCGCCTCGTAATGTTCCGAGGTTTGATTTTGAGGGACAGTTCCCACAAGGCCTCCTCAGCCAGGTGGTCGCTGAAATCGTTGAAGAATGACACTATGTCGTCGTTTCTTTTGATGTCGTAATGTCTGGAAAACCAGAGAAGGGCTGTGGTTAAACAAGGGGCTAGCTGGGGACCTCCCCCAAATTTGAGCCACCCCTGTCCTGCTCTACAGGACATCCAGGTCTGCGGTCTGTGCCCAATACTCGTCACCGTGGTGTGACATTGCAAAAGGGAATGGAACCATCATGCCCACTGCATGGGAGAAGGCTGGCCCTTAGATCTGGTGCCTCTGCTGCAAGACAGCACTGCAGGAAACCCTCTGTGACCCAGAGGACACTGGAACCAGGAGGAAACTCGGGAGGAAAAGCAGTTGTGTGAAAGGGAGTAGTGGGAAAACGTGACTGTGCTGGTCTCCAGTCTAATACAGGAAAAAATCCTTTGCAACTTGCACAACCTAAGCCAGGGAGGGGAGGAGACCACACCAGAGCCCTGCCATCAGGCCTCCTCATCCACCTCCATCGCCATGCTTTGACTTTAGACTCCTTTTCACTGTTATGAGGGCTCCTGTACCCCAGCCACGACCCACCCACCTACCCCATGATGGTGCCTCAAAGCTCTGCCCCCCAGCGCTGCACTTACACTTGCTGGAAGCACCTCATGCTGTCCAGGATGTTAAACTGCTGCCAGCGTTTGGAGAAGTTCACTTTGCTGTCGATGTAATCAGGGTTTCCCAGATGAACAAAGGTCAGGTCCTGCAGAATCAGGCCTCTGAAAAGGGAAAGGGGCAGCAGGCCAGGGACAGGCAAACAAGAGTAGAGGTTAGTCAGATCAGTGCCAGCCAAAAGGCAGCTGGGCACAATCCGCCTTGCTGCTGCCACCCCCTGCACTACAGCTTTGAACTGGGGGGAACATCCCCCTGGCAGCAGATCCAGAGGTGCTCAGGTGCAAGGTACCCAGCAGGAACAGCTGGGGACCTCTGACCAGGCACCCGTGATCATGCTAAGGGTGCTGGGGTGGTTCTTCCACCCTCCATGGGAAGGAGGACCTGGCTGGAAGAAGGTTGCAGTGAGAAGCGCCTGCCAGGGCTTAAACCTCCCTTCTAGTTTCATACAAGAGGGTTTCCCTCATGCTGAGGTTTTGCTAGCAATGGGGTCTGTGCTTGTTCCTCCCGCTGCCTCCCCTACTCAGCCACATCTCTGCACGGTCCCCTGCCAGACGAGACACCGTGTACCTACGCAACCTCCTCCTACAGAACTCTTTCCATGGGAGAAAGCAAGACCAGGAGAAGAAAGCAAGACCAGGACAAGAAAGCAAGCAGCAGCCTGAAGCTGTGTGATCCATTACAAAAACTTGTCTTCCTGCCACCCCGCTCTCCTCTGCTACAGGACAAATTGCTCCAGAGGGGACGTGTGGGTTGTTGTGGCTTCTTGCCACCTTATTCTAGGTGTAGGGCAAAAGGCAAGTGCTGAGCTGAGCAGAAGCTGCTGAAGAATCCTTGAAGAAACCATCAGAAGTAATGGCAGAGGAAGGGAACCACCAACTCACAGGTAAGGTATGCAGGGAGGCTCCACATCAGCCAGAGCTGCTCGGTAGGCCCGGAAGGAGGAGGAGCTGTCAATCAGTGTGCAGTACTCAGCCAGGCCCTGGCAGAACACAAAGCCCATGGTGGCACCACTGCTGCAAACCCAATTTCCTTGCAATCTCTCCCCAGCTGGCCAAGTTAACACCACCCTGCAGGCACCTCCGGCTGGTTTACTCCGAGTATACGCACACACGGAGCCTCACCACCTTCAGCCTCATCAAACCTCCGCTCTGCAGTGAGGAGGAGGAGGCAGTGGCTGTTCTTACCCATCACTGTGCTGCCAATGCCTGGTCAGGCTGCAGCCTTACAGTGCTGTAGCATTAATCACACCAGAGAGCAGTTCTCCACCATCCCTCCACCCTGGGATGCTGAGCTGTTCCAACCACCCAGCTGCTTCACAGCGTATCCACAGCCACCCCTCTCCCTACAGATGACAGCCCTCACTGCTCCTCACCTCTGAGGTTTGCTTCTGCCACTCCAGCCGTCGGATGGGCGCAGAATCCAGTGCAGAAAGAATGGCCAGATAGGAATTAAAATTATTCAGCTTCCGTAAGTGCTGTGAGGGGGGAGAATATTCCAGTTACTCAAGAGATCTGAAAAGCCTTCTAGCATCAAACAGCTCTACCAACAAGAGGGTCCCACTCCCTTGTGGGATTCACAGCAGGAACCAAGCGGGTACCTTCATAATCTTTATAAATTTAAGGAGCAGCCTCTCTCGGTCTTGGGCTTTCTCTTGCAGCATAATGATTGAACGGACCCTGGAAGAACAGAGAGAGAATAAAGAGATAACTCCACCCCAGCAAATCTCAGATTTCTTCTTGTTTCACTTTAAAAGCCAGTGATTGACAAGGATGGCTAATTGACTATACTAAAAAGTTCAAGATACCTTCAGTTTAAAAGCAGCGCTCTGATTCATTACAAACCCCAAATTATTTCAAGGGAGCCCACAACAACCCTTCATAGAGTGCACTCACTTGCATGGGGAATGTCTGTTTGAAGGGCTCAATGGTTCTGACAGTAATTCCTCTGGGTTACAGTGTCCTTCACAACCCTCTTGACTTTGCCATATGCTCTGGGGTTTTTGATGAACACCCCAAATCTACTTACTGGCCCAAACCACGTTATCCTTATTCTAACAAGGGAACCCAACTCCACAAGGAATATTCTGAGTATCTGTAGGGCACTGGAGGTTACACACAGCTCAGTGCCACAGTTGTTCTGAGCTCCTTACCAGTAGGACATGTACACACAGCTCAGTGCCACAGTTGTTCTGAGCTCCTTACCAGTAGGACATGTTATTAAAGTGCTCTGTGAACTGTGTCAGGTTGGGGCTCTTCTCTTCATTTTGCTCCTTTGCCCAAAGCAAAACTTCTGGGATCTGCCAAGGGAGAAGAGGAGAGGGGTGGGAAAATGCCACACGTTAAAATGGGATTTCTGACTCAAGATTCCCTGCAGCAGTCTGAGGTCACAGCCATTTGCTGACACAAGTTCAGCTGCCTCCTCACATCCCAACAGATGTGCCTGGGAGAGCTGGCAGGGAATACCAGAGATTGCAGAGGGTACATGTTCAAATCCTTCCCACCACCCCTTTCCCCATCCTCATCTCCGTACCTCAATTTTATAGAAGAGTTCAGCATCCAGGAGGGTCAGCTGCTCAGCTATCTCATGACTGTGGAAATCATGCAGGGTCCCTGGCCTGTAGGAAACAAGGATGAAGAGTAAAGGTTTAGCAAACATGACCTGTTCTCATCTCTTTCTTATATTTTGGACTGAGAAAGCTCTTCTGTGAAAGCTCTTCTGTCCACAAGAAAGGGATGCCCTGTCTCTCAAAGGACCAAGAAATGGGTACATGCATCCTTCCTCACCTGGCTGCCACCCCACGGGCTGCAAGAGGTTTGATGGAATTGGCATAGCTCAGCTTTTTCTTCTGATCCACTTTATCAAGGATATTCTTGCGTAACACTCTGGCAAGACTCAGCTCCCCGTTGCAGACCAGTCGGAAGACCAGGTCCATCAGCAGCTTGAGGATTTCCTCTGTCAACTCCACTAAGCTGAAAGAAAGATGGAAAACTCAGGGGAGGCATCAGAGCCACGACCCTGAGCTGAGGAGTCTGTGTCTGTACCGAGTCTTGTTGGTCCTTCCCACAGGCAGAACCGAGTGACTGAAATCCCCACCCTTCCCAGCTCTTCCTTCCTTCCAGGTTCCCCTTTCAGTAGTTATTTTTCAATCAGTGACAGAGACAGACTAAGCTGAGAACCTGCTGAGCAGGAAGGTTCAGCACTGGAGGTGTCTCACTGGTCAGAGTAGGGGACTTCAGCTGTCATCCCTGACAAGGATTAAACACCACATCTCCATAACCATCAGACCTCTGGACTGTTACAGACCCCACATCTCCCACCCCCAGAGGAAGAAGGCAACTCACCACAGCTCGTCCACCACCCTCACCAGCACGAAGAAGGTGTTCTTACTGACTCGCTTCTTGAATGTGTCTGGGAAGTGGCAAAACTTCTCATATGTTGGATGCAAATTAAAGAATCAACTTAGTGAGCTCAGAGCAGCATCAGGCAACGAGCAGCTGCCTTGAGGAACAGGGGAACAGCACGCTGCTCTGCTGGGACTGAGACTGCTATGCAGCTTCCAGGAGATAAGGGGCACTGATGTGGCTCTAATTAACACAGTATTAAGCAGCTACCAGCTGTGGGTATCAGGGGTGTGAGGAGGTACTTATGCCATGCAGAACTGACACTAGAAGAGCAGGTGTACCCTGAAACTGTTCTCTCTAAGGTGGAATTTAATGAACAGCGCTCCTCTACTGTGATCTTCCCCACTGGTCTGCGACATCTGCTCTCAACAGATCTCAGATGTCACCTCTACCTTCCTCAGTGCCCAATTTGCTGCAAGGAGAATGGTGGCTGGGGAGACAGCACAGGTTGGAAAAGCTCTGCCAGGTGGACAAAGGGGAAGAGAAGAAGGTTATCAGTAAGTCAAGTATTGACAAGGGCCTGCAGGAATGCCCCAGCCAGTATTTTCACTGACAACCGCTCTGCAGTGAGATCTGTGGTGTCCTTGGATGTGCTGGTGTCAGGAGGAGCAAAGGGAGCAGTGGCTCTGCTGCAGATGGCAGTGATGAGCTGCAATGAATGGCAGGGTGACGTCAGGCTCCTTTAGATGTGAGTGTACAGGACCAAAGTCCACGAGGTCTTTGCACTGCCTGAACCCAGACACTGACCCACTCAGCTGATGGCAAAGGGAGCCACAGGAACAGGGCCAAGGGGAAGGAACTGCAGGCAGGGTGCTCAACAAGGAGCCTTCTCCCCACTCTCCCAGAAATGCCAATGGTCACCACTCTGCCACGCAGGGCCCTGGCCTTGTTAGCAGATACACACTCAGCTCAGGGCTGGGAAGCCACAAGCACAATATCTGCTGTGCTGTGCTGCTTGCAGTAAGAGGGAGAAAGGTCTTGACCAGTTAGTTCCCTCTAACATTCAACCACATCTGCCCAAGCAGGCAATCCCCATGGCCCCTCCAGAAGGCAGAATGTGGCTTGATCCCCATTCTACTAATGAGATGTTCCAAACCAATGACCAGTTCTCCACTGATGAACAGAAAGCCTGAACTGCTCTTTTCCCCTGCCAGCGCTTGCAGGAGACTGCTCTCAGTTCCAGTACTCCACTCTGCCTGGACCTGGCCAGCATCATTTCCCATTTACAGGGTGCAGAAGTGAAGTCAGTCTTGCTTGGGACAGCTCCGGGGCAAGCACCTTACTGCCCATGTTGTCAGCAGGCTTTTGACCAAACAACCAACCCCCAACTCCCTCCAGGATGAGTGCTCAGCTCCGCTTGCTTGTAGGGCTGAACTCCCACTCATGCAAAAGGATATCTGTACTGCAGCTTCTTGATGAGATCTTCAGGGGTAATGAATGTCCTGTACGTGGTCAGAAAGGCTTCACAGTACAGCACCAGATCTACAGAGAAAACCAACAAGGGTCAGTATTGCTTTCAGAAAAAGGAAGCTTTTCTAAGGTTGAATCCAGTTGTCCAGGAAGAGGATGTGGACACATTTTGACACCAACTGGCAAAACGCTGTGCTGTTGTTCCTTACCAGCAGATGGAACCTACAGCACAAGAGTCAACTACAGTCAAAGCACCGGCCTGGCCCCACACGCAGCGCTCAGGCTTGCTGTTCGCTTATGGGCCCACCAAAGGGGTCAGCGAGCAACATCTGGGACAGGAGCTTTCAACACTGGGCCAAAGGAAAGCATGGTTTAGACTGCGGGGATACTTGAAAAAAGAAGATCTGAGGGTGAGAGGTGGGTGCCAGCTCTCTGGCTTTACTGGCCAGGCAGACCAGAGCCAGTCTCCCTTCCCTAGGCACAGCGACTGATGGGGAACGCACGTGTTTCGACATGATGCTATGGTGCTGCACTCTGCCCTTGCCATGTTCCAGGAAATCTGCCCCAGGACAGTGCAAACAGAAGATTATTTCCAGCCAAAAGCAGAGCAAATTGCACTGCAAAAACTGATGCTACCATGACCATTACTGCGCCACAACGTAAACACTGACACTGCACACGCAGCCAGCTTCTGGTTATTAATCTGCAGGAGTAGGTGCTACAGGGCCCAGAACTGCCAAGGCTTTGGCCATCCTCGTGGGAATGAAGGAGGGAATTTGAAAAAGCAGTAACTGCAAATGGGAAAGATTTTGGGTCAAGACTGCAGTACATTTGCAGTCCCAGGCAACGGTTGGGCACTGTGGACGGCAGCAATCAAAGCAGAAACTTCTTTGCCCCAGTACAGAAGCCCACAGCACTGCAGGCAGCACGAGCGCTGGGATGGCACGCTGCCCTTGCCCAGCATGCTGCAACCGCTGGCAGAGCCTTCCTCTCACAGATGGGGAGAGAAAGCTTCTGAGCCTGCCCAGGCTAGGCTCTATGTGTAAAGCTTGTTTCAGCCAGGACAGGGATCACCCCAGAGCCCCGGGCTGTCACATCCATCCGCCACACGCAGAGGTTGGGAAACAGCATGTGGTGATGGCTGCGCCGCGCTACCTGCGGGGTTTCTCTTGGGAGCCTCACGGAGAGGCTGCTTTCTCTCCTGCTCTTAGATAGAGATGATCAGACATAATCTCTAAAGCCAGAGGCTGGGTGGGCATGTCAGGGGTGAGCCCCCAGCCTTGTCCAACTATAATCCTGCTCTCACAGCAAGGGCGTGTGGCTGCCAGCGCTTAACTGACCATGGATTTTATTCCTAAAGACCACGAGTCTGTCTTTATCCCTTATTCCATTATGCTCTTTTAGAAAACTCAAATGGACAAGAGGCATCATGCAACAGGGCGTGGAGTTACATTTATTCTGGGTTCCCATCTGCCCAAAAGGCAACGTGAGGTAATACAGCTGGTCTGCTCTGGCACTCGAAGCTGCCAAGAAATTCATCTTTAAAGGAAAGCCTCTTAACTATACCCCTCTGTGCCGTTTGGCTGATTGATTTACAAGCCCTGAATTCTTCTCATTGTAAGCTTAATTCATTAACCCTCTCAGTCACCCAAACACTGGGTTAGCATAGCACAAATTCCTCTGTGCTCCATTCAGCTCAGCACTTGGCAGAGCCTGAGGCTCAGCTCTGTGACTATTCCAAGGCAGCTTCCCTCCACCCGGACACTCTCCCTGTCCATGCCACTGTGCATTTAAAATCCTGCTCTAGTTTTCCCCAGTCTTGAGAGGTTCTCTTTGGCTTCCGCCTCGCTGCCCGCGGCATCCTCAGAGCTCGCCATTCAGAACTGGAGGTTTAGCACACAACCCTTTACTGAGTAGCTGTCTTTTGACAGGGACAGTAGGGAAGGTCTTCCAACGTGCTGCTTGTTCTGGAGAACAGCAGGAGTAAATCAGAGCTTCCCTGTTCTAGTTTCAGCATTTTTATAAGGGGTATTTCCACCATCTTGACTATTTCTTTTAAAATATACATATCTAGCCTTGGTGCAAGCAATTGCTGCCTCCTCCTCTCTAGTATGTTATTCACTTTGGTGCTTTCTGCCTGGATTTGATGCCTGGTGAGTTGTCAGGGGAAGGATTTTCTTGCTACCTTAATGGTGCTGGTAAGTAACTGTGAACACCTTGTACTACAAGAAAACCCCTGTCATTTAAAAATGCACATGAAAGATATTTCCCCTTTGACTAACAAACCTCTAAAACAGGAGTGCTGAGTGGTTCAGTGGGTTAGTGCATTTTGCCTTGTATCCAGGGAGGGAAGATCAATTTTGGTGAAGGCCATCAGCACAAATGTGTTTGGCAGGTTCAAAAACCACTCTCTGGAAACACTGCAAAGGCTGTCTTTGCTACGGGTCTTAGAAAGAAGCTGCTTCCTGTGGGCTATGACTGGGTTTGGACAGATAAAGTGGGATTTTAAAAATCTATAGCTAAAGGGTTGCTAACCCCCTTTTCCTCCCTCACAAATCCTTTCTTGGACCGTGGATACCCTCCCAGAACTTGTCTCAGTGGCTACGAGCACGCAAGCTGGAGAATAGGACCAGGCACACCTGCACTTGGAATGGGCTACTGCAGCAGGCATGGAGACACTGATTTCACTGCTGTGCTTTGCTTTCCAGGTCTGGGCAAGGGCTGTGAGGAGTTAATACCATCCCTGCTGCTAAATGGAAAGAAGAGGCGCTTATCCAGCTTACCACCATTTCACCAGAGATAAGCACAACATCCCCCCACAAGCCAGAGGATCACGAATCAGTCCATTGCACCCCAGCCCAGCTGCAGTCATACTGTGACCGTGCATGACAGAGCTGCAGAAGACAAGGCCAGACCAGGACAGGCCCCTCAGGTCTCTTTTCAGGCACCCACTGTACCTTTCCTGTCGGTCTCTGTTGCATGCACTAACAAAATGTCTCCGGATCCACCACGAACATCTGGCCCATCATCTCCCTGCAATGAGAACAGAGATACGTTAGGCATGGCCCAAGCTCCCTTTGGCCTGGTTTACCATCTCTGGGGTTCAAACTCAGCAACAACTGGCAGAGTACACAATGTTCCTGGCACTGCTCACAGTGCAAGCTGGGACATGGGCTTCAGCGCTGGGCTAATCCTGAATCCAATCCTGAATCCGAATGAAGCATTTGGTGTCCCAGATGAGGATCTGGGCTGATCCTCACCGGGGGTCTTTTAACTCCTTTACGTCCAGGCTGTGAAGCTCAATGAATGACAAACCTTTTACCCATAGAAGAACGAGCAGCAACATCCCAGACTCCCAAATGCTCCCAGCAGACCATTAGCACAGCACTAACACTGTGTGAACTGTCTCAGAGTGTGGGATACGTACCACAGCGGCTGTGGGGTGAGAGGTCATGCATGCAACCTGCACCTTCCTGGAACATCAAAACCTAGCAAGTTAATTCCCTAATCTGGAACTATTTGGCAGGAGGTCCCCTGAAGCGATCCAGTAACCAGGAGCAGAAAACAGCCCTGCTAACTGCTTGATCCCTGCCTTCCCACTGTCTAAGAACATCTTTCTTCTAGATACTGCAATTCACAACTAAAAATATGCAAAACCAGTCTATCGCTCAGGCAGCAGTTCCCACGCTGCAGGAAAACAGCTTGCTGTGGCAGTTCTGTACCATGTCAAACACACAGACCGTAAAGAAAAGAAAAGAAAGGGGGAAAAAAAAAGAAGTTAAGGGTTGACACAGATATTCTAGTCCCAAATGTTCAGGAATCACTGGTTTTTAATTGTTTTTTCAAGGAAGTATTTCTGCAGTGGAGACGAGTCATGCCTGGCTTCCCTTAGCAAAGCCTTTGCCATTTCAATAGGCAAAACACTGGAAAACACATGGATTACAGCCACGAGCTGCTGTGCTTAAGATGTGAATTTTTCAGGTGACCATCTGGCAAGACTCACAAAATACTACTTAAAGAATGGGTAATAGCTTCTCACTCTCTCCTGCGCATCTTGGCTGACCAGAGAACACTCCTGAAGTGCCAGTAAACGATACATTCTCTGTGTTTTTCAGATGAGCCCCCTGACAGTCTGAAAGCTTCAAAAGCCCTTGTCTTCCCTTGAGCTGTATGTCAAAGACTGCTTGGTTCAAGCATGCAGAGAGCAAAGCTGTCTGGGAGTGCACCCAAGGCTAGAAACAAAGCCATTTCTCAAGTACAGAAACAGTTACTTTGGCTGCTCTTCCACATCAGTAATATCACGTCCTGCTTGGGAAATCAGACCAGCCTTCAGATTGAAAGGCCAACACCATAAGCCCACACCTGGATGCACTGCGCTCACGCTCTTGGGTGCTTTATTTCAGACTGAAGAGGTGGGAAGGAGAAGATTGGGAAAAGGGCATGAGATGAACTGGTTTTTAGAGACATACCTTAGGTTTTGTTAAACCCTCATTCACCACTGATGCTCCCTGCCTGTACCAGCATCTCATTTCTTCACAACAGCCTGCACACATAAACCTGCATACCACTTCTGCTACAACCTAGCTTTTCCTATCAAATAACAGCTGATGCCTTGCTTGTACACACAGAGAATCAGATTTCAAGAGCATGAAAGCAAATCCCGAATGCACCTACCTCTTGTTTCAGTGTTAACCTAGACATAATTTCACTGTGGTCGATAAGGGATAGCTCATCTACCTCTTCCTCCAACTGTGAGGATTCCAAAGCATCTGGTGACTGTGGCTGCCTGTGGGGAGAAAAAAGACCCAAAAGGAAAAATACACATCAGTGTCAGTGTCCATCCTGGAGATGGGATGCTGGGGCTGCTCGAGCTCTCAGCATACAACCTTCATCAAATGACAGTAAGCACACAGACAGTCTGGGGGTCAATCTTGTGTAACCAAGCCCAAATGTCTTAACTCTCATTCTGTTGCTTTGAGCATCTCTTGAAGAAGAGAAAGATGAACTTTTAGGACCTGCATGCCTATCTTGCTGGCAGACAGGCTTTTACTACCCCTATGTAAATGCACACTTCCATGCCTTCTTAACCCACCAAAGTTTTAGCTCTTCCTCTAAGGCACAGACTGAGCGTACTCCACACATATTTATCTGAGTCAGTTCATGCCCATCGTGCTGCTACAAGGGGAGAAGGCAGGCTCCCTGCTTCAGCAAGATACAGCAGAAAGCTCTGTCTACTTTTTTTGGTGTGCATCCACATCTCTATTATTCCTACCCCCAACGGCTGGTATTCCTGTGCCTGGACACATGCTCTCTGTGCCTGTATTCCTAAAAAAATTACAAGTACACGTGCACTCTGTAGCTTTCACCAGGCACAGGCCAAAATCCCATGTACCACTCAGTACTTTCAGCAGCCAGTGAACTCTGCAGAGCACTCTTGCATTGTCTCCTTCACTGCAGGGAATAAAACCCTCAAATCAACTGCAGGAAAATGGGGGAGGGAAGCTGACTGTCACACACGAAACAATGCTGTTCTCTATTTTTGCTTTAGAAATGCAATTGAAGAGCAATCTCAAGCAGCAGGGAAGCACTCACTCCAGTCCTCCTAAAGCCCATCTGCTACAGCCTGCACCTCTTCATTTACATAGACAAATGATAGCTAAGAGCATTAGAAGGGATATAAAGCCTCCTGCTTCGGGGCCTCAGCCAGTCTAGCAAGGTTAGGAAGAAATTCCCCTCTAGAAGACCATTTCCCAGCAGGGATAAAGATTTTTTTACATGTCTCCCTGGAAGCAAGAGGCTCGGCCAGTGTCACTGAGGGACTGCCAATTAGGTGGACTTAGGATGGCTATCAGGCTGCATTAACCCCTGCAAGCTCACAAGAGTTTAGTAACACATCACATCTTGACATCACATCTCCTCAAGATCCTCCTCGTTCAGCAGGATCCCACTGCTCACTGGCTGCGTGGAAAACACGAGCTTAAAGGTTAGAGAAGATGGAGGTGTGGAAAACATGAGCTTAAAGGTTAGAGAAGATGGAGAAGGTTGAGGGCAGAACAGGCGACCCCAAGGACGGTTTGGTAGAGGGCAGGGCTAGCAGAATATTGTGGTGGGACTCTGTACCCCTCACAGCTGGGAAGCAATAGGACCACAGGAATCAGGCTCACCTTTCAGCACCATCTTTGCCTTCCTTCCCCATGGCACTGCTGTTTGAAGAGGAGTCTTTGGAGTGGCCGTCTTTGACAGAGGGAGATTCCTGCACAGAGAAAGAAGTTTTTCATGATTACACGGGGTCCTAGACCACAGCCAGCCCTGCATTTACAGTCCAACCACCTCTAAGTGGCCCTTTACTGTAAATTCCTACAGAGTGGTTAAAGATTGATGCAAGTTAATGCCAAATGCCAGGAAAACACAGAAGTTAATTAGACAGGAAATTTGGGACCATCTCTGGAGTCTAGTGTAATTAGTACTGTTTGCTTTTAACATTGTGAAATGATGCTGAAAGTTACAACACAAGTCAGTGGCTGTCTTGGATTTTAACCCTCTCAAGGACTTTTTATTTCTTTCCTTCCAGCCCTCACTGTGGAAAGACACTCGCCTTCTGCTTTAATCCAAACAGACGCAGCCAGCTCCAAGCTCTCCAGTTTCAGTTCCCCTCCAGCTCAGAGTCCCCTAGACACCACCCTGCCTCAAGGGGTGGATGCACACTGCTGTTCCTACCTCCCCTCTCTCCCATCAGAACAGGTTACACAAGGATGCAAGGTTTACACTCACAATTCACTGCCAGGGAAACCAGGCTAACTCTAAAAAGCAGAGCCAACTGAACCCATGGCATGGAACAGCAGGTAGACAGCTCAAAACAAAGACACAGTGTGTGAAATTAGCCATTTATTAAGAAGATAAATAGCTGTGAATGGCAAATGGGAATATTAATCCAACAGCGCTGGAGTTCAGAATTACTTAACATCACGCAGAGTGAAACTGGGAAATTCAATCCAGGACAGACAGGGCTGAAACCAGCTACATGCTCTCCATCTGGCCTGGAAAACACACTGGTGTGCTTAGGTTTCTTGGTGTCTGCAGAGTTTTTCCAGACTGTATCTGTAAAGCCCCTTAGCTTCAAAGTTGAGACCCAGCTCGCAGCTGTCCGAAGGGATGGGCCTGCCTAGATGTGTCTCCCAAAGGGAAGCGACGGGAGCTCTATCTCTTGGCATATTTAACACCAACATGGATAAAGGTCTCGGAGACATCCTGTAGGAGATGTGCCTTCCAAGATGAGGGCAGGCAAAAAGACTCCCACAGACCTCTGCCGCTGCTTCCTGTGACCCAACAGGAAGACGGAACCTGCCTGCAATGGGAAACACCCCCTTGCCTCTAGGAAGTATCTAAGATACTTGAGTAAAGGAAAACACCGCGTGCCATTACAGTGCTAAACCCATCACTTACTTTGTCTACAAACTGTGAAGGAAAAAAGAGTTTAGAGGCTTTGTGCATTAAAATAGGGAAGCCAAAGCGGTTACAGGAAGAGACACAGCCCCAGGAAGGTGCTGTTCAGGGTACAGCTCTCTGGAAGGGGACCTCACGCAAGCAGCTCCGAACAGACAGCAAAGCACAAACGGAACAGCGCAGCAGGAAAAGCCATCACTACCTCCTGCCAGGGCTCAGCGTGACTCCAAAAGCATCACCTGCTCTCCACCTGGACCGGGAGGCCACCCAAGCCTGCAAGCCAGGAGTGGGCAAGCAGAGGGACTGCCAGCAAGGGAGCCGGGGTAGGAGGACGGACACGGGAGCTCCACGGTGTGAGAAGGATGCTGGTGCCAAGCTCAATCCCGGTGTGAGATCAGCATGCACCAGGCAGCCCCTTCCCAGTGTCCGGCCCTCTCCGGGTTACTTACTCCTTCAGAGCGAGGGAGTTCCCCGTTGCTCTGGCCAGAGGAATACAGATTGACGTATTCACCCTCACCAGCCTCCTCACTGGCGTTTTCACTCTAAGGGAGACAGGACGAAAGGAAATTTGTGATGGTGCCCCTCGCCAGGACTCAGTGTGGGTGAGAGACTGTGCCCCTGGGCTGGGAGGAGTGTTCTCTGTCACCTAACTGGGAGCCCGTCCTCCAGCTCAGCAGAGAGACGGCCTCCACTGAGGCTGTACCTTCCTGGGGGTAATTACTCTCCATTTCTCTATCCGGAAGGCCCTGAGGTGCAGCAGGACAGCAGCAGGCACGGCTTTGCAAGAGCTGCCATGGGTTCCATGCGAGGCTGGGAAGGTCCAATATGCATGTCCAGGTATCAAGGTTACAGATGCCAAGCATTCAGAGCATGACACACCAGTGCTGGTCCTACCCATGCTGTAGTCCTGCTGCTAACTGCAATCAGTCCTGCAGCCCAGAGGGTATCAAATGTATCTCCCTAACTACGCTACGAGCACAGACTGGAGCCATCATGCCAGGCTAAACCAAACTCAAGGGCTTCTTGGCTCTAACATGGGCCCAACGCAAGGAAGGTGCAACAGCACGGCCAGGTCCAAAGTGTGAAAACCCCATCATCTAACTCTTCCACGCTCTGAAGAGGCAGCACTAGCATGCACTGTGCTGACCGCTCTCATCCCATCGACTCAAGGCTCTGCTGCACACAAAACAGGAACAGTCTTGCAAACGAGGTGTTTAAACTAGTAGCTGTAATGCACAAACCTGCCGAGCGATCCACACAACTGCTCTGGGGCCTTACACTAGCAGTGCCCTATCGGCGTGGGAAGGGCACTAGTCCAACTTCACCAACCCGTGATGCTTGGCACCAATGTGCGTGGCCACCAAGCGCACAGCCAGGGCTGCTGGGGAACAGAAGGAACGGGAGCCTGGAGACAGCGACAGGTTTATGCACAGGAGACAGAGCTGGACTGCACGCACTGCTCCAGGGGCTCACCAGGGCTTAGGAGGCAGCAGGGCAGCAATCGCCAGATCCTGTCATGGCAGCAACTGCGGGGTGTGAAGCTCTGTTAGGAGCCTGTGTTTAGGAACAGCCAGCCTCACAAAACACTCCTTTACCTTCCTCAGCTTTGTAGCACAATTGCAGGAAGCTACAGCAACTTCTCCTCTCCCCTTCACCAGCATTTGACATTTTATGCTTCCTACATGTGTGCTAACGTTTTCTCAGACATGCTGAGGCTGTTCATCTTTTCTAGCCACCGTTTTTGTATGGAATTATCTCTGCAATTCACACGCACATCTGGAAATCAGACTAGATCACATTTAGCATGTATTAATACAAGAGACATTTTCTTTCACAAAACAAACCCAGCCTTGCGTTAAGGTGCATTATCTCTTTGGATAGTCTCACCGAAGGCGTCTGGAGAGAATCAGTGAAAGAGGTTTCAGAAGGAAGGCAGACAGGAGCATTCCCATTAAAGCTGCTCTCCTGAGAAGAGGAGTTTGGCACATCCACAGTGCTGGGTGACTGGCTGGCTGCAGCGGCCACTGCTAGGTCAGAGCTCTGAGATGGATGGACGGGCGGAAAAGGTGGGGTGGAGCAGGAGGAGGAGGTAGAAGAGAGGAAAGGAGGTATGGAGACTTGGTTGTGAGGCACAAAGTCCTGGGAGTAGGACCTAAACACAGATTTGTACTACAGGACGCACAGACATACAACACAAAAAACAAGGAAGATGGGGAAAGGAAAGAGACAGACAAAAGAAAAAGTAATTAGATTGGCAGCAGCGTAGCAGCGACAGCACAAGGCATTTCTAACCCAGGCACCTCTCTGGCCAGAGGCCGACCCAAACAGAGGCAGCCCTGGTTTACCATCCGCATGTTAAAGCAGCAATTGCTACCTGAGACACCTCAGCCAGTGTTTTCATGGAGAGGTATGTTCTTGAGGGAATGCGGGCACTGGGGTGTTTACCTGCAGGTACCCAGCCTTTGCTGAGGAGGGAGGATGCCTAGGCACCTCTGTACTGCCAGTGACAAAGCGCAGCCTGAAAATCCCTTGGGTGGGTGAAAGGATGGGCAGGCATACAGAAACGATGGCTGCAAGCATGCTGGAAATATCCTGACAGAGAAAAGTACTCCAAGTGCTTATTGCTTTTCTAGGATGCCATTTGCTCCAGCCCTGTAATTTAACAGCTACTGTGTCAAGTCTGTTCCGAAGCACAGCTCCCAGGGAGGAGTGGCTGGATACTGTCTTCAAAGTTACACTGAAGGAGAAAGGAGATTACACACTGCTATTCCTTCCCATCTGAGAAACATAGGGAGCAAAAATGGTAATTGCCCTGAGGAGCAATGAATTCCTTATCAAACCGATCCTTTAATGCAGTGCCTTGAAGAGTCAGCTGAAGAGATGAAAGGAGATCATCTGCGTAAAGCTTTATTTCACTATCTCTCCTCATCATCAGATTACTGTTCAGATAATATTAAACAGGGTGCAGAGGGAATATATTGGGCCAAGGAAAACAAGAGCAACCCTCTATCTTTAAATATTGCTACTAGTCACATTTGCCATCAGGGTGAGTCCAAAACAAAGCTGACAGCCACCAAAAAAAAAAAAGAAAAAGAGAAGAAAAAAGAAAGAGAATAATGCTAAACCAGCTGCAGAGGAGTTTGTTTTAAAACATGCAGAGCTCAACCACTAGCAAGATCTATGTTGTAGTCAAATAGACCAAAGGAAGAATCACATCATCCAACAAACCCAGGCCACAATGAAGCTGTGGCAGTCACTCGTTCGAGGGGTGGTGTATCACAGAGCTCTCCAAGCACAGGCACAACTTGCTCAAACCAGGCTGAAAAGTGACACCACCATGATGTAAAAAGATGGGGAAACAAAGGCATGAATTGGAGAATTCAGGCTACATTTCCTTGGGAGAGCTGGGCAGGGGATAAGAAGCCAAGCTCAGTCTGGCACCAGAGCTGCAGCAGCAGCATCCTGCTCAACATGGGTAGTTTTTTCCCTACCTAGGAAAGATGTGAGCTTAAGAATCTAAACTGAAAACAGCCTCAGGACAGAAGCCTGGGCAAAAAAGCTTTTCCACTACAAAGGAAAGGAAAAGTAAAGGTCAATGGATAGACTTTACCTTCCAACACCTTAATCCTGGAGTGGTTGCCCTCCGCCATGAGTGGTATCTGGCAGTGCTCTGGGTGTGTTCTCAGAGCCTAGAACATATTGCAGGCCATAACAGAGAGGAGCAGAGGGAGATGCTTTGGAAAGAGAGCTTAAAAGACTACTGAAAAATAATTAAAATGCAAATCCCTACCACATGCCCATGGCTAACAGGAGACTGGCTCTAGGACAGGCTCCTCTCTCTTCCTGCCCGTTTCTTTCCGGATGAGCAACCCTGGCTCCAGGGACCTTGTCAGCTCTTAGTGCTGCCTCAGTAACAATGACAAGTCTAATCTCTGTATTTACTTTCTGCCTGGATAAATGCTCTACGTTTATTCATTTTCACTTGCATGGCACAAAACACTAAATCCCTCGTAAGAAGCCAGGCTCATGACATCATCTTGGCTCAGCAGATTCATTTATGCCTGCGCCGCCGTCTCCCTGGTATTTCATGATCTCACCGACACCGATATGCCACCTATCGCCCCAAGTCCCGGGCTAGACCCCAAAAAAGAAGAGGAACGACGCAAATGAAGAACGGTGGCTCTCGAGAAGGCACTCAACAAACATCTGGCCCCGTAGCAAGATCCTCTACTCAAATGGGAAGGAAATAATTCACTCAACAGGACTTACGTGCCAGCTCCCCTAGAGCTGGGCTTCCTGCGCCCACAGGAGACAAGCGGCATACGCTGTCCTTCACTTTGTAGTTGATGGACACCTTCCATTGAGGAGTCCCAAGGGGGTTTTGTCTCTGACCTGCTGAACCCAAAGAAAAAAGGCAGGCTTTTGCAAAGCAGCAGTGGAGCTCACGCAGGGTAGGAGTGAAAGGAAATTACTGTCCTCCATCAAGTCACTCTGGGACAGGCAGCACCCTGCGAAGCTCTCACGCTGTGTGATGGTGCTGGCAGGGTTAGTTCAGGCCAAACGCCGGCCGCGGGGCTCGGCAGCTGAGCTGCTGCCTGGTACACTGCCCGCAGGCTGAGCGAGTGGCGTGGGGAGATGAATTACCGCTTCTGGGGCAGGAAATTGTGCATAGCTTCTGCCTTGCATAGTTTCAGAGACATTAATCCCAATTCAAAGGCGATCTAGACCTAAATATAACACAGTGTTGCATAATTTTCAAGAGTTTGGACAGTTATGCTGCTAGTGACAATCACTACGCATTTGTCTCTCCTCAGCCTCGTCAATACACCTTTCAAAAGGTATCTTGGCATGAGATGTGTTGAAAATGCCAGCACGAGGCTCAGGTTCCTAGGAAAATGCATTAATCTTCATTATGCGATCTGCAAACAATCATTTAACGATGCAGACATGCTCTCAGCAGGCTGTTAACAAAGGGAACAGTGCAGAGAAGCCTTTGGTGTGCTGGCATTAATTAACCAGCCTGCTCTCAACTTCCAATCTTGTTGTAAAGTTGCATCTTGTAGAAAGGCCCCCTCCTTCCTCTGGAGCCTGCAAGCAGCTCTGGAATTCCAGCTATGCAGCCGTGCTGGGACAAGAGCCAAGAATGAAGCATACTTTTAAAGGGGAAAAAACCCAGGCTGCAGAGGAGATGATGTCCATATGGCACCCATTCCTGCTGCTCCCCACTGTGACCCAGCCCAGCCAGCAGCTGCAGCAGGAATCTGGCAACGGCTCCCAGGCGGTTTGGGTGTTGTACATCTCTCGGAAGCTCTGTCATCCTTTAAAAGAAATACTTTTTTTGGGAGGGGACAGTCCATTCAACAGAGCTGTTCTTCTCCAGTCCTTCCCCCATGAAATCGCAGGCAATAGTTTACCTTGGAAACACATCAGCACTTGTTTTAAGCCATTTAGAGGCTTCTTGCAAGGTCAGTAAGGCCTCCGTTACAGCTGCACTGACACAACCTCCTACTCCATGGCTTTGCTTTAAGTGAAGCACTTCAAAATAGTCTCTGGGAAAGCTAGAAAGCAGGGTACACCTGGATCCTTTGGGAAAGGATGCTTTCCTCTGTCCAAACTCTGGTCACACTGCCAGGCTCCCACCACAGGACCAGAAGATGTTCTCCCAGCTCAAGTTATCCTAACCTACAGGGAGACAAGAAAGATCCCTCTCCTCTCACCAGGAACATGGGATTCTTTTAAGAATCCTACCTGCCACTTGGTAAGTACTTCCACAAAGTGTGCTCTGAGCTCAGAGCAGTCTTGTCTCCTGGAAAGAGCAGGAAGCTAACGTGCCCAGACCCAAATGTTTACCACACACTGTGACACACAGGGTCTCCCAGAGACAGCATCTTTCAACCTTTTCAATTTGCTACCTTTGATTTTTGCAACAGTCAATATTTTACAACAGTTTTCAATCATGAGCAGCAGCGCTCCTGCGTGTCCCAAAGGTCAATGACATTACCACTGTTTATTTGGACTAGATGGCAGGAGATAAGCACTCTAATAGAAAACTTATTTCAAGAGCGATGCTTGTCTCCAGTCACTAGGCATGGCTGACCACCAGTAACGGGGAGACAGCGTGTTTATATGCAGGGAGTCACTGGCTGTGGGTTACAGCAGTCTCCATCCTAAATTTAAAGCTGAATTCAATTATACGGCTGACAGCATCTGTGGCATCAGCAGGCAGTCCTCACCTTTTAAGCACAGCCTTCTCAGTTACCCCACGGACTTCTGCCTAATTAATCTGTGATCCTGCCAGACACTCCCAGATCAGATAGAGCATCAGACTTCCAAAACACGAAGTTATCAGAGGAAAGGATCAATCTTGTAGATCTCCTCTGCTAATGCTATCAAGTGAATGATGTGGGCAACATGCCAGAATTGGATGCCTGAATTTTAACAGCAGAGAACTATGTTCACAAAATACTGGGTGTTGCACAAAGCCACTACACCCTAAGAATATAATGGCACAGACAGCTACTGGAAAAGACTTCCTATCTCATGACACAATGCTGGGCTTCCAGGTACTTTTGCTAATGAGGAAGGAAACGCTCCTACAATGAATGGCTGGAAGCAGAAGCTGCCAACAGAACGGCTTCAAGCACTGCCACAGGAAAGGCAGCAACTCCTCATGCTGGATGTTTCTCAGCAAAGCCTCTAACCTGGCTGCACGGCTGACCTCCCTGTTTTTAAGCACAGCAGATGGATGGATGGGGCTGTTCCCTTGGGAAAGGGACCCCTGGCTTATGCACAAGAAAACACAAAATCTAAATTTCTCCTTAAGTGGGAAAGATTCTCTTGCATCTTTGCAATGGAACACATAAGAGGGCAGGGGAGAAGAAACCACTTGTAAGATTTATTAGCCATGCTATCATGCATCTCTCTCTTGAAACTATCAGGAGAATTCAATCTGATTGCACCTACGCTGTCAACTCCTGTTTAGCTTGTAGGCAATATCTCTGCAAGCAGATCTTTGAAAGTCAGAGCCTGGAGACTAAGGCAAGACTCCTGAAACACCAGTCACAGGAAAATCATGGGGTGTGTGGCCTACAAAGTCAAGAGGGGACTGTTCAAAGAGACCTACACAGAGCCCTGCAGTGCTCCAACTCCAAGAAAAATGTATAGACCATCCGAGGAAAGGGTTTCCAGAAGCAGGATTTGGTGGTGCCAGCATACAACAGCACTATTAATATCACCACCCAGACTGGCCACGGGCAGTGGAAATGAACACAAATGCAGAAGGAAAGCTAAACAGGAAAGGTGAAACAATACCTAGAACTCAGCAGCTGGGTAAATGGATGCAAATCTTTTTACCCTCCCCTTCCCTCCGCTCCAAATTAAGGAAGTAAAACCTGCTCAGGACAGAAACGAACCAGCACACCATGATTTCCCAGCCCTAGTTTGATCAAGGCTCCCACCATCGTACCGCCACATGAACCAAAGCAGTTCAGTGTGTGCTTGGGCCAGAGCCACAGCATGTGCTGCAGACTGGAACCGAGCTACACGAACAGGGGTGAGGAGGGAAAACATGCGAAGCACATGTCTGCGTTGTGAGCATCTTTAAACACTTCTCTGACCCCCCTTTTCCTGAACATACGTTAGCACACACACAAGAAAGAAGAACAGTTGCTGTGAATTTTCTGTGCCCTTGCTCAATTTGCTCAGGAACGGTGGGAACAAGTGAGAACAGAAGTGCCGAACTGGAGCTTTCGTAAGGAAATCGCTTGCGCCTTCTGCTGGAATCCAACAGCCAATTTGGTTTCTGGAAAATTACTGGAAATGTTTCTTAATTAAAAAGAAAACAGAAAAATCCCCCATCATTTTGAGAAAGGCATGTTATTTCTTCATAGCGGAGGATGCAGCCAAATTTCTCCTAACGGCATGTACATGCCTCAGAGAAACAACTGCGTTCCTTGTTTGAGTGAGGAAAACGTTCCTCGCCGTAACCAAGAGCAAGACCTTCTGCAGTCTTTGGTGGAAAACACATGGCTGGATAGCAGTCTAGCCTGTCACTGGACTGATTTCCTTTACTAGCACAGAGTTCCCCAGCGACTGGGAAGTAATGAGACCTGACCCTGCTGGCTGGATCCCTGCCCACCCATTCCCAGTTGAACAGCACAAGGAGTTAATGAAGGACAGGGCAGTATCTCTGTGTTCACAAGAAGAAGGGAGGGAGGTCACCAGCTGGAGAAAAAAACACCAACCATTACCAAGGAGGCTGTTTTTTTTTATTGCACACCTCCTTTCCTACTGTCTAGCAACAAAAAGTATTTACAAAGGAGATGGGAATCCCTAAACTGACAGAACAATCCAGTTGTCCCATGGATGTGGGATTTGCTGAGCATGGCATGGGGAGCACGATGCTGCAGTGCTTATAGTATCACCCACACTGCAAACGTGACCCTCGCTGGCACAGAGACCAGACGTGAATCAGACTTGGTAAAAAACAAGCTCAACTTGCCAAACCTATGAGGTCTGATCCAGTTGCTCAAGATCTGCCTCTATGCAGTAAAAGCTATTACCTCTGACACAATTTCCTGCAAAGGGAAAAGCGCGATGAGTGGGTTGAGGGGCAGTGGTGGCTGCTGGACTGCAGCAGCATCTGCAGTGCTGGTCAGGAAGAAAAAAAGTCAGGGTTCTAGAAAAGAAATTCATACGTTAAAAATAAGAAGAGTAAAGATGCTCTGAACAACTTCACCTCTTTTTTGCTTCAAACCCCTCTCTGAAAACAGGCCTTTTAAGTCCCTTAAATCAGCAGCAAGGTGCTAGTCCTTCACCTGGAGCACAGAGCTAATGGGCTAACACGCAGAACACAGTGTAGACTTGGCTGTCCTGCTGTCTGCATGTGACAGATGGGTACAGGGCCAGCTCTTCCCTCCAGGATCAACTCCTGTTGTCCACTACCCCAGGCCAGTCTCCAGGGAAGTAAAAAAAAAAGCATGGGGCATTTTCTGTAAATTTGCTACGCTTGGCAAACCTGTGACCATTGCTCCCGTTCGGTCAATGACTGGCCATTCTGTTTATCAGCTCTGACTTCCTGGTATTGACTGAAGGAGGCTTTTGCTTCCTGTATGGAATGGACAACGATTGATGTAGGAGACATACCATTTGAAGAGATTTGATAATCACCACTGATATTTGGGTACGTAGGAGGCCAACTCCTCGGCTGGCTGCTACACAATGGGCGTGCTCTCCTAGCATTAGCTCCCTTGCTAGGGCTGGTGGGAAGCTGCTGCTTATTTTTTAGGAGTTTTATTGCTCACTTGAGTGTCCTTTCTTTGGCAAGAGAGTTAATAAAGGAGACATGAGAGTTAAGAGGAGCAGAGCGATGTGCTTAGAGCATCACTGGTGCAGCTCATGGCATCTCTGGTGTGAAACTGCATGGTCCTTCAAGCCAATGCTTGGGAGCTGACTGCAAGAGGGGCTCTGGTCCAGATCACAAGAGGGGCTCTGGTCCTTCTCAGTGCTGAAATACAGGGTGTCACCCTGGAAATGATCCAAACCTTGACAGCTGGTTCACGTCTCGGTCTTATTAGGGATAGGGAAAATGGCATAAACCATGGTTATGGTATTACATGGGTCAGCTATGATCCGTGTAAGGACGCTGCTATTTTGAAGCTCAGAGACAAAGAGACACTGTCATAGTGAAAATCTCATTTCTGCCTGTGAAAGAATAGACCAGCTAGAGTTCTGAGCAACTAGGAGATTATCATAATTTAAAGGCATTAATGGGAAAAAAAAAATCACCATTTTTAATTCAGCTTATTTCCTTTGTGCATTTGACAGAGCTCTGACTAATTGTTCTCATTGTTCCTCGTGCTCCAGCTACTTATTTTCCCCCCACCAAATCCCTGCAAAAACGAGTAAGGATTTCTTTTAAAGGAAGTTTTAACATTTCATAAAATATTATCTCCAGAACAATGTAGTCCAAAGCAAGATGAGAGCAGGTCAGAACAATTAAGTAGGTAGCAACCATTTAATCCAACCAGGACTCTTTTTTAAATGAAAGTGCCCATGTATTTTTAGAACCTTAGACTATCATATTTATAGTGTCTCAATTAAAACGAAAATAGCCAAGTACTTTTACCCAGTCTTACAGTTCCATGTTTTGCCTGCAAGGATCACTATCAAACAAAGGCTGTACAACTCAGAACTTCTGCATCACTTCAAGTTTTAAAGCTGTTTACCACAAATTTATACAAGCAGTAACCTCTCCACACCTCAGCCTTTTCATCCGTGCAGCACAACTCCCATACTGCTCTCTCCAGCAAGTGGAAGCCAAAACCTTCAATTCATTGAAGTAGCTATACTTGTACAGTACTTGAACACTTTCTTCTTCTTCAGCCCCACGATTATCACTAATTTTTAGAGAATGACTAAGTGTTGAAATGGGAAGATAGCAGTGGCACAGTGGGAGGATGCCATTTTCAAATATTTAATATTAAACTAATTGAACGCTTCTGAATTTTCTCAAGGCTTGTCTGAGAATTTCTTCTCCAGAAGTCATCTAATTTACTGAACATTCAGGTCACTGTTAAAAAATAGCCTATTCTCAGTTGTCATCACACGGCAATCAGAGCATAACCACATAGTTTTACATGCAAACGAGCCCCATACTGATGAGCTGCTGGAATCCCGTGGTTAGATTTGATTTCATTACATTAATGCTTTGTTATTACCACCATTTAATTTAAGCAGCTGATCACGGATTTAAACAGTGTTTTAAGATTATTCTCATTTTGATTTAAATCATTCTCAGCTCCTGATGCCGTTCTCTCTTCAGACTGTTCACAAGTGCTGCAGGAGAGAAAAAAACCCCCTGCTCATCTGTCAGCAAATCATACAAGCTTGCTGAGCTTGTCTGGGACCACGGAGGCATGAAGGGGAGTGGACAAGCAAATGTGGGGTGAAAGATCTGGCAGAGGCCATTTTCTAGAAAGAAAAATGAAGGGGCTGCGGCCACTATTGGACTAAATCAATGTATTTCGGGGATGGCATTGTGGTGTTTCTCCAATGGCCAGACTCACATGGCAGGAGCAGCCTTTAATGGACTCATCCACATTGCTGACATCATGTGATGGAGCAAAGAGACTTCACAGCTTCACGCAGGTCAGAGGAGCACATACTCCTGGGCACACAGGCCAGCTCGTCTTCATCAGTTCCTCACGTCAACACTGCCGTGTATATGGCGTAATGAAAGCCACACCTCCCCAGTGCTTCATTTAGTAGGATTTACACAGGGTTTTTCTCACTCAGCCAATTAATACATGAGTTAAAAAGCCCCCAAAAGAACCTCTACCCACAACTGGGAGCGTAAGCACAGGATTTGCACACGAGCGTTTCACCGACACGAATACACACACGTGTTAAAGCGCAGAGAGCAACTCACCGAGTGCACAGGAAAGGAGCTGTGCCGGTTGAGAAAGGAGTTAGAGACTGACATAGTGAGGCCCTGAGTGGCACCGCTGTCCTCGGGGGTGAAGGGCACTTTAGTTTGCTGGACACAGTAGGAGACAGAAGAGAAAGAAGAGGCAGCATAGGAGGCCTGCTGAAGAGGGGAAGAAAGCAAGAGACAGAAGACACACAGAAAGAGAGCACAGAAAAGGCTGTGAATAAAGGATAAGAAAAGCTAACTGTAAAACAATGCATATAACAGCTTGCTAAACAAACAGCTATTCATACAGTTCATCAGAGCCAGACACACCAATATGCCCTTCTTGAGCTCAAGAGGCACAGCAAAAATCACAGTTCAAATCATCTTTGTTTCACAAATCCCTTGAAAGTCACCTCCCACCATCAGTTCCCCCATGGGCAGCTGTGCTGGGAGAGGCGAGATGCTCCGTGCTGCCTATTTGCCCCATGACATGGGGGGCAGACCCCCAAAGAAAGAACTGGCTTTTGCTTTTGTCTGTTAAGCAGCCAACCCTTGCAGACTACTATTTTTTGTGGCAACCTGAGGACTGGAAGCTTGGTCTGTCCAGCATGATCTGTGGGTCTGTACTGGGTAACAGTCGTATCCAGCCTCTTTTCAGTCCAATCCAAAATTACATCTTGTTTGCAGATGAGTGGGATATTACACTGTAAGTAATCAATACCATGAAGGGATTTCTCCTGAATTCCACTGTAGTGAAGAGTCTGAGGGAGGCTAAGGTCTATCTAGGCCTTCTCAGCTCTGACTTGTCAATTACAACATAAAACGTTTCACAAATCAGATCTGAAGCTCACGGGAAAGGAATTTCTAATTAGTATTTTATAGACAAGTCCATCCAGCAAAACTGGCATACTGCTAGAGCAGCTGCTACCCATGTGAAGTGGTGTCTCAGAAACTCCCAGGGCAGCAGGAGCAGAAGAACAAGAGTCTGGTGGCTTTTACAATGGTTGCTGAATGGAGCCATCGTCTGCTCGCACCACTTTCCCGGCTAAGAGATGAAAGGAAAGGTGGGAGGCTGCCCCTGAAGAAACCTTTGCTTCAGGGGAATGGCAAGCAACACCCTGATGGTATCAGCTTGCAGGACTAGCAGGCAAGTCAGTGACATCTTGGCTACCAGATAAAGATTAAAGGGCAGCAAAAAAAGCCCAACAATGTTTGCTTCAGCTGACAAATTCAGAGAAGGAGCAGAATTTCCCTTCTGTGCTGTACACATGCTCTCTTATGACTAGACCAAGTCAAGCCACCTCAAGGAGGAGGAGGTAGGGCAAGGGACTACCAGGTACAAGTGACAGTGCAAGGGTCACAATGACAAAGGGACCATCAGACTCTGCTTGACCCTTCAGGGTGGAGTCCCACAGACTCTTCAGTGTTCCCACAGAGCAGAGGGACACGGCTGTTTAAGGCTCAGCCCCACAAAACAATAATAGAGAACACTCAGCTTGGTTTAGCTGGAAACATTACTTAATCTTTTTAGGACTCCTACCTGCATCCCAGGGATGTAGTTGTGAAAATCCCAACATTAGAGCTTTTGGTTGCTTTTCCCATTTCATTAAAAACAACACCCTGGGATAATCAAACTTTAGCACAGATAATGTGAAGAAATATTGTAAGAGTCTGTCATGATGGGAAGACCAAGGCTCTGTTCCCACATTTTCTCCTGTTTTGTTTAAGCCATGGCAAATTTAAGTTAGCTGCCTTACCACAAAAAGATGTTTTGTTTGGGGTTTTTTTTAGGGGGGGGTTCAGGGGGAGGGGTTGTGTTGTTTTTTTAATAGAGAAAATCAAGTAATTAATATAAACAGACTCCCTAAAGTTAGAGTTAAGAAAAAGAGAGAAAATAAAGAAAGTTCCTTAAAAACAGCTAGGACAAAATCCCAGCTTCACTGAGGTTGGAAACAAAACTGCTGCTGCCATCACTGAGGCCAGGATTTCATTCCCCATGTGGAAAATGGCACCTGCTGTACTGTTAAGCCCCCCACCCAACATATGTGGAGGTGCCTTATGTGCTGGGAGTCTGTGAGGGTCAGCAGAATATCGAAAACCAGGTAAAATCCTGGATCACACAAGGGGATGACTGTGGAGAAAACAGGGACAAGTTAAATAATAGCTATACCCAAGTTCTGTGGCTCTGGCCAAGCCTGAGCCATAAAAGCAGTTATTATGTTTAAATGGTTATTATTAGTGGCATCCTTGACAACAATTTCAAAACAGCATTGGGAACAACAGTGCAGCAATCTCTTGAAAATCGTGTTGCCCAGTGTGTCAAAATCTTCAAAGCAGTTGTTACGCAAGCCTGCAGTCTGGCACAGCTTCAGCCACACCATGTGGAAGAATAATGATTCACTTTTAGGGCATTTTAGGACTTGTGAGGAACAGTCTAAACATGGGGTCAGAAGGAGCCCGAAGTAGATGATGTAAAATGCCTACCAACACGTTAACAAGATGACAAGGAGTGTGATGTGGTAACACCACCAAGATGTCCTCCCACCACTGCAGCCGGTTAGAGACAGAAGAAGAAAGAACAGAGCTGTTCCTGGGAGGCTGGTGTGCCCTGCCAGGGAGGGCACCACAGATGTCACTCACCAGCTGCCGCTGTTTCGGTGGGAGAGCAGGAGGAGGTGCCAGTTCTTGTGAGGAGTCTAAGCTGATGAAAGAGTCACTGAACCCATAGACTTCCATGAGGTGCTTGTTCTTCTGCTGGTAGATGTGCTCATTCTGAGGGGTCTGGTAGAACATGGCTGGCTGTGGCTCTGAGTAGTCTTCCACGAACTGCATATATGCCATCACTGCCAAAGAATAAAAGGTATTATCACCACTCCTGGTCTGTGGGCTGCAAGAAGCAAGCAGGGTGCCTATTCCTGAAATAAGAATAAGGCCATGCCACTCTGGGTCATGCATTGCTGCAGGCCAGGTGCAGCAAAGCATCCACGCCGCATTCACAGGTAGCTCACGCAGTCAGCTGCCATCCACCTTGCAGGAAAGGATCTGAATATCCCATCCTGCACAACAGACATGCTCACAGGCCACAAACACATCTGACAACAGCTTTAACAAACCAGTGAGGTCTCTGAACAGCTACTTGGTAACTCAGATTCACTGATTCTTAGCCCAAATCCCTTCCTCACGTAACCCATGGCAATTCTGAGAATATTCCTCAACAGCTACTGCCCAAAGTCACCAAAAAAAAGAATAACTTCAGTCTGCTTTCTAGGAGGCATAAAGCTTTATGCAAAGATGCAACCTTGACAATAAATCTATAGTAATTCTTGCACTCACATCTGTAGGCAGCAAGTCTGTAGAAGGAGGATACTTACAGTCTTTCTCTGTTCCAGCGAGCTAATAAAACTGTTACCGGAAAACCCCGACCAGTGAGACTGGGAGCACCTCTCCCTCTGCTGTTTATATGTCAGTGCTGATGCTGGCACAAGAGATTTACCTTTTCTAAGTGCCACTGACCATGCCCTCCTCCCACCCCTTTTTAAAGCATCTTACCAACTCCAATTCCTGAACCCAACTGATTCAAAAGCTTTTCTCAGATTTTCCATGCAAATATTAAATAGGATCAAATCTAAGTTAAAGGACCTTTCCATTGGTACAATATCCTTCCAAAGTCTACCAACCCCACCCCCCACGCAGGTCTGTCTGTGTGGCTTTGAGAAGGATTAGTTACTGCTGTGGTATTTTAGTGTTGGAGGGGGAGCATGACATCCAGTGTCACAGAAAGACTACAAACCCCCAGAATCATTAAGGATCAGAAGTGTACTTAATAAATGTAAAATAAATAAAGAACTCTCTTCTACATACCCAAGAACAGGAGCAACAGATGTATTTAAGTGACATAAAAAGGACCAACCAAGGCCTTTTTGTGAATGTGCTGTCACGCACAGATCATTCCTGTGATCATCCCTCCCTTCTCCCTGATAAACAAGCACTTGTCAGATTTTGTAAATCTGGTCATTAGGTGGCAATTACTCAGCTTCTGCTGGCATTTCAGTCGTACAGCTGAAACGAATGGATGAGTTCAGTGAAAGCTAAAAATACGATGACCACGATGGAGTTATCTGCACATCGTGAAGCCGGTTCCAGCGCTCGCTGCAAGGCAGAGCCCTCTGTTCACCTGCCAGCACAGATACACAGGCCAGCCTATTTCAAACAGGATGCAGCCGTGCAAACGTGTTGGCAGGAAGGAGTTGCTTTGCACCTGTCTTTTGCACCTTTTTTTCAGATTTCCTCCAATATTTAAAAATGGAGCTAACGCAGCTGCCCCCTTCCACAGAATTACATCCCTCCTCCAAAAACTAGAATAAAAAAAAGAAAAAAAAAGGAAAAAAAAAGGTTGTGGCAATGGGAACGCAGGAAACCTCAGCTGATGGATTTCAACCCTGACCGGTAGCACCTGCTGTCCCCATCCTGTGACCCCACACTGTCCTGAAAGAGAACAGCCTGTTCATGTTCCACAGTGCTGCCAGCACCTGCACAGCTCTGCCAAGGCTGCTGAATTCCTGACCCCTGACACCTCGCTGCTACCCAAGCCTTGCTCCTCTTCCTCCCCCAGCAGCACTTCACTGATGGAAGTCACCATCTTTGCTGGTTCAGACCTCCCCTTCTTGAAGTGAGCATGACAGAGGTTTCAAACTGCACACACATGTTGGTGTGTGTCTGTGCCTGCTCATCGGTTGGTGTTGGCACTCCTGTTAAAGCCAAGGTCAAAGTTCAGGCCTGTGACTTTCAGCCCAAGTCCTAACAATGAGAAGAAGCATGTTCTGGCAGTGTTCTCCTATTTGAAATCATGGTGAGGGAAGGGGTGTACAAAACACAGCATTGCTAAAATACTTTTACCAAATATCAGTGATTCAGTTGACTAAAGTACTCCTATTGATACCCATGTCCTGAAAAATGCCTTGGTGTCATACAACAGCTTTAGAGGGCAAGATCTAAAGAAGCCTTATAGAAGATATTTTTCTAGCTGCAGAAGTGAACTGAAGATCAAGACTCCTTGGAGAACTGTAGAGGACAAGAGCTTGAGGGGAAAGATCACATTCTGAGAGCTCATCAGCTAAGTAGGACAAAAGCCAAGAAGTCAGGCTGGCAGTCCTGGTGTAATGCAGCTGACATTGCTAAATTCAGACCAACCCTTCATTTGGAGTTACCTACAAAAAGTGTGCTTAACATCCAGACCTGAAGACAACACTCTGGATTGATAGCTGTGAGTTCCTCTGCTTGACAACACAACTCAGGAAGTGTTGGTGAAAAGGGTATCACATTAGACACTTGTGTAAAATTAAATTACCATAACTCAAGATAGTCAGCCTGAATGCTGTTGAGAGCCTTAACTCAATCTGCAAGGGAATAATGAAGAGCTCTTTTATCTCAGCTCTTTATGAGGCTAATGCAGCCCATTGTCAGGGCAGCTCCCTTGCCTTGCTTGTTACAACTAGTCCAGGGCAGGTGAGCATGTCTCTGCTTCTTTGTCATCTACTCTGCTTTTAGGTGAAGTGAGAAACAGTTGGGATGGTGAAATACAAACTTGGCTCAGGAGTAGAGACTGCAGAGCTTAAATTAAAATGGGCATTGTTAAAACGTTGCTGATCTTGAACAGGAGAGTAATGGAGCAGGACCACTCCTGATCCTGCCGTTTGCAAAGGGTCTTCTCTTCCCTCTCCCTTCTGCTGTGAGCTTTAAAAAGGCAGAAATTTAAAAAGCAGATGGGAAATTACATCACCAGCTCAGAGCAGGCTGCACGCCCTGCAGCAGCTCTGCAGAGGGAGGGATGGGGGCTGCCACCTCCACCGTGAGCAGCCGGGGTGGAGTAACACAGTCTCAAGGCATCGCCCCAGGAGAGAAGGGAGACATGAGAGAGAAACCTCTCCCACCACATGCCCAGCTTACGTCAGTTCTGAACCCAGAGAGAAAATATTTGAAATTAAAAAGATACACCATAAAATCTCTGACTGAGGCTAGGAACACCTTCCCAGCAATCCGCCTGCAGTGCCTAGGCTGTTATTTTTGAAGGAGCTAAAGCTGCCTGGGGATTTCTAGCACACACCAGTTCTGCCCACATGGCAGAAGTCACCGGCATCACTTGCTGTGCAGCCAGGAGAGCAGCCACCAGCCCTGGAAGCAGCATTCGGCTGCAGGAGGAGAGAGAAAGCAGCAAGCGGCCTCTTGTCAGTAAAAACCCCTTGGAGCAGTGGTTGTTGGGAGTCTGTCAGGAACTGCTAGGAGCTTATCAGCAATGAGGCATGTCTGCAGTACAGGTAAGGACAGCAGTATTGGATGCAGAGGACCCGGCGAAGGTCTGGCCCAGCTCTGGGCGCTGTGTCAGCAGCCCTTCTTACAACCAGCCCTGCACAATGAACAGATCTGTGTGTATGGGCAAGAGCCAAAATAATGGAAATCCTTCAGCTATACTGCACACCAACTCACTGGAGAAGTCAAGGTCAAATAAGTCAGTCTTTGCTGTCACCCCTGGGAAGAGAGCTGTTTCTCAACGAGCTCACATTATCCGCTGGCTAAGCCCAGACTGCCCTCAGCATGGTTCCTGCAGTTAAATACCAGCTGCTTACAGGGCACCAGGCTGCATTTTGTTCCCACTGACAGGGAGGGAAGCATGAATAAGTGCCTTGCTTCTAGTGTGCAATCTGTTTAGGGGAAGGATCTTGTTATTTCTGACTCTGGGCTCTTCATGGCAGAACCTGCTCCATGTCTGTCTTGTTCAGCAGGAGCACAGTACTGGTGGTCAAGCACAAGTCTGGAGTAATCTGCCCTTCGTAACACGTACTCTTACACAACTAAAAGACCAATAATTCATACCAGACTAAAAGGCTTATCACTCCTGTTTAAATTATACAGAAGCCAACTCTTGGAGGTCCCTCTGAGCACAGCTTGTGGCAGTATACATAGTTAACTCAAGCAGGATTTGCTGTATATTACCAATAAAAAGACCATCAAAGCCTCTGCTGCAACATTTCCTGCCAACTACCAAAAGCTGACCCACAACAAAGGGACTACAACCCAGTTCCATCTGTGTGAGCTATAGAGCTTTTTAATAAACTCCTGCATCTCCCCCAAATCCCAGGAGTTTGTTGGGGCTGTGGAAGCAGCACTGTGTGATCACACCAGAGTATCTCCCTACATTAGCCTCTGGGCAAAACACTCCTGGATGCTACCATGCGGTCTGAGTAATGTTTTACTGCCCTATTAATGCTGAAAATAAAAGTAAAACTAACCACCACAGATCTGTGGTGTGATACACTGTGGAGTAAAGGCAATCTAAAACAAATTCTCAGTGTCGCTTTGAATGCAATTAAAAATCCACAGCAGAGGGGTATGAGCCCAAATACTACTACAAGCTTTGCACCAAAGATGCTTTATCAAACCATCAGAGCTGTCAACACATTAGATAACAGCTTCTACCCTTCCTAACAATGTGATCTGATCAATACTCTGAGAGCTTGTGATAATGGTAGATGACAATTAACTCTGTTCTAACATCAAAGAAAATTAACACACAAGGCCTTGAGGTTAAAGGTGTGTGCAGGCAATGGAGAAGATAGCTTTTAAAACTGTTTCTAAGTAACTCCTTGACATCTCATGTGATAACAGAAAACAAAGACAGGAGGTTTAAAGGGAAAAGCAAACAGCCCAGGTCTCTTTCAACTGTCAAATCTCTTCTTACCCAGGACTGGTGTGGGTGTCTCCCCTTACCAAAGCTGCCTGTGTGTACAGAGCTGCATTTCTCTGCATATATCTCAGTCTGTGTGGTGTGAAACCACCCAGACCCAGCCCTCCTTATGAAGAGGGAGAGCCCACAAGAACCTGATTCTACATAAGGAGTCTCTGTATTGCATCCTCGTGCAGCTGGTACTGTGGGCGAGTATCCTGAATAGCACGAGCCATAACAAATAACCTTGGCTGTGCCCTGTGCCAGCATTTCTTTCCTTTCTGCTGCCTACAAACAAACATCTTGGCTCCTTTTTAGCTGCTCTCAGTATCTTTGAACTGCTTGCTTACCAGAGAGGCACAAAAGTGATTTCCTGTGTATGGGGACACTGAACTGGAAGATGACCCTCACTTTCACAGAATCTCAAGGTTGGAAAAGACCTTTGAGATAATCAAGTCCAAACAATCCCATCCTAAGCTAAACCATATCCCTAAGTACCTCATCTACCCTTTTTTAAAACACATCCAGGGAAGGTGACTCAACCACCTCCCTGGGCAGGGGGAGGTTGGTCAAGGCTTGTGTGCTGAGTAAAATCCCCGTGGTTTACAAACGTGGACTGGCCACTTAAAGATAACAAAAATGCTTTCAGTGAGTGGCACAGTACACAACCATCAGAATGGACAGAATACCGACCCTGCCACACGACACACCCATCTCACGTCCACCTTCTTCTCAGTGAAGAGACAGTAAACTGCAGACATGAGTCAGAAGGCCAACTCAGCACTTCTGAGTCAGCTCCTCACTTGGGCTTCCAGCCACACAACAGAACGCTGCTGGTCCAGAGCTCACACGCGCTACCTCCTCATGCAACACACAACTGCAAAACAAGCCAGCGACTAGTAAACTAACATCTGCTGCTCTCACTAGGCTGTCCATAGCCTTCCTTGGCAGATCAGTATGGCTGCTTTTTGGACAAGAAGTTTTAGACGTTTTCAGCCACGAACATTAAGGAAATCAGACTAATGTAATGAGCTGGAGTCCCAGTCAGTACCAGCATGCCAGGACCCTGGCTGGGGATGGCAACCCTTGGCATTTAGAGGCTGCTCATTTTAATGATTTGGGAATCATCCAAAGGAATCATCCAAAGGAAACGAGATCCCATAGCAAAACAGCAGTACTAGACAGTAGGTTAACAGCTTTGTCTTGCACAGCTATGTGGGTGACTGTGCTCCTATTGCCAAATAACTGCTCTGGTAATGCTTGGGCTTCCTTGGCTGTGGACAGAAAAGCAGTCCCTTCTCTAAGCTCTTGGACAGTACCTGATTCATTTCTGCAGTGGGAAAAGGTTCATAAATTGGGGGCAGAGGGGAAGGAATGCACCTAAAAAGGGAGGATAAACCATGAAGATTTGCAAGGCAGAGCACCTCAAATATCACACTTGGGTAAAGACAGAAGTATGTTCTCACTATAGTAATGAAGAAGCTGCATGATGCCAGTTGTCCTGGGTCTGGATCGTACCTGACTCCAAGTCTCTCCCTGCCCACCAAAGGACTGACACATCCCTTCTACACCTCTGATGCTGGCCAGCTGATTTTAACACTCAGCTTCACAAAAGCAAGGGCATTACCTTGGGGTCACCTTACATAATGGTCATCAGAAGCACAATTGCAAGGAAAGGGAAAGGTAAAAGTAAAACCCAAACACAAGAACTTGCTTACTGTGTTTGTTTTTCTTCTCTGGCAGAGGTGGTGGCTTCTCTGGGTCACTGTTAGAATCTGGAGCAGCAAAGTCAGCAATGAATTCAACTGGTGCTGAAGAGTTTCCTTGCTGGAAAGGCAAAACAGCAGCAAACGGTGGGAAGGGTACTGATGGGACAGATGTGGCATTCTGCATGTCATCCTCAGAGATGTTATCATATTGGGAAGGGTGCCTCTCATAGGACACCCTGCAGTTATCTGAAGTCTGAGAGCCTGCGCTCCTCCTCTTCTTTTCTGGTAAAGCTGGAGGAGTTTCTGTTGGCTGTGCTGCTCCCAAGAGGCTGCAGAATTCCACTGGAGGAGAGCTGTTCTGTGGCGGGAGCTGGAAAGCCTGTCCATGAAAAGGGGAGCCAGACTCACCCAAGGACTCTGGCAATGGGCTGAGGATACCTGGCACCTGCTGAGGTATCTGATCAGCATTGGAGAGGTCCTGCTGCAGGAATTCATAGTCCGGGTCATAGTGATCCGACTGATCTGGTATAACAGAGGGGACAGGAGAATGATGCATTAGTTTCTCTCTTACAGTTTAGCTCTTCTCAATTCTGACCCCTCCCACTCAATCAGTTAATTAATCAGTTCCCTTCATCAGAGTGGCACTGCCTTGCAGCAAGGACCATCTTCCTACACCTTCTGTGATGTTCAGCCTTAACAAAATTCTTATCATTATTTCTTTACACTAGCAAACAAATAATAAAAAAAATCAATAGTAGATCATTGCAGAGATTATTTGTGTCTCATATTTGGTTTTATTTTCTTTCCTAGTATGTGGAAGCAAAATCGTTTTAGTCTACTAGGACTGTCATTTCTGCAGACAAGGCTGAAATCCACAAAACATTCCACTTGAGAGCTGAATCGAGTTTGAACACAATCATCTATTGCTAGGGGAACACATTCCCCTGGGCTTTTTCCTATCCAACAGAATATAATTCTGCACAGAACCGCCTGCAGCGACTACAAGATGACAGTTGCAAGCGCAATCCATTTACTTCTGCATCACAGCTATGACAGCTCCCAAACGAGAGTGAAGGGGGCTCCGCCAGCAGCCTTGGACAACCCCCAGCTTACCTAACGTTTCACAGCTTGTGTTGCGGGAGCACTGGCCACTGTCTCTGTCCAGAGAAGAGAGCTGCTCATCAGACTTGCTGAGTTTGCCGATGCTACTGCACGGTGAGAGGCGAGGAGATTCCCCCCGTAGGAGTGGCTTCCACCCGACAACCTTCTCTGGGCATAGCAGTCTACATCAAAATCCTTAAGCAAAAAAATAACAGTAATAATCAAATCATTGCCATTCTTGGCAGCTCGGTAGCGAGCAAGATGCAGCTTGAGGAGCAAACACCTCACAGCTGTGTTAAGAAAACCAGGAGGGAAGGGGATCAGCGCTGCTAGCCTGCTCTAGTAAGACAAGGACCACGGAAAGCCTTGGATTCGGTAAGCAGCCCACGCCAGGGAGCTCTGCATGTTCTTGCTTCAGGCAGGGCGTGCTGTGGATTTCAGAGACGCTGAGAAGATAGACCAAGTTCCTCACTGTCACACATGTCTGATGACTGCTAGTCAAGACACGGGGTACTAGGTCACCAGACTGCAAGATTTCTCATTAAATAGTCAGGGAAAATGAGCTACAGTGAGGTACAGCTTCCTGTGCCTACCACTACATTTCTATTTTGGAAATTAGCTCAAGCTTATCAACCTGCAAGTGAACCCTTCACGTATTCCCCACTCCTGCCAAACAACTGAAGTGTGTAAGTACTACTAACTGAGGAACTGCTGCAGCTTCACCTGGGTCAGCCAAATGACAGCAGAGCCTCTCAAATTCAGAGCTGAGGCTCCGGGGAGGAAGATAGGATTTCATTTTGGTGCAATTTAGTACAATTTCAGATCCTCACTGCTGAGTTAGTAAGTTCCTGAATGTGTGAAGCAGACCTACCCACTTACACCGTGTAAAGCAAACCCAGCCATTTACAACCTCATAAACCCCAGACTAGGACAAGTGATGGAATAGGATTAACACACAGAGTCCCAAGTTTTCCATTTTTCCACCACAAAACTTTCAAATTTCCCCAAAGTTCCAGCATCAGTCAGAGCAACTGCTCAAACTACTGCTTGGGTTAAAAGATGTTCTGAATTACGACCGGCTGAAGAGAGACATCTAATGTCAGTGTGCCTCGTGTTCCCTTGGCCTGTAAGCAAAGCTTGGTGAGATGTCAGGAAGCTCAGCCAGCCACTCTGTACCCTGATCTGTTTAACACGGCAACACTCAACTGCTCACATCGTCACACTCTGATACAGCTCAAGGCAACAAAGTTTGTAGCAATTTGTTAATTAAATCCAACAACACTGTAAAAAAAAAAATTGAAGCTGTTCACATTATTTATTACACTGATGTTGCTGCCACTAAAACTCCTGCTCCAGAGCTCTCCTGTACAAGGCTGCTGGGACCAGCAGAGGCGTGCTGGGAGTTGCATGGCTGCAGGTCATGGCATTTCTCTGAGCTTTTGCTGCAATTCACAGCACGTTTCCCTTGGCTTTCACAGAAGGGTTATGCCATTACCTGTCTGTTGATTCCAACAGGTAAACTGGACCCACTGGTGGCTCGACTCATGGGGGCTACAACTGCCACTCTCGTTGGGGAAGGTGCCGACTGCCGTTTTTAGGAGGCAATGCTGGAGGAGGGCTGCAAGACACAACAGGCATTGATGCTTCCATTACTCTTCCAGCAAAAAGACTTTTAGAGGCTTCACAACCTTGTCTTCCAGAAAGGCTGTAACTTGCCAGACTCAGAGCTCACAGGGTGTTGTGGAAACCTGGCAGCGACTACCCGGCAAAGCACATCCACTAACAAACACCAATCTGACACTGCTCTCACATGTGAGGTCCTGTTCAGCAACTGATTTTTTAAAGGTTGGAAAACAAAACAAAAACAACTCCTGTTTTCAAGCTCATTTTTCATGGAGCTAATTAGCACAGTAATTATTCCTTAATAATAGTGGCGAAAAGCCAAATGAAGTATTTTGGTTGACCCAAATATTGTTTCCATTCACAGAGAAGTCCCTCCTCCTCAAACCTTCCAAGTTTGAAAAACATTCAAAGTTTCAAAAGACACAAGAATTCTTTTTCTGCCCTTTTACTCTCCCAGTGAACACCAAGGAACAAGATGGTGAGTGTTGCTCTCACCATGTATACTGTGAGGGCATGACTCTGCCTCATACACACTTCAGCAGTAACTAGTGAGACTTTAACCGCTGTATTTTTAGGTTTTGCTTCTAACGACACATAACTCTGGTCATCGTCAAACCTACAAGGTTCCAAGAGCACATATAATCTGTTCCTGGACCATACCAGGAAATTCTTATATATAACATAAAAATTCATAAAATACATAGAAATGTGATTCCTTTTGAAACCACAGCCCTCAATGCTGCATTTTCAAACTAGCACGTGACATGCAGTTTTCACACCATCCATTTACACCAGTACTAGAGAAGAAAGATATCATCCACACAGATCTAAAACCTGCAAATGGGGGTTTTCCTTCTGAAAATAGAACATATAATAACCTTCATGTGGTTACTGCTAGAACATTGTCAGAACAACCAAGTAAAAGACTGTTTTCATGCTCTATTAGCTCCTTTCACTCTTAAGCTGATAAGCAATTCAGAACAACCTAGATCTGCAGGACAGACTGCCAGCTGCTAGCTGAACAGCACAGGACACTGTTGTACAGTGTGGTATTCATGCAGAGGCATCACTAACCCTCTTCATGGGCACAATTTGCAGGACTGTTTAAGAAACAAGAAGCTGGTAAGAGCCACTGGTATTTTTCAGTCTGCTGGCTGGCCAGCATTACCTGTTTTCTGCCACACGAATGCTAGGCAGAGGGGGTTTAGGAGGTGCAACTTCTTCATCCATGGAATCAGTCAGTAGCTCATTGGATTGAGTCATATTAGTTGTTTTGTGGAGGATCTCCATTTCTCGGTCTGTAAGGGGAAGTTCTGATGGGCTGCAACAAGCAGAACAGCGACTACAGATCAGAAAACACAGTTGGAATGCAGCACGCTGACTGATCAATGCATATTTTATATCATATGCAATATGAGAGACATCTACAGCAGAAAGCATCATTTACACGTGCAGATGGACTTCCACGTACACCGTGCAGGTGTGATGGCCAGCAATGTCTCATTGCCAGTCTTTGGTCTCTTCCCTATCACATCCTCTTTTAAGCAGTCCCACTGAAATGGATGAGGCTACATAAAGTGCATTACGCTGCCCTCTGAAGAATAACTGGATGCTTTAATTCAGCTATCAGTAGGAAGAAATTATCTCAGAAGAAATCCTTGCCAGTGACCCACCTGTCAGATGTACATGCTGGTACACTGGGTTTAACTGGACTTGTGGGAGAGGGATGCTCCTGCTTTTCAATCGTGAGTCTGACCAGCTCCTGGATGGACGGAGAGAAGAAAAAAGAATACTCATTATTTGCTGAAGGCTGCACTCAAGCATCCTAGAACAGAAGGGGCAGCTCCTGCAGCAAACTCCTGGTTACACAGGTTATGGATTAATGATGGCAGAGACAGAGAGAGCGCTGGGCTGGGCATAAGCCTGGCACAGAGCTGTACAGAGGAGCAGCCTGCTGCCAGTAGTAGCTTAGCCATAATTGAGTTAAGCTCACAAGCCCCATCCCTATGGGATACTGCACAAACCCACGTGGGTCTCTTTGCTGTGCCTCCTCTTTCTTCTCTCATCACAAATGTGTTCCAGTCCCCACAACAAGCTAGATAACGACAATCTGACTTTACATATGTAAATATTAAGTCAAGTCTTACACAGTGGACTACTTCACCTAGACAGTAAAAAACCAAACCAAAACAACTTGCTTTATATTTTATAAACAACTATGTCTTTGTTTCATAAAGCAAGTTTTCTGTAAGATGCCCAACAACAAATTCACTAGTGAACACCTTCATTAAAAGGTCTGCTTTCCCTGAAATCATCCTTTAACATGCTAGCAATGGATGTCTTAATCGTTCAAGGAATTACTGTAGTGTATCTGTTATTGGGAGATAAGGCTCTGGATAAAGAGGTAAGGGCATGATAATCCTGAACTACAAGTCAGCCTGCAGTCAAACCCACAATCACTCATGCCAGAAAGATGGAGAGAACATTTTATGGATGTCTGAGGCCGAGAAATAGATCTACAGCTCACAAACACATGCCCTCTTACAGGCAGTCAGGAAAACTGGCAGAGCTTCCTGACAGTATTGGCCTCCCAGCATATTATGCAAAGGAAACTATCTAGGAGCAATTTCTTAATTATTTTTTTGAAAGCAGCCTGAAGTACAGTGTCTCCAGTGTCTGCATGTCCATGTCTGTTGAGCTCAGAAACAACTGTCACTCCTCTCTCAATGCAAGAGCTCCAACTGGAATGTTGTCATCATCATCCTTCCAAGGAAAGGAAATACTGTAGTTTCCCTATTTTTATGTAACACTCTATTTAAAGCTGAACTTCCATGGGTCAGCATGGGGAATACAGTAGCACACTGGATGTGCAAAGGACGGCAGATGCAGTCCAAGTGTCCCCCGTGGCTGATTTTACTTACATTCTTGGTGTGAGCTTGAGCTCAAAAATAATTTACACTCTGTCAACCTAGAACAGGATGAAATACTCAGCTTTTCAGAAGTTGTCCTGGAAAATCCCACACGTGGGAAGGAAGACAGAGCCCAAACAACACACACAGATGTCTGTGCAGGCTAATGCTACAAAGATGTTCCTGTCTGGGACAGACAGACAAGAGCCCTGGTGAGGAACCGCCTGTTCTGAGAAGTGCCCTGATGAGAACAAGCACAGCACCAAGCTGACCACAGCCCACCCACCTGGCCAGCTCCCACCTCCAAGAAGGGCCACATCCCCCAGCAGGGAAATACTCTGCACAAAAACCAACGGGGATTTTTGACCACCTCTCTGCTCCACTGCGGTAACGTATGTTGAGTATCTAAGGCCCTTCAATCACAGAACTACAGTGACCTGACCTTGGATTTCTCTGCTGAGCATCCCCAGTTACTCAACAGAAATTATTTTTTAAAAATATACTTTCCTCTGGTTTATCCTCTTTCAGGGTGAACAGTCTTTAATTAAAAACTTGGCTTTTTTTTTTTTTTAGGCTTTAGTAATTCCCCTACAAAGCTTACAGAACATCACTAGGAAGAACAAGTGTAGGACCTGTGAGCCTACAGACCCCAAACACAGCTGTTGGGTAAATTGGATGATTTGGAAATCACACAGTGACAGCATTTGACTTTTCTGGCTGCAGCTGGCACCATGATCTGAGTCACCATCACGAATGAGTGGTGACACAATGAATTGCCACCTTCCCACACCCTCTGGACAAACTTCCCCACTGAAAAGGGCTTCCAGACCCTCTCAGGAGTTTCAGCAGGCTCAGCATCAGACCCTGTGGGGCTGTTGGGTACTCACCAGCAAGAAGAGCAACTCCACACAGTGCCCAAGAGCACAATAAGGGAACTCACAGAATCACAAGGTTGGAAAAGACCTTTAAGATCATCAAGTCCAAAGGATGGGCATTCAAACCAAACCCCAAAAGCCCAGGGGCTGAAGAAGCACTCGGTTTTCCTATTTTGCCAGTTGTAAGGGACACATGCCTGTCCACCATATGGGAGTGGATGTTACAACAGGGCAGAAAACCAATGGAAGCGGGCTCAGAAGTATCTTTAGAATGATCCAAGCCCACTGCTGCTGGGAAAAGGACCCAAAATACCTCCCACAAGAGACACTGAGACAACATATGACTGACAACACTTGAGAGGATCACTTCTTCTCTACATTTCAACAAACACCACCAGGTTGCCTGGACCCTGACTTATTCTCCTATCTACTAACCCCCAAATGAGAACTAAAGCTTGAAAAAAAATCAAGCCAAAATCTTTAGTGTACACACAAAGGTAATCAGCATGAGACCGAGCCAGATGCACATTATGCTACTCCTTATCAGCAAGTAAAGAGAATCCTGCAGCAGTAATTAGAGATAATTAAAGCCTCTCTACAAACTTATGCTACTCTAGCAAGCTGGAAATTCTGAAATGAGATGGATTTTTAAGAAGTTACATAATGAAAACAGGGATTATTATTTTTTTCTATTGAGATATACCTAGCAGGGCGCTGAAACCTGAGATCCAGAGAGCAAGTAACACAAGTGAACAAGCGACTCCTTTATGCTTAATTCTGAAAATAAAGGGGGAAGTAAGCACTGAAATGTGGAAGTGGATCTTGTGTGACCTGCCAGAAAAAACAAAAAAGGCTGTCCACAGCAGAGAAGTGCCCAACTTCTCAGTTCTGCTTCCAGATCTGAAAGCTGGCTTGGCCCTTCTAAAATAAACCTTGTTCCTTGCTATGCAGTAGATGAGTGCACGCTGCTTCCAAATGTTGACCTGTTGACGGGCAGACACATTCACATCAACCCAGACAGCAACACATCTGCTCTAACCACGCTCCGAGCTGACCAGACATAAGCCAGCTCCAACTGGAAGGCTAAAATAACTTTTCATCTAACAACAGAGTAGAGACTGATATAGCCATGCTGCTCAGTGGGGCTTAACAGCTCAGGCTTAGCACTGTACGGACATGCCTGCATCGCTCCCAGCCCAGACTGGCTCGCAGCGTGGGCAGAGCAGGCATCCGAGCCCTTCCACCCATCCGCACAGGCACGCTGCTTTGGCTGGAAGGCAACAGGTACCGCGGGTTTAAGTGTATTGCTTGAAGTCACAGTGGGTGTCCAAGTTGCAGGCAATGAGACTGCACATCTCCATCCCAGATCTGGTGGTAACATGGCTCTCCAGAGCAGATTCATTAAGTGGTAATAGAGGAAACTGTCTCACTGTTCGATGGGGTATTACACTTTGATACCACCACACAGATATTCATGTACTGCAAATCACTGCTGAAGTCCAACACTACCAGCAGCTGAGACTTTAGGCTAAATTCTTCTCTGTCCTGCTGTGCAAATTTAAGACCAGCTTTACTTTCAAATCTGAAGCTTAAAGAGCATATTGTGCAAAGTAACCCTGGAAAACCTGTCATCTTTAGGTGATGAGAATTTTATGTTTCAAAGACCTGTTTAAAAGGCTCACTAAGAAACAGTAGATAGATATCAGTATCAGTGTTTGAACAACATTAAAGAGGTATTCAGAGTACACAAATGCCACAGCAAGACTCCTGAAAACGTACTAGCCAAACCTTGGGAAATCCACTTCACTTTTGCATTCAGCTCCAGTTAATGACAACTAAGCTGAGTTTAAGCACCATGAATGATGCCTGTTCCTGATACACTAATCCAGGTGGAACACCTGCTGCAGTTCTTAAAACTCTACCCCAACTTCCCTTCTGTACTTGATCTAAATATTCTCCTTCAGATTCAGCCCTGCAAAAGGCTTAACCTTTTGCTAGAGTTTGCAAGATAAGGTTCCCAGGAGACAGGATGGTCTCTCTGCTGGTGCCCTGATCCCTAGTCAAGGAAGCTTTGAAGTGCAGTGCTGGGACAGCTGCCTGAAGAGCCTCTGTGGCCATCAGTTCAGAGACAAGCCTGGGAAACAGAATGATGGGCACCAAAAGCTTACCAGGAGGTAGGAGGAAAGCCAACAGCCTTCCCTGGGTGGGGCAGGGAGGGCATGCCATAAGCAGGTCTCACAAAGGCTACAAAGGTTTCTGTTAAACGTTTCCATTAGTTACATAAAATTAATCTCCAGAAAACTGAGTTTAGCTCATCACCTGTTCCACACCCTAATCCCACTGCTGAAAGCAGCGATGTATCACTGACGAATCCGTTGAAATTTATGTTAAAAGATGGAGCTGGAGTCTTTGATTCTCTGTGGGCACTGACAGGAAGCATTTCCATTATATTTTGCCTAGACACAAAATAGCCAAACTCTGTTTCATAATATGCATGGGAGACTGGGAATGACTTGCTGAAAATTTAATACAATGTTCAATAAAGATTTATTGCATCTTCCAGTTCATCTAAATGCCAGGGTGAGCATTTCAGGAGGGCATGCTAATAGCCAATGGCTTCAGCTGGTCTTTACGCAGCGCAGCGAGCAGGATCATTTCACTTAGGGAGCAGTGGATTTAAGAGGTAGTTTACTAAAGGGAGGAATAGGATCTTGGCATTTTATCTGCACTTAGAAACCTCTTTCAACTAAATCTCTTCTAAAACACATTGTTACATACTTTATATAATATAATTTACTATATTTGTGTTGGGTACCTTGACTCCATCCAGAACAGCTTTTATGACATCCTTCACTGTTGTCACCATCTCCTTGTCTTCTGAATTCACCCCTTCCAGCATCACTTGATCAGACCAGCGAATTAGATTGGCCAGACTCTGGTACACACGGCTATAGCAGGATGAGATGGCAGAACTGGACAGCAGGGGAAGAAAGAGATGAGAAAGTAAGTAACAAAAGGCAATTATGGAGATATTTTCAAATGTTAGGGGAGAAGTGCTTGATTTAAAGTGCATTTCACACTGGCAAAAACTTGATTGTTCTCCTTTTTCTCTCTGGCATTCAGAATTTGGGCTGAGCAGGTGCCAAAGCCCAGGTTTCTCCTTCCTTCCAGTTGTTCTGCTGTCCTCCAGCACCAAATGGGATGACAGTGTGAAGGTACAAACAATCAACAGCTCATTCTCCGTTCACAGAGTATCAGGGCTGCAGATTAACACAGCAATGCTAAAGTGAACATGCTTTCCATTTTAATTTACAGCTCCATCCTATGCCTTAACTTCAAAGGTAAATATTCAGGTGCTGTATTTAATCTAAGTTACATTATTTCAGTTTTATCTATGCTTTCCTTCCTTATTAACTCTCCCCAAAAATGTCTTGGGTAATTGAGAGTTGAGGGTATTTATTGCTTTACAAATCATTTCCTCACTGTTTATGATGCCTGAAAACATGTAATTAAAACCTGCTTCTTTACAGAAATTGAACTGAATGAATTTCAGGTTTGAAAGAGGAAGGGTGTTGCTTTGTTTTGCTTTTAATGAGAAACAGAATTGAAGCTATTGTTCTGCAGGGGGAAAAAAAAGAATTTTGGAAGGATGACAACTCTAAATAAAAGTTAACTGTAACAACAGTGCTCACAGGCATTTTCCTGGCAATTCTGAAAACACTTACTTCATTACTAAACAAGGTGTGTTAACAGTGCTGCTGATGGCAACGCTTCAACAATTCTTTGTAAAGTTAAATCAATTTCCAACTGCATCAAAACCGTAAGGAGATAAGGGAAGGTGTAATCTTGCAATCATTACTGATAGGAATGTTCCAAATCTCCCAATGTTTCTCATTGGTATCCATTTTACACTGGCTTAACTCCAGTAATTTCATTATCTGTGAGAAGAGAATCAAGCCCAGGAGCTTCAACGAGATTATTTAGGTGAATGAGGTTTGCAGGATGGGGGAAAGAACTATTGTCAAGTTACAACCAGGGGATACAAACAATGGCAAGTATGGTTTGTATTTGGTTGAGGTTTTCTGTTTGTTTGTTTGTGTGGGTTTTTTTCAAGCATGCTGCTTGCCATTTGTTCTAATTTCAAGTGAAATTAGCTGGCTAGAAGATATTTCCTAAATAGGGCCCTCCCCCATCTCTTTCTAAGGCTTTGATTTCTTTGCCATTAATCTTCAGCCTGCTTCCTTCTAAGGAGGCAGTAATTGAAAGCCCATTTTGTGCTAGATTTAATTACTTTTTTCCTTGATGCAAATACTTCCCCTAAAGCAAAAAGAAGTCCAGCAGTAATTGTAGGGCTTTCTTGCACACTGACACAAGACTTGCTCACTTTTCTTGAAGGGCTGTTTGCTATCAGAGCCACCTCTTTGCATCCTGCCACTACTCAACAGAAATAAAGTGCAGAGGTAGGTGTGAAAGGACTTCCCTTTTTGAGAATGCCAGGTCCTCATTCTTCTGTGAGGCTAAACATGACAGAACATACGTATGGGATCTGTGCTGCAAGGCATACTGTTTCCAGGAAGGGAGATTTATCACTGGGTAGGGACTCCACTGACTCCTGACAATGAAAATTCTGCTCCTATGGGTAAATATGGATACCCAACTATCAATGTTGTGTTAGTTAATTACTGAGAGAGTGTATAAGGAATCTGAAGAATAAAAGAGTCTGAAATACTGCTGCTGCTGAAGACCACTTAGTTGATATTTATTTCCAAATATATTCTTGGAAGGAAACATCACCCAGTGGATACATAAATCAAAGCAAGTGACTATAAAGATAACATGTTCTATCCTAAAAATATTTGCTGACATTTTACATGTTCTCCTGGTATAAGGAGAAAGTTTGCTCTCTCTTTTATTAAGTGAAAGCAGGTGCTTGTCAGGAATTTAATGGCTGCAGGAAATCTGATAGCAACCAAAGAAACTTTTGAGTCTGTATCCAGAAGCCTGATGGATGTTCCCACTCTAACAGTTATTGCCTGATGTAGTTCTACAGATCTAACCTAAAGTGAATCTCCCCTGTCCCAGCCACAGCTCTGACACTCACCCACTGCCTCCTTCCTTCTGTGCTGTCAGATACAACCCATGCTGATGCATTAGGGCCAAACACAGTGAAGCATCTCTGTCTGCAAAACATTTGACACCCTGCTGCTGTCTGGACTACACTCCCAATCTTTCTTGCACCAGAACTGAAATAAGCATCTTGTAATAAAATTTTGGAGATACTTAATGGGAAAACAAATAGAAAGAGCACAAAAGCTGGCAGGGTTTCAGGAACCAAACACCTACGTTTCTCTGGCTAGTTTTGTGCATTTCTCTGTCAGTGCTAATTTTCTTCTTTCTGTATTATTCAGCAGTATTTGCTTGTTTTGTGTAAATCAGTTGCTCCAGCATATATGGGATGAACAGCAGCTCTACTGCTATGGCTTGGCACCTCCACAAATTCCTATAATCCATGCTGAGCTTTGCTGTGGCAAATTTCTATTTCTTTTCTAGCTTCAAACTCTTAACTGGTGAGGACATCACACCTAATCTGTTAAAACATAAAACACATAGTATGTTGAGGGTGCACAGGAATGAACTTGGACTGGTTAATCTACTGAAGTACATCTGCTTACCCCTGATCTGCGTCTGATCCAGTAAAATCAAAAAAAGCAGTGAAGAGTGAAGCCTCCGACTTCCCTAGTGTCAGGGTGGATAAACTGAACACAAAGAGGGATTACTCTGAAGATAAACGCCTTTTCAGGTAAAAGCTATTGGATTTGTTAGCTTCTAGGCTATCATCATGGACTGCAGAAACAGTACAGCATCTGAGGAGAATCTCCAGCTAGTAAATGATGGATTTCCAAGTTTATGCTAAGAATCAGTCCTTTCTCCTCTCTGAAACCATTCTGATTTGCCTTATCTTTCCACAGCACAGGCTTCTGAGCAGCAGGGAATCTTTTAAATTATGTTTGAAAACTAACACATAATTAATAGAAATACCAGTCACTTCATTAGCCACTGCAGCATTTCCTGTCTCCCGAATGATGTGATTCTTCAGACACAAGAAGGGAAGAAGCTTGAAGCCCCCTGGGCTGTCCCAAAACCCAAGAAGGAAACTCACCTTTGCTGGATGCGTGGATCGGTTTGCACCAAGGGCAGGATGGCTTCCAGCACTTTGCTTGCTGAGCCTGGCAGCATCTCTAATACTTTTTTATCAATTGCCATTTTGTCCACAATAGTCTTAAAGTAGCGCAATGCACTGACAACCTCCTTCTCCTTCTCCTCTAGCCATGATACATTCTAAAGAGAAGGAGGAAAGGAGAGAGATGTTAAAACCTCAGGGTTTTTAAGGGCAAGGTTACTTTAACTTACCTGCAGTACAGTGACTCTGAGTGAGGGACTGGAGAAAACCCCTTCTAGCGCAATCTCTTTTAAATTGAGTTACTCCTTCACAAGAACATGAGTGCACATTTGCACCCACACTTTAACTTTCTGAATTAGTGCACTCCAAGCTGAAACCTAAACTTGATCAGTGTTAGGCCAAGATTAACGGTGATGATGTTGTGAAGGGCACTGCTTTGAAATGCACACGCCAAACTGGGAGGGTGAAAATACTGCCAAGTGCAGATAAGAACACAAGAAGCAAAAGCAACAACTACTGAGTGGTTTTTAACAGAGTTGCCCCTTGGATGCAATCAAAATCCATTGACCTTAAGCATATCTCACTATCAAAAGGTTTTTTCAATCAGTAAATGAAGTGGGATCAAAGGGAAAGGAAAAACCAAACCACAATTAGAAACTTCCAAACTCCAGACCAATCCAAACAAGAGGCCTCCAATTTTGTACCCATCCCTGATAATTTCAACGGTGTTCATCCTTACTGCTGAGTAACTCTGCTGACTCCAGTATGCCTACTTGTATGAAAAGTGGGCTACAGTCTTGTCTCCCCATTCCCAAATAACTTCCATTCTGGTCAGCCTCCAACCTAAATGATTTTGTGGCGCTGCTGGAACAAAGGAACTCACACACCTTCTGTGGGGACAGACTGTGGAAGCCAAGTTTTGGCATTGGTGAATGAATGTTGCAGAAGGGAGCAATTCATTGGAATAAAGCTGAGTTGTGGTCACCAACTTCCGTACCACCACCATCACTAGGAGAGGAAATTCAGAAGTGATACATGATATCTTAATGGCATTCTGGACAGGGGGATTTTAAAGAAGTTTACCAGAATATGCCTGGAGGACTTTTAATACCACAAGTCGTTCCTAAGTGAGATTTAAATTAACTACTGAACACTGCTAGGAAAGGAGCAGAGAGCTTAGCAGAGCCAGGTTTCATCCATTATCTCCTCAGTAAATTCCGCTTCAAGAATTAATGACCTATGGGCACTGATGTGTTCCCCATACTCCTGTCAGCTGTTAAATTGCTGCTTTTCTGCAAAATCAGGGCAGCAGCCCAAAAGGTTTTAGGAAGAACAATTTATAGGCACTGGTTAGTAATTTGGGGCCAGTTGCATAAAAGGATTAGAGTCCCAAGTCCCATCCAGCTCCAACTTTAGAAGGCCCAATCCAAGATCTGCAAACCACCCTGTCATTTTCCATCTCATCTTCCAAACTCCACTGCTGCTTCCACTTTTTGACAACATTGCTTGCCAGGCACCTCAGGTTCTGCTCCGTAGCCCACAGCAGCCTGAACTCCCTTGCTGAGCAGCACTGTGGCAACTCGCTGATGTCAAAAATGACATTTCCCATTTTTCAGGCATGTGCCCTCACCACTGCAGTTTATTCCAGGATATGGAGAAGCTCGGTCCCTCCCAAGGAGGTTTTACACTTCATCTGAATTGACCACACATTTCAGGGATGAGAGAGCCTGGATATTCCCTCAGTGAGTTTGACTATGGCCCAGTGGTCAGAGCTTTTGAATAGAAGTGAAAAAATGTGGACTGCAGTTCCTGCTCTGCCGGCTGTTTACGCGTTTCATTCAACAACCGTTTCCTGCAGGAAGGCTTGCGACTTAATATCTTAAACACTCTCCTGGCACATAGGATGGGCTTGACCCTCAAGAGTTCAGGGCTGAGAATGACAAGTGGAACCACAAATCCTTCTGCTGAGTACATCAAGGCATGCAAATCCAGCCACCAGACGCTATTTGGGACACAGCCCTTTTTTTGCAACTCCCCTCGAAGCTCTTTGGGTGACAGTCCTTAAGGGTACTTTTTATGAATCCCTTCCTGAGCTCCAAAGGTATGGGGGGTGTGTCTATGTGTGTACACGTGAGCACACAAACACACACCAGGAAAGCCTATACATCCTACTCAGCATCACAGGTTCTGCTACAGAGCTCAGTTGTTGCTATGAAGCTGAAGTTTCTCATGCCCAGGCCTGAGAATAGCAGCAACAAATCTAGAGAAAGGAGTAGTAACCTGGTGGGATGGATGAGTATTGGTATATTCCAGTGTCTGCATCTCACAAAACTAAAGATACTAAGCTTTTCCACCAAACATTTCAGAGTGTCCCTAAAGCCAAAGCAAACTGGCAGTGGTACCCCTCTGGGCTCGCGGAGCAGACCTGAACTAATCTCTCATTTCGTTTCTCAACAGAAGTGAACTTGCCCTGGCAGTTACCTTACCCCAGGGAGAGAGCAGATCTGTAACTGCAGGAGCTGCTAAAGCATTCACCCATTAACCTTTGGGCATTAAATGAGATAAACTTAGCATTAAGGCAAAACGGAGTCATCCCTCCACTCTGCTGCCTGCCTGACCCACAGAGATGTTTCTGCATGATTTATTGAGGTTTCCTTTCAATAATCATTAGGAATACATCATGTATGAGACAGCTGGCTCTGAAAGGGTTACAGCAAGCTGTAGGGAGTACAAAAGCTGGAACAGCCCCTCTCCTCCCTGCCTTTTGGCAATTAAAAACCCATTGTAACTTTGCATACAGTGTTGAAGAACACTAAGGTCCCTAGAGTAAGAACCAAAGACAGGGTCCAGGGGACAAATGTAGGCTCCAAAAATCCTCCCCCTACATTGCCTACATGTAGGGATAAAGAGGAAGAGGACACGATGTCTGCCCGGGTTGAGCATAACCTTCAGGCTACACATAGTGATTTGACATTAATTTTTGGTATTGCTATTTCTGCTCTACAGTGATTATCTACTTCAAGAGCATAAAAATAGCATCTCAAGTACTCAAGAGGGAGGAAAGGATGATATTTGCTTTATCAAGTGTGTCTTCTGACAGAAAATATCCTGTTTGTCAACTGACATCTATATTCCAGTGAGAGAACTGTGTGACAATCCAGGCATATCCTTCTCCCCACACCCTCCACACAAAGCTGATGAGCTGACTACATCCAACTAATAGATTAGTTGAACAGTAGCTATCGAAATAGATAAGGAATGAGCCAGAAATCAAATCATCATGTTTAGTAATAAAAACTATTGCAAGTGTTTTGTTTTCCAACTGAAAAAATTCCCAATCTGTACACAAAAGGTTTTATCTGCTCAGCCTTATCAGTACATCCTCCAGCACTGTTTTTTAGAGGAATGAGAGAAAAGCAAAAACTGGATCTATTATGAACATGCTATTATATATTTGCTATGGAACAGCTTTTTGAAGAGGCCTCTTCCATTTTCTAATATGAGGCCACACAACAATTTATAGAAAGGCCTCTAAATTATCTCAATATACGACCCTGAAGCATGGTTGGGTAAAAGCCTTCAAGGAGTGCTCCTGGGTTTTTTTAATTTTATTTTTTCAGTAGCAGTCAGCAATACCCTAGAAAATATATCCATTGCTTCCTGGGGAATAAACCAAACCCCAACTACAGTCTGGGAAATAAAACCCTCACCACCTTCCACCTGATGGTGCAAAATAGGGCTAGGAGGTCATGCTGCGCCTTCTCTGGGTGTTAAGCCCATCACACAGCACAAGATAACTGTATCTTGCTGACTGCTCTCAATAACACTACAACAACCCTCAGCAGAGATAATCTAGCAAAGTTTGCGTGTCTGGCACTGCACATTGCATGAGACTTTCAACAACTGGGAAAGATTTTGGATTATCATAAATAACCTCGACTGTTCATAACTTTTGGCTTAGATTTATACTTGAAAACTGCCTACAACAGTACTGTCACAGGGACAGTCTCCAGTCTACATAATCAGGTCACAACAGAAGAGGTGATAACACGGTGATGGGCTTGTGCTGGGAAAGAGTGGTGACCTCAGCTCATCAAGGACTTGAAGTCTGTTGGGTCTGAGGAATGGTGTGCTAGAATCAGCAGCTGCTGGGCCCATCTGTTTGACTCTCCCTGCTGATGTCAGAGATTGAGCACATCTTTGGACCAGCTTCAAGGATTTCTCGCCTGGGTTTTGGGGTTTTTAAAAGGATCACACCCCAAAACCAGCGAGTTACTTGGAAGCTGCAAGTATAACCATAGGGTGTGCATGTGGGGAGAATGTGTCAGGCCATACACTACATTCCATAACGAGGTATTTAATTGCTTATGGAAGGAGGTCTCACAAGGCTCTCCAAATGGAAGTACATGCCTGCACAGCACAGTTTATAACTCACCATAAAGTAACCCTGAGAATCACTGAAAAATCTGGAGCATTCAGCAGAGCACAAAGTCATGCACTAAAAGGAGAGCCATGGATTTTGGTAAACTGAGTACCTGCAAGCAAGAAAACTGCAAAACTAACAGAACATGTCCTTTGCTTACTTTGTTTGCTGACTTCTCTGGTGTTTTCACTGTCAGGTCAACTTGCTTTCCTTTCTTTGAAGGGGTTCTCTTTATTTTTGGTGAATGAAACTTGCCCTTCAACTTCATAGTGAACGAGGAGAGATGGGAACGCTCAGAATCTAGAAAGACACAGAAATGCATTACTAGGTTAGGGTAAAGTTGTTGAAACAAGGGAAGTTGTATTACAGCATTATCTGGAAGACCAACCCATGAAAAACATTGCAAGCATGTAAATTTATTGAGTGGAACAGGATAAAAAAAGATAATCATGGCTCTCTATTATGTTTCCAACTGCAATAGCCCCATCATTTCCTGCTTCCCCTTGGAGCCAGCAATGCTGCAGTGCAAAGGCAGGAACAGTAGGATTGTGATTGCTCTGTACCTTGGAGAGAAAAGGAAAAACACCTCTCTCAAAAGCACTTCTCTCCAGCACATCCCAAAGCACTTTACAAAGGAGGTAATCAGCGTCCCTCTTTTGCAGAGAGAGGAGTAACTGAGTCAAGGGGATGAAGTGACCTGTTCACAGACCTCAGGCAGAGCAGAGGTCCTGCTTGTGACTTGGCTGGGAGTCAGTAGCCACTGTGGGTGTGCAGGCAGGGTTCTGCCTGGTACCCAGCATTGGTGCCTGCTCCAGGGGAGGAAAACACATTCCGACGTGATGCCTTTCCTAGGCTGCTGATCTCTACCCACTCTGTAGCATGGCCTTTGAAGGTGGCTCCATGGGTAATGTGAACAAAAATGCCATCCTCTGTCATTCACAATGGGTTTCATGTGCTGGCAAATCAGAGAACAGAGGAACCACTTCAATACTGGGGCATCTTCGAAGAAGTTTAATTACAAGTTTTAGTTCAGCCCTTTTAAAAATCATGTTTTTATGGGTTTTTTTGAATATCTAACAGCAGAAGTCTCAAAACTTTGCAAACATGCCATATGCACGCTTACTTTTGAAATATATTTTTACCTGTTTAGACATGAAGCTAAATAAAACTAAGCTGCCTTGTAGAAAGCAATTTAGAATGTATTTTGAGCAAAAAGTGCTTTAATAAATGAATTGTTCTCTAGTGACCCAGATAATCCAGCAGGAAATACTGAACTTATCTGTACATTATCAAGAAAAGCAAGCAGTTTTGCTGTAGGTTTCATTTTCCTTGTTGATTATTTGGGAGCTGACTGCACTGGCTGTAATGAGTCCAAATCACACGGTCCCATCCACCAGCACTGCAGCACCTTGTTAGCATGCAGACTGCAAATATAAAAGGCTGCTGAGTCAAATATCACACTGCAGTGCAAAAATGGTCTTCATACTCGGAAATTACCTAACCACAACTCAAAAGAAGGAACTACTTGTGCCTGTCACCCTGAAGAAGCTCACTCCCTCTAAACCTGGTTCTCTCATAGTGTGTTAAGACTCTGCTATTAACACCTTCAGCGGAGCCAAAACTCAGGCTAGTTACATCCTCTAGATCAAAATTTTGCAGGCATCCTATTAAAGCACCAATTATAACCTAGCCTGACTGCAGACCTGTTCTCCATTTACAGGAGTAGATGTTTTTCCAAGTTTTCTTTGTATCACAAAGTCCTTTTCAATGCCCTGAGGAGGGAGGCACTAAAAACCTTGGTCACTGCAGATAAAGCCAGACGTATCAGTTGGCCTCTGAAGCATCGCTCATAGCAGCTGGCACCCTAACTTAGCAACAATTTACGTCACAGCTTCACATTCATCAGGGGATCTCCAAACCTGTAAAACCTTCCTGGCTCCACAGGGTGCTGAAGGTCACCACTGAACTCAGCTCCTAGCTGTTGTGATAATGCCCTTGCACTCCCATCCCACCCAAAAGTTTGTATTTATTTCATACACCATATAAGAATCTCTAACTGACGCATACACATGCCTGCCAAAAGAAGTCATGGCTCTGAATGTACTTTTTTCAAGAACTGGCAAGTAATTACAATAATCAACCTAGAGGGAAATAAATAATGGTAACAGCAACAAATTGCATCTGGCTCCTCCACACAGCGAGATCCAAACTGCCTGTCTGAGTAAGCAAATGTTCAATACCTACAGAACCCTTGGCTGCTTGTAGTGATAACTTTGCTTTGTAGGGACAAGAAATTTGGAAGGGAGAAAGATTTCAGACAACTACAATTTCCTTTTCTCCTTCCCACCAGACATCTCTATGCACCTTTATGGAGCAAGCATACAAACAGATGAACCAATCTCTAAAAGATGATGTCTTGTTGGTGGAGAAGGTTTCTCTGCTGCTGACAGTGGATTCTCTTCACCACCACCACCACCACCAGCCTAACCACTTTGCTCTCCTCACCCTTCTGCCCATCAAACACTGAATCATTTGCACATCACGCTCCGAGGGACAGTCCTGCAGAGCGAGGACAGGGGCAAGTGGCCAGAGCAGAATAGGAACTTCTTAAAATAGTACTAACAAAGTAAACCAGCTGACACTTGCAAAAATAATAATCGCTGTTTGAACCACCCTGCTTTGAAGATCACAAATCAATGCAGCTCTTTACTGCCATGTCTTTCCATCTACAACAGGCATTTTCCAGAGCTCATCTGCTCATAAGTTTCTGATGCATCTGCAGTTAAATAAATGAGTCACAAACCAACATTCTCTCACACTCAATTACACTTAGCACTTAAAATAGCACTCTTCTTGTTCCAAGCACAGTACAACGTATCTTTTAAACAGTTAGGCCTTCACCTTACTCTGCAGATGGGAAGCAGGCACAATGGTGAAGCAAGCTGCCTCAACAGAGCAGAAGGTGAATCAGTGACTCCAGCAACTCCATCACCGTGTAGGCACTCCTCCCTCTCCCCACATTCACCAATCAAGCACTGCAGCTACTGTGATTATTTCCAGTGAATGCCAATAGACATTATTCAGCATGATGGGCTTTAGGGTTTCAGGCAGATTCATCATTCAAGCATTATAAACAGAATTCCGTTAAAAGAGAAGTTGCACCTAAATATTCTGACTCAGAGGTGCAGGTTATCTAGGCTTCTGCAGATGAAGGCTGAAACTCCCCTGTAAAAAGCACAGCTAAGCAAGACTTCCTAGGCTGGTTATCATAGCACTGGTCTGCTTTGAAAGAGTCACTTTCTTTATGCTATATCCTAAATTAAATATCTAACATGTCCTGTGTCTGTCCAGTTTAAAAGTCCAAACAGCATAGCATGCCTTTATAGATCAAGTGATTTGATAATGTACCAAGAGAAGCAGAAACCAGAGACATGGCAGTGCTCAAACTGCTTCTCGCATCTCTCTGCATCCTCCTACCTGCTGACAGTAACCAAATCCCTTAATGCAGCATTGAGGTTGTTCCTGAGCTTGGTACTCTGCCCACTGGAACATATTCTATCACATTACCATCACCTCATATTGATGAATAACAAGTCATATTAACTGAAGACTCGGCACCAGCCTTCTGAACCCCTCCTCCATTCTGCTGCACAAGAGGTGGGCACCATGTACTTCTACAGTGTCCAAAGACTTAGAAGATGAATGGGAAAAATGGTAATAAACTTGATGGAGTGATTTCAACTGGAAGGACAAGACTTGAAACTGTTCTGTTTCAAAGGAACTGCTGACTTTCTGTTCCCTTGTATTTCATCTGTCTGGATGAAATACAGGCTGCGCACAACTGGGAAAAATTAAATCCCTTCAAAATTACTTTACTATGGATTTGAGTGTCTTGATTTCTGACTAAGTTTTTGTATGTCACTCGTTTCATCGTTAATTCCATCCCCCTATTAATGAGGCTCTCACACTGTCGCACTTGAGTGCGCTCCAGCTGTTGAGTCACGGGCTCACTCAGCTCTCAGGCTCGTCTCCCCGGCCCGCATGCGTCTGGGCTCCGACCACACACACAACAGGAGAAAGCTCACATTACGTGCCTGCTCCAAGCAGCCCCGCTGTCAGAGGGTTTTTTCAGCACCCACTGAGCCCCTCGAGCCCCCTGGGCTGGGGAGGCCATGGCCGGCTGGGAGCCACCTCATCCCGTGGCAGCTCCGCCAGCTCCAGCAAAGCCATGCTGCCTGCCAGTTTGCTGACAGAAAGCTAAATCTGGTGAGGAAAGCACTGCAGATTTTAAACGACAGCGGATTAAGAGGCACAAGGGAAGGCAGATAAATCAGCTTATGTGCTTGTGGGTGAAGAAACTAGGCTGCTTAGGAGAAAGCCGGCAAGTCAAAGCCCAATGTCCACTGCTGCCATAGTCCAATGGTCACTTTCTCCTTGGGTTCAAGGCGAAACACACACACAAACACCCCGGTGAATTCCACCAGCCTAACCCAGACACAAATTACTTCTTTCCTAAAAAACCTAAAGCCTCCATCTCCTCTCACTCCCTATGCATTCACAGACCAAAAGCCTGCAGCTTTAGAGGAGACAAAACCTTAAAAAGGGTTATAGTCCATTTTCCAGCTTGAACTGACTCTTGCAGCTCATCAGAAAGAACGAAATGGAACCTAAAATTCTTATCCCACAAATGGTTCCCTTTTTAAAGGCCGTTTGTGTCTCTGTTGGATGCACATATTTAAAACCTATCAGATTAAAAATAACAGCGGACATCTCTCCCCATGTCATAATGAAGCTATTGTGCACATTTTTAATCAACCGCTCCTGCCATTTATGCCAGGAGTCCTTTGAAGGCAGAGGTGACTTATGTAATGAGTTATACAACGATGCCCATTAAAATGGCATTTGTTCCCTTGGGCTCAGCTCCATCATTTGTGGAAGACAAAAGGCAAGTTGCAAAGCTTCAGCTAAACCCTAGCTGACAGGGACTTTAAGAGTTCTGAAGCAAAAAGGAAAAACTAATGAGCTGTAGCTCAAAACAACTTTTCCGCTGAGGATGTCTGTCTGCTGCTGTGATGTGCTACCCAGCGAGAGGCTACAGGGCTGGGGCTACACCTCTGGCTCCTCCAGATCCAATTCTGCTGTCAGAAACACTGGAGAACACTCGATTCAGGATGGACAGATGGGCACATGAGTGAGCTTCCCACGATCATTCCAACACATGCCACAAAGCACAGATCTTTCCAGATTCTCTATGAATATTATGACAATTCCCAACCATCTTCCAACCACCATCTCTCTTTGCCCTGCCCCAAGGGCTGTATCTAATACACACTTGTAAGCGCACAGATCTGCGAGGCCCCTTTGCCCTGGCTAAAGCCTCTGGGCTCTCCTATAATGCAAACATTAAAATAACAGTGATTGACAGAAAATCAAATCCTTGGAGCTTTCCAGAACTGTTGCTCTAACCTGAAACTCAAACAGCCTCTCCCAACAGGCAAGTTCCTCCACAGAAGAGCTGGCAGAGTCCATGCAGGAGAATGCTGTGAAGCTTGCCAGTGGGCTGTGGGCAACAGAAAGCTACCATGGGGGCACTTTAAAAAGCAATTTTTAATAATTTTACGATGGAGGGCATCCCTTTTGTGTGACAAAAGCCTGCCTGTGTGACTATGAGGATGGAGAGGAAGCTTGAGGCTTTCAAGGAGGGTTGAAGGAACGGATGAGGAGAACCCCAGATACATTCTTGGCCCTTTCACACCTGCAATGTGTAACTCAGCTCCAGCATTACTCAGCAAACAGCCTTCTGCTACATTTCACGCCCTCCTTCTCCAGAAGTCCTGGGGATGTTTAGAAGTCTAAAACCGCTGATAAGCAGCACTTGTGTGGTGCTGTATGTTCTCAAAAGGATGAACTAGGATCCTGAATATGGAAGAGACAGAATGTGACAGAGCAGAATTAAAATATCCTATTTAAACATCTGAACGCATCACTCGTGCTACAGCAGCATCAGACCTACCGCTTTCATCTCCCCAAGTTCACTTTTCTCAACTTTGCCATTACTGCCACAGATTGAAGAAAAAAATTAAATTATTATTTAGAGATAAAAAAAGAGCCGGTGAGGGATTCAGAAAGGGAAAAATAAAGAAGAAGAAAAAAAGGGAGGGTCCGGTATCAATCAGGAAGTTTGCCCACCCTAACCTTTGTACCTTAGGTGGAGCTGTTTGTAAGCTGCTCCAAGTCCCTCTCCTGGGAATCCGATTGCTAGGAGAGCCGCCAGGTTTGAGAGCAAAACGTCGGAGGAAGGGCAGCCCGAGAATCAAACAATCGTTCTTGAGCCCTAAAGAAACTTTTCCTTTAACATCACGTCACCTTGGAAGCAGCCAGCATTTGGGAGCGGAAAGACCAACTGCCCTTTTTCTCTTTTGGCAACATTACAGTGAATGAGCATAAACCAGCGAGCATTAATGATGTGCAATGACAGCACACAAACTTCTATGGAAAAGGGAGGCTCAGTTCCCTCTCAGCTGGCCAGGCAATGCTCACTGACTCACAGGCTTCATTATTTTTTATGCCGCCCTCTGGGGCCTCCAGAGGAAGCAAAACATTTTTATTTGTCAGAGAGCACATTTTTATTTTATTTATTTTTTTTTTCTTTCTAAGCAACTATGAATGAGGCATCTCCAGCTGCAGCAATCTCACTGGAAAGAGCTCACAGTGTTTGCGAGGGAATTGGGAGGCACAGAGGGCAACTTATCAATTCAGCCACGTCTCCCGACTGTAGCAAAAAGGATTGGGTCAGGCAACAGCGTTAATTTTATGGTGCATTAGTACTGCAGCTCTTCTTCCTTTCAGCTTCATAGTCAGAAGCAAATCTGCAGGCTGTGAGGAAGTGAAGATGCACCAGATGAAGCAGCAAGTTCAGAGCAGCTGATCCGGTTCCCTCCTAGTCCTCCTTTAACCTGGAGTATTTCAGAAGAAATCTCCTTGCATGAAGACACATAAAGAATCTTCTGGCTGCTGAAAACTGCAGCAATGCCACCCACCCAATTTAATAGAAATAAAGGAAGAAGGTACAATTAACTGAACAAGGAGGGATTTCAGAACTTTACTACCCACGTTCAGTTTCCTCCAGCACACCAAAGATGGCTTTGAGACTTCTTTTTGAAAAACACACCATGATTTATTGACAGGCATCAGACAGGGCTTTTGCTCTATCTGAAGAAAAGCCACCCCAGCAGATTGGTCCCATGTCAACGCACAAGCAGAAACGTTGCCATTTACCAAATCACTAACAAACCTTTGTGGAGCATCTGGTGAATCTCTCTCTGGTAATTTCCCATTTAAGTACTGATTTTGTACAGCCCTGCAAGCCCAAGAGAACTAATGGGATTACAACACTGGTAACATGACTTGTAACTCCCCCTGTGCCAGCAACACTAAAACAACAAGAGAGTCAAGTAGCCTCCAACATCAACATGACTGCTGTGGGCCATGCTCACCCTGCTCTACACATAAAAACCACCAAGGCTGTTAACTAAACATTTAATTTTAAATGGAAAAAGAAAACCCAGCTACAAGGCACAGCCTCTGTGTTACTTCAGCAAACAGCTCCGAGCACAGAAATCGCAAGGGTTGAGAGGAATCTCTTGAAGTTCTCTGTTCACCAAACATGACTTAATATGGGGTCTGTGGGCATCCCCACTTGCCTAATGTCTTTATGAGGGTATGGTCATGACAGTGATTCAGACACCTAAAAATAAAGCCCTGCAGGCACAAGTATGCATGCACACTACCTGAGTCACTCTGGGCTGTGGGGAGCATGCGAGCCAAAGCTAATTCATTTCATTCACACTGCTGCCATGGCCAGGCAAAAGGCCTCGTTGCTGAGCTCCACTTAAACTCTTTCTCCCCTCCTCTCATTTCACTCCAGTGCATTCAGACTCTTTGCACACCAAAAAACCTTTGCTAGACTTGGGTTGCAGTCGTACGGATGTCAGCTCTGAAACTCAGACCTGAAAGATTATAACCCGATGTTGCTGAAGCTGTTTATCCATCTCCAAGGTGACAGAATGTCGTCACTGCCACTCTGCAGGGCGGCAAGCAGAAACACATTATTTTAGACGCTTTAGGGAAAAGCCTAATTGCTCACAACCTGCCCACAGGTTCACCAGCTGAAAAACAAGGTTGTAAATGAAGAGTCTTGACTCTGCATCTGCCCCACAGCACCAGTTTTGAATGGGAACAACTCATCCCTCTTTTGTCCTCAGAGAGTAACCTCAGCTCTCATTCATTAGGCAATGGAAAAAAAAGAGATGCTGGCTCGGATCTGCCTGACACAATTTCCATTTGCTTTGGCCATTACTAATTATAGCCATCTTTATTTCTGACCTCTGATTACAGACTCTTTGCACATTCAGACTGAACTGCAAAGCTAACCCTTCTTTTCCAGTAGGACTGGGAGGAACCTTATACCCTGCCCAAAAGCCACCGCCTACAGTCCTCCGAGCTTAGCACAAGAAATAAGATCAAAACATGGAAAGCATTTGCTTAAACATGCTCAATTTTAGTTCCTTCTTTAGCAAGTGCCATAGATTAAGGGCAACAGTCCAGGTGAGAGTGTGATGTAAGCTCTTTTCCATGCATGTTAAGAGATGAGCTAACTACTCTGCAAGAAGCCTCATTTTTCACTGTTCTGACTAGCACCGTGTCCTCGGGGCTCAGATGCTGAAAAGCAGATATTCAGTACGGTAAGATTAAACATGTCTGCACAACTCCAGTGCACCATGCTGGGGGCTCACATCTCTGCAAGAGAAAGGAAAATGCCTTTCAGGAACCAGGCTAGCACCATCTCCTAGACAGGCACTGCAATACCAGAGTAAATGGCCCAAATCTCCCCTCATCAACAAGCCAAGGGATCACAGGAGGACTATGCAAATCACTAAACTTTGAAGTGTTACTACAGTGTTGCCCCAAAGGCCGAGTCTCTATCTGCACATACACAGACAAACATGTGCAGTGATACAGCAGCACCGCAGGTACAACATGTTTGATGTAATCGGGGCAGAAGTTGCTGTCACATAATTGTTCTGCTGCTTACCTAAAGGGTTAAGAAGCTGCAGCCTGTAACCCCAGTTCCATACCCTACTCCATACCTGGTAGGATCTGCAACCAAAACACCAGTTTTATTGCCTGCCTACAGGCAGGAGGAAATTTAAGTCTTCTATAAGCACACTTTGAAACATCAGTGCCTCCAGCTAGGGGAAACAGAGATGTTAATTGAACTGAACAACCCAGGAGGGAGAGGAAACACTAGCCCTTGTCTTTGTTAGTTTAGGATTAGCACACCCCTATACCATCATGGCAGGAAACATCAGGGAGCTCACGGAGTCTAAGTGAGACATCTATCTTTTATTCCACTGCACATAAACACTAAAAGTTACTTTAGCAGTAAACAATTATCTGTGATAACTCTCTGTTTTATCATGTCTCTTCATGCCTGACTTAAAACCTCCTGGTTACATCGCTCCTGCAGGCACACTGCTACAAACAGCCATCTTCTCAGCAAATTCTAACTTTAAAATAAACAAAAAAGTCTTAAAAAAAAAAAAAAAGATATAGGACAATAAACTTCTACAGAAACAAACCCTAACAGATCTGTACAGGCATTGGCAGAAACACAGTGGGAATCTGAAGAGATCCATGCTAACACAACTGAGCCTACTGAAGACCCGAGGCTTCAGGAGCATGGAAGCAGTCACTAAAATTTTACCTGTTAATGTAATCCTGAAGAAAAACTTGCTATTCCCCAGCTATTTCAGAATATTACGTAGCCCAATGCAGTGACAAGCTTGGAAACCCACCTAAAGGGATAGCTGAGCCTCATTTCTGTGGAGCTTGTTTCTCTGCTGGCACACGTTATTTCTCATATCACCCTGGCTATCTGTATTGAAACAGTTACTATTATCTTTTATGGAAATTACCAAAAGTGGGCCTTACTAAGAATCATTTTCTGCTTTTTAATGAGCTTCCAGTTTATTGATACAAGAAGTTTGCCTACAGTTCAAGAAGAAACAAATTTAACATCAGGATAGCTGAAGGGAGCTAAGCTGAGACTGTATTTTACTGAAAAAAAAAAAAAGGTGACTTATCTCAGCATCTCTTTAAAATTCTGCTGAAATGATTCAGTTATCAGCAAATAAATCTTGGTGAATTAACAGCCACTGTGAGTGAGGTTTTACAAACAGGCCATCTTCTTACCGTACCACACATCCCATGCCGAACATGGCATCTTTTGCAGAAGCGAGACCTTGCCCAAGAGCCACCCATACCTGCCAGGGAGGAACAGGGATGCATCCAATGACCACAACCCACTCAGCTGGAAAAAGCATGTTTTAAAACCCTGTGCCCAGATTCTGTGGCAGCAAGACCTTAAGATTCTATAAATAATTTGGTACAGTATTTATATTTAATTTGGTTTTGACAAAGCAGCAAAACCACAACTGCCAAAGCTACTGAAGTCTCTGCAACACAGCGTGTGTCTGTGTGGCCATCCTGCCATCCAGCCCTGATAGGTGAATCAATACTAATTTTAGTTTGTGGTACATTGAGCAATACTTTGGGAGATCAGGAGATCTATATGGAAAACAGAAACTCCTCTGTAAGGAGAAACTTCAGCTCCATGAGGTCTCAAGACATGCGGTGCTGGGTCTGGCAGCCCCAGGAGGGCTGTGGGTCAGGTCAGGCTACTCTCCATCACGTCCAGGGAGCACTGCCTGCTCTGTCAGGCTAAGCCCAGTGCTTTGGCAGAGCTTCAGGGTGATTAACTTTATGGTCTTTCACTGCAAAAACCATTCAATAACCTACTGATTTCTGCAGAGGATTTAGTATGTCATGGCAGTTGGATTCAGAAGGACATAAAGACAGGTTTATAAAAATACCTTTGGTGCCATTATTACACAGATAAATACCTCCCAGACCTTCTGTGCTTAGTTATCAACTGGTAATGAACACCCCAGCCCACGGCACAAGCTTCATCCCTGTTGGATTTTGATTCTTTAACTGGGTCCAGCCAATGTCTCAAAAAGATTATGCTGCAGTAAAGCAGGGAGAACCGCTGTAAGCCAGCTTTCAACTAATAAACCCCCACCTCTAACATTGCAAACACAGAACTGATTTTGTACATCCAATCTGTGTTTATTAATATTATTAATATTGCTTTACAGTGTAAGAAGCATGTAGTGCTAAGCTTTGTGGCAGCCTAGTTAAAAAACAGGGCTTTGTAATTGCTATCTTGTATCACAAGATAAAACCCACTTATGCCTAGGAGAGTATGTGTCTGAGACTGCAAAAGGGAGGGGGCAGACCGGTGGTCCCACAGACCTTTTTATTTTCCCTACTCTTATCTGAATGCTCATGGGGGTAGTGTGTAGGAAGAAAAAAAGGAGGAAGAAGAGGAGATGTTGGATAGGGTGCTGCTGGATAGAAACAACTGTGTTTTGTGGGAGGGGGTCGGGAGGAGCTGAACACTGCAGCCATTCACTGCAGGACCTCCCCAAACATCTGCTTCCCACAAGGAGCACTCGCCTGCCATGACTTCACAAGATTTCCAACCACAGGATGGACTTCATTTATTTTAGCATATGTTTTGGGGAAACATGCCTTTCCTTTCTACCCTTTTTACAAATTGACACAACAAATCCAATTTGCCCCCTCCCCAAACTCTCACACACACACACATTTCTCTCCTCCTGTGTGCTCATGGACTCCACTCTGAAACTCAGCAAATAAACTCTCAGCTGCATCTACTGCTGATTTCTGTAGAAGATCGACAGATGGAAGATACTGCTCTTGCTTCATTTTTGGCAATCCAGGAAGGTGAATACACTGAACATGTCACCATTCTTCACCAGCCTGAAAACCAGCTATGGATCTGTTACAACAAAAGCAAAACTTTTAGATGCCTCAAACAAATCTTGGAAAACACATTTGACTTTGGAAAACCAACTTCATTAAAATGTATCCAGAGCCCTGAATTTCTCTGCAGAAGGTTCCTACAGTCTATATGACTTTAAACATTAAGCATTTCCATGATCATCCCCATACTGCACACAAGCCATAGGTCCAAAACACACATAATGAAAGATGTTTCCAAGAGGGATTCAAATCCCATATAAAAGAGAATTAAAAATATACATGGAAAATACTTCAATACTTCAAGCACAGTCAAGGTAGTTTGCCATTTGTTGGCAGAGCAGGTGAAGAGGTGAGCTGGTTTGCTGGCAGCTGTATGTATCTATACTTTCAGGATGATCACTTGGAACTATAATATGCCAGTAATTTATCATGATAAAATGTAGCCAAATTCAAAGCCACAAGAACCTTATAGCTCAGACTTCATACAATAAAAGAGGGCTTTTCTATCCAGGAAAGTTAACTGAAATCAAGGTGAAGGATGGAAACACACACAGTATTCCCAATTAACTACCTACATGGTTTTACTTTGGAGTAAGACTGTCCACTTGTAAAATGGATTTAGCTAATTAAAAGCCAAATTGGCAATAGAGAAATACTTAGTGACAATTCTCATCTATCTGTTTCTTTGGCAAAATCCAGCTTTGTTGAGCAGAGGTGGATGACAAACCTCCATGGAGAAGATTTTTCTCAGAGTCACTCTCCCTGCAATCCAGTGGCCTGTTCTCAATACTGTTTGCACTCCAGTTGATAGGAGTGGTTTTGTTTTGTAATTTTTCTTTCTTTAAAGGACAATTCTGTGGTTCTAAAAGGAATCAGGAAAGCAGAGGAATTAAACATGGTCCTTCAACAACATAACCCCAAACTTTTCCACTGTTAAACAGCATTCCTGTTTTGTGCTCTCCCATTAGGAATGGGGTCTGCCTTTACAAAACAACCCAACAAAGGAACCAGCTCCACTGAAATACTTTGTCACTCATGAACCCAGTGGAAGGAAAGTCAACTTTTGACCCAGCAGCACAGCTCTAGGCTTAAATTTAGACAATAATTTAAACAAAGCCTATCCTAGCACCAAACATGCATCTAGTTTTAACATAGGAATATGCAGAATGCTTCTTTTGCCCCTTTCATGTCAAAACTGCCACCTCCGTGCCTCTGAAATGTCTGTGTGATGGGTTTTCATTTTACACAGCCTGAAATTCATGGCACAAATGGATAAGAGGTGGGGATTCAAAACAAGTGACACTTGCCATCAGTCACATGAAAAATTAATGCACAACAGACACAAAAACATGTCAATATTGGCAGAGGACCTACCTGGATGACGGCAGCTCAATTCTTGATGTCACCATGAGTGACATTAAAGGACAAAACGGACTAACTGTGATCCTGAAGCCACACAATATTCCTATAATCGGCTTGAAATGCAGTGCCAGTCACCAGCCAGCAGATAGTAAACACTGTGGCAAAGCTGTCCAAGCAATTATCAGGTCACTGTGAAAGAAATTACTAATATTCACAGCAAATGACCCAGCACAGCCAATCTCACCACCCCTAGGAAGCTCTCCAGATATAACAGGATGAACGTGTACAGTCGCTTTCAACATTTCAAAGTAAGAAACCACTCCCTCATATTGTTAATTGCCTACCACATATCAAGATAGAGAGGGATTGGGAGTCTCCAACCCATAACCAGTAATCCTCCCATTAATTTTCTAACATTAAGTCTACCAGGCTACTTTATAAAACTGATAGCCAAACCAGAGCCCCGTAATGTGATGATCTGTTTTTTGCTTGGAGGGAAAAAAAAAAAAAGTAATACAGTTTTCATCCATAATACCCATAAATCACTTTATTTAGAGATTACAGCTTGGGGACTCAGGGCCAATCTAGTGATAGGATTTCTCTTCTGTTCGTACCATGTCAGCATCTGCTCTCTTCATGTGAAAAGAAAAAGCTGCTTGAGCACGACAGAACTTCACAGCCTGAACCACTCACATCCCAAAGGCTGCCTAGTTCAGTTAGTTACAAGCACTCCATGTTTTGCATTTCCTACCATGTTACTATTGAAAGTGTTGAGCTGAATATATGGTAACATTGACTGGTAGACGTCTTGTCCAACTTCAGACAAATATAAACCACTTTTTTGTTTGAAAAGCTTTAAGTTAAATGCTCCAAGGCTTCCTTCAGAAAGCAATCGTGCAGCAAAACGATGGGCATACAAGGTAAACACCAGCAAAGACAGAAATACATCCTCCTCTCTCTAGACATGTTGCCACTGATCAGCTACACTGTGGTAGACATGGCTTGTTAAAGGATTTTCACATACCCAAGGATCCAAGCTTAGCAGTGATTTTTTTTATATATATAAACATTTGACTCCTGGGTATATATAGCTCTGATTGTCCTGAATTACTGTATCAAGAAACAGTCATCTCCAAGGTAAAAGGTAACAGACAATCACGAGAAAAATCACAACAGGAAGAAGAGAAATTATATTCCAAATATGAGAGCGAATGAGACCACTTTGAAAGCATGCCAGGGGCTATACAGAGCCCACTTATTGCAGATAAGGCTTCAGATTGAATTTTGGAGGTCTAATCTGAAATACAGAGTCGTAATATTCCTGAGGGTAAACAGCACCAGAGAGCATCAGCATTGCAGGAGGACACTGCTTCTACCAAATTACCATCACTCTTACTTGAAATCACATCTTCTGGTTGCATGTTAACACACCAACCTTGTACTATCTTAACCTCAGTCTATCATTTTACCTCTACAGAAGCACAGGACTGAAAGGGAATTCCAGAGTTCAGGCTCATTCTCTTCCTGGATCATAAAAAAACATAGTATAAATCATATCATGAGAAAGGTCACCCACTGGGACTTGATGCAAAACAAGGAAAAACAAGGAAACCAAACAGTGAAACTAAACAAACAAGGAAAATCCTTAAAACAAGGAAGGAAAATCTTTGAAATCACCAGTCCATCCACTTTGTTAATTCACAATGATCTTGAGTGTTACAGCTCGTTCTGAATTTTCCTCAAAGTATGTGTTGTTTTATTTAAAAAATATGACCTACATTTTAATTTCTGAGTAAGAGCACAGATGCACACAATGCTTTGCATGTTAAATATGTGGCTTTATAGGGGCTTGAATTTCACATGTACCCATTATTTCAACGGTAAATCTGTTCTGACATTGCTTATTGTTGCAGGATCTAAAAAATATGGAGACCCAGAGTGTGCCTACCATGGGAGCTTTGATAGCAAACAGGCTATCTACAGAGAGGCTCAACAGACCTGAAGGAAAAAAGAGGCTGAACAGACATCAGTCAGACCCTTTTAAATCAGACTGAAAAGCTTTGCTCTAGAGAGGGGCTTCAATCTCTCCCATCCACATTCCCATCGCTCATGCTGCTTTCTTAATTAGCAGCAAGTGGACAACAGCTGTCAGTAGCCTGGAGGCCAGCAAGTTATCAGCAAAAAAGGGCTTGTGTTAAGGAGAGAGACATGGGGCAGCCACAGAACCCGTCTGTTAAATGCATGAGTGGTCCATACGCGCCAGAGATCCAGCCGCAGCCTCAATGGCATGCTAACACACAGCCTGACACTGACACTGAGAGGATGCTCTTCCTGCTGGCTTTAGTCTGGTTGCTTTAACATATGACTAACTGCAATTCAATTTTTATTTTTTAATTTTTTTTTAAGTATTCCCATAACAGGAAAATTTAAACTGAGAATAGAAGGAAATGGGAAGGTCATCCTACTGTCTGGATGGAAATAGATGAGAGTTAGTTCAAAGGCACGGCCTTAATAAAGTCTTTAAGGCTGTTCCTGAAGTTTTAAGCATAAAAGTTGAAGTACAGGAGAGAGGGAGGGAGAAAAAAGATGTTTTACTACAATCAGCAGAGAGAAACTATAGCAGAAAATATAAACTTAGTCAGAGACAACTAGAAACCGTAACCTCAAATAGGGTGAGAGAAGACAACTCCACTTGGGTATTATCATTTGTGTGTTAAAAAACTGTGAGTCATTTGCGTATGACCTTCTTGTGCCACATATTACACTAATTAGAAATCTGTCCTAAAGAAGCGATACCCTCTGGTCAGGCGATGTGCTTACCTGACAACACAACTGCCTGACTCTCTGGATGATCATGAGTCTCTGGATGATCAAGAAATAAAATAATTGCTTCCCTCTTGCATGTCCTCATTACTGACATTTGTGGCAGTGGAAGCACTCAATGCAACTGTAAGCAATAAAAAGTGTTACTAAAATTTCCTACTGCCCATTTGTTAATGAAAAATTGACATTACCCTAACTTCAACTTCTTGAAAAAAGCTAGGCTTCTTTGAAATCTGGCTTTAACCTTCCCAGAAAGCACAGATTTGGAGCAGTTTTCTCAGGCCTGTCTGGCAGGCTGCAATTCTAAATATATACCAGCTTTCAGAGCTTGAACCTACACAAGGGAAGCTGGGCTTAAGATGGAAGCATTTCCCCAAGCTGCCAGTAGACTAGCAACACATTTAAAAACCCTCATCAAATTAAGTGCTTAATTACAACTCAGACTTTGAGACTCTGGAAATTAGGATAATCTTCTGGGAAATTTATTGGTCTCCCACAAAAGAAATTGCAACATACAAGCCAAAAAAAGCACAGAGCATGGAGAACGTTAGCCCATCAAATCACACCTTGTACTAGATACCTCACCCTAATTCCTGGAGAATATAAAGTGAGATCTGCAACTTACAGATTCTTGAGCCTCTGTAAGTGATTGGGATCAACATAACCAGGAGGCTAAATCACCAACAGTAATCTCATGTAAAATGTTGAGAAGTGTTTGCTGAGAAGAGCTGATGGAAAGCTAGCCGTGCATGGACCTTCTCACACTTACCGTGGGGAATGTACTGGAGACAGGGTCACAAAAGGCATCTCTTGAAGAAGGTCTCAGAATTGCCATTCACACAGCCACCTATATTTCACCAGCAAACTGACCAGCCAGCCCGCTCCGTTCCTCTAGGTGGCATGCTCTGTGCACACAATATCACCTGCAGCTTCCCACAAATGGAGAGATGCCACCACGACACAGCATTGTCTTCCACTCCCACCACCCACTGAGACCTCAAATGCCTTAAAAACTCAAACTAACAGTCCATTCACAGGGTACGTAAGTCTGAGAAGCCCTTAGAAGCTTATGAAGAAGTTGACATCATCTGATCAAAGTAACAAGTTCAACCATGCCAGTAAATGAAACAAGGGCAGCTATTCTCACGTCACCAGTCAGCACTTCCCATCACCACCCCTCACGAAGTCAAAAGTACAGAATAAACGTGTGTACAACACTCTAAAAAAGCAAAGGTGTAGATAAACACTAACATTACATATTTTCCTTTTTGATTCATGAAATTATTCAATCAAGGGAAATTGAATCTTGTTCTCAAAATAAGCCAGAACATCACACATTTCCCGTTGCTCCCACCCTCCTGAGCCATGACCTGAGAATGGCAAGAAAAGCTCTACTGCTTGGTCAAAATGTGTATGTTGACCCTTTGCTGAGCCATATGTACTGCTATTTGCTGGCACATCCCTCTACATCTCCAGGACATCCCTGCTGAATTGAAACCTTGTGACACAGGCTCTCAGACAGGATGCACTACAAGCAACATCGATGTACGTGTCAAAAAATTGTAAGCTAAGAGGAATAAAGGGCAGTGAGAGGTGACAAAGAAGAAATCATATCCTGGTATCAAAGAGAATAAGGAACAATATAAAACAAAAAGCAACTGAAGTGCAGAGCTCAAACGTAACAGGGAAGAAGTGCTGAGGTGCTGAGCTTGGGCTGGAAGTATCTTAAGAGGCTGAGGTAGGAAACTACGACACGGGGTTCACCTGAAAAATGCATCAGCTATATGTGACAGGGTTTTCCCCAGTGTGGTTTATCTTTGCATACTCAGCTTCCAGACAGGTTCATGCCTGAGACACAGGACTTCTCGCTTACCCTTTTTTTAATAGCAAAAGGTCAGTAGATCTGCTACAGTCACCAGTACCCAGGAAGAACCCACTGGAACCCAGTGCCACACCTGGCATCAACCGGGGAGTCTGGGACCAAAATAATAATTGCTTTTTCCAGGAAATTTCAACTACAGAAATGCAATGAAATGTCCACTTAATAAGAATAAACTTTTTGCTGGAAAGCTATGAAAATCTATGCATCACTCTCAACTCTGTAATTAAAAGCCGGTATCAAAAAAGCCCCAAGCTGCTGCTTAGGAAACACAGGACAGGGAGAAAACTTCATTTCAAGCCCATGCCCTGCCTAATACAGGCCTTAGGAAAAACCCAGTCTAAGCAGCTCTGGTGCCACAGTGCTAAGAAATGCTAAAAGCCATGGAGCCAGTTGAGATGCCTATGTAGAGAGATAGAAACTGCTCCATCAACTCAGCAAGGGATAAATCAAATAATTGCGTACCCTGGGGCAAGAGTCTGGGGAGTGTGCAGGCAAGCCTTTACAAATATTAACTAGCCTGAAGTTAACTACCTCTCTGTAAACTATCCAACAGACTTTGATACTGTAAGAACCAGAAACGTTTTCCAATATAAAATTCCATGCAAGTGAAAATATAAAAGCAGTTCCTGATGCAGCTTAACCACACTTTGGTGCCGATGGTTTAAGCTCACATTGCTTCCTACTGATATCAAGGTTTTCACAAGATTTTTCATGTGCCTTACTCATAGTGAACAGCTGCTCTGGCAACTGCTGGAGTCAGCATGGACTTCCTGCCTTGGAATAAAGAGTCATCTACGTATCTCAGCACAGAAAATGATACTCTCTTTAAAACAATTCACGATAAGGTTTATATATGGCTACATGCCACCGACACTCCCTTAAACAATGGTTACACCCTCTATACAGCTAAAACTGAAATAGCTGAAAGGGAAGACATTTTATACAAGTTCCCAGGGTAAACACACATCTGAGAAGCACTGGTCTGGGACCCACATTGTTCTACTAAAAGAATAAATATCTGAGCCCAAGCCATATTTCCCTCACCACCTTCCCAGACTCTCACATGAAAAAAATCCAACTGAGCTTTGCTTTTACACTCCTGGTGCTCTGTAACAGAACAAAATTCAAGCATTTTATAAAATTGTAAAATAAATTAGAAGGGCTGCAGCTTATGATTTACCCTTTTAACAATGCCTTGTAGGACCAGTGAGACTGCTTTCCAGCTATGAAGATTTGAAACCTTTCAATGCTGACTTTACACTGAATATAGATGCTGAGTGATGTGCCTGTAGAGCGAGTCCTCAACCACAGAGATGTCCTCATGTAGCAATGTGGCTTACAATGCCTGCCACAGTGAGCCAGTGTGACAAGACAAACATCATTGTATTAATTGCATCTGTTGATTAACCAGCCCAAGAACAGCCTTGTTTCAATCACAGGCTTTATAAGAGAGTACTGAAATGTTACTCTAAGTGTTGAGATGGATGAGTCAGACGATAAAATACAAAAGCATTTGTAAGGAGACTCTCACTGGAGTAATTTGATAAGCTGCTCAGCTACACAAAATGATGGTCCTTACTGACAGCATACTCATACAGTCCTTACCTTGGTTTTAAGTTTCAGTCTTGTTTTTTGCAAGCTTTCCAGTCAAAGCTGGGCAAGCACACACGTACTGTTACCTTTAAAAAGGTGAAAGATGGGTAGAGATGTGTAAGCAAGCTGAAAATAGTTTAAAAAGTCGTATTAGATAGGAATCCTTCTCACTCAGGGAGTTCACAATGGCTCTCCTCTGTATTTTGGAAGCTTTCCTTGACCTTGTGGAGTGAAAGACCTTTCAAACCAAGAGGTGAATAAAACACTGGGGGCTCAGGGTTTGGACCAGCACGGAAAGCACTGGCCACATGCCACAGGCGAGTCTCGTCTTCCCTTCTCACTCAGCTGACATAGTTTCTGTGCTGCCACGTAAGGTCAGTAGATTCAGGTTACTGAAAGAATGACATTTTGAACCGGGTGTCCCTCTCATATGAAGCCATCTGCAATTCATCCTCTAAAGCTGAGATTATTCATTCTGGGGGAATTATCCACTAATCAGTTTTCATCTCCAAACTAGAGCCTTACACTTGCAGCTAGTCAAGAGCTCAGCCTGGCAGAGGTTTTGGTTCCCTCCACTCTCAACCAGAGGCCTCAGTAACACAGAACAGTCTCCCACAGGGCAGGCCTTAAAACATGTTTTAAAATACATAGGCAGGTCTGCACTAAGGAAACTGGCACCAGTTTACCAGCCAACACCTCACATAGCCAAGATACAAAGGCACAAAGCAAGGCTTCAAGTTATGAATCTCCTTTACTGGCCTGGGCTTTGGCCCTTCATATCCTCCTGCACAGGGAACTGCTGCAACGTGGTTTTGTCCCACCATGAATTTTTGAAATAGGATAAAAACTAAGCAAAATACAATGCACAGTAGGAAAAGGGGAAAGGAATACAGTATTTTCCTCAAAATAGATATGCAGTAGAAGTAGACAGCACTGACTTTTGGCTCCTAAGCACATCTGCTCACTAACCTAGCTATTATTCTGTTCACCACTTGTCACAGTCAAGTGTGAAACTCAAGGGGAGTTACGTGGTCAAGTGAGTCAGTATCTTGGGTTCTGAAAGACCTTCTCCTTTACTCAATACAGCTCATCCTACTACAGCCCTGCCCTGTTCCCACAAAGCATTTCACATCAACTGCTAGTTTTCTGCAAAAGTGGTTTGCCCCTGTTCTGCAGGGGCTTTCAAATAAACACCTTCATGTGCAGTTATCATGCCACCCCCCAAATACAGGTAGGTAAGCTGCCTCCTGCATTTCTCCCAGAAGCCAAGGCAAGTACTGCAGAACTTGCAGTCTGCATCAGTAAACACAGCAGCATAATAATTTTGGTTTCCCTAATTTTCAATTTTGAAGACTATGTAAAAACAAAACAAAACTCAAATAAAACTCAACTGTATATCTCCTGACAAGCAAATTGTTGAACTGGCCAAAGACATATTTTACCCACTGCACAGGAGGAATTCTGGACATTCTTTGGCTTGGATGATTCAGGATAAAGGGCATTTTACAGCTGTTCAACTGAGAATATTTTTGGGAAAGAGAGAAGTTTTTCATTCCCTCTAGCTAATTTAATAAAATCTAAACATCATAGCTTAAAATAATCCTGACAGACAAAGCAGGCCAGACCTTCCTATCCAATACAGTACCACCACGTACTGCATCAAACCTGTTTTGTGTCCTCTCCCTGGGTACAATAGCAGGGATGGAGAAAAAGAAACTATTTACACAGAAGAGCAGAAACCTCTCAACCCAGATCCATTTGTTTTACTCTAAAGTATTGACAGATGAGTAATGAAAACTCAGCTGCAGACACAGGCGCTTCTTCAAGGCAGCATCAGTTAATAAACCTCAACCGCAGCTGCAGAAGTATTAAGGAGTTTAACTAAATGACTCCTTCAAGGGCACAGGATTGCAGGAGGAGCCAGGTTTTGTGCTCTGTGGTTGTCCCAAAGGTTAAGATCACAACGTGCAGGGTTATTTTTCTGGATATGAGAGCTTACAATAACAATTTTATCAAATATGTGCTACTAATATTTCCAGCATGGGGTTTCCCCCCATGATGATATCTGATACTTTGCACAGTATTGTCAAAGAGGAGGGAGGGAGGGAGGGAAGAAGGGATGGAAGGAGGGAAAGAAATTATAATACCAATACCACCACCACTGCACAGCCTGTTAGCTCTCCCCACAGCACTGGTAACACTGCAGATAATGGTGGTGCCAACTCTGGATACCAAACTCTGATCAGGACCTTGATCAACACTCATGTTAACAACCCATGCACACTGGGAGTGATTTCAGAATCAGTTATACTTTCATTTGATGCAGGGATTATTTTTACTTTTTTTAAATTGCCAGTGGAGCTCTAGCAGCCTGGATGACCAATGGCTGTAACCTTAGATGGAATTATTCATACCAGCCCTGTCTATTTAAGAACCTCAAGAATTATCTAAACAATAACATAAGTGATCAGTAACCTTCCCACATTGTTTTTGTTGTTACTATTACACACCTTGTTGTCAGAGACTCACAGGATTTATAGACAGACTGATCTGCCCAGCTGTCAGAAATAATCCTTCTGATCTTTCCTTAGTTTTCTCTTCTTTATCATGTAGACTTCAGCCAGAACAAAAAGTGTGAAAGACACATTTGGCTGGTAATCTGAACACAGGTAATTGTGGTCAACTGCCAGGTAAGCATTTTTTTCCTTAGGCACATATTAAAAAGCCACAACGATCCTGACAACCCCAGGCAACAATGTGGGTTACAGTGGGGTCTGGCCCAAACAATGGTTTTGATCCCTTGGACCTTGATGCTCTCCAGGCTGCCAGCCAAATGGAAGCTTAGAGAAGTTCTCCTGTGTATCACTTGCGGTGTACCTGATGTCTCCAGGGAGCCCTAGAAGCATTACAGTGAAATGTACACCTCAGATTTGAGGTCTAATGAACAAGGCTGTAATTCAGGATAAAACCTATGAGTAAGAGCTGCCAATGCGTATTTACAGAATTTAAACAAGTGCTTTCACCCAAAACAGACAGGAGGAAAACCATCTTTGCTTAAAGATTATCTGGAAGTATACAGACAGGAATGAGAAGCAAATTCTCTCTTTGCCTGGTTTTTAAGGGTTCGTTTGTCCTGCCATTTTTACCAGGATACTCTGGCTTTTGACAGCAACCCACCCACCCTTCACTCCCCTCAACTGACTCCTCTGAGCTGGCCCCAGAAGACACCAAAGCATTTTGCTTTTCTCTGCCATTCCCCATTCCAGGCCAACCAGTTCACAATTCAAGTAGCCTTTGTTCTAGCAGCAAAGAAAAACATTTTTTATCAGTGTTTTTACCTTTCAGTCTGATGCCAAATCATCAGCTGATGGAATGTAGTACCTGGCATCTCCCTAGGCTGAGCAGCACAAGGGAAAGCAAGGAAATTCAACTTTAAAAGCAGGTTTGCTTTAGTGCTGCAAGGAACAGGCATGCCAAAGCAAGAGTGGCAGTGAAGAAATGCCTTCCCCACTTCTGCCTCAACCAAAGATACACCGAGCAGTTGGTTAAATCAATTATTTTGGCTTCACATAACTACAGCATTAAGCAATACCTAAAATTTCTTTGAACACCTTCACAACAGGACAGAAACCTGCCTGGGGATGGGATTCATCTCCCCCAAACTCAGCTGGATAAATGCTAGGCATTAGGGTCTACAATAGTCAGAGTCACCAAGGCTTTTCCTATGATTTCTGGTGAAAGATGGGCATTTCCAAATCACTATAACTACTGTTGGGTCCTTCTGATGACTGCTGGAATCCATGAGGGACTAGGAATTATTCAAACAAACATACATCTATTTCCATGCAGGTGAGGTGCAATTTTGAGCCAGATTTGCAAAACTGACTAATTCTGAGCAGGATATACTCAAATCACCATAAACCTCTCTGTTAGGGATTCACCATACTGTCATAAATGAAAAAGCAAAAGCTTAAGTGGCACAGTCAGCTTTTAATTAACACAAGTGTGCTGGTGCCAGCCGTTTGGTGAGACAATGAGAAGTTTCTAAGCAATAAAGAATTCACATCCACTCATTCTTAGGCCTTGGCTATACATCAAAGTTGCATCAATAAATCCAGCAGAGGTTAAACTAGAGTACCTCTCTGCTTTTCCTTTCTTTTTCATTCAAAATACAGTCAGTTTTATCCCATACCTGTGAATTTTACAGTGCAACATAAATAAGAGACAAGTTTAGACTGACAAAATGCTTACAGAACTGAATGAGCATAAGATCATAACCTTAGTTAAATCATCAAGCAGCAAACTGCATCATCCAGGTCAAACCCAGCTCCCTCCCAACTCCCTTGGCACTCCCTGAACAAGCACCATGAGTATTTGGAAATGACACGTATACCAGTTGACACTGGATGGCCAAACAGAGTTTGACACAGCTACATCTCCCCCTCTGCCATAAAGGGTCTCTTCATTTGTGGTCTCTTCATTTTACTCTGTCTGCTTCAGAAAATGTGCAGAAATTTTTTTAAAACACTGTAATATCAATTCCACTGCAAAGCTTGCCCAAAACTGGCCAATGGGTCCAAGAGTTCTAACAGAGGATGGATGAGCCATCACTATTTCCTCATGAGAAGATGCTACAGATTAAGTAAGAGAGGTAAAAAGCAAGCTTTCCTCTGAGCAGATGTGCCAAGTTATAGGTGAAGACTTAGAGGTTCTTCTTTAAAGGGATACTCTACACCTGACCACCACAAAACTGGCTGTAAACTCATTGTAAACAGTGCACTTTAAATACCATTTCTTATTTTCATTAGAAGATTCTAACAGGGTAGCTCTACAACTTTCCGAAGCGTCTCTCCTGTGAACTATCCAGACTGAGAGAGCAGGAGACAGAAGTGCCACTGCTCCCAGTGACAAAGAGCAAACAGCAATTCACAGAGCAAACAGAAGAACTAAGCTGAAAACAGAGAAACTCCCCACCTCAATCTCTGTCAGCTATATTCCCCCAGGTAATCTCATAAAGATAAAAGATTCCTTAAAAAAACCCCAATTTTAAAAAAGGTCATGTGAATCTCCAAAGCACAACATTTTGGGGTACTGCAAATTTCTCCCACACAGTAGCCCTGAAGATGCAATTCCAAGCAGTAGAAGAGTAAACTCACCCCTGCACCACTCTTAGACCATGCTCCACCAAAAATCTCACATAAGACTTCACTTACGGTTTCATCTGACCTTTGCAAGGGTATTTATACAGATAAACCACGTCCTCCACAAACCAGTGCTCTACATTTCCTGGAAGACCCTGCAAATTCATAGATGAGCTCTAACTAAACCAGTCAGTAGACCTCCCTAGTCCCTCAAGCCTATTATTCTTGTATATAATTCATTTTAAAGATTCTTGTAATTAGAAAAGCAGAAATGATACACTTTTAAAAAATTAAGATTAAAAAAATAAGTCCAGATAGGAATGTTTTATTTCCTTGGACAGATCACTCCCCATAGTGAAATGCAAGGTCACTTTGTTAGGCAAAAAGCAGATGGGAACCACCTGTACTTTTCCTCCCCGTACTCAAACTGACAAACTTGATATAGTGATAGCACAAAAGGAAAGGATGAAATAATCACCTAAGAAAAACTGTGTTTGAATCTGTGTTGTCCTGCTAATTGAAGCCCACCCTCGGCTGGATTCACTGAGATCTGCTATCTGAGTTGGTAGGAATGTACTATACAACCAGAACTACTATATTGATTTCCCTGGGTGCCCTTCATTACATGCTGTTTGGTTCGTAAAGGAAACTTTCTAAATATGGAATCAATTCCTGAGGCTATTTTACCACCTCTTGGGCAGTATGGACAGGACAGACTGGCAGACTAAAATGCACAATAAGAACCATCAAAAAGTAGGGGATAAATCAACGCACGCTGTACATTGTGAATACACTCCTATTGCTCTCATTTAATTATTAAAAACTACCTGCAAACTACAGCTTAACAGATGTAGAACGACACAGTCAGTCTCTTGGTAAGCATTTTCTTCCTCTAACTTTACCAGCTATGGGTAACTACTTTGATTTTAATCTGCACTGATTTTTCCTTTCTTTCCAGAAGCCTAAAAAGAAAATTCTCATCTATTTTCTTTCAAAACCCATTATTTTTGTACATGTGAGGGATAAAATTAAAGGGCTGGTTTAGAATATAAATGGGACTGGTTCAGTGAATATGTTAAGTATGCAAGAAAAGGACATCCCCACATGAGGCCTTTGAAGAGAAAGAATGAGAGCATGGGAGTGCAAGCAGGCTTTAACCTTTCTCCCTCAGCAGGCCAATGAATCAGTGTGTCCTTAGAGGCACTATTGGCCACACCAAGGTGTTAACTTGAACCACAAAACACACAGCATTTTCATGACACCTGAACGCCTCTACACAAAGCAGCAGAGAACATAATCCAGGTAAAGTGAGATGATGCAAAACTTGTGTTTGACGAATTCAAAGAGCCTCAGCCCCATAATTAAGAAGTCTCTTCATCAGCTGCCACCCATGCTCATTCAACCCTCTCAGGGGTGTGAAAGAGGAATGAAAAAAATGAAGGAAATGTGAAAACAAAATGCTAGCCAAGGCACAGAATCTCCACACGGCTCTTGTCAATTCTCAAATCTCTTAGATTGCTTTCTTCAATACGATAAACCAGAAAGTGAGTAAAGGAGAACCAGTTCTCCCAAATGCCATCGATAGCGTATCTCCCACTCTCTGATACAGACCATCTCTTTCATATATTTGTTTCTCTTCACTTCTTCCTTGGTCTCAACATCAAAATGTTACCTTACCAATTCCAGGGAAGATGAGTTATGGTAGCAACTAAAACAGCAAACAGATTTAACATCAAGAAACTGTTTTAAAGCTGAAGAGCTTCAACTGACTGAGGTATGCAGTGCAAATATAAGCAGACCAATCATCTGATCCATCAACTTCCTCAGATTGCTTCACGTCACGCATGGAGACACCATTTCTCTCTCACATACATGGAATTGTTTCCTCTATCAGGATCAATGTCACACACCACAAGAAGAGATCAGGGATTTTTCAGAGTGGATGGTGTGGGTTAGGTAATGTAGCTGCAGATTTGTCAGGCTGCAGTAACGTGAATAGCAGAACTGAGAACATTCCTTTGGCAGCACGCCCCAACCTGCAGGATTCCTGCAGCTTTTCTGGATTGCTGAAATTCATCTTCTGTCTCTTTGCCTTGGAACAGGCTCCTGTGAAAGCTGCTGGGAGCCTCCTCCTTGCCCGCTTTCCCTTTTTGTCATCCGTCTGTCTTTCCCTATCTGCTCTACTCGCACACAGCTCAGCCCACCACTTCCTCCTCTTCCGACATCTGTGGGTTGGGCATCCTCTGGCTCCTTTTCTGGTCTTTCCAACTATTCCATCAACATCCCCAGTTATGATGTCCCTTTTTCCTTCTCTGGCCTCCTTTTTATATACCTTGGAGTTCTGGGGCTGCAAACTCAAACTTGCAAAGGAGAATACATTTAGTTTTTCTCCAACCAGCTCTCTCTTTTCCTCTAATCTCTACTAAAGCACCGAGAACAACACGCTGTTCTCCACTACCATCCCCTCATCTCACTGTGTTCCCCAATACTTCAAAACAGCACACTGTAAAAGCCAAGTTTTGGTTATGTAGACAAAACTGACAAATAACTGATATAGTCCTAACTAAGCTAATATTTTTGCAATAGCAACTTGATTTTAATACTCCATCCATACTGTTTCCATGACAATGCCTGAATCCTATAGTTTGCTAGTATTAATGAAGAAATACAGATGTAACACCAAAGCAGAATTGCCCAAATACTCAGGCACTTACAGAACAATATATTTTCAATTGTTTTCAGAGATACAAATCTATTTATTCTGTCACAATTTTGAGAAGCTGAAGGATCATTCTCCATGCACAAGTTTCAAAGTTTCCACAGGAAGAATACAGACTGGAAGGATTAATTTCACTGCTAAGCAACAGTACACAGAGGTCAACAGCTCTGCAAAACTACTGAAGACCCTAAAACTCCAGAGCTCTAATTTCAGCAGAAGAACGTTGGGATGATTTGTCTTGGAAAACCAAGCAAGTTATATCCACTATACGTATCCAAACTACACAAAATGATGGGTGTGGTGAGGAGCAGGAGAGAGGAAGGTGCTATTAAATCACCTTACCTGTAGCTCTGACATGTAATTTGTTGTTTTTAATGTACTACATAGTTTCTGAGTTTTATCTGGCACAAATACAGGAGACGCTCTCTATTGTCTTACCTTTGCTGGGTTACAAGGATCTTCCAAATTAGATGCTATGATAACAAACAATTCCAGCTGTCACCTCTCAGCAGCCCAACTGAGAACTACCTAGACATCTCCTGGAATGCAGAGAATGATCGAGTGCTTGAATTAAATCTGATTAGCCATCAAATGCCTCTGCAAAGGAAAGGCATACCATCTCTCTGGTTTCTTTAAAATAAGGTCTATAAAGTTGACACGTCATGCTCTTCCACTTGCAGTTAAAATGCTGCAAACTTCCAAATCGAATACAGTCCTTTCAAAGGATTTGTAAGTCAACAGCAAACCTCATTTTGCCAATTCTGCCCACAGGCTTTCAACTTTCAAACGAATAAAGGCTCAATGCATGGGTTTTTTTCTAAAAAAAGGAAGACCTGCACCGTTCCCTCACCATACTCTTTCAAATACAGCACAGATGCACCTACAGATATAGTTATTAGAATATCAGCTGAGGCATCAACTGCAATTCAAAACTTCCGAAAAAGATGAATAAAGACCCAAGGAAACCTGAAAAAGCAGTGACAGGTTTCTTCCACTCAAGCAAGAGAGTGCAGCAAGTACAGCCTAAGGGTCCCTTAAAACCAGGGAATGTTCTCTGCACGTGAAGCAAAGACCTAGGTGAGGGGCATATGTGTGATGATCTTGACTGACAGTGAACTGACAGTCATATCTCTGCTTGCCAGCACGTTAGCAAGAGCTAGTTAGAGCACCACATTAAAGTACATAAATAGATAAATAATTAACACCAATAGATATATTTAGGTATTGCAGTTTAAGGAAAACCATTGCTTGCACTTAAAATTAATTCAGTGATTGCTTCCAGTTTCTGCTTTTCCACTAAGGCACAGCCCAGCTGCCTCACATTCCAGTAGACTTCAGCTGTCTTTTTTCTCTGCTCCTTGTCCTCTTCCTTCTTACAACTGCTGTGACCATCCCCATCTTGCAGCAGTTCATCCCGCAGGCTACATTTCTTACACTCCAATCTTAAAGCTGTGCAACACAACACCTGCCAAGCCTACACCGACTCCAAAAAAACACCAAATTTGTGCCATTTTGTAGGAAACACTAAATAGTGATCATCTTGTGCCTCTGTTTTGCCTGTACACAAAACTAGACTGCACTTTTGATGATTTTTAAACAAGTTCCACTAAAATAGACATGCGATATCACTATCCTAGCAGCACCTAGTAGGTAATGAAGCAGGTGCTAAAAGCCCCAGTAAGGAAGAATTGGAATTGTGTTGCCTTTAGGGATGTGAAGTGAGTCTTTAGAAGAATTTAATTTTCAGATTCCAGGACAAAACATTTCACAGAAAATTTTTACTTCAATCGGAAACCACCAGCAGAGCAACACACTGGTCAAGTGCAAAACTTCTGACTCGCAAGCCCTCACTTACACTGCAGAACATGGTACAGTGGTGAATGCACAACCAAACCCAGAGAGAGTTCAGCCAGGTAACACACCTAAGCATACCTGAGACAAAGAGAAACTGTGGAAGAGCGTACAGGTGTGAAAAACACACAGGGTAACATCCAGAGAATGATCCAAGAGGTGATGATAGTTCAAAAATATCCTCCCCAAAAGTTAAGATCCCTGTGAAACTTCACATGAATGAGAAAACATTCACAGATGCACAAATCAGAATCATGTAACCTGGCCATGGAGAAAAACATTCAGTTCCCAAAGATGGGAATAACCTGGCCTCCTGAATTGTTCTTCTATTTTGCCATTAAGAACCAAGTTCTCTTGGGATTACCCGGGATGTTTATACCACCAGTCCTAACAGAGGAGAGACTTCAGAGATGAATTTTCTTATCAGGCTGATGCTTGTGAGTAGAAGGTGAAGACAACAGCATTTTCAGTCTGCTGGGAATAAGTATGTCAGTTGAGTGCTGAGCAGAACAGAGATAACTAACTGTACTCCAGGTAGCTACCGCTTGAAACAGTTATTTCACCCAACATTTAGCAGACAGCTATTGGAAAAGCAAGCTTATATGGGATATGAAAACCCTACAAGAAATTACAAGATTAAGATTGAAAACATCAAGGAGACTAAACGTTCCAAGCCTGGCACCCCTATGTTCTTTGTTTTTAATTAAGGGCATTATTGAATCGACCTGCTTCGTGGAAGAGCTTTTGGTTTAGACCTGATAGTGTTTAACTGCTCCCCCATCCTCCCTGAATTGATGCAAAATAGTTCAGCCCCCTGGAGCACGTAAATCCATCAGGTAAATAAATACAAGAATTCATATATTGCCATGGTAACAGGACACTCAAGCAGAATCCGCGACATTCTCCACTCCTTGGCATACTCATTTTGGCTTCGAGATCAAAACTGTAAGGGTAGCTAGGGTGAGAGCAAGTATCTCCTTAAAGTGAAGAAAGTCACCATTCTTCAGTAAGGAAAAACCAACACTGGACACCCTTGCTTATCTTCAAGTCAGTGGGGGTCCTGCTTCCAAAAACTATCTGGGAGTCTCCTGGCTGGAGCCCAATGGAACAGGCAGTGAAAACGAAATATACCATCTTATTCTGCATGAGCAGACGGCTCCCCTTCGCTCCAAAGCAGTGCTCTGAATTGAGTGACCCTTCTGCCGATTAAAGAACAGTACAGATAGGCTCCAGAGGGAGCCTCGTCTGCTCTTCCTGGATGGTAGGACCGCTCTTCTTCAGGATGGTAGCTGTTATCGCTAATAAGTTATTGGTTTTTATTAAGCGCTGACAAGGTGTTTCATTTAAGGACCCGGGGAGCAGATGTATGTAAGATCTCTAGGGACATAACCCTGTAAGGTAACACTTCTTTTCCCAGCAGCCTGACTAGATGAACACAAGAGTCAAACCAGAGCCCAAGCCAATTCCAAAGCTTGTCAAGATGACTTGTAATCACGCAACAGCCTATTCTATTTACAACATAATGGGTTTTGCGTGCATTTCTGTTCCCATAAGAAAAAAACAAATTCAAATGTACACAAATACACAGACCTTAGACCTCGTAGAGTGTGGTTCATGACTATGTATCCTTTGTTCTGCTACTGTATACTTTCTGACAAATATTATCCCAGAATTGCTGCAGCATTGCAGACTGTTTATTTGGTGACGCTAGGAACCGAACTGTTTGTGTCAATCAGAAGTTCAAACACTCAGAAACACCGATGGAGACTGTACTGTACTGCGCTAAAACAGCTGGCTTCCAGCCCTCCTTCCCCCCCTTTCCCATCTCTTCGCCTCCAGTTTATATTTGGACTGGATTTAATGTCTTTTTTCTTTAAATACCCTTCTTAAAGAAATGAACGTACAAGCAGTTGAAAGAGGACAGTTTCCCAGATTCAGTTTCTCTTGTTCAGCAAATCATCACTACGACATACACCCGCTAGAAAGAATGCCTCCACATCAAGGCTTCACCCATTGCATCTTCAAAACTGTACATTTACAGCACTGACCTGGGGATGGATCCCGCATGATGTCTTGAGTTCTTCAATGGGAGTTGCAAGGTCGGGTCTCTAGGTTGCGCAGCGTATGATTTTTGTATGGTATTTTTGGCCTTTCTGTTCTACTGTTTATGGAACCGCGCTGCGTTTGTGTGTGTCTACAGAGTCATCTTCCAGCGTTTGAACTCTTCACGCTGCTTCGCTGGTGTGGAGTTATATTTACTATTCTCACAGGGTTATTTACTGCACGCGAATAAACAAAACGTGATCACTTATTTATACATCTGTAATTACTGTCTATAGCGCTATCAGCAGTTACTAAAAGCCCAAGCCAAACTCACCCCTAGCATAAACAAGTGGCAATTATTTTAGAGTTGGCCCCAGGTCTATTATGCCACTAACACCACCTTCCTTACTCGGTCACCCGCTTCCCAGACAAACAATTGCAGCGATATACCAGTAAGCACAGACATAGCCAGAACCCCAAAGCAAAGCGTTATGTTGCGATTCTATGTATGGTTTTGTGCATCAGATTAACCTGGTGATATTTCTGGAATAACATTTGTCCCGTGATGTGATGCACACTTGTTAGACAGTAACTTAGCGCTAAGAGCTGGAAACATGCCTACGTACTGCACTTAAAAGCCGGCTGCCAAGGCAGCCAGTCTGCTCATCCCTGTGAGGTCGCTCCAGAACCGTATCGCAGGAGAACATATTCACCTACAGTGCAGCGCAGAAGACAGAACAAACCAGGATCAAAAAACCCCTGAAAGAACTGCTACCAACTTTACTCCTTTAAAAAAAGGAATCTTCCCTAAATCTGCAGCTGTTGCCCTGGAAAGCCTGGAGGCTGCACTTCGCACATCCCGACTCAGACAGCTACCTTACATTCCCCAGTAGGAATCTGCCTAGCTATTCCTTACAATAAAAAATACAAAACAGCATTGATTTTTTTCTCTGCTAATTAAATGCAACATAATTAAACTAAATAACTTCACTGCTTGATTTGCAAAACGCTAATTGAATCTTTAAACATACTACTCCCGCTACACAGAAAAACAGGGGCATTCAACCATCTAAAGTGACAACTGAGAACCAGACACGACTCCAGAAGCACAGAGAGACAATATGATCCATGCTCCAGTGTTTCCTTGTGAGAGCAGAAGAGATCTCAGCAGCCTCCCCTGGCTCTGGCTCTAGGCGAGCACCCCAGCCTTTGGGGAGAGCTTTGCAAAAGAGAGGACACTTGCCCACGGCCTCATCTTTTCTGATCTTGCATACATGCCAGGCAAGGAAAGTTGAAGAAGTTGAAATTAATCATTGCATGTAGGCCCCAAAGCGTTGCAGCGCTCCGGCTTTGCTGATGCTTTGCTACATGAAGAGGACGGCAGGGGTGCGGGAAAAGGGAAAACACGGGGAAAAAAAGGGGGGAAAGGAAAAAATAAAAAGGGGGGCGGGAAGGAGGAGGGAAGGAGAGGAGGAAGCGGAGGAGAAGACAAAAAGCCTGACTCAAACAGCCCCCGGGTAGCCCAGTACCTGCCCCTGGCAGCGCGGGGCGCCGGGCAGAGCATCCCCCCGCCACCCCAAGCCTAGCCACAGCCCCGGCCCGGGCCCTGCGCCGCCCTGACAGGAGCCTCCCGCCGGTCCGGGGCGCCGAAACCCACCGGGAATGGGGGCCCTGCTATCCCTCCCCCGCCCCCAGCCCCGCCGGGCCGCGCCAGGCCCGCGGCCGGCAGCCCCGGTGGCTCCGGCGGGCCGCAGCGGCGGCGGGGCGGCACTGAGGGGAGGGAAGCGAGCACGGCCACCCCGGCGGGTTCCCCCGGGCCTCCCGCGGCGCCCGGCCCGCTCACCTGCTTTCTCGATCTTGCCGGACATGTCGGAGCCGGGCTCGGCGCTCAGGCCCGGCCGCGCAGGTAGCCGGCCGAGCGGCTGCGGCGCGGGGCTGCCAGCCGCCGCCGCCTCCCGCTTGCTGCCGGCCGGCCGGCCGCGATCCGAGAGCAGGCGCTGCGGCGGCGGCGGCCTGCGGAGCTCGGCGGCGGCGGCGCAGGCAGCGCCCGCCCCCCCCGCCGGGCCGCGAGGGGAAGAGGCGGCCCGGGGGCTCCCGCCGCGCATACAACGCGCCGCCCCGGGCCGCAGCGCCGCCTGCCGACCGCGCCGAGGAACCGCTGCCTCGGCTCTCCGGGCGGGGCCGGCAGCGGGCAGAGGGCCGGGCGTTCTCCCCGAGCCGCCGGGCGTGCCGCGGCCTCCGGGACGAGGGAGCGGCGGCGCCTCGGGGACGGCGGAGCTGGGGGCGGGCGGCGCCCTCGGTAGTCGCCGCCCCGGGAGCGCTGGTAGGGCACAGGCGTGGCCGCGGCCGGTGCTGGCGGCGACGAGCGGCGTCCTCGGGGACGCCTGGGGCTGTCAGCGTGGCGAGGAGCGGGACTCGGGAGGCCGCGCAGTCCGTAGCGGCGTGGAACAGACGCCGGGTGCCAGAGGGCTGCTGCGAGCCCAGCTCCTCGGCCCGGGCCTCCACCGGGAGCCCCAGGGAGAGAGGCGAGGCCTCCCCCGAGGAGCAGCCCGGGAGGAGCGGGGACCCGGGCTGGCCGGGGCACGTCCCGCCAAAGCGCCCGGCACTTCGCCGGGCCTGCAGTAGAATTGTTCTCCGAGGAGCCGGCAGCAACGTTACAATCACCCAGAGGGAAGCGAGGGAGGGGTGGGCTTTGCGCGAGCCCCGGCTGCCGCCCCCCAGCTCCGGGCCCGGAGCCTGATCTGCTGCCTGGGAGAGCCGGGGGGTCTCTCGGCGGAGAAGCGACAAGCAGAGCCGGTGGGAATGTCCCGAGGCAGCAATAAAAGGGTTATGGGCCTATTTGAAAATTAACTCGTATCTACGACTTAATTAGGGACAAACGTCACGGCAGCACCTTGACTCGCAGTGCCCTGCACTATGGGCCAATAAATCAGAAGGCCTGGTGAGCCTTGGGAGGCTGTTTGCTTCCCCCTCTATCAGATAAATAATCCACAAGGTTGCTATTTTTGCAAGACTTACACACAACTTTCAAAGCGGCTTCGTCAGCTTGTTTAAACATCTCCCACTCCTGGGGCTGGTCACAGCCTACAGGAGGAGATGTCTAAGGGGACGGGTATGCGTTTTCCGTTCCTTTATTATTTTATGGGGGTTTTGAGGGCCTTGTGAAGAGTTCCTGAGTGCATTTGCTTAAAAAATCTAAATAAAACCAAACAAAAAAAGGTTTGGGGGCTGATTCTTCTCTCTCTTGAGCAGATGTGGCTGTCTTGGAGCCACACTGAGCTGTGCTGACTCACTCGTATTAGCGAGCGATAGTAACTAGGAGCCACGGCGGGTGATGCTAACGCGAGCAAAGCCGGCTGTGAGTACACACAGAAAGCAGACAGATGAAGTAAGAAGCTGCTATTCTTACACACACCCCTGTTTTCAGATTTGGGCAAGGAAGAAGAAGCGTGTGTGCAATAATGTGCAATAAGAACAGAACAGCTACTAAATTGGAAGGTCTTTTCATAGTTTCTGATATAAAAAGCACCGTTCTGCCTTTGGGGGATGCTGGAATTTCTCCTGAGCTTTCTGCATTAAGATCTAACTCACAAGGCCAGAAAACCTCATGCTTCTAAACATCCCATTGAGCCAGCTGGGGAAAAAAAGACATCCCAGAGCCAACTGAATCAGCATGCATGTGTTGGTATGGACAGAGCCTGGGTCAGGAGAGCAGGAGGAGAGCTGTGAAGAGAGACGTGACTTTTCATGCCACTACAGAGCGGTGTGAGAGCCTGTGGGGATGTTTTTTGCGTCAGGCTGGGGAGAGAGAGGAAAGGGTATGATGGTAGCTGGTTACCTTCAGGAGAGAGCAATACCAGAGCACCCTGAGAAGAGGCGATTTTTCACCTGCCAATGCTCCTTCAGGAAGAAAAGGAGAAGAACATGTTGGGTCTTGGTGCCAATGTGGATACCAGCTTTACTCACATGGGAGTGCAGCGCTAAAGTTCACCTTACAGCAAGAGGCTGGAGCCTGCTACCCCAAATATTTCTTTGCTGGAAGAAAACTACCAGGCAGCAAACCTGCCAGCAACACCCGGCAAACATTGGGTCTCTGCGTGCAAAGCGAGTCTGCTTCAGCCTTGTCCCCTGTGCTGGCAGCAGCGAGGGAAGGGCAACAGACATAAACCGCGGCCCCACGGGGTCATTTCCTGCAGTGAGTCACGGCGCTTTACAACTGACCCACTGAACAGGGGAAATTGTGCAAGGGATGCCAGCAGAGCCATGAGACGTGCGGTTAGAGAAGAGCGCTCCTGCCCTCTAGTGCCCTTCCCTTTCCCGGGCGGCTTCTTCCCACCCCCGGCTTTGCTCTCCGGCTCTTCCCCGGGCTGATGGGGCCGGGGCTGGGCGATGTGGGATCTGTCCCTGCAGAAATGCCAGGACACAGTGTCCGCTTGCCCCCAAATACAGTTGTCCAGGTGGGTTTCAGTAGAAGGGAATAACTGGGATCACATAAGGAAATGCAATTTAGCCAACTACCCTCTTGCACGATGGCTCCTGGACCAGCACCAGCTCGGATAATGTTGGTCAGTGGGGTTGCAGTTTGGTAAGACACAACCAGCTCCTTGTAAAAAAACCCTTACTCCCTACAGGAAAGTGGGAGAGGGGCTGGTCACCAGGGATACGGTGGCAGGACAAGGGGAATGGCTTCAAGCTGAAGGAGGGCAGGGTTAGGTTAGACACCAGGAAGAAAATCATTACTCTGAGGGTGGGGAGGTGCTAGAACCGTCTGCCCAGAGAGGCTGTGGAAGCTCCATCCCTGGAGGTGTTCAAGGCTGGATGGGGCTTTGGGCAACTTGGTCTAGTGAGAGTGCTCCTGCTCACGGCAGGAGGTTGGAACTAAGTGATCTTTGAGGTCCCTTCCAACCCAAAGCACTCTGTGATTCTATGCATGAGCATGACAGATACACTCTGACTCAATGTGCCCTGCCACCACCCACGCTCAGCCCTCTGAGTGGAAAGCTTTGCAACTGGGAGGAGGTGTAAAAAATAATAATAATAATAAAATAACGGAAGAACTAGAGCAAAAAGGGAAAGATTCTCACCTCCTATTGGTGGATGCAACTCCTCTGAGGTCTTCAGTGGTGGAAAAAATAGTAGTGAGATGCCAGTATATGGGGGAGGAGAGGAATTGTTCAGGGAAGGAGCATGATTGTGGGTGACAGGCTCTGGTGAGAGACTCAGAGGAGTGAGGCAGAAAGGGCTGAAGCTGGAAGCTGGAGTAGGCAAGGATGGAGATGCTGTATCAGTCTCCAGGCAAAATACATACATCGTGTAGGCTGCATCAAACTTCATAGGAGCAAAAAAGCACAAGAGAGCGGCCTTGATTTTGGGTACACCCCCTGTTTTCAGCCTTCTGTGGGTTTTTTAGGTGCAACAGCTAACAGTACCTGGCTGGTGGTCCCAGTTGTGGGACAGCCCCCAGTGCTCTGCACGCTGGAGTGAGACACAGGCTTGGTTTGGGAGAGCGAGTGATCTCGGCAGATGGAGATCTGGTTCTCACCACCCCTCGGGATGGTCCCCCGCGGGGGTCTCACCCTGCCCCCGCACACTGCCGGTTCTTTGGTTCAGCCAGGCTGACACATGATTGACAAGACCTGCTCTCCACATGCTTTTTACTTAAAAAAAAAAAAAGGGAAGTTTTGGGGCTGACTCTAGAGGGCAGCATATGCCGGCACATGGGGCTGCGGGGGGGCGCCGCGTTGACACCCCCCTGCAAACTTTCCCGTGTAAGGAGGAGAAAGAATCCCGAGGAAGCGGCCGTGAGGATGCTCATCAAAGGCCCGCACCGCCCTCGAGTCCCGTCTGCATCCGAGCACACAGAAGGGGGACCTGCAGGCTGGGAGACTCCGGTGTGGGGTGCAGGTGGGACATCCCAACCCCAAAACACCATGGCCCTTTCCTTGCTCGATCACACACTTTTGGTTTGGCTTCTTGTTCCCCAGACAAATCTCTGGAAGAGATGAAGTGAAAAACAGGGAAAAGCTCAGTGCAAATCCCTGCTGCTGCTCAGCCCCAGGAGCAAGTGTCCTCAGGGACAAGCTGCAGCCCCCGGCCTTGGGCTGTGCCCCCACAGCTGGCTTCAGGAGTCCAACACCAACAGATCCTTTGGCTGCCTGAGATGTGTTGCTCACTGCTTCAGGGATCCTCATCTGTCAAACACAACAAGCCACACAAGCCGGAGAGCAGAGACCCAGTGATGCTGAGGACACTGGGACTAGGTGGCTTAACAAAAATAAGTTTAAAAAAATGTGCTTTTGGATCTGTTGAGTGAAGCTTTTTGATGGCTCTCTGCATCTTTTGTGAAAGGGAGCAAATAGGAAGGATTTTTTTTTGGCCTTGTGCTGCCAACAGAGGACCAGGTGGACCTGAGGAGGAAGGCTGAGAAGAACTTCAGGCCCTAGGTTTACTGAAAGGAAACACTGAGAGAGAGATTAACAACTTCTGACAGGTCCCTTGTACATTTAAAGTAATTAGGAAGGTGAGGGTGGAAGGAGGAAAAAGCTATAAAGGTTCTTTCTCTGGCTTAATCTTATCCCTCTACTGGGGACTGTATTTCACAGTGGAAAAATAAGCATGTGAATCACCACAGAATATATACTGGCTGATGCTGAAGGGAGAGGCTAACAAGCCATCTGGTATCCCTAGGTGTTTCTGTCAGCAGTTCCTTAGTGGTCAGACGGCTGGCTGCCCCTTCACCTCCCCACATGCAGAGGTTCACATCAATAACTCATCTTCTTGGGGTTTACTGAGATAGTGGCAGGTGATTCAATAAAAGATCTCTGCTGTGCATGGCTGGGGCTCGGCTCTGGACTTCACTGACCAAATCGTGGGTCTGTCATTGCTGCACCTCAAGAACAAAAGCAGCTCCGAGCAAGGACTCTGGAGCCTCTCCTGACCTGTGTGCTGTGAGTTACCTTCTCATTCTGGAAGAGAGGAAAGGTGGGAAGATCCCTCTTTGCTTTCAGGGGACAACATATCCTGGGCCTTCGTGCAGCATCTTCTTCCCAGTGACATGGGTGGTCCCAAGTCCATCTCCACAGGGTGCTTGCATACCAGCTGCATCACAGAGGTCACAGGTAGGCACCGTAGCTGCAGCTATGGAATTTAATGAAAGCAAAACCCAACCCAAAACAAAATAGGGAAATAAAATGTGGAATTTTTTCCTAGACCACCAGCTGCTGCTGTTGCAAAGGGGATGGGCTGGGTGGCATTTCCCTGCGTCTTAGTGGTCCACTGGTAGCAAACCTAAAAGAGAAGTAACTCAACTCACTGCAAACAGCCCCTGTGTGTTTGCCCACAGCCAGTGGCCACCAGCTCCTACGGACCTTGACCAACCTCTGCTCACTGAGCAAGCAGAGAGGAAAGTTTGTTGCAACATGGCACAGGCTGCTCGGGGTCTGTGGGAGGTTTACCTTAGGCTGCCTGGCGCATCTGAATTTTTCCTTCATCTGAAGCATCATCACAGGTCTCTGCTGCAGACGGGATACTGGGCAAGGGACACAGCTCTGTGGCAAACCCTCCCTTTCCATCAGAAGCTGGTCCTGCTGCCCGCAAAGGTCAGAGGAGCTCCACATCCAGTCCTGCTGCCTCACAGCGTGGTTCATGTCCACCTGCATGAAGGAGCTCCTGGAGAGGGAGACTAGTCACTATGTAGGCTGGGTGTATTCGGGAGGGATGGGATGGAGGGACCCAATTCCCAGTATCAGATACAAACCCAGCCTATATGAAAACACTTTAAAATGTTTATTGTCGTCCAGGTGATTTCCATGGACAAGTGACCCTTCCTGCCTCACGCAGAGGTTGAAGGTGACCCACATCACTCCCCACAGGAAAGAGTGAAACCAAAATGAATCAAAAAAGGAAATAAAAATCAATATTCCAAAGTCAAATAATAAAAATTGTGTTATGGAAACAGAGGTCACCCAGAGAAAAATGTAATTGGACGTGACAGCCAGGCTCTGATTTCCTCTCCCTGCCAATCCCAGGTGGGAAGACCTTGTGCCCAAGCCAAAGTGTCACCTGCCCACATTTCTGAAGCACCATACGGTTCATACAGCTGACAGCAGCTGCACAAACCTGGAAGGATGGGGGAGAGAGACATGAGAGAGCTGGGTGAGATGCAAAGGGTCGTAGTTTGAGATAGCAGAGGTCTTGCAGGGCAGTAACGAGCTGTGTAGGCAAACCTGACTGGGGAGCCCAGGACTGAATAAAAGAGGCAGTGGCAGGTGAGGATTGAGATGTGCTGAGTCCTGAAGATTGCATGAGAGCAAAGGATCAAGGCTGGGGAAATGCAGTGCTCCCTCAGAACAGTGAGTGTACCACTCATGGGATGTCTGCAGCAGAGAGAAGACAATGTTTGCATATGGAAGGGCATCACCTTCAGCACAGAAAGCTAGCTTGGGTCAGGCAGGCCTTTCTGTGCCTCAGTTTCCCCATTTACAAAAGAGCCTTTTCACCTTGCAATTCAACAAGAAAGGCACAGACTCCTCCAGATCTCATCTGTGCACAGCAGCCAGTACCAAGACAAGCAAGCAATTCACACCCAGCCCTCTGAGCTGCCTCTCAGAAGCGTGCAGGGTGATGGACCATGATGTCTCTAGTTGGGCTCCTCTGTCCTTGAAAGAGGGACCAGCTCACCCTCCCACCCTGCACTGCTTCCATTATGCTCCACAGGCCCCAGCCCTCATACACTTCAGGAGCATTGGAAATGTGGGGCATGTAGTCCTGATAATGATGCAAACTTCAAACCATTATTTCTCAGCCCACAGCACTTCTCTTCGTTGTCAAGCCAGCACCGATGGGTTGTTCAGTGTAGTTTTTTTCCTCCTTCCTTTTTTTTTTCCTTTCTTATTTTTTTTTAACTTGACCTCCTGATTCTGCCTGGGAATTTAAGTTGGATTCTTTTTATTCTTGCTTTTATTTTTTTTTTTAATTTTATTTTTCTTTGCACAAAGTTAGCAGCAGGGAGAGAAACTTCCCATGAAGTCCATTTGCCCACAAAGCTTTCTTTAGCAGAGCAGACAATGGAAAAAAAGCAAAATCCCCTCTCTGTCTGGACACAACATTTCTAGCACCATGGTGACCACGGCGGCTGCTCTCTGTCCCCCCCACAGCCAGCCCAGGGGTGACCTTCATCTCAGTGAAAAGCTGATTTCAATGTCAACTTTGTGCCTGCTTACCTGGGCTGAGGGGTCCCACCACAGGAGCTGGAGCCTCTCAATTCTTTGCAGCCCCCCACCTTGGCAGCTGCCTCTCCAATTACTGTTACCAGCTTCATTATCTTGGTTGGCTTCTCATGGTCTTCAGCGCTTCCCTGTGGGCTGGGACATTTGAGGAATGTTTCCTGGGTGGTTAGGAGAGGCTGGATTTAATAGAGGAATGAGAAAGCAAAAAGCATGGTGAGATGGAGGAGTTGACATCTCGGTCAGAGTCCTGTCTCCATTAACCGAGGAAGCTCCAGGGTGTCAGGGAGGAGGCACAAAGCTCACAAGCCCTGAATTCCCCCATCTATCGCTGCACAGCTTACTGGAGCGCCTTGGAGCAGCCAGTCTGCCGGGGCAGCTGCAATCAGCCCAGGCTCCCAGCTCTCCAGGCTGGCCCGTGTACCCAGGCTGGCACCTTGCGTGGGGAGGTGACGGGTAGAAGAAGAGGCACAGATGAGCTCCTCAGCAAGAGCAGCTCCTGCAGGCCATCCAGCCCTCGTTACTATTACCAGTGGGTCCAAAACCTGTTGTTTCACAGCTTAAAGGTAGCCAGGGTTAGCTCGTGTCTGATACAGATGACACAGCTGTGGTCTGGGTGGCAGGAAGCCCAGTGCACAGCACATTCAGATGGACATTGAGACCCATTTCCTTGTGGCTATGACAGGAAGAAAAAACTCCCCCTTATCAGCCCCCCGAAAGCTGGAGAAGCGGTGAAAACCAAACCCCAAGTAAAAGGAGACACCTGAGGGATAAGATCAGGGAGTCCTAGACCAGTCACTTTCTGATAACTAGAGAATTAATTGTTAACTAATGAAGTATCCAGGTAAGAATGATTAGTGGGGAAACTCCTTGGCAAAAGGGGCTTGCCCCCTCCCCGCCTGAGACACCCCAGCACAGGCAGTGGGAGTTCTGCCTGACACCTCCAGCTTACAAGATCTCCCAAGGGCCCAAACAATTTTGCATAAGCCAGGCTACATCCCCAGTTAACTGGGAGCCTGAGCACTGCCTGCACCCCCAGGTGTGTTTGGGTTTGCGAACCCAAGAAGCTGTGGATGTGCTGGGATAGAGATGGAGCTTGGCAGAGGCCAGGCAGGAGCGAGCCAAATAAGGGGAACGCAGTCACTCCCCATCACACAGGGATGCTGCTAAGGCACCATGAGGAGCAGCAGCATCACTCCTGTGTCCGGAGGGTCCAGAGAGGCTCTGGACTGTGCAGGAGTAAGACCTGAAGGAGCTTCATAAATAGCTGAGTCCCAGCAATGGCTGAGCAACACTAAGGAGAACTGAAAAAAAGAGCAGGGGCTGGGCAACACGACTGCAGATCTCACCTACTGTGACAACTCAAACACCAACAGGGAGAAAAAAACCCCATCCTATTGCTGGTGGATGGGGTCTTGCTGAGAAATAAGCTCTCAGGAAGCAGCCTGGGTATTGCTGTGAGAAGGTCCAGGAACATACGACGTGATGGGCAGAAGCAGCCCCTTCCCCAAAGCTAGCAGCTCTGGGCAATGCAGGGAGAGGCAGCAAACCTGCAAATGTTGTCATGACTTTATAAACTTCACCTTCAGTGGAAGTGTGCTCTCATCACCCCGTCATCTCAGCAAAGACAGAGCAGAAATGGAAGAGATCCAAAAGGAGTGCAACAAATAGTATCAATAATCCATGAGAAGAGATTAAAAAGATTTAGGACTATTTAGTTTAAGAAGAGGGGATGGGATAGAGGTGAGATAAGGAGGGAATGGCAGAGGCATACAAAGCATTGGTTGGTGTAGGGAAGGTACCTGGGAACATAGATTTGCCCCCGTGGCACTGAAACCAGAGGCATCCGTTGCAAGTGGAGAACAAGACCTTTCACACCAAGAGCAGGGAATGCCAGCAGGCAGAACCACAGGACTGCCACGAGGTTTGTACAGGAACCTGGAGTTTAGCATCCACAATGCCAGTGGGCATAAACCAGAGCACCAGGGTTAAGCACAGTAGGACACACTACTGTCCTGTCCAGGTTTGGTACCCTTGAGGTACACGATCTGTGCTGAAGATGGGGCATCAGGGTGGGGAAACAAACCTCCGGGTGTAATTCCTACACCTCCAACAGCCTCACGTTAAATAGCCCGAGGACAGGCCCAGGGCTACTGCTGGGGAAACAGGAGCTGGGTTTCAGCATCTGCCTGGAATAGATCCCGTAAGCGTCCTTGAGGGACTTGGCTGTGAGATGAGAGAAAAACATTTGAGGACCAATAAAAAAAGCAACAGTGAATAATAATACTTGGCGTGCCCTTCATCCCTGGATCTCAAAGTGAGTGCCTGTGACCAGCTCCTGTCTGCCTCGAGAAACTGAGGCACGGGAGCTCAGCTGAGAGCCCCCAGCTTCTGCGTGCTCATGCAACACAGGGACAGCTTTCCCTCTCCAGAGCTGCACTCCGAGTTGGCAGTGAGGTATGTAAATACAAGCACTGCAGAAGGAGAAAAGCAGATTATAAAATCAGGGTCAGGTGGCTGCTCAAGGAGGGCTCAGGGATGGAGGGAAGGATGCTGGTGTGCCAGGATTGCTCCTCTTGCATCCGCTTGTCCCAGTGTCCTGCAGGAAGCAGCATCCTCAGGGTGCTGTGGTGGGGTCCACAGCCAAAGCTGCTCAGATGCCTCCTGCAAAGTGAGGGGGACAGGTCACGCCTGGCTCAGGGCAATGGGGTAACAGGACCAGTGGGGACCAACTGCTCCGCCTGGATTGTTTGGAGGGTTTTGCTGGGTTGCTGTGGGAGGCCAAAGAAGAGGATTATACAGGAGCCTGTCAGGAGGCCAGTGACATTTATAAAGTATTAATCCCTGCAGTGTGTCACTTGCCAGCGTGTTTGATAGTGGCTCTGTGCTGGCTCTCATGGTCTCTTGCCTCTCTGCCACTCAGGAGCAGTTTTGATATGCTTCAGGGACTCGCTGGATGTTTTTTCCCCCCTACTCACTTTTTCTACCAGGAATTCCTCCTGCTTCTCCTGTCCCATGGCTGATCTCTCCTCCTGGATTTACTGCACAGCTTGCTTTGATCATCTGCTCCTTCCCTTCTATCCCAAGCCCCCAACTTCTCTCCTCCTCAGACAAAATCCCCAGCGCTGTCTCTGCCAGCTCAGCCCTATTTCATCTTTAAATGAGGCTTAAAAGACTCTTTACAGGGATACCAGGGGGAGAAACAAATATTCTTCCTCCATACACACACCGGCACATCCCACCAGCCCCAGCCCAGCCTGGAGGCACTGGGCTGTGCTGGGGCTCAGGGAGCATCACACCACGGTCACACAACTTCTCTTCCCTGAGGGCGGCCAAGCACAGAAGATGAGCCACTGTAGCTTTAAAACAAAGATTAGATGCATTCCTCTCCCCACTCCTTCCCTTTCCCTTTCTCTCTCCTTTTTTAAAGGGAACTTGTCAAGGTTTCCATCAATAATAGATAATGGTGCATCACTCTGGCAGGTTACACCCTCCGGCTGTTTTGATATTTTCCAGAGAATTTGTCAGCAATCTTACAGCAAAGGAGGGCTGGGGGAGGGGTGCAGAGTTGGGGGGTGGGGGGAGGCCTCATTAATTTTTTGTCATTTGCATTCCCACTGTTAAATAATGTATTGATTACTCTTTCTCTCTCCCTCTTTTAATTCTCTCTCTTCTGCGGTGTCTCGCAGCCCATGGCCCTCACTCCATGACAGATGAGTTTGTCAGAGGCACCAGACAGCTGGCGCTGCCCGGGACAGGGCTGGCAGAGCTCAATGTGACCCCAGTGCTGGCTCCGGTGTCACCACACAAGTCACAGTTCCGGTGGCACTAGCTTCTTGCAGGGGGACGCTGAGGTGTCCCTCAGACCAGTGGTGAAGACATCATGCTCCATGACTTAGTGATTCACCTCTGCACCCAGTCCCGCGGTTCTGGAGGTCAAGTACAATGGCACACAGGTCCTGGCACACTGGGAAGTTCCTACTTTGATGATATCCAAGAAGTTGGGGCAATGGCAGTGATGCACAGCCAGGGAAAGTGTCATTCCTGCCCAAACCTGCCACCCCAGCTCCCTGGGCAGCTGCAGGGCTCTGCAAGAAGGAGCCGCTGGAAGAATCAACGTGGGCAGCTCTGACCTCAGGAGGGCAGGGAAGATGGGAATGCTGAAGGGGTCTTGCTCCTTCTAACTTCAGCAGGAATCTGCTTCCCCATCCCTTCAGCAGACCTGAGCCCGAGGCCCTGGGAGGCCAGAGGGAAGCAGGGTCTGCTGAACTGGCTGCCGAGCTAAAATAGCATTTGCACATGATTAGGGCTTTGCTTGGCTTAATGCAGCTTGGCTTCCTTTTTAATTAATAAATACTTAATTACATAGTTAATATTTTAATATTTCCTTTTAAAAACGTCTGATTTAATGGAGTGACTGCCAGCTATTTGTTTTGTATGACTTTCATGTTTATCTTCCTCTTTCATTTCGCATTTCCCCCTCCACCCACTGCTCCAATCCCCAAAGCTCCTGCTTGATCTTTGCTGCTGGAAGGGAGCAGCCAGGGCTCTCAGCTGAAACAGAATCGGGCCCTTGGTGCTGACAGCAGTCAGCCAAAGGTGCTAATGTGAGTTATTAGCACTCGGATACTTCACTGCAAGTGTGCTGACCCCTGGGGAGGAAAGGAGAGGGAAGGTGAGATACTGCTGGAGCTACTGGGGAGGAGAACCTCGTGGTCACCCCAAAGGTGGGGAGAGCCCCAAGCCCGTGTCACCTTCCAGCCAGACCTTACCTGCATGCAGAACTGTCCCAGGAGCAGCACAGTTCTAGTGGCACACATGAGGATGGAGGGGAGATGGATGTGATCTCCCACGGCAGCTCCACACCTCCTCTTCTGAGCCCTTGGCTCTCGCTCCAGCATTGTCCCTGCCCTGCATGCAAGTGGGTGCATTGAGACACCAAATTAAAGCAACTTTGACTTCCTGGGCCCCCTCCCTCACAGCCAGCTCACCCAACTGGCAAAGCCCAGCATCATCAGCAGCACTCCCATGGCACGGGAGGGTTGAGCCATGCCCTTTGCCTCACCTAGGGTGGGATATCACCCTGCAGTCTGGCCAGAGGAGCACGTGGAGGTGAAAGTGGGTGTTTTCACAGTAATCTCCCTGAGCAGTTTGTTGGGATAATAAAACAAATAAACAGAAGAGTTATAGCCAAGGCACTTGGGGCACCATAAAACAGGCTAAAAGCAAATACAGCATCGTTAATCCATCATAAAATAACAGCCTCTTACGGTCCTGAATGCATCAAAGCGAATGGGAGATTGGCAGGGTCGCAATGCAACCAGGGACGTGCTGAATGTGAAGCAGGGCTGTGAGCACTGAGGTGGAAACAAACCCCAGCCCGATGGGTGCTGGGTAAATCAGGGCTCCAGGAAGTCAGGCCTTCCTGCCTAGGTGGGTTTAAAACCAGTAACACCAGTTCAGACCAGGAAGAGAGGGGTGCTGTATGAACCCTGGTCTTGTAGTCTCCCTGTCTCGGTTTGCTGGAGAAGTGGGATGTTCCTCACAGGGATGGTACCATCAGAGCCCGGCCAGCTCAGTGAATGTCTGCTGGAGTGAGATGAGAGCACGGCCCTGATGTGGGGGGCCAGACATGTTGGCGGGCAGGAGGGAGCCGGGGGTGACCTGCATCCCCAACAGGACACACACACCATGGTGCTGGGGGTTGCTGAGCCCCATATCCCCAAGGCTGCGGCAGGACCTTGCTCACTCTGCCGGGGAAACTGGAGGGGATGGGGCAGCGTGTCAGGAAAGGCGGAGATGAAACAAGTCGGGACGGAACATTAACAGGACTTGTAAGCATTCCTCTTCCCCACTAATGAGGGTTCTGCATGCGCCAGGGCGAGAGAAGAAAACCCACCGTGCGCTAATAAAGCCCCATGACTTTGCTGACTGGAGGCACTCGTGCTAATGAAGTCACCAGAGAGTTGGGATTCCTTTGGCAGGCCTGACATGGCTCCTTATAACCGCTGGTTTAACTCAGTCTGAGGAAACAACAATAAAAATCAGAGTGCCACACGGCAGCTCCTCCCGTGTCCTGTGTCGTCCCCCCCCCCGCCTCGGTTTGCCCGGGTAGGTGTTGGATTTGGGAACGGGGTTGAAATGAGCCCCTCCAGGGATGGGATGATCAGGGCACCCATGGAGAAGCTCAGATCACCTCTAAGGAGAGGCTGTGCCAGGAGCCCTGGGGGTATGCGGACATCAAACACATGGAGAGGAGGGCAGGGAGAGACAGACAGACAGACGCTTACCACATTCAATTTCAAAGCATTTCATAAATGCCATAGGCAGGCTCAGCACGGCTGGTAGGGAGCTGTCCTTGGAGAAAACACCCAGCCAGGGCTGGTCAATAACCCTGCAGAGGTTGAAGACGGGTTTCTGAAAGCAAAGGCTTTGTACACATGGACAGATATTTAAATATATACTGTAAACATGTTAATATCTTAGTCTGCTTATAGTTACCATACTGACATCCCTAAATAGACCCCCCCATGTGAATGTACATATATACGTATAAGCTCAGGGCCTTAGTCTGGTACTGACAGTAGCGACTTTGGCAAAGACTATTTCTGGAAGGCTCACAAATGTCCACTGGACACCCTCCCCCCAGCCCCCTCTCCTTTCTCACTGCAGCATCTTTTATTTGAGCAGAGACATTAACAATGAGCAACTTCACCACCCGGGGATCTGCTGGAGCCCAGCTGTCCTCACCATCACCTCAGCGGGCAGGGACGAGCAGACAGACACTCCTTGGGGTCCTTCGATGCCTCTTCTTAATTAGAAACCCCGTCTCTAAGTCTTACATGCCCTTATGCAGGTTTAGTTGCTCTCACCTGCTTAATCCTGGGAGATTATTTGCTGGTCTCTCTTAAAAAATAACCCAACCACCCCAAACCCTTCGGTCTTGTTTCAATTCTTTTCATTTCACCTCATTTAATTCCTTGCCAGCTTAATGACTTGGTAGTAATGAACAAGATGAAAATTAGGGCTTAATAAGTGTTAAGAAAAGACAGTTTTCTTGCTGATGAAGGGAGTGTACTGGTGGGAAAGCAGAGCCTGGGGATAGATCAGAGATAACCCCAAAGCTCTTCCTGATCTTGAGACAGGGTGATGCCAGCTCTGGGCTGTAAGTGGTGACAGTGACAGGCTGCTGCTGGGACCAAGGCCATACCAGTCCCAGGAGGACGATGCTGGAGGGAAGTGGGATGGGGTGGACACAGGGAGGGGTTGGTGCAGGGGCTGTTGGAAGGGATGTGATGGTACCCAGATCAGCATCCGAAACATCCCATTGCTCTCTGGCCAGGGCAGGGGTGTAGCTCTGTGTAGGCAAGCCCAGCAGGCTGGGAAAGCTCAAAGGCTGCAGTGACCCCCCCATGTCTGGGAAATCCTTCACCCCACCTGGGGAACTGGATTAGGCCTGTGAAGCCCAGTTAGTAAATCCAGTCCTAGGGCTGTAATTATGGGACCAAAACTGCTGCAGTGTCACCGTGCAAATCACTGACCTGCTACTGTCTGCCGCCGGGGCCAAGTTCTTCTCTGGTCACTTCCACACTGGCATTACACCAGCATCAGGCCGCAGATGGCATCAAGCTGGTTGAAGCGTAATAGTGTGCCCACCACCTTGTTGGCTGGGGAGGTGCCTGGGGGAAGCCACTCTGCCTGGGGCATCAGTCTGCCTGGGGCACAGCCCCACACTGGTGATCAGGTGGGATGGTGCTTTTTGCTGACTCAGCTGGAGTGAGGAACCTGCTGACTCAGGGGACCTGCTGCAAAACACCAGCAGGACCCAGAGCTGCCAATGGTTACTGGGACCTGGACACTGCAGGTACAAGCGTAATCACAGCACAGGCTGTGCCAGAGAGGACGCTGGGATACATAACCCCATCAGCCCTGGCTGCTGCCGTGAGCGTGGCTGATGACAGATCTGGATGTACACACTAATTAGCGATGCTATCGGGACTGGCAGGATGATCAGGGAACAAAGGCCGCAGAACTAATTGACCTGCCAGAAAACACGTCCAACAAGATTAACCCCCTGCCCCGTGCACATCCAGCCGCTCCATAACGCAAACGCCTCCCCCCCCCGACCCCCACCCCCACCCAAACACAGGGTGAATGCCGGTGCTTGAGCCTGAGCACTGGGCGCTGGCATGGCCGCACTCTGGGCAATACTGATGACTTCCTAATGGGCCCTGAGAGCCGTCTCCATCTCTGCCACTGGCCACGTTATTCGAGTGAGCGGCTCCTCGATCATCTCGTTTGCGGGACCCCCGGCCATCCCCTGCTCCCAATCTCTTTTCTGTGCCGCCAGCATTTTTTCCCTCCCAGAGATTGGTTTGCTCCTTCTGCTCCCAGGCGCTGTCACTTCAGAGATGCCGGTCATTTTTTAAGTGCATTTCTTGCTCTTTTGATCTTTATTTTACTTCCCACAGAGTAACTGGGCACGGCCAAGTGAGGATACCAGGTCTGAGTCCCAGTCACCTCATCCATGTGGGTCTGCAGAGGGCTTTGAGCACAGCCTGGGTAATTCAGGGCAAGGCTGTTTTCCAAAGTGGATTTTGCCCAGAGCAAAAAAAAGTCTAAATCCCAACACCTCTAATTAACCCAACGAGCCTCCTTGGGGGCAATGCTGGAAGTCCTGGCTGGGGCCAGGGGTCTAGTCTGGTCCTGCCAGCATCCTTCCTTTGCTTGGCTGAGTGGGACTGCACCAAGAGCTGTGCATTGCTGTGAGGCCACGGAGGAGCGGTTTGGGGTCAGTGTGAGAGCATTTCCCATTAAAACCATGTGCTGCGGTGGTGGGAGCTGCTGGGGTTGTGCCATGTTCCTGGGTGCCCATTGCCCTGCCCTCAGGCTGGGTGATGGGGTTTGGGGGTGCATTTGTTTCAAAGTGAGCGCATCGTGCTGGGGAAATAACTGATTTAGATGGGAAAATTTATTCCTGCTGGCACTGTGTACTATAGATCCATAAATAATCAGCCCTTAAAAGCAATTGCCTCAACTAAATCAGAGACACACGTAAACATCCCAAAGCTGCATGATTAATAAGGGGAAATTATATTGTGGAAGGGGCTTTGCTACTCGCCTTCGTATCTGAGCAGAAAAGCACGTCCTGAAGAGCCTCTCCCCATCACTGCAAACACAGTGGTGCTGATGGCAGAGGTGTGGGAGCTCCTGAAAGCTTCGTGCTGGCAAAGGTCCCACCATAGCAGGGAGAGCTGGGAGGAAACGGTCCGTGGAGGAAATAGGAGGGAAGGGGAAAACAAATGCTGCTCTTCCTGCAGGAAAAAAAAGCAGTGGTGGAGGATGGGGCCTGGGACCTGTCCCAGCAATATTATCCTTGTGTATCTCCTGGGTGCTGCAGGATGGGCTGTCCCCACCCCTCTGAGCACCTCCATGCTTGAGGCTCTGCTGGACCAGCAGCAGAAGGGAAACCCCCAGAGACCTCTTACCTTTCTAGCATCCTTTGGAGAAAGCTGTCCTTGGGCAGTGCTGGCATTGTGTTCCCAATGTCTCAAGGGATGATGTGTTCCATGGTGGAGGAACGGAGATGCATATGGGACATCTCCTGCTAGGAAGGTACTGGGGCTGCTGCTGAGATGGGGGAATTGCCAGGGCAAATACGAGGGTGCAGGTAGGCATGCACAAAATAACTCATCTGTGAGACTTCATTGATGTTATGGAGCTGAGCAGGGAGGAGTCTTCCCCTGAGGTCTGGGTGCTGTAGCATCCCCTCCACCTGCACCAGATCCTGGTATCCCCACCCACTGCTGCCAACCAGCTTTTATTCATTACCAGACCAGAGAGCAGCACTTGTATTCAAAAGGATGCTCCAGTCTCTCTTTTAAATTATTTTTCTTAAATACTTTTTTAAATTATAAGCCCTATAAGTCTCCTCCAAGCCTGATCCCACTGTGACAAGTGCCTTCAAAGAGCCCCTCCACATTAAAATCTGATCTTGCTCCTGCACAGCCCAAGATCAGAAACACCTGCAGTAGGGATTGATTGCCTGATTAGGGGGAATTGATTGCCCCAGACTCATTAGCATATCGTTAGTGCTGACCTCATGGCTGGCCTTGCTCAAATGGGCCGTGACCAGGATGGATTAAAAAGCCCAGTGTGCTGAGGAGGGATGGAAAAAAATCAGTAAACAGGAGAGGGGGAGGTGAAACCCTGGTGGATAACATCCACCTCGTTACCCCGCTGAGGGTAATGACACCCATCAGCCCCGGGGAACATCACAGGGGGATGCAGCTCCTGGGGTGTGATCCCAGGGGTTCATCTCCCACAGGGACCATGGAGGGTTTCTTTGGGAGCTCCGGCCCTTCCAACGTTGACTAACAGGTTTATTTTAGAGCCATGAGTCAGTAGCCCCATATAGGATTCCCATCTGCGCCTCGCCAGACTGTGTTTTAGGCCTCCGTCCAAATAAGGCTGAGGAACTAGTTGGGTGGATTGGTTGGGTTTTGGGTTTTTTCCTTCCTAAGTTTTGCACACAGAAAAAGGGGATGGGAGCCTGGGGTGTTCCCAAGGTCCCTTCCAACCTGGAGCTCCCCAGGACCCACCTTGTGCACAGCTTGTCCCAGGTCAGGAGGCAGCGTGCAGGAAAGAGTCTGGCCCAGCCTAGTACCAAACAGGTGGTGGGATGGAGACCCCTCCCAGCTCCCAGCTTTGCAGGAAAACCCATGTTTGTCCTAAGGACCTGGGCTGTGGCACATCACATCTCTGCTACTGGCATCCAGGACGCAGAAAATATTTCAGTTTGATCAATGCCCAGGGACTCTGGGAAGGGATGGATGGAGCATCATCATCAGAGACCTGGGATAGCTGCTGCCCAATGCCTTGGGAGGACATTCACCCCAAGCCAAGCTCCAACCCCATCCCTGGAAGCACCTCGCTCCCTTCTGGAATTTTTGGGCATTTCTCTGGACTGGTGTGCATTGGATCCCCTGTGCATCCTCCACTTGCAGGTGGAGAAGCAATTCCCAGCCCCGGGGAGGGCAGGAGCATTAGAAATGCAATCAAACATGCAACACCAGCCCAAATGTTTGACAGCCAGCATTGAGCAGGAGCAGAGTGGGCATTTTTCCAAGGCTGGGTTAAGTGCCCAGGGCTGTTCAGGAGGAATCAGTGCCAGCAGCTGTCCGGGAGCCCCAGAGAGGTCATGGCTGCATATGCAGGAGTGGGATGGTTGGGAAAGTCTGTTCTCAGGCATCCTTTCAACATCCAGGATCAGTTAGCTCCTTTTCTTCTTTTGTTTTAAAAAGGTGATGTGCAGGGAAAGCTTCAAGAAGCTGGGATGCTGGAGAACCCCTCCCCCAGCACAAGTGACCTTGTGCAGGGCGGTTGTCCCCAGGAGGGGGACAGGGACAGTCAGGCATGGAGACCCCATGCACATCTGAGGTGACCACGCCAGGAACCAATGAGGGATGGATACCACCAGGATCACTTGGGGGTTCCCCACAGCTCCTTGCCCTCCAACACTGTGCCTTTTCTGTCTGCAGGGCCGTGCCCATGTCGGATTGACAGCAGCACTCTGGGTGTTGTTCAGGGAATAAATGCTGCTTTCCCAAACAATCAGCATGGATCTGGCAAAAGAGGGATTCCCTCGCTGCCACTTGGGAATGTTGCTGTGGTGGAGCTGCCAGCTCCAGCCTTGGATGCAGCGGTATTCCTGATGGGATGAAGAACTCCATGTGGATGCTGCCCATCAGCTCTCATTACAGTTCATCTTCTGTGTGAGGTGAATGATTGCAGGAGGCTCCTTGCCAGCACTCTGCCTTCAGACCTTTGCCGGATACTCTAACACAGCAAATTAATTAGGAGCGATGTGTTAACTATCTGTGAATCTCATAACTGTAATTGCACTGCAGTGCTCTGCTGAGGAGCATTTGATTTCCTATTGATTAATGAAACGGATTTCCCCCTCCCACTGGCTGGTGTCCCACCATTTTTGAAGAGGAATCACTTGACCGAGGAGGAACCGGAGCAGGAACCGCATCTTCTCATAGGATGGATGCAGCAGCCAGCGGTGATCATCCCAGCACTTGCAGCAGTGCTGGTGAGGAGCACACCCAGGGACAGCACACACCCCTGCAGCATCTCTCCACTCCTACAGACACTCCAGGAAATGTGGGACAGAGCCCTCAGCACCCCCCCTTTTGGTCTATTGAGCCCTAAGGAAGCACCTCCGAGTGTCCCTCTGCAGCGAGACAGAGCAGGAGGCTGTTCAGCTCTTCCCCTGATCAACAGGGACCACGTTTCAAGTGACTTTTTCCGAGAAAAGAAAAACCTTCCTGATCTTTCCCTGTGTTTATCCAACTGCAAGAAAGTCGAGTGCCCCTGTTCCCCCCAAGTGCCGGAGGAGCCTCGTCCTGCTCGGCGCCGGGCTCCAACCGCCCCTGAAATGGAAACGAGCAAGTAGGATTCATCTGAATTACAGTGACCCTTCCAACCCCAGCGCTTTACAGGAATGATTACACATTATTTTATGAATAAGTAATGTCTTGCCACGGATTTCCACCTGCTCGGAGCGTCTCCCTGTGATCTCTGTGGCTTTCAGAGAGGGAGTTGGAAGCAGAAATCTATTTTGCAGGCAGCAGAGATGTTTGAAGCCTCCTTCATCCTGCATTTCAAGTGTTTATCTCCTTCTCTCAGTGCAGCTGAGCCTCCTTCATGGCAGACGGGTGGGACTGAGCAGATCAAGCTCTTGACGTGAAGTTTTTTTGCTGCTGCGGGTCCTTCTCCTGGACCAAAAGAGAAGTCGCTGTGAACATCATTAAGCCACCAAAGAGAGAAATGAAACCCAGCTAAATTGGGCTGGCAGCTGGATCCCAGAGACTGATGAATTAATTAGCTGATTAACCATCCGTGGGTCCGATGTGGGTGGCGTCCGCGTTGCTTTGCTTGCCAGCGAGGGGCACACCGGGGTCTGCAGGGTGGTGCTGGGATGGCAGACGTGCTCACCGTGCTGCAGAGGGGAAGGCAGAAAAGGCCTCGTGAGCTCGGCACAGTGGAGATAAATGACTGTGGTTTAACTATCTTCCTTCTCTATGTACCAGGACAAGAATTAAACAGCAGGAGCTGCTTCGCTGTCCCCTACTGCTGCTGGCAAAAGGCAAGGCTGGAGAAACTGCCCTGGCCTTAGGAGAGTAAAAAAAGAAACAAACCCCAAGAATCACCCCAAAACTTCCTCTTCCCTTCCCTTGTCAAGACAAGCGAGTCAAAAAAATCCCCAACTGAAAATGTTAAGCTGCCAACCCTAATGCCACACACTGCTCAGGTGTTCCCCCTCCTCCTGAAATTAGTGTTGGCCAAGTTTAGTTGTTTAACAGCATTTCAAAGCAAAGAGTCAAGATATTCCATGTTTTAAAGAGTTATGAGGAAACATTTTGACACAAAACCCAACCCCCCCATTCATCAGCTCCTCGTCTAATTTGGCACAAATTCATGAGTAATTCCCATCAGCCTGAAACCGCTTCTCGCTGATGAGACTCAGCCCAAAGTGCCTGTACCCATGCAGGCATCCCCTCCCCACTTGGGAGAGGCAGCAGCGAGATGCCCATCGGCTCCTGGGAGCTGAGGACCTGCAGGACTTGCTGGGAAAGGTGACCCCCAAAGTCCCTGTGAAGCTTTTCCTGGGTCCAATGTGGAACAGACTTCACCCTGTCTTCTTGCTCTGGGTGAGTGGGGTGAAGGGATGTAAACCTCCTGAAGCACCTTCCTGGTGACATGGGAACATCCCAGTTAAGAGTGTGCACCAGTTTTGCTGTTCTGGCACACAGGAGCTGTTTGGAGCAGCAAAGACGATCCCAGCCTGGAGCACAAGCTGTGAAACCGGGCACCCACCGAGGGTCCAGCCCCAACGCCAGCCCCTTCCCAGGGCAGAGGGTCTGTCCCTGCATCCTGGAGAAGACCATGGCTGCACCGAGCACGTGGGGCTGCAATGGACACATCTTCAGTCTCCTTTTCCTCTCTCCCCAGGGCCACAGAAACCCCCAGCTCAGCCTTACCCAGCTGCAAACCCCTCTCCCCAGGAAGGGATGCTCCAGGCTCACACAGCAGTGCTCAGGGTCATTTTGGAGGGGGAGCAGGAAGGCAAGAAGCTCCCATCTCTCCTTCTCCTCCTCCTCTCTGCTGCAGGTTGACAGCAGCTGCTGCCCTCCAGGGCTTTTGGGTTGCTTCACACCTACCTCAGGGGCTGCCTCTTCTCCTCATCTCCCCAGATAAGCTTTGCTACAGCAAGGATTGGTTTTGCACCCACATTAGTGGGTACCCCCCAGATTCAGATGCCGCACCACAACACCCGCCTCCACCACCACCACCTCCATGAACCCAGCTGTGAACCAGCACAGGAATCTACACCTACAGCTTCTGTCTGACTCGCCACGGAATGTTTTTATCACTTGTTTTTCCTGATGAAATCCTTTGAGCCACGTTTTCCTTTCCTGGGATCTCCTGGAGTCAGCACGTGGGCGATGGGTGCGATTTTACAGCACCCAGCTTCTGGGAGAGGGTTGATCAGCAGGGTTAAGCTGAAGCTCATCTCCCTACGACGAGTTTCCTTTTAAGCAGCTGGAGAAGGTCCAGCCAGGGCTCCTGGCTACAGACGCTATGAGATTGCCTGGGAGACACTCACTGCCGGTCACAGCTCCTGCTGCTGTCACAGGGCTTCAGCAGGGGACAGTTTGGGCAGCTGGGGTTTGGGAGGCTGCTGTTGCCCAAGAGCCCCCGGTGTGTGCCCCCTCCTTGGGCACCCAAGCAGATGCTCCCAGGGGGTTTGCAGCTTGGTTCTTCTATCAACAAGCCAAATTGCTACCAAGGAAAGGTCCTCAGCCCCCGCCGAGCACCCCCAGGTGTGTTTTGCCAACAGCCCCAGCCTTCCCCCTCCCATCCCTGTTGCTGCACAGAGCCACTCTGACCCCACCCTTCCCAGGGGCTCTGTGTGCTGCCCGATGGGAGCGGATGGCAGTGGAGGGGCAGTGCTGCAGCCTCCCTTCCCGGGAAGGAGAGGCAGGAACCCAAGTGCTAGTGTACCCCTTGAACTTCAGAGCTTGAAGCAGCATGGTCTTCGCTGATGCCGGGCATCAGAGGTGGATCTGGAGTGTTCCATGGGCACATGGAGCAGGGCGATGCCCTTGGGAAGCATCTTCCTCTGGGCAGAGGGATGGCTTCACCCAGCACTGACACATCAGACCTTGCCCTGGCACGACTCGGGCTGGTGGAGCCATCCGCTCACAGTGGGACGTCTCCTCTGCCACAGCCACCTGCAGAGAGCCAGAGGAACACAACATGTGCTGGGGAAAAAGAAAACAAAATAAGGAATAAAGAAGAAGAAGAAGAAAAAGGCGATTAGAAATTATAAACGGCAACAGACAACAACAACAAAAATATACAGCTTTCTCCTCAAACTGTTCTTTTAGTCCCAACAGCGTCTGCTGTGCAGAGCTTGCACCTCAAAATTCTCAGCTGCTCCAAAAAAAATATAAAATGCTCATGAATTATTTATCCCTGCTCAGATCAATCCTTCAGCATGCTGTCAGTGAGGAATCAAAGCCCCAACAAGGCAGGCAGGGGAGGAAGCGGCGTCCAACCCCCTTGAGAGGATGGTGGGTCCGTCAGCTCCGTGCTGCACCTCACCCCCTCCCATCCCCATCCCCATCCCCATTCCCATCCCCATCCCCGGGGTGGCTGTGGTCCCTGTGCTGGTGGGAGGCTGATGGAGCCCCACATGCTCCCCGTTTCCAAGCTCCTTCCCAGACCCTGTGTATTAATAATTGATGGCAAAAGCTTATTTTAAGGCCCGTAAACCACCTTGCTCCCAGGGAGGCTTCTTCCCCTCATCCCCAAATCCAGCTGATTTCCCCTTCCCTGTCTGGCAACCATCAAGTGCTCTTTGTTCCTGACATTGCTTTGACCACAGTCTCCTGCCAGCAGCCTCCAAAACTCTTAAACCCCATGTCCCTGGATGCAGCCAGCACCCACTTCCCGGCAGCCAGCACCCACCTCCCTGCAGCCAGCACCCACCTCCCTGCCCACTATTTCCCCCTGCAAAGGGACAGGGAAGGGAAAGCCCAGCAATTGCAGCAGCTGAAGGAAGGAACTGAACCCCTCTCCGCTGTCCCCATCGCTTCAGGGCTCTGCCCATGTCTTTGGCAGAGCTGCAGATGGGGAGGGGAGCAGAGTTCAGGGGCAAAAATACTGCTTGTCCCCATCTGGTACAGAACAGGGTCAAGGGTGGGGTGGAGGGAGAGGAAACATTTCAATGTACGTTGCTCTCTGCTTTTCAGAGGTAAAATTCAGCCCCCTGCAAAGAGAGGGGGCAACGGCCCTGCACACAGGGATGCTCCAGGCTTTGAATGACGTCCTGGAATGCTTCCAGCACGTGGAGGCCAAGGCTGGCACTCGCAGGAGGGCTTGCAAGTGGAGCAGTGCCAGGCGATGCTGGTGCCAGGGCAGCAGCAAGGATGGATGAGTGGCTCGTGACCCACAGCCCAGCACTGCAGCAAAACACCCTGGTGTGCCTACTCAGTGCCTTTGGGGATAGGTGAGAGGAAAGCATCCCTCCCTCCTCCACATCATCTCTGAATTTTAGGACAGCTTACACTGGTACTGACAGCAGTGAAGAACCCAGGGCAGTATCTGCTCCCAGAACCTCTCCCTTGCCTATGAGCTTCCCAAACCAGCCCTAGTTCACTTGGGCCCCTGGCAAGACCTGCCCCATTCTCAGGGGAAGGCCTCTCCTGAAAGCACTGTGTTTGGTCTCCTTCCCTTCCCCACCCCGAGCCTTGTGCTATCAGAGCTTTGATCTGAACCCCCTTCCTTCAGCATCTCTCCTCCTGGAGCATCTCCGTTTCCCTGGGTGGATGCGACGCTGCTTCGTTAGCCCCTGCAAAGCGCCGGGTTCATGTTAACCCCCCTCCTGCTCTCAGCCCAGACGAGTTTCATGCTGCTGCTGCAGCTCCACTTCTGCTGAGCCTGATGGCAGCTCTGCAGCTGGAGAGAAAGGCGAGCACAGCCACGGGAGTCAGCTGCCCCCAGCGCCTGCTCCCCGTGCCCATGGTCCCACACAAGGTTTCCTTTGCACAAACCCACCCCTGGGCAGCTCACTGTCAAAACCCTGGATAAACCGCATTCCCCCTTCCTCAAGCCATCTGGACCTCACCGAGGTGTGCTCACAGGGTCTACCTGACGCTGCCCTGGCCCCCTTCCCTTTCCCTCCACGCTGTCCCCAGCCAGCAGCCCCGCGATGCTCTGGGAGAGCCTCCAGCGCAGCCCCGAATCCCCGCAGCACCTTCCCCAGTGCAAAGCCATTCATCACCACAAACAAGCAGCTCGCTCACTAAAGGCCACGCCATGACAAAACGCCAATAGGGGTATTTACATTCAATATGTCCCGCTAATCTGGCCTTCAGAAAGCGTCTGCTGAACCTGTCCTTTCCTTCCTGGGCATCACCTCTTTAATCAGTCTCTCGTTACTGATCACAGATTGATTTCAGTTCCAGTAGCCAATAGGTTTTCCTTTTAATTTTCAGCATCACGTTTAATTAAAGCGAGGTGGGTCCGACCCCATCAAATCATATCAAAGTCTGTCTGAGCCCCAGGTGAGTGAAAACACCAGCATAAATTATTGATTAATCTTTGCTCAGATTAATCTATCACTGCCTTTCCCCGGGCAGTGCGAGGATGGAGCTTGCAAGATGTTTGTCTTGCGGCAGCTGTTCTGCAGCTGCTGAGGGCTCCACGGTGTCTCCAGCCTAAACAGGCCCTCCCAAGAGCATCACATCCCCCACCCCCTTCTGCACACCCCTCACCCCCTTCTCCCAACTGCTCCCACCAACCTGGGCAGAGCAGGCACAGGCTTCTCCCTGGGAGATGCTGTTAAACTTCCAGAGCTTGTTAAGCTCCGTGAGAAGGATGCAAAACCCCAGGGAGAAGTGGGATTAAAAAAATATAATCCCCATTTCTACACAAAATCCAGACTAAAGGTCCTTTGGGTTGGAAGAAAAAGTGGTTTTCCCCTGTGTGGGAAGGTGAAGGGTTGGTGGGAGCAACGAGGGGGGACAGGGAACCCCTTTTCCTCTGTCTGCCTGCTGGCAAAATGGATTCAAAGCAATCAATGGAAAACACCTCAAAGCTCATACCTGGGGGGAGTTTTGTGTCAGATGTGGACCAGCAAGGGGCAGCTGTGATGGGGAGAGAAAACAGAGCAGACAGGAAGGGAGGTGCCCATGGCCACACATCCAGTCAGCACCTGGGTGAGCAGAGCCCGAGCCGGGAGGATTTCCTGCACCTCCTGGGCTGGGTGGGAGCCTGAGCTCAGACACGATCCTAAAGCACTAAAAACCAGCAGAGCCCAATGGATCCTCTGCAGCTCAGCCAGAGCCAGCTCCTCCAGCACTGCAGCAGCCCCAACCTGGAGAGCAAACACACCTTTTGGATTATGAATAAAGATGGAGCTGAGGCGTCCCTCCCGCCGGCAGCCTGCTCCTCTGCTGGAATACTAATTGCCCATCTGAGCAGAGCCCACTTAAACACAGCTTTGGGGCCAGGGGCTGGGAGAGGCAACGGTGTGTTTGCACCATTTGAGGAAAGAACATGTGGCTTTGCTGGATCCAGAAAACTTCTGTTCTTGGAATAAACTTTGGATGCTGCCAAAACCTGAAAGGGGTGAAGGGCTGGATGGAAATAGCTGGAGACTGGGGAGGGATTTGCCAAGAGCATCAGATCAGCTTGTGAGTCAGCAGCATTAGCTCTCACCTCAACAAGCAATCTGCAAATTGTGCAAATCTGCTTTTCACAGTTCACCTCACCTGCTAAACGGCCTCAGATTTACAGCTTGGGTGTTCGCGCTCAAAAATGACTGAGTTAATGAAGAAGCAGAAGGGGAAGGGGGAGGGTAAAACAAACACACAAAAGTTTGGATTTGATTTGAGGAGCTGCCTGGAGCTGTCCCACACGAGGGTTTATGCCTCACGATGCTCGACTGGGCTTGCTGTACATTTACATCCCCAGAAACACCCGAGACCCATTCCCAAGCTGGGCATCCCTTTTGCTTCCCTGGTTCTCCCCCTGCTTGCTGCAGCTCCTGTCTGAAGCCCCCACCGTGCTGGGGGATTCTTTGAGCAGGTAAAGATTTCCAAGCCTTCTGGATTAAAACCCTCCTGCCATCAAACAAACGGGACAAGGGGATCAGTCCCTGCAAGGAGAAGATGAAAAGGGGCTGTGTTTCCCCTCCCTCTGTAAAGCAGTGAGATCAATACCAAGTTTCCACGGGGATAAAAGAGCCAGCTCAGCTTGAGGGGGGTGGAAATTTCTGGGGAAGGAGGAGGCAGGAGGAGAGCGAATGGGTGGAAGGAGCCACCCCAGGGTTTACCTTTAAAATATCTTTAGCATCGAGCTTGGGAGAAAAAGCTGCAACTGGAAAGTTCAGAGCAGGACAAGTAAAGGACATCCACATGTTGTGGAGTTACCTTAGTGCAAAGGTCCTCAAAGCAGAGCTGGGAAACGAAGGGGGGCTGAGGAGAGGAGGTTGTGATGAGTTCGGCTTTTCCTGGCGCTGAGCTGCTTGAAAGCAGGTTGAGTGGAGGCTGGTGGCTTTAAAGCATCTCCTGGGGTCTCACCCCTCAGCACTCAGATCTTTCAAAGAGAATTCCCCAGCCTTTCACACAGGGCTGTGCGTGGGAAGGTGCCTCCTGGTCCCACACGTCTGATACCTCAGCGTTCAGCAGCACTCGGGTGATGCACTTGACAAGCTTCAGCATCTCATGGGGCCGTGACACCGTTTGGGTCCTTCAGAGCTGTCCTGGCCCTGAGGCTGAACCCCCCAGTCTGAGCAAAACACAGGTACCCATGCTTTGCTGTGGGCTGGGCTGGATGCCAGCCTGCATACTGGGGGCTCGTCCGTGGGCACGAGCAGTCTGTCCCCTTTTCCCACAGTAACTGGGAATGTCAATCCCATTACGCTCCTTAATTCAAACTGTGTTTGCTGTCTTTGGAGATAACATCATCTTGATGTTCTCCAACTGGCTCCTATTAATCTCACGCCGCAGACGGACAGATCCCTATGAAGGGGGAGCAGGGGGACCCGTAGCACAGGCTGACCAAGCACATCACAAAAAAGTGATGTGATTTATGTCCCTGTTACCCCACATGCAAGGATATTCCTACAAGCCAGTCCCTGAGCAAATACCAGTATGTGCCCCCCACACACCAGCATCTTTTCTTTAACTAGATGTTAAAGGTGGAGGGTGGAGACACTAAATGGAATGTAATTAAATCCTGGTGGGAGAAACACCTTCTTACAAGCAGTGGTTGGAAAAGGGGACAGTCCAGCACTCCTCTAGCCTGGACCAGGGACCTGACTCTTTCCTGTGCCAGTGCTGCACAAGGACTGTCAGCCAGGGAGTGACCCCCACACCCCTCTTCTTGAGGTCTGGAGCCCCTTCTCTCTATCCCTGGCAATACCAGGCTTCATTTCCTCTTCCCATACAACACAACTGCGAGACAAGCATCAGCAAGTTCATCCCTCCTCATCCAGAGACCCCATGGACACTCCTCAGAGCATACCACCTCTCTGGTGTCCTTAAGCCCTGCGTGGCCCTAGAGGTCCAGGGCATCTCCCCATTTCTGCTGAGCCCCTCCATCAAGTCCCATGCTCAGAGAGACCACAGATGGATGACATCCTCAGAGGTGTTATTAAACCAGCAGTGGAATCCAGGCTCTTTGCCCAGACCCTTCTCCGACCTCGTACTGCTTCAGGGGTTCACAGATGCCTACTCACAAGCTACCTCTATTTTATTCAGCATGATAAAGCATCTCCTCTTGTCCTAGAGTATCACCTCATGAGGTTTAACAGCTGCTGCATTCCCTCCCAGGGATCGTTGCATTGCTGCACCCTGGGACCGGTCCAAGATCTACTGAAGCCAGTGGAAAACTCCCATTGACATCAATCAATCCAAGATTAAAAAAGGGTTTGTAAAGCCTGTGATACCTCAGGGATGAAAGATAAAAACATAACTATATCCCAAATTTACATTTTAAAGAAATCTGAGTTTCCACAGCCAATAAAAACCCAGCATTGTCTGAAAATCAGGAAATTGTTCCTGTCCTGCAGACTCCAAGCACAGGGGGAAAGCTGCTGAAGCCTAAGCACAGACTTGTGCCAAAACCCACTTCTCAGCTCATGTCAAAGAACACTACAAGCCAGGAGGCTCTTCAGCACCAATGGCCTTGAGCACAATGAGAAAGAACAGCAGATAGACCTGACCTTTTGCAGCTTCCTTGAAATCCTGGAGGAAGAGGACGAAATGCCAGGTATCTGGATGGGTGAGTCCTTTCTTTGGAATAGGAACCTAAAAAGGAACAGCTTTACCTACAGCTGGTAAACCAACAGAGCTAAACCAGCATCAAACCAGACCAGGAGCACGTTCCTCTGTGGAGAGGCTTTTGAGAGAAACTTCTGGTGGACAGCACCAGTTTAAAATGCAGTTTACAAATCCATGACTTAGAGGTGGGGCTTTAATTTCTGGGGCTTACGTTGTGGGGTTGTGTTTTTCCCCCCTCCACTTAATTCCTTTGCTTTCTGAACTCCCTTTACGAGCTTCAAGTTTCCCATGCTGTGTCTCTGTCCAGCAGCTTTACGCACGGAGCTCACAGGGCACCGTACAGGGCGGGGAAAGAATGAAGTGAGCCCACTTCTCATCCCAAGGGCTGAAGGCTTTTACTTCTTGTTTGTATCACCACCACTTACTGACAAATATTTTCAGCGCTTCTGATAACCTGGGTGAGGGTGTAACGATTTCTCTGCCCTGGGCTGTGAGGTGGCTGGTGTTAAAAAAGAGAGAACTCAGCTCTTTTCTCCTTTGGAGCCTGTGAGGAAACAGCCTGTGCCTGACTGCTTCTTAAGGGGGAAACCACCTCCCTTCCTCCACCCCCCTCCCCAAAAAAAAAACCCCTTAAAAATGTTCTGAGATGAAAACCAAACACAAACTTTTGTGCTGATTTTTCTAACGGCCCCTTGACACTAAAAACAACCAAAAGAATTATTAACAGCAGCAGATGCATCGGTTTGGAAACCAAGATGCCCAGTGTGGGACTGAAACCTGAGGATTAGAGGTTTTAAAGCAAGTGTGGGAGTTGGTTCCTCACAGGGGGCAGCATCCCCTGCACACTCCTCTGGTATCGGCTGCCCCGAGAGCTCACCTCTGATTTCCCAATACAATTAACACAGCTGTCAGCAGGGTTTGAGCAGGACTTGTCCCCACTGCTCCTTTTAAGGATGGAGGAAAAAACAAATCTATCACATCACAGTAACCTTTAGCGTCCTGCAGCAGAGCTCGTCCCCTCCCTTACATCAGCAATTTGCAGTTTTAATTGCAAGGATGTCTGTAATTAGGCGAGTACAGAGAGGTGCATGGTAAAAGCAAAATCTGAAGAGCTTCGTAGCTCTGCTTTTGGTGTGCTTTGTGAAGTACTCTGGGTTTCATTTCCTGGTGTTTTTCAGCTGGAGAAAAGTATTAAATACAAAGAATCTGGTTTGACTGCAATGTCCCACGGCTGCTGCCTCCACACCATGAGCAGTGGTGGAAATGGAATTGAATTGCTGGGTAAGATCATCAGAATGTTGTACATCAGCATCAGTTGCCCCTCTCCATAGGTACAGAGGGGGAATTTGCATCAGGACTCAGGGGGTTCACACAGTGCCTGACCGGGACAGACCCTTTGGCAAAGGACTGGTGAGGTTTCTCTCCCTCCCCTTGGCTGGGGCACAAACAATCCAGCTTTGGGAAATTCAAAAGAAGGGGTTTGGAAGCAAGTGAACATTTCATCCCAACAGACACCTCTGGGTTCAGGGGGAATTTATCACAAGAGCAAAATTTAAACCAGAGCTGGGTAAAACCTCAAAGAAAGAAAATAAAACATGGTTAAGCCCTCTGCTGAGGTCCTGGTTTAGTGATTCTTGCTCTGATTTCAGGACTTCACCTGCCTCTGGCTCGCCTGGACCCCAGGGGCCAGACAGGCTCGTTCCTCCCCGCCGTGTCCGGCTTTATTCCCTTTATTCCACAGACAAGCGCCGGCCCCTCGGCAGAGCTGTCCCAAGCTGCCATTCTCATCTGACATTTTGCTTCCCTTCAGGTCCCCTGGCGGGTTCCAGCCTCCTCAGCTCGAGGCACCAGCGGCCGGCTGACTCCTTTATCTAGCAAGAAATGACCGGTGTCCGCGGGTCACCTCTCCCCGTGGCTGCTCTATAGACAGCCGTGCACTGAGGGGACACCACGGCCCCATTGTCATCCCCGAGCCCGCACTGGTGGGACTTCAGCGCCTTTAAAAAAGAGGAAAAAAGAAAACTACAGCTCCTGCTTTCTCCTCAGCATTTTAAAGAGGGATCTTCAATGGTAGTCAGGTGCCAAGGAAAGAAAAAGGGCTAAAAATACCTTAATAAAACCCAAACGTGTGCAGGAAGTGCAGATGGTGAGAGACAAGGGCATGGCAGCGCGGCACCGGCACCGGCTGCTTCTCCCTGCCATCAGTTTTATTTTTATACCAAGGCTACGGTGAAGTTTCCTGCTGGTAACTCTTCCCCTCTGGCCGCCGGATGAGCAGCTTGCTGTGAAAGCTCAGCAGCTGAAACTCTAGTCCCGTGGGTTGGCTGTAACAGGGTACATCAAGCCTGGCCTGTGATGGTGCTTCACAAGCATAACACTTACAGTCACGTTCTCGAGGCACGTATTTGCTCTCACAAATTCAGATTTATCTTGCCATTAATATTCGTTCTGGTATTTATTGTTTTCTGCAAAGACTCCTCAGCTGGCTTGAGGGAACCTGCTGGAGATGTTGGCCACGGACAGACCCGAGCAGGATGCGGGCAGGCACACTTACACCCAGCATTGACAGCGATGAAATGTCTCTGTCCTTGAGCCCTCTGGATTTCAGACCAACTTTCTGTTCAGCACAAACTCCCCTATTACTGACTGCAAGGACTCTTCATTTTAAATTAGCCTCCTTATTAACATAAAAAAGTAAATAAGATGCAGAATGCTCGGCTGCCCTTGGCTTCTCCCAATTCAAAGAACAATAAAAGACCCTTTAGAGGTTCCTACACTGTACTTCATGTTCTTTAATCCCCTTTCATTTTTATGACACGAACCTGGAAAGCAGGTAGGGGTGTCTCTGTGGAGCTGATAAACCCCCCTGCTTGTTGTAAAGCCATTCAAGCCCTGGCCTCCCACGGGGCTCCCTGCTCTCCGTGAGTTAACAGGAGCACATCTGGAGATGTCTCTTGTTTTGATCACCTGGTTTTAAAAAGGAAGGAAACAAAAAGACGACCTCAAAAATCATAGTAAGTCCATGACACATAGGTGTCTTTATGAGAATTAATTATCTGATATTGAAATTGGAGTTCCTCAAAGTAAGAAGGGTGACACAAACCCTGGTGACTCCAGGTCAGCTTTGTTTTGGGGCTGTTTCTCTCAAGCCAGCCAACTCCATCTGTACCCCAGCTGCTCCTGACTGGTGAACGACCAATGAGGCAAAACAGCCGCCATGAAGAAACCCAGCTGAAGCTGTCACTTCCCCCACTCACTCACAGAAAAACCTCCTCTTCTGAAGGACACCGGGTGGGTTTAAGAGACCAAAAGCCCTGCCTGGCAGGGGCCTTGGTGGCAAACCAGGGGATCTGAGGCTTTGGCACAGGCGGAGAGGTTCAACCCTGATGGAGCCGGTTCCCTCACAGAGCAGGAGAGATGCTGGGACATAAGATGTTAAATTCACTGATTAACCTGGCATTGAGAGCCAGCTCTGAGGTGGGTCTGTCACCCTAACATGTATTTGAGCTAAATCCATAGTCTGGGTCTGTAGTAGGGTCACAGGGGCAGGGTGAGGGTGGCAAGAGAGACGTTCCAGGTTCCCATGCAGGGGCAGGTAACAGCTATTGAGTCAGAGCACTCGGCCTCCTGCTGAACCACCCCACCCTGAGCACGTGGAGCCACGTCTCCCACCTTTGTGGCCTCAGCGCTTCGCGAGCAGAGGTACAGAGCGAGGAGCGGTCGCTTCCCAGCTCAAAGGTAGCAGAAAGACAGGTCTCAGAGAGTTTACAGGGGTGTAAAGATGCCTGGTTGTGGCACCTTCATCAACAGTGGTCTGGCTCCTTTGGAAGGATTTTCTGGTCTGTGTAACTCACAGATCTGGAGACATGGGAACAAGCTGTCCAGTCAGGGCTCCAAGTGAGGACGCTCAGCACATGCTACAATCCACCACGTGTGCTCTCTCAGCTCGCTGCTACCCAAAAGACCAGCACCCACCACAGGACCACAGCCCCAGTGCACGGCGCGGAGCTCCGAGGCTTCCAGTGAGACAAATACCCTGATCTTTAAGCTGCATTTTTACCTTGGAAAGCAATTTGCAAACCCACAGAGCAATTCTGAGAAGCCTCACCAAAACCATGTGTACCATGAGTTTGCAGGAGAGACGCTGGTACCCACCTGCCAGCCCAGGGGCTCAGGTCAGCCCAATCTCCTTCCACTATCATCGTCGTGGCTTAAAACTGTTCTACGACACAAACCCACCTGTGCAGGAACAAGTGGGTACTTGCAGGAACTTCTACTGTCCCCAGAGCGCGCAGGGCAGAGGCATGGGTGAAGCCTGAGGAGCCTTCAGTGGGTGTAGGTGAGAAGGTTCATTCCTGGGCTGAGAACTTGCAGCAGCACAGCCTGGGACCCAGAGCGCGGCAGGTACGACCTGGGGTGCAGGGGTGCTTGCTGCTGGGGCGGGCTTCCCCTCAGTAGAGTTTCAGTATGGCTATTGGGAGAGACCACAGAGAGAAGGGAAACACCCTCACTCTTCACAGAATCATAGAATGGTCTGGGTTGGAAGGGACCCCAAGGATTATAGAGTTCCAATCCCCCTGCCAGAGGCAGGGCCACAAACCTCCAGGCATGGATCTTCTCCAAAAGCTGGGGCAGGAATGATTGTGGCTTTGAACCAGGGGCTGTGCCTGGCACTTCCCACTCGCGCTCTCCTTACGTTAATATTTTAATGCAGATTGCTCCCAGCAGCGTGGAGACACCAACCAACCCAGGGACTAATTCCAAAAATGTATTTGTTTCCAAGCAAACATAAAGAACTTTGTAGGGAGGTAACAAATATACAAGAAAGGAAAGAGAACTAAAAGGCTTTGGTTAGAAAATTAAAGTTGTTTGCCATGGCTTGATGGTTTAATCAGTCGATCAATATTGTTCACAGGCCAGGCAGGGAGGGAGCCATGAGCTGTGATGAAAAATGCATGAGGGGACAAGGGAGACCTGGGAGTAGAAAATTAAAAAGTCAGCCTGTTACATTTGTCCAATATTGGCAGAGAAATTAAAGTGGTTTGGGGAGGGGTGCTGGGAGGGAAGAGGGGAGCTGGCTGCAATGCACACTGCATCTCTGCTGCGGGATCCCTTCCAGAGAAACTTTCACATTAATTAAGTTGCTTTCTTAGCAAAAAGATGGATTTTGTAACCTTTAGCACTTGCAAGCACCACGAGCACAGTAGGTGGGGTTCACACATGGGAAAATAAAACGGGATTGCTTCCCATCAGGGATGCAACAGAGGACCTCACGCTCCGAGCAGGGTGATGCCAAGGCAGGGTGAGGCAATGCACCTTCCCTGCAGCATCAGTGGGGATTAACAGGTCATTGTGCTATGGACAACACAGCTCTAACACATGCAACCTGAGCCATTAAAAGCAGCGCTGGTGCTTCTGCCTGCAGATTAGTTTCCTTTCCCCTCTGTCCCCTTTGGCTGTGGGTGATTCTGCAGTGGCGCTTGCCTGGTGGAAGACTCAGGAGCAGGGAAGTTCTAGAAGATGCTCTAGAAGAGGTGAGAGTCGCCTGTGCTTCAGGGATCATGGGCCTTGCTGTCTGCCTTAAAGATGGGAGCTGCTTTAAAAGCTGCAACAAACTCTAAGGATAAAAAAACCACTCATCCTGCAATCAAACTGCTTTTTGTCACCCACCCCTTTTTACTATGGGTGAGGAAAACCATTAACATCCAGTATGTAAACTGCACAGCTGAGGAGGAGTGCCAGAACCCTGTGCTGGGAGAACAGCTTCCTAGTCCAAAGCAATTTCCCAATCTCCATTCTTTGTGTTCAAAACTCAGAGTGAGCTTCTGCCTGGCTTGGACATCCCCATCCCAGTGATCATCAGGCACTGGCCCCTGGGCACTCTGACTCTCAGGACAGCAAGTGGAGCCAAGCACATGCTATCTGCAAGCTGCTGGCCCTCCTAATCTCTAGAGGAATTCAGACAGTCCATTTCCACTCCCTGAAAAGGAAACACTCCAACTTGTAGTACTGAGAGCCTGGCAGGGACAGACACCGCTGCTCCCCCCAGGGCCTCCAAAGGGGAGAAGATTCCCTCCTCTTGCCCCTCTCTGGGGAAGGAATGGGACAAACACCTTTCCACGGTGCTTCTGTGTCACCATCCGCTTGGTACTGAGGTACCTACACAGTGAGCCAATGCTATGACTCTCCATCAGGCTCACCAATTACAGGTTGAAAACTTCAGGCTCAATTAACACACAGACTGGCTGATGCTGTTTTCTGTGACTAATTATCTCCGAGAGCCAAGACATGATTCCACACGTAGCTCTTTGTGAGCTTCAGGATTTGCTTCCTACGCCATTAAGTCCAAACAGAAGGGAGCAGACAAGACAGCAGCACCTCCAGCAGGTTGGATACCGTTCGATGGCCTTTTTATTAACAAAAATAAATGCTTACACAATCAGAAACCCAGCCTTTCTAATTAGTACAGTAAAGGGACAGGGAGTGGGGCTGCTTATTTACCAGGCACGCTCTGTCATTGATGATGCACACACTGCTCTGGCTCAGGTGATCTTTGTACTGAGCTGGCTGCTTGGGTCAAATAATTGCACGAGTCTTCATCAGGTAATGACTGCAGTTGGATTTGAATGGGCCCTTGCCCCAGTGCTGTGGGCATGGTTCTGTTCAGTGATGGGCAGTAACTGAGCAGCAACAAAAAAAGAAAAAACCAGGAAGAATCAAGTGTCACCAACACCCTCCAACAAGCACCTGCTTGTTCCTCACATGCAGTGTGGTGTCTCCAAAGGAGGTCATAAAGGCTTCTCCAAGCTGGTCTCATGTTGATTTCCATACCTGGAAAGCTGATGTGCCCACACCTCCCGCTGTCCTGGCAGGAAGGAGCTGCTGCCTTTGGGAGCTGGGGCTTTCAGGTGAGCAGCAGTTAATTTAGCACCATGCAAGCACAGGGCAATACGCGAGTTTCTTCATTCTTCAGTTTCCACAGCTACCAAACAGGCTGCTTCATAAAATGTGGAATGTTCTAATTTAATTCAACAGTACTTAAACGTTCTGCAAACACGTGATTTCAATTAGCTGCAAATAAAAGGGGGTGTGTCCCCCTCCTATTTATTAAGTGGGATTGGCTTCACTCAGCACTCGTGCTGAAACCCAAACCAAACCTTGTCTCCACCAAAGGAACCTCAAAAATTAGTCTGCAGCACTATACCTTAATGTCAATTAATTTGAAAATAAGCCCAGGGACAGAGCTCCTCCAGAGCTTCCCGAGCAGCTCCCAAAAGCTCATTACCAAAGCCTCTGTGCCCTGTGAAAGAAACCAGGGTGCACTAGCTGAGATAATTCAAGGGGTGAACAGATGATGGCAGATGAAACGTAGGGTCCCCAAGAATCTCCCAGAAAAGACAACCCCAGACCAGCGAGCGTTCAGTTGGGACAGGACCAGGGACCTTCCCGGTCTCTAGGTGAAGGAAAAGCAAACCCTCCCATCTATTCCAAGGGCAAAGATTACTGGGAAGGGTTTTGGTGTTGCACGTTTAGGGACCATGCTGTGTGTGTCTGTGCTGCAGAAGCTGTACTTTAGAGCTGAATTATTTTACTACTTTCAGTCCTAAACCATGAGGAACGATACACACTGTCACTGCTCATCACACGTTTTCTAACCACTTAATACATGCAGATTTTGTTAACATTTTTCATTACAATTTTAGTAAAGGGGAACATCTGTTTCTCCCCCCCCGCCTTAGAAAGTACATTGCATCCTCTAAGCTGCCACATGCCTTTGAAATTCCACGTTTAATCAATGCCATCATCTCTCCCAGAAAAAGATCAGCACTCAGATAAGCAGCCTTGCAGCAACAACCACCCCCCATCATATCAGCATGCATGGTTAAATGTTTCCAGTTTTCCTACAGAAGAGAGCTGCACTGAAGCATCCACACCAAACCCAAGGGTTCTGTTGATCAAATAAAGAAACAAACAGCACAAATTCCAGAATAAAAAATTTATTTCAAGCTTAGAAAAGTCTTCAAAATTGCAAGTTCTGCACAACACAAACTGTACACAGGTATTTTCCTTAGGTTTAGAATAATGATTATTAGTGCTGGATGTCCCTAGGCATACCACCTGAGCTCAGAAGGATCAAGTGATCACACACCACTTCTCACCACCTTCTCCAAAAGACACCAGCCTCACACAGGCCATGCAGACCGATGGCTTTTAAAGAGCTAAATTTATTAGTGCAAGTTTAATACTTGGTTCAGGAGGAAGGGTTCAGCTAGAGAACCACCCATTAGAGCATCAGCTCCCTTCAGAGCCAGACTGACTGTTCGCTGGGCTGGGCCACTACTGCCTGCAGGTGTCATGAAAAGCTTCAAGTGTTCGGAAATCCCTCCACGTGGGTGGCAGGCCATCCTGCAGAAACTTTCCGCAGCGCTGGCACGGAGCCTGGAACAGCTTTATGTAACTTCTTAACCAGGTCTAAAAGGAAAAGGGAGAGAAATTAAGAAAACTGGATAGGGATGTTCCCCTTTGTCATCATTCTTGTCAAGCTGTGGTAGCAAGGACAGCGAATGTACTCTGGCGAGGCCCCAGTGAGGTGTACAGTGGTTTCATAAACAGAAACATGCTGAAGATTACAAGGTCACCGTGCAGCTCAATTCCCACTTTATTAATCATCTTTCACTTTTTTAGTCTCTTAAGGAAATTTGTTAATGGAAATTCATCCACTCTGAGCAGGAGGTATTCGCAGCTATAGAGCTGTGATGAAGGCAAGGGCTGTAATGCTCCTCGTATTCTTTACTGGAATATAATTGTTCTTGATGGGTACCTTCTTCAACCCCATATTGGTTTGTCTCTTCCTATGATCATCTATCACACCCCTGCTGCAATCATACTGCAACAGCCTGAACTGAAGATGTAAGGACTCTCACAGCAAGCTAACGAACTTCCTCTCTAATGCGATTTTAAGATCAATACTCATTGGTCATAAAAATATCGTACCGTTTTAAATCTGATTACTCTGATAAACATGTGTCTAGAAAAGGCTAGTGCTGAACACCACAGAGTGAGTTCAGGTGTTCCTAGGTAAAGTTCCTGCCTCTGAAGTGGATTGTTCCCATCGTCACACGCAGCGATGAGCATTACATAACCCAATTCCCAACTCAAGGAGATAGACAACCAAAAACCACCTATACCAGCAGATTTATACCGTGAAGGATGCACATGAATCTTGTCATCTAAAGTCCTATTGAATTACATCGATAAGAGAAAATTGTTCTCTGAAGTAGAGGTCAGCTGAGTTTATTGAAACAAATCCTTCCATCTTCATCAGAGCTTTCTCTATAGCAACAGAACTTTTGGCCGTCAATAACTCTCCTCCAAAAGAACTAGATCTTCTCTGGGTTTAGCAGTAAATACAGGGACAAGGGCAGCAGAACACTACAAGTAAATTGCTGTTATTTACTTCAGCTTGGATGGGCTTTGCTTGCACTACAGAGAAATCGAATTTTCTGAACCATAATACAAAAATAGGTAAATGAAGTTAAATTGGGCACTTGAGACATCTGTTGAAAGGAAAAAAAAAGCCCCACATGTGCTCTTCATTCCCAACAGAAAATCAGGGCTTCACTGCATCCTGTCATGTGGATTGCACAGCTGAGATGTGGAAGGAACAACATATTGACACTTCTGGTGTACATCTGGTTTTGCTTTGTTAAAAGTTTTGGTAGTGTTTTATCCCATCAATCAGGCAGGTCTGTGGCTTAAACAAACGTGACACCCATTCTAGTAAACATCAGCTCCCAGAAACACACTGAAACCAGTAAGAGTTACTTTCACCTTTCCAAACCTGTTATTTTAGGATGCACTCCAAGAAGAGAGACCTTTGCAAATCTCTCACCATAGTGACCTTTTTATTTAATAAGCAAGTCAGCACAGCAGGTAAGGGTATCTGACTGATGGGAAATTGCACCATGGAAATTAAAGCTGTAGAAGACCCAATGCTATTGTACACACCTAGAGACTGTGAATGGCAAAATCAGATGTTTGTTTTTAAGTCACAGTTACATTGCTCCAGGTGAAGGGGTAACGTCATGAAGTTAAGTGAAGGACAAAGTCTGAAGAGCAGAGAAAACTCTTCCAAAAGCCTCCTTTGAGAAGCTCCAGCAGAGCGAGAACAGTGGGAGTCTCCACTGTCAAAATTTACCTTGCTAGAAAGAATTCTGTGTGATAAACCCTTGGTTCTCACTCTCTGATTAACAGGACTGCTGATATACAAATTTATTTCACAAATAAAATTCTAGACAGAAGCAGAATTAAAGATGATAAACTTACATTGGCATATCAAGGTAGAGCAGTATTTGATTAATATTATTCAGTAAGACAACAGTGGAATACTTCAGTAAGCATCCCCTCAATTCCCAACTCCACTTGCTGCTGTGCTGGGCAAGTAGGTGCAATTTTTTTGGAACAAAGTTGGGGCTGAAAGTGGATACAGAAAAATGGACTCTTTCTGATCACGTTCCTCCCTCTCTAACACTCTCCAAATAACTCCCATGACTTCTCATACTGGGCAGGCTGACAAGCAGCAAGCTGCCTCAGCTGGAGCACACCACCTGGGAGCTTCCTCTTACCAGGGAACTTCAGTGCAGCAGAAGTTCCTTGCAAAGTATGAACGGTGTGAAAGGCTTGGACCACAGCAAAGATTCTGGTTGAGAGAGTTTTCCCTACTTACTGTCTTTAGAGATCACCCAGAGTAGTTTTGCAAATAGGAATCATCAATTTGAGACCTGCTACAGAAAAACTGTATATAGCTCGATCTTCCCACACCAATCACCCCAGGACAATGAGAATGAGCTCTTCATCCTTGTCCAGGTATGAGCTACGAAGCATTTCAGTCACTCCCTACAGTCTACCTTGTCTGGGTAGGGGAAATGAAAACTGCACCAGAGCTGCCTAATGTCAACCCCTTTAAGCATGGTGAAGTCTATCTAGAAAAACATATTTCCCAATACACTTACCATGAAAGATCTGACTACCACATCTGGCATCTGAGGCAGCTGGTAGTGCAGGAGAGCAGTGGTTGCATGATCCGTCACCTGTACAGATGAAAGGAGAACACGTGCTTATTCATCCTGTATTTCAGACCAGGCAGAGTTAATCTGCAGGAAAACAGTACAAATTCCACAGGGAAGTATCAAACCAAGGATTGCATGACTGTGAAGACATTCTCCAAGTAAGTTTGGGTAGGTTTTGACAGCCAGCTTCCATTGCCTCTGCCAACTTCAGACAAGAATCAGCTGAAATGCTCATGCAGTAACATCAAGTAAAACCAATCACACCTTGAAGTTCATAAACATGATAAAAGATAATAGTGTTTGTAAGAGAACCAAATCTGGAAGCTAACGTGGGCCCAGTAATGAGGAAGGTGTCCAGCCCCATGCCACATAGAACAATACTAAACTTAGGTGTTTCACTTCCCACTCTGAACTACCAACCCAGCTCTAAGAAGGAAAAAAAACCCCCTAACTTCTGCACCATATAAAAGTATCCACAGCAAATAATCTGCCTAATTTTCAAATGTCTGTAGAATCCATGCTTCAGTGACTGAAATCTCACGTATTCTGTGACATCAGAAACAAGCCGAGTCACTCCACAAATCATGTCAGAGAAAAGCAGTTTGGTTTCCTCTTCAAACACTCTTATTTTCCCTTTGGTGAATGTTCTAGAAAATATATTCCCTCAATCTATGATGCTTTGCTCAGCAAAAGAGAAAACATTGTCAATAATGATGTTAAATTAAATAATTCTGGAAGACTAATTAATAAGAACAGAAGTTAAGAGTTAAAAAACCCCACCAAGCCCCAAAACTCTGGTTTTGGTTTATTTTAGTGAAAAGAAACCCAACCCCAAAAAACAACCCCCTGTCCACCTCCCTCTTTCAGGTTGTTTACGTTGAGCAAACAGGAATCGAGCTCTCAGTTTCATTTCCTCTGAAACCAGGAATCAATTAATATGATTATGGTTTATAAATACTTGCATTAGTAAAAGATTTCTGATAGAAAGCTTTTTCATTTCCCAGACAGAGCCATAACAGTATCTTACATCTGGGAATTACATCTAGACAGAGCCCATATAAAAATGTATATTTATAATAACAGGAATAATTAAAGGGAAACAAAATAATCATGAAAAACCACCAATGCTTTGATAGATTTTGTTTTTAATTCACTCTCATTTTTAAATGATTCTGGACAGTTTCTGACACACTTCTCTAGCAGTACTCAGCCTGTCCTTCCTAAGCCATTAGCACAGGAACAGCTTGCTGCTTCTCAGAACTTCTAAGCTTAATGCAGAAATTCTTGGCAAAATTCTTTGGGCTGGACTATTAAAGCACTCCAGACAACACAGCCACGAGATCTCTTTCACATCTTGCTGTAAAGCTATTAATGGTCCTCATCAAGAATATCAAAGCTTCCAACAAATGACGTGATTGTCTAGTTAGTGCTTAAATGGTATTTTCTAGTTTCAACATGGAGGAGTGATGCTCTTCTCAGGGCTTGTCTATAGACTATAGTAAATTCTGAGTAAGATAAAGTGTGAACTGAAATTACAATTGCTATTCCCAGCTAACTCCACTTGTTCCTAATTTGTATTTAGCCTAATTCAGCACTGTGAATTGTGCTGAAGCGCTCAAACTTTCACTGGAGAAAGAGGTTTGAAGCTATTCAGGGAAGTGAATCTGATGTATCCCTAAATAAATCCATGCACAGACAGGCTCTAATTCACACCATACAAGCCTCCTCCGCGGAACACCGCATCAAATCAGTCTGGCCTACAATGAATCCAGCTTTAAGTTACACTACAGTCTTAGAAACAGATCCTGTTGCCCACCATTCGTGCAGAGCTAGCTCCAAAAGCAGATCCATCCAGCGCCAGGAAGGACGTGCAATTCTCACATTTGGAGGGGAAGAGTTTGGGGAATCATAGAATCATAGAATTGTAGGGGTTGGAAGGGACCTCAAGAGATCATCGGGTCCAACCCCCTGCCAAAGCAGCTCCCTAGGACATTTCACTGAGATAGGCATCCAGACGGGTCTTGAATCTCTCCAGAGAAGGAGACTCCACCACCCCCTGGGCAGCCTGTCCCAGGGCTCCCTCACCCTCACTGGGGAAAAGTTTCTCTGCATGTTGGTGCGGAACTTCCTCTGCTCCAACTTGCAGCCATTGCCCCTTGTCCTGTCCCCACAGACACTGAAAAGGGGCTGGCTGATTCCCCCTGCATCCCCTGCTTAAGATAATTATAAACGTTAATTAGGTCCCCCCTTAGTCTTCTCTTCTCAGATGCTCATTCTGGTGAGTTTGCAAAAATATCAACAAACTGGACCTTGGCCTGCCTAAGCCATTTATATGTTACCATATTAAAAAAGAAATAAATAAGAAATAACATCATTAATAGTGCATTAGGAGCAGAGCAAAACTCACATCAGTAATTTCTTTCAAACACAACTCATGTAGCCTTCAGAAATGACTGTAATCCAAGCCCAACTAGCTATCTGAATTTTTTTTTTCTTTTAAGACTGTGCTTTTATAGGATAGTACCAGACATGTCAAAGAATAGAAAGTTCTGAAGATATTTATGAGCAGCCGCTCTCCTTCTGCTGCATTTCTACTTCTAACAAACTGCATTTTGTTTTTTCTCCTGAACAACAAAGTTGTTTTCTCTTGGCGCTGAAGAAAATAGCTGGAAAAAAATTAAATAAATAAAATACTGCTATTAACAAATTTAAATTGACTGGCCACACTGGCAAAGTTGCACATATGCTGTTCCTATTGTAATGTAAAGCTAATGAGAATCCACAGGGAGATAAAAGCCATCCCAGCATCGCCAGAACACTAATAATGTTTTCTGAACAAAAAGAAGGCGATTTCTACCATAAGCAAGTGCTGATAAAGTGCTTTCTAGAAAAGATCAAAGTGGGTGTCAAATCGGAGGAAGAAGAGTAGGGGAATGACCCCCCCCCCCAACATCAAACAGAGAAGAGCTGGGCAAATGATAAACTGGCCAGTGCATAGGAGTCAAGGAAGAATTAACACCCCCCTCAAGGTAACAGAGATGATGAGGGAGAGCACAAACTGGCCAAGATTAAAAAAAGAGAGAAGAAAAGAAGGGGGAAAAAAAGGAGGGGGAATCAATACCCAGCTTTACTAATGGCAATACGATTTCACACCAAAGCAGAGCAAAACACCCTGCATCTGCACCAGCTTACTTAAGGGACACACTTTTTCTTCCAGCCAACTTGGAATCACAACCTAATTTATTCTCAGTGTAGGATGACATTTTGTACATTTCAGGGCTTTATTTTATTAACTTCAATTTTATTGCTCTACCTTACCTGCTGCTATCCAAGTTATTGGTCCCTTTCTAATTTCTCTACCTCTTTTTATATGGGAACATATTCAGAAGAGCACCCATTGATTGGGATAGCTGTTGCTCTGGACCTTCAAATAGATTTTTCAAGTGATCTTGCAGAAAAGCTCAATACTTCACAATTCATATGTTGAAAAGCACTTGGAATTTTTATCCGAAAAGAAGAAGAAAAAAAAGCAAGACAAAGCAATCTCCTGAAGCACAACTTTGCTAAATAAAAATAGCTATTGTTTAAGCAAGCACTTTGAGACAGAGTGAAAGAGACTTCAGTTACACTGAGAGAAAAAATTCTGGCAAAGAGACTAAATTTGAACAAGAAAACATAGTTAATTATATCACCTGAGATTTTTTTTCCCCCTTTTGTTTCCAAATTCAAGTTGACTATAACCATGTACTACTTAAATGCATCTCCCTTGTCTAGGGCACTGTCAGGAATATAAAACAGAGTGATACTGGATCACATCTCAGCTCATGAGGGCAATGCTCAGCAAAACCAAAGCAAAATCCCTGTTATTTGTCTCACCCAAGCCAACACCAGTCACCTGTACAGTATTTCTTTCCACACTTGATAGCACTGCTCTGCTGAAATGTGCTTTCCAAAGGTGACACATCCAAACCTGGCACTACTGGGCCTTGATGACACTTGTTAATCACACAGCATCCCCACAGCTGGAAATTCATTTGGAAAAAGGAAAAAAAGAAGACACTGCACAATTCCCAGGTTGAGAAAGCTGAACAAATGGAATAAGAGCAAAGGCTTTGCTCCACCACAGACTAGGTATGTTCCATACATGTATATGCTATAGGTGGCAGAAAAACTTAAACAAGAACTCAAGCATCGCTGAAGTAGAGAAGCTATCTCTCTCTCTCTCTCTCTCTCTCTCTCTCTCCCTCCCCCCAGTATCTCACCTCACTGCCAGTAAACATGCTTTACAAAAGTAGGTGCAGAACTTCCTTTAGGAGTCAGAACTTCCTTTGCTGCTTAGTTATTGGTTTATTCCCTCAAGTACAGCACTGACACTCTGTCTAATATAAAGGGATTCTCTAAATCCCCTGAACATTTTTTAATTTTTTTTTAAACCCTGCTAAGGTTCATGGCCTTAACAGTAGCCTGTAGCAATCAGCTCTGAAGGATGATCACAGCACTAAAAGGAGGGGTGGGGGGGAAAGGAAGTTATTTTATTAGTGTTTAGACCCTTTCTGGCGTGGAAAACCGCACGAGTGCCTCTCTTCATTTCCAAGGATTCCCATCATTCAATCTTCTCTCCAGGACCAACATTTCAGTCTCTCTGGAGGGAAGCTGGTGCACAGAGCTCAGTGCCCAAGAGGCACTGGAAAGGATGATAGATGGTGGCTCTTCAGACAGGCACTGATGAACTCCACACAAATCCTTTCCACACCCTTTCCCGCTCCCAATTCAGTACAGCATTACCAGACTTTTGTGAAGTGAGGGATTTATCACTTGGTTTTAGATTCACAGAGCCTTTAAGCTTTTATTTCGCTTGTTCTGCTAATTTGGACTGGATCATAGAGTTTTATTTTACCTAAGCAGGTCTTTGAACAGAGCCAAGAACTGATCATGCACAGGAGTGATCACGCAGGTGACCCTGGAAGAGTCCATCTCCTCTCCTTGAACAGACATCAATAGCCCACTACTTGTCTCATGCATGCATTCATCCAGCATGTGATTTTTTTCTGAGATTATTGACAAGAATACATCTTCATACATTACAATACTTATGTGTCCTTGTAGTGGTGAAAATTGTGCTCCTGCGTTCCATCACTCTGGGATCACACAGCTGGACAGGCACAAACAGCTTCTCATGGGTTAAGATGTATGTGGGAAGAAGCGTGTCAAAGCCAAAACAAAACCATATTGGGGTGTGTTAAAACTGAAAGGTGAAAATAAGAATGGGACTCTGAGATCAGAATGAAATACACAGGTTTAAAGCCTGTGCATCTGATTTCAACAGCCAAAGTGATCTTAGTACACAGCAAAACCAGTTATGCTGGTCTTAACTGAGCAGTCTGATAAATGAAACAGTTAATGCTTGACACCATCTCCTGTTTAGATCCCCTCACAGCAGTTCTGTTATTCTAGATTTTTGATCTTTTTGAATGCAAAGTTATGAGTATTGCACGATTCTCTATAATACATATTGTTTTAATCCTCTGCATGATGACCTGGAACAATGCACTCTCCCCACCAAGATTTAAGCCCCCAAACACTTCCTTATCACCCGTGTCGTTCCTCCCCTTGCACTAGTGGATCACGAGATGCAGGGTGTGAAAATAAGGAGGTTTTAAGATCGAAACAGTTGCTGCTCCTGTGGAGTTTAAATGTCAGACCAACGTGGAAGCTTGAAAAACCTTTTCTCTGCTCCTCGTGCTTTTGCCCTTTCAGCTCTCCCCGTCTTATTTCCCAGCTCCTTTCTCTGAATCTAACCCTGCTGGTGGATTCAATGCCTATAAAGCTTATTCACCCCAGGACCAGATTCAAGGAGTCTCCAGGGAACTTCGAAAATGACTGTACACTTTAACAGTAATGGGCCCTCTGGGAGCCGTCCCCCATCAAATTATACACACTCTGGTATCCTGACTAATAAGAAAGAGAGAGAAAAGGCTTGCTGACACAGCCAACGTTTGCAAACAAAGAGTCAGGACAAATTTAGCTTCGTTTGACAGGGTTGGATTGAAGATCAGAGGTCTCTGGTCCTTAACCTAGAAAGTCATGCTGCAACACTGAGAATTTGACAGGCCAGCAGCTACCACTGGCAGGTATCTTGTGAGCTCCAGATGTTGTTATATTATCATTGAAGATAGAGTTGGAGAACTTGGCCCAGCTTTTAAAGAGAGACGGCCCTGCCCTTCAGAGGGATGATTGATTTTAGAGCATTATAAAGGCAGTGGAGCTACCCAGCCTTCTCAGTGGGAGCAGCTACTCAGCTGTATTTTTGCTCCTCAGCACAGCTCTTCCACATCGCGTTGCCAGTGGCTGCCACAGGAAACATGTTTCAGGAACGTTCAGATATGCTCTGACATATTTACTGATGATTTTTTAATGGCACAAAAACATTTGCTCTGAAGATCCCACAGCACAGATTCTACACTAGTAACAGAGCAGAAGAGTTTCTCTAACACTATGTTAGATATTTCCTTCCTTTTGCTGCTGCTAAATCACAATTCCTGGGTATTATAAATGGATATAAGTGCAGCTTCTAAAATAAAGAAAAACCAAACCAAGCACAGCATCCCAGAGAGAAAACTTACTATGCCACACCAGACCTTTTTCTATTACCTGTTTGAAAGCTTGACTTAGGGCCTAGTTGAACTATCAGCTCAATACCATCAGCTTGCCTTTTTAGCACATTTTTCATGGCAGAATCCAAAAGCTCCACCCAACTGATTCAGCAATAGCTCCTGGGAAGTCAGCAGTATCACCCCAGCCTAAGGGATGTAGAAAACTGATTGAAAGAGAAGTTGCCCAAGGTAACAGTGACAGCAGTTTTTTTGGTTTGGGTTTTTTTTTTTTAAATGTTAATGCACTTGGTATTATTTCAGTGAGAACACTGGAGAACAGGAACTTAATAATCATCTTTCATGACATTAATTTAGAGAATTAAGACGAGAATAAAGATTCTTATGTATTCTACTGTGGGCAGTAGTAAGAGGAGCATCCCACTGACAATCTCCTCCACTTGTGGTCCAAAAGCCATCACCTGGACCTCAAGAGATATTTACACATTTATGGTCCCTGAGTCTGTAATTTGGACTTTTAACCAAACCATACATTTACTCTAATCTGTTAAGTGCATATAGACAAAATTCTACAATCAAACCCTCATGATTTATTATAATTTAGCACAAATAGTGGCAATGTAACTTAACCCTTCCAAGTTATTCCAAACCAGAACATCCAGGAAGACAATCTTAAGCCCAACTGAGTTTACAATCAAACACAACACAGGGAAACTGAGATGCTGCACTTCATTTTACAGAACCTTAACTTTACTCCACTGCATAAATTACTTTAAGGCATACTGATAAACAAGTTACTGAGATACAGTGGTTTACTTCCTGCTGTATTACCCCACTTGATACTAAATATTTTTGAAGAGCAAGAAAAAAAGAAAGAATATTTAATCCACTAATCTCTGGGGTAAGGAATCAACCACAGCAGAATTTTGCTTTAATGCTAGGCAGAGGGAAAGCAACCAACCTCCCCAAAAGCTGTCTTTTGATCTCTAGCAGGTTAATATCAAAGGTCAAACGTCTTCCCTTCTAACTGCATCTGAAATCTTGGAAGGAAGATGCACAAGTACAGCCAATATGCCATACTTTTGACCCCTGCTTTCATGCCCTTTTGAGTCCCTGACCCCCATTTGTTACACAAACTACAAAAGCAGATGAAAGGAAGCCAGCACACTAGCTGGAGACTCAAGCTCCTTCAACGGTGGCTTGAAGGCAAGGAAACCAGAATTAGAACCCGGATCAATCTGAATGTACAGCATTTTGACAAGAGGCCTTCAAAGAGAAATCTTCTCTTGCCTGTCTGGAAAATAGCAAGATAGAGATCTTTCCAAAATACACTTTAACCTTCTTAGTAGTTTTATACTTACTGCTCCCATGTTGTTCTCACAGGTCTTTCCCTACTTTCTGGTATAGCATTCATCCCAGTTAGTTACTGCTCATTTTAGAAACTGCAGGAGAGGAGGGACAACTAAAACTAACGAAACCAACAAAAAAAAAAATCCAAATGAACCTGAAATAGTCCTTTCTCCCCCAAAAGATTTAAACTAAAACACAGACTCTTAAAATTTCATGAGGAATCTGCTCCAATTTCCTATTCCAAACCACAGACTGAAACTGTGATAGGAAACAAATCCAAATTAAATAACAGCAGAAGTGATCTCCTTTTCAACTCACAGTTTTCCATTATTTCAGACTATTGTTTGCTATCTGTAGGTTGTGATGACAAATGAATAAAGTCTCAATTCTTTATATAAGGGCCTAAATCCCTGCAATAAACTCTGTGTTATCTCCTACACGCATTATGTAGAGAGAAATTATGTGAGACTTACCTTCTGAAAAACTTGATAGTTGGATTTAGACCATATGTCAAGCTACATTAGGGGGAAAGAAAATAAAATAAGAGAGTTAAATATTACCACATGTGATTATGGAGAAAAAGAAACTAGGCAGCTGTTCAAATGAAAAGAGCTGGCAGACAGACCCTATGGAGACGTATTTCTCAATTCACTATTTTGACCCATTTTGCCTTTACCTGTTACAATCCAAGAAAGGGAATTGATGATATAAGTGTTCTTTCATATTACAATGAAGAACAAACATAGTTCAGCAGTTTCAATTAAAAGTAATTATATATATATATAAACCCGTTGAATTTATGTGTTCTCTTTAAAACCAGAAAAATCTTCATTTGTTTGGGGTTGTGGCTGATCTATGCAAATACTCACCAGCTTCTGGCTGTTTCTAAAATGAGGGCATTTTTACTAAGTTTATGCTTGTCTTGTGTCTGAATAAGTGATTCAGTTACAAACGACACAAAGAACGTTTAGCTGAATTAAGCCAAAGCACCATTCTACTGGGGCTAAATAAACCATCCCTTAGGAAACTGCATTTACATTCACAGACAAAAATCCCACAAAAAGATTTGAGGTTGTAGCTAACTGTACATGACTTAAACACGTGCTCAGCTATAGACAAAGTAAAAGAACAAAATTCAAATTGGCTTTATTAACCCCAGAAAGCAGAAGGCAAGGCTGCCCTTGTTTAACAACCACAAGACTCACACGTTAAACAATTTCAACTGACATGCTGACGGACTTTTAGGCCAGCCCAGTGGAGTATCCTGTACTCTGTCAAGGAAAAGCAGCAGGGAAAACCAAGAGGAAATTCCTTCAATCCCAGATTTGCAAATCACTTTCTTCTACACATCTCACTCTACTCGAAAAATTCCAAATGCACAAAGCTTGTCACAAGAAAGGTGTTTGCTAGAGCATTAACCTCAGGAATCTTAATATAGACAAGACAAAGTATTTTTGAGTGAATTTATGAAGCAAGGACAGCTCCTCTCATGCTTGATGATACGGTCAGACATGCTTTCCCATAGTGTTCATACTATAAAGTACAACTGATTATTTTCATTCTGTCTTACTGTAGTGCCCGTAAGTTCAAGCTGATTTTACAAGTCTTCTAAAAGGCACAAAGATGAAGAGTCAGAAATGAAGGAAGCCACACTAGAGGGTGATGAAGGAGAAGGGGAAGGATGCTGAACCCAAGAAATTAATTCACATTGCCAAAAAAGTTCAAAATGCCACATGTCCCAATTCTTTTAAGAGTAACACTGTTAAGTGGCCAACTTGAAATACTGGTACAGATGTGACTCTCTGAGCCCCTGGTCTGGATGGGAGGTGAAGTTAAAGACTTTAAAAAATCCCTCCAGGACAGATGTTTCATGGCTTAGTAGGGCTGACCTTGCCATGAGACAAAAGGCAGCTGATGTCTTGGTGCCTTTTCCAGGTTAGAGGAAGACAGAAGTACCCTGAGGCATGTACCTACCAACTTTTTAACATTTACTGGTTCTTAGGGTGGGATCAAGAACCGGTGTGAATGCCAACACTGCTCATACTCAGGAATCCACAAGTTCTGCCTGGACTTGGACCTGAGCTTGAATTATGTAATAATAGACCGGGGCTTGTTAGGAAGGAAGCATTGCATTTCCATGTTAGAAAAGTCTATAAAATTAATGCTATTTACAAAAAATAAAGTGTTTTCAGGCAATTTAAGGCTTTCTTTGACTCCAGACTGAGTTGCTGTAATTGGAATGTATGCATGGTTTTGCTAATCTCTAGTGATCAAACTAAGTATGTGATCCTCCAAAAAAAAAGGCCACTTCAGATGCTGCATTAAGATGAGTCCAACAGGTTCTGAATGTTCATTAGTTGGCACGAAGATTGAAAAGCTGAAAGAGTAACAAACATCTGTCTGACAGACATGATGTTATCCAAGTTAAAGAGACAGGGGAAAAAAAAAAAAAGCAAAAGCCCCCTCCCAACCACACACATACAGCCTAAATGACTGCTCACCTTTCCTCCCAAAACTGAGGATTAAGGCAGAGGCGGATTAAAGAATGCATCGTTATAGGTCTATTATTCTTTAACTTTTCACTTTCAATCAAGACACACATTTGTAACTAAAAAACTGCTGAAAGCACAATTTCAGGGCATCCTCTGCATGTGAATTAAACTGGGGCTTTTTTTTTTCCCAGCGCCCCGCTCTCCCCACACACCCCCAGCAGAAGTAACAAGAGGCCATTTTCTGAAGGTCGTCTGAACGATTTCAAAGGCGATAACAAATCAGAATGTTCCCTGCATCTAATATCAAACAGGTCCGGTGCCAACACTTATTAGAGAAATCAGATTCAACCCCCCTTCACCCAAACACACACACATCCAGCTTTGAAGTGGAAAGAATGCAGGGATCAGAAATTACCCGAGAGACAGCTCTGCCTGTCTTTGAAGCTTTCCTTTGATACTACTATTTCTTTTCCTCTCTTACACTAGGAGGCTAAAAGCTGCCTTTTCTTATTGATATGGGGTAATTAATGAAGCCATAGCATTAACATAACCCAAGTTCCTTAACGTGATAATTCAACAGAGACACTAGTGTTTCTTTAGTTAAGTCTAAGGGATGTGAAAGTAGGCATTTGGCTAGGCAGCACTGTTAAGTACCCACTCTAAATACACCCTGTCAGGGTTGTTCTTGGTCTCTGCAGCCAAAGAAAAGAAGGGTATTATGATGCCAAAATTCCCAATACGTTTATATTTTTATTGGCAGACTAGGGCTACAAATGCTGACAATAAGCCTGCCCTGCAAGTGTGAGCTGCATAGCTTCATTTATTCAGGAATCAGGACAGCACCACGGTAATTAAATACTATCCACGGTTAACTTCCAGTGCACAATGAGTAAGTCAAAGTCTGAAATTAAGGGTGGCACAGTGCCATCCCTAAAACCATGGGGCCAATTAAAATGCATCAGTGTGTGGTGGACGCAACGGGTTTGTAGGGTAAGCAAGCGAGACTGCACAGCGCTCAGCGTACAGAACCCACAACATGACAGAGGCTGCCAGATCTCACCTATTGTTTTTGAGAAGTGTCACCAAAAATGTCTAAGTTATGCAGCTGGCAACTTGGCAAAGACATATTCTGCAGGGTTTGTGAATAATTCACGAGAGAAGTACATGAAGCACTTAAGAAATGCAATGATTCCTTGTCTGTATAAGCAAAGCTTGAAAATAAACCCCCAGAATGTAGTGTCTTATTTTACTGATGGCAGGCATAAAGGCTTCTGTTTTTTTCACCTTAATTTTGAAAGTATTTAGATCTGTAAGAGAGAGTACTCAATTTAACTAGACTTTAGTAGAGCAGAAACCATGTGAAGCTTTCATGTACATACCTGTCAACCTATACAGCACAACGTACAAGCACACAGCAAGCTAAAGCAACCTGGATAATGCAATGTCAGCTTTCCTCTGTAACTCCTACTTTGCCACAATGCACAGCTCCACAACTATGAGAAACACCCAGATTTGGGTTTTTTTCCTAGACTTGCTTGACTAATGGATTAGACAGCTATTGATGCCTCTACTGTTCTCACTCATCTCTTCCCTTTTCTTCTCAGTAACACAAGCTTTGCTAAAACAGTTGTACTGCCACAGTTAAATGACAACTCCCTCTGATTCATGAGCAGACTGTTGGCCTCCTCTGTGCACAGTCCATTTTCACTTCTGCCTGTGTGAACGAACATTCAAGCCTCACCATGGCCAAATGATGGCCATTTCTTATTTTATTGAATCTTGTATTTTGTTGCCTCAAACCTTGCTCTTCTTGGAGAAAGCCCCCCACTGAATTTCACTTTGGTTACTTAAAGGACCTTCTGACCGGTGCAGTTAGGAGGATGATACAAAAGACCCTTTTTCAACTATTTAAGTGTAAGGAAGCAGAATGACTTACCCAGTGTCCCTCACCATGACTTACGGAAGACAGAAGCTTCACAACTGCCACACTATATGATACCACCTAGTTAATCTCACCACTGCTATTTACAAATATTCAGTGCTTCCTAGAATGGCATAAGCAACCCTCCAAATCAGCAGTTACAGTGTAAACTGCTCACTGGAAACGTGACCACTTCTTACTGTGATCCTGAAGGTTCTCCACAGTTTCGTTATTTAATAGAGAAGCTACTCGCTGATCTTCTCTGTTTTCATACTCTTCCGTGGGTGAATGTTAGTGCATTTTTCCTCTTATCAGGCTAGAAACTGAGAAGCCAGAATAGTATGGTGAAACCTCACTGGAGTACTTTCCCAACAGCATCTGTTGTGACAGAGAGGGAATTGGAATGGACTGTGTTTGCAATCGACTGTAATCGCTCATTCCCAGCAGGCACAATAAGTAAAGCGAATCATTGCAAGAGCACAATCTTATTCTTATTCTCCAATTACCAGTGTAGTTAATTAGTGAAAAAGAGGGAGCTCACTGTTTGTCAATATGTGCTCCAGTTGGCAAAACTAGCAAGCTACGCATTTATTCAATCTTCCAAGCCAAATTTACTCACGATTTAAGTGGCTGCAACTCCGATTCTACTTAAGTCAAATGAAATGTTCCTATTTATACCTAAAACACAGACCTTCAGGTTTGCAAAAGCCCCAGGATGGCCCAAGGGAATAGCAAACTGCCACGTAAATGTCGCAGCCTCAGGGGAGCAGTCACGTAGCCCAGCTTTGGACACAGAAAGCTAAATCTGTGGGAAACAGACTGCCCTGCAGACTGGCTTAAAGCAAGAAAATAAACCAGGTGTTAGCAGTGATGCTCTGGAGAAGCAAAATTGCTCCCCACTGACAGCAGACAAAGGTTAGCGCCCCGTGCCCAAAGATGGCCTTGGTGAGTCCTGCTCTTCCCCCTGGCAGCAAACGATGACAGAGAAATGGTATGTGGCTCTCAAGAGAGTTAACCTTGAGCTAAACAGAAGCCCAACGCCAGATGCCAAGTATCACAAAGTAACTCTTTCACTGAGCTTTTCAGCACATATAGCATTATTATATTTCAAGGGAGCTTCAAAGGAAACCGGATTCATCAGAGAAAATGAGCACACCCAAATGAAGTGTGACACAGGAATCCATCAAGTGCTGTCAGTGCTCTTTAGGCAGACTATCATTTCACTTCCGAGCAGAACTTGGGGTGAAGAGGGGCTGGTGCTAGAAGTCTGTATTTATATGCTAATATACAGGGAGTATGGTGCAGCTGCTTCTGGCAAAGCAGTATTTAAGCCTGCATATTTGAATAATGCAAATCAAAACCAGGCAATTTTTCTTTTACTACTTCTTAGGCCAACCCCCCACTGTTGGAGTGAGAATCTCTCACCTGGGAAATACAGCTGTACTATTTCCTTCAGCACATCAGCTCCTGGCCTTTTCTAGGGAACGGAGGTTCAGACTGAGAGCTGTGAACTCTGGGTCAGTACACAATGTGCTGTGTGTGCTACAACACAGTTATCACTTTCGAAAGGAAAAAAAAGTCTCACCTCATTATAACATGGCCTATGGGTGCCAAGTACTCATCTTGATATAATGAACTTTTTATTTTAATAGACTTCATAATCAGAAGAGAAAGCCCCAGAGAGAAAATGTGAGGTATTTAGTAGTGTTACTGGCAACGAAGAGTCCTGGTGGATGTAAGAGAGCCCACTCCACCCTGAAAAGAGATACAAGCCGAGCTGAAGGCCGTCAGGTCCCATTAACATCTCCTGATGCGCGAAAGAGAGCCATATGGAGTGTGTGGAGTCAGAAGAAATTTGAGGGTTCAAGCAGGGTGAATTGCTCATAAAATAAATCACTTGTGGAAACAGGTAACACTTGCTTTAATAGCTGCTGTGCAAGATGTGCTATTATTGACAAGCAAATTATTGAAGACCACCTACCAATGACTTGCACAGTTGTGTTTATCACATTGAGAACAAAACTAGCCCAAGATTTCCCAATGGCTCTCAGAACAGAGAAATCTGAACCTTGGGCTATTGATGTGCTGGTACACTGAAAAAAACCCTGTTTTCTCAGTAGACACTATTAACGAGGCAACTGGGGTCTAAGGTGATAAATTAGAAATTCAACCAAGGGCTTCAGAGCTTAGAAAGAAGTCAGACATTTGGGTATGAAATATCCAAGCCAAGCATGATAAATACTTCTGATGGGATTCCTGTTATCTGTCACACAAATACCAGGTTAAAAAAAAAAAATGGAATGTTGCTGGATATAGGATAACCTACCTTGCCATCTTCAGTATAGACATTCTCATTGTACCCTTTCACTATTGTCCGGTCAATGAAAAGGCTCCGCATCACCACGATCACTTTTAACACTTTTCCTAAGGTAACCTGTAAAGAACAAAAGGAGGACAAAAAGCAGCTGAAGGAGAGTTGATGGTGCCTGAATTCACAAGACCATCAAGTTTTAACAGCTTAAGTTGATGCAATTTCAGTTTTCAATATTTTATAGACAGACCAAAATAAAAGATCTAAAACCACTATGTGTGTTATGAGAAAGAGAGAGACTATAAAGTACAGAACAAACAAATACTCATTTGCAACTGAAAATGTATGAATTCACAGAACTCCCTGGTGTAGACATGACACTGCCAAGCAACTCTCTCAATTTTATTAACACCACAGCTCAATAACTTGTCAAAAACAATGAGCAAATGTGATTATTTTTGATGTATTTGATATTCTCCAATGTAAGTCCACTTAGAAAAAAATAATCTGAAAGAAGAATTGGACTCTTCCAATGTTAGCTTTTAAAAACATGCCGGGAGTTTAACAGAAAACATTTTAGGTCTGATCAAAATGTAAAATTATTTAAAGGGAAACTGCAGTTAAGTAGTAAATACGTTACATTTTCAAAGGTTTAATTTTCTCCTGTGAAAGCACTAAAGTGTAAAGAATGAAACCAGTATCATGGAAAAGATATAGGGACAGTCAGAGTATAACAACAGAAAGAAGCCTAAATTATGTTATTGACAAAAATGCAATAATGAAGGCATTTTAATATAAAAATCAATTTACATTTCAAAGATGAACTTGCACTTCAATATTGTTAAGATGTGCATCTAACAATAATTCTGTCTTTCTGTTCTGTTACACAGAGATTATTATGGAGTTTTTCCTCATGCACAAAAGCATAAAACTGAGATAAAAACGAAGCAATTAGTTCATTTTATATTTCCCAGGCAGCAGAGGCTCATTTTCCGTTGCCTGTGTTCCAACATTTTGTCCAGTATAGATTAATACGCTCTAGAAAAATTGTGGTTTTACTGCTAACCTCAGCAGACAAGCCCAGTCCCAGAGAAATCAGTCAATACTCATCTTTAGTGATTTGCTGCATGTTTTTCCTTTTTAACTCCCACTAATGACTCCAACCTGTCACCTTGTTTCAACACACGGAACCTCAACCTGCTGCTGACTAACAGGCAAAAGAGCTCTGAAGTGCCAAGATGCTCTTCCCCTGAAAGAGGACAGGAGATCAGGAAGTGGTGGTGGGAATGGGGTGGCAATATGGGACAGTTACAAATGCTGAAAAGAGTTGATGATGATGGCATGGGACAGGGAGAAAGCAACCCTAGGAGAGAAGACTCCTAGAGAGAAGAACAAGTTGTCAGGGAACTAAATGGGAAAAAGGAGTCAACGATGAAGTTCAAGACTACTAGGTATAATTTTGCAAGAACATGAAGAGAAAAGGCAGGGCAGAGGAATGGGTAAATTTTAGAAGAAAATGTTACAGGCTGAAGTAACTTGTATCATGGCCTGAGTTACACACACACCACGAATAGCTTTTTCTGGTTGATTCCTACCTTCTTACAACACATTGAGATTTGTGAGCACTTATAGAACCACGTAGTGTTCCCAGGCAACCGTATAATGGTATCATGTACAGTAAGTTCACATCTGAATGTAGTAGCTCATTGGGACACTCCATAGTAAGACTGAGGTGGTCTGGAAGTAAACTAAACCGGTACAGTTACTTCAGCACTTACCACTGTAACAACTAAGTTAAATACAAAGTCATGACCCAGAGGTACACTGACCTGTAATGCTGATCATCCACCCCAATCAGAGATGAAGAAAGAGTTGCTTTGAAAAAAGCTGTCAGCTCATTTAGAGTTAACAGGTTTCTATCTATTTTTCTATCTTACTAAGACTGCCACTTCACTAGCACACAGGTCTGAGAGAACTGACTCTCATCATTTCACACTAGGCATCAACAATACAGAGTAAAATTTAAAGGAAGAAAAGAAATTTTGAAACAAAAAGAAACCTTCAAACAAACACCCAGAGCCAGCTTTATGTATAATATTTTTTATCTCCATTGACTTTGCACACTGTACTGGATGCTCACTTTCCCCTTCCCTTACGTTCCGCATTCATATCTCATATTGCTGCCAGGTGGCAAAGAAATTGGATGAAGTTGATCTGAAGCCTGTGTGGGATGTTCCTGAAAATCCTCAGAGTGAACAGTGGAACGTAATAAGCTGAAAAATCCCATGTTTGGCACTTCAACTTGTTTGAGCACACTGCTGGCCTCAAGCCTCTCCACAAGATTTACCTGCACAAAGGTTTTCAAAATGCTTCTGCATTAGCTCATTGTCCTTTGCCCAGGTTATTTGTCTTCACACCCTTCCAATGATTCCACTCCACACTTTCAGAATCCATTGCACCTACCTAGACCCCAGCTATCATCCATCATGCAATACTGAAAGGTCAAGTTCTGCAGAGTGGTCCGAGACAGCAGCCTCCATCGCCAACTTTCTTAAATTTCAAACAAGCAGGGTTACACTGTCTCCCACATGTGTAAGAAGCTCTGTCAACCCACCCTCAGATGGGTAACCCAAGACTATGAGGTCCCTGAGGAAGGCACTACTGTTGAAATCTCATTTATGCAATGGTTTGTGCAAGGGGACCCTCTCCAGGAGCAGGGCACCCAGATGTTTTAGTAATACAAGTGGATAACAGAATATATTTCATCTTTGGCCAGGTTAGCGTTAGCTTGTCTGACTTAGTTCTTACAGTGAAATAGAAAACTTTCCTATTCTGAGTGCTGTTCTGACATGGGATTCCTGTGGATGTCACACAGGCTGGAAGAGGCACTGTATCGTTAGTTAAGTGTGAGAGAGGCAGAAATTTTGTAAAACGAAGCATAGCTCAGAGAAATTATAGTTCATCATCTTAACAGCACTGAAAGAATAAGGCTAGTAGTACAAAGAATGAACAACAGCCTGTCACTAGACTGGAGGATGCTGTTAGATTTGGAAGTCAAAAGTATGCTCCACAGCTATTTTCAGAGTAAAGCACAGTCTGTATTGTACACAATAAATGGGATACCCTTTATTTTTTTCCTCTATTAATCAAGACTTGTAGCTGTTTTCAGGACTTAATGTTTTTGTTCAACCTCAATTGTATTTTACAAATCATGTTTTCCTGCAAACCATTTTCTTTCACTGCCTGCTCAACTCAGCTAACTGGAGTCCATGCTCAAAAAAGATCTATGTATGGAATATAATACATACCCGTAGTCATACAACTGTGTCCCTACAGATCCCCTGAAAGGGGGTAATAAAAAACTAATGGCTCTGGTAAAAATGTAATTTGATAGGTCTGCTCTGAGATCCAGGAACGAAGGTCTCTCCTCCTGGAGGTTAAGCCTCACCCAGATTGTCTCTATTTAATGGGCACTGAAATGCCCCTGCATTTCCACAGATGCCAACAGAAAGAAGCTTCATTACACAGAAAAGATACTTTCAATTGTGACAAAAAGGCAATAATTCCATTCTAAGCTAAGTTTTCCTATTAAATTTCAACTTCTTCTGTCGATATCCTGTTAAGACAGCACTTGGCTTTTTAATATTTTGCCTGAAGGATATATGCCAACTCGTCCTTGATGTAGAAAATTTTAATTCAAATCAATACATGTACAAGGTCACTTTAAAATTCAATTAATATGAATGAAAAAATATGCCCCACAGTTCTGCGAGCTGAAAATGGAACAGTTGCGAGTTTAAATACTTCTGTAGCTTCTGTTTTGGTCTGTATAATAACAATGTACTTCTAACTTCCTTTTAACTAAAGTATACTAAATTCAGGCAGTTAAGTTATTCATAAATCCCCTGCTTCCTAAAATGGCAAGCTCCAGAAGAAGGTAGGACAGGCAGCTGATTGAAATCTGCAATATTATGCAGCTTTTCTGACAAAGATACATAAAATAAAAATCTTCTTGAAATATCCCAGTTTTAAAAATATTTTGTCTATCACCAAAATAATTCTCCAAGAGCATATGACAGACACTGTATGCCAAGAAAGGGGGAGGGGGAAACAGAATAATCAGTGAGAATGGCTTCGATAATTTCTTGTAGGACTGCTAAAAAATTTCCCATTTAACATCACTTATGACTGGAAAAGAAATAAGTACCTCTCCAAACAAGTCAGAAATGGGGTCAAAAATATAGTTAATGAAATGAAAAGGATCAAAATTAATTTACCAAGCCAGAATTCTGCCTGGAGGAAATCTCTTTAAATTCTTTACCCACCCCCCCACTTTAATTTTGTCTCCTCACTGAAACTGATACCAAGCACAAAGCCCTTTTATAAACAGTTTAAAATAAATGCATTAAACAAATGTTCTTTCTTAAAATGTATTTAGAAGTCTGATATTAAGAAAACTGTATGCTGACAACACCAAGCTCCAACACTTTGCAAAAATATTCCCAGAGCTCCAGATTTCCTCACAGCATCCCAGGGAATTTGCTGCTGATTTCAGCTGCAGATGCTCTGCAATGCAGAGCTAAAAGAAAGAAAACATTATTTTCAGATAACATGGGTACCTCTCTACTTGCATAAAAAGGAGAACAAGTTTGTATGGGTTTTTTATTCTCTTTAGGAAACAATAAGGCAACATCAAACCAGAGATGTACCCAAGCTGCATGTATTTCCAGCAAAAGGCCAGACACCTGCTCCTTGCCATATAGCCAGCCATAAGCTTGTCCTCCCACTCCTGTATCTATCTTACTAAGCAGTGCAATGCCTGGAAATCATACATATACACACTGAAAAACAAGGTTTTGTATTAAAAATAAAGGAAAACAACCCATCCAGACTTTCAAGTAGTTATTCCTCCTCCTATGTCTCATCTGCTGCTGGTATGAATGCGGCGCTTTCCCTCACATGCTCATTATTCTTTAATGATGCCTATTTGTAAATAGCAAGATAAGATGCAATTAAGCCATTAGAGTCTAAATAAACAAACATACTAATTAGGTTCTTTACAAGGATTTCTCTTTTTATGTAAGAGCTGGAATTTACCTTTCATTAATCTAACCTAATTGCAATAGTGCATGATAAAAAGTCAACATAAATGAAGGACTTTAAATGATTTTGCCATGATCCTCTCCCTGGCACATTCTCTCTCAGTGAGGTGAACAAACTGGCTCAGGGTACTGTTCAAAGATTTTACCAGTGGACAGTCACACTTTGGGAAAGGTCACCCCATTCCAGCAGTGATTCTGATGATGAAATGGATTGTGTCTCTTTTTCCATTCTAAATAATGGCACACCAGGAATTTTACAGGATGAAAAAGATGTCTGATCTTGCAGAATGTGGATCAACAGGGATATCAACACAGACTTTTGAGCCCTTGGGACTGGACAGCAACCCGGTGGAGGGGCCAAAGCTGAGGTCTTCCTCTATTTCTTCTATTCTTCCTCATTTACCCATCAAAAGACCCTTCCTCACCTCCCTTGTTCTTGAATTAGACAAAGAATAACTTAGAATTTACTCACCACCTTCTGGTAACATTCTCTGCCAATTCAAGACATTTTTCCTCCACATAGATGACCTCAAATGCCAGCTCAAGGCTCTTTAAATGCTGGTTCTCAATCTTAAGAGCCAAACTCTAAAACAGTCCCGCTATGAGCTAACAAGTGATTCCCTGAGATCCAGCTCACAGAAGGGGTCCTTAAACATCCCAGTACCTCCATCAAACTGAAAAACCCAGCTGGTGTCTCCAAGAGAGTAAAACCCAAAATTAATTAGGGATTTTGGGAATCCCTAAAGTTAAGTACATACCTAAGCCACCAAATGTGACCATCAAATCTATATCCCTATCACAACACTGCCCACCTCTATCCAGTGCTCCTTTGCACCAGGTTCCCAACAAACCACCAGACTGGTGAGGAAGGATGCTTACACTGCTGACCATTCTGGAGAAAAGAGATTGTTTTGAAAATAAGAGCATTAAATTGTTTCAGATAAGTATGACATCAATACTGATTTCAGATCACTTAGTAAATTCCCCCTCCACAAGTTCAAGATCAGGGTCTCCTGAACACAAATCAGGTCGGTGGGTTTCCTTAGTGGGCCAGTTATAAGCTTCAGCGTTCATTTTTCCAACAGAAAGTAATAAGGATTTTATGTAAAATGCTGATAAACAAAAATGAGACACAAGAAATTATTCCATTTTAGTGAACAGATGTCTAGCCTATCTGAAATTAATACAGCCCACTTCCATACAATCAGACTGTTTAAAATGCTTGGAACAAGGTTTGCAAGTTAAAATGCAAATATGTCTGATTTTTGGAGACTGAATAAAATTGTATAAAAACATGCTTCATATTTTTATGTGGGGATCTATTAAAAATCTAGGCATCAGGATAAATCTGTAAAATTAATTTATTGTCAAAAAAACCTATAAGAGAACATGAAAAGAAGAAATCACAGTTTCTGCCACAATCTTTGGTTTGGCAGAAACAATCAATTTTCCAAATCAAAAGGTTAGTTATACATATCATTATCCTTTAGAAACAGCTCAAATTACAGAAAACTATTTAATTATATGTAAAAATATTTACCCAGTATTTGTAATTTCTATTTTAATATTTTTATATCAATTTACAAACTGAGGAGAGAAATGATTTTAAAGACAAAATAGTTCCCTGATGAAGAAAAGGAAATCAGTTTCTACACCTGACCAGGGCAGGCTAGGTCCATGATGATAGTGTTTACTGCTTTCTAAAATATTTCTGGTATTAATGAATAACTGAACTGTGCACAGGCATTAGTGTTGCTCACAAAAAACCCCCTCAGAATTCTGGAAAGAGAAACATCATCATCAGACCATCAAGTACCTTTATTAGAAAAAATAATGTATATCTAGGAATATAACTAATAATTTAAATAAAAGCAAAATTCTAGGTATTATTCATTAATTAAGAATCAGTTTGGGGTTTTTTAACATACAAGATGAGGTTTATCTATTTACAATTCCTGGCATTTGACCAAGAAAATCTCACAAAAACCTTAAGAAGTCCACAGTTCCCTCTGCTGCTGCTGCAAATTAATTTTGTATAACACTTATTAAAGCTGATATAATTCTATGTTTAGTCTTTTTTTATGCATAGTGTGATTAAAAGATAAATTGAAAAATCACTAGTGAAGATTGGGATTAAGCAGCACCTTGAAATGCCATGATAAACTGCTTTTAAAATCAGTTGAGGATTTCACACAGCTCTGAAAGGTTTCAATTATTTATGTGTTTGGTCTGTGTAGCATAAATCCAGACTAATGAGGCACAATTGCTGTGTATAAATCTAAAGTATAAAAAACCCTCCTCATTGTCTGGAGGAAACAGTAACCTCAAAGGACTAGGAGGCAGCAACCTTTCAAGACACTGCATTTATGCTCTCAGGAACAGCATTTTTTTCCTCTCCTTGCTTAAAGTTCTCAGCTTATATGAAAGCTGCACCGTGGGTAGGAAGAACCCAGTTTAACACAAAGGTTACCTGCCACAAGAGTTAGGCCAGCAAGGTTCATGTGGCTGACATTCCTCTTGAAACACCAGATGAACTACAGACTGTGGAAGTCCCACTTCTACACCTAGGGACACACACTGATTTCCATGTGCACATGAAGTTGTACAGTCCAAGGCTGAAGCTTTCTGTACTTGGTCTTGTTTCCCAAAGATGATTTATTTGGCATAGTCTCCAGCTATTCTGAAGTTCCAAAGCATCTCACAGGAACTCCCTTCTTCTTCATCTCCTTCCAATCATTTGCACACTCTTAAAATACATATGCTGCTTACCTGTGCCTTTGGAGATGAATACATGGTTTTTTTCTGGTAAATGGAATGATTGTGTTGAAAGACATTTCAATGGAACAACTAGAGCTCTGCACCCAAGTCCTTCATTAGCAAGGGCAGGTATGAGATCAACAGTCCCAGGATGAAAATGGTTGTGATTATGCAGGTAATTAACTAACTCTGGGCAAAAAGTATGGTTGTGAACTATTTTTCAATAAAATAAGCATTTTGGTATTGTGGTAAACCACGTTGCTGGAAGGGAGCAACTCCAAATCTAACTTGAGGTAAGTTCAGAGTGAGAAATCGCAAGTACTGAAGAAACCTCCCTTCTTCTGGGGGAGGTGCTCTTCACACTGCCCATCCTGCAGCACCTTTCACAGAATGATTTGTGGCTGAAAACAGCAAAAGCTTTTGTAGCAGTCAGGGCCAGATGGAAAGTGCCATATTGGCAACATCAACTGAGACAGATGGGGAAGAGGGAAAACCTGCCTAAAAGAAAAAATGATAAACCCATCACACAATCACATACAAGAACACTTTAAAAACAATCTTTTTGATCTCTGATCCAAGGAAAATATGCATACCACTGGTTAGGCACAGGGCTGCTATCTTGTAGCAACAATAATGTCCTTGATTCCCAGAGCAACCGCTACATGGAATCCACTAAACTACTACTGCTTGTAAAAGGGGCTTCTTTTTCTGTTACCAGCCTCCCACCCTACCTTACTCCTTACCAGTCACATCCAAGAAAATTCACCTAATTTTCTAATTGTGCCTGAATCTGGAGAAGCAGCATCTATTTTCTGACCTCAAATAGCAATTAGAAGTGGAAGGTACTTACTATATACAGAGGGACTTGAAGAGAATGGAAAGGTTTTCAAAGTAAAGAAGCAAACCCACACATTTTTCTATAGCAAAATAGTTACATATAAAGTCAGCTTAAGAGAAATGTTAAAGCTTTCAAGACTTATGACTTCTTAACCCTGCCCTGATTAATTCAATTCTTTTCTGGAATATATTGTTCCACTTGGTGAATTCAACAATTGCAGATTAAATGTTTTAATGCCAGCTGTTTATTTTAACCTCTGACTCAGTTAATCTCTTGCAAATTTGGGGCTGTTCATAGGAAGTTAATAATGGGATGTTAGACAGTAGAGTAATTACAATGAAACAATCACAGCTATACTTACTACAGAGAAAGTAACAGCATATTTGAAAAATCCAGGCAGAAATCTGACCATAACAGTGTTTTGAAGTCAACAAACTGTAAACCAAATATATAATCTAAGGAGAAACCCTAATGTTGACTTACATTGACTCAACAATTTTGTTTTGTCAAAGTATCTGATTTTCAGATTCATTTTACCATTTGGAGACAAGAAATACACTCCCATGTACACTACACCCAAGCCTTTTGTAATAGCCTATGTGAGAAACAAATAAGTAAGAGGAGGTGCCATGAGAAATCCACGATGGAAAAGCCTGGTTTGGCCACAGCTCCTCACCAGTGTATCCTCTACTTTTCTTCAAAATTCAGCAAATGATGTGACTTCTATTTTTGATGCTACAAGAGGAAAATCAGCTTCCAACTGCCACACTGCAGACTCTACTTCCATGTTAGTGTCTTAGAGTCCAAACTTTAAAAATTTCTCTTGCTATAAGCACAACAGCTGCCTGTGAAAATTGACGTGAACAATAGGTTCTTCTGCAATGAAATCTTGCTTGGTCAGGCAGAAATAAGTCGAATGTATTGGACTTGTTTATCTCTAATCCAGACTTTACTGCTCATTTGCTGCAAAGGCAAATTCTTGACTTCCTCATAAAGCAGAAATTCACTGACCCAAGAACAATTTGAACAAATTTAAATCATACTGGTTTCCTCCTCCTCCTTTTCTTCCTCCCACCACTCTCTTCCTTCTTAATTATCATGATTAAGACCTACTCATTGCCAAGACTGATGGAAAGAAGAGTGAATATTGAGTTTGTGCTCATATTCCTACAATTGCATTGAACAATAATAAGTAATAAGTATTTTGTTAAAAGGTGAAATTCTTCCTATCACTCATTTACCTAAAAGCAAGAAAGATCTTACATCGCTGTGACAAATGAAGACCAGTATGTTTCTGGAAATAACAAAAAGTAAATCTTTGATAACCTGCATTTTAGGACCAGTGATTCAATCACAGAATCGTAAGGGTTGGAAGGGACCTTGAGAGATCATCAGGTCCAACCCCCTGCCAAAGCAGCTCCCCAGCTCATATTGCACAGGTCAGTGTCCAGACAGGTCTGGAATCTCTCCAGAAATGGAGACTCCACACCCCCTGAGCAGCCTGTCCCAGGGCTCCCTCACCCTCACTGGGGAAAAGTTCTTCCCCATGTTGGTGTGGAACTTCCTCTGCTCTAACTTGCAGCCATTGCCCCTTGTCCTGTCCCCACAGACACTGAAAAGGGGCTGCCCATTTCCCCCTGCATCCCATACTCAAGATATTTATAAACATTAATCAGGTCCCCCCTTAGTCTTCTTTTCTCCAGGCTGAACAGTCCCAGCTCACTCAGCCTTCCCTCACAGGGGAGATGCTCCAGGCTCTTCATCATCTCCATAGCCTCCTCTGGACTCTCTCCAGGAGATCCCTGTCTTTTTTATCCCAGGGAGCCCAGAACTGAACACAATACTCCGGGTGGGGCCTGACCAGGGCAGAATAGAGGGGGAAGATCACCTCCTTCGACCTGCTGGCCACACTCCTCTTGATGCCCCCCAGGATCCCATTGGCTCTCTTAGCCATCAGGGCACACTGCTGGCTCATGGCCAACCTGTCATCTCTTAGGAAATTCATCTCAAGGGATTAAATGATCCAACTTACCAGAAGCATCGCCGAGGTTCCATTGGGCCGTGATAGCTGGATAGACATTTCAGGGAACATCCTATCAATCCGATTGATCACATCATCAACGTATCTACAATACAAACCAAAGAGGCAGGATTAACACACCCCCCTTGCCACAGACTCAATTTGTTGCTCCTTTTTAGCAGCCTCCTCAGGACTTTCCTGAATTAATTTCTCTGATACCTGCATATTCTTCAAAAACATAATTCAAAAAGTTATTGGTAAGAGGAAACATACCAAAGCTCTAAGTTAATTTGGAAAGTGGTTACTCTGCCCTTAAAAACATGCACTCAATTTTCAGATCAAATCTATCGGACTCAAACTTTTGCCATCATATTTCTACCCTTTTGCCTTGGGGGGGATGAAGGATACATTATCAAAGTTACTCTTCCAGCACAGAGATTCACAGGTTGTCACCTCCCTCCCCTCCCTCAAAGGCTTCAAACTAGTCTTAGGAATTTTTTTCTTCTGAATCTTTATGATTTATTTCATGTACAGGTAACTAAAATTGGCTGGCACTTTACAGGAGTTTCCCTGGGTTGATCAAACACGGAGTTCAAGTAACAACCCTTATGCTGGGTATAATTCCTCTACTTATGGAGGCCAAAGTAAGCTACCATACATTGGTCTTAGTTCCCTAGCATCGTATTAAGAGCTGACATCCATTAACTTCCTTTCAGAGACTTTGTTTCCCACAGGCATCCTGGACAGTATCTGCTTTAGCAGGGTTGATATGACAGTCCATCTTGTCTGTGCTCTGATCTGTCCTCCCGTATTACTTCCAGTTCTCCCGATGTACACAACAGGGAGGGCACTACCACCCTGGTATCATATGCATCTACAAACTGCAACTCCATCACAGATCCAGAAATGAATTTATTGATCAAACTGTTCACATACTAGCTCACATACTGCTCTGAAAGAAAGATTTGGGGAAATTCCATCGCCCCAGTTAGATTAACAGTAAAACTGAAAAATCTAATTGTTTCCCTTTAACTTGCTTAAATGGAAGCAAAAAACATGGAATCATTACTCTTCAAAGTTATTGAGTTCTAACATTAGCTGCTAAAACCTTCCCAAAAAAGAATGAGCTGCAATGCTCCAATAACTGTTTTGCAAGGGATTAAAAACCATCCCAAAAAAACCTCACCAACATCAAGCAAGCTCCACATACATAGCTGGTAAAGGTCACCCACTTTTAAAAGTAACAAAAGGATGGAATAAGTTGTGACAATTTTGCATAAAAGTCTTAATCTGCACTTCTCATGCAGAGAAAAGTTTCCCCATTCACATGAGTGACTCATTAACAGCTTGCTTGCTGATAAGCAAAGTCAAAACATCCATAAGCCAAGAGCTTCCTCAGCACGGTGAAAGAGGAGACACGTAAGACACGGCTTCAAGATGAGTAAGCTACACATGGACAGTACACACCTAATTTTAAACATTACTGAAACCCATACTTTTTATAATGTATACAGGATGAAAGTTTAGACTGTTTCATAAATGCAGCTACCCCAGGCTCCACAAATCAATTCTGCTATTGATTGTGTGTGAATAGGGATGGCTGATTGTGAAACAGGTGAGGAGATTCTGTTTCCTGTTAGTATGTGGTTAGGAATGTCTCTTACAGCCTCATGCACTATGATGCAGATCATAGTATTTCTAATTTTCAAAGCATCAGGCAATAATAAATTACAAACAGAAGACAAAGTTGCATAAAACCAGACACTGACACAGTCTATATGCGTTAAGGAAGGAAAATTCAAGTCGTTTCAAATCATATAAACAACAGTTGGACTTGGGCATGTAATCCGCTTACGTCCTTCTGAAAAATCCCTGTGGACGTCGTCATTTATCCTTTGAAAATGTGATCCAGATTGGCTGGAGATAATCAAGTCTTCAACATTTTCTTAGATACGATTAAACATAAAACTTGTCTTGATCACAAGCCTTAAAACTTGACTCTAACCTGACTGTGACCTTGTACTACCTGAGTGGTATAAGGTGGAACAGGGGATTCACAAGGAGCTTGTGAAGAGCCACAAAATGTGTAAAACACCACATACAGCAACATTCTTCTCATTTGCATTAACTAGCTTCTGAAAGAATTTAAAAGATGAGTTACTACGATACTTTTGACTTAGAAGCCTGTTAATTTTGTATTGCTCTTCACAGGTCAATTGACAAAGAAAGAAAATTAAAACCACAGACTTAAGGAAATAGAGTGTTTTACTTTGGCAGTGCTCAGCAACTCCAGCAGGACCATTCACATAGGTAGTCTTATCCTCATCTTCTCAGTCAAGTGGTAGTCAGAGAAAAGTCTAAGACGAGTAAGATAAAAGAGCACTGATGTACACATCACTATTTTGCCCCTTTGCCTTTTTTCAAGTAGACATCAGGGTTTCCTGAGGACTCATCAGAACAGAAGGATTCTTTAAAGATGCATATATAATTACTAAATTAGCTTGACTGCATGGCGGCCTCAAATATAAAATGACAAACAACCTAATCCAAGGCAAAATTCTTCTATAGATATGCCCTTCAGAGAGGACATCTGGTAAAGCATCTTGCGAAGGCATGGATATGATAAATCAGATGCAGCAAAGTAATGTAAAAGTGTAACTGGTGACGACTTCAGAGAAAACTGAAGAACATATGATAAAGACAAGATAAAGTGCACTCCTGAGGCTGTCTGGAAAGAGGGTCAGAGAAAAAGCTGCTGTCTGGAACTTATTTTGCAGAATTGAAATACATTAATTTAGTGCCAAAATAAGCAGAGTCACAAATTACACATCTCTGTCCAATCAGTTTTAGCTCAAAAATATGATAGTTCCTATTTATGTTACAGAACCTCTTACACAGTCTCAGAGAAGTGTAGCACTTAAGGATGGAGGAAAGTCTAATTTTACTTTGCCAATAAGCACTTCTAACTTTTAACGTACTTGCCACATCTCAGCTTCTCCTACTTACAAAAAGATGCTGGTTGGAACGAGATTTACAAATCAGGAGAAATAACACAAAGTGTGGAAAATCAAATGGAAATAGATTTCCTCAAACATTTGACGTATCTTTATGTTAAGGAAAAAAAAAAAATCAATCATGGAATTCTCAGAGTTAAATATGGGGAGAAATTATATGGTAGTAGCTTCCCCTCTTGTCCCAGAACATGCATTGTTACACCTACAAAGGTTGAGTAGTGTCTAGACGAAGTCCCTCCCCATAGCTTCTCTGTCATGTAAAGGATGCTCAAAACAGTCTGAAGACAGATTGCAAACAGCAGCAAAATATCATACTCAGTAGTCTACATATTCAACTACAACATAGTATTTTAACTCTTCTTATTTTTCTACACCTCAAAAGACAACACATTAACACCTTATAATTACAACATCCTAAATTAGTGCCACCCTACTCAAACAAACTTCAAGTAACGCTACCTGCATCCTAATCCAGACCTGTAACCATCCAGTCAGAAAAGAATAACAAACTCAACCAACAGGACTTCTGACTATTCAATTCTATCAAATACTAAAGAACATTCACTAATGTAATTTTATTGGTCAGAGGGAGTTTTTAGAACAGCTTTAATGAAAGGTTTGTACCAAATTCCTTCTCCCGTTTTTTTCTTACCCTTCTCTCCCTCGTGACACAGATTAATCATTTTAAAGGAGATTTTAAAATTATATTTTTGACAGAAAAATCTTTATTTTAAAAATGATAAATAGTATCATTCAGGGGTATGCATCTGAATGCACAACAGAGCCTGTCAGGAAGTTCAGCCCTCACATCGGATGCTCTCCAAGGCAGTCGACACTATAAATCATTATTTTCATTTTAATGTAGTAGAATACTTTTTTTCCTACGAATATGCTGTTTTAACACTGCAAAACGCAGCAATCTACTCCATGAACATCAGCATAGACTAAAGCTAATTCCATGTTACTCTCCAAATGAAGCTGTTATGAACATGCAGAACGATCAACACTAGAATAAAGCAACAGTGATTCTCTCTGCCACCGCGCCAGGAAGCACAGACATAAATCCTTTGGTCCGTGTTAGGGGAACAATGCCTGGAACAGACAGAAGATGCTTTTGAAGCCAGTTAGAAAACAGTGTTTATAAGGGATTAATTAGTTATGCAAAATGCTAAATGAGAAGTTCTGTACTAAAACATCAGGTTGACACCGCAGAAATAATTCAGGAAGCGTCTTTGTAGATAAATGGTCTTCTAACACCTCTCTGATTCACACAAAAGCCCCCCAAAAGGCAGTATTACTGAAAAGTAATTCACTACAAATGCCTTTCAATTCCACACTGGACAGATGGCTTAGTTCTCTAATGTGACCTCTCTTTTTTATTTTTTTATTTTTTCATTTTTTACTGGATTAGATCCAGCGATCCAATGTTAGTGTGATGTTTAACAGCTTAGACAAGATTTAAATAGCATTTATCCCACACAGTGTTTAACTTGCATGCTGTTCATTTTTTCCACTCAATACAACAATTTTAAAATCAGAAATATAAGTATTAATAATAATTTTCTGATGATGTCTTTGGGAAGAAAGAAAATTTTGTTAAATAATCTTGGGGAAACAGAAAAACACATATATTTAATAAGGAATAATGTAATCTTTTTTTTTTTACACACTCAGTGGAAAAAACACATGCATGACAGAAAGAAACCATAATTCTCTTGAAACTGGATTCAAGATATTCTGGACAGCAATAACATGTGGGAAACTCTCCACACATTCACTCACTTACTAGATGACTTGCTCCTAGGTTTTTTTCTCCTTTTTGTTACTATTTTCAACACAGCTAATAATTTCTTTTCACATGTCTGATATTTCAGAAGCACAGGCTGGCCCTGCAGACTCTTGCTAGCATATGCAACGTTTGCTAATAAAGGCATCAATGCAGAGCGCCTGCCTGCATTCTGCTAAGTCCTATGGACTAACTGTTTTTTTCAGGACCAGGCTCACCATACAACTCAAAGCTTTTAGCCCTGGCAGGATTTTAAATATTATAGATTTTTATAAAGAGATGAAATGGTTTTCAGGCAACCTGATTAGAGAAATATTACATTTCAAAACATACAGGGGAGTCACAGTTCTAGTGTGATTTATTAATCAATGAATTAAAGTTTTAATTTGATTCAGGTACCTGCTGAGCAAGTCTCTGCAGGTAGCAAATTCAAGTTGATAGAAGGCTTTGAAGAAGCATCCATTAACAATGGTTATTAAAAGAGTGACCTCTGCCAGCTTTTGTGAGATGACACTTCCTGCTTGGATAGGCAATGAAGAGCGTGAAAAGAAATTCAACAACTCTCATGCTGAGAAACTGACTTCAGGTCTCAAGACTAAATTAGACAGCTGGTACCATCTGTGACATCTGTACATCAATACTCGAAGTCTCTGCCTCTTTCCCCAAATTCCAAAGGTTTGATGTCTGGAGGGGTTTTTCTATGGTTAACTTAGGCCTTTGTTCTTTTCTTCTCTAGAGCCTCTATAGAAATGCTCATGTTTCCTGGCTCCAGTACTAAAAATTACTTGTTTTGCCCAACTTCTCCAGACTTTGCTGGTCTGTTATCACTGTCCTCTTGTCCTTTCTGAACAAACCACTCCAGTGGTTCCTCTCTCTTCTTGCTCGATTTCCAAGTTTCTGTTGGTAGAAGACTCCAGCCAGGCTCCTCCTGGCTCGCCTTGTTTCCCTCTGTTCCCTTCCCATCTGCACACTAACTCAGTCTTCTGCTACTCCTTCAATGCCTCTGCTCCTGCTGTGAAATCTTTATTCATGATACATTATAAAAGAAAAACATTACCTCTTTCAAATAACTGAGTTCTAACTACCATGAGGTAAGTTGAGGGCAGAACAAGCAAACCCTAGTATCTTGAGTTAAACACAGTTCTTCAGTCTTGGGGCTACAAAATCCAATCAGCCTGAAGGAGTTTTGGCACTGGAGTGTCGTGGTAATATGAATCTACAGGTGTGGGAAGAAGCAAGCCAGAATGCGCAGATTGGTAGGAAAAATATCACTCAGAGATCGTGGTTTGGACAATGGTCCTAAGGAACAGATTTCCTAAGATTCATGCCCAGCTCCTCTCCACCCTGCGGTGGATTAAGTGAGAGAACGCAATCTGAAAGCACTGATTCAACTCCAAACCTGAAAGAAGGCAGTTTTCTGTTTATTCTTAAGTTAGCTTGTTTTCAACTTTGCTAAGGATGTTATTTCGGTCATAGAGGAATTACATTTCATTATTGAATGGATGCAAAAGATCAAGTTATGTGCTTAAATAGTCTAGAAGTGTTTACATATAAACACAGGGTGGTCTGCTTCAAAAGCATATGCACATATAGCTGTATCAAACACTTAACCATCTGCACTTCTCACTCACAAAAGGCCAAACCTGGTACAGCACTTAAGGATGCATGTGAAGTCGTTTGGACAGTTCTCTAGAAGCCAAGAGAGAGTGTTTAAGGGTTGGATTTACAAAGACATTTAGAAACCTGAGGCTGTGATTCAACAATTTTCAGTCTTCAGCACCAATAGTGACATAAGGCACTGACACATCCCCTCCCGCACGCTGCAGCATGCAGCCCCCTCAAGTGTGCTGGGAGAGCTGGATCACACAACTGATCTGGCTTTAAAAAAAAAAAAAAAGTATTAGTTTAAGTCTAAATCTGTTTCATGATTCAGCTCCCTTCGTAGCTGCACACACAGTGTGCCAGCACAATTCCTGCAGGGACCCCACATCACGGGTCAGGAATACGGTAGAGCAGGGTCACTATTGCAACAATTAAATATCATCTTATGGTAAAATGTGGTACTTGCGCTGTATTGTTTATGCAACAAACAGTTCTGAATTCTTCTGTGCTACTGTGAATCCACTGATAAGTGACATGCTGTAAACCAGCAATGAATGTCCTCAAAGGTACGGGCTGACTGATGCTATGAAGGCACACATGCTCTCACACTGAATGCATGGGAAATGCTAACCTGCCCCTGAATCACGTAGTCTTTGGACATCTGCACATTTAGGTTAAATATGAACACCTCTTTAATGCATTCTGAAAACACACATTTTGACAGTGCATAGTTTGTTTTTTAAGATGGAGCAAAGACACAACTTTTCACAATATCAAATTCCAGTGTCGCACCTTAAGAAGTGTAACTCTAAGTTACAAATAGGGACCTTGCAGTCAAATTCCCATAGATATTTTATTATACTGTTGCAATAGCTTTCTTTGTACTTGTGGAATGCTCTTCAAAACGCCTTTAACTCACAGCAGTAATCAAGAGAGGAATATGGGTATTAGCATGTGTGAAAGCTGGTTAACAAAATAAGCATGCATCTACTTTGCAGTCATCACCAGGATCTTGTCTGAGCTTGTTACTAGTCTGTGCTTTATGGAAAACATCATTAACTCCTTTATACATACCTCGAGAGGAAAAGCAGCCCTCCCTAACTGTGCAGCGTTTAGAGTAATAGGATTTCAGAAGTAATACTTCACAGCACATATGTATTGTTTATATTTCCACTTCTTCATGAAACTAGATGTTGCTCTACAGCCCGACAATAAATGCTAACAACAGTAATTTTCAGGGGCCTAGGTGAGAATCAGAAGTATTATGTCAGTGTTTGTCTACAAAGATGGGTCTATAATTATCCCTAACCTGTCAAGCAACCAGTACCCCACCCATCAGGTAAGCATGCACACACACATACGTGTTTCCATGCAGTAAAGCTGTGCCAAATGTCTTCAGGAGGCACTCAAGCCAAGAGAGCCAGCTGGCCTTTCAGTAAAAAAAAAAAAAATACATGTTTGCTCAAAGTACACACAGCTCTTCCCTACGGGGTTCGAGGGACAGTCCCCACTGTCCCCACCGCGGGTAGCTCAGCAGAGTTCATCTGAGGTTGCTTGGCCCCAGCACTGTAAGGTACAACCACCTCTCCTGCACTCGCTACTCAGTCACGCAGGGAGGGGAGAGGATTAGCGGTGCCATGCTGACGTTCAGTGAATGCCAGACGGTGCTTTTGCAAAGGCCTCAAAATAACACAGCAAGTTCAGTCCTGCTTCTAGAAAAGACAACGGGCCGGGCTGATTTTCAGCCCACCTGCCCAGCCAGATTCCCAAATTAAATGAGGCTCCCCACAGATAAGAAGGGTCCCACTGAGTGGAATGACCCTGCAACTCCACCTTGTCATTCCTGACTTCAGCCTTCTAAAGTTGGAGTTCAGTATTTTATGACGTGTTATTTCCAGCTCTGCTATTGAAGAATTACTTCAATAGCAAAGTCGTCTCTCTTTCTTTGTGCTTTATTTCTCCCTCAACAGAGCAGAAATTACAGTACTTACCTCTTTTTATGAAAAGCAACAGATGATGCATGATACCCATTATTTATTCTATACCTATCGAAACCAGTGAGATTTTACCTTTGGGTGGAGAGATTGATGAATAGGAAACATACTATGTTTTGCACGGTTAGACCTTTTTATACACTATGCTTGACCATATAACTAGCACTGCTGGAAGGAAGAGACCTCAGTAATCATTCACATTAGGCACATCAAGTCCCAGAACTTAAGGAAGGCAACAAAAGTTCCAGAGGATGGGAGGAAGAGAAGGTTAAGGATGTAAACCCCTGGGGAATGGCTAACATATGCAAACAGCAGAGCAGACCATTGCATAAGACAGGCTTTGTTTAATCAGTGAAGTTACCAAAGCCCTGACATTTTCTGCTTTTTAAAAAGTGTCCTCTACTTAAGTCACACTCTGATGCTTTGCAGGCAGTATCATGTGGCTATAAAACATTCTTTCAATTCTCAATGCCTCAATGCTCTGTGAACCTGTCTCATCCTTATCATATGTTTCTTTTGACTTCAGCAGAAAACACAATGGCTTATTGTCTCTGCCATGTCAGCATCTAATGCAGGCGTACCAGAGCTTTGTTATATCATTATTTAATGCACATAGGGTGTACTGTACTGCCCATGTCTTGTTAGAAGCTACTGGGATGAAGGTACTCAACTTTCACACAAAATGGTTTCACTCCTATCCACAGGATCTATGAGACCTGCACAGGACTCTTGTATTTTGCAAGCAGATTGCTAAAGCTTGTAAGCATGCTAATAAGCATATTCAGAACACAACAGAAGTGCCTGAAGGAGCAAATTAGATAAGAGGAAGAGCACAACCAGACCCACCAAACCATCGTGGATATGAAGGTGTTTAAAATATGGCCATCCATCATTTCATTAGAGTCCTCATCGTTATATTTCTAATTTCTTCCTTCAGAATTATGTTATTCCAAGATGTTGGAATACATGGGATTAGGAAGTAAAGACTCAAATTTTAGGCCTCCCCAATAGACTTCAAGCAGCCACTCGAAAAGAGCAGCCACTTCACCAACTAGTGCTTTATTAAAATTATGATCTATGGTAAAAACAGACAAGTCTTAATAGCGCTAGTTCTAAGGGTACTTAGGATACTTGATATCAGCCTTTAAGGACACTTAAGATCGATTTGTTCTTCTGCAATTAAGAGGGAAGTAAAGGTGAAGAAAAGAAGCCAGACAAGACGAGGTACTGTAACAAATGATTGCTTGCATGGCCCAGTGCAATTTGTTACACAAACTATTACCAAATACCCATTTCAATTTTTCTGATTGCCAACTTGAAGTTTTCTTAAGGGATTTTCATAATTAGCCCTGATTTTTTCTCATCAGGATTATGCTCTGACCAAGTATTTCGATCCGCTCATGATACTCCAGAGATAAAAACCTCTCTTAAAACTCAGAGGTTTATCAAAAGGCTCCTTCAAGGTCATCTTTGCACTCCAGTAAGAAGGTATATAACAAGTACAATTAGGCATTTATAAACTCAAGACTCTCCCAGTACAAACATTTTGAAGAGACAAGCCCTTCAAAACACTATTTTCTACAAAATTCACCCTCATCACTTCTTCCTCCAAGATGACAAGCTGTTCCTTAGGTTGGGGTTTGTTTTTATAGGGCTCATGGAAATTAATTGCGTGGCTTTTGCCAAACGGCAGCGTGGAGGAGGAAGGCTAATTCCCTTAAGCAAATTCTCTGAAAAACAATTCTCTTTAAACAACAAAGTTAGGCTTATCTTGGCAGTTACTTTTGGACTCGCCAAACACAGTCAAGGCACCTCAGCAAAACGACTGCAGAAATTTGCTGCACCTTTTTGGCCATTTTCCCACTCATGTAATCAGGTTCTTTCTCCTCTGATGTTCTTTCCCCTCACACATAAGGATCACTGTGCAACCACAGCACCGATCAGACAGGCTTTATGTTCACTATGGCTTTTCAAACACAGGAGTCCCTGCTCTGCCTATGTTCCTCCACTGTGCTGAACAGGCAGATGAGCTTCAAGTATTTTGCAGGGCTGAAATCTGGACTAAAGCCAAAGCATCACCATGGTTAGCAAATAAATTTCAGTTTATAAGCATATTCTTGCACATTCATAGCTTCACATTACCTGCAGAAAAATAAAACATAAACCAGTTTTTATGCTAAATGTATTTGAAGTAGAATAAACCCTTTAGAACTACTGTGTCTTTTGCAATCAGGGAGACACGTTCAGCCTATTAAAAAAATCATACAATCCTGGTTTTGTAGGTATACTAACAGAGAAAATTGCTTAAGTAGAAAACAAGGAATGCAGATGATCTTTGCTAAATACAAATATGATTATTAATTCTGCCTAGCTTTGCTCCTAGATACGATTCCCTAATTCTGAGCATCCACTTAACGAGTGTCAAGCTCGAGACTTGTGAAAAACAAGTTCCTTTAGGAAATGTCACGTTGGTTCCCCAAAGTAAAAAAATTTGGATGTTTCAGATAATTTCTTATAGTAAGTAGCTACAGATTTAAAAAAAAGAAGTCTGTAAGTGTTTACAGTTCTTTAAAAAAAAAAAAAAGGACACAGATTGCCCACTGTAGAGGGAATGAGTGCCATGAAATAACCCACCACCAGTGCCATGAAATAACCCACCATCAGACAGGACTGAACATGGTCACAAAGGAGAAGTCAGGCTCTGCCAAATGGCATATCCAAGTTCTGCTACAGAAGGAACAATAAATGATTTCTTGTAGATTCAGAAGGCAACGCCAGCCTGATCCACCTTTTCTAGTCAGCAGCCACAGCGTCTCGCCTGTCTATCAATGAGAGTGTCTCTCAGCAGGGAGTGGTTTATTATTCTAATAAGATGCTCCAATAAAGAGAGGGTCAGCTATGAATTACTACCACAAAAATATTTGATTAAATTTTTACACTGACTGAAGCCATTGTCTGCACACAGACAGTATTTTAAATATGGGGATGACAGTGTTTTTTAAGGCAAGGCTACTTTGGGGATTTTTGTTTTAAACTTATTTGGTTTATTTTTCTTTTTTTTGAGATGGCTGATTACATTATATAGTTACACTGATGAAGCTTAAAGGTTTCTTCTGGAAAAAAAAAGGGTTCAATTATTTTTTTTATTAAAAACTCCCTAGGCAAACCTTCTGAAGTATTCCATCCAGAGCTCTGTATTTTCTTAGGAAAAGGTCTGGCAACAGCATAAATAAAAGACCAGATCCAATTTAAAAAAAAAAAAAAAAAAAGATTCATATTTGCTTCATCACAGAGTAAAAGCTACAGAATAGTTTGATACCAAACACACATACAATATGTACTGATGTATTACTGTAGTGTAGTTTCCTAATTAAAAATATACTGTATAAAGAATAGGACTTGGCTGTTTTAATACTCAGAGCTACAAACTATCTGTATTAGCAGACAGAACCTCCATTAAGAGTAACCACACATCAAAGGTTTTTCTGAAAGGAACCAGAGTAAAGCTGAAGTCAACCATGAGGTACAGGGCTATTACAGATGTTTCAGTCATTAGGAAACTGTTCTCTCAAACTCATGTTGCTGCCAGGATACAGGTTCAGCCAGTAACACGACAGCAAATCGTATGATTAATTAGCTAACATGTAGCTACTGAGAGTCGACTGGTTGAAGCTGATGCCCTACAGAAAGAGATAAAATATTACCAAACGGTATCTATCACCTCAAAAGATTGTCCCGCAGCTATATTTCCAAACATCAGTGAATTTGTGGATGTTTCAAGGGAGCTCTCCGTTCATGCTTGCTTTCCAGCCAGTACTCACTGCATTGACATGTATTTCTGTATTTGACTTTTGTCTAATCATTTAATTATTCCTCACTTTTTGCCTAATGGCAATCAAATTTGCTGTAGATTCAAACACAAACACAAACTACACTTGCATTGATCTAATGTCAGACACATTCTTAATAGCACTTCATAGATACTTTTTAAAAGGACACAAAAATATTAGCCCTTGATTGTATTGTGTAATTACTTGGCAAAAGAACGAGATAAATGCTGCACAAGATGGGAAAACAGAAAGAGAAAGCCTGACTGAATACAAATCACACAGTTACAGTTACATCCTCAGCTGCACTACTGAGGGGTGTGCTGCTTTGACTGTCTGCAACCCATCCCATTATACTGAAAACAGACTTCTTTGTAAGCTGCAACTGGGAGAAGTCAGCAACAGCAAGAGAGAAACACATTTCAAACAAAATAATGGGCTCATTTCACCCTTTTCAAGGGCTTAAAACCCCAAACCCTAAACCATTACCTGAAATACATGGATGTATATACGTCTCCCAGGGCAGCCAAGGAACACTTTCCATCCTCACAGGCTGCACAGCCTCAGTGCTGACACATCTGGAGAGCCTCTGTGCTCAAACCAGAGCTGAATTTTTATCAATACATCCTCTGTGTGACATTCAGGGGGTGGAAATGAACTAATTATTTCAGAACTGAAAGCAAAGGGAGCCAACTGTTTGGACAGACTTTATGTCAGAGAAAAAACTTCTTTCTTGAAACTCTGAGCTAACCAACCACCCACCCACAAGTTAACAGAGAAGAAAATACCTGAAACCACCTGAAAACTAGGAGGGACCATCCAACAACCAGGTTCTCTGTGCAACTTGCTTATACCAGCATTTAAGATGTGAGGAGAAGAACTTCAGCAGAAGGTATTAAAGAGATTTGCCAACTGCAGATCTCAGATCCAGCATTTACTTAACAAAACAATTAATGATGATGACTAAGAAACAATAAAAATTAAGTGGTTTAAATACATGCAAGCATAGGAAGAGATGATTCAGTCATGGTAGTGGAGGCAGATGCACACCAGGACAGAAAGGATATTGCAACACTCAGGCTTCAATATCAGAATTTCTACCCTCATTGATGACTTAATAAAAAAAAAAAACCAGAGGGAAGACAGCAATTGTGGAAACAAAAAGAAATTAGTAGTAGCAGATGATATTTTAGCTGTACTAGCAAAAATTATAATTGATTTTGTGTCTGCAGTGTTAAAGTTGCTATCTTTGCACTGAAAATACATTTTCATTTTAAAAGCATAATCACATGTTAAAATAGTTCTACCAGGCACTTTCTGTCAACAAGCTCATTTTACAAGTGGCACAGAAGAGCCACCATTGCTCTGTCATGTCAAGAAATGAGTTTCACTTCCTTAGAAATACCTAAGATTAGGTTAACATTAGATTTGCTTCTTGTCTATTATACTGTAAAATCACACTAAGTAGTAACCTTTTGTCTAAACAAAGAGCAACTTTCCAAGTAGAAAGGATCGTGGAAGCACTGACATATAAATGGCTTTTAATCCAAATTTTAGATTTAAAAAATCAAAATCTAATTTAGCAGTTGGAATGTCTACCTGAAAATACAAATGTCTACCTGGAAAATACAAAAATCTGCAACAGAAAGAGGGTTACATGAGGGGATACCTGAAGAATAAACACAGGGAGGAAGTACAACTAGAGAGTCTACTCAGTGTCCTCAGTGGACAGATCCCACCAATAATTACCAACTAGGAATTACTTCCTCAGCTGTCAAATTTATGGGGTAACCTGTTAACAATACACCTCAACAACATTTGGCTAATCAGCCTCACACCCTCTGTTCTTAACATATTTTAAAAAAAAGTAAAAAGCACTAAGTGTTTAAACCTTAGCTTTATTATACAACCTAAGTACTATTAGTTAAGACTATAGCTCTTCAAACTATGAGTCTGCCATGTAGCTGATTAGCCCCAAATTTAGATCCAAGTTTGATTTGTCTCTCAGTCCCTTACAAAAGGCTTCTTTATAAGGCCTGTCTACAAGGCATGTATAAATTTGTCATGAGCAAAAGCATCATCCTTGCAAAAGCTGAAAGGAAAGAAGGTTCTGCATGTAAAACAATGAAGTAGAAAAGCCTGGCTTTGGCTTGAGGGGAGCTCAGTTTTACAGTGCTATTTTGGACACAGATATTAAATTCTGAGTTAAAAAACATCAGAACAGTATTTTGCCACTTCTAGAGCACATTTGATTTCAAACAGCAAACACTGAATGCAACAATCAGCAGAAGAGCTCAACCACGTAAAGATTCAAGAAGTCTGGGGAGCTCAGCACAGACTGACAAGCTCCAGCCAAGCTTGCTGTGTAATTATTTCATGTGTCTGCACTTTGTCTTCCATCACTGAAATGAACACCTAAAGGCAAGAACACAAAGGATACAGAATAATACATCACTGTTCATTTGTCAGAAGGAACGCTGACAGTGGATAGTTAGAGCTTCCTATTAGGTCTTGCAAGTAGGAATTACATGGTCGTTCATTCCTCACGTGTCACTCCTGGACTTTGAATTTTGTAAAAAAAAATTAACTGGTCTTGAACAACTGACAATAAAAGGCAAAAATCCAGAGTCTTCCCCTGGATGAAAGCACCTGCCTTCTAGTTAATGCCTTCTCTTATCCCAGCTTTGTACAAATACTACTTGAGTCACTCTCAGCACTCCTGACTAATTCCCAGATGATGCAATTCATCCAGTTCATATGGGGAAATCGAGGCACAGAGCAACTCAATAAAACAGAAGCTTCCTCTGCAATGTCTTACACAGGAATCTGTTAGCTTTAAGTGCTACAGAATGAAAAGGCTGAACATTATTCCATAATTGTAAGAGATGGAAACCAAGTATTATAGGCAATAATGGAGCAGAATGATCATACACAGAATGTAATCGTTTCATTTATTCAAGATGTCCAGGTAAACTCAGCAAAGGTTAAATAAGCAATTAACTACTTTACCATGACCTCTGTGCCAAACTATTGCTTTCTTTCCTAAAATGCAGTTTGTAAGAACAACCCTGAACCCCACAAAATAAAAAAGTCATTTCAATGCAAAAGTTGCTGCATGGAGATCCTTTTGGTTGCAAAAATCAGATGGCTTAACACAGGATTCCCTGGGCAATGACCCACCAACGCTTAAGAGACTGCATGCAGCCACAGAAAAAAGTCAAAATTCCATCTGCCAATGGTAACACATCTTCCCTGCCCACAGTGTTTCACTTGTGATGCTGCCCATGCAAAAGTAAGAATCAGGAAAATAAATTAAAATAATCAGGCAAATGTATCTGGGTCTAATTAGAAATGTGCATTAGACTATCAACACACTTGTCTGGAAAATGACACACATACTACTGAGTAACATGACGGAAGTTACAGACACAGTGCTAAGACTTTAGTAGGGAAAAATCCATTCAGCAAAGAAGTGCTCTGCAAAATTAAACCACTGGGAATTAAAATAACAGTAAATAACAGAAAGTAACATCTGTAAAGTAATGAAAACCAAGCCACTTCACCCAGTGAAACTTTTAATGGTTACCTTTTTATTTACTTTTTTCCACTGACAGTTGAGAAAATGGAAGAAGGGAAATACTGTACCAAAATATTTCAAATAATTACAAATGAACATTATGTTAAGAGGAAAACTCTATGAACTCATCAGCTAGAACTTGCTACCCTAGCTCTTCTCATTTAACCCATCCGTAGGGCTCCTTGTGAACACATGAATACCCAGAGAATGCCCTAAAGTGAAATTAAAAAGTAATAACAGTTATTTTTAACACGAAGTAAAGAAAGCAGAGCAAAGCAGTTGTCCCACTCTGTATCCTTTCTAGTTGGAAAGGACATTTAGCTGTCCTCCTCAAACTCCAAAGCTGGGTCAATTGATGGGTGCTGAATGCAGGCACTCCAGGCAGTGCTGCAGCACCATCAGCCCACACCATCCACCACATCCTCAGGGAAGGGAACAGCTGCTTTCATCCCCTTGTAAATGCCCATCTGCAGTTTGCCACTTGCAAAATCTTTCCCTTTTTGTAGGGTTACTGAAAAACTACAGGGGACTCTCTAATTGCCTTTATTTTCAGGTACAACTTAAATTTCAAAATTTCCTTACTGTGATACATCTAGAGCTTCCTTCTCCTTAGTAGAAGTTTTATCCTTAGTAGAAATTTTACTATGTACTAAACTTAGTACAAGTTTATCTCCCTGGTAGAAGTTTTATCCTTCTTAGTAGAAGTTTAGTACAGCTCTTTACTTTCCCTCTCAAGTAGCTAAAGTTACTTGGAATCCTATAGAGGTACAGAAATAAAGTCATTTACAAACACCTTCACAGTACATCCACATTGCATCACAATACACAGTGTGATTATTCCTAAGCCACCACAATACAGAGGCCTCCCCACCTTGTTACAGCTCTGCTCTTTCTGCTCATCATCTTTGACAAGGGAATATACAACCAATGCAGATGGAAGTACTTGCTGTAAATGCATTTCTGAATTTGGCAAGCAGCAGTTTTAATTTGTTCTTTTCAGGCGGACTGTCTGCTGCAGTAAAGCAGTCTCTAATCCCCCTCCCCCAAACAGTGAAGATAAAGAAGGGTTAAAGCAATCATATAATAAAATCACAGCTTTAGCAAGAGCTTTGATATTGTTATTAAGTTCACACAAATTTCCTCTCTCATCTAGCTCGTTCTTCATTGTCTAATTAGTCCAACCAACCTGGTAGTGTATGTTCCTTTTTTTTTTTGACACAGAAACAAGCAGTTAAACTAGTATTTGCAGTCTTTAATTACACATTAAAATCTTTATCCTTAACTTTCTTTTCTATTGAAAGCACAGAGATTCCCTACAGTGCAATATTAGTGTTCTGCTCTAAATGCTGCAAGGGCATCTTCTAATGGTTGGGACTGGGGAACAAGTTTTAATTAATTGCCACCTTTTAATGGCACAGTTCTCACACAAACATTACCTTTAAGGCAAACATACATCAAAGAGTCAGAAATTTGCTCTTTTACAAGAGAGCTGCAATCCCCAGCAACGCTGACATTCACTAAGGTCTACATACTGCTCTAGATCTGTGCATATTCCGGAAAAATGAACATGCAGATCAAGGCCAGTACCCAGCCCAAAGAGATCCAGCGTTTTCATCTCCGAACCATGGAGTGTTCCAGCTAATCTCCAGCAAAGGAGATGGGAATTATTTCAAATCACTGTGCTCAGTCACACAGGACTGCACATCGCACTCAGAACAATCCTATTTGGAGGATTAGTTTGGGGAATATGACACCAAAATATCAACAGCCACCAGCCCCAGGCCTCTTTTGGCTAATGTCTTCAACAGACGTGTTCACAGAGGTGTTCACTACAAGGACATCTGATCTAAGGCTATCAGTCCACAGCAGCTCACAACACACTAGTCAGCAAAGCTCTATACGCTGTGAAGAACTGATGAAACTTTAATTACAAGCACTCTCTTCCCACAGTGGTTGGTTAGAATATTTCTGAAAAGTTAATAAAAACAAATCAGATTTTTTTTTTTACCTTCTGGTAAAAACACTCTGTAAAGTTTTACAGCACAACTAATGCATATTGAAGTCATTTTCTAGGGATAAAGTAGCATCCAGGGTCCTTGTCTCTTGTACTTGCATGGACAGAAATTATTACCCTGTTAATGAGTATCATAAGGAACATTTGGTTTTAGTCAAAAAAATCTTTTCTTTGGACAATCTGTGTTGATCAATGCCTGCTGGTTTTATGTAATTACTTTGTAAGAAAATATGCAGCTGTATAGCACTTAATGAAATGAAATGCAATTCAGCTTATAACTACAGCCAAAAAAAAAAAAGCATTGATCTGGTATACCAAAACAAAGAATATTATTACAGAAACCCCTGCTGTCAGATACATCAACATATTAAGAGATTAGATCAAGATTAATTTTTTTTAAAGAATCCTATTTCCGAAGATGCACAGGATATCAAAGGTGTGACTCAGTACTGAGCTACCAGACTCAAGAATGGCAGCTGTTACAAAAGAAAGCCCCAGAAAACCAAACAAAACTTCCATACAAAGTTACGTTGTACCCAAGAGGAGGCCACATGGACCCAGATGATTTAACAGCACCAAGCAAGCTTCCACAGAAGTCACTCTGGTACAGACCTACTGACTGCTGCAGGAGGGTACAGAGCACAAAGCAGGGAAATGCCTCTTCATCCCACCACTCTTCACAGTTACCAGGACCAAATCTGCCCAAAACCACAACAGGATGTTACAATAGTCCTCACTCTTACCAATGTATGGGCCAGGTTCAGATACCACCCATATCTCAGACAGCTTTATTGGTGGCTCCAACACTTCTACTGACATAGATAAACATCAGTTAAAGTCCAAAATACATTATTAACTCTGCAAGAGGGTTTCTCCTGTAGTCTGAATGCTAGTTTAATATTTTTTTCAGTGATCAAGTTTTTAAGTGTAAAAGACAACTGGATTTACATTGTAATTACATTATGCCATAAAAAATCTGGGAGTCGAGAGATGCAGAAATGGGGAGAGGGTCCCAGCAGCTACGTGTTGTGGGACTGAGTGCTACAGTACATTGTTATCATCTATGGATCAGATCACATTTCTTCCTCAGATTTCAGATTCTCATTAAATCAGCGTCGGTCCACTATTCAAAACTGTCTCCAGCTAAAGAAACTGCATACATTCTTAATAAAGCACAGCACAGGAAAATCAACTGACCTCAAGAGCCCACAGACTGAACAAGGAAAGACAGAAGAGGGGAAAGAGGATGGGGAGTGAAAAATCATCTGCCTGCCTTCTGTATCTTTAGTATCTAAACACATTACAAAACACATACGTGGGTACAAAGCTAAACACAATAGCCTGAGTGAGCAGCAGTGAAAACAAAACAGAGACATCAACCAAACCAGTAGCACCTTATTTTAAGATTTACCTCTTACACTGAAATCAAAACTGGATTACCCCCTTTTTTGGAGGAGAGCTTGGTGAAGCTCTTTTGCCTACAAACAACAGGATAACTTTGCCTACAAACAACAGGATAACTAATCAATGTTACATCCCTGCTAAGTTACTGGATTTGAGCTCAGGGGACTTGTCTAATAAAGCCACTTGTGAATCAAAACAGTACTGTTGATTTTTTTTCTTCTTTCCAGTTAAATTTTATCAAAGGCTAAACAGTAAATACCACATAACTAAGAGAGACAGGTTGCTATTACATTTAATAGCAGACTGCTCCCCCACCTCCAGTATTTAAACAAAACACCCACAAAGAAAGAGGATAAAGCAACAGCAGGCTCATCACTGCTCTTCATCTGAGAACAGACAACTACTGAGCTCTACAAACTGCTTGTCACTGCTGTTGACACAGGCCATCAGGAAATAAAAAGCATCTCTCTTTAAAACCTTAGATTCATCTTTCATCCAAATGACAAGGACTGGTTAACTCACTTGTGTTACATTCAAAAACCAGACAGAACAACGTGACACCCACATGCACAGCTGTTCTCTTGATAAAACTCTGTCCAATAAAGTTTAATGATGTGTTATCACCTCTGAGTCTTCCCTCGTAATTTGTAATTAGGGGTTCAATCATGGCAGATGCTTCCTCAGCTTTGGGATCGGATTGTCCCAGCTACTAAATCTGAAAAGAATCAGATCAGCTCCAAGCTGTCTATTAAATGTTGCTATTGAGTTTAAGCATCACTTAAATCAGAATTTCTAGTACTGTGGTGGCAACGTACTTTGTAGTAAGCCAGACTGCCATATTTCTTAGTTTTCAGTGGAGGGGAAACAGTGTGGAGAAGAAAATGAAAGAAGTTAGGATTATATAACTGTAACTTTTCCTCCCATGCCCTAGGATACAGCTTTAACACTTACTATACCTAAGGAAACTAGAAGTACCCAAGGCTCATACTAAACCTAAACTCGTACTCTTTCTCTAACAGGGTCCAGACTTATTTCCATAAAACTACTTACCTAAAAGCAATTGTTGTCATCTCTGCTTGGAAAGCAGAAGGAAAACCTGAAGAAAAATCCAAAATAAACCAAAACAAGCCTGTGCCTTAAAATAAGTTTAAGCTATCGTATTTTCAATAGCTGCTAAAATTCATTATGATCTGAATTCCGCAGCACTTTTCTTCCTGTAACAAAGCTGTCAAAATAGTGATTTCCTGTTTGCTCATTATTCTCTATTACATTCTACATGGTTTGAAAAATTCACTTGGGAACGTTGTTATTCTCTGAAGCAGTGTTGTAGGCGGCAGTTCGAATGGCTTCATATTATTCTGTAGTCTTCCTTTAAAGAAATTAAGTACTACACACACACTGTTTGTATTCCTTTGAAAAAGTTTAGGGAATGCATACCATGCAACAGCATTGCTCCACTGTACCACTCCCACCCACCACTACATTTAGAAAAGATAACCCCTGAAAGGCACAGCAGGGATTTTAGAATTCAAGCAGATTTTCTCTAGGAAATGGACAAGCATTCACAAACCCCCCTGTTCAAATGAGAACAATCCTTTTCACCAGAGGTTACTAAGAACTACTACTCTATCTAGTTAGATTAGCTTTGGTAGTTAAATAGCAGTATTTGAGAGGGGACAGCCCACTAATTTTGGATCTTCTGTGAAAAATTATGAAGCTTATTAAGAAGTAAGGCAGACAAGTATTTAACAAAGACTGACCATATACAACAAAACCATCAACGTGGGCATGAAAAAAAAAGAACCAATTAGCTAAGAGTCTTTAAGGGAAAGGATAAGTTATTTAACAAGCTCATGGAATACAATAATGAAAGTTTTAAAGAGACTTTCTGTTTAGTTGAATCAGGTGAAATATTAGACTTGAGTATCAAAAGATCCTCCAAGAGGCACCTATAAACTCTGAACGCACTAAGCTCAGCATACCAGTTAAGGAGAAATGCAATCTCACCGTAGGGAAATACAGTGCAACTTATACCAAGACAGCTTCACAAAACATCTGCAGAACAAGTGTTCACCAATTTACTAAAAATAAAACAGTACAACAATTTGATCCAAACTGTGCCAAATCCTAAAATTAACATTTGATCTACATTGTAGATGGCTGCAAAGTAATTAAACTTATTCATGTAAATATTATTATCTTACAATATAAAGAACTATTTTTTAATCTTTTTTTCTTCATATGAAAAGGGATTAATTTGCAGAGCAAAAGGGTCATGTATTTCCACAACATGTTCTTTTGCAGTTCCTGTTGCGCTGTCGTGCTGAAGTCAAGCTAAAGGAACACCATGAGAAACTTAAACGTGAACAGGGATATTAAATGAGCTCCTAGTATTGAAAGTTATTGGAAACTGATCTCTTCCTTATTAATACAATTCCCCATCATGTACAAGAAGATATCTCCATGTTCCAGAATGCAAACAGAATTTTAATCTTTAATTATATTCTCAACCTCAACTCTTCTGGAGAGAAGTATAGATGTGGGCCTGAGGATTATTGCTTTATTACATTATCATCTCGGTGGTATTTAATGAATATTGATACTTAATGCAGCTTTGCCAGTAGGGGGAAAGAAGAAGAATTTCAGAACTGCATAAAGAACTTCTGATGACTTTTTTCAAAATGGAAAATACAGACACAGGCTTCACTCTTCTGCTCTTGAAGACTTCTGAGGAGGGGCCCAAAAGTGAGAGCAGAGCTCGTAAATACTGAATGGGATTATTGCAGCAACAACACTTGCATGTTAAACAGCCACAGTCCCCACAACTCATATACAGGTGTCACACTTCACTGGCACACTGTGTTCTTGGTTTCAAAGTCTGAATCCCCAGCTGGGATTTCAGACCTCTCTACCACAGCGAGGTCAGACTAGATAAGCATAATTTAAACATATGGTCTTAAAAATTAGAAAACCTATGAGCATTTATTGGCTTAAGCATGCTTTGCCATTATCTTTAGAATAATCTGCCTCTTTCTTTCATAATGAAAATCCCTGAACCCAGGAAGCAATTAGACACTGTTTATAAAACAAAATGCTGAAAAAACCCTTTCCTCCTTGGCAAAGGGCTCATCAGGATTTTTCTTCGTGTAAAAATGATAAATTACCCAAGTTCCAAATAATTTATTCTGGCACATCTGATGACTGGGTGTATAGTTTACACACATACCTTTCAGTTAACTGTTAAAAATAGCAATCTTTTTTTGAACACTACATCACTGACTATTTTAAATTAAATTCCATTCTAAAGACTCAATTTGTGTGTCCTGGAAAAAGCTATTGAAGAAATACAACAGAACTTTACAGTACTAATTGTATGACCGACTCATTAAAACTGATAGGGTGTTAATGGAAGAACACCACTTTGACTATGCTGGTATTGAACCGCGTTTGGGATATCTGCAAATTTGTTTTCCAAACCCAGATGGAGAGATACCTGCTAAGCCAGTAAATTAAGCTTTTAAAGGAGACCACTCACTAAAGAACATCTTTTGCTAATGTATCTCCTAAGGACGGAGCAAGTATGGACTTCATTTGAATACATTCATCTTCTCTAGAAGAAGAATCCAGACGGATTCCGAGGTGTAGAAAGCAGAATAGAGACCTCCTCATCTCACCCAGAACAAGTGGCAGAAACATGGCCCTTCTGAGTCTCTGCCCAGCACTCTATCCTCAAGTCCTTATTATTTCCCAAAAGAGAAATTTTCACAGCTTTTTCTTGCTCAATTATCTAAAGCACTATCATGGGCAGTACTGGTTTTTGGTTTTGTTTTGTTTTTTTTTTTAAATAAAGGAAAAGTAATTTTGCTCATCTGCTCCTTGCAGCAGAGCACAAATTCACAGAGATTTTTACTCAATCCATTACAATGGTTTCACTGTCAGGGTAGGGCATACATCAGAGCACAAGAGATTTACAAGACAAGTTGAAGAGCCTTACAACAAAAAAAATGGACTCTCTTACTCAAGCCTTTCTCTCCACTGAGCTTGAAGTTGTCAAATAAGAATCAGACTTCTACTTGATTATTCTTTATAGTGTGCTTATTTCCCCAAAACCACAAATGTCACAACAAATGACCCTAAAAGGCACCACAAAGGGCAAGAGTCTCAGTACATTTTGTGGTGAGCAAGTTCTAGTTCTGGCAATTTCCTTCCAGACAGAGAAGACAGATGATTAATCTGGGAGCAATGAGAAAACCCTGTGCAACAGAGCTATCAAAGGCACAAGGTTTTCAGCTGAGACCCCTAAAACTTCCCATTGAAACTAACTGACCCTCTTGTGCCAATGAATATAACTGGAAGAATCATCCTGTGCTTCCTCTTTTCTTTCATCCTTCCCACCACAGTGACTTACTGCTGTCATTTTTCAGCTAGACAGTGGCATACCAGAGTCTGCTGGGTGGTCCACTGGCAGGGACTACTTCCATGGACTCACTGCTGTGAGACACCCCAGACTCTTTAAGGTGCTGCACGCGGCTCCAACTCTTTAGGGTGCTGTATGGAGCCAACTTCATAATTGGGAATTTGCTTTTGAGACACAGAACCAAGTAAAACAACACAAGACCAATTAACTGCATCAATTACTATATTTCATCAGGAAAGAAAAAAACCACACAAATGAAAACCCATCACTTCTTATTGCATTTTCTTATTTATTTCAAACCTGAAAAGCAGGATGGCTGCTTCTGAAGGGTTACACGTATATGCTTTCCTAGTCACTTGGAGAGAGCTGACAGCTTTCAGCACTTCAGCAAACACTGCTTTGAGATTCTTTAACAGAAGGAGGGAACCAGCAGCCAGATGAGAAGCATGTGAGGGAACGCATCTATTAGCAAGTACAAGGAGATGTCTTGTTAATAGAAGACAGAAGGAGGGACAAAGCAGGGAGAGAAAGAAGCCAGCAGTTAGTCATTTTCTCATACATTTGGCTAGAAGTGAGACACATATCAATACAGTATTCCTTTCTGCATTTGCAGAGCCAATGAAAACCAACATGGAAAAGCAAAACTGAACCAAAAGGTCTTCTTCAAAATTCTCTGGTACCCTTAGAAGCCCTCAGATAATGAAAACAGTGAGAAAATGAAAGTTTTCCTTTTGCATAGGGTAGAGACCTTCCATTTATAAAAATATCTTTTTGCTATGATTGCTGCTGCTGTTTCAGGTATCTACTAGTGAAAAACTAGAGCTTGTCACCCCCAAACCAGAGCACATCAAAAGATGGCCTAATGCTGAGCAAGGGACAAACAAGTGGTCTGATAAAAAAATCAGCTTTGCCATTAGCACAACCCTTTCCTACAGCTCCTCCTGTGAGCATAAGGTAGGAAGAGATGGCTGAGCATCCTAGACAGGCTGACAGGTTTGGGGGGTTTTGCTGGGTTTTTGGCAGGTGTTGGGGTTTTTTGGTTTTTGAAGTACCATTTTGGAGAGGAATGGAGCAGAAAATGCAGAGCAGGGAGAGTGACTAAGGGCTTAAGCGAACAATGAGTTGACACGGTATTGGGATCAGGTTTGGTATCGCCACCCTGTTGAGAGGGGACACCATTTGTATCCATTCAGTCTGTGGGATAAAACTCAAGTCTGACCACAGCAGTAAAGAACAAAAATGTGGATTAACAAAGTAATTGCTCAGCTTGCATCATTGCCATTAAGAACCTAAAGTGCAATAGGAAAAGTTACCCATGCAGCTTCTTCAAGGACCAGGAATAGAAGGTAAAAAACCCCTAACTACTCAGTAAAACACACTCTCTAATGCTACCTTTACCTCAAATTAAGACATGTATAACATCAAAAATCCATATGCAAAATCTACATAAAAACAAACCTTTTTAGAAAAGTCTTTGGCCAAATCATCACCCATGTTACCTCCTGAGCAAGTGTTTCCTGCATCCCTTTGCTGGCTGAAGAGGATTACTGCAGTGCTGCTATTTTCTCCAATCTGCTATCGTAAAGTGACTTTCTGGCATCTCACTGGTTTTAACCACTTGTATTATCTAGAGCTTGTCTTAAACATAGTTGTTCTGAACATTTAATATATATTTGACTCATAGCACACAGTTACTTAGCCCAAAAGACTTGTCACTGAACTTAATTTTAATAGCATATATCAAAGCAAAAAAGACAAAGAAATAGTTACCCCTTCCCTGAGTAATCAAAAAAGCTAAAAAAAAAGATTCCCTGAATTGCCATGGGGAAATTAGTATGCAGTTTGCCCTTTCAAGGAGATACGTAGTTTTGCACCTGGATGTTTTCTTCTTTTGCATTTTAGAGAGAATGAAGAGAAAGAAAAAAAAATAATCACAGCATGATTCACCATTATTTGCATGAAATTACAGCAAATCAAGATATTAATATCCATTTGCCATACTTTAAAAAATACTTTTCATAAGCCTATTTTTGTGAGGTTTTTTTCATCATTCACTTCTGCCCTGTGTTAAGACACAATACTGAACTCAACAGGTATTTGGTTTAAATTAACTGCTGTTCTCAAGACACACCAAGATAGAAAATAAGGTCAAATATGGAAAGGTCAAAGAGAAGCCAAGGAGGAGGAAACCAGGGACAGGTAAAGGGCCAGCTCAGCATAAAGATATTTTCCCTATGAATAATGCTGGAAAAATTAATAAGCTACCGCAGCATAATCCAACCACTAGCTAAAGTTTAGTTACCAAACTAAAATTTCATTCTCTCTGCAAATTTCAGGTAAGTGAATCAGCAAACGAAGAGTCTCTTGCAGAAAAAAAGATGTCCAATCCTTTTAGTGTGTATGACAGACCTCATGCTACGATTTGTACAGCTGCAGTGGTTTTCCCCAACACTGGACACTTTAAATATTCATCTGGGAGGGATGCTGGGCCATCTGGCCTATATGGTGCTTTTGTCTAGAGAGAGCTCTTACCAAGAAAGGTTGGACCACAGGATCCTTGAGGTCCCTTCCCACCCAGTATTCTATGATTCTGTGAACTGTGTAAGTGCAGACTTTTCTGTGCAAAAAGAGGAGCTAGCTTTCTCACTCACTGTAGGCGTTTCTAGTAACTGAAGATGCCACGATTAAAGGAAACACAATCAAACCAAAATATTTTAAGATTTCTGAATATAAACTGTGACTGCTATCACAGTACTATATTTCACAAATTTCTTGGAGAATTCCATTCTGTATTGGGTTTGCAAGGCAAGGTTTTGGTAGTTGGGGTGCTACAGGCATGGCTTCTCTGAGAAGGTGCTAGAAGCTTTACCCATGCCTAACAGAGCAAATGCCAGCCAGCTCCAAGACAGACAAGCTGCTGGCTAAGGCCAAGCTCATCAATAATGGTGGTAGCACTCCTGTGATACCACAGTTAAGAAGGGGGAGGAAAAAGTCCTGCACATCCCAAAAAGCAATTTGCAGCCAGAGATAGGAGTGAGAATATGCAAGAGGACCAACTTTGCAGACACCAAGGTCAGGGAAGAAGGAAGGGAAGGAGGTGCCCGAGGTGCTGGAGCAGAGATTCCTCTACAGAGAGGGGAGCAGAGATTCCTCCTCCCCACCCTGGAGAAGACCATGGAGAGGCAGGCTGTCCCTCTGCAGCCCATGAAGGGCCCTTTACCAGGGCAGGTGGATACACCTGAAGGAGGCTATAACCCCATGGGAAACCTGTGCTGGAGCAAGCTCCTGGCAGGACCTGTAAATAGAGCAGAGCACCCCATGCTGGAGCAGGTTTGTGCTGGTAGGACTGGTGACCATGTGGGGTACCCATGCTGGAGCAGTCTGGTCCTGAAGGTCTGCACTCCATGGAAGGAAGCCTGTGCTGGAGCAAGCTCCTGGCAGGACCTGTAAATAGAGCAGAGCACCCCATGCTGGAGCAGGTTTGTGCTGGTAGGACTGGTGACCATGTGGGGTACCCATGCTGGAGCAGTCTGGTCCTGAAGGTCTGCACTCCATGGAAGGGACTGACACTGGAGCAGTTTGCAAAGAACTGCAGCCCATGACAAGAACTCACGTTGGGGAAGTTCAGAGAGGACTGTCTCCTATAACAGGGACACTGCATTGGAGCAGAGGAAGAGTGCAAGGAGCTCCCCCAGGAGAAGTGGTACAAGGTACAACAAACTGACAATGACCCCCATTCCTGTCCTCCTGTGCTGCTGGGAGGAGAAGAGAAATCAGGAGTAAAGTTGAGCCTGGGAAGAAGGGAGGGGTGGGAGGAGGTGTTTTAAGACTTAGTTTTATTTCTCATTATCCTACTCTGGTTTGATTTGCAATAAATTAAACTAACTTTCCCAAGTTGAATCTGTTTTGCCCATGACAGTAACTGGCAAGTGATCTCTCCCTGTCTTTATGTCAGCCCAGAGCCATTCATTGTATTTTCTCTGCCCTGCCCAGTTGAGAAGGGCAGTGACAGATCGACTTTAAGGGGCACCTGGCTTCTAGCCAGAGTCAACCCACCACACAATTTAAGCTCTGGACAAGCCTCATATCCCAAAGGATGAAAACTAATTAGCCAGTTTGTCACGATATTTCCCTGTTCTTTCAGAGATACAAGAGAAACAACACCTGGTTTTTAAACCTATAGTTCTGCTAAAGCTGCCTTTCTAACCATTCGTCTTCATCTGACATATAGGTAAAAAGAAAGATGGATTTTATGGATTCTTCAATTAACAGCCCTTTAAAGTTAACACACAAGGCTAAAGCTCTGTTGACTGATTTTTTCTCATCTCATATAAGGAAAAAGCTAAACTTCCTTTGATTCAGTCATCAACTTAGGCCTGCAGACTCCAGTGATAACACAGAGTTTTATTACAACTATGAAGTTTTTAGTAGCACAGTGTTTATACACCAGTGACTCTTGTTCTGTGAAAAAAAGCAGGCTGTTTCCACAAAGTACAAGGCTGCTCAGTACAATGAATAATTGCTTAGCACTTCTTTTTCTACATAATAATCATTTTCTTTTATGTAACTAAATATTTTAAGTAGCTTACTAATTTATAAGCTTAGTTGTGGCTATCTCTGTTTTTTGGCATCAGTACATAGACTGCCTAAAGTGTTGATACTCTATGTCCTCAAACAGTTTTTAAGTGTCCTCATAATTGCTTGTCACCTGTAAAAGAGGTTTAGATCCAAAGCAAAATTAGCATATGGTGAACAGATGGACTCAGAACAGACGTTTGTCAAGAAAGTACTCACACCAAAGACTTTTTGGCTTCAGCCTTTTAGGACCTTCAGAAAAGTCCTACTTGAAGCTCCAAATCATACTAATCAGGGGAACATCATTCCTCAATGACAATCTCATGTTGCAAAAACTTTTATGACCTGCTACAAAGAAGAGCCCTTGCAGCTTTTCTGTGGTCGCAGTGTCTCCATAAACAGAAGAAAAGAATTGTTTCCATAGCATTCCCCACCTCCCCAAGAAGAATTCATCTTGTATGAAACAAAAATCAAATCTACAATGATGATGATGATTTAAAAATAAATAAATTATCACAATAAAAGGCTTTAACACCATCCCCCAATGCAAACTCTTTAAAATATTCCATTACTTACTGAGGAGGTAAGACAAGAGTTGTTGGCTGGGCTTTTGGTCTTCGTTTTGCAGATACTCCCATCTGGTTGGCTGAACGTTTCAGAGACTGCTGATTCAAAAGGCCAGATGCTAGCCCGGCATGGTACTGCAACTGGAAAATAAAAAACCCATATATATTAAAATACAGACCACCGCAGTACTCTATCTATGTCTCTGCACTCTACTATCTGTACCACTTGATTCAAATTACAGCCAGTCAGTAAGTTAATGTACAGCATTTCATATACATTGCTTGGATGGGAAATGATATAAAGAAAAGCATATAAAAAAAGCCTGCTGTGAAATAGGTATTGCAAGGGAATTACGCTATAGGGCAAGAAGGATGATGAATCAAAGACTTCCTCTCAAGTCTTAACTCTCCTGAAACTTGGGCTTGCTTTAAAATGTTAAGACAGTTCCTCCTCTCCAGGGTTCAAGCATTTTTACTTTTTGGAAGAAGATAAGAGGGAGGAAGATGCAACCCTTCTACTATACAGACGAGCTTTTCAGAAATAACACTCAGCTTTTTTTCCTTAAACATAAAAACACGAAACAGTCGCAAAGAAGTTTCTACCACTGTAAAGAAAAAGCGAGCCTTCAAAATACCTGCCAGCACGTCTCCCCAGCATTGCAACAGCAAGATTCACATTCAGTAGCTTTCTCCTCTAACCTTTTCTTTTACTTGCCAATGAAAGACAAATTTACGAAGGACACAACATGAATCTGCAAGATTTTGAGTGCATTCCCACTGCTCACAGATCTAAGAACAGTTGCAGTGCTGTGCCTGTCCCAGAATCAGCCTCAAGCGCAACAAGTTACAAGCTCACCTCTGAATACTCTGAATTATATTCTTAGCTCCCCATTTTTCAAGGCAAGGGGGGAGATAAAAGCTCAAAATTCAGCATCAGACAAATGCAATTCCCTTCCTCATTCTAGTCCCCACATCGGTGTGTCCATTAAACTGTCCAAAGATTTGTTCTGAAAAAGGTGAACTGTTTAACACATTAATAACTCTCACCCAGTGATCTGCATATAAAAAAGGTTGCAGTTGGAAAACTATGACTTAGAATTGTTCAGAAAATAAAGCTGTCTTAGGCAAAGCTGTTCTGCAGGGACAGAACTGACTGAAAATGAGGGAAACAAAGCTTGGTAAAGTGATCTACTTGAAAATGGCTATTAAAAGGAGTGAAGCTATCCCGGGAGCCAATTTGACTCAAATGTCAATGCTCAGAGCATCCATAAGGCTTTTTAACAGGCTCCTGATTTACTTGGCTGCTTTGCCACGTGATCTTGGCCGTGGCACAACATGAAGACACATCGCATTCATAATGGGAAGAGAACCACGCTTGGCTGGGGAAGGGGGTGTGTGTGTGTTGCCCCAACAGCTCCACTCAGAGCAATGAATTTTACTCAAATTTGTTTTTCTCCGACAGATTTCTGAAATGAAAAAAAATCAATGTGAGCAATGGACAGTACATGTTTGAAAGGCAATGTTTCAAAGTGTCAGGGGCTTAGTTTTCAATCTTCACTATCAGAATTTGCAGGGAGTGCAATATGCAGGGAATTAAAGGGAAAGACAGCTCTGGCAGCAGACCCCTCCAGCTCCGGGAATACACTCTTCCCTTTCCTTCTTGCATCTTAGGACGAGCAGCCCTCCCTCAGCCATTTTGTGCTGCTTGCACCATTCCCTTACGTTCACTGCATGGAACGACATGGACAGGTATTTCAAGTAAATAACATCATTTGGACACCTACTCAGAGATGGAGGTAATCACAGATGCTAATCAGAGATGAATTTTAAATGCAACCTTTTAAAAAAAATGTATAACCTCTCAGCTAGCCTGACATTTAGTGGTCAGGCTTCAAAATAATCAGAAAACCCAACAATATATTCTAAAAAAACCACCCCTATTCTGTCCTTGAAGGCCAACTCATAGTGATTAAGCTATTCTTATTAATTATAAGTATTTCTTTAGAATCTACCTTTGCTCCCAGGAATGCAGATCCAACTGTCAAAATCTATAAGGGCCATTAAATATTTACCAAACCATCCTTATAATGGGAGAAAAGGTCAAAGTTAATAAAACTGACAGGCAGCTTCTGTCCAACTTGATTTATACATTATTAAAGTATCACATACTCTATTGCACAGAATGCATTCCTTTTTGCAGGCAGAGGGGTCTTAACAGAAGAGACTGGGAAATTGCTTCTTAATCATTTGCTCTGAGGAGCAGAAACAAGGACTGAAAATAGTACCAAAGCAGTACCTCTAGCATCAAAACTACAGCCAGTAGACTCAAAGGTCCTGATGGATAAAAAAAATAGCCATTCAGTTCCTTTTTCCTTGTGCAAAATAAACACTTTTTTATGCCAGCATCGGTCATGACAGCAAATGTCAGCTAAAAACATATCAACCCCATGAAATTTTTGCTTACTAACAAGAGAACGCTATTTTCAAATATACTATCTTCACCTTAGGGAACCCACATGAAGTGTACTGTCAAAGGATATAATGGGTGCTAAAAGGCTCATGCAGAGCAGATGAGAGGACCTCGTGGGACACAAAGCCTCTGAGGGCTGATAAACACACAGAAAACACATTTAGCCCCGGAAGTCCCTGAGCCAGAGAGTGCTGATGGCCGGAAAAGCATTGAAGAGAACTCGTATACAGGCACTGCAGGAGATGAGATCTGGGATGAAGCAAGCCTTTGGTTCGACTGCTTCTGTTAGTGTCCGTGGAGGGGTTGTCTCTGGAGGTCTAAGAGACTCCACAACCCATCACAGCCAAAAGTTGGGCACTTGTGGATGATGACAAGCCCCTTCTGTAAGTGTATTCCCAACAACCTTCCATCTGCTTTTGACAATGTGCTCATTGAAACCAGCAGAATGGTAAACAGCAATAGCTTTATCCATAAAATATGCTAAAGACTCAGTGAACTCAAGTATTGGTGCAGCATTAGGTAATATTGCAATTCATTTCTTTATCAGCCACTAAGGAATTCCCCATCATTCAGAGGCTTTATTACAGTAAGCATCCATGCCTTTCAGCTTTGGGGATTTCCAACTAGTTTATGGAAAGCTAAGCTCTTTACTTCCTAATGAAATATTCCTTCATAAAGTTTCAACAAGATCGATCTCTTTTTCCTAATACATGCAGAAGAACCATAAAATCTATTTCAGAAAACTAAGAAATAAAAAACAACAACAAAAAAAATCAATTTATAACACTTAGAAGCTAGGATATACACCAGTGCCAACTTGTACGGTTTTATGATGAGTCTCATGATAGCTGATATTTTTCTTAAAACTGTGTTTCCAAGTAATGTGTGAACTCCACATTTTAAAATCAAGAGACTCTAGTTTTTAAGGATGTAGGAAAAGTACTGACATTAACACTTCAATGCATACAAAATCTTTACCTGAAGGTAAATAAAAACATTACTTGGATAATTTTAAATTTCTATTATTTTGAGATCAATTATTTTTCTATGTTAATGGCATAGAAGCAAAGGTTATCACTAATGTTTTATAGGTGCCATAATTCACATATTCAGTGTTCCTGAGTATATGAAATCTGGATTCATATAACAACAGCTCTTGATCTTCCTCGCAGAGTGAAATACGTCATAACAGCGACAGCACTTTGGAGTCCCTTTTCTCACAGTTGTAACTATGAGGAGAGCATTTTCTTCATTCACACATGAACTATTTAAACAGTGAAAGTGTATCAGAGAAATACAGCCTGGGTTTAGATCCAAAAGCATCAATTTTTTTGAAAGCTAATCACATAGTTTCATTTATTTTTTTCTACCCTGCTTACTCTCTTCTTATGAGAAACAAGGTACGTACCCCCTAAAACAACCAGAACAACCAAACAAGAACTCCTCCATCCTCCCAAAAGATCACACTCTCTTCTGCAGCTGATTTTGAAGGTTTGGAGCAGACACAGAACTTCTGCTACAGCCAAAGGGCTTAAACCAGAACAATGTTGTAAGGCCCCTTCGTTCAGCAGAAATGTACTGCCCATATTGTGACAGGCTGTACCTTGGCATACAGGATTACTCTCCAGTGTATGTTATGAAACTACAAACATGTACACAGCACTCATTTAAAACTTTTAAAGTTAAAGCTTCATCATTAGAATCATGCTGGGTCTAAAGGTCTTTTGTTTACATAATTCATGGGCTGGAGATTTTGCATGTGCTGACTGCTGACCAAACAAGTCATTACACTCCACTTACTTAGAAGGCCATTTAAAGTTGCAGAAATTGGTTGGGTAGGAAGAATGTAAGAACCAGGGGGGAAAAAATATTTTAAAAAAATTAAAAATCACTCGGAACCTTTTCAATTGGTACTGTCAATTCTCAGTTGCACATTAAATTTACATATCACCATTATTTAAAGTTTTTTAAGCACCAATAGGTTTTCTTTAAAACCTGAAATCAGAAGACTGACTTTTCTTTGTGATCACCACTAAGGTATTTTTCCCTATTTTCACACAAATAGAAAAGCATTTTCTCAGCTATTGGTAATATTAAAAAAATAGATATTTATTTCCATTCTTCCAAGAATTGTAGCTGTACAGAAGGGGCTGACAGATACTTCCCCATCACAGCATTTTCTGAGTTCAGAGCAATACTGGTGAACACATGCACATTTGCCTCCTTTTAAGATGCACGGTACTTTGCCCCTCATCATTAAGTTATTTCTCCCTTGCAGCTAACAAGGGATTTGTCTATTATGATAAAACTCTAGTCGTTCTTTTGAAAAGAGCAATGAGCAAGCAAGCAGGACACTCCCACAGTTTCATCTCTGCAGACTAAAGTAGGCAAGAGAGAAATTACACTACCTTAATTGATATTTTTAAGCTTCTCTCAGATAATGAGGCCGCTTTGGAAATTCTCTTTTTCTCCAAACAATGTTTGATCATTTTAGGATAGCTGAATTCTTGACTTGGCCCAAACAGCATCAATAAGCCAAAGGAACAGTCCCCAATTTATTTACTCATTGGTTTTCCTCTTGTGGAACTGGGTTGCAGGCTTTTCAATTAATAGGAAAGCTAGACATTGTGTCTTTGCTCTAGTTTGCAATTTAATTAGGAGGCTTTGTTCTATTTTTTTAAAGCCCCCCAAACACTTTCTAGTTTTCAAGAATATTTAAGCAACAAATACGTATCCATGACAGGAACAAAGGCTACCCTCATTCCTTTCTTTTTTAAAAATCCCCGTATAAAAGTTACTGCATCTTTTCCTGAACACCCTGATCTGAGTAAACTGTGAAATTAATGAGCTGGCACTCCTGTTAAAAGTCTCTTGAATGCAATGGTTCTTATTTGCATTATGTGAACAGTGCCACTGCCTCACCCCGGTCAACAAACCAGGAGCATTCTGAGGACATCTACCTGCCCCCGCACTGGATCACAGTCTTGCTTTGCCCTCACGCCCCTTTCTCTTCCCTCCCAAGGTTTGGGAGGTGAAAAACATGTTTAGACAGTATTATTTTTAAAGTATACAGAAACACTAGTGGGAAATGCACTGATACACATCCCTGTTTCTTGTAACATCTTCTCTTCACTACATCTTTTATCCCATTGTCTTTGAATTCCTGTTTTCGCTGAGAGCGCTGTTTTAATTAGCTTCACAGTTTAGCCTTAAAGTGTGTTCTTCTCCTACTTTCCTTTCAAACACACTGAAGTAACACTGATGAACGACTGCATCAATATTCCCTCACTCCAATACTGCTTGCAAGTCTTTGGCGTTTTACCATGCAGAGATAGCAAATCTGGTGGTGCTTTCTCCAAAGAATTGGTCAAAACTCCAGCATCTGCATCCTTGCTGCCGATAAAATTACCTGCACTGTTGAAAGTCTCTGTAAAAGCCACTACCCCTCCTCCACTTGTTTTTTGGTTTTGTTTGGGTTTTTTTTAAGTATTCTGGAATCCATTTCATAGTTTCATCAGTGACATATTCTTGGATTGGGATAATATCTACACAAAAGGACACTACACAGCCCACAGGCTCAGAGGTTTAAAGCGAACTAGTATTTCAAACTGATAATGGGGCAGAGTAATCATCATCTGGGGCTACACACTGTCTTATATACCTCTTCAGAATAACAACTGTATTCTATGCTTAAGCATAAATACTTCCATGTGCTCAGAAGGGCTTGAATATAAATTATTTCCTGAAAGATAACTAAGTGAACTGGTATTTCACTGGGTACGCAACTACAACCCCACCACACAACAGAATCACAAAAAGCACAGTGAAATTATTACACTGTGTTCTGCATCTAAATGACAAAATACCACTACATGCACTAACAAACAGTATACTGTCAAGTGACACTGAGCTCAAGGATAGCAGTGAGCACAGCAGCTGTCCACTAATAGGAAAATGCGATACATTCACCCCCGCGTGGTCATTTAATGGATTTCATTACAGTCTAAAGACCCAAGAAGTGTACTTGATCAATATGGACAGAAAATCTGAATTCCTTCTTGACATAAGTGTTATCTTTGCACAGGACAAATAATCTGTAACAGGGAAAAGTCATCATTAAAAGTCAAGACTGAAGGAGACCACAATTACTATCTTCCCCCGTGCTGCTGTGCTCCCTTAAACGGGCACCAGAACTTTGAACTGAAGACACTGCTCGCACACTAAAATTAGTATTTTCTAAAGCCCTAGACTAAATCTTTGGTGTCAGGGGCTCAGGTGGCAGCTATGCCAGTATTAAAGAATGGGCTGCTGCCTTGCTGACAGGGGATGCTCAGGTGCTTATATAAGAAATGTGAAGGTACTTTACAACTGAATGGAATCAGCTACAGAAACCCTCTTCATGTTGCCCAGCATCATGCCATGATTTTCAGCACCATGGCTGGGCTTTGCCACTATAGCAAGTGAAAATAACGAAATGAATACTCTTCAATAAAATATCTACAAGGTGCAGCTTACATAAACCCAAGTATTCCAGCTGCATCATCAGACAAAGGAGAGAACAGATGAGAGGGAAATCCATTAGTGGATAAGCAATGTAGCAGTAATGACCCCGGCTGGTAATTGTGCTGCTTGATTTCTTTTTTCCCCTAACTCATTAAATTTAATTATTTTAAACTTCTGTTAAATGTCATTTCTTAGCTTTGGTCACTCGCACAATAATTAAAATGCACATGTATTTAGACTAGGAAACACTCATACTGAGAGTGTCAGAGAGGTGTTACTAGCCTAAATATGGATCTTTCTGACAGCATACAGGAAGCCAGCTTTACTCAGCCTTCCTTGGCCTTTCTGAAGGGGAAACTGTACTCAGAAATCAGAGATATGGTTCATCCTGATGCAGGTATGGCACGGGCACACTCTGCCAAGCTATACCAGACATCACCACCGTCTCTACTAGAGATGACCAAGCTACTATGCCAGCAGAATGGGCTGCATGAATATGGTTTAAAAATGTTTGAGTTCAACTTGCCAAATTCTTCCTCAAATGGTTACATTTGCTAATATCCTCTTTCTTTACATGCAGCAGGTACCCTGAAGCAATGTTGCTGGGAATGCTAATTTCCAGCCTGGTAGCAAGGGCAACCCAATAAAATCCTGAGGCAGGACAGTTAGATCTGGAACAGAATGTATGTGGCCTATTTCCCTATATGGACAATCCTACAATAGTTTCAGAATATTCACGATTGGATTAATTTATACTCCTTCCAAGGCAGTATAAAATAGCACACAGAAAGCATTCATACACAAATAGGAGTGACACAGGTCACTGTAAGTGGTTAGAGAATGAGATTTAAATTCTTGTAATAACACAGAATTTTGCATGGAGGAACTCTACAACAGCCATAGGTGGCTGGAAGTAAAGAGATCAGCTGCCTTCTGGAAGATGAGTATCAAAAAGAAACACATCATTTTCCCCCTTTAAAACACATCATATTCAGCACTGAATGGATGTCACTGGGGTACGTGGTGGGAAAGATGACCATAACCACTTGCAACATACCTGCAATCAGAATGCTGAAATGTAATGGTCAACAAAACCAAAAAAATTTTTCTCCATTCACAAGACAATTAAAAAAAAGAGCTTTTCTGCCCTTCCTCAAGTTTTCTGTGTTCAAAAATTAATGACATATCTGAATCCTGTCTTCAACCTCACATTGGCTTTTGGGAGACAGCGATGCTGCCAATCACTAGCAGCAGTGTGAGCTCTTCCTTTGCTGAGAAGTTTCACCGAAAATTCTCTGCAGCTAAAACAGTGTTATGCATCACCTAAGAACTCTAAATCGAAACTCAATTATTTTTTTAAATCCTTCAGAAGAGACATTTATGGCTTTACAACACGGATTTAAGGAATTGTTTGAAAAAGTACACCATACTTCAGAAAAATCAGTGCTCTACATGTAATTAGGACACTAAACGAGAAGCTGGATAATCATGAATCTACAATCCTTGCCATTTGTATACAAGGTAGAAAAATCATCTTAGTCCATACTGCTAGAGACCAAAATGACTTTTACTGTATCAGTTTGTGCAATCCACTACAATAATGGCAACATATGGCCAAACTTTATTTTATAAAAGACAAACCAGCCAACCAAACCCCAACTCTTGGTGATTTTTGAAGGCCTCTACTTTTAGATGACCAAGCTGTAATGCAGGAAAAAGCCAACTTTTGAAAGATCAGATTAAAAGGTGTTTCAAGTTAGACATCAAAAAATAGGTAGACATTTATAAAAGTCTTAGCCAAATTATTTCTTTAGACTTCAAAGAGTTAACTAATGAATGTTTTTAGGAATGAAAAAAAGAATCTATCAGGTTTGATTGATAAAAGCATAGCTTTTAACCAAGACTGAAAAACTGAAGACTGGCAACATTTTTTCCAGAATAATATGCTTCCTCTGCTTTTTTTCAGCACAGTGCACATAAATCAAAGAAATGCTAAAGAGGCCCATATATCACAAGCTGGCATTTCTAAACTATTTACAAAATCTGTAATAGTCAAGAGGATGGAAAATATAGAAGTGTGACCAGCAAAGTTACTGAAAGAAAAAAAGGCAGTTCTACCATCCCAGCAGGGTTAATTAAGGTTGGAAACAACTCCTGATTGTAGAATTTAAAAATACTAAATCAAAACAATCCTGATAATGCAGGGTTACAAAAAGCAAACAAGACAGCTTAGCAGCCAAAACGGAGAGAAGGTGGACTTGAGCAACACGCTTGTGCCGTGATTAAGCGCACGTTACCGAAAACGGAAAAGGAAAATGCTCTAATAAGGCCTGAAGTACACAGAAAGGCAGGACCGACCCCGCAGCTGTAAAGAGACAGCCTCAAAAATAGCAGTAACTCCAGCGCTTAGCTGAGTATCCATCAAACCTTCACACCTCAACACTGAAGCATACAACAGACTTATACAGATGAGGTTTTCCTCAACAACTTTTACAAATGAGAATCTCATCTCCTCTTCTGAAAGGAAAGACAAGGATTATGGATAGTTTATCTGCCCATCTGTTGAAGATGTCACACTCTGAGGAGAGAGTGCAAAAAGCACAGAGATGTTTTACAACCAAATCCAAAACTTACTGTAGTCTGAACTAGTGTAAAAGCCATATGCTTTGCAAAAACACCTCTTTTGCTACACATTTTTTTACCACAGCACAAAGAGTAACAGTTCGAAAGCTGCTGTAGTCTTTATTTCTGAAAATAGATTACATATTCTTACTCTCATCTGCCACGCTCAGCTAAGCGACCCCATCAGAAACCAGAGAGACAAGGAAATACTACACTGAAAGCTATGACAGGCTTACTCCATTGCAAGAAGTTACTCGCAGTTCACAGGTAAAGCAGCAGCTCAGAGAACCCGAGACCAGGAGCAGGATGATGTGCCAAACAGCAGGGTTTGGTGGGATGGCACGTAAAGCGGTTTTACAGTTTTCTCTGACAGTGCTGAAGACTTCCAGTAGGAGTATTTCAGATGAAGTCAGGGCCCTCAGAAATATCTTGAGGAGTAAAACAAATGGAACGCACTTCATGTTATTTTCATGGGAGCTTATAATGATATTATAATTAACTCAATTACACCACAAGATTAATAGCCTTTAAAATGCTCCCAGTCATTCATTACAGGCCTAATTAAAACTCTCTTTTGGTGCTGAGCCAGCAAGAAAATATGAAACTACACAGTTAACTAACTGTATGTATGTATATATGGTATTATCATGCTGCTTGTTTCCATGTTCACAATTCAGCGTGCAGTTTGGTTTCCGTTTTTTGTGGGTTTTTTTTAATAATTCAACAAGAAAAATGGACAAGATGCCACTTCAGAGGCTTCAACACCTGCAACAGCATATCAGCTCACTACAGCTAACCAGTTTATTTCTAGTTTTGCTGCAACAGTTAAGGGCTTCTACAATAGCAGATGCCTTTCCTCCCACACATCAATTAATTTGCAAATGCACTCAGGTTGTAGAAATAATGAAGTGCTGAATGCTTTTCTATTGGCAAGTTTCTCTGTCAGGAGGTGGATGCTGTAGGCGAGGTGCAAAAATGCGCTGCTGCTATCTGCATGCCAAAGGAAAGACATGCCACATGAAACCTGGGCGACAGCTAACAGGGCACATCAATTATTTTATTTACCCCTCTCTCTCACTGGAATCAAAAGGAAGAAATCCTCTCCAAAAGATTTTTATTGTGTTTATCTAGGTATTTATAACACACCATTTACAGTGAGATCTGAGCTTTCGTGCTGACCCAAGAAACAGTCACATTTGAAGGATAACATATGGGAGGAGAGAAGTAGTGGTTTCTCATGTATTGTTATTGATGCTAAAAAAATTACATTGAAATTGTTAAGGTCACAAATTAAGAATTCAGTAACTAGGAAATGCTTGAATTCATATTCCCTGTGTAATCTAAATCAGTCTGCTTGTGCTAAGGATTCAGACTTTGATTGCGTACTTCTTTCCCAAGGACCTCCCATTACCACAGTGTGTAGGATCCCATGGATGAAGCAGCAATCATCCAGCACCCATTTTCATGCACAAAATGTTATTTACAGTACCTCACACAATGCCCACACTTATCTCAGTTGTCTTCCATGGCATTCTCCTGCTTTATCTTGATTCTTTACAAATAACATTAAATTTGCCTTCAGAGATCTTATTCTACTCATGCTGGGTGTGGATTTGAGAAATCTCTGATTTTTAAGAGCACTAAAAACTTTTACTACTTACTATATTTGCAGTAAAGTTTCTATAGATAACAATTGCAGTCAGGTGCTCAACAAGTCTTCAAAGTTGCCAGAAAAGGCTTTAAGCCAGGTCATGGCAAGACTGGAATCTCTACCCTCATTTCTGGCTTGAAATAAAGACATAGCTGGTTGCAGTTCACCATTACTTTCACTCTGGATGAGCCACTAATAGGAACTGAAGTGCATCTTGCCAGCTATTCTCTGAAAATAAGTTAAAAACTGAGATTTTGAAATTTCAAATAAAATTCTAGGCTCTGGAAAACAGCACATTCTAATGGATACAAACCCTTCTCCTTCCATGTCCTCAAATTAGAAGGACAAATTAGAAGGATAGTTAGCAAGCACAGAACAGGGGGACGGGGACGATACAACACCCCACATAGAACCCCCAAAAAACCAAGCCAACCCCTTGAACCCAAACTAACCAAAAAAGGGATTTAGATTATGGTTAAAAGTCTGGACAGCTGGAGTTGATGCCTTCCACAAGCTTCCCAGGAATTAAGTCAATCTAGAAGAACCTTTGTGAACATTTAGTCCTGCCTCTTAGCACATTACTTTTGTGTTTATAATTTAGGAAATGTAGTTAGAAAAAACAAAGTAAGCACATGCTCACCTTCCAAGTCTTCCAAGAAAGGCAAGTCCCACACTATCCCTCTCCAATTCCTCCAGCACTTAATTACCTCGAGTGTTTAAATCATGCAACCTCAGCTGTAGACTGAATTTGTTAAACTTCTATTTTCAACTACTGATTTTTTGTCTTTTCTTGTTATAATGAAGAACCCTCTTATCCACTTTTTCTCCCTCAATAAAGACATTGGTATGAAGCAAGAGTCATCAGTTATGTTTTATTTTATGACTGAAATAAATTTAACTTGTTTGATCATACAAAAGGAGCACAGGAACCCAGATGCTTTTGATCAGTTCTTGAGTCTCCCAACTACAAAACCCCAAATTAACAGGCACCCAGACAAATGGTAACTACTTCATTTTACAATTAAAATAACACTTAAAACCATTTTCAAGTGTTAATAACTGAAAATGCTATTAGCACAGGTTCTAACAGGTAAGGAAATTTGTTGTTAAAAATAGATGATTTTCTTCTTTTTAAAATACACGATTTCCAGGCTGACCTTGTCCCTTTTAAATTTTTATAGCATCTTCAGCTCCAATTTGAGATTTTCATATGGGGTAGGCAAACCTTCTTATGTTCTGTATTAAATGCAAGACACCTTCTTGGCATGATCTGCACTATTAATAATATAACAGTACGAATTCCAGGAGCAGCACTGTAGCATCAACACACGCATACCTACATGAATGAAAATTTAACCATGTATATCACAGAAATCTTTAATACATCATAGAGAAAAAGCAGGTCTAAGAGAGCTTAAACACTATTTGAGTTTTCCTCTCTTGCCACACAAACACATGACCTTGTGATGCTTCACAAGGTAACACCAACATAGCTGATGCAAGGAAACATATGTTTCTCTTTCCTGGACTCAAAATAGAAATAGAGGGGAAAACGAATGACACTCGGGGCCAAGCCCAGGTTTCTGAAGACGAGACTTGCAGCTGTCACTGTACTGAGCACAAAACGTCCCCACCCACACAAGCTCCAGAGCACTCCTACCCCTAACTGCCACAACAGGATTTGAAAAAAAAACCCCACTTTTGGGAAATGATAAACACTACAGATTCTTTATTTAGCTGGGAATTTGCTCTGATGTTATCAGAAGAGCTTTAAGACTTCGAGACTGAGCCATTTTTAAGTTGCTGTGGGACACAGTTAAAACCACAGGAAAACCTAAATGATTAATTTTTATGGATTTCCAAGGAGACCAACATGCATTCAACCTTCCATGCCTCTGCTGTCTTGAAGACACTCTTCAGTAACCCAATTACTACTTAAATGTCTAACATCTAACCCACAGACATGTCAGCACCTCTTCTAAATCTGGACATATCTTAGCAATTATCAAGATATAGAAATAAGAAAAATCTTACTGCTGAACAAAAAGAGCAGTTCATCAGTACCCCAGTTTAAGGCACCTCTCATTGCTTTGTAGACTTCATTATTAATGAAGTAAAAATTGCAGACATCAATCTATTGCTTCAGGTGACCATCATAAGTAAAATAAATAGAAAGTAAGTGTGGCTGGCCACAGTGGCTTAGCTGGCGTATTTACTGGAAGGTAAATTAAGAGCACTAATGACCACAGTGCTACAAGTGAGGTAAGAACATCAGTCTGGCATAGAAAATTCTTCTGTGCAGCTTGATCTGACCAAGAGCTGTGTTTCCTCCCTCAAACCGTATGACAAACTTCGGGGATTGTTTCGACTATTTAGATCTTCTCTAATGAAGGCCACACTGCCTACAGGGATATGCTGGTCAGGACAAACGGACAGTACTGGCCTTCCTGTTTTTCTGAATGCCTCCCATTATAAAAAGATTGGCAAATATTGGGGAATGGGGGGCTAGAAGGGGAGGGAAGCTTATCATAATATTACTTAGTCTCTCAAAAAAGCCGGGGAGGCTCTGAGGAGTTCTCCTCCTCCACACCTTCATCACCCAGCTCACAGTTCCCCAGAGGAGGCCACATAAACAGCAGCTCTGCCCCACAGCATGGCAGAGGTTGCCCCGTACAAAGGTCCTTGCTGCCATACCTCACAACCGGACTGAAATAGCAGCAGCAGCACCATCAGGCTTCAGATGCTATGGAGACTCAAAGCCTTCAGCTAGATTTGAGCCGTCTGACACTGTATGTGAAATACACAGAAGGAAGAAATGTTTTCCTTGCTGTTCAGTTCATGTTAATGTATGGTATCAAACTTACCCTCTACTCTGGGCTGGAAAAAAAACCCAACAAGTCCAGCTGACTTTGCTGTTTCAGGGGAACAGGAACGGCACTGACCTCCTTAAGCATCGTCTCCATTGTACCAAGACTTCAGTACCACCCTAATGTGAACTGGCACCAACATCAACTGCTTCTCATAAAAATCACAATGCATCCAATACACAGTCTCCCACCCTCTAAAACTTGCCATTCTTGGGAACAGCCACAAAATGCCATATTCTCACCTGTTCTTACCTTTCTCACCTCAAAAACCAAAACAACCCCTTCTCCTCTAACAGTTCTGAGCTGCCCATAAGCTAAGCAGACTATCGTGCCCATTGCTGCAGTTACGGTGGGTGCAGAACATCAGAGAGCTATTGGAAGCCACTAGTTTTGCCTGAACAGTGAATTGAGAATGTAAAAACATATTCTATGTATAAGAAACTAACAAAGTGCATTTTTTTTGATCTTAAAGATAGACTAGGAAATTACATTAAAAAAGCCCCACACAACTCTTCCATTACAATTAGGTATCGGAACAGACACACACTGATAAATTTAGCATTAAATTTTCCAAAAGTATCCTTAACTCTTCAGCAGTGCACATAGTCAGACAGCCAAAAAAGATCTTCCTGTATAAGATCATGCCGGCAGCAATACGCCACTGGTGTGCATTTAAGGAAACTGGGGCAGTGGGGGTGCAAAATAACTGCTTTCACAAACCATGATTTAACTTGTTTCCATCACTTCTCTAGCTACAGTCTTTTGTAAACAAGGACACTACCTGCCTAACTCCCAAAGTTATTTTATCAAGCCAATAATACAGCAACATGAACAACTGACAATTCACTCTACTATAGATTTTGCCTGAGGCATTATAAAAAAAATGGAAGAGCAAGGAAAACTTATAAATGGTGCTGAAATAGCTGAAGACTTGCTACCAGTACACTGAACAAACACAATTGAAAGCCATGGAGATGTTAGTAACTTATACTACTAAGCCTAATGCTTGGACAGTAAGGAAAACAGATGGCTCTGCAATATGGAGATGGCTCCATGAAAGCAATGGGCACAGGGATGCTGCAGTAACATAGTAGCAATAGTCTGATTGTTGCAACAGCCCCAGGAAACTGAATTGCATCATTTCAGAGTATAAAACAAAGCAAAATGTAACGAGGATAAAAACAAAATATAACTTCCTAGTTCAGTAAGATCATATTTCATGATAAAGCATGGTCTAGTTTAGGTTTCTTCAGTTAGTCCTGTAGAGTTTTGTGAAAATAAGTGAGCTTAATCCACCCAGCGCTTGCAGTGTTCCTTTTCCCATCCCATCCCTCTCCCAGTAATTCTGCATCATAGAGAACAGCTACGAACGTCAGCTATTTAGTTCTACTTTTAGCACTGCTTTAAATAAAAGTGTGCTGAGTGCAAGATGCATAATGAAGGCTCAAAACCATGGAGATGGCACAGACTGCAACTGGGCAGCCTTACCAAGCTGTGGGGTTTTCATTTTTGGTTTTTCATCCTGGCAGGCGTATTTCATTTGTGGAACAAAACAAAAATTGGCCCAGGGAAGTTTCCAACTACATGCTGAAGCGAACAAGCAGCTGACTGGTTCCAAATGAAGACCTCAGACCTTGAGGACATACTCAGAGGCAATGGGCTCACAGTGCACGTACACATAAACACGTGAAGGACATTTTGACAAATGCACAAGGGGCTCAAACTAATTTGCTTTCTTTAAATGTTACATTTCAAGGCCATCATGACTAAGCAATATACCAGTCATACAAGGACTTTTAATAATCTAAAAATCTAACCCTCAACTTTTCAGACAGGCAAAATCATTGTAAACTCTTTGACCACAGAAGCCTCTTAAAATATCGGTGTGCACTCTGCAGAATCAGAGCACAGATGAAAACTGAGGTCTAAAGTCAAGAATAAGATTCTTCTTCTTTCACAACCTTCCTATGATAAACCAGGTTTTTTTAAAAGGGCAAGGCCAGTAGCTGGTCTTAACAGAGGAAGTATCATCTTGCCCTGCACACCATGACAAGTGATGCTATTCAGCTATAGAATATGCTGACATATTCTTTGTTTTAGCAATGAGACTATGTTAACATATTCTAAAAAAATCCATTAAAACCTGTGTTTTACTGTAGAATGTGTCTATTATTTCTCTTAAATCAAAACTCCTGACACAATTGCTGATGCTGGTACAAGGGGAGGAAACCAAAAGCCTCAGCATACTTCACTCAATAGCATTGAGTAAAACTCAACGTTTACTCAATAACATTACATATCAATGCTTCCTGAAATTCAACCTTTTCCCTATGAGGCTGCAACAACTTCTGTAATGCAAATCCCAACAGAAATCCTGCTGAAGATGAGAAAAATGCCATGTGTTGTGAGTAAATACACCAACATAATACATGTTATTACAGATTACAACTGGAGTTAAAAAATAAAAATTGGTCTGAAGCATTTCCAAAGGGCAGGGGTAGCACAGAGTCAGGACACTGATGAGGGTGTAAGTTCAGCAGCATCATGAAAGAAGTCAGCATTAAAACACAACTCACTGCACTTGTGTTTAGTTTGTAAAGGAATCACAAAAGCGTAAGTTTATTATTCCCCTCAATGAGTAACCAAATAGTATTCCTCTTGAAAGTAATAATCAAGTAAGAAATTAAAGCAAGTTCATTTTAAGGAAGATGCTTTCAAAATAGGTTTCTATACTTCTGGACTTAAGCCTGAGGACTACATTGTCCAAGAGTTAGAACAGAACCTGCAACTTCATTACCAACATGTATATTCACAGCATTTTGACTGCCATGCTGCTGCTGCTAGTCTTGCTCTTCTCAAGAAAGCAAGCTATTATGATTGATTAAATACCTACTCTGCTTATATATTCTTGAAAACAAAGGGATTTTTTCTTCTCCTTTTCCAGCGGGTATTTTATGGTGACAATCGGTAGATCTCTATTAAATTTGTCTTCATTCAAAATAGCAATCTGCTGCTACAATTATCAAACTGAAGAGGGATGCTACAGCCCTGTGATTCAAAGGGAAAACAAGGAGAAAAAGGCATAGAGCTTGCACAGTGCTGTAATAACCGTACTGACAGGTTTTTTTACCTTGCAAACTTGCTTCCACACAGAAGCATTCTTTTATAACCTAGTAATTGCCTTTAGCCTGGAAACTTCACAAATGTATCACATCTTCATGTTTTTAACCTCTTAAGTCCCTGAAAAAAATCTTTCTAACCTACTGACCAAGACATCATGCAACTGCAGACATGACTGATAAGAACAATCATATTTCCAGTACTCTACATGCACTATTTCACTTTAGAACTAAACTGTTCCCATAAGTACTGCTTTAATAAATACAGACATGATCAAGGGTTTAAAAAAAAAAAAAAGTAGATTTAAGCAACTGGCAAAAAACCAAAAAACTTAGTCAAGGCACTGTTTGACTTCAACAGCTACTGAGAAAGTCACAAAGGATTTGCTGCTGTGATTTGATCATGCAAGGATCTGAAAACTGCCTGGTCCATTATTTATTTAAAAAAAGAAAATTCTTTCCATATTTACCATAAATGTAGTGAACATAAGACATTAGTTTCCCAGACTTCCCATTGTGGCTGACAAAGCAAATCACATACTTAAATTAGAAGGCCATCAGAGCGAAAAATCTCTGAAAAAGGCCACCTTCAATAAATGCACCATAAATGTTTCCTCAGACCACTCATGCAGTCTTCAGCCACTGCTGTATGTCAGTATCTATTTTAAAAACAGGTCATGGATGCTTACAGAAAAGCCACAGACCCATAATTTCTATACATCTGGGAATTACATTTTGCAAGATAGCACATATGAAAATGCACTAAGGGCACTAAAATGCACTAACTCTCCAGGTTAATTTAAGACTCTGGGAGTTCTACTACAAATAACCTTTGTGGAACTGTTGGTATTCCCTACAAACAGAATTTTTTTGGGGAAAAGTGATTCTTACAAGAAAGCAGTCTTTCCATGCACTGTTGGTGCAACATACCCTTAGTATGGCATGGTCATCAAATATGCATTTACTAGGCACACAAAATCATAAAGTTACTTTGAAATTTCTTTGAAAATTAGCTAAAAGCATTTGCAATGCTGTATTCTCATATTCAAGAATAGATCCCATTCCATTACAGTCTATTCCATTTTAAACACTTTTTCTCCTCTGTTACTCTATGGAAGATCTGCACAGAAGGACAGAAGTACAGAAAAAGAGCAAGTACAGAAAAAGAGCAAAACTTAACAGTGAACAAAGTCCTATTAAACTAATATAGCAATAATATGGTTCATGAGGGAAAAATCCAGCAGAATAATGTGGTTTGGTTTATCAATTTAAATTAAATCACCCTTGTCCCTCATCAACCCTGGTTTTATTTCAGGACTCCTTTTGCTTTGCTGTAGGGAAAATTAATTGTGTCTGGGCAGGGGAATGTTTTCTGTCCCTGGTGCTATGGCAGTGTTGTGTCATTTGGGTTGCTGCAAAATATTAACAGGCAAGTTATGCAGATACATTTGCCAACTGCATAGAAATACTAACTTGAAACACCATATTTACAACCCAAAATATTCCAAAGTTGCTTGGTCTTTACAGACATCTGTATAATAATACCAAGTTGCCACATAAAACCTTTCTAGTAAGATGTTTCGATTTTTCCCAAAGGTCTCCACCTATTAAGAGGGTTTATGCCATCTCTCTCCCCCATCTGTGCTGCACTTTGAATGGACATCATCCCTTGGATACATCAACTCTAACAACTGAAGGGATCATCTAACTAGACAGCTGTAGTCCAGCTGCCCTCACACCCTTCTCCTGAAAAAAGAGATTTGTTTCTTCCATTTCCATATAGTGGATGACTCCTCTCTGCTTCAGGTCTTCCAGAGGGAAGGTGTTGGTTTAGAGGAAATACAACTAAGTAGCTCCCTCACAGACAAGAGAAAGCAAGCACATTGACTTGTGCCCTTTATGTATTGATGCTCTAGCCAAGTAAATTAAGATGTACAGGGGAAAACGAAAACAGCACCAGAAGCTTGTGTATGACCCAGAAAAGCATAGTAGCAATTTTATATCTTCTTCAATCTTCCTGAAATGTGATTACAGTTGACCTTTAAATCTAGTAGATCAACCAATCAATTCTGCTGAAACAGCCCTGTGTGTATGATCTAAGAGCATACATATACTTAAAAAAACTTCCAATGGCTGCCTGGCATAGTCATTTTATTTTGCTGTAAAAGTTACCAAGATTTGACTCAATTGATTTTACTTGCATGAAAAACACAACATCAAAACTGCAACGTCAGCAGACACTAAAGGTCTTCGCTTCTTGCGGGATGAATGCAATATCAATAGTTATTAGGATGTATTCATACAAGGTACACAAGAGGAATGGAAAGAAGATGCTAGTAATCTCACTTAATCCTAAAGCAGCCTTAAGTCAGGTTCTTTAGGATGCAGGGGGAAAGAAAAATGCAATGGAAACGATAACCAATTCTATTTGCCAGGCAAAACATTGAATTTGGAACTGAAAATATATTTAACAGCTCTTTAGTAATAAAGCTTTTGTGTCGTGTTTGATGTTAGCTTTATTTCAGCTGGTAAATTGTGCTTTAACAAAATAACCCAAAAGAGGCTTCAGGACAGTATCTGTCCATAGCAGGCTCAGAAATGAGATCAAGAACCACTACTGATCCTACTCATATGTAGTATTTCTCTCAGATTTCTCAGAGTACTCATTCTGTAGCACAATCCTTACTTTATAGACAGGAAAACAACACCATGAATGAAGTGACTTGTAAAACCTCATCCAGCTAGCTAAGGACAAAGGAAAAAAGGAGGATGCACAGCTCCTGAATTGCTCCAGTGCCATTATAAACCTGGCAACACTGCCTCTCCCAAAACCTTCAGCCTCCCTGTCATTAATATCCTAAAATGTCCACACATGGTATCATCATACCATCATAGACTTGTGCTCATGCAATCAACTAGATATCAAGTTCTTTTAAGTTCTTTGCTCCACAGTACATGCTAGAATGTCCAAGACAACCAGAAAATTGGAAGTGAAAGGTTAGCTTTCACTTTATTGGGCACAGGAGAGCTTCCAGGCTTAACTGGCTCTGTGATCTGTGAAATTTTTACAAACAGCTTTGGAAGAGGCACCAAACAGCACAGCCAACCAAAAAAACCCCAAAACACACACACAGAAGAAAATTTTAAAAAATAAAATAATAAAATAAAAATATGGCTCTCAGAAAACTGAAAATGCCACATTGACAATTCTGAAAATACAAGACTTGAGTAAAACTGAACCATAAGGCAAGCCAGAGAACTCGTTAAGTCTGAGTGCAGAGACAACTGCAGAGAAAACTCTAAATAGAACCCAACTGAAAGCAGATGGGTAGGGCAGGGAACATTAGAATAAAAATCCAACTAATGGTAAAACATACACTGATGTTTTTTCTTAAAAGTCACGTAGGAAGAGAAACATATCCAACGTCATTCAAGGATAACGGGGGAGGGAGGGAACAGCTATTATTCTTTTAAAGGCAGCTTATATGATACAAAAGTGACATTTTATCTGAATGAAGAATTCTTTTAACATAAAGAAAAGCCAACTTCTGAAACGAGATAGAGCCCAGTAACACTGCAGTAGTTGAGAATGTCATGATTTCCATCAAAAAACTGTTTTGCCGAGATTAGGAACAGCTGTTTCAAACTGAATTAGACTAAAACTGGAAACAAGCTGTCAAGATCAAAAAAATATATTTTATACATAAAAGAACGTATTTGATTCAGCTGTTTTATCATGGTGGTCAGCCAAAAGAGAGAAATGAAGTAACATTCTGAGATTCCAGACGTTGTCGCAAAGACTCTCTCACTTTTAACACTCTTCATGTAGTTTTATTCCTTTGAGCATTTGGAATAAGAAAAATGTCAAACAGCTCATCTCAGATTCTCAAGTATTTTCAAACTATGGGCAGCTTAAAACAGTTTAAAGACACCTGAGGGCTCTTTCTGCTCTAGTCTGCGTTCTCTGCATCTTCTGCACCAGTAACAGCATGCTGCAGTAAGGAAAATACACTCAATTGTTGTTGACACAAGAAGATACAAATAATTCACTTTAGCCCACCACTTGTGAATAGCAGAACATGTGTACAGCTCCTTTTTGTGCATGCCTGCAGATCCAAGGAGGCTTTCAGTAAGTATTTCCAACATTGATTTCCACAGGAATTGCAGTTTCATATCACGAGAAGTAAATACATCTATTTTACAATACACAGTGAAATGTCACATCTAGATGCAATTCCTATGTGTCTAATGGCCCGTGCAGTATACAGAGCACCTCCTATATTATCGCTGCCAGTTACAGAAGCTTAGATAATCCAAATACAACAACCAAATTAATCAAGACCAGCACTGGTTTTGAATAGAACTATTGGTTCCAAAGCACAACTCTGAACATCAAAGCCCCCTGTGATTTTACTACATGCTGTAAGATGTAGTCATTATACTCTGCTTTCCAACCAAATCTAAAGCAGCCTTGAAAATATCCTTAGCATTTGAACATGTTCGTTACTCCTAATAATGATATATACTAATTCTACCCAATAAGTATATTAGTTATTACTGTCAGCTTGACAGTATATCTGCTTTTGAAGAAGAGGTATCTGGGAACAAGCTAATCCATGAGCATATTACAAAAATAAGCACACTCCAAGAAATGCATTTTTAATTCCCAAAGACACCAGGCAGTCGTGCAGCTGCAGCCACGTGCCACTCCACCTTTCCGATTAGTCACACAGTCCAGCTTTAGGCATTTAACTTCAGTGCCTGAGATCTCAACAAACTCAGCAGAGCACCAGAACATGATTGAATTCTTCACACTAAGCCAAGAACCTTACAAAAGAGCACAAGAAAAGAACTGCTGCTCAGGACACATAAACTTTTGATCTTTCTGTGAAAAGATCAAAAATGTGGAAGACTAGCACCTGGTAGAACCAAATAGCTTCCATTAAATCTTTTATGAATTCAGAGGACATGTTTTTCTAGGTATACTGTAACTGATCAAATGTCAGTCTAAAAGATTTTAGACATGTTTTTTGTTTCTTGTGCAAGTAGAAGCCTTCCACGCAGGTGCTTAAAATTTGATAAAATGAACTGCTGTACTTGCTTTTTATACGCAGGGAAAGTGATAACGTGCACTGATAAGTCATCTTTATCTCCAGAACTTCAGGATTTTCCAACTCTGGTTCAAGTGCTAGCTCACACCAAGATGTACCAACAACAAATGGAGTTAGGAGTGAATTAGCTCCAAGTGCTACGTACATATTCTCATCTCTATTCTCTTCAACTCCTAACTCCCTTCAGCCCTCTCTATCAATCCCCAAACCTGCCTGAGTCTTGGCTTTCTATAGAAGGGTCATTCCTCAGAGCTCCTGCAGAAAGCAAAACCCCCAATTCAAGTATCTCTAAAAGCTGGCTTAGATATCTGGACAGATTTGAAACGAAGTTCACCTGCAAAACCATTTTCTTAAGAATGTAAAATGACAACATCTACTGCAAAGCATGGGCTTGCTTAACAGCTTGCTTAATGCTATTAGTGAAATCTAATGGGGAAAGCAGAAAAATTGCAAGTAAAATTTTATTAACAGGAATATTTTGGAAAGAGCAAATTCACTCTACAGGGTCATCCGAGATCAACTGGGCATCTTTTTTGAAAACACCTGTATCTATGTTAAAACAAAAAACAAGGCACAGATGTAAACAGTAATGGTATTGATACCACAGTCTGTAATGTTTTACACTCTTCAACAGTCACAGCATTGGAGCCACAAAACACTCCCGGAAATATATTCCTTACTCCCAGGAAAATAAAAATCAGTATGCATTGATCCCAAGAGGCAATAGATTTGGAGTCATCATAGACCTTCTGGGTTACTTGACTTCAACATCAGGAGCTCAGTACTAACTACTGCTGAACATAAAACTGCTGCCACATTTTTGCCCAAAGGACATTTCCATGAAGCACTAGCCAAAACAGAGGTCTGAGCTGCACTCTGATTACATACAGCTCTTTATACAGACTACTTCCAATTTTATTAGCTTTCCGACTATTTCCATGTTTTGTAGATCACTTATCAACAGTATCTGATTAAGATATGATGGGGAAGAATTGAGTATTGCTTACATACATTTCAAACAATTAAATCCTTCTGTGAACTGAGGGGGCACCTTTACTTACTCCAAAAGAGAACTTGAAAAAAAGAAGAGAGATGAACGTACTTCTGCATTGAAAAAACAAACAAATAACTGTCACACAAAAAGGCCTGACAATAGCAGAGAGCAACAGGGTGACATCATTAAATTTTTCATTTTATTTGATTTCCTCCAGAAGCTATTAAAAAAATAATCTTTTCCATATAAAGAATACCAAGGCGATGCTTATCATCTGTATCAGTTATTTTATATTAGTGTTCATATTCCTTGAATGCCCCTCATATGAAGGTTCCCAAACACTTTACAAACATCTTTAATTTGCCTCAAAGAAAGTGAGACACAACGGAGTCTGAAAACATCCTCTGTGCTTTCCTGGTGGCCACCACCCATTGGAAGTCAGGCTTTCATCACCAACAGCAAGTCAGTCTGAGCCAACAAGAGCCGCAATAGGAGGCAAACATGAAATTCAAAGGAATGATGGGACCGAGGGTTTCATACAATGACCCTCTTGTCTTGTAGTCCTACATATTCTTCAATTAATCTCTAGACAATATGGATTTCCAGTTATACTTTGTTGTGTTTCTCCACCTGTAAAAATAAAGCCTTTTCTTCTGATCTAATGGCTGTACCAAGATTTATTCGTCTACAGACTGCATCTCTGTGCCTGTGCATGGCTCAGTTTGAATCCAAGTCTGTTACTAATATGAAGCAATGCAGTTTGAACCAGTTTGGTTTGATGGCCACATTATACAGTTTAGAAAGAGAAAGTGATCCCTGAACTTACAAATTATGTAATTCAGCCATCCAACATGAACTGTACGAAGAGTTCTTGCAGAGGAGAAAAAGGAGTTAGGGGAGGAAGAACCAGTAGTGGGCAGAAGTGTTTTGGTTAAAATAGAGCAACATCAATCATTTCCATCCTGAAATAGGCTAACAGCTAGAACATTAATACTTATCAAAGAAACAGGGGAAAAAACCCACTCATTAGCAAATAAAGGTGTTGCAAAGCATTAAATAATTCCCACCAGCTGACAAGGGGGCTGTGATTTATAATAGTGTGTATTGATATATCACTTCCCATAATTAGGAAAAGTGAGACTGGAACAGCTTACAGCATTATTTTGATCAGAGCCTTGAAAAATGCTGTTGAATAACAACAAACACCAGGCACAACAATAGAAAAACACCGTACCATGCTCTCAGGCTGCTTCAGATTTGAAACAAAGTATTCTAGCAAAATTCAGTAAAGAAAGGCAAATTCTGTTTGGACACATATAACCTTATTTCACAACGGCATCCTAGTGTGAATTATTACTTTAACAACTCTTGGAACATCACAGATATAAAACGTTCAAACTACATAATAAAGATGACAGAATCAAAGGCTAATTATTTCTCATTTTTAAATGAAAAAAAAAAAGTTATTCATTATCACTCTTTTCTTCCTGAATTAACAAACTAACCTGTCTACTAAAATACCAAAGAAATTCAACTAATCTCCAAAGGAATTATACTGGTACAAGGCAGCATCCGTGGCAGTTTCTCACCTGCCTTAGCATCGGTCCTGTGGTGCAAAGAAAAAAACCTGCTAATCTTAATTTCCTTTTGCTCCAATTCTTGCATATGAAAAATACTTTTATACTTATACATGGTAACAATAAAATAGCTAAGATATCCCTGTGTTGCACTTTTGTTCAAAGCCAGCACAGGAATCACTGCTACAGAATCACAGGAGTCCGAGAGCTGCCGTTCCCAGTGACCCCCACATGAGGAGGGAAGATGCATCCTCCAAAAAGATGACAGATACTAACTGATGTTGCCCCACCTCCAGATGCTGCTTTAGGCAGGACCTCTAAGGAGAATAAAACCCATCCAACAGAGTAGTTGTTGATTCTGCCTTTATTTTTACTGTTGCTATTATTATAAGCCTCCTGCTTTTCATTATGGCTTTCACTATTTTTAGTATTTTTCCCCTCTCACTATATTCACTTCTTTTTTAGGCTATCCTTGCATAGCTCAGAGACCCTCAGAATAATTGTCCCCCACCTTTTTGCTTCTCCACTGAAGTACACCTAGGCTATCATAAGTCCTTCTCCCCACTCCCCCACTATATTTTGATACAAGCACTTTTTTTTTCTTCTCATTGTTTTTCCAGTGCTTTTCTCCCACAGTACTGTAATAACAAAGACAATTAGCACACTACCTGAATTTGCAACCCATGCCACTGCTGGTCACTAAAACCAACCCTGTAATAATGAAAATCAATATTCTGCAGGCAGACAACTGAGCAATAACTATGGCAGTTGGAGGCAAAGAGGTAACCACCTGTTTCCTAGTCATATTTAGAAGGAAAAAAAGAACACTGATGTAATTGGGAACAGCAAGGGCATTTCACCAAAACATTTGCCTAATTTTTGCACAAAATTAGATGCCCGTAAAGGGCATTTTTCCAGACTGCCATGCAAACAACATTAGTCACTAGCTGTATAATACTTGGCATCTACAAAGCATTTCTGTCCAAAGAACCCAATGCACTTGAGATGCATTTGGAGTAGAAACTCTCCCAAGAAGTAGGTTAAGTATTATTATCCTACTTTATCCGTAAGAAAAATGAGGCACAGAAAAAATCACCCATCCTGTTCAAGGTTACAACAAAAATTAGTAAGAAAGGCAAGAAAGAGAATCCAAGTGGCCCAGCTCCCATTTTTTGTCCTGTGCACAAGAGACCCCCAGTTCCTGTATCGCTCATTTCTCCAGTGACAGGAACATAAGCATCACTTATCTGCACAAGAGTCCACAGCCAGTAAACCCCAACAGCCTTCACGCCAGCTCCCTCTAGAAAGCACTGATTCTGCTTTTACAAAGCAAATTAAAACGTGCTGTTCAGAGTGCAACAGAGGTATCCTTGTCACTCTGCTTCAATTATTTATTTTCCCCCCATTTGTTCCCTTCTGTGAGCAAAACAAAAGATTTTGGTCACTTCAAATCTTTTAAGTAACTTCATTAGAGCTCCTGCTCACTGAGAATTCCAGTACCACAGGCTGCACCACTAACCTTCCCACTCTCACCCCAGCAAGCACATGTAATCTTCAAAAACAACCTCCAGAAGCACTGAGCAAGCAGATGATCCAGTTACCATGACACAGTTTCCTCAATGCCACACATTTGTCACTGATTCTACAGTACACCTGGAAAGAAAACGTTTCCCAATTTGGGTGGTTGAAATCTCAGCAGAATAAGCTGGACCTCCATGCAACAGTATATCACAATATTACAACACTGCATTTTTGTAGAGGAAAAAAAGTCCTGAAAGGACAAAATCTTGGCCATCTGCCCAAACTTCCAAAGAACTGCCAGCACAGTAATTCAGTTACATTGTCCATGCTACTGTAAAACTATATTAAATTCAGAATGTTTGAGCGCATCCAAAGTTTAAAATTAATGTTCCTTGGAATGAACAGGGTTTTTTTACTATCAAGTTGAACAACAACAACAAAAAAATACTTAAGCAGTGTTCCTCTACTATTATGGGTAACATTTATTGTCATTAAACTCAGTATTTGTGTCTAATCAATACTAAGCTACCAAGGGCAGTCACAGCAAGTCGACTTTCTCCACAGGCTCTATTGGTTTCTTTTGAGACCTACAACAAACACAATTTATACAAATAGATTGTCAGGGAACACATCAAAAGAATTTAATAAACAAAACCTACACTTTCCTTTTGTCTTGTTATGTGACAGAAAAATCACTGTAACTCATTAATAGTCATTATCTCAACAGTTTGATTTTCAAGTTATGTAAAACCAAGGGGAAGCTATGAAATAACACATTTAAGTCTAAATATGTTTAGTGTATTTCAGCATGCAGATCACCAGCATTTTTTTTTCCATTTTTTATTTGCCAGTGTATTACTGTTAAATAAGTTTATGTCAACCCCTGTCCAGCTTTGTTCACTTGGAATATTTACAATACAATGACACTGTAAAGTGCATACAAGTTGCAATAATCTTCTTTCCACAGATGAGTAAATTAAGTAATTTGATCTAAACCCTACTCACCCAGAGAGTCACAAAGCCAGAAAAGTTGACTTTCTGCTTGAAGTGGTAGGTGACAGCCTTCCTAAACACATAGTTATCATGGTTTTTTTAAGTACTACCTCATGATAAAACAATACCACCACTCACAAACACCTATGTACACCGGCTCAAACTACTGTAGTGTTGGAACTGGAGTACAGCAAACAAATACAAGTCTGAAAAGATCAGAGCACACCAGGCTGCACTTCAGTGTAGTTAGTCAAGACAAAAATTGAAAATAACATCACCTGTTTAAGACTACTAAACTCCCACCACAGCTATTAAGAATATTTGACAGTCTGAAAACAAACTCTTTACTGTAAAGGTGGGGGGGGTGGAGGGGAGAAATAGGAGAGACTAGTTACAGAAGACAGTATTTTCTACTTGGGCAAATAAACTCTGCTAGTACTGCTATCACTCAGCAATTCCGGGAAGACTCAGGTTGCTGCTAAGCAATGAACTTGTGGAACATTGAGCCTGCTAGAAAGTCTGATTCTATAGTGTGGTTTGGTAATTGATTCACTTTGCATGCACTCATCACATAAATAAACAAAAAATCTCTACCAGTGTTTAAAGCTCAAACATTGGGTATGAACTACCTGACAGCACCCCATTAAGAGAGCAGAAACCTGCCCTATAAAAGCATTTGCCTTGCTCAGCAGCCATAAAATGCACCATATATCTTCTGTTCCACTGGAGTCAATGGAAATGCCTTAACAGATACAGCCTCGGGCATGCACAGGGGTAGGGTGTACAAGTGCTTTGCCAAGGGCAAAGAGGATGAACAAATACATGCTACAGGCAATAAATAACCTCACTAAAGCAGCAGATGGAAAACAAAAGTTTATACCACTGTAAGAATGAGTTCAAACTCCTGGATTCCCAAAACCTGCATCCACCCTGATTGCCAACGTTACTATAGCTGGATCAGGCAACCTTCCCACCACAAGCTTTATTAAACACTTTATGTATGGGTAAGTGTATAATATTACTTTAGTCACATCATCAACAAGCTGTTTTTTTCCCTCCTGCCATAAAACCCCTGACACCCAGCACTGATAAGAAGCATCAAGAAATATGTAGTTGCTTAGTAAACGATGCCCTTATTCATGACATTATGGTCTCTTGCTGCAGAAAACAAGAAGCATCCAGGAACAAGGAAGGCCAGGGTAAGGGTGCTTGCTATGGAAGTGTCCTGAAGAACAACTGAGGTGAGTTCTCCAGGTGCTCCTGTCACAAACGCAAGGTCACATGTAGTTTTAAAAATTAAATTAGACTGAAATACTGATTAAGATTTGGTGAGCAACTCCTTTTATCTAAATTTAATAGCAGAAGATTTCTCCTCTGTGGTAGTTTCCCATAAATCCCAGTGCAGTGCAAGCAGTGAGCACCTGGTAACAAGAGGTAAGGGAGCAGCACCCTCCAGGTCCAGTCCTGACTCTTTCTATTATCAGGCCCCACATACAAAGGAGAATCCCTTCTGACTGCTACTGTCATCTTAGATTTCACCTGCTCAGACACAACAATCATATCACAAAAAATTCAATAGCTGAGATATATATACACATATACTTACTAAAACTAGAAATCAACTACCATTACTAAACAGAGACAGTCCACAGAAAAAACCCACTACACAAACAACACACCACTACTGATTTCTACAAACTTCTTAACTCAGCAAGAATAATTTATCTGCATTACTCATACAGAATGATAGCTGGTTTTTGCCTTATCTAATATTATATCTTTAGTATTACATTAGAGGGCACATACGGATCCTTCTGGGAAACAGTGCTTCAATTATAATGAAGAAAACTTCTTAAATAAAATTGAAGAGGAGGGGAAAAATTATCAAGTAGCCCTAAATACTGTTCCATGGTTACTACATGACTCCACACACGCCAGCCACTGAGGCAATTTACTTGTATTATTTCTACTGACACATAAAAGAAGTTAAAGCAAAGAAGAAAAAACATTTAGCTCTTGCTTGCAGTAAGATCACCTTCAAACTTCCTGTGTTTTTCAGCTACAGCTTGTGAGCTTTGTGAAACTCCTGAAAAAGTAAGGGAACTTTACAGCTGCATGTGTATGTAATTAATGCATTTGACAAGCTGTTGTGTTCCCAAACAGCTGCTCCCATTATATGGACAACTTTGCCATCTGCAAAACTATTGGGTAAACTACAGTAAGTAAATACCAGGACAGCAGGTGCTAATAAATAACAAGAACTGCCAAGATAACACACTTTTGGTAAAGAAAGTTTTAACTTTTCCCACTGTGCTTTTCTGTACCCCTGGAGCAGGCAAACTTAAAGTGCTCCAAAACAGAAAAACTGGTGTCAGGACTCACAAAAGCAATAAAATAAGGTTTGGGGCAAATACATTTAATTCTGATTTCAGAGGTAATTAATCTTTATTGTGCTAAAAGAGGTCAGTAAATTTGTACCTAAAAGCACATCTCCTCACAATACACTGCAAGCCACAGCTAAACACGGGAAATAAAACAAGTTGAAAAGTGCAAGTTAAGTCTCATCACCTAGGTTAAAATAAACAAAATCTTGTACTTATGCCTGTGAATATGATCTTCACTGTACTTCCCATCCAGAACTGCTATTTAACCCAAAAAGCTCATCCATGCATTTAAGACCAGATCAAAATCGGCTATTTGCTAGACCCAGCATCAAGACAAATCTGCAAGTATAAATAAGTATCTCATGAGCCAGCAGTAACCAGGATTAAGACAGCCTCAGCTGAAATCTAACAAAGCTATTACTTGTGCAACAATCTTGACAGAAAATGTAAGAGTCACATAGGCAGGTATGATCCACCACCAGCTGTACAGAGCTACTCAAGTTTTAGGTATATACATATGCTAAAAAAATAACTAAATCACCAAACAAAAAACCCCCTCCAAAACCTCAAAACCAGCTTGGTAGTACTATGCTTTAAAGAGGTTCACATGGTTTGCAGTATTTGGAAAGCTACTGTCACTTTATACTCCAAAAACAGTCTAAAACTATTGTTTCCAAAGGAGAAATATTGATACGAGTGGACCAACTAAAAGTTCCAGCATTTAAACAGGCTATAACATAGGATAAATTTTTGAATGCTGGTGTGTGTGTGTGTTTGGTGTGGGGTTTGTTTGTGGGTTTTTTTCCTTTATGAATTAAAATTTCAGGCCTCTATTCCTTCAATTTTAGATAAAAGAAGTACTGCAGCATGGCTTTTTAAAAAAAAACAACAACCCAAACAATAGTAGTACTATGTACAGTACTTTGATATACTGAACAATAATTTCCTTCTCATAAGATAGCCCAGTTATTACTACCAACCTTACTCATTCTGTAAGCTACTACTACCAGCCTCCCCATCTTTTAAAAATAAACAGAATGCATTAAAGTCTGCAGCACGAAGTCTGTGTGTTCATTTTCCCTATATTTCATGAATGTCCTTTTGGAATTGCACCACAGCCCAGAAACTACTCCATCTACCCTCCCCTGGCAGCCATGTGGCTATTCATGCCATCAGTAATGCATGAACAATCAAAGAGAGAGGAAAATGCCCTTATCTCAGCTCATCAAAAATACAAGCAAGCAAGCCACAAAGGGGTCACAAATTAAAAATTAAATGCAGACAGACATAAAGTGTATTGACACATCACCACATCCCAATCCTCCTTTCAAAGCAATAGAAAACACCAGATACACATAGGAAGAACAGACGGCAGCCAAAAGATGTAATGAAATAACACTTATTCAAGAAGTGTATTTAGCAATGAAGAATTAAGCAGTAACATACACCAGCATCACTAGGGTCATCACTGCTAAGGATAAATCCAGCAGCTACTGCCAACACAGGCAACATCTGTGGCTACAAAGGGGCAATCTATCCATCCCTACTGGTTCAGAAAAGAAACAACAAAAACTCTTAGGTAAAAACTAGTTATTTACATAGCTAACTTAAACAAGTATCTTTTATTTTAGCTATAAAACTGAAATCAAAGACAACAGAGATGAAAGAAAAAAAAAACTAACTTTCTCCTGGAACATCTAACTGTGACAAGTGCAGAGGATACCTCAACTTTCTGCTTTCTAAAATCAGAATCCAGTATTGTGAAAAATGGCTCTTCAAAGCTCCATAAGACTCTAAGTTAATAAAAAAAAGTCCATTAGAACAAGTCTGCCAATGCTATTTCCTTACTTGCTAAGCTTCCTCTAATAATGACCTAAAGAAGTAATTAAATGACTGAAGACTTAACTGCATTACAGGTTTAAAAGTTTTCATGTATAAATGTTAGCTATCTTTTTCCTTAAAATATCAAATTAATTCTTTTTCTTCAGTACCAATAAACCACTGCTAACAAGAAACACAAGCAAACACTAAGCATTTTCTCAATTAATAAATTTCTACTTCCTTTCCCAACCCTACCACATTTCTGTGAATGCCAAATTCTACTGATTTTAGACAAAGTTAACACTTTTTGTATTCTGAAAAGTACCTGTACAAACATTATGGTGGTATTCATACAAACATTACTGTACTATTTATTTTAAATCTGAATGATATTAGATTGGTTGGCTCAGTGTACAACAACGATTTGCCTGTGAAGTACTTACATAGTCTGAAAGTCTTCCTTGCTCATGTACTGCAATAAATAATTTACAAGTGGAATTGTTTCTTTTAATGCCCTAAATATTTTAAGATTTATTATTCTTGCTTACTCCTGCTGCCTTGTGGAAGGTAGCTAAAAGCTACAACTCTCTTTAGTAACAATTATCATAAAAGATGTATTATTTTCTGTTACATTTTATAACACCTCACTAGTATTTCAAAGATAATTTTAAGAAAGCTTTTAAATAGGTATTTATTTAAGTATTACTATAAAATACAATAAGCATGTTCTAAAAGTTCAGGATGGGAATAGGCAACCTGAAACATAATGGTGCTCAGACAGAGGCCAGTAATAATTAACAGTAAGTGCAATAATGCAATGTTTTCTCATTTAATAAAATCAGACATGATGAAAGGAGTATTACTGACACCCAAGCAGACTACGTTCTGAGCAGAGCAGGAAAGATACCTATCCAATTTCTGCCTCTAGGTATAGGCAGCATACAGGTTCATGGAACTGAATTATATTCAAGACAAAGAAGTTTGTTTCAACAAAAGCAAATATTTTCTTAAAATGTAACAACCTGCATTAACATTATCTGACTCTCTTTTTTTTAACCATTGTTTTTTTAACAATTGTTACAAAGTTACTTCTGAGTCCAGGGGCAGTTTTTAGCCACAACAAATGGTATGGAAAGGCTCCGAGATTTCTAAGGACAACATCCCTGTATGTTTCTTTCCTAAAAATAGGTTGAAAGTGACACAAGCTCTTGATTCTCTACTCCAATACCCCACTACCAGATACAAGGACACAATGTACTCTCAATGCTAAACAGCTAACATGGAAAGTAGTATTCTGCTTTGGAGGCAACACCCCCTTTGAAAAAACAAGGACACAGTATCACCAACGAACACTCTTCTCTCAATTAAATCACCATTTTAACCCTTAAAAATACGTTTAGGTAATTATTATGCCCTGCAACTTCATAATAAGCTCAAGAATTTTGACACTCACAGGACTACTGTATAAGAAATCACACCTTCTGTAGGAATACAACTGAATTACATAAACATATTCTGTTACCTTATTTGACCATTTGTAGGCTTGAAGAAGTTGGCTGTAAAGAGGTGTTTTGTCCTGAACAGGATCTAGGCTCAGCAGACCGCTGTTGTGCAGGGGATGGTTCTCAGACGGTTTACCAACAAGGTTGCTCAGACGTTCCAGCTCACTGAAAGGAAACAGAATGGCATTGTTTTAAAGTCAGATCTGCAGATACAGATACCCAAGATGTACAACCCTCCTGCAGGGACAGCAGTCATTCATGAACTCTAACTTAAAGTCTACATGAGTTCTGAGTTGATCACTGGCTGCAATACTAGGGGCAATACTAGACAATTTTACCACTTAGCAGCCAGATGTTTCATTTCATTAAAGATCTAAAAATTCAAACTGTCCTCATATAAACACACAGAAGAACTGGCATTAGTACTAAGTCTGGAGATTGTCCTGCAAAGTTTGTTAATACTCTCACAAGTATACACATTTCAAGTTCTCAGGACAAGGAAGCAGCCTGTTTCCCTCTAGCAATTTGTACCTTTCTAGACATGTATAAAATACTCAACTACAGCATAGTAAGCACACATTTATCATGAACAAAAGTTCACTGTAAAATGACCTCTTATTGCTTCATATCTCATCTGTCACACAATACATTTAATAATAAGAATAATGAAGCATTTTTTTAAAATGTGTATTAATCAGCTGTGGAAGACTGTCTCCTTTGCACAGATATAAAGTGTAGTTTTTCAAATGAAATGACTAACAAGGTGGCTTTCCTTTTAACTTCAGAATGTTACATCCTACTCTGAACTTTGGAGCTTACACTAGATCAAAAGCAGGATTAAGACCCCTCAAAGGGTGACTTCTGAAATGCCTCTGTAAAGAAAAACCCCAAATTTCTCAATTTGCATTTAATGACAGTTATGAAAATAAATGCCAACAATCAGTGAACTGACGGTTCAGAGACCTCCACGCTTTACTACTACAAAAGTCTCCTTTATTAATCATCATTCCTTCAACTTTCCATGGCCTATGTTCTTTCTATGCCTCTAGTACTGTGAACACTCATGAGCGTGCTTAATATTTCTTGATAAAATGATACAATAAAATAAATGTGAATAGACATAAAAATGAAGGATGTGTTGGAGAGGGATCGCAGTCAATACTTACATGACATGCACCAAAGTCCACTGATATCATTAATTTCAATCCATCTCACATTATTCCCTTGCTACTGGAAATCTGTGCTTCCCAAACACGTAGCAGAATATGTAGCACTCAGTTGCTATCTAAATTACAGTCTGGGGGGAGTTGTTTCAAAAAAGAAAAATCAAATATACTTAAAAATATTTATAGAATTATCTTGCAAGGACTCAGGATAGAAATGGTCACCAAAGCATGGGTAAGCATATCCACTAATGGTGTGGAAGAGATGGTGAGAAGGAACTGCTGAAGTCTGACAATGAAGTTCCTCTTGGGTATGGCAGTAAGGCCAGGAACTGATCACACAAGAATTTCTTAAATACTGGATGATGAACTACAAAGTAGAGGAGTATAAAATATTACACATGAGACAATATAGGTCAGAGCCACGTGCTATCTATTACTGTTTGGGAACAAGATTTTTGGGTTATACTGGGTAATTCTTTTAAAAGATACCAAGCAAGACAAGGAGGATGACCAGTGGAATGGCATAGATTTCATGCTGGAAATATGAAGCCTCCTTGACTTGAAAACAATAAAACCCAAAGAGGTATAACAGAAGTCTACGAAGCTGTGTACAACAGAAGAATGATTATTTATCATCTTTCCCAATAGAAAGGAAGTAGCAAGTAAGAAATTACATTACCACGATCAGAACAAACTAAAACCAGCAAGGCCTATTGGTCAGTAAGAAACAGATTCTTGTTCAGAATATCTGGAACCCTAAATCTTTGGAGGCTATAAGACCAGAAAGGGTGGGAAAGGGTGCTGGGAAAGAGTGGTGACCTGCCAGCCCTGCCCTTAGACAGCTCCCTGGACATCACTGATGATTTCCACTGGCATACAGCCAAACCCAACAGTCCTCCAGCACGATCCAGGTGGACCATCAGCTGCAACAGCTTCTATTTATGTGAAACACACCACCTCTTACTAAACAGTCCTATTTACACATACTAACTTTCCGGCCTTACAAGTTTTAGTAAGAAAATGGTCATTCTTGAGCTACTACTGAATAGGCAGAACCAAAGTTGTTGGTTTTTTTAATCAAAAACCTTAAAAAAAAAGGCGGGGAGGGGGGGAAATATCTCACTACAAAGAAAATCATTCACCTCACCAACACAACTCCACCGATGTGTCCTTTTTTAAAAGGAAACAAGAACAAAGCCGAGGTAAGGATTATGAGCAGCACTCGCCCCTCTGGAGACTGGAACCAAACACCGCGGAGGGGTAACGCACATAACACAAGGAACAAACCGGGTTTTTTTCACGTTTATTTGTTATAAACTTTCTCCAGGAGTGGAAACGGCACCGCCAGGCACCTCCGAGGGGACAGGCCCGGAGAACCCTGGCACCCCTTCCCGCTCCACCACCGCAGGGCCGGGTAGGGGACCCGCTGCACACCGACGCGGGGGGAAGCCCACTCAGGGCTGGCTGCTCACCCCAGGTCGCGGCTGACGGAGTGTAGGCTCTCCTGGAAGGCGGCCACGAAGCCCTTCTCGCGGCCCTCCAGGGTCTCCTTGTTCCGCATCCCATCCTTCAGGCAGTCAAAGACCCGCGTCACGCTGGAGCGCAGCGCCTGGATGGCGGCAATGGCCTGAGAGAAGGCCTCCAAGTTCACCCCGGGGCTGAGCACTCCGTCCGCCATCTTCGCTGGCCGGCCGGCCCCGGCCTCCACCCGGCGGGCCGCGAGGCGCGCGGTGCATACTGGGAAATGTAGTTCGGGCTCTGAGGGGGCGGGAGGCGCAAGGGGGCCGGGCGGGATGTGGTGCTTCCTTCAGGGCTGCTGCGGACCAGCGGGGAGCTCGACCGGCACAAAGGGTCACTTTAAAGCCTTTGATCTCGTTTTTCTAACCTCAGGGACTTCTTCAGCGGGGCGAACCTACCCTCTGCGCGCAGGAGAGGTCCTCTACGGCTAAGGAGATGCCTGCCCTGCCCTGTCACGGGGCTGGAGCTAGGAGCAGTAGGAATGAGCACAAACGTGTGTGTGTCTAAAATACCTCTCTCCTGCCCCTAAGTATTTTTTTTTTCCAGTCAGATGGCCTCTTCTATCTTCCTGTGCTTGTGCATAATTCTCTGCTTATAATACAGGGTACATTCCCTGCTCTGGATGCGCTATATGGGTTTTCCCAGGCACAGAGCCAGAAATAAAATTATTAAAAATAGGAATCCCGGGCCCCCATTCTGCTGCAACTGCACTTGGCTTTAAGCAGGCAAGAATGCTTCTATAAATACATATATGCTCACGGTCAGACCCAATTCAAATTTTAAGGTTGAGCTCCGCGTTCACATCTCAATTGTGATTACTGCTAAATAACAGGACGAGGACCTGTCCTTCCTCAGGGAATGGCTGCAAAAGACCGCAAAGTTTGAGGCTCCTGTTGCAGCACTCAGTACTCCTAGCTGGATTTTGTTGGAGCTGCTTTTGTTTCTGAGGCCACCGCTGCCTCTTTTCACCCTTAGAGAGCAGATAAACCAAACAGATGCTAAAATAAATGAAGCACCGCGCAGGCCAGTAGTCACCGCACAAACATTGCAGCGCAGGGCTAGGTGTTTTGTTTTCCCAACTTCCAAAGTAAATAACAACCCCTTTCATAAACCTATTAATTAAATTCAGTAAACACAACCCACACAGTTCCTTTAGTCAGGGGTGCTTTTTCTTTTTAATATGTAAAATGGAAATGAATGCGACAAGGACCGGCAGATGTGTCACTGGCCAAGTGAAGCGAGGCTTTGCCCTCCACTGAGCGACACTTCCCTGTCTGTCATGCCATGGATTCTGAAAATTGCATCCGATCAATTAAATGTTCTCAGAGAACATGTGAGGTATCGATAAGTGAATCCCTATTACTTTGCATGAAGAATGAGAAAATTAAAAGGCTGCGGTTCTACTTCTCTTGAGCTTAGTAATGCTGTTGTATCTAAGCGCAGAGGTAAAGCCAGCCTGGAAGCAATATAGTCTGAAGCTGTGTAGTTTAGCCTACGTAAACAGTGCAATGTATAGAGGTGTACTTCAAAGAGTCAGCGATGGACTGAGTGTACTTAGCAAGGCAAATGTGAACAAGGCAGGAATAGTTCTTTATATAAAAAAGCACTGAATTAAAGGAAAGCAGCCGGAGGCAGGAAAGACAGGACCAGCAGGACTCGCAGCCAGACTGGCAACATAAGCTGTTTATGGATCTATAATATTAGTTATGTTAGACATAAAATACTTTTCTTTGGCCTATAATAGATTGATCAAGAAGGCACTGTGCCATTGTAAGGGAATAGTTGTAGGCTCAAAGATCGTTCATGCATGGCATCTCACTCCAAAGTTCAGGCTCTAGGTGCAATTGTAACTTGGTTTATGCATTGTCCCCTGGAAATACATAATTCTTTTCCATTTCTTCCCCACTGATGTAAGATTTTTTGGTTTTAAACATTTTTCAGCTATTAATATCACATTTATTTTAACTCCAAGATCATTGTCATCATGGTGCCTGAGTGCAAGGATTTCTCATTTTACATCCTACCTGGAAAGGGCTTGACAGATGTCTTACGTTTTTTTAAACTGTAATGACAAAAGAGTGGTCTGAAAACCAACCCATAAATATGTAAGGAACCATTTGGAACGTACCCCTAAAGAATAAAGAGCATAGCATAGTTTTGACTTAGAAACTCCAAGGAGGACATTTACCTTTTTTTTTTGCTCCAGGGATCTGCTTTTCCTTGCATAAATAAGTAGCCAAGTTCTCCTGATCAGACAGTGGACAATTCAAAGCACTAAAGGACTCCGTTGGCTCTGTGGAGACTTAAGGTAGACTCTGCCTCAACACCTAAAGATAATGGCTAAAGAGAGCAGGAATTCCTGTTCCTCAATTACTCCTCCTCCTGTTTTGCCACATCTAGAAGGAAAAGACTGCATATTCTGGTGTGTTCATTTATAGGGTATTGCCTTGCCTAAGTTGCTCACTGCTTTAAGTAACATTCCTGAAGTGGCAGCTTGCCCAAGCCAAGGCATTGTGCTAATTTCAGCATCTTCATAGGTGTATTGTAAGTGGCCATTACTGATATAAAATATGCAAAGCCAGGGTGTTTCTAAGGTACCAATAAAAATCTTTTTTGCCTAAAAATCACTAGTAAAACATAAAAGCAAGAATCCAGCTGATGTTCAAAACATCTAAAAACCTTACTATCTGACAGCTGTTGAGTGGGCTCCTGCAAAATTATTTGGGTGGCCCAGCACAGACACATACCCACGTCTGAGCGAGCATCAGAACTGACATCTTCTCTCCACCAGAAGTTCAAGGACCTACCAATCTCCCTCCAAATAAAGATCACATTTAAAAGCATATGGGTTATATCCACATTGCACAATTGCAGTGTTATGTAGAGAGATGCTAACAGAAACTGCAGTCCTGGAAGCAGCCTGCTCTGTTAGTTCAGCATTCTGACCAGACTAATAAACCCTGCCTTGCAGCATTGCTAATTGGCTCTGTCAGACCTCTGTGCTAACACGGTGATACTACAGCTAGCCCAGTTATCTCCACACACTGCTGCACTCTGCCATGTAGCTAGACGAAGAGATGGAATAGAGAAGACTGCAGTGAACTGCCAGTTCTGGATCTGTTCTGTGGCTAAAGAGAGAATTTCATTTTGGGTGCTGTCAGTCTCGTAACGTACATAAGCTCTGAACTCACTTGGAAAGAAAGGGGGGAAAAAAAGTAACAATCCAACCTGGCATCACATGCAGCTTGACAGGAGAAGTACAGCTCTCTTCCGAAGCAGAAGCTTGACTGGGGAGCATGTAATTAAGATGAACCTTTCACTGCAAAGTATCTTATGGCAATATTACTCAAATTGCAGCTACTAAGAACCAAGTGGGCTGTAATTAATCAGCAACATCAAAGAAAACAGATGATTTCAGAATCCTTGCAGAGGTACTATAAACAATTTGTTAGGGAAGAAAGTGCCCAATTAGAAATGCATTCTCATTTAAGAGAAATTAATTTTGTTGTCAGGAGAGACAACTAATGGCAACTATTAGGTTTCATACCAAGAGCAGATAATCTCTTATGAAACGTCTGGACAGGACTCAACATTTGCAATAGCTGACATCATAAGAAATTATCTTTATCTTTCTCTGAGATAGATAAATGCTAATTTTTTTTCTGTGGCAAGTCATAACCAGGACCTCTGCATTTCTTCATACTCCAGTGCTACATTCTTGACAGCCCTTCAGATAAACACAATAAACTGATTTTTTGTTGCTGTTGTTCAAAGAATCGTGACACTCAATAGTATAGCTGTTAAGATAATCTTGCTCTTTTTACATTCCTATTAATTTCTTTCAGGTTAGCCACAGAGTCTACTACATGATGCATTATTGAAACAGAGGAGAAGCTGGGGGTATCGACTCCTGTTTGAGGCTCCTGCCAAGAGAAGTGAACACATCCTGCCTCCTTTTAGACAAGGTTGCAATGGCAAGACATTTTCAGATGTGGGAGAGCCTTGATCTTCTGTTCTATTTCTTTCCTATTGTTCCCTGAATCCAAATCTCCCACTATATCCAACAATAGTAAGCAAAAAATCTTATCTGAACACTCCTGCCAGAAGAAATGGTGAAATAATGAACTGAGCTGACAATGATGTAGTTATCATCAGATTTCCTGTGGGATGAATACAGTTAGCTTAGTATTGTTTCAGGCTCTCAGGCGACCTGGCTCACATTCGAAAGGATACTCCCCCACATCATGGTGTATGGAAAACAGACCTAGAGGCCTCCCAGTCCCCTTAGGGGCTCACTCTTAATTGTAGGAAGTACAGTTTCCAGGTGGATGTTCCACTCCTGATCCAGAGTTTCAGTTTACAGTTATAAAATGTCCACATAACACACAGAAAATCCAGCACATAACAGATTTGTCTGCAGAACCACTAAGGACTGGATGGATTATGACTCTTCGATTCTCCCATGTCTGATGAAACTGTCACCCTTGATATCAGTTTTAAGATAATTCAGAGAGATCTGATGTTATGCTGTGCGGCTTCTGGAGTTTCTGTCCCTGGAAAAGTCAGCTTAACACCTTATCCCAGCACTGAATTTACATGAGAAGTATAAAGCAAATTACAAAAAGTAAAACATACCCAGCAAAACTCATGGTGTTCTTTTATGCATGCAGAGTTCTGTCCCAAAATATGTCAAATTTTACTTGCAAAAATAAAAGGCTGCTGTTTTATTCTGTATCTGTGCAATCTGCAGAGAAGTATACTCAGCCACTTCTTTTCTTTAAACATTCAGTGATCAAGTGTGGAATCTGATGTTAAGCCGAATGGGAAGAAAGTATCATTATTTAAAGGCTACATAACTGCTTAAAATTAGAGCTGTGAAGGCATCAAAAAATACCAGAAATCACAGATGGTTTGCAGATAAATTCACATTTCATTTAGTCCACTCAACATCTAAAAAAACCCCTATGCTTTTGCCTTGCTTTTCAGTCTATCTGTTGATGCCTCCTGAAAACACACGTTCTTTAAATTGGGCTTTGAGTCGTGTTCTGTGGCCCTATACGTTCAGATCCTAGTTGCTTTGAAAAATCTCCACAAATACATGTATTTTTAAATGATGTAGTTAAAATTTAATACATTTTGCACATTTACAAAAAGACAACTACCCTCAGCAGGTTAAATAAGACATTAGCAGGGATTAAATAGTAGCAAGAACAGACAAGTAGTTCTGCAATATGCAAGTGGCTGAGACAGAATGACCCAGTTGCTGCTTCTTGACTATATTGATGATTCTGCAGTATTAGAGTCAGTTAAACTCGTTGTTTTCTGTATCCAAAGACTGCAGGATCGGGGTTTTACATAATTCTGGGGCATTCATGTGTTTGGTAGTTTAACTAGTTAAAGCCTATTTGCTTTTTTTAATGCCTGGGCTGTACTCTCAAATGTTCTGCCTCATCCCCTGGGTTTTCCCTCTGACACTGGTTTGCTCTAGGGAAAATTCCGCTTGCATTATCATTAAAGACCAGGTTTTGGCACAATCATTCCAGCCTCACTCCCCAGCAGCAGTCAGCAGAATTTCCTTGAATATGTAATGCTTGAATTCTACTCCTTACCAGTTTCTTGCGGAGGTAGGATTTTGCAGCAGGCAAGGGGAAGCTTGTAACATGATGGTTATTCAATACATGGTTGAGCACATCCCCTAGCTATTGCTCTTCATTGAACAGGCACATGAAAGTTTTAGATGGCAGTGTATCCGCTGTTCTGACAGTAAATATGATGGAGTTCATGGTAGGGTATATGGTATTTCTTCTTGCCAGGAGCAAGCTCTAACCTGCAGCTTGGAAACACAGACGTTGCTTTTCCCCAGGCTCATTAAAAAACCTGACACAGTGACAATCACTGAAACAAGTTCAGAGTGTTCTGAAGTTCCTGATTAGTAAATATTATTTGAGAAAAGTATAATCTCAGGACAATAAGGCCCGGCATGAACTCGATTCAGGGATGATTTTGGCAATCTTCAGCTTTATTCCTCCTGTGTACAAATGCAGCATGCCAAGCAGCCATCCTGTCTAACTCTTGAGCTTATCTTTCCCCATTTCCCCAGCCACTTGCCAAGAGTCATTTGCTCCAGTACTTCTCACAAAAGCCAAGCTACTTCTCATAACTCTCCATCCTAATTAAACTACTTGCTGGCTGTTATAATCACCTCTCCATAAACCAATCTATCTCAGCAGGACTTAACAGATGAAACTGGGCTGATCTCTCTGTAAAGCACTAGTCATCCTGAAACAAGGTCTTATTCTTTACTCTAGCTTTTCTTGCATGCCTTCTTTCATTTCCAGCTGTAACAGAGACCAACAACAAAAATAAATACAGTTAAATATGCTTAAGGCTGAACAAGGGCATGGAAACCTGGAGTTTCCAGACAAGTCAAGCAGTTCTAGGAACTGCATAGATCAGTATTTTCTTTTGAGCTGTTTCACACTCGGTATGGTTCATCAATCCATTAAGGAAGACAGACAACCATGCTTTTCAACAGAAATCCAGACAAAACAGGCAGAATAAATCAAAATTCTGGGATATTCAGAACTCCATCTTGACCTTTACTCAAGAAAGCATCTGGATCAAACTTGGAGTACATACAAAGGGATTTTTAAATCAATAAGCCTTTCTACAGCCCTGCTGCGTGCTTCGAGACCCTATTTCTGTAACGTGCAGGGCACCTAAACTGAACTCGGTTCACAGAGTCCACCACCAAAAGAACCTTTCCTCCAGGGGGGCTCCATATGGAAAGCACACGTCCAAAAACTGCACAGGGCATCCCAGAGTCACTGCAGCACTCGACTTGTTAGCAGGACAAACTGCCCATACTGCCACCCCACTGGATTTACCCAGAAGCTTTGAGTCCCAGAGACATTGCTATAGAAAATATCCTGCATGAAAGGGGGGGGGAAAAGAAAAATTAATGAATTGAGTGTTGTCAAAGGCATTCCAGTGTGTTTCTTGCTGTTCATAATCTGAGATAAAAGGCACATCAGTAACTGGAGACAGTGGAGGCACCATATGATGTGAAAAAAAATTGACTTCAAATAAAAGACTACCTTTATTTTGTTGGGACAGAAACATAAACATATGTACACACAGTAGGTCCCCATCACTGCCAGTGTACCCAGCGAGTATCTGCCATGTTTGGGTGTATGTTGCTCCACCAGGACCAGCAGACTGAAGAGCAACATCAAGGAGCGTGTGTTGCAGGTGTTGGCCTGCTCCCACACTAGCATGCCAGCTAACAGCATCCACAGGCCAAGGAAGGGCCAGGGCCATGTATGGTGTGGTCAGCGAATACAGAACAGATTGGATTTCTTCCAAAGGCTATTATCTGAAAAAGACTTTGCTTTTTACTTGGGCCAATATGGTAAACTCTGTCCAGTTAGCTCAGGAAAAGGTCAGAGATATTTTCAAGTAAAGAAAGGCCACCTCTGGCAGCTGTATCTAATTCAGAGAGATATATTATCCCCAGAGGAACATGAGAAAAAAAAATCCTTATTTATTTTATTTCTACATATTCCACTTACCCTGGTGCGTTCCTGCTGTGGATTTGAGCTATGTTTTCAGGCAGAATCCAGACAGTCTTTCCTAAAATGAGACAGAGATTGTCAAAACAAACAATCACTTCCTGGAATTTGCAGGTCTAATTCCACACTTCAGTATTTAAGGTCTCCAAAAAAAGTGACATACATCATCCCTCTAAAAATGAAAGAAAGAAAGAAAGATTTTCCTTCTGTCTGGAGATTATTTAGTACTCTGTTATTGACACGGCTTCTATTGAAAGATTTAAAGATAAAAATGCAGTGTATTCAAGTAGTGATCATTTTTCATCGTCACTTAGTGACAGTACAGCCTGTAGTCAATTGGAGCAGATTTATCTTTTCTGCTATCGATTGTGCGTGGGGCCAAGCTGTTTGGAGGTGCCTGGCCATATCTCTTCTGAACTGCAGCTAGAAATGCAAAGGACAAGAGTGGTGCCAAGCAATCTTGTGTTCATTTGAAAACGGTTAAATTATTTCCCTTTAAGTGGTGAGATAAGCTGCTAGAAGATAATTTGTTTATGGACAGGAGGCATGTCCTGCCAAACAGACAGAACAGGATACAAACGCTGTTTCCTTGTGTAGCTCAGTCTACGGGGTGTCACAGGGAGCTGGGCTGAAGACAACAGATGCAAATGAAAACTTCAGGTACTGGAGGGACAGATGTTTTGTGAAAAGTAGGGGCTGCCAGTCAGGTCTCTGAAGCAAAAATCCCTTGACCCCCTGTGGTGAAGATGCTCTCTTGTACTCTCCTGAGGTTTCCCATCACATTGTGGAAAGATTCCTTCTGCTTTTTGAAGCCCTCAGGGAATGGAAAGTATTATCCTGAGAGTTCAGAGCACTCCAGCCGCCAGAGCTCCATGAACAATTTTTATACCCAAGACACAGGGATGAATTCTGGTCACCTTCTCTGTTTGGAGTGAAGCTGAAGGAGAAAAAAAAACCCAAAACATTTAGATGCAAGGTAGAACCTGCTGGTTCTCAAACAGTACAATGTTGGATCTCAGACTCCTGTCTCAAACACATCTACTGTTTTAAACAGAGCCAGACTTCTATATATGCTCTTCGTTGCTTAAGCCAAATATATCGGTAAGTGCTGATACAGAGGCTGTGAATTTGATGGCTGAATAATGTTTGCGGGAATCCTTAAGAGACCAAGAAAGCTTTCTCTAGAAGCTGTCATGCACCTCCCTGATGGATCACAGCTCACAAACCATAAATGCACTTAATGTGGGGAGCAGTCCGGACCAGATCTCCAGTTTCCTACAGCAGTTGCTGTTAGGGCACTAGAAGGTGCATTTGTGCTCTGTTTTTCTTACCAGGTACTAGCTGAAATGTGACCCAGACACCTTTAAAGTTTCAATATATCAGGTGTAAGTTTTAAGTATAAACTGGAAAAGAGGCATACAAAGAATGCCAATGTATGGACAGACCATGGCGCACCTTTCTCAAACAAGTGATACCACTTATCTACAGTTCCCACTGCGACACCGGGTCACTCCCTGTTTGGATATTGCTCAAATGGATTAGAAAAGGGAAAGGCAAGCACTGGCCATTGCCTGGACAAGGAGACCTATGCTAGTCCTTGTGCTCCCTGCTTTTTCTCACCCTCCTTGCTGGGGAGACCCAGCAGTTTAATTCCTACAACAGGAAAAAGCCCCAAACACTGTAACTGCAGGAACTACCTCAAGATGAAAAATCACATACTTCATTCTAGAAGTAGTGACTTAACCAAACCAAGCAAGCTATACAAATAAAACATGTGTATATGTTCATCCCAAGTATGAACCTTACAGTGTCCTAGTCCTTCTCTCCTCCCTTGTTAATCATGTGCTTCATTTGGTAACCCCTTCTATGAAAGGCGTTCTTTTCCTATAGAGTCCTAATCTTTTTACACTCCTCTGCAGCTAGCTCTGACTCCCTTGCCATTTCCTGATCCAAACCCTTTTGATTAACCACCTCTTAACAGGTTTGTCAATCTGTTCTGAAGCCCGTACACAGGAGCATACATGTGCAGCAGATATTTCCTCCGTAACTTTCTCTGCTACACTATTTTGGAGAACTGTTCTCAACTGTGCCAGATAAGTCTTGCTATTTGCAGACATGGGAGATGGGATTCTAAACCACGAGGATTTGCCAAGGTAGCTATATAAGTGTAGTAGCAAAAGGATATTTCTCCTACTGTATAGCTCATTCCTGGTCTCCAAATAAACAGCACTAGTAGCAGGACTTCCACTGAAGTTTTTGGTAGGAATTAGTTTTACCTCTTGCAGTGCAAACCAGCATAGCAATGAGAACGCAGCTTTCAACCAGGGTGAGTTGTTTTCTCCTTAGTATTCAAAGCTGCCAAAAAAGGAATATGATCACTGTCTTAAGGAATAAAAAGTGGCTTAATTCTGTCCCCCAAAATAACCTGCACTTTTGATCTACTTTGAATTCTTTTTTTCTTGCAAGGCTTTCCTGCACAGATAACGACGTTAAACAAATTAGCAAATTACTCTCTCTGCAAGAGCCAGGTCGTATTTCACCATTAGAGAAGGAGTCTGAGTTTTGCTTGAGGGAAAGTAAATTCACAATTACAGTATTTGCTATCATTCATGTTTTAACATTCCCCCTCAAAAATAGTTTCATTTGGTTATATTTAATGCTCCAGCATTACATCTTAAAATAATGGCAATAATTACAAATCTCACTGTTTTATTTTAGGCACTGTTCTCCCAGAGTGACAGAAGCACAGAGATTGAAAATGCTGCTGAAAAGATTGCTGGAAGATAGGAAAAACACATCTAAGCTTTGCCTAAGCAGCAAAAGAAGAAAGAGATGCTCATTGGACATGGTAGCACGGAGGTAAAAATGCTTCTAATTTTCATCATTTGCTTAAAACCCAACCAGGACCCTGTTATAGTAAACTAAAGCATTGCAGTGTCAAGGGTTCACACTGTAATAGTTTGGCCTTCGTTGGGATGTTACACTGCAATATTGAAATGAGGGATCACACTTTGAAGTCTGCAATCTGGTGCCCCTCTCTGGCTGTCATACCTGATTCTAGGCAGAAGAAACCCAATAAAGCACATTGATCAAACTCTGTCTGATGTGTCAGTTAAAAAATAGACCTTCATATGTAAACAAAAAATAATGCAGATCAAAAAATGCCTTCAAAAACTTCCTCTCCTTCAAGGTACTAAAGTTCTTTCTGTTGCTATACAATAAGAGCATTTTAATAAATTTTATGGGCTCCATCACTGACCTGTTCATTTTCTAATGCCTGAAAAATTACAGATCTTCTCTTGCCTATTGAATAAAAATAAGCAAAGTGCTTTACAAGCCTATAAGGGAAACAGTATTTACAACAAAGCACCAAGGAAAATCCTCCCATTAAATTTTACAGCAATTTCCTTGGAAGGGTCCTTTCTACTGAGAACAGCTGGACTTAATTGCAAATGAGCTGACTGAAGGAACTACATCTGATTGCAGATGTAATAAAATCCATGCTTGACACCTTAATTTTTTTAATATATATTGGCCACCATCAAATCACTGCATTTGCTGGGTTGCAGGCTAAAGCTATCAAAGTTCTGGCAGGAGAATAGACAAGAACGGAAAAGCTTGTGGAGTCCTTCAAAGCTTGGTGCTTAAGACACAGCTTTTTAATGCTATTGATTGCTAACAATCGATATTTTTTTCAATAAGAAAGTCTCGTATTACCCCTTTCCCCAACCACCCTTCACAATGAACTTAGTTAGGATGAAAAAGCACTTAATGGTTTGCTTTTGAGGTTGTCTTTTCCCCCCACCATGTTCATTGCAGTCTCTTCTGCTTTGCAAAGTTCACCTCCCTCTGGCTGATGCTACGTGGCTGCAGAGTGGTTGGCCAGATTTTCTCTAGTGTAACAACCTCCCATCGCATTATAATTTGACCCAGAAAAGCTAATTTCTTTGAAACTAATGAAATTGCAACTGTATTGACCTATTGCCTTTAAGGTTATTTGCTTAGAGTCTACCATAAAAAGCAAAGACTTGTGTTTCTTCCCCATTCCTGTTGTATTTCTGTGAATAACTTACCTCGTTCAGGAAGCTCATTGCTAGCTATTACCATTAAATTTGAATTCAATCAGTCCTTTCAGCTGGTAGTCTTATACCATGCCTTTCCAAAAAGTAGGGCTGGTCATCTGCTGGCAAATGCAGTCCTTTTGTATCATGAGAGAATGAAACCACACTTACAGAGAGAAGAAGGGGAGCAGGAACTGTGGTTGTTGCCCCCTGAGATTGCCTGAGAACTGAGCTTCATCACCGACTAATTGCAGGCAAATTGCTTCTACTGGAATGTATATTGAGTGAACAGCAGCACCAGTGTCTGCCTGCTGAGCAGTAACTTTAACAAGGGTGGAATATACACAAAACACTGCCTGGTTCCTCCGGCAGTGGAAGCGTATCATCTCCTCTTCAGTCTGTTATACTGAGAATGGGATGACAATCCCATTCTCAATGTTACCCCATTTTCTGCTGAAGAAAACATTGGGGTACTCCTTTGAGTCTCTCCTGTCTTGTAACCTAACAGGATTATTCCTGGACAGAAACACATGTTTCTGTGAAAGGAAAACAGATCTTTCATCAGCATGTTGTGAGCTGAAACTAATGATCGGGGCTCATTACAAACAGAGGCTGCTTTTCCTTTTTTTTCTTTTTCCCCTGAGTAACACTGTGTGTGGCATCCCAACACTTTAAAAATAACCTGCTGCTCCACTGGTACCTGGCACGATGCTAATAAGAGCTTCGTATAAGGGATGTTGCAGAATCTGTAACAAGCAGCTTCATTCGGTTCAGAGGCGTGGCAGTCACGGCTTGCTTCTGGAAGTGGCTGTGTAACTAGGCCAACCAAACATTGCAGATATACAAACAAACGCATTTTAATCAACCACAAAAACACTCCGTAGCATAAGTAGTTATGCAGCTATGCCCACAAGAGCCCAGGTAAGTGGGCTAGTAAATATTTAATAAACTATAGTTGCATGGGATAGTAAACATAAATATTTAGTATAATATTTATTTACATTTCTATCCTATGTTTAGAATCATATTATGTCTAAAGACAAGTATACATTCCAATGTTTGGTCTGGTAATACTACTTGTTGCCATGTGCTTAGGAAAGATATTTAATACAATGTCATGATGCAGGCAAGAAAATGAAAGGATTAGTTTATAAGATATATACACAGACACACAACTATATACATATTTAGTTTGCTTTGTAGAGTAATTGCACTATGAGAAACAAACACAGTAAGAATATCAGCATCTCTTTGCAAGGTGGTATACGGTGGGCTTTAAATGCAGGACTCATCAGGTGGTAGGGAATGACCTTGGGGGGTTCTGTTACAAAATGCTGGACTGGCATGAGGGCAGATTTTCAATGAACAGAGTAAGAAGTGCAGATATCACTCCCCCAAGGCAGAGCCCCAAGCAGAGGCAGATTTCCTGCCTTTCGTCCAGAGTAAAATACAGATTTTGGTGATTCTTTAGAGAAAGGCAGGGTGCAGTCACTGCTAAGAGAACAATTCCTTGCTGAAAGCCCTGGGAACGCACTGGCTCCCTGGCAGGGCTGCGACTCATCCCTGCAAGGCTGTCTCTTGCCTCCACCCTCAAATAGAGGTGGCGTTTAGTTTGACACATTAATATTTATTACAGTTTGCAGTGCAGCAGTAGTCCTATATCAGAGTTGACTCTATTATAGAAAAGACCTGCATTATAGCAAGAGGTGGCCCTTACAGAGATTTGGGTTTTCTGCCTGGTAACACATTTTGGACTACAGAATCCTATGTACACTGGAAATTCCTTTTACAGCTACGTTGCATTTATGATGACAGGCAGCCTTTATCTCCAGCCTTTTCAAAGAGTTCTTTGAGTTCTGATTATTATTATTTTTTAATGAATTAAATGAGATGTCTTGAAAAATATCTCTCTGTATGTGCAAGTGCAGGTGTGGAAACTGTTCAGCACCATTTCTTTTGGACCCCTGACTACAGCTGCGATGTCAGCTTGACCAGAAGTAGAGAAGCACCACAGCAGAGAAGTCATCTTTGGAGGACCAACAAAGCATTAAAAAACCCTGAGATAATCTCTAATTGATGGGCTTACATATGGGCCAGGTTACTCAAGACTCTTTTCACAAGTGCTCCATGATGGTCTCAGTGAGATGTGGCAGAGCAGTGGTCCCAGTCTTAATGGATATTAGTTGTTTGTTGTACAGAAAACATCTCTGTTAATGTCTCTGACAGAAAGACCTATGTGCAGTGGTGGGGTTTGTTCCTTTTCTTTATTTTTTTTAGCATGCACTGCCTTTTAAGTGATATGCCTGCTGAATATTAAGCACCTAACGATCCCAGCACAGCTCCATAGCACTGCTGCTTCCCTTAGTCCTAGCTGAAGTGATTTTCTGCCTTTGTAGCAGTTCCAGTAGAGGGGCCAAGGACTAGCAGAACTGCAGCAGTTGAGCAACCTTCCTCTTCTTTGCAGGCTCACAGCCAGGCACCAGTGCTGACGCACAGGGAGGGAGCCTTTCATTGCCCTTTTACCTTATTGATACTAATTCTGCAGTGCCTTGAGACCTGGGCTCTGCTCTGCTGTGCACCATGTAAACACAAGGTGAAGAGATGCTCGTTCCTCACAGAGTTTATCTCTGAGAGTTAAGGACTTGCCTCCACAATCTCCTCTGGATGTAGGTGCTGGCTGTGTTTGGAAGCCCCTCCCTGAAGGAGGATGCTGCCCTCCCTTCTGTTCTGCTTGCCTGGATTGCAAGGGGTGAGGGGAGGATGCTCTGGGTCACAGGCCAGCGGTTCTGTAGCAGGGCTGAGGTCAGAAGCAGGGGGTGGTGCTGGGTAGGGGTTACCTCCAGCTGGAGTCTGAGAGAGCAAGAGATATGGATAAAGGATACAAGGCATGGTGGGCAGGAGGAGGATAGAAAATGAGCGAGTAGGAGGGATTTGAAAGAGCACGAGGAGGTTTCTCAAGCACTTGTACACTGGGAATCCAGAGGAAGGGTGCAAAGAAAGGTAGGAAAACACTTCTTCCAGCAGTTTCTGTAAGAGCAGAAGTGGGAAGACAAGGCTGCATCAGGCATGGCCAAGAGAAAGGGTGCTGGCATTCTCCACACACAGGAGTACAAACCACAAGATTAAGCCTGGGCCTGAGTTAATCTATGGAGATGGAGATCCGAGGCTGCGTTTCAGAGATGCTACACAGGAAAAGATCCATAGAGTCTAAACTGGAGGTGAGGACAGAGCAGGAGATATAAGGCACTGCAGCAGGCTGAGTAAAGTATTGGCATGACTGACAGAGGCAAGTCTCTGGGATTTGTGTTTTGGGAACACTAAACTTTCAGTGGCACAAACAGGAACTTGTACAGGAAACATACCAAAGAGCCTCATCTGGACCAAGAAGGGGCTAGGGAAGTTGCCAAAATATTCTGGAAGCCATAACAAAAAAAATACAGTCAAAACCACAGTAAGACCATTTGAAATGTCTTTTTCACAACCAGGAAATCCTGAATCCACATCCTTCCTTGTGGAGATGAGCAACAAGAAGGAACCACTTCAGTCTGATGGATTCCTGGATGAATTAGTTTTTGCCAGGTGGGAAATGAGACCGCAGTACCTCCTGTCTTTAAAAGTGAGCGGATCTGGGAACAGAAGGGGACAACTGAGCACAGATGTCTGTACTCCTGCTGCTCAGATCCAATCCATGGTGGGAAGAGGCAAGAAGGACTAAGAGGAAACCAAACTGATATGTCCCATGTGCTGTCAGCATTTTATCCCTCCCAACGCTGCTGATCCTTCCACCTCGGTCAGCTGCAGCCAGGACCCATGCTGTGCCATCCTGGGGAATTAACCCATCCCAAGTCTTTCCTAAAAAAATAGGTGGTCTCTTCCCTGTCTCTCTCTCCAACTTGCCCCCCAGCCACCCCCCAGGCACACTTCATTTTTCATTGACTGACTGGTAAGATTGTGCCTGACTTCATTGAGAGGCTTTTAAAATCTTAGTCTTTGCTATTAGTATTGATTAGCTTTGTCCCCTTAATGGGCTATTTTTTTTGTCTCCTGGCTTGTTGCATCATCAGGTTATATATTACTCTTCAGGGTTCTTTGTATAGGTTCATAGATGTGAGTACAGTTGGGAACTGGCTCTGCAAAGAGAGCTAATCTTCTGAACAAACCCCCCAAGCCATCCTTCAGTGTTCAGGAGACCACTCACACTGAGGGGCAAAAAACCCCAAACAACAAACCACCCACAAAAACCAACCAAACCCCAATCTGGTCATTGCATCCTTCTGGGAAACAAAAAAAAAGAAAAAAAGAAAAAAAATAGAAGAGGGAGAGCAAGTTGCTTTTCCACAGGGAGAAAATGAGTATTTAGTAGCTCAGTGAGCCAATACACCAGCTCTGTCCCTGCAGCTGTGGGTTCCCAGCTTATAAATACAAAAGTAGCAATTAATAGTTTGCACTTATATGGCATTTTTGCAACTTAACCTCTTCACCAACAGTTCACCCAAATCTAAATGCAGCCATTTCTGGAGTGGAAAATAGTGGGGATTCAATAATGCATAGCAACACCATGCAGGAACTCAAGTCAGGAATATTATACAGAAATAAAAATGCAGGGGCAAGGTTCAGAGTGAGAAGACTCAGCTACTCTGGCTGGAATTGCTTCATGCAGCCTGGCTAATAACCTGCCTTACAAAGTTGTTGCTGAATTGTTAAAATATTACAAGTAGGTATTACAAGTACACTTCAGTTCTGTATCTCATCTTACAGCTAGCATCTCCCAGAGCGTGGTGCCTCCAATCTAATACCGCCGCATTAATCCAATATTGATTCGAAGAAAACAGAGCTTCTGAGCCACCCAAACAAGGTTCCTTGCAGCACAGAAGGTTTCCATTGAGATCCGTCCTCCAGCCGCTGACCCAGCAGCCCTGTTAGTTTGGGAGAGCTGCAAATACCACACTGCAAGGTGATGCGGGTGCAGCCCATTGATCTGATGGTCTCATCCTCACCCTCTGGGAATGCATCTGCTGAACAATATAGCTCGGATGTCAGAGACGCACTGCAGGCAAGAGAACGGCCCCAGAAGCAGATGATGGTTTCCCCATTTTTGCTATGGCTAGAAAAAGGCTATTTGACATTTCTGCACCTCATTCAATGTCCTCAGTCCACAGCATTGTTTGGCATCCTATGGTTGCCACCGGATGAGGACCGGGTGTCACTTTCAACCCTCCTCCTTGGGTACTTGTGTCTGGGGTTTGACATTCAGTTGCCTCACTCACATCAGCTCACTGATACCCCCTGCGGGGTTTTTTCAGCAGTGCCTATTACTTTAGGCTAACAGCTCTTCACCTTGGTCCTTCTACTGCGCCGAGGATGTCCTGTGACATCTGGAGCTGGGGATGTTGCTCATGCACAGCGAGTTCAGCTCATGGGGGAGGGAGAATATACCACTGAGGGGGCGTTTGCTCGTTAGCTGAATCCAGGTATCCCTTGATTGGGCTCTGCTTCCCTCAAAATCCTCTCTTGAGGGTTGAGCTCTAATCAAATTAATTTGTCTGAGGAACAGCAGTAAATCTGAACTCCTGAAGGCTTATGGAAATTTGCCCACGTGGAGCATATAATTTTTAAATATAAAGGAGAAAATGGATTGGCAAAAGAAATTTCTCAGCTGGCAAAACAAGCTACAACAGAGAGCCCAGCAAAAGGGAGAAAATAGTCTGGTGAATGCTGCAACGCAGCCTGAACACCAGGGTTTTGTCAGAGAAAAGCAGTTTCTTGTAATTTTACTGGAAAGGCATTTTACTCTGAAAATGAAATCTAGACAGGATGTTACTGATGGTCCACATCTTATTTTCAATAAATGATGAACCTTCATGTCCCATGAAATATGAAAGTAGCAAGCTGCATTCTATTACATTCAGCAAAGGCTTTTTTTTTTCTCTCCCCCCCTTTTGTTTAAAAATATTCATTATCAAAGGTATAGTGCCCTTGAGAAGCTGAGGCAGTTGCTTGTTGCTTGTATTGCTGTGCAAGGAATTTAAGATACTCACTAAAGTTTTTAGGAACGATGATGCAGAGATGCGTAGCGCGTCTTTCAAAGACCCCCATTCCATCTATTCAGAGCTGACACTTAAGCTGTAAAGAGACATCCTTGTCAAGCTACTTGCATATTGCATATACAACAAGATAGCTCTTCATTTCTAGCACACTAGTTGCAGGAGTTAGAATTTAAAGCAGAAGGGCTCTAGACCTCTTATTTCAGGCTCTCGTGGCTCCATGGGCAGAAATCACATTGGCAATAATGAAAGTTCAGCATTTACATTGAATGCATGGTACATGAGAGGGTATGAAAGTGTTTTGATGAAACTGAATCTGGCTAGGAACAGTGATGTTTCCATCCTGAGCTTCAGAAATTGTTAGCATGCTACAAGGGAAGGGCATGGGGGTGAAAGGGGAGATACTTGTTTGGGATGCAGGTTGTTCCCATACGTCCTTTGTTCAGCAGTGACACTTAGGAACAGAAACACACTTGCATGTACCCTAGAGACCTACGGTATTAAAGAGAGAAAACTATCTCAAATGGCTGATTTCTGAAAGGTGGTTCAGCCCTCAGGTAAATACCAGTCACTGCAGCTTCAGATTCCTCTCTACCTTTTACACTCCCTACTTCTATTTCACTAATGCTTCTCCTAGCTTCTCCTTCTCCCTTAGAAACACTGATCACTAGTCCATATCATATTTTTCCTTTTTAATTCATGTAATACCCTCACACAACATTAAAAAGCAGAAAGAATTGCTTGTCTTCTCAAAAAATAACAACAGTCCCTATTAACCAGGTTTTGGTGTCTGATGTGGGGTCAGGAAAGGGCGACTCAAGTGTCTTCAGCAGCTTATAGCCTGGGAACTGGAGGAGATAGAAGTTGATGACTACATTGACAGGACAGAAAGCTTTCTCCTATGATGATGTATTTCAAAGAAGAAGTGCCTACACCAGTCATGCTGGGGTCTAGAAGAGCTCCCTGTTTACACCAGTTTTAGTCCATGACAATCTTGCCAGCAGCCATGTAAGACAACGAGTAAAATCTGATGATGGATGTTAACAATTCATTTTCTAAATTTGCTTAGTTAATGTAACTTAATAATTTCCATCTACCGACAGCCTGGCTGCGCCTGCTGGAGTTCTCCAGTGAAACAGATCTTGCCATAAGAAAAACCTCTGGGTAACGCAGGCGTAACCCACAGCAGCCAGGTCACTGCCAGGAACTGGCTGGATTTCTCAGAATCACAATGGTCTAGGCAGCTTTTTCACAAACCAGTGGAAGCTCAGCCCCCATGGAAAGGGTTTTCTGGGGCAGAACTCCCAGGTACAGCCCCTCTCCACTTTGGAGGCAGGCAGGAGTTTAAGATTTCCTTCTGCCTCCACAGCTCCAGAGAGGAGTGCCTCTCCCACAGCACCCATCAGAGAGACAGCAGCAGCACTGCACAGCATCAGCTCAGTCTTAGGCAGCCTCCAAAGGCTACTTCAGCAGCTGGAAATATTTAGAGATGTGTTATAAACACCCACACTTACAGCAAGTGCCACACCCTGCTCCACCAAGGAATCTTCCCACATCTGCTCCATGGAGAAAGCCATGCAAGGCTGAAGGTCACAGCTCTGTAAGTCCTTGCATTAAGTGACCTCAGCTGGCTAGGCTGTGGTCCCCGGAACGCCTAATGGGTTTCATATGACTCAGGTTTTCCTCCTTTGTCCTTCCCTCTCCTTCACCCGGGAGCATCTTGCTAGTTCACAGTTCTGCAGCAACAGCTGCAAAGTGCCATTTTAGGGCAAGCTGTCACTAATGCCACTCTGCAAACTGGACACAAACTACTGGACATCATCTCTCCAAGCAGCCTGGACACTGCCAGCCTCTCAGCAGGGCATTTTAACCTGCATTTTAACTTGCACGGGGGATGTCTATCCGCTGGCAGCTGTGCCCAGGGCCAGGAATCAGGAAGCCTAGCACAGCCCCAGCCAGCCCGAGCTGCACAAGTGCTGGGAGGGGAGAAACCTGCTGCGGCGAGCGATGCTTCTGCGATGTGGCAGTTCAGTAGGTGGCACACGAAAGCAAATGCTCCAGCGCGATACTAGAGGGCACTGTAAACCTGGCAGTTTTGGCTTCCGAGTGGGGACGAAGTAAAATCTGAAGTGTTTGCTATTTGCGGTCATTAAAGCTCTCCTGGTACTTAGTGCAAAATTAGTGCTAACCCCTGGGTCCTGAGCAAATTAATTTGTGGAATTACATTCTGCTGTCGTAGATTCCCCCCATTCCCCTTCCTTACAGTTACAGTGCAGGATCCTTATTCATTGCCAGGCCCTGAGCTCCTGCATCCCGCTGCTGGAGGGGCTCCGCTTCCAGCCAGCGAGGGAGGGAAGGGGAGCAAGAACCATTAGGAGAGCTCAGGAACTTTGGGTTTTTTTTAAAGCAATCACTTAACAGTAATGTGTTCATTAATTGGCAGCCAGACCACTGCCTGACTTCATTTTAAAAAACCCCAATGGTTTCCTTTCACCACGGCAGCACAAAGTTCCATCCTGTGCCTTTTGTATCCACCAACACCAATTCCTCCTGTGCACCTGCTTAAGGGAGAGAGCAGGAGAATTCCTGCACTGCAATAAAACAAAGTTGTTTTTACAAGTCTATTAAAGCATATTTAAAAATAGGAATATACTATTCTAAATTAAACACTCCAATCAATGGGATCGATAGATTAATAGGTTTCAGTATCTGTCTCCTCAGATATTCCTCATACACTCCTCGCTGTGATTTATAATTCAGTGTTCAACTTAAATTAGTAAGATTTGAACTGGGAAAACAGCAGCCTGACAAGTAAACAAGACTTCCCAATCTAAATGTGAGACGTTTACCCAATATGCAGAACCAAGCTCTCTGCTCTCCCGGTATTGCCAGCCCGTGACATGCACAGGGAACCAAGGAATAAGAGGGAAAGGGATCTTGAGAGGTCACCTAGTCCATCTCCTTCCCCCAGGGTAGGATCAGCCCTGCCTAAATCAGTCTCGACAGGAGTTTCTCTCACCTGATCATCCCTGGGGGTTTTTAAGGAGATTCCACAGGCTCCCCAGACAGTCTATTCCGGGTTTCAGCTATTCTTATAGTTGGAACATTTTCCCCAAAGTCTAACCCAGATTGCATTTGCTGCAGTTGAATGCCACTACTTCTGTCCTACCCCGATGGACGGGGGCAACAGTTTATTACTTTTATAGCATCTCTTGGGAAATTATTACTGTATTTTTGTCAGCCTTAAGTAATCAACTGCAATTCTCCCCTTCTCAGTAGGGATGTTTTCCAGAATTTGGACTATCTTTTTCATTTCCTGTATTTTCCTGGAAGTCTGATAACCAGAACTGCCCCTCCCCAGCGCTCAGTGCAGATGGGACTCATGTTTCATACCACGCTGTCTTTACATACCACAGTGTTGGCTTTGTTCCTCCCACACCAGGGCACCACTGTTAATTTCTTGCCCACGATCTTACCCGTTTTCTCCTGAAATGCTGCTTACACAGCCCTTCCTGACACACGCTTCAACAGTTCTCATACATTCTGCTTTCCTCTTGTCCTTTTCAAACGTCAGTCTATACTTCCCAGCCTGTCTTATTCAGTTTTTTGAACCTTTCTCCTGTTCTCTGAGAGCACTTGCAGCCCCTCTTAGCTTGGTATTGTCAGCAGATGCAATAAGTCTACTCCATATTCCATTACCCAAGTCACTAATGAAAATATTGAGTAATGCCAGACCCTGCACAGACCCCTGCAGCACCATACTCAAGCCATCCTTCCACTCTGACAATAAACAGCTGACAGCTTTTCAGTATGTTTTCCCAGCCAGTTTGGGACCTTACAGCCTTTCTCCTCGACCATATTCCCCCACCTTGTTCCTGGGAACACCACACAAAGCAGTCATAAGCTTTTCTGCGGTCAAGATGTGTCACATCTCCAACTTCTCCCCTCTCTGAGACCTCTCAGGGAAATTAGATTGGTTTGACATGATTTATTCTTAACAAAACAATGCTTCGTGGGGCTATTGTGTACCTTCTGCCATGCTCCAGCAAGCAAAATTCTGTGCCCATCAAAGTAAAGGACCAAACTCCCAGCACCCAAGAACACTTGACCATGTCCAGACCCATCCAGCAGACAGAAGCAGTGGCAGCACCATTGCACCAGCGCTCCTGTGAGTAAGCAGTGGTTTATTTCCCGCAAGAGCCTCAGAGCATCACGCAGGGCTGTGATGTGTGGGTCTGAGCTCTGCACACACCGGGTACCATCATAAGGTGCACACACAGTCCCCTGCCTCTCTGAAACTGCATTATCTGGTGCTATATCATTTCATTAGTATCCTCGGTGCAATGGGTCAGATTCAATAAAGGTGGAAGCAGGTATAATTTACACGCTGAAGGGAGCTGGAAGGAGGTGTAAATTACTCAAGCACATCCTACCTAACATTCACTTAAAATTCACTCTGAATTTGGCACCAGATATATAGGAGATAATCAAGTTTTCCTTTTCGAGATCTTGTGTATTTAAAACCTGCTGTGTTTAATTTTTGCAGTCACAACAATGCTCATTCATAAATATTTCCTCATGCTTGAGCCTATTAGTATGTGCAGCGCAGTGTTTGATTAATGGACGAGAACAATGGGATTAAATATATTTTGGGCTCCAGAATACCACTTTGTAATGCCTAATATTTGATGAGATATTACAGATAGGACTGTCTTCTGCTGAGATGTGATTGCACTTGAATTCTGAGAAACTCAGATGCAGATCTTGGATAAGATCTGAATTTCAAGTGAGTCCTAATTACGCGGCATGCTGGACCAAACTTCGAGGTCTGCACATCTCCAGCGCTGGATTCCTCACAGCTCGGATGCAAATGCTGTTTCTTAGCCCTCTCTCTCAGGAATTCATAACATATTCATCAACTTGTAGTACCTAAGAGCCCTGTCCGACTGTATTTGGAAGACCTTAATTGGACTCCAGTAGGAGTTTAACAATATTAATAACTAATATTAAACCGGGTTCCTAATGGGGATGCTGGGACAATACCCTTTGATCACGGCATTAATCTGGTGCAATTGTGTTTATATCAGCCTTGTCCCTCCCATGTGTGCTCAGTGTCATCTTGGCATGAATATGAAATATGCAAATCTGGGGGATACACGTTAATAGTGGGTCCATCTGCTAGGATCTTTTATTAAAGAGAAGTGTGAATGCAGTTGCCATGCAATCCACTCTTACACACAAAGACCACGAGTTACAAAAACAAGAGAAAACATCTCATGCTTTTTTGCCTTATTGGTATTTCACATCCATCCCTTCTGTGGCCGATTTTCATTTTAATTTAGAAATTTTCACAAAAAAAGCCTAAATTTGAGTGAAAAAGCTCAACAGTTAGCAATGACTGCACGCATACACGCACGCACAGCTCTTCCTCTCTGGTGACAGACAGGATATTACTTTTCCACTGCATATGAAATTAATACCAGAAGCAGAAGGAAAAAAAAAAAAAGCATGTAAATTCCAACCCTTAAAGCCTGATCTGGATCTCACTCCTGCTGCTTAAGGTAGCCGTAATCTGGGGGAAAACTATCTGTTCAAGTTGAAGATAATGCAGAGGTGCAGAACGGAGAGGCAAGCCAAAACTGCAGCTCAGCCTTGACTATGGAGTCATAGCCCACTGCCCCCATGGGATACGGGTAGGCTGCTGTTGCCATTTCACCATTGCTGTAATAAACCATTCTTTCAACTCTATCCAAAAGGAAAAGCTTCTGTGGCTCATTGTTCTTGTGAACCACCTTGTCCTTAACTTGTCTCTCCTGTGGATGTGTGTGATAATAGTTTGGGAGGGGGTGGAGAATACATGGTAATAAATTTATTTAACAGTTGGCAGGTCAAACCTCTGTGCCCTAGGTATGCAAGTGCTGATTCGCATGTGGAGTGGAGAAGGTGTCCTGATGACATAAAGTCAAAGTATCCCATCCTGATGAGCATAACCCAGGAGCTGCCTTTTCTCCACCAGCCTGCAGATACGGAGACCTTCTGTTACCATGGAGTCTCATACTCATCCCAGAAGGTGGGATTGAGCAATGGTTCCTTTACCCAAGGGCACTGGGATCTGAAGTACAAAGAGAGCCCACCTTCTCCTCCAACGTGAGTAGGCAGGAGAGTAAGCAAGAAGAGAGGTTTTTTTCCATATCTTCAATATGCAAATAGATTAGTGAGCTCAGCTCTCTATTCACCGCTTCCAACATACATGACACAGATGCTGCTGCTCCCATTGTCAGACTAAAACTGGGGGCTTGATGACAAGAAACTCACTGAGTTTCCATCAGCAGAAAGCTGAGATGATGGTTGGGTAGGGGAAGTCACTGCATTGGGATATATCAGCTCCACTGCCTACATCCACCGTTTCTCAGCTAAAAAGCCAGTTAGACTCCCAGTTATTCCTGCACAGTCAGCTCCTAGTGCTGCTTGGCATGGCCTGATTTGTGCCTACCCAAGGGAACACCACTTTTCCCCCTTGTCTACGCACAGCTACTGTAATCTGGGCTACAGCCAGTGAAGCTACTGACGTGAGTATTCAACCAGCACATGACTCAAGAAGTGAAGTGCTGGGATGAGTTCTGTATGCATTTAGTAAGTTCCGGTGATGCGAACAGTCTATTAGCATAACTGGGTCAATTATTTGGCGATGGGCACATGTGTGCCTGGGAGGGAGCATGTGCATGTGTCTGCTGGTTCTGTGCTGCCAAACACATCACCAGCTCAGAGGAGATACAAACGTGTTTACCCCAGGAAAGAGAGAAAAAAAGATCAAGTCAACCTTCCCTGGCTAGCTGATTATGCATTTTCCACACCAAATTGTCAGCATTTATTCAATTACTTCACTCATTACAAGTGTGTTCTTCAACCACTAACCTAAAAACCCTCCCTGCTGCTGTCAGCTCCATTAGAAGTGACACGTTTGTTCCTCAGGTTAAAAAGCCTTTGTGGAAGGCGTCTCCTTCCAGCGTGATGCTCAGGGCTGCCGAGGAAAACACAGCCCTGCACTGGGAAGGGAGCATCTCTCCCCATCACCGCCCACCCTGATCAAGGCCGGGGGGGCATCTCTGGGGCTGCCCACAGGAACCCACCCGTGGGGCGAGGTGAGGCCTCCGTGGGGCAGCAGGAGTTGTTTTTAAAGCCCAGGCACGCTCTGAGGCAGGGATTAGAGGAACTCACAGGGCTCTGTCAAGGATACAGAGGAGATCCCCAGAGCCAAAACCGTATATTCTCAAACACTTCCATTTTAATAGTAAGTTAAAAGGAAAGTTCCCTTTCCGAGGGGTTGTTAATTATAGATCCCTCCTTTAAACACTCCTCCTGTTTTTATCCATACTTACTCCCCCACAGCCTGTAAAGATAAGGAAAGCTCTACCTTCCCCAAAATCAAATAAATCTGAAATGCTTCCTGAGCTGTTTCACTTGGCTGAGCTCTGGTTTGATATATGAAACACAAGACAAGGCAAAAGACAAGGCGACGGAAAGCAGCGTGTTTTCCCCATGTCAAGGTGAAGTGCTTCCCATCACCCAGCCAGTCTCTGCTGGGGTTAATGTGCATCGATAATATTTAAATGATCGAAGTTTTTCTGCAAAGGCAGCGATGGTGGGGGTTTTTTTCTGACTTGTCATGCTTGTTTTCCTTAAGGAGGCAATGACCTGCCGTAGTTAAGGCTTGCAGCTTGGCACGCAGGAACGTTTTGGGAAGCGTTATCTCCCTAACAGAAGAGCAGCCTCATGTTTCCCTGCACAACAACCTTTCTTAGCCTAAAATGCTTTGCATCCCATTTCCTTGATCTGGCTAAGTGCTTGCATGCTGAAAATCCCACCCTCCCTCCAGCTGTCCTTCTGGCAGGAAAGAGACAGCATCTTCTCTCTAGAGAGTACAGTCACTGCTCCTTTGGTTATCTAATCAGGGAGGGCAAAATTCACCCAGGGCCCTGTAAAACCCTCCGAGCTGCCGAAAATGCATCTGAGGTCTTGTGCGGGAGGGTTGAGGCAAGGAGCCGGGGGAAGCCTCCCCTCCCCAGAACAGATGCTCTCTGCCATCTCCTCGGTAGCATTCGCAAAGGGAAACAAAAATGTAGAGTGCTCCAGGGACTGAAGTGTTTGTCTCTTCCCTCCCCTGCTCGCTGGGGGATGTGTGTCCCTGAGAGCGGGGCACAGGTAGCACCCACTGGTTTGACACAGCAGGCGAGAGCAATGGTGTGCGGGAAGGGCAAGAAGAGAAATATCCCCCACCCACCCTCCTGGACTGCGTGTTCCAAAGCTGTCTGTTGCTCAGTTTCTCAGGCTTTGTGTGGGTTTTTCCAACATTTCTCCTAACTACAAAATATTACGTCTCTCTTCCTTTTAAAACTCAGTGGTTTTTGTCTTTGCACCGAGCGCAAGGAACTGGGAAGCACAAACCCTCCCATTCTGGCCAGACTGAAAGCTTTCTTCATGTCCAGCTTGCTACGAACAAAAGGACAGCACCAGGGTGGTGCCTTGAGATCAATCTCCCCCAGCAAACGTTCAAGGTTCATGCAGCCTTCCCCTCCATCACCCCTAAAGCTAAAGCACCTTTAGTAATTCCCTTCCCCCTCCTTTTCTCTGCAGACTTCTCCCCAGAGGTCCCAGCAGGCTGGAGAAAGCCACGGCTGGAACAAGGGGTCAGGCAGAGCTGTGCTTGTCAGATATTACCCAAGACCCTCCCTTGCAAAGGGGTCTCTCACCTACTCCTGGGCTCAGAGCACGGTTATGAGCCTTGTGTTTCCACGTAATAAAATGCTTACTCACTCGCAGTAGGCACTTTGACATCCTTGGCCGCACATTGCTAGATAAGGACTATAAAAAGAACGTATTGCTATTACAGGTGATACAGCAATATGTATCCTCAAATGAAAGATCCTCTATAAGCCTGGTTATTATTCTGGCAGCAATCTTGGATCTCTCTCTAAAGACTCAACTCAGCTCAAGTGTTAGCAAGTGCATCGCCGCCCAGAGCAGGGACTGGGAGGTGTCACGTTTACCGTCTGTTGTTTCAGTATATCCTCTATCATCCCAAATCAGGAAAACACTTCCCTCTTCTCCTGCACATGTCAAAGGCACCATTTGCCATTTAGATTTAGGGAGCCAAATATAGCCCTAGTATAAACAGGTGCGAGCCTGCATATGTCAATAGAATTACACCTGCTTACAGTGGGTTTACATTTGGCCCTTGAGCCCCAGGGATCCCTTCGGGAGCAGAGGCTGTATTAAATATTAAGGGCCTCATTCTCCACCCCTGCCTACGCTGGAGTAATTAAATCTCAGTGCAGCCCCATTGATTTTCCACCACTCTCTCCTTGCGTGAGAAGGGAGAGCTCAGCGTGGGAGGGGGCAGAGCTGTCCCCTCAAGGAAAAGCACATTCATTTTGCTCCTCGTGGAAATTCCACCCAGAAGGAAACAATGCCCTGCATTAAAAATCCACAAGGCGTGCTTGGGCAACAGAATGGAAGCGGTTCCAAATCAGAACATTTGCTGCAACTCTTCCCCCATGCCTCCCAGCACCGCCGGCTGCTTTCCAGTCACTCCCTGTGGGCTCCCACGTCTGTGGGTGCCACAGAGTATCTCCCTCCTTCCCAGCAGAAGGACCCTTGGATCCAGACCTGTGCCTTGACCCCAGGGGCAGGAGCAGCGCAATCTCCCACACACCCACCAAGCCTGTTCCTGGATCTCCTGAATTGCTGTGTAACCTTGGATGGGCCACGCAGCTGCCGCCAGCCTCTCCGGGGTATTACACTGATTAGTTAATGCTGGTGATTTGCCGGGAGCTAGCGCCTTTTACCTGTGTCTACCCACGTACCACTGCCAGCTTCTGAGCTTTTGAGCTCGCAGGGCTGAGAAAAACGACTTTGGTTTTTTTCTTTAAATGCCATGTAGTTTAGAAGTGTGACAACTCATACTGTGCTGTTATTCTTTCCAATTGAAACCTAATGATGCGTGCATATCACTTAACTCTGATGTCAATAATCAACACACCACTTGGTCTTTTGCCGTGGCTATTAGGGGGAATGAAAATGAAATACCAACTCCTTTTTATCCTGTTACTGTACCATAATAACTAATAAAGGAGTAATAAGTGAGACACGGGGAATTTCCAGGGGAGTCATTACTACAGAGAAGACCTAAAGGCACAAAGTGAAATCCAGGAATATTAGCCAGCCCTGAATTTCCAGCCAGTGCCTCTCACATAAGTAATACTGCTGCTGCAAAATCTGTGTTTACAGAAAAAATTACCATGTGGGAAGTACCAGTCTGTGCCCTGACCAGAGGAGCGAAGATTGAGCCCAAATCAAAGATGGTCTTGCAGGTAAAGACCACCCTGTGCATCAGTGTAGAATTTAGGCTGGGCCACAGTCAAGGTAGATGCTGGCATTTCATAAATCTCACTTACGCTCCAGTATATGGGGAACATTTCCCAGAAGAGCTCTAAATCACCTCTGCCTGGCCACAGGATGAATCGTGAGTTTTCCAGGGACTCTTAGGTGGGAGAAGCCACATAAAGACCAAAGGAAATAGCCCAAGAAAATACTGAAATGATGAGATCACAAACCACATGCAAGTCGGACAGTGTTCACTTTCTGGTTTAGAAATCACTGAATTCTTGGTTCGGAAGGAACCGTCATTTTTTGGTGCTCATGCACAAGGGTCCAGAGAGGACTTTTTGGGTTTCCTCCCCATAAATGGGCTGTCATTTATCCACATGCATGTCAAAAACCTGTCGCTGCTGAGGAGTGAGGCTATGTCCAGGATCTGACTGGTGCAGGCAAACCTGGAGCTTTACCTGCCATGGTTTGATTCACCCTGTCCATAGCTGGAGCCTTCTCTGCCCCTTGGTGCGGACACAGGAGAGCTGACCTGAGCAACACCTATAGCTCCCACATCCCCCTGCTCAAAGGTCTTACCACATCTTACAGCTCTGCATGTTAATCCCCCGCCTTACCAAAGAAAAACCCGGTTTGGTTAAATCCCAGAGCACATCCCTACCATAATCAAAGCATTTCCCAGCCATCTGATTTCCCCATCTCCGAGTTCCCGCTTTGTTTATCCTATTAATTCCAACCACCCCCTCTTCCCCCAACACACACGCACGCAGCCTCATTTACAGCATCTTCGCCAGCAGAAGCCTCCCCAAAATATTCAGGGCACACCAACCCAGCACTTACACGTGCAGGGAAACCCTCGTGACTACAGCTTCTTCCCCCCACCCTCCCTCCAGCAAACATGATCTCATGATTATTTCTTTAAGCTCTTAAAGAAAAAAAGATAATATATTAATTAGGAGGAAAGGAAGGGGAAAAAAACAAGCCACCAAGGAGTGTCACTCCTGGTCTGCCGGTATCTAACCGGAGGCAGCGGGCTGTGCCCGGTACCCGGGACAGCGGGGATGCTGATGCTGCAGCCACCCCACCGGGAGCCGCGGTAACCCCAGAGCCGCCGGGGCTGAAGGCTCCTCGCTCGCAGCCTCCTCTTCCTCGGGTGGTTTTCCTCTCTCCTCCCTCCTCCCCCCACCCCTCCCGCCCCTTACCCCCCACCCCCGCTCGCATTTCCTCCCTGCACCTTTAAGAAGCACATTGCCCGCCGGTGGGATGGTGTGTGCTAAAGCTGCACAGAGGAAGTTACGCAGCCGGGATCAGGCACGGAGATAAAAGCTCCGATTGTGATTGAAAGTGAGAGCAAAAGGGATTTCAGCCTCGGCATTAACTTGCGAGGGGAGCCGGGGATTGCACAAAGCTCCCCCGGCCATCTGCCCTTGGGGGCCGGCAGCGTAGCGGCTGCCCGCCGGGCTGGGGAGGGGTGTGTTTTGGTGGTGGGGAGGGGGAAAGTGTGTGTGTTTGGGGGGGGGGGGTGTTCCCCCGCCCCGAAGTTCACTGCTCCGCCGGGAGCCCCGCGCCGCAGAGCTCCCTCCCGGTAAGGACCTGCAGCGCCGAGCACCGGGCCGGGGGTGGAGAGGTGGGGGGGTGATGGAGGGGGTGAGGCGAGGGAGGGGGAGCGGCGGGTAGCGCGCGGTGCCGGCATCTCCCCTCTGTCTCCATCTCCCAAATGCCAGCGTCCCCCCACCCCCCGTAGCTCTGAAGTTGCTCCCAGGTTCTCCCGGGGTCCCCCCTTCGCTCTCCCCCTTCCCCAACCCCCCACCCGCCCTCCCTACCCCGCGAGCAGCACCGGCTCCCCGCAGCGGGAGGGGTTGGATTGTTTTTCTTCCCCCTCTTCGGGAGTTTGCAAACGCGGGCTGGGAAGCCAGGGATGCTCCCCGCCCGGGGACGACTCTCCTCCCGCTCCGGCACTTCCAACGCAGCCCTCGCAGGCTCGCAAAGTCCCTCAGCGTGCAAGAGATGGGGGGCAGGAGACGGGGGACGGGGGGAGAAGCGGCATCGGTCTGCCCGGAGCCGCCGAGGCGATGAGGACGGAACCCCTGGGACGTACGGGGTTCGCTGTCGGGAACCCGGTAAAGCTCCTCTGAGCTTTGCAAAGCGTTATTCGTAGGGTTCAGCCTCCTGGCACATCGCAGGCAGAGCGGGGGGTTCCTAACTTCGCGTTTAAGGGTGGAGGGGAAAGGATGAGCAGCGTGGGAAAGAGGAGGAAAACTCACGGGTGATCGGGGATGGGGGTGGGAGGGCGGGGGGAAGAGTGCCGGGGGTTGTTGTGAAGCCAACGCTTCCGAACGAAAATTGACAACTCCTTCGCTGAGTTTACTTTCTGGACTTAATTCCCGAGCAGCCCAGTTGTTGCTCAGCGTTGTCTCTCTATTTCAATGGGGTGTTAATCTAATAATAATAATAATTTAAAAAAAAAAAAGTAGCCGGCTAAGTCAAGATACAATCTAATTTTGTGTTTTTAATACCCTGGCTATCAGTCCCCAGTGACTGCCGAGCACTCTTCAAAGAAAACAAAGAGCATTGATTCCATTTGTTCCCATGAGCTGCAGCTTCTTAATAATATCAGGCGAAGATTTATTTTCCGAGCATCAAACCAAATCAAGCAGGGCAAAACCCTCTAATTCGGGGGGTGCCTCTCCCCCGTTTGCAGCCTCCTGGCTTAGTCCAGAGCAACACTGGGCAACTAATTTTGCAGAGGAGCTGAAGCAGTTGGGTGTTGCACCGCAGACTTCACGGGGAACCAGCACGCCTGCCTGATTGACTGACAATAAATACATTTATCCCAGCAATTTCTTATTTCCCTGAGAGTCTATGATATTTAGCCAGCATGCCAAGAAGCTAATAGATATTATAGATCCTTTCTTCTTGGGTTTTGGGGTGTTTTTTTCCCCCGACAGCCATTCAAGTGCAAAATCTAATTGTTAAGGCTATGAAAATAGATCTACAAACTTAACAGTGCTGGAATCCTCATTAAAACCACCCTGCTTGTTTTCTATACAATGCTGGAGTCTCGCGCTCTCCGCTGTTATTAGGCACTTGGCCGTGACCGGTTTGATGTAATAATTAGGAACTGACTTGTTATAACTGAAAAGACAGCTCTGATGTCAGTGGGACTTATAAACACTGTGTCACGCAGGTTTATTATTTTTTACTACATTTACTCATAATGTAAAAATAGCAGCCAGTCTATTCTTTCTTTGGGAGTTTATTCGGGTCTAACGCAGCTATAATAGGCTCTTCTTTGAGAGCTGGCGACGAAGCATGAGAGAGCGCTACTTCTCTTTGCTGAACTCATTCATCTCAATCAGCAATCTTGTAACCAAAAAAGGGGGGAAAGGGAGATGGTAGCACAGCGATGGTGAAGCCCCCGAACATGGATCGATGCCTTTGTTAACCTGGAGTTTCTGAGCTTTAGTATCTGTGCTTTATGAGAAGGCAAATCCTAAGCGTGCTGTTGAAGCAGCCATCCCTAAATTCTGGGAGAAAAGTTGGGGAATCAAATGGAAAGGGAATTATCCGGAGCTAAATTTGTGTTCTGGATGTGTGCCTCCCCCTTCTCTTATGAGATCTCCCTCCCAGGTCTAATGCTGAGTGAGGGTTAGACTTTTTCCTTCTTTTTTTTCTTTCCCACCTAGTTCTTTGTCATTTTGTTTTGTAATTACTTAAGATTTTTATAGCTCTACTGGAAAGATGACAAAATTGCAGAAATGTTGCTCTAACCTGAAATGAATACTGGGAAGGTCATTGCTCTTTGTATTAGGTGAACCTTAAATGTTATTAGGACTTTAAATTGTTTTTTATTAAATGTTATTGTTCAGATAAATCATATGTGGGGATGCTGGACAATGTATCTGTCTCCCCAGCTGTCTTATTTATTGGCTTATCTTTTTAAGACTATCAATTTGTCTGTCTGTCCCTGCTCTGTGTCTGCATATTCTCTGGCTTTTAATGACCTATAGCTGCTTCTTGATATTATTTGAAGACCCATTAGAGCTCTTGCTGTCCAGCTGCTGTTACAAACCAGATACCTTAGGCAGGGCAGCGCTCCTTCCCATCTCCCAAACAGCAGAAGAGTCATAAGCATCTTACTATGGATTTCTTTTTATTAAAGTTGTATATCTCCCTCTTACAAAACCCTGGCTTGTGCCTCGGGAAGCCCAGCTGAGGGCTGTATCTCCTGGGGGACCCTTGTTCCTACAAGTCTCATTGCTCCAACTGCCTCCCCCTTTCCCTTGCTCCCATCTAATTTGTCTCTCAATTTGCTGTAGGTGCCGTCTGCTAATAAACTCTCCCTGTGCCCTGACCATGAAAGAGAGAGGAGACCGCGGGTAGCAGCATGGCTTGCAGCTAAAGGCTTTGGGAACTCGATGCTCAGTTGCCAAAGGGCAGAGCCAGACAGAAATCCTCGCCTGCAAGTGCCTCACCAACTGCTGCAAGACACAGGAGGAGAAGCGGCAAGGCCAGCGCTGCCCCTGTCAACCCACGGACCACCACCACCACCCCCAGCATCTTGCTGGGACCACTACGGATTTGGCCACCCGACGCATTACTGTTGACACAGCCATCCTTTGGGAGGAAGGCATTTCAACTCCAAAGAGCGTCCCTTGTCAGAGTTGTACTGATGAGCAGATGCTGTATTTATTTTATGTATTAATGCTCAAAAGCCCCAATAGTTATTCAAAACCACAGATTAAGGCACTTTCCAAAGCGACGCGTTTGCAGCAGACAAGAAGGTTGAGGAAAACCTGACCCAGCAGCATCTCACGGCCTCTCCAATTTACTCCTATCAAATTTCATCAGCGACTCAGAACTTGATCTTTCTATTGATTGACTGGAGTCACCTCTAGATATTTTCATGCTGATTTGGAAGCCCTTTCATACAATAAAAGGAAGGAAAACATGAGGTCAAGGAAGACTTTTGACCACTGATCAGCAACTCCGGCCAAAACTTTCCCAATCAAGTGATTTGCAAAGTTGGCCTCTGCTCCCAGAGAAACCTTCCACACCGAACACAGCACGCAGAGTGGGATCACTCCTGTTATCATCTAGATCTCCTTTGACTGGATCACTTTTAGATGAGGAGTTTCCATGCTGATCCTGAGAGCAACCCCTAGCCCAGTCGCTGCCTTCCTCGGGACTCTCGGCACTGTCCTCGCCCAGGGACCCCGCGCCTGGCCGCAGCTGCCATGCTCTACCTGGTTGCTCTCCTCTTGCACTGTGTCCCCTTGGCCATGGGACAGTATGACATTTGCAAGTCCTGGGTGACCACGGATGATGGCCCGTCATGGGAGTTTTACGCTTGTCAACCCAAGGCCATGCGGATGAAGGATTACGTGACGGTACGGGTGGATCCGGCAGGAATCACTTGTGGGGACCCCCAGAGAGATTCTGCACCCATGTAAGTGTTTTTCCCTCCTTGTTTGATGTGTTATAACAGACTCTGTGTGCAGGTGGCCAGAGGCAGCATCCTGCCGAGGTGCCACCGTTAAGGACCTTTCGGTTCCGGGTGACAAGGGTGGGGGGGCTGCCTTGAGCTCTCAGTCTGCTCGTTTGCAAAGTGGGAAGAAGGTGTCCTGGCTCCCTGGTGCTGTGCCAGTGGGAGGTCAGCCCTAGAGCAGGGATGGTGCTGGTATGCTGGGGTGGGGGGGATGACACACACAAGGAGGAGCTGGGGAAGGCTGAGCAAAACTCTGCGCACAGGGAGCCTGGGCTCCTCTGAGCACATCCCTCTGCTTGCTAAAGCCCGTGGGGAATGTTTGCCAATCCCATCCAAAAAAGCTGTGCCAGCACTGGAGTTTTATCAGAGGGCAACGCATCGTCTCAGCACGAGTAAGAGTGAGGGGCAGGATGGCAGAGGCCAGCGTGGCCCCGCACACCAGCAGCTCAAGCAGTCAGTCCGAAAGCCACGAGGTTCACTCCAGTCCCAGAAAAGGCAGCTCTCCCTCTCTTCCAGCCTCCACACAAGAAAAGACTCTCTGGACAGACACTTGCCCTTGTAGTTAAAATCTTTAACTTATTTTCTCTTTAATATTAATCATTGCATTTCATTCCCTGCACCACAAAGCTCAGCAGGAGCATTTGATTTATAATTCACAAGGCTTTGCGTTGTTAAAAAGAGTTCGGGGGTCAAAGCAAAGAGCAAAACAGCGTGGCTGCAGCACGCCCTCCCGTGTCCTCCAGGACCGGTCCAAGCACACATGTAGGGCACAGTGACCAACCCAGTCCGTGGTGACAGGGTTTCTGTTGGGGTGAGCACTGGGCAAGGACTGTAGTAGCCTGTAACCTGTAATGAGAAGGGGACTTCTCCTCCCTCTGTATTAGTGGAAGAGAGGACAAGAGTCCCAGTTTCCTTTGCCATCGTTACCCAGACTCGGGTACCCCTGTGCCTCAGTTCCCCACCCAGAAACACACACACTTATAGGAAATACCCTGGTAGCTCTCAAAAATCCAAGAGAAAAATGCTGCTTTGATACCCAGAGATGACAAACATTAATAACCACCAGAACATGCCACTGCTATTTATCTACCCAGTTCTCCCCAGCCAAAGGGGTCTCATTAGTAGCAGGAAAGGTATTTTCACTAATTCCTGATAAGAAGTAGCTTTCCCTTTTAAAAGTTCATTTAAAGAGAAAGATTATGCCAAGGGTTGCAAATAAAACAATTAACTATTGATGGGCCAGCCTGGGTTTCCATTTATTTGACTGTCTGTGGAAGGATTAAAAGGTAAACAACAGACCTGCTACGCTCCCTGCTGCTATTCCCAAACACTCTCTGCCTAAGGATGCTCCAGACTTCAGCTCCAATGACCTCGGAGGAAACAAAAGACACAAACTGCAATCAGCTCTCTACATCTCTTGGTTCAGTCAATACTGAGCTAAAAACTCCTTCTATTCTGGGCACCAGCAGTCTTTCCTCGTAGCGTACGCCTGCCATGTGCTGTAGCGCTTGCAAACACCGTGTACAGCCCGTGAATGGGAGTTACACAAACGCACAACATGCATTCGCCTTCCTGTCCCTGCATCACCCCAGGGCGCACGCCTGGCCGGGCTCCCATCTCCCTGACAGAAGCCAGGAATGTCCCCCAGCGGTTCCCTGATAAAGAACCACTCTAAGAACAGGAACAGTATCTGGCAAGTTATTTTTTCTTTAGATTTTTGGGATAGGTTTATGAAATCCCATGGTGTTTGTGGCCTTTGCTCCCCCATCATGCACCAGCCCTCCCCCTCTCCAGGATATTGCAGGGGTTTAGAAGCAAAGTAGGTGGGCAAGGAGCCCACCCTACACTCGGCACACAGGGCAGGAGGTGGCTGTAGGAGAGATACAAACTCTGGCCCAGCCTCAGGACCCGAGTGGTGTGTGCTGGGACGTCACTGAGGCACCTTTCCATGGCCTCTGTCACAGGGTGACACTGCTGAGCACTCCTGGGGACCAGCCAGAACCAGCCTCTCCATCGCCAGTCCCGAGTGGTGACTTGACACCAGAGAGATGTGAGTGGAGTTTTGCTACCCTGGCCCAAAGGAAGCAGAGGTGCTGCCCAATGATCATCACAACCCCCGAGCCCCAGCCCCTGCTGTGAGGGGGAGATAGCAGCTGGCATGACCCCCGTGCGACACCATGCCAGATCCCTTTCTGATGCCTTTTGGTGTCCTCTTATCCTTTCTCTTCTGGTTTTAATTATTTCTGTGTAACAGGTGGGAACTCATAGGAGCCCGGCTTTCCAACAGAGAAGTTCTTATGGTGACTATATTGCTTTCTTAGGTGTCTTTCAAAACAGCAGGGTACTGTCCGTGCAGTTAAACCAACGTTGCTCAGAATTAAGCCCAGCCCAGTGGGATGCCAGCAGAGCTCAGACCACTGAAATCAAAATTAAAGACACACACCCACACCCCCCTTCACACTTAGACAGACAGATGAGAGGGAGCTGGGCAGCATCCCTGCATGGGGCATCACTGCGGGCGGGCAGGGGATGAGAGTCCTGGGGGAAGTCAGGACCCTATAAGACAGTATGTTCTCTGAGGCTGTGCTGGTACCGGGGAGGCATCACCAGAGCCCCCAGGATCACTCGCTATGGTTTCAACAACTTCTGAGCAGCACTCACAGAGAGTTCTGCAGAAAGGGGTGTCTGGGGGATTGCAGGAGTTACTGGGAGGATTGTCTGTTCTGTTCTGAACAATTCGAGTCACATCTGGCTGCTCCTTTCCAGTTGGGAAGCGTTTTACTGCTTATTAAATTCGGGTTTTGTTGCTTTTCCCCCAGTTTCTGAGGCTTCTGCTATTCCTGCCGATGCCTTTCTGGCAGGGTCACCTGAAAAATTAATTGTACTTTACCTCCTGGCAAGGCAGGGGGGTGGTGGGAGCAGGGAGACAGATGGATAAGTAAATAAAAGGGTGCCTGAAGGCTAATAGGAGACTTATCTTTCAAGCAGGTTATGTCAAAGGAAGGGTCAGAATCCCACCCAGGGTGCATCCCAGACCCGCTAACAGCAGATTTCCAACGAGAGGGGTTTACAGGGCAGGCACAGCTGGGGAACAGCAAAGCTCTGCATGGGGCAGAGGGGAGATGTGGTGCTACTTCACCATCCTGCCCTCCTGGCAAGGAGAAGGATGGCAGAGCTGGCAGGGTGCTCCAAGGTGCTGAGATGCTGAAGCACTGAGCAGGGATCTTGGAGTGTTTCACATGGAAGCATCAGCGTTTCACACATGGGATAAACACTTGTGTGGGGTTTGTGGGCAGTTGACACACAGGGTGGGAGGTGGGGAGCAGGCACCAACCACCCCAGCCACGATCCCTGCTCCAAGTAGGTTTTTAGCTCAAGGGGCTTCCAAATCATCCTCGCAGAAGCGAGTCCAGGCGCCCGTAGCAGACTGCCCACAGCCATCACTGAATGGCACTGCTGCTCCTGGATACCCCAGGGAGAGCTCCCACACCCAGCCAGCAGCTCCCCACTGGTGTGGGAGCTCTTCCCCCCTCCCAGAGGTGTTGGGGCCATATTTCTCCTTCAGACACTGCTCTTTGATGCTGGGCTGAGCTCTTAGCCCGTATTGATGGGTCAGGGGTATTTTTATTTGGCGTCAGCATTGTTTCATCAGCTAATAGAGCTTGTTGATTTTTGGCATGGGTACATGAAAGGAAAAGGCTTTACTTATTTATTCATTACACATTCAGCCAAATTTCATGCTTAGTTTAATTCTTAGCTAGACTTTTCTGAATGACACGTGGTTATAAGGCTTGTACTTAAGAACTATTTTTCTTACTAGACCAGGCACTGAAACTGGAAAAAGCAGACAAACTTTTGGGGACAGAAACTCTTTTTTCCCTACATTCTTAGCCCTTCCCAGTCATATCTCCATACCCCTGTTTAGGTGCAGGCAAAGAATTGTGGTTTTGGGGATGGTTAAAACTAAAGTCAAAGTTTCTGAGGTAAGAAGGCAAGTGGAGATGTGTTTCAGAGAAGCTCCTCCAAAAGTGTTTTTAAAGATGCAGGATTATCTGGAGGTTAAAGGATGGATTTATCCCTTCTGGCACACTGAGCAGACAAAACCCAGAGCCCTTCCCCAGCCTGACAATCCTGTGGGATGTGCCTGTGCTGTCCCAGGAGGGCAGAGTGTGATGGGTCCCTGGCTCAGAGGGTCTTTGGGCTGAGTGAAGCCCGTAGACAAGTCAAATGAAAAATCCTTTCTGAGAAAAGTGGATATTCTCTCTCCTCCTCGAATAAATCATTTCTTCCCACCATGGATTGCAAATCCCTCATTTGCCTTAGCAGAGAGCTGGGAGTCAGAGCTCCCCTCCGCCCTTCCTTATGGGGTCTCTACAGCATTGGGGACAACTATTTGGCCTTTGTGCCAAAATTCAGCAGCACAAGAAATCCATTCTCTGCTGCCAGACTGCCCATGACATCTCAGTCAGGGTTACAGGATGGAAAGCCACATCTTTCTTTTCACATCTGTAACATGCCAACAGCCCCTGTGCACCCCTTGAACCCACCAGTGCAATAAATTAACTCCTGGACAATCCTCCCCTTTCCTTTGAGAAGAGCCTGGAAACAGCAAGCGCTTCCATTCTCATCTGGATGATTTCCCAATCCATCCCTTGCACCCATCGTAGCCCCAAGGTTGGGCCCTTTCAGTTCTGTTCCCCCCTTAATGAGTTCTCAGCACCAGGGCTGCTGCAGATGTGATGTCTGAGACCAGCAGCTCCCTGCCCTTGGGGCCAGACCCCTGGATGGTGTGTTATTAGCAGCTCAGCAAATTATACCCTAACTGCTCTCCCAGCACACAGGCTGCTCCAGAGCATGGCAGGATCTCAGCGTTACAAAAGCAGAGGCTTCACAGAGAACACACAGAACATAATTCAGCTTTAGGGAGTGCTGAGCAAAGGGGATTTCCCCTCACAGTCCATACCAATTTCCTTAAATGCCCAGTTCAGGATTCATCTCGTTGTAAAGTGGGATGCTGCTCCCCTAACAAGGATCATCTCCTCTTGCCAATGGAAAAGGCACAGGGAGAAAAATCAAGCTGTCAAGTAGATTTAATTGGTGCAGCGAGCAGAAAGTTTACCCCTGTCTTGAAAGAGATGGGGGGAAAATAAACTGCTTTTAAGAAAAGCTTTGTTCTTCAAAGGGTCTAGAAGGGAAAAGCTGGAGAGAGCTGACTCCAAAGACTTGCTGGGGAGTGTGGCCAGGGCCGGGAGAGCAGCTCTTACCCTCACTCATACACCAGCTCCCAGCATTACGGTTTTCCATAAGCAACTTTTGCAGATGAAGGGATTCAGGGAAGTCCTTCCTATTTATCTCTTTTTTTAATCCATATTGTGTTCTACAGCATAGGTACAGTCTCCTATTAGGCTTTAAAAGCAATTCTTCCTGCCAGCCCAAGGGGGAAGGAGTGCTTTCCTACCACACTCCGGTTTCCCCAAGTCCAGTTTTACCATTACTTGTCCCAGTTGCAGTTTCAGACCCCAAACAACCTTTTCCTGTCAGGGTTTTGAGGTGTGGGGCTGACCCAGCCCGTTATCCCACCCGAGTGGCAGCCACGCCACCACGGCAGCACTACACCCTGCAGAGCAGTCACTGATCTGCCTGGAAGCCACCTCTGCAGAGTGACCCAGACCTCTTCCCCAGTGCTTGGCTGCAGCATCACATGCCCAGCGCTGCACGCAGGGCTGCTGGGCTGGCTGCAGCCATTACCTGCGGCAAACTGCTCAAGTGGGGCTGCAAGACCACGCACAGCACTGGATGGGCACCTCTCCCCCCACCCCATGGTTACGCTCTGAGGAGCACATCCACAAGCTAGATGGTCCCTCCTGAGGGCATGAGCGTTACTGAGATCTGTGGTTGGCTTGTGCCATTGCCTTGAAGAAACCAAATCAGAAGTGTGCCCACACAGCACCAAAACCCCATCCAGGAGTCCATCAGCATAGCTCCTTCCTTCTGGTTGCAGAAGCATCCAGACCCCTGCATCCCACCCCTGGGGAGGGGGACAGGGTGGCAAGGAGCCAACAGTCACTCTGTGCGCATCTCACACCATCCCTGCCTGGCCAGGTACAGCAACACAGCAATGGCCGAGGGGCCCTGAGGTTAATGAATTCCTCCTCTGACCTAGATGGTGGGCTCCATCAAGCATGAGCAACAGCAGCTCAGCAATGCTTGGCTAGCAGAGCCCGAATTTCTGACTTGACAAAGTTATTAGGCACGTGAGCTGTCGCTGACCTGCTTAGTGGGAGATCTCCACTGAGATGGTGTGAGCACCACCACTGCTGCCACCCTCTCCAAGGTGTCCATCTCCTGAGGCACCCAGCCTGCAGTGCTGAGTACGCCCCAGGTGTTACTCAGTGGTTCAATGCAGGACACAGGTTCCTGCTCTGGAAAACACCAAAGAGGCTTTTTCCTCTCCAGGCTGTGAAGTACTGCTTGGTAACCATCCTGGAGATGTCTGTCACCCCCAAGATAGATGTCTCCTGGAGAAGCCAGTGCCTGCAAAGCACTGGCTAACCACAATCATCAGTTTGGGCTTTGAGCCTTTGCCCCGTGCAAACGTGCCATCCTGTTCCATGCAGTGCCCTAACCATGCCTGCAGCCTCAGACACGTCCCCCAAGCTTCTTGTGAGTCCCCCCATCTCACTGGCAGCATCACCGGGCACCACAGAGGGTGCATGTTGCAGCACTGACACAGCACCTGCTCTGCTGCCAAATGTGCCCTTGCTCCAGAATTTGGCACCAGTGCATCCACACATCTGCTCTGTGTTACAAGCAGGCAGGCTCAGGGAAGCCTGAGGCTCCCTTGGTCAGCTATCCCTGAGTAGTGTCCAGCCCCGAGGGGAGCTGGCTGGAGCTCCACGGGCGCAGGCACACGCAAGGCAGAGCCCCCAGGTTGGGTCACACCCCAGCTGCTCTCATCTCTGCCGGAGCCATGAACAGAGCAGGCTCCCCTCTGCCCACCCATGAGCTGTGCTGGATGGCTCCAGGCCCCCCATGCTGCAGCCCAGGACTGACCCCCACTTTGCCCCATGACTCAGCGTGGGCAATGGGTCTGTGCTCTCACAACGCTGAGCTCTGCAAGGATGCTGCCACCACTGTGTCCAGTCCTGTCCTCATCACCTCCACATCCCTTTTGGGGGAACATCCTGAAGGAACAGCTAGCACAGGCTCTGCTGGTTTTCACAGCCAGCCTTTCCCCAGCTGCTCCAGCTCCATGGCACTGCCATTAAGGGGTGTGGGGAGCTCTCTAAAGGAGAGGATCGCAGCCCTGCCCTTGGGGACAGCCCCTGCCAGCAGCTAGGACATGCTTTCGCCACCGACAAGCACCCCTTGAAACGCTGCCCCTAAAAAAAGGGCCACATAAAGCAGCCAGACACTGCAGGCAAGCAGAGTGCTTGATGCAGCAAGACACAGGAGCCCAGAACGGGGCAGGGAGCAGGGGGGTGCTAGGGCACCTACCACCCAGCCACTTTCCACCTGCATAGGCTTTGGGGTAGATATGCAGCTCCCTTCCAGCAGAGCCTCCACTCCCTCCCCTTTCCCACCCTCCTCCTCCGCGTCCTGCCCTCCCCCATTCAAACTATCAGGGCCTCTCTTACAGAATAAAATATTAATAGCGGCGTAGCGAGCCTCTCTGCAAAGGCTGCACGTATCGAGCTTACAAGGCACACAAGCTTTTAGAGAGCAGGACACTTTTCCTACTTCCTAAGCATTTTCTTAGTCCTGAATCAATAATGCACCGGGAGCCCGGCACACGGGTCGCGGCTGCTGTGTCCCTGCTGGTAGTGCCTACGGACACAGGGACGGCTCTACAGTGAGCTCCAAGGGCTTAATAATCTGGCAGAGGAGAGATGGGGCGGGATCCAAGCACCTTAATTTGTAGACAAGCTTCGGGGAAGTGCCCTGGGAAGAGCAAAGCTTGCAACTCCTGGGGACAGAAAGTCCCGGTTCGGAGGCGAGCTAAAGAGCAGTCAATGGGATTAAGCGCCTGCGCCTTTGAACGCGTGCCCACGGTCGCTGGCTCAGGGGTGTCTGGTTCTCCAGCCTCTGTTCTCAGGCTCCAGGTCACCCCGTAATCTGCAGGCTTGCAAAAGGAGCAGTGGCAGGGGTGCAGCGCCAGCAGCGAGGTGGGTGCGGAGGTGAGCCGGGGGCACCAGGAGGGACAGGGTTAGAGCGGCTCACAGGGGGATTAGCAGTTCACAAAGAAAGAGCTGCTCAAAAATTATTCCACGGGAGGCCAGGCTGTGGATGATGCGTGTGTGTGTGTGTGTGTGTGTGCCCAGCACAGGCAAGATTATCTGCTTAGGAGTGGAATTTTCCGGGCAGCGTTAACCCTTGTGTCGCCCACAAACAGGCTGCACGGGCATTTTCAGGACAAGGTGCCAGGCGTGGATCCAGCAGCAGGCACTGAGCTGCTGCCTGGCCATCCCAGGGCTTTGGGAATGGAAGCGCTGCCTCAAGGTCACCCTGCCACAGGTGATGTCCCTTCTGGCAGAGGTCACCTGTGGATGGGTCTGGTTTCAGCCTAGGGGTTAAAACATGTCACATCACCAGATTTTCTGGCTGTGTCTGGCTTAGCCAGAGTGGGCACGAAGGGATTTGTGCCTGTGCACAAGCAGTGCCAGATGCATTGCGAGGGTGGAAAGGTGACTTGGGTTGGTCTCCTTGTGCGTGACTAGCAGCATCTCCCTCCAGATCCTCCCTTTGCAGAGAGGACGCTTTCCACCTGGGTGTCAGCCTGGGTTGTACCACCTGCGGTGCAGGGATCCGTTCAGACCCTTTTCATGGAGCAGACTTTGGGCAGAGTTTCTGAGACAGCGTGAGGCAAGAGCAGAGATTTCCTCCACCCTCATGGTTTGCCTTGACCCTCACATCAACATTGGGTGAAGGAGCCACCACTCTGCCCAGCTGCAGGTGCCTGGTGGGGGGCAACCTTCAGAAAGCTGGAACCCCCAAGATTCCTGGTACAGCCAGAAAACCCTCCATGCCTCAGTTTCCCCACCTGCAGGTAGGACATTGCACTGCCACGGCACAACCCTGTCTGGCACTGAGGTTTCCCCACGGCTGTTGGGGAGAAGGGCACGCTGCTGAGCCGGGATGAAATACGAAGGAGATGCTTCTGGAATTCAGAAGCAGGTTGGAGGGGGAAGGGGAAGAGCAGCCGCGAGTTCAGGTTGAATCTCTTCTCTGGCAGAGAGACGAGCCCAGGGGAGCCCAAGAGCCTTGAACAAGCGGCACGCTGCTCGGTGAATGAGTATCTGCTTCAGGCCAAAGGGAAGAGGCAAAAAGCAAAGGAAAATGTCTCGCTGCGCGTGTCCTGGCGTGTGCTCGCTGAGAGCCGCTGCGAAGCCGGCGGTGCTGCTTTCTGCTGACTCACCCCCTCCTGAATCCTGCACGCAGGCAAACCGTGTCCCAGCGCCCGAGCCGAGGGGTCACCTTGCACTCCAACAACCTCCGATCCGGGAGGAAGGGGAAGGAAGTGGAGGAGCAATCAATCCCCCAAACCACGGCCAGGGGGAGACGGAGGGAGTGACATTCAGCTGAGCCAGAATTAGCAGCAGATCTGTGGAGGGACCCCATTTCCACCCTATTAATAATTCATTCCAGCTCTGCCTTTACCTGCTCATAAACAGCAAACAGCTTGTTAGTGAGGATGGTTTTCTTCCCTTTTGCTGTCTCTGCCCTAATAAGAGCCCCTTGCAGATGGCTGGGGGAGGGATGCGGCAGGGGAAGGGCACACCAGCAAGAAAACCAGATCCCCCAAGCATCCCATCCCATCAAGAGTCCCTGCTCTGGACCTTGCTCCCTCCCAGACAGAGCTCCCCTTTCCCTGCAGAGGTGAAGCTGTGAAATAACCCCTGACCAACTCCAAGGATGCCTCGTCAGAACCTGCCTACACACACAGGTCATTTAAAAACATCTCTTTGGAGGGTTACCACAAAGGAGGGAGCAATGCTGGCAGGGTGTGTGGATAAGGGGGGTGCTGGGAGCATTCCCAAGCACCCCAGTGGCTCCTGGGTGGCAGGCACACAGGCAGCCCCTGGAAAAACTGGATCTTCTGCCATACCTAGGAAATGAGAGCTTCTAGGCTGGCTAAAATATATATAACTTCATCAAAGTGGTATTTAAAAAAAAAAAAGGGAGGAAACACACAATCTCAAAGAAAGCTTTGAGGATTTCATTTCCACAAGGCACACCTTGCATTCCAAGCACACCCAGCATCTCCTCAGTCCAACATCATGGTGCTGCCCCACCAGAGATCCTCCCCAGGCACCAACAGGCATCTCAAACCTACATCTCCAAAGATGCTTGCAGGGCTCAAGTCACAGCTGCGCTGTGAGGAAAGCACAGAGGGACGGTGTAATTAGCGCACGAGGAGCTGAACCCAGCCAGGCAGCTCCCCATGTCCCCCGGCTTCCCCTCCCCACATCAAGCAAGGAGGGCATGGACCTTCCCCCAGGGCTCCTGGGAAGGGTCAGCACGGGGCTGCTTGGCTCGAGAGGGGTCTCGTGTTTTTCCCCAGCTCTCCCTGTGCTCCCAGCCATCTCTGCCGGTGAGTTATGCCACTTGCCAGCTGTTGGAAATAATCGCTGTAAATTAATTACGGTTGTTTCACCCCTCTGATCCCTCCCAGCCCATGAATAGAGTGAAAATTAATTGTCAGAGTGTATTTCCAGTTGTCTGGGAGTCCCATCCTGGCCACTGGCAGGTTATGGTTTATGCCCTGAAGCATGAGATTTGATTACCCACAAATGTTATTTTTGATCATAAAATCACCTTGTCTTTTCATAAATCTGGGCAGAGCAGTTGACCCCTCAGGTCAGAAGCAGCGAGGGTGAAAACACCCCATGATGATAGTAGGACAAGCTGCCTTTTCTCCTAGGTAAAGGCAGTTCTGTTTGGGAAGGAGAATCGTGTCCTGGAGCAGCTATCAGAAGAACATCCAAGGAAAGTTCTCAAGACACACGCTGCTCAGCACAGCCCTTGTCAAGGATAGATAGAAAAATCTGTCTAAATCTAGGAAATTTAAACTCAGTGTCAGTGGGGAGGATACGGCAGTTGTCACCAGAGCAGGGTCAGGGATGGCATCTTCCCTGCCCCCAGTGGGTTATTCCCCAGTGCTGAGGTGTGCTGACAGGCATCGGAGCAAACCCACAGCCTGGCTGGGACAGGGACAGAGGACCCTGTGAAATGCCAGTCGAGCCAGGGAAGCTGGAGCAAGGGATGGAGGTGAAGCAAAGCTGTGTGGCTCAATCCCAGAGTGGATCAGGGGAACTTGGCTCAAGGTCAAGAAAGAAGAAAGCAAATGCACAGAGATGGTGATTTCAGCTGTATCCTGCAGAATCCTGAGCAAAGAGATCTGATGTGGGGCTGGATGGGGAGAAGCCAGCAGCCCAAAATAAAATTGAGGGGGGATGTGTGCTGGAACACTCATAGGAGATGTGGGGACAGAGCGGGCTGGCCTCTGCTCCCCGCTGTGGTTTGGAGACCCCCCCATCTCTCACATGACCATCAGCCCTCCCCGTGGTAGCACCAGTCCATGGCAGGGATGTTAGCAGGGCAGGAGGGATCAGGTGCACATCAGGGTTTTGCCAGTGTGGTTGTTTTGCAGGATCTGGAGGAAATTTGATACTGATTTAAGGACTTTGCTGCTGTGTGAGGCAACACGGGGACTCTGTGAACCTCATCAGCTAACCTTTAAGCAGAAAATCCAAGGCAGGGTTGTATGTGCCCTACAAGAAGCAGAAGGGCCTTGGGATGAGCCTAAGAGCACTTTAAGCATCACAGCTGGACAAGGCAGGTGCTAAGGAGGGGATTGTCGTGTGTCCCCCCCAGAGGGAGGTGGAGGTTCAGGCTGAGGTGTCCTTGGGTGCAAGCGCTCACAAGAAGGAGGGATGGAGGTTTCTGTGCCCTCACCTGCCCCACTAAAATCGTTCCAGCAGCCACTTGACTCTCAGGCCAGCAAAATGCTGCTTCTGCATGGGGATGTTTTTCCTCTGAATTACTTGTGCCACTCAGAAAAACTGGGGGGAAAGCCTGCAGAGAAGGGGGGCAGTGCCATGCAGACCCTCCTCACCCACAGCCCCTCCACCTCCTGCAGCTGTGGCCGGTGCCAACTGCTGCTGCAGCCCCACCAAGGGCCAGGAGAGACACTCAGCCAGCACCTCCAGTCTGTGCCAGCAGCCTGGTTGTGAAGCAGATCTCTCATTTCAGAGCCTGCAAAGCTCCTCCTCATGTTGAGGGAGCCAGATCCATCTCTTCAGGCTCTTTAAGCTACAGAGGGGGATGACCATAAGGGCCCCATTCCCAAGCATGGTCAGGACTTGCAGGAAAGCCTGAAGACACACAAGTTCTGAGAGCTCTCTGGTTGGGTTTGAGAGACAGTTCTTGGGGAAAAAATACCCACTACAGAAGAAAAGACCCAAGAGAAACCCACACAACAGCACAGAGCTCTGTGCCAAATACACACGTTGAACTTTTCCCCCCTTTGATACAAATACTCCTATAAAACCCCAAGGATTTCACCCCCCACCTAAAAAATACAAAGTTTGGATTTCTCAAGCTGGTGCAAGTTGATGACACTTTGTCATTACTCTTATGAAGAGACTGAATGTAATTGAAAACAAAGTGGTCCCAAGGTGACCTCGGTTTTAGCAGAGGCTTTGGCTTAAGCAACATGATTCCACCAAGCAGAAGAGACCCTTGAAAGCAAAGCAATGCTAGGGGGTTCCCTGGGCCAGGACATCATTCAATCACACTGGGTTATGAGCTGTGATGAGCATCCTTGGCTGGGCAGGACAAACTTTAACTTCATCTACTTATTTTTTTTTTCCATGCTCAAGCCTTGGTTGTTTTTTTCCTCCATTTAATATTATTTTTTAATTATTATTTTATTTTTCTTCATTGTGCAGCTAGTGGTGGCAATTGCTTTCCAGCTTCCCTTTGGCATGGAAATCTCCTAAAAGCTGCAGTTTTATTTCTGTGCAGCTTTCACCATTCACAGCAGATGTCTAGTTTGTTTAAAATATTCAACAGCTTAATGATTAATCAAGTAATTTCACCTACAAAAATATATAATTTTATGCTATGAGGCTTAAAAATGGCATTATCTGCCAGGGAAAAAAAAGCAAAACAACTCTGTGCGTTCATTAAGGCCATAGAAACCAGCTGGGCCTTGTAAAAATGGGGCATTTTATTGTGGCTGTTATCCCCCCTCCCTGTTCCCTCCCTCCCTCCCCAACAAGGTGGGGAGCAGCTTTGCTGCAGCACGCTGGATTCCTGTCATCACGCCTTGTCAGAGTGGTGCCAAGTGCAAGGTCCTGCACCCGGGTCAGGGCAGCCCCTGGTATCAGTGCAGGCTGGGAGATGAAGGGATTGAGAACAGAGAAGGACATACCATCAGGGGTACTGGAAGATGAAAAACTGGACATGACCCAGCAATGTGCCCTCACAGCCCAGAAAATCAACTGTGTCTTGGGCTGCACCAAAGGCAGCGTGACCAGCAGGTCGAGGGAGGGGATTCTTCCCCTCTACTCCACTCTGGTGAGATCCCACCTGGAGTACTGTGGGGTGCCCAGGGCAAGGAGGACATGGAGCTGTTGGAGCAGGTCCAGAGGAGGCCACAAAGGGCCACAGAGGAGGCTCAGGGGGCTGGAGCACCTCTGCTATGAAGAGAGGCTGAGAGAGTTGGGTTTGTTCAGCCTGGAGAAGAGAAGGCTCCAGGACAACCTTATGGCAGCCTTTCAATACTTAAATGGGGCTTATAAGAAGATGGGGACAGACTTTTTAGTAGATCCTGTAGCAAAAGGATAAGGGGTAATGGTTTTAAACTAAAGAGAGTAGATTCGGGCTAGGTGTTGGGAAGAGATTCTTTACTATGAGAACAGTGGCACAGGATGTCTGAAGAGGATGTAGATGCCCCAACCCTGAAAACTTTCAAGGTCAGGTTTGGATGAGGTTCTGAGCAACCTGATCTAGTTGAAGATGTCCCTGCTCACTGCAGGAGGAGTGTACTATATGACCTTTAAAGATCCCTTCCAACTCAAACTATCCCATGATTTCCCCATGGAGGCACAGTCCCACTACGGTGCCATTCGCTAGGAAAACTTATCTGCAACAAGGCTTGTGCAGTTTCCCCCTGAGGATTTGCCCCTTTGGGCTGAGCTGGGGCTAAGTGAGGTTGTGGTGCTTTTTGTTGCACCCTCAAGAAATGAGCAACCAGAAGAGCATGCTGGAGTGCTGGAAACCTGCAACGCCTGGTTGCTGTGAGGACACTCACAACTGATTTAATAGCATGAGACTCAAAGTGAACTGGTTTATTTTAAGCTCACTGAGACCAAGTTTGCCTGGCTAATGCATTCTGACTTTTAGATTGAAGACCTAAATATCTTGAGACTTTGGACAGATTCTGTGGAGGACACACAGCTTGGAGGAAGAAACCAGATTCAAAAATAATACCTGGAATTGTTTCAACAGTGCTATAAGTGATCTTACGAGGACCAACAGAGCAGCCAAAGTATGGCCATCTGTTTCCGCTCCCCCCTGCCCTCCTGACTGACTTCAAACCACCCCACCAGCAGAAAATGCATTGAGCATCCCGTGGAGGAAGGACAATTCAATAAACCTAAAACCAAAAAGGAACACTTCATTTTAGCAGAGGAAGTCGTAGTGGCGTGACTCACTTGGTGGCTTTTGAGGCTCTCCCCCATCCTTCAGCACTATCACTTAGAGGTTATTTTTGTGTTGCCCTGTTACAACCGTGCAGCCCTTGAGCCACGTGCCGCTCAGGAGCATCAGGGTGGTTAAAGATGTCTTTGGGCTCGCTTGCCTGCTGAGCTGAGTTTGTTTACAGGATGAGATGTACAGGAGCCATCAGGGACTGCACACCTCTCTTCCCTACTCTCTGGGATGAGCATATGGGAGACAGGCAGTTTTGGCTCCACTTCTTCCTGCTCTTGACCGGCCAGGTCCCCTGCCAGGGACATGCCTGACCAGCCCTGTCCATCCAGACAGGATCCTAGGGGGAGGAACATGCTTGTCAGTTGCTTCCCTCGCTGCTGCTGGGAAACCAGTCCCACCAACCACCCTTTACCGGTCTGGGTAATGCTTTGCTGTTGTGGTTTGGTCACAGAGCCCTTCCTTCATGTAACTTGACCACCGCTTAAGGAAGCCTCCAAAAAAAGTCGTGACAGGAGCATCATCTACAGCCCTGAAGGTGAAGCTGGCCACTGTGGCCACACATGAGACATCTCTAGCAGCAAATACTCAACAGAGTTCACCTTGCACCAGGCTCAAGGGCCTTGGCACCCCCACAGCTGCTGCACTCAAGAGAAGGAAGCTCCACTGCAGGATGGCTCCATGCACACTGACTCCTCATACAGAGCTGGTCTGAGCGGCAAGGCGGGTCTATCAGGGAGCTTTGTGCTGTTGTCTCCAGCCAGTTCCCCACCCGAGCCCACTGAGACACTACACTGCTGCACCCTCCTTCAGACAAGAGGTGAAAAGAGACTCCAGGATGGTCTTTTGAGGACCATCCTATTAAGCCATCTGTATGGCCACACTGGCAGTAGGACCATACTGTGACACAATATGTTGCCTCAGCACAGGAAATGGGCTCAGAGCCCTCCACACTTCAGCTGATGGGGATTTTTTCTTCCTTTTCCATCAGCCACCGCTGTAAAGCCGCGCTGAGAGGCAGTTACATCCCCCAGCAGGAAGCTGTGTCTCATTAGCAGAGGTAAACAATTCCTCTGAACGTGACGAGTCAGGAGAGCATATTAAATATGTCAATACCTTCTTTTATTTTTTTTTAATTCCCTCTCCAGAGCAGCATGTTACAGTGGCAGAGGACCCCCCAGGGTTGCTCAGACCCCCACTGCATCCTGGCTGGCATCTTCCCTTGCTTGGGGCACCTCTCTGTCTTTGGGAGGGGAGGGGGAGCTCCTAGGCAGGTGCCCTCAACCCCAGACTTGACCCCACTGCTCATTTCCTTTGCTCAGCTGGCACAGCTTCAAGCAAGTGAAATATAATAGAACTGTGGCCATTTGCTTTTAAAACATCCACCAAAGCATCCGCCCAGTAGCCTCCCTGCTCCAGGGATGGGCACCACACCGGAGCTCAGCAGCTCTGGCTGCAGCCCTTCCTCCCAGCACACACGGAGATGGCAAAAACCACATGTAGCTCGACTTAAAGGCTGTAAGAGGAGGAGCAGATCTCAGCACGGCACTTGTGGCACATCTGAGAGCAAGGCAGTGTTGAAAGCAGCATGAGTTTTGCCCCATTTTATCAGCCAGCCCCGTGCCCACACACACGACGCCGCATGTCGTATTTACGGGCGTCCCCTCTTGTCCCCAAGGCTGCTCCTGCTGCATGCCCTGCAAAGGAGCCTGGGGCTCCTGCTGCATGCCCTGCAAAGGAGCCTGGGGCTCGCATACGGATCAGCCACTTGCTATTGTGTTTTATCCCTGCTCCTGGCAGAGCAGCCTCCTGCCTTATTTACAGCGTGCTTCTCACACACCGCTCAGAAGACAGAATTATTTATGTCCTCCTGAGCTTTCCTAGGCTCCTTGGCACTGTGGCCTCCCCTCTCGCTGCGAGCAGTTGCTTGCATTCAGCAGAGGCACCGAAGGCCCATTTTACAGACACAGAGTGAAGAAGCTCCAAGTGCTTCCCAGGACCTTTGGTTGCCCAACTGGAGGTGGCACAGCCCAGATTTTCCAAAGCATCTCATGTCACACATTGCTTTCCACGTTCAAAGCACTGCTGCACCCCACACCTGAGAGCATCCGTCTGTGCAAGTCAGACCCCCCTCTGCTTTACCCAGGGCACCCCAACAGCAGGTCACAAGCACTTAGACTCCAACAGTAATCAAAGCAAGATCCGTGCTGGATCAGCCCCCATGGACACAGGAGCAACCTCTTCCCGCGCTTCCCCACACTTGCAGCAGGACTGTCCCAGCAGCCTGGACAGAAACCAGCCCTGCACCTTGTTTCTGTGAGACACTGGGTACCAGCATCAATCCCCTGCACCCCAGCACAGCACCAGTACTGCAGGAGATCCCCAGAGCCAGGCAGGAGCATGCTGCTCCCCTCATGCAGCACCCTCCCAGGGGCTCCCAAAAGCACAAAAAGCATTCACAGAATGAACCACAGAACCCTGCTCAGTCCTACCTTGCAAGCAGGCTGTGCTCAGGAGGGCCAGACCTCTCGCCCCAGCAGGCTCCTCTCCTCCAACCATCAGCTCTGAGCAGCTCCAGCTGCTTTATCACCTTCTCCCCTGCCAGGTGGCTCAGCCTTCCTGACAAGGGTCCCACCGTCTGTCCTACCAAACCCTCACCCTCCCTCATCCTCTGGATTTTGAGCCCAAGAGGGAAGTAAGGCAACAGCAAAGAGATGTGTCATATGCAAGAGAAAGATTTGGGGTGTGTTGCAGAGGTTTTTGCAGACAGGGCCCACTCTAATGCAGCCCCACATCATCCCTGGGGTAGGTCTGACCCACAGGCTCCCAGAGGTGGGGGCTGTGGGGCAAGAGAGACTGCAGCTTGTAACAACAGGCTGTAACACGTTTATGGATGAGCAATAAACGCACTGATGTGGCTAATCCCGATGCCCACCTCTAACACTGCAATATTTGGTGTGTGTCCTTGAGGATGCTGAATTGTCCTTGGTGCAGTTCAGCATCTGTGGATGCATGAGTAGGTCCCTGCCAAGCATGCAGACATGGCCATGGGCTGTCACCTGTGGGCAAAGTGGGACAGCCAGACCTTTGCTCCCATTGCCCAGGCCTGCTGTGGCATAGCACTGGACATCGTCACCCGAGTGGGATGAGCCATCCTTCCCATCACGGTGCCTGTGGGTGGGTGAGGACGACCACACCTCCTGCCTGCAGCTGGGAAAGGCAGTGTGGTGTGGGAGACATCTGCCCCACGGGCAGCAGGGCTGCCAGGCACAGCTCCAGGACTTGTCTCCTGCAAAGATAATGGTAACTGGCATTATCTCATATTCACCACAGGCAAAGGGTGCCTGGACAAGCAGCAAGGGGCTGGGGACACTGTTTAGGCTGCAGGAGTCCTGGGTTGCTTCTGGGCACTGGCAGGTGGGCACAGAGCTGCCTGCCCCATTCCCATCCCAATTCCTCTCCTGTCAGCTCAGCCCCTGGTTAGTTTGGGTAGGATGAACTGAGGAGTGACCAGCGATGGTCACCACATGGGGCTGAGCGGGTGCATCCTGGTCATGCCTACTCTTCTTGTCTCCAGGGCCAAGACACTGTCCTGGGGCAGTGGAGGCACCAGGAGCACAAATCTCTGCTCCCTCTGCTACCACCAGTTCTGTCCCAACTCAGAGCTTGGGAGATCAAGTCTCCCTTCTCCAGCTGTGCTCAGAGGCACTGGGGGCACAGTGTGTCCCAGTCCACTTGGCACCAGGGGCCACCCGAAGCGTGGATGTGCTTTGGGGATGTCAGCCATTCTGTTCTCGCAAGGGAGTAGGGCTGAACGGAGCTTTCCAAGGGCTGGTAGCTCGGCCAAGCTAGAGCAAAGTTTCTCAGACACTGTCTCAGGGAAAGTGAAAGTGCTTTCTGTGGAAATTGCCCCCATGCCAAACTGAAAGGTGCTTCCTCGAAGGGCCTTTCAAAGGAAACGGCTCAGCCATTCTTCTAGAAAGGCCAAAGCCACGTGTATCTGTCTTACAGTCAAGCTCAGAAACAGCATCATCCAGAGCCAGACCCCTGGTATACTCCAGTGCAGCCCAGTAGTTACCATTTGACACAAGCAGCTAAAACCAGGGCCCAGTAACACCGTGAGCTCAGCCCCGTGCCCGCGATGCCCATGCAACGCCCAGGCATTGCCACCTTCTCTCGTGACCGTTGTTGTTGTTCCAGGAGAACCCGTACCTGTGCAGCGATGAGTGTGATGCCTCCAACCCAGACCTGGCCCACCCACCCAGACTTATGTTCGACAGCGAGGATGAAGGGCTGGCCACGTACTGGCAGAGCGTGACGTGGCGCCGGTATCCGGAGCCGCTGCTGGCCAACATCACGCTGTCCTGGAACAAGAGCATTGAGTTGACGGATGACATTGTGATAACCTTTGAGTACGGCCGGCCCACCATCATGATGCTGGAGAAGTCACTGGACAATGGGAGGACTTGGCACCCGTACCAATATTACGCAGATGACTGCATGGAGGCCTTCAGCATGCCAGCACGGAGGGTCCGGGACCTCTCCACCACCAGTGCCAACAGGGTCCTCTGCACGGAGGAGTATTCCCGCTGGGCGGGCTCCAAGAAAGAGAAGACCGTCCGGTTCGAGGTGAGGGACCGCTTTGCCATCTTTGCCGGACCTGACCTCAAGAACATGGACAACCTCTACACCCGGCTGGAGAGCGCCAAAGGGCTCAAGGACTTCTTCACCGTGACTGACCTGCGGATGAGACTGCTGAGACCGGCCCTGGGGGGCACCTACGTGCAGAGGGAGAACTTGTACAAGTACTTCTATGCCGTCTCCAACATTGAAGTCACTGGCAGGTAACGGCTGCTGTATTTCTTTGGGTGTCTCTTCTCAGAGAGATGAGAAGAGGGTTACTGCTAGAAAACTAAGCCATCAGCGTTTCTGCCGACCGATAAGATTATCAGTGTTTCTCCCTTTAATACCCTCTCTCCCCAGGCAGGGCAGCATGGGTAATAAAGCAGATGTGTCCTTGCAGGGAACGGCTGAGGCACCTCCAGGCTGCTGCAGGACTGTCTTGAGAGAAGGGCTGTGTCCTCCCAGAGCTGGAGTGGGGACATGGCTCACAGGGGTGAACACCCAGGCTCTGAGTCCCCTCTGAGATACTCAGTCCCCAGCTGTGCACCCGCAGGCAGGCTCTCCCTGAAACTCCCAGGAGCAATGCTAGTGGATTGGGGCCGGGGGCGGGGGGGGGTAAGGAGAGAGGCTCACCACACTACACTGCGGCTCAGCACCAGTAAACAGGATGGGTCATCCCGAGTCAATCCCAGCTCTGGCAGATAAAGTTTGGGGTTAGGGTAAACCCCCCCGGCAGATCTGGGGCAGGGGAAGGCAGGAGGGGGTTTGTTTCTCCTGGTTTTGTTTTTCATTTCTCTGTACGATGCCATATGTTACGTTATGACATCAACCGAAAAAGCAAAGTAAGGTGGAAAAATGCCGAGATGGCTAATTTCCCATCCAGCTTGTGGATTCAGCTTGTGTGAGACTTACAGGCTAGGGAGGGGGAAAATCTCCCCATCACCCACCCCTCGCTAACGAGCATCACCACAGCGACAGAGGAGCCGCTTGTATCGGTTCCAAACCTTTTGCTTCTGAGACTTGTGAGCAAAAAAATGTTTTGCAGGTGCCACTGAGGCTGGCTTTGAACTGACTCCAAGGGGAAGGAAGCTGCAGCGAGGGATGGGAGAGAGCCCTGTCCTCCCACGGGGGAGGCAGGAGGCAGCGGTGAGGGCAGCAGCAGGCAGAAGGGCTTGGTGACTCTCGGGCGTGTTGCCTGTGTGGGATGAGCAGCCATGGCTCTCAGCTCAGCTGGCGGCGTGTCGGGGTGCTCACTGCTGGGATTGCTCAGGAGGAGCCCTGGGGAGCTCGGGCAGAGGGGTAGGAGAGCGCTGCTGCATGCATCCACAAGCACCTGAGTCTTGGTGCAATGTGCTTCTGTAGAGATACGTGCTGAGAGCTGTGTTACGCCTGCCCTCGTGCTGCCGGGCGTACCGTACGTCTGTAGTGCTCAGAACAGCTCATGATGGGGTGAAACGGCAAAGCAAAGAGAGCAGAAGGGAGGGGAAGCAGGCAAAGGTGAGTGAAAAGCTCAGAGAAAAGGCCAGCATGTGTCCTCCTGCTGCACCCTGGCCACAGCCAGTCCTGCCCCCGGTTCCCTCTGCCACCGCTCCTCTCCACCCAGGGAGCCGAGCTGCCCTCGGGGATGCTTGGTGTTACCTGCAGCTGTGGCAGAGCTCAGTTCCCAGCCAGAGCCCACACGGACCGGGAAGGGTTGGAGCTGGTCTATCAATTTATCTGGGCTCGTTTGGCTTGAGGCTGGAACAGAGATGGAGTTTGCAGCTCAGAGAGGAGCAAATTAGGGTTAAATGTTTGATGCCCTTGTGCAATGACTTTTGGTTTCCAGGCATGGAGATGACTGTGCAGGTGGCCAAGGACTTGTTAGTGCACCTACATCACTGTCAGGATACTCGATGCTCTAAGGCACATACTGAACACTCTTGGTGTCCCACGAACCTTCCTCCCCAGAGCCCGTTACTGTTCCTGCCTGCCTCGGGCAGGATATGTAGTTGCTTCAGTACCGTGAACTGGCTTCCCTCCACAAACAAGCACCTTGCTGGCTGGCAGCTGTCTTCTCCACCACACACCCAGTGCCCCACCAGCTTTTGAGCTCACTGGACAAACTTAACACTATATAATAGCAGCAGAGATTGTCTCAACAGATAGAATCCCTACAAACTTTGGGAAAAGAGGCAACTAGATCTGGGCAGGGGGAGGAAATCCTTTCAAGCACCCCGGGGAGAGGGTGCACAGCCTCCATGAGACATCTGAGAGAGTCCACTGCCACCTGCCTCCTGAGGACAGGCTGTGGGGGGAGGATCAGGCTCTGAACTCCCCATGGAAGCTGCAGTGCTGCTTTTTTTTTTTTTTTTTTCCCTTTGAGGGGCCAGAATGAGACAGGTTGGGGTTTGCTGGCTGATTCCTGGCTGCCCCCCACAAGAGCTGGCGCGCTGCCGGCGTGGACGGCTGCCCGTGGCTGCTGCAGAGCAGCGGCTCCTGCTCGCCTCCGCTTCCCTCTTGGCTCCGCTCCCCACGAGCTGCCTGACAGCGGCTCCTCGGATGCAGCAGGGCCTCTGGGAGGAGAGGGCTTTTCCTTGACCAGGGACAAAGCAAACTCTGAAATCTGCTTTTTTTCCTGGCCCAAACTCCAAGTCTGGAGCTACAGCAAGACCCAGCTTTGCAGTGCTCTGGCTGTCCCTGATTGCTGGGCTGGTCCCTAGGAGGAGGGAACACATCCTGGATGGATGGATGGATGGATGGATGGATGGATAAGAAGTCAGTGGCTGTCCTGGGCTGACTCTTGCAGCACTGATGTGTGCAGGGCAGGGCAGGATGACCAGCTGAGGAGCTGTGGATAAGTGGTGTATAAGGTGGAGAAGCTTCATGTGCATTAACTCTGCTCCTGTGATTATTTCGGTCCCAGCAAGCAGGGTTGGTTTTTTTTTTGCTGGAAAGCAATCTAATTCCAGCTGTAAGCAAAGCCAGTTACAGTGCAGGGACTAAAACCAAATTAAATCTTGTGTATGGCTCAACAAGGGGTGGGTTATTGAGAGGAAGAAAGGAGAAATCAATGTGAGCCTGACAGGAGCACTGTGCCAGGAAGCAGGGAGGTGGGGGTGGGAAGCAGGGCTTGGAACAGACTGTGCCTATTCCAGGACATGGGGACAGGAGGAAAGTGCCTAGATGAAGGGGATGGTAGTGTTAGGAATCCACTACAGAGGTCATGGAATAGCAGAGGGAGAAATGAAGCCTCAAAGGCAAAAGGCAACCAGAAAATCCCAGCTAGCGAGCAGATGAGATGGTGACTTAGAGGTGTGATCAGCCCAGGGAGGCTGGAGGAGCGGTGCCTGCCACGGTGTGTGGCATTGGAGGAGCAGTGCGTGGCATCACCTGTGCCCCTGAGCAGCTCCAGGATGTTGGCAGGCAGCTGGCAGTGCCACCGGGCCATGACATGTGGCAGCTCATTTCCAGTTGACGGTCAAGGGATGAGAAAACCACTTTGCCCTTGGAGCAGACCACGAGCCAGAGTTTCTCATGCCTCAGCCTGAGCAGGGGTGGTCAGAGATGTTTCTCTGATACCCCTGGGCCACGTGCTCCTGGATCCCCATCCAGGTGCCCCCTTGTCCTTTACCTCTCTGCTTCCCACCAAGCAGAACCCCTCACCACAATCTCCCTGAGCTTTTGGGAGAAGCAGAAAGAGACGGAGCTAAGGACGTGCAGACGGGGAAGGAGTTTGTTGCCTTCTCTCCTCCTGTAGTCCAAACGGACTGGGGCAGTTCAGGAGTTTGCCAGGATCTCCAGAGGGTCTGGTGAATCCTGCAGGTCACTGTTCCCTTCTTGCATGTTGGTGTGACAGGCTGGTTCTTCAGGGTCTCCTCTGTCTGCTCCATCTGCACCTCCTCCTCCCATAGCCTCAGCCAGGTCTATTTCTCTGTTCATGGCTGTCAGTATATTTTTACTCTCTTTTTTTTTCTTAGTATCTTTTTCTTTCTTTTTTTTTTTTTTTTTTATTTCTTCCATCCTGTCCCTATTGATCTACAGAGTAACTGGAGATGCAGAGGAGTCAGGACAGGAATAGACACGAGCAAGCCCTTGCCCTGTGCGCTCGTGTGTGCCAGGCAGGGTGGGGAAGGGAAGCGGAAAGGTTTTTCCCCACAGATCTCTATTCACCGCTTTGTTTTCTCCTTGGTGCAGCAGTGAGCTCAGTCATCTCCTCAGGAATGGGTGAATGAGCTTTTCCTGGCTGCCAGGACTGACGACCATCACGATGAAAGCCGATGGTTCCCTTTCCATTACACACCATGTCTCTTTGGAGTAATTCTTTCCCCTCCATAACGTCAGTCACCGCAGTGCTCAGCGGGGCACGCTCCATCACAGAGACATTAATAAGCCGTAATTGAAGTTAATGTGCTATAGCCAGGACATGTGGATCCAGTTAGGAGAAATCCGATTGAGCAGAAGTGAATCAATTTTAGGCTGATTATTAAGAATTCTCTGCTTCGTCCTCCCCTGCCCCAGTGCACGTCTGTCTGTCTGTCTATCCCGCCAGTGACCAGCAGTCCCCAGAGGAAAGCATGAGGAGGAAGCAATGCTCACAACCAAACAGCATCACGTAACAGTGCCTCCTCTCGGGCTTTGCTTGGACCAGAGGCACCAACCAGAAGATGAGGTTTCCAGTCTTGTAGTTGCATTTCCTTTCTTCTCTTCACCAACTGCTTTATGGAGGGTTTCCTTGGCTTCTCTTTTGCTTACGCAAAAGAACTTGAAGGGAAAAGCCCTCCATGCTGCCTTGCTTTGATCCCTGCCTTTCCCTTGTGAGGTTCTCAGTAGTGTGTGCAGATGCTGTTCCAAGAGGCTTTGCTTTGCTCATGCCTTGGAGTGGAGAGGTGGCACTAGTGCAGCAGAATGAATTTGCCTGTTATCCTGGCACCAACAACCAGGATTAGGCAGTCATGACATGGAGGATCAAGGCCATCCCCCAAAGCAACTCCTCCAGTAAATCAGGCTGGTCAGTGGTACCCACATGCAAGGGATACATTGTTCAGAGTTCTTGGTGACTCTTGAGATGGAGTGATGCTTGATGCTGTATTGCTGCTACAAACAATGCAGTCCCTGCTCAGCCTGGGAGCTGCCTCCTGCGTCTGTCCTCCAGGCCAGCTCAATGACAGCAGCTCAGGGCGCTTCTCCCTGCAGGTGTAGCTCAGCTCGAAGCAGGGGTGCCAGTGCAAAGCGCTTCCCGGCTTCCCTCGGGCTGCTTTTCCCTGCTTGGACATTCTTCCTTCTGACTCTCTTGATGAAGCTGTTGGACAGCCTCCAGCTGTAGAGGCTTGCAGTCTTGACTTCTGTGATGAAGCTGTCTCTAGAAGGGAGGAAGGAAGCAGGTTTGGTCAGTGGAACAGTCTCTTGCTGAAGGTCTTGGATTTTGTGTAATGACCTATGCCCCTGTGGAGCATCTTCCCTGAGGAGCAGGGTGGGACCTGCCAGCTGCACCACCTCAGCCTCTCAGAAGGGGGACAGGCAGGGCCCTGGGGTAAATGATCTCCAAGAGCGTGGGCTTCTCCAGCTGAGTTTGCTTAGCCCCGGTGCTGGAGCATCACCCCCAAAATAGCCATGGGCTCACCATCCACGAGAACTGTCCCAACACCCCTGCAGCCCACCTCTGCCCCGTGCTCAGCAGATTTGGGAAGACCATGACATGCATCTGGCCCTGCTCCTTCCCCCACAGCTCCTGGCAGCCAGACTTCGGGTCCCAGGAGGTAACAGCATCCTCATGTCAAGGACGGCCAAGTCTGTGCTCGGCATTCCTCGGCCCCTCCTCGCCTCCATGCTGGGCAGCCCCGGAGAGCTGGACGGCTGAATTTCCCTGGCATTCCTCCAGGCTGGAATTAGCTTGAGTTCAAGCAAAAATCTCACTACTCATGGCCATGTAGTTAAATTAAGTTAATGCATAGCAACTGTTTGATTGGCTTTTCTGGAGTTTCGTAAAGGTTTTTACTCCCACTGCAGCAAGACAGAGCGGGAACTTGCTGGGAGGGAGGGAGGGAGCTAGGGAGAAACCCAGAGAGCTCCTCCTTCCCCCAGACACTCATGACACTTTATCAATAGCCGGAGACGGATGCCCAAGGTCCTATTACCTGCTCCTGGCTTTGGTTTGTCAAGGTTTTTATTTCCCCTCCGATTTTGTTGCCGAGTTGCGTCCGGCCCTGAGCAGATAATAGAATTTCATCGATAGACTGAGAAGGTGATGTATGTTAAAGCACTTAATATAAAGAGACTTCTACAGGAGCCCAAATTCAATTTGGCCAATGAACTCAATTGCAGGCATTATTGCATTCCAGGAGAAAGACCAAGAGCATTTATACACATTACTCTGCAAATATTTATGTTCACGTATCCGCGCGATGTCCTCTTCACCCTTCCTCCCTTCTGTTGCCCGACCCCCTAATGGGGAAGTTTGGTTTTGTGTTTGCTTTTTAAGACAGCTTTGAATGTAAATAACGTTCCACCAGTCAGCAGGATCTTGACAGCTGGTGAGTGTCAACTTATTTAAAATAAATAGCCTCTTGGATGGGAACAGCCAGCGATCGTGCTCTCTGCTTTGGCATCTTTGAAATTGTCTCCTCGTTGTAACCCAAACCTCAGATCACTTCGAAGGGCAGGGAAGAGGGTTCCTCACTACACAAAACCAAAAGTGAAAAACAGTAAGGAAAACAAAAAACCCCCACTCCTGACATGTCCCTCTGACCTAATCCAGAGGGTTTGTCAGTCTGGAAAAAAGCAGCAGGACACAGGAGCCTCTCTGCCTGGTTCAAGCAGAAAGAAAGAGCATGTTAAGATGGCTTTTCCTCCCCCTTTCAGCCCCTGGACCACAGTCTGGATTACTCTCCCAGCCCTGCTCCTGGGATGAATGAGCTGCCACTGTCCCCTTCATCCCCTTTCAGCCTCGCTCCATCCACTGCCAGTAGCAAACCTCTGCCGGAGTGATCCTGAGATAAGTGCTCTCCACAAAGGGACCTTGCTTCCTCCACGGCCCAGCCATTAGGAGCTATTTTTACCTGCTTCCACGCGCACAGATGGGCCAGAAACAATCCAAGCTCAGCGCCCGTTATGCTTTGCCCAAAAGATTTGCTCCCTGCTTTTGCTGAGCTGCCAAAACAGTTTCAAAGGAGCAGGTAAAAAGTGGGTAAGCCATGGCCAGGCAGCTGCTGGAGCGTGCTGCGAGCAACGGCTGGGGATGACAATAGAGAGATGGAGAAGAGTTATTCATGTTTCCCCGAGTGCCGAGATCAGTTGAAACATCGTTTTCCTCAGGGACAGAGAGGAAAGAGCTCCCTTCAAACACATCATCCCATGAGACTCATTAAAGGCTCATCAATTACAGTGAGAGCAAACAATTCAGCGGAAAGCTATCATAAGCTTCTCTTTGGATGGCAGTCATTAGCAGCTCTCCGCTGCGCACTGCCGCTCCCAACGCCAGCTCAGAAAGGGAGCAGGGGGGCACTGCTGCCAAGCCAGCACTGAGGTGAGAGCAGGAGCCCAATGGCCTGAGAGCCATCGGGAGGGGGCCGGGTCTCCACAGCATCCCTGGGGCTGTGCAGCCACGCAGCAGCATCCTCCTGGTGAGCATGGGGTGGAGATGAGAGCAAAGGCTGGACTGGAAGGAGACTTGGAAGGGAGGTGGTAGCCCACTGTAGTAGACACTCTGTTGCCCCATGTCCTCACCCAGGCTCATATTTTAAAGGATCATGGGACAAGGCAGGATCTCCCCATGGTGGGAGCTGGGTGAGAGGTGCATGGGGATGGAGCAGCTCTCTGGGTCTCCGTGCACTGAGTGGTTCCTCCAGCCCTACCCAGCACAGCAGTAGCATCATGGCATCAGGCCCAAGTAGGGTGCCAGCACCCCCAGGTCCATCTAGCTCAGCCCTGTGGGGAGGAACAGGGTTGAAGAGATGCTCTTTGCCTTTCTCTGCCTTACTTCCCTCCCCCACAAAGCAGGGTCATGGACAGAAAAGAGGCTGTAAAACATACAAGGATCCTTGGAGGAAAAGCAAAGGGTGGGCGTGGCTTTAAAAATTACTTCAAAAGTCATTATTAATGAAAGCTCAGGGATGGGGGATGTTTCCTTACCCCCAGCAGAGCTCCTGTGGGACTGTGGCACTGCGCCCCAGCTGCACCCCCTTCGAAGCCTGAGCATGGGCAGCTCATTCCCTCGCACGTGGTCTTGCCTCTGGATGCCTCTCCAACCGCTCACTGCTGTGACCTCCAGGATGCTGACTTGGGGAAATGCAGGATGGCAAACTGTTCTTTATGGCTGTAGAAAAAAAAAAAAAGAAAGAAAAAAGGACATTTTCCTGTAAACTTTCCTTGGCGTTCCAAGCTCCGTGATGTTCCCTGGTGGAGGCATTGGCAGCATCAGCCCACACTGCACCACTCTGAGAGAAGGCAGCAGCTGAACGACCTGCACTAAAATAAACTCATAAATACCCCATCATACAAACTGTAACGTCTTGGACCCTGCATTGCCCCAGCCACTCTATCCAAGGAATGGTGTGAGCCAGAACATTTAATATGAAATGCAGTGAGCATCTGCTAACAGCCCAGCACAGGACGTGGATGTTCCCGGGCCATGGAAGGTGCCTGGGTGCTGCAGCTCCTGCCAGGAGCATGCTGGGGCTGCTCTTCTCCATGCTGTGCCTCCACAGCTGTAACCTATATGGGCTCAGAGTGCTCACCGAGAAATGGCACCACCAAATTCTAGCCTTGACCCAGGAGCTAGAGAGGAGAAACACTCCCAGCTCCTCAAATCTCCTTCCAAGCCAAAGAGACCATATTGCAACCATATTGCCTTTAGCTGGAGCATCCCTGGGACTGGAGCGGGTCCATCGCTGCCTTCTGCAGGGCACGGCGCAGGTGCCTGCCCCACCACTGCTATTTAAGCCTCATCGCTAAGTAGCTCCTAACCTTTCCCTTCATCCTCTCTTTCCCGCGATGGCTGACCGCCCAAGGCAGCTGAGCAGAGGCAGGCAGGACTCACAGCTCCCACCCAGGGGACTCGGCTAATGTCATTTACTCCAGTCTCTACCAGCTGGATCTTGGCTGAGGGAAGACACTGTGCACAGACCATCAGTGAGCACGCGTCCTTGGGCTGCGGGCCCAGAGGAGGAGGCAGAGAAGCATGAAGAAGGGGTTAAAGCTGATCCACCAAGCACAAGCAGCAAGGGAGGCCCGGATGCAGAAACCTTTGCACAAAGCAGGGTTGGCAGTCGGGGCTGGCTGAAGGCACTCGCTCGGCTGTTGGCTATTAAATAATGCAGCCTGATTGATTGGGCTGGAAAGTGCTGTGTTGCGGGGTCAGCTGGCTGGGGTTATAGTTCTCTGCTTAGATTGATGATCCTCAAAGGTCGAATTCAGAAAGCAATTCCCTGGCAAAATTGATCCTTTGGATAACGAAACTTTTGCACAGTGGCAAAGGGTGGAATGGGGAGAAATGTAAGTGACCTGGACACAGGCAGGCAGGGTGACCAGCTGCCTCTGCCTTTTTCCTTAATTAGCTTTCCTTGTTTACACCAATTAGGAGGTGGGGGTCTTCTCTGGGAAGAGCAGTGCCCCTTCAGCCCTACAGGCAACGTCCCTGAGCTCCCAGCCCGTCCCCATCCCGCTGGCAGAGGGGTGTGGGGGTACCCTTGCCAGAGCAGGAGGCAGCTGGGGGTGTCCCAGGGGACATGCTCAGCTCCCAGCCCTCCTCAGCAGCAAGCAAGCAGGGTGTGTGTACGAGCTGATGTGCCTGATTGCCTCCTGCACGCATCTGTGCCTTGCTCACCCGGTAGCAAGAAGGTTGGACCTCAGTGCTTGCCAGAAGTTTTATAGCTGGACCCAAATTAACAATGAGCAGGCTTCACCCCCGTGTTCAGCAGGGCTTGGAGCCAGGAGAAGCACCCCTAAATGGCTGCTTGACCCTCAGCAGAGGAGGCAGGAGCCAGGATGTGCTGCAGGCAGAGGGAGGTGATCGAAGCTGCCGCAGGCCACAGCAGGGGACCAGGTGATGGTCACCCAGGGCTGGTGTCCTTGCTGCCAGACTAGCAGGGAGAAGGACAGGAGCCAAGCGCTACCCTCTCTGCCATCCCAGACTTCAGAGAAAACAAAGGACCTGCCAGACCCTGCCTTCCTTGTACCCACCTTCCTGGGGCTCTTAGACTCCCCCTCAGCTGGATCTTAATGCTTCATTCACCCTCAAGCTGGCTCCCATCTCCTGGCTCCTGCCTTGGGTAGGAGGGAGAGCTGCACCTCCCAGAAGCTGTTGCTCTGATTCAGCTGGGCCCAGCGTGGCAGCGGTGAGGCTTTGACCTGCTTTAACCTGCTATCTCGCCTGCTCTCCTCCCGTCTGCTCGTTGTGAAGTGAGAGGAGGAGGCCGTGCTGTGTGGATGCTGAATAATTCAGAGTCAGGCTCCGCAGCACCCCAGGGCTGGGCATTGACTCTGCCAAAGGGCTGGGATGGTGCAGCTGAAATCCTTCCTCACCAGAGGCAGAGAGGACATGGAACTGCTGAAATACAGCATCCCTCAAGCGTAGGTACCAGCCAGAGCAGCTTCCTTCCCCTGGACACTCAGATTCAGGACTCGCTCCCAGAGCGCCGATGCTTGGAGGCTGTTAGTGCTTCCAGCCGTGACGCGGCACCTCCAGCTCTCACTAGCACACAGATTCAAGTGGAGCATGCTGAGTGTGTCTGCCTCTGCTCCACAGACAACGTTTTCTTCCATCCTCCCTTTTAGACACTGCGATATCCGCTCCTCTGCTTGGTCAAAGGCACAGGGCAGGGCCCTAAAATGGGGAGAGAGAGTATTCATCCAGCAACCTCTGAGTGGGGGTTGATAGAATTAAGGACAGGGAGGGGGAGAAAAAACAAAATCATACATGAGGTCATCTTATCCAGCCATGCGTGAGGAGGAGCACAGCAAAGGTGACCTCACCGGGTCAGGCAGGAGGCTGGGGAGCATCTTTGGGGGCTCCAAGGGAGAGGGGCAGTGACAGCAAGAGCTGGTGGGCATGTGCGACATCCAGGGCCAGGAAGGACCTGACTCCCAGCCTAATCCAGATTGTTTATCCCAGCACAGAGAGCGTGAGAAGAAGCAGGCCATGCTTCCTCTAGCTTCTTTGCAAGCAGTTCCTTCTCTTGTTTAATTGCACAAGATGCAGCTTTGCATCTCTCCTCGTTAGCCCAGTAAAATGAAGCACTGCCCCATCAGCTGTTTCTACCTGCTCACATAAGGCACAGCATTGCTGCTTTCAACAGCTCTGCTTCTGAGGATGCAAATCATTGCCCAAAGCAGTGAAAAAAACAGTGAGCTGTGCTAGGGATCCACTGCCTGGAATGAAATGAGAGGCTTTGGTCCCCGAAGTCTCTGTCTGATGGCCCCAGCTCAAGCCTGGGAGTTGCTAGAGCCATACATGAGTTATAGGCTGAGCCTCTGCGCAAGTCACCTCTGGAATCTGAACAACAGGAATTATTGTGCATGGAGATAATTATTCCCTGCATACTGCACTACAGCTCATTAAAAGTTTGTTAATGTTTGCAAATTGCTGAATGGTGGTTTTTGTTGTTGCCTCCTCTGATGAGGTGGGGACTAAAAGGCAGGTTCTGATGGTGACTTGTTCTCTGTGTTATTTTGGTCACAGCAGGCTGGGGCTTTGTGGCATGTAGGGAAAAGGGTTTGTGTTGTGCTCATGATTTTAGCACACTGTGCAGGGGTTGAGGGGCTGAGTCTCACCACGAGCTGCCCCACCTAAACCCCGTGGCTGTCCTCTGCCTCCAGGTAAGAGCCTCCAACTGACCTAATCACCCAGATTTCTGTAGCAGCCCACAAGGTGTGCGACTCCTTCCCAGAGTTTCATCTGGAGATGTTGACTTACCATTAAACAGGCTGTGCTCCCAGTCAGATGGTGGGAGTAAAGTACCTCTCATCTTGTAATAGTGACTGCAGATCCACCTCGGGTGAGGACATGGACATCATAACCCCAGCACCAGATACCCTGGGAAAACAGCTGAGTTCAGAGAAAGACTCCTGCAAAAGGAACAGGAAAGGGGTACCGGGTCCAGCTCCCCCTTTACACTTCCATGCACACACAGGGCACTATGCCAGGGACAAGGAGCAGCAGCAGCAATACCTGACAGCTCTATCTCCTGTCTTCCTCTTCCAGGTGTAAATGCAACCTCCACGCTAACCTGTGCACCTTCAAAGAGGGCAGCCTTCAGTGTGAGTGTGAGCACAACACCACGGGGCAGGACTGTGGCAAGTGCAAGAAGAACTTTCGCTCCAGGTCTTGGCGAGCAGGATCCTACCTGCCTCTCCCCAATGGGTCCCCTAATGCATGTAAGTAACCCACAGTGAGCCAGCCCTGGCCACACTCCCACCTTAGTCTGCACAGTGCCCACAGATGGGAGTGGAGTCGCATCTTCTCCTCCATAGGATCACAGAATCATAGGGGTTGGAAAGGACCTCGAGAGATCATCGGGTCCAACCCCCTGCCAAAGCAGCTCCCCAGCTCATATTGCACAGGGAGGCGTCCAGATGGGTCTTGAATATCTCCAGAGATGGAGACTCCACAACTTCCCTGGGCAGCCTGTTCCAGTGAATAGGCTGGAATCTCGAATCAGTGTGTAGCTCTGCAGGATGCTTGGCTTTCAAACAGGAAGCAGGTATTTATCCATGTTTTGAAATGAGAGTGAATCGGGATGGACACAGAGGTGACCTGTGGGCTACTGATAGATGAGTCTAAATGATGGTGGAGAATAAGAAGGGTGACCTAGGGCCACGATATAGGTCCATGGCTTTGTGGCAATGCAGATGACTGTCCTTTGAAGAGGACATTATTTAGCCACAGTAGAGCACTGGCTTTCAAGTGGTCCATGGGCTCAGTGCTGCCACTGCTGAGCTGTGGGAGCACAGGTTGCTTTCTGGATCGCTTCCTGGATCCCGCTCTGCACGCCGGCGTTTCAGGCAGGCGCCGCAAGCCGCGGTCCCTCTGCGCAGCTCCAGTCTCATCCAATTGCCTGCTGGAGCAAGGCACTGACAGCAGCAAAGGCGCGCAGGCGAGATGAAGGATGCGTCCCCACCATTGTTCGAGCAGGGGAATTGGGGCAGGAAACATCACAGATGGGCCAGTTTCTCCTGGGTTCCTGTCCGGTCCACACTAGCAGACTTGTTTAAATGTCACAGAGCCACAGTAGCCACTCCAGCCTTTCAAGCAGCAGCTTTGAGCATTACCAAAGAGAATTTTTTTCCCTCCCTCCCCCCAAATTTTTTGAAAGATTTATGTGCTTTAAGATGATCAAAGCTGAAATTCAGGCTCCGAAGGCCGTGACGGGAATGTTTTGTGTGTGCCAGGGCTGGTAGATGAGCAGGTTCTTTGAAAGGGAACGAGCTTGTCAGCTCCCACCAAGCGGCTGCATTGCTTCAAAGGAGCCTGGGAGAGTTTCTGGTGTTGACAGGCACAGACATGCTGTTCTCTCTCTTTCCCTCCCCTCCGTTCCTTGTGTCTCTTCCTATTTCTCTTTCTCCTCTGCTCTTGCTTCTCCCATTCATCTCTCTTCCCATCTGTCAGTCTCCTTCCTCCTCCCAACCCCGACTCCCTCTGTCACTTCATCCTCCCCCCATCGACATCCTCTTCCTCTGCATCAGAGACACTTCTCCAAAGTCCTCTCAGTGATCCTGCCTCCTCCATCACCAGTCCTGTGTGTTAAGCTCATCCAAAACTGAAACTTTGCGTGATTCATCCACTTGTTACAGTCAGGAGGACCGTGGCCCTTAGTTTCCTGGGTGCTGAAAGCCAGAAGCTGTTCCTTGGATGCTGGTCCTTGGATGGCCTTCAACTGGTGGGCCTGAAGCCGGTGGCTTGGCAGCATCCCGTTGAGTGAGTGTTGCAGTGGGAAGAGTGTTCTGTCACTCACAGAGAACTGCCCCAGGTACAACAGGCTGGTTCAGACCCTACAGTTTGTACTCAGCAAAGTGAACCTCAGAAGACATGCTTGTCCTTGGCTGGGCTTTAAAGGCAGGTCAAGGAAATGGTTAACAGGAAAAAAACATCAGCAAGAACCATGGAGGGTTTTCTTCTCTAGGTGAAAAGCTTGAGGTGCCAAGACCCCAGACAGCACCACCCACTCTCCTCTGTGGCTTGACAAACGCAGATTTTAAGATGTTACAGCAAACTGATATGCCTACGAGCAAAAACCCTGCTAATTAATTACTGCTCAGCCCAGTGTCATGTATCTATTAGTTCTTCTGCTGGTATCGGAGCCGATGGCATCCTGCATCCAGTGACCAGGCTTCTTCTTGTTTTTTCCAGGTGCAGCTGCAGGCTCAGCCTTTGGCAGTAAGTAAACACATGACTGAAATGCTGGTATTTAACACCCTGGTGCATGGTCTGCGCAGATGTCACTAGGAAAAAATATTGTTATTTTCTGTCCATTATAATTTTCCAGGCAATAACTCTTCCCTAACTGTGCCTCATTTTCTGTCCTGTCAAAGAGCCTTACATATTCCTTCCTTTGACTTCAGTACCCTCATTTTGCCTCTTCCTTTGGCATGGTTTCCCCCATGAGGTTCGTTAGAGTGGCAGCCAGAAAGGAAATATATATATATATATATATATTAAAAAAAAAAAAAAAGAAAGACTCTTTAAAAACCACCAGCACTCGCTGTGAACTTTCCCCCTCCCAGTATTGCAGACTTCTGCTCTGAGAAGGAGCTGGGTTTGAGTTATTAGGTGTAGCATCCAGTTTGGGTGACCTTGGGCTATTGATAAAAACACATATATAGGGTGTGTACGTCCGTGCAGACACATGTATGTGTATGAACATGTGTCTGTGGAGCATCGGCAGAGCTCAGTGGGGATCTCTATTGAAAGATTGATGGTATGATAGGACTCCTTATTTAACAAAGCTGGAGGTAGTTTGATATCAAAGAGCCTTGAGTTTTGGGTAAGCAGAATCCTGGGTTTGAATTTTTGTAGCTCCGAATTACCCTCCAGAAGAAGCAAATGGGAGAGCTGAATGAATAATGAATTCTTTGGTTTGCAGGCAAGCGGAAAGAATTGGAGGAGAAATAGTTTCAGAGCAATGCAAAAGCAGCTAAGAAAAATGTACCTAATTGGACAGGGGAGGACGGGTAAACGAACCATATTTAGATTTTTAAGCAGTTAGATTTAAATGTTTAAAAATTTCAGTAAAAATTAAAAGTATCTCAAGTAATTTAGGGTTAAAAAAAAATTAAGTGTTTTAACAGTCCAAAGTATTATTTGCTTTTCTGGTCTAAACTCCTTTAATAACTCTTTTTTTCCCCCTCCTTAACAGAGCTTGGCATCCTCAGTGCTACCTTTGTTTCATTGGAAAATATTTCCCATCACATATCTCTGCTAGGGAGAACCTGGGGGGGGTGCAGGGAGCGATGCGCAGGAGGTGGACAGGAGGGATTTGTGTCCAAGGCCAGTTAAGGAGAGATTATTTAGCCTGCATAGGAGACTACAAGTGACCTAAATTAAGTATTTAAACTAGCTCAGGGCTATTATGAAATTAAGCATGATAATCTGCAAGGAGCAGCGGGACAGCCAGGGACAGGAGGGCAGCAGGTGTAAGTTAAGTAGGAATTTGTGTTCCGAGTGTTATTTCGGTTCGGGCTGTTGTGGTGAGCGCGGTGGGGTGGGCACCGCCCCCGGGACGGATCCTGCTTGGTCCTGCTGACGTGAAGCCATCAATTAATTTTGCCCTGCTGAACGCAGGGTGCTGGTGGAAATTAATACATGGCAGGGGTTGGGTTCGATGGTGCGGGGCGGCAGAGGGGCCTGGTGCTGCTTACAGAGCCAGGGTAGGCAAGGCTCTGCCATCTGGCACGGAGACGTCAAGCAGTGGATGCCCCATCTTGCAGCAAGGGTGGGTGCAGCTCCTCTGCGCCTCCCACCCACTCTTCACCCCACCTCTGCCCAGGCGTGCTTAAATTTCCCCTTTTTAGCTTAATTGGCAATTAGTTTATGATAGACTTGTAAGTATTTAAGCCAATATCTGCACCAAGAGAGTAAGCTGATACAGCCCCAGCCCCTGCACACACACACGCTCGCTGCAGCCGGCGTCATCAAGCTGGCATCATCTTAATCCTCTCAGTGCCCCAGTTGTAACTGTGCTGAGAAATCGGTCACCAGTTCAGCCCCAGCAGCCACAGGAGCCTCACAGGCATGGGGACTGCCAAGGAAACCCTCCGTTCCCCCAGCACCGCCCCCCCCCCAGTAAGTGCCTCCCACCTCTTCTCTTTGCTTGCTAGCCTACGAGCGACCGCAGCGCGTTACCACTGCAAAAACCACCACCGCAAAAACAACCACCACAACAACACCCGCCACAACTACAACCACTACAACCACCACCACCACAACCACCACCACCGCCACCAGTGCCCTCCTACCTGCCACCATCGCCACCCAGCCAGGTGGGTGCCACACTCCCTGCCTTGCTCAGAGGGCCAGGACTCTGCCAATCCCAGCTCCTCCAGTGACAGTGGGGAACATGTGGGGCTGCTGTGTCAGTGCCCCTGGTTATCTGCTCTGTAGGATGATAAAGACATGGATAAAAATCATCCTGGCTCTGTTCACATTTCCCTGGTTTTCTTTTCTCTATTCTGTCCAAGGGCACTGTAACAAGTGACACACAAGCTGGGAGCACGTGTTCTGGTCCCTATAAGCAGGGAGCCAGCCACAACAGGTCCACCTCAAAGCCAAGAGACAACCACACCATGGGCTGACATCCCCCCTCACCAGCTGAGCTCACTCTGCTGTCACTCTGATATCATCAGGACAGCAAGAAACGAAGCCAGGACTGGATGCTGGGGATGCAATGCTCTTCCCTGTTTTCTCTCAATTTTGTTTTTCTAAAAGGAAAAGGTTTTCCAAAATCCACCCTTTCTAGAGCCACTTAGCAACACTGTCCTGTGCAGGGCCAGCCTGGCTGCCAGAGATGCTCCCTTGCAGCTCCCATCACAAGGCAGGGCAGGAGAGCAATGAAGACTTTACTGTCCCACTGTAAAATGAAACCACATACCCAGCCTTGCCCAGTTGGAAGGAGAAGAGGCCTGTACCCCACCTTGCTGTATCCACAGCCTCCACAGGCAATCCCAGGGTGTTGTGCCCACTGTTGTTGCTGGATGCTGCCCACAGAAGGCTGGGTGCTGCTCTGCCCCACCAGCCAGGAAGCTCCCCCAGGGAGGGCTGCTGCATTGGGAACAGAGAAGAGACACCGGCTCTGTCCTTTACTGGCTCTCCCAATCCTGCATCCATCCTGGCCAGCCTCAGGGATGCCGTGGCAGACTGGCTGCTTCATCAAGGGCAGTTTTCCTAGGGCAGAGCCGCACTTTAACATTCCCCAGTTGGCCTCTGGAGCAGTGACAAGGGAGCGTGCAGAGCCAGAGCTCACACACGTGCCAGGAACACCCTTCTCTAATTTCTAAAACCACCCCATGGAGGAAAACTTTTGTCCTTTTCCTGAGGGTTCCTCCTTCCCTCCCCCCATGAACAGCATTCACTTGTCTCTTGGAAATGAGCAGATAAAACTTAACAGCAGGACATTTTTTTTTTTTTAAAGCTTCTCATGGGGGAATTAGACACGCATTCCTCCCCTTGCCATGCTTTCTGGGCCTGATATTTCCCAGGAGGACGTTTTACACCCACAGTATGTTAGTAACAGTCTGTCTGGGGGATCTGCCAGAAGCCAGTCAAAGGGATGAGGAAACTTGATTGCATGTTTATGCAAATATAGATATATTCGTGGAAGTACCCTGCTTGAGTAGCTAATCGGGAAGCAGAGGGCTTAGCTCCAACTTCCATGGACTCAGAGTGACCCTGGGTGAAAGAATGCAAGTCTGTGGCCTGTTACAGCGCTCCTCACCCATGGTGTACATGGTTCACTCACTTCCCAGAGCTCACATCACCCCCAGGGCCCCAGCAGTGACGGGATCACATCTGCCCCAGACACGTGGAGTCGCTTGATTTTTATCCATGCTCACCCATAGCAACAGTTTAGTTTGGGGGTTTGGTAGGTTTTGGGGGGCTTTGCTTTTTGCCAGTGCTGTGTAGCTGTGGGTGGTGTGCTTAGTGTCTACCCTGTGTAGGATCTGCAGTGCTCTGCCTCGCTTGTGCCATACATCTGGGGTGGGCAGGAAGGCATCTGTGTGGGGTTGGAGGGCAGGTGGTCTCTCCTGCCAAACTGCCCTAAGGGACCTGGGAGATATCCTGCACCTCAGAGATGTTCCTTCTCCCAGACCTGCTTCCTGGGCAGAGAAAATGCTTTCATAATGCTTTCATTAGATGATGGCAAGGGACAAAAATGCATGTACCACAGTCCAGCCATCACTTCCCTGGCTTGATGGGAGCAGGGCTGAGCCCTGAGCAATTTGCCTCTGTCTATACCCTCCCCATCCATGTTTCCGCAGAGCCAGGTCTCACCCCAAAACCCATGGCTTTCCATCCATGCCTGGGGATGGAAAGAATCTCTGGAGGGGCTTCTCCAAGTAAGAAGGTGGTCAGGGTCTTCCAGTAGCTCAGGGACCTGCTGTCTTACCTGGGCAGCATGCTGGGTTTGATGCCAAGGGTTCATTGTATGCCTTTGATCAGCGATAAGGAACCGAGGTCCAGCCTAATTCCCATCTGCTCTTGGCCAGAGACGTTCCTCCCCGTCCAGTCCTGCAAAACAGAGAGTCCTTTTTTAAATGCCAAGGGGCTGTGAATCTAACTCACTTGGACCTCAGGGAAACACCTTGTTAAAGAGAAGACCCTCCGAGCTCCTGGTAGGATGCCCACTCACAATAGATCCAATAACTTGGAGTCCCAGAGCATGATTCTCTGTCATTACCACCCTTCTGAATTTGAGAAGCATTAAACAAACCCCTCCTTGCTTTAAAGCCAGCTCAGGGAGACATTAAAACACAAAGAAGTCCTGTCAGGGCCCTGCCCCATCCCTGCGCTCTCTCACCCTCTAATTTACACACTGTCTTTTGCCCTCTGAATTTTTGCTTCCACCACAAGCAAGCATCATCAGACCGACCTCTGAGCTCACTGCCTCTGTGCCTGTGAGAGAGACACAGAAAAAAACAGGTATTTAAAGCCAGACCGATGTGTTTTTCCCTTCCTCATGCCTCCGCACACTAGTGGGTAGCAGCAAGGCAGAAAGAGATGTAGCACGTAGGCTAGAGGAGTAGATTAGATTTGGGTTGTCTCTGGGTTGCATGGATCTGCTAGACATCTGCTTCCTTTGGCTGCTCGTGGTGTTTTCTGTGGTCAAGGTGGTGCTGTGGTCATGCCCGTAGGATGCTTTTGTGCCTGGTTGTCTGTCATGTGGTGAGAGGAGGGGGAGAAAAAGAATGAGTTTACGGGCAAGGTCTGTGGTCTGAAGGCAGCTGAGGCTGCCAAAAATGGGTGGAAGGAAGGGAAAACACAGAATTACCCTAAAGAGGATGAATTAACTGCTATTCTCATTTGCCTTCTGCAGTTCTGTTATTTCCAAACCTTCCTTGAAGCCTGTCAAATTCCTCCTCGCCATTTGTTGCCTTTTTCCCCATGTTCAAAACAAGTAAAAAAAAAAAAACAACCCAAAAAAAGGCAAGCTTTCCCCCCACCCCACCCCATTTGCATTCCCCAACCCCCAGCAGCAGGAGTTTCAGCAGTGCCAGTTCACTTCTGGGGGGAGGGGGAAAAAACCCAACAACAAACCACCAACCTGAGCCCTGCGTGAGGGCTCAGGGAAGGGAGCACCAAAACCCTGCCTTTGTGTAGGTCCTGCAGAAATGGGACCCTGTGTTTATGTTTCAAGGAGGACTTCTTCAGGGTCCTTCCCACCACTCCAGCATGGATGGGGTTTTGCCTACGAAACATGACTTCTTGGTTCAACTTACTCTACTTCCCCCGTAACCCACCAAGATCAGTGGAGGCTGATTGAAGCCCTCAAATTAAGAGCTGCCCAGTGGTTCCCATTGGTATGAACTGGGTCTGGGAGTGAAACATCTCTCTCCCACCTCCCAAAAACATAAAACTGCCCATTAACATCCCGGAGCTACAAGGGAAAGGTTCTCAGGATAATGAGCATTAATAATTTTCCTGGCTCTGTAGATGCGATCGAGTGGAGGTGTATGTGAATGACTAAAAAGCAAAATGCCTTCAGGGCTGTTTTTTATTGTGACTCTAATTAAACCCTTGCCAATTTGCACAGGGCTTTTTTTTTTTTTCATATTCTCTTTAACACCGTATTAATATCAATTGGTTTCCACTTTCCAGCTGAAAAGGACAATGTCTATCACCTTCTCTTAGAGCTTGTCATTAAAAAAAAATTAATCTTTTTTTTTCTCCCCCTTTCTTTTTTTTTATTCTACATTGTTTATCATCCCCTTGACGAGGCTGGGAAATCACATTTCTCTCCTACTCGGGTTTGTCCTTTGAAACTTGGCAAGGATTGAGAGATATTTTTTTTTTGAGAATTTTTTTTTTTTCCCCTCCTCCTCCTTATGTTACACAACTGGAGCCTGAAATTAATAATATGGCTTTTAAAATTTTATTCCTCCGTTTGTTTTCTAGCAAACCTGAAGATTGTTACCAATATTGAGGCGACAGGGAGGGGTACAGAGCCAGTGGGGGTGAAGGTTTGCAGGGAAATCAAACAAGGGATCTATAAATTTCTTGCTGGTTTAATTTCCCTGCCAGGGGCTTGCAAATTCTTCAAGCTGGTGTTTCCGAGGGAAGAGCGGAGCCTGAAGGAGGGGCCTGAAGTTTGGGTTAGAAACCAGGACTTTGTGCTTTAGTCGTAAGGCAGCTGTGCTGTTCTGGTCCCGTTACTCAGAGCAGAGAAGGGTTAGGGGTCAGTTGTGAGCTCCTCATGCGAACCCACCAGCAAAGCGCCGTGCGTTCGGCAGGGCTGAGAACGGGCAGCTCAGCACACCGCTGCCCTCCTGCTCTTTGCATCATGAGGGCTGCTGGCCCCTCCAGTGCCCAAGGATGGGCCAGCTGCCCAGTGCCAGCAGCATGCCACATCTAGCGGGCGTGAAAGCCTGGGTGGCACAGGGTTGGGTTGTTTTTCTCCTCCAAAGCTCTGCTTCCTCCCAGCGCTACTCCCCACTGGTTGCCAGCTTCCCCCCAGCACCCCCAGTAACACAACTTTCCCCTTTGATCACTGCAAGACTACACCAGCTTATCAGCAGCTGCCCCTCTTCAAGTGGGCTCTCCCTCGGCCAAGGCTGGTCCAGGAGCAGAAGGTAGGAGCCACATGGCTGAGCAAGTCCCCGCTCCCAACGCTCAACAAGCCCTTTAGTTCCTAGTTCTGCATCTCCCTTTTTCCATGCATCTCTCTCCTCCTCCCGCCTGGGAAAAGCAGCTCGGGGTTTGTCTGTGCCCTACATGCAGCTGGAGATCTGGTGAGGCTGGATTGAGCCTCGGGGTTTAGTTGTGTACATGAAAGATGAGGATGGTAAGTGGTAGAAGCGATTGTTCGCGGCTTGCTGCTGGGGTGAACAGAGAGGATCATGGAAACCCTGTCGCCTCCTGAGACCAGAGTCTGTTTGTAGAGCAGAGAAAAAACTTTGTAAATAGATAAGCCTGTGTTGTTCATAGCAGAGATGCCTTCTTGTGTATCTCCTTGTGACTGCCTAAGGTGAGCTGCTCCTGGTGGGAGCCTTGGGAGGCTTCACGCTGAGGCTGGAGCTTCTCCTCCTTGGGGTTCCCACCAGCCCACGCGCTGCTGCAGTTGCCTGTTGGTGCTCAGCTCCTGTTTCCCATCCGAGATGCCTGCAGCTCCCTCCAGCCATAGAAATTAGCATCCCTTCCAGTGCAGAACAGAGCAACTGCTGAGACTGGGCCCAGGGTACAACCCCAGTGTTTGGATCCAGACTGGGGGCAGCAAGTGCTGACCTTAAGGCTCTCTGGAACCGTTGTGCTTTGGGGCCTGTCTCTGGGCTCACTGGGAGACAAACCCAATTCAGTACAGTAACAAGAGGTGGGCCTATGCCATGGGCATCAGTGCCTGGTGATGCTGCCAGTCTGTGCAGAACAAGGGGTGCTTCTGAGTCTTGGCAGTGGTCTGCAGATTTAGCTTCTCCCCATGCGTGCGCAGTGCGGTGAACATGTGCCCCCACTTGACCATGCAGCAGCTTCCCCTACCCTTCCCTTAGAATTACTTTTCCACCTCCCCCTTCACACTTAAAGACTAATTTCCAGGAGACTTTGTCTCTTGTTCCTGCTTCAACACATCCTCAAGCAGATATGGCTCCACCAACCCACCCTAGATACCTGCCTAGAGATTCCAGTGTCCTTTTGCCACCTTTCTAAGCAAACAAGAGGGGGGTCTGTATTAAATCTGATGTTCTCTCTAACTGATGCCACCCTAAGCTGTTCAGCGCTCACCAAACATAGCACCACTTGGACCCAAGTCGAAGCCACCAGACCCTCCCAAGAACATTCGAGGTAAGGCCATACCCATCCCCAAAGATGGGCAGGACAGGTTTCTCCCCCATTGCCCATAGTCCAGGAAAACCTACCCACCCTCAGCATGTCCTACCATTGTACAATCTGCTGTCCTACTCAGAGGGTCCAGCTCAGCTCAGTTCTGCTCATCCAACACCATGGAGATCTTTTTGGGACATATTTAGGGCTAGAATGGCTGCAGCAGTATCCCTGGGGACTGAGGAGCCCATAAGCACCTCAGCTCCTTTCAGTTGCTTGTCATGGGGTGAGCAGCATGCACCTTTCTTAACTGGGCTGATACCTGTGCTGGCCCAACAGTGCCAAGCCTCAGTAGTGGACCATCCTACCCCAAACACCCTCCTCACAGCTGTGGTGTCCTCCTCACGAGGGATAGGCACAACCATGGGGGATTCTCCACAGGGTTATGCCCCACCTCAGGCCACCTGCAGCACCCATTGCAGAGATGTGGGGCTTTGGAGCACCCTGGAAATCCACCAAGCTCCTTCCCATCTGAGCTGCCCCACTTCTCTCATGGCTGGGACAACAGACCCCATAATCCCCATGCTGTGCCAGGCCACTGCTGAGTGCCCATGAGGAGAGGTCACCATGTCCCCTGCTCAGCCACTGTGCCAGGGGATAGAGGAGGGTGTGGTGGCAGAGCAGGCCCTGGCCACAGTGGTGCTGGAGAGGCTGTGTTGGTGCAGGAGGATCTGGACATCATGCCAACCCACCATGAGACCAGGAGAAGCCATGGAGACCTGCAGAGGTCCCAGCACCACAGCAACCTCACTGATAGCATCAGAGGCAGGAGAGTGGTCCCTGATCGCTGGAAGAGGGGAGCATGGCTATGTCCCCTGGGGACGTGACTGGCACCACTGGGATGGAGCCAGCAATGCCCACCCAGCACTTCCCTGAGCTTGGCAGCACTGTGCAAGGGCTGGTGCATCACAAACACTGGTGGGTCCCATTTCTAAGCACCCTGTGGGGGCTCAGCACTGCTCAACCTTGCCCCTTGCTGGGGCTATCAAAGCACAAAGACCCCAAGCTCCAAACATCATCAGTTCAATATGGAGGGAGTCACAGCCTTCACCTCCAGCACCCCAGTCATTTTGTGTGGGACACGGGTCTGGCTGTCACCACAGCCCCAAGGAAGCACCATCCTACCCAGGGCAGCTCCTTACCCTGAGGGACTATCCTAGCCCCACCATGCAGGGCTGGCTCTGGGAGCGCTCTCCCCACCACAGCACTCAGATACCATTTCTCCTCTTGCGTAGCAGCTCCGAAGAGCAAAGCAGGGCGCACAGCACACTCTGCAGGCAAGAGGCACAGGAAGAAGCCAGGTATGTGCTGGCAGGGACAAGCTAGGCCGGACCCTGTAGCAAGCCCCACTAGATACCACCTCCATAGCGGTTGTGCCCTTAGCTGTGCTCCTAGCAGCTATTTTGGGTGCCGGTTGGCGTGGCCTCCTTCAAACTGAAGCCATGGCCAGTAGATTTGCTTTATGCTCTTTAGACTTCAGGCTGCTCATTATGCTGAGCAACCCGATTCATGCCACGCGATGGGGGGTGGGATGTGTGAGTAGCAGCTCGGCCTTGGGCCCCACCCCGGCTCTGCAGGTGGCCGTAGCACCGTGTGTTGGGATTTCCACACGTGGAACTTCGAGGAGGGGGGAAGAAGAGGAGAAATTTAGCAGAAATGAAGCAGCTTTCTGGTGCTGCCAGCGTGGCGGGCTCGGCTCGGCCTTGTTCTCGCAGCGGGGCTGAGCGTGGTCGGGTAGGAAGTGGAGCTCAGCAGCAAGAGGAAAAAGTGACTCTCTGGTCTCTCCTAAGCATCCTCAAAGAGCTCAAAACTCATCCGGCTCAAACCAGACTCTGGCCCAGTGGCTCCCATTGAAACGTACAAAGGTAAGAGGAGGAAGTGCTCCAGGGCTCCTCATTTTTGGCCCAGGTGACATGGTCCAGCAGCCTCTGACATGGGGAAGGTGGGGAGGGTTCACCTATCCGAGTTGTGGTTGGCTCTGTCTAGGAGTGCATCCCTAGGGTGGAGCGATGCTTAGGAATTGCAGCAGCCAGTATTTGACCAGTAGCCAAAGAATTTCAGCTCAAAGAGGCAGAAGTTGTTTCACAGAGGGTCAAGATTACAGTGGAGTCTCAGCTCCTCCTCAGGCAGCTGTGAACCTCGGGGAAACCTCTGCCCTGCTCCATCTTCCCTGATCATCGTTTCATTGAGATGTCTCCTTCTCCAGTCACATGTGCATGCCAACCTGCATCCTTCCCTTCCATCGTTCCACCATCCTTGAATGGCATCCTTTTAATGCTAGAGCTTGGACCAGAACCCCAGCTCCAAGCATCCCTCCAAGGGCTGGAGAAGCTCAGACCTGGCCAACCCTGTCTCTGCTCACATTATCCCCTGCCTGTGCTGGCACCAACACCTCCTGGCCCAGACAGCTAGGTCACAAGGCAGCTGGGGAACCTCCCATCCTCCTGATTTATGCTTCTAAACTCCCAGAAAGATCCAGCACCCTGAACTGACCACCACAAGGTAGTCATCATCCTGACACAGCAATAAAACACAAGCAGAGTCATCCGGACACAAATTACGCCTAGAGAGGTCAGCCCTGGGGACAGCATCAGTGCCTGGCAAGTGATGGGGGCATCTCCCACCCTGCCAGCAGCCTTCACAGGCATCTGTGTGCCTTCACACCTCATGTGTTTGCTCACCATGTTCTGAAGGACCCACACAAGCCACGCTTCCCTGCACCATTTTAAGGATTTAACCCAAGTTACCACACTGATTTGGGAGGTACACAGCAAGGAACATGCCAAGAAGGGACACAGAGGGGACAAAGGGACTGAGGGGACAGAGGCAGTGAGGATTTACCTCAACACGCAGCAACTTCAGCTCTGCTTCAGCCTTGTTCAGAGCCTTCCCACCACACTCAGCCCCACCAGAGCCAAACCCAGGCACTAAACTGGGCCCTTCTTATTAACAAGGCGGCTCCTTAATTAACACCTGTCCCACTCCACAGCTCACTGCCTGCTCCCATGATTATGCATTTCCCTAAACAAATTGTGGCCTGGGCCAGCTGGGAGCTGGCTCCTGCCTGTCCTCACCCCCAAGGGGACAGAGCGTTCTGCTCTCCAAGCAATAGCTTCCAGCCTGATCCCCTGTGGCAGCCACAGTGCACACTCATCCCTGCCCAGCCCAGCACTGGCAGTGCCCACAGTATTCCACCCCAGCAGGACCCTCCTCCAAAGCTTCGTGGCTCCTCTCCTCTGCCCAGCGCGAGGGAGGATGCTCCCGGCCCAGCTCCCCAGCCCTCTCCTCCTCCTCCTCCTCTCCGCAGACTGCGAGTGCTACGGCCACTCCAACCGCTGCAGCTACATCGACTTCCTGAACGTGGTGACCTGCGTGAGCTGCAAGCACAACACGAGGGGCCAGCACTGCCAGCACTGCCGCCTGGGCTTCTACCGCAACAGCTCGGCGGAGCTGGACGACGAGAATGTATGCATAGGTGAGCGTGCCTGAGGCACCAGGACCTGCGATGCCTCATGTGGCCCCTCGTTTGATGGGGTGGGCTTCACTTCTGCTCCTCTCTGGAGGGCAATGTGTCATCCTGCATGGTCCCCAAGGACAGCAGCCGTTCCGGTCTCTGCAGCCAGCCAGGGCATCTCTTCCCTGCAAACAAAGCCTAAACAGTATCTTTCCAATGCAACTCAGATGCATTGCTCTTTCAGGAGCTGCTCAGCTCCAAAGGGGGTGGGTGGCCTTTGCACCCATTTGGCTGTTTGTCCCAGCCCCTGGGTCTCCAACAGCCCTCCCATAGCTCACAGCCGGCCTTGCCTGAAGCCCCCAACACCTCCTGTGGGGCACTGGAGGACACAAAGCCCCCCAGACAGGGTGGGCACTAACAGCCCTGTCTTTGGCCAGAATGTAACTGCAACCAGATCGGCTCCATGCACGACCGCTGCAACGAGACCGGCTACTGTGAATGCAAAGAAGGTGCCACGGGACCCAAGTGCGATGACTGCCTGCCCAACTACTACTGGAGACAGGGCTGCTTCCGTGAGTACCTGAGCCAGAGGAACGGAGGGATGTGTGAGACGGGCCAGAATAAGAGGGGAGGCTTCAGCTCCAGCTGCTTGGGTGCCTGAGATTGTAGGTGCCAAGGGTGTAGGGTGAGCAGACTCCAACCATTCCACCCAAAATGACTTGATAGTTTTGCCACCCCTGCAGTGTTTCTCTGGCCTTGGGGCTGCTCCGGCTCTACAAGGGTTAGATAATTTAACCCCCTAAGAGCTAGGGAGGAAAGCCAAAAGCTTCTAGTTTCTGCTGCACCCAAGGGTTTTAACGGACCCCAGATTAACACCCACATCCTTCCCTCCCATCTCACAGCCAACGTCTGCGACGATGAGCTCCTGCTCTGCCAGAACGGCGGCACCTGCTACCAGAACCAGCGCTGCATCTGCCCCGTGGGCTTCAAGGGGGTCCTGTGCCAGCAATCCAGGTGTGAAGCCGACAAAAAGGACTGTGACGGTGCCCGCAGTGTGTGTGGCAGCCTCGGCACTGTCCTCCTCGGGGTGCTTGCCCTCCAGCTGCGCGGCTGGGTGGACCTCTGAAGCCGCAGAGGACAGAGCCCAGCCCAGGCATGTCACCCGAGGGACCTGAGGAGACCAAGGTAATGGGTGGCTCTCCCCACCATCTCCTCTGCCTTCACACTAGGGACTTGCACAACGTCTTTTGGGCCACTTCCCAAGCAAAGAGGTACGCAGAAAATCGGCGGCTGCCTCCTGCCCACCAATCCATCCCAGCAGCAGCCGGGGTGGGCGCAGCGCAGAGCCGGCTGCTGAGCAGCAGCACAGGGACTGCACCAGCCGGGGCCGTGGTCCCGCAGCCCAGCAGGGACACGGGGCTCGTTCTTCCCTCCACGCAGCGATTCTTCTTCCCTGCTCTGCACAGGGTGAGCTGGGGCCAGGTCTGTTGGGACCCTGGTGAAACAGTGCCGCAATCCAATGGGGTATTTTTTTTATTCTTACTTTATTTACTTTGGTATAGGCTGGGATGTTCTTTTTATTTTTCCTCTTCTTAGTATCCAGTTTTGAAAGGGCCCATCCCAACAAACTCCAGAGCCCCATAACACAATGGGAAGGGGTGGGAGGGGAAGGGAGGGGGGGACTCTGGTCCATCCTTGCTGCATAGTCCCACGTCCCACCATTGGCCTGGCCTGGCCATGCACATACTGTTGCCTACAACTCTAGTTGCTGCATTGATTTTGTACGTTCATCGCTGGGTTTTTTTTTCTTGCACTTATGGAGAGCGCAGGGGCCATCAGGTGTAGGGTACATGAGGGGTGCAGTGTCTTATCCACACAGTCCGTTTAGTGTACGGTCCAAATACTTCTTTTTTGGGGGGTAGAGACTTATTTTTATTTGGATTAAATGTTATAAAAGAACAACTTAAAGGGATGTTTTGCCATGAGCGTTTGATTCTGGTGTATCCTCCTCCAGTAAAGCAACTACCAATTGCTGCTTGATCACCATTTTCCTTTTTGTGTGCACAGTTAATTACAGGTAAAGACTTATTTTTTGATTCATATTGTCCTCCTGTGTTTTCTGAGTCACTACCAAGGTGCACCACGCGGTGAGGGAGAGGGGAGGGGGAGAGAGGTTGCCTCATCACCCAGAGCTGTTAATTATTTCTCCTAATTACTTTGCTGAACTTAGGTTAGACTACTAACTGTAGACAATGAACAAAGCCAGAGTGATAGATTAAGCACTGGTCTTGTGTGGAAAGGCTGTTTCCAAATGAGACAGGGATGCTTCTCCAGGGGGACCTCACCTCTTCAGCCCCACTGCAGCATCCCACAGAGCCGGTGCCATTATGAACCTTTGCAGGAGAAGCAAGGCTCTTTGGAGCATCGTTAAGCAGCCCCAGCCCAGGACTTCAGTATAGAGCTCACGGGGACTAGATCGACTCATTTAAGGCTTTTAACGTGCCGCTGTCAGAGGAAGTGGCTGCAGTCAGGGACGTAAACGAAAGGCAGAGAAACCAGAGACAAGGAATGAGGTAACTCAATCAGAACAGGGATGTCATGAACACAAGAGCTTGAATTCTGTCCTGTCCAAAGATTTACCAACCCAGGAGCTGCCTAAGTGCAGGATGAGGAGGAGGGAAACATCCCCCACCCTCAGCCCGTTCAGTTCTGGGCTAATTCTCTTGACAAGGAAGCAGCCCTTGGTCAGCAGACCACCTCTACCCAGTCTGTTTCTGCCTGTGCCAGCCCAGGAGCCCCACACAACCCAGCCTTGAGCCTCCACTGGCATTTCCAGGTCTGGTGTTCTTACCTAACATTGCCCATACCATGTACACAGCCAGTGCCACCAAAATGTGGGCACCTCCATGGAGAGGGGGGCACTGAACACGTAGCTCGGAAAAGGAGAAGAAAACAGAGGAGTGAAGGCATCAGGGGGATATTGTTACATAGAAGAGCAGCACAAAGAATTCCATGCACACTTTGAGCAGCATTTACCATCACAGAGGAAGGTCACGGCTTAGTTAATCCACCGTAAAATAAATAGGGGTTAAACTCACCCTGCTGAGATGTGATCTTTGAGAGAGTGGGCTGGCACAAGCCCTGCCTCTCTTTCTCTAATGCAGCTGGTTCCTGTCTGCTGCTGCTGACACTTGCCCCTTCTTTGTACCTTCTGCCTGCAATATAGTTTCAATCCTCATATGTTACTGATCTTACAAGTAATAGCATAGAACGAGCTGTAACAAGATCAGGATCTCTAATGGCACTTCTGGAAGGTGAAGCAACATTCTCCTTTCCCCACACTGGTGTTTTTCTCTAGAATATTAGATTAGGCAAGAGAAAATTTACTACTTCATAAAGCTGTGTCCCAGACAAACTCTGCACCCAGCAGGTTCCCCGCGAAAACACACGCCTGTCACAAGGCAAGTGGGAATGTGTGAAGCAGCAGCACTGGATTCTCATGGAAAATACCCTGAGAGAGACACAACAGAGCCCAGAACAGCCCACACGAAGACTGATGAAGGCGATGGGACATTGGACTAGAGCTTGTTTGGTTTGGAGTGCTTTCTCTTGGTTGGTTTGATGGTTTTGCTTGTCTGCTTTTAAGATTAAAACATCACTGGCTTCCTAACTCAGCTCCAGAGACAGACCCAGAACACCAGTCATGTTCAGTCCTGGACCTTCTGTAACCAAAGCCCAATGAATAATTCTGTTACTTCAACCAGAGCTATAGGCTCCTGCTATAACCCTCAGGCACCTGAATGATGTTGAAGATGATGGGAGGGAACAAAACCAAACCAAACATTCCACCCTCTGCACCAGGTATCCCACTCTCAGGCTTGTACAGTGGTGCAGAAGCAAAACCCTCTGTGAAATATTAAGTGCAAAGGACAAACACAACGTGCTCCATCTTGCAGAAGAAATTAAATGCCCTTCAGGCTGTGAGCAAGAGCAGACCCAGGAGAGAGATCCAGCTTTCCCTGCTGCAGCTCTGCCTGCAGACAGGCTGGCACAGCCCCATCTCCAGGCTCAGACACAACACTATCCCTCCCATCAGTCAGGACAGCACTGTACCTGTCCAAGGCTGCTGGAGAACTTGCAACCAGAGGACAGAAACCACCACAAGACACAAAGCTTAAATTTGGTGGTTAAGAAAACAATTTAAAGCTTCTGAAAGGTTCAGCACTGAAGACCCATTAACTGCAGACATCTGTTAGCACACAGGTGCCTACACAGAGAGAACAGAGCATTATCGAAACGATACAGAAAGAAACCATTGCAGCAAGTACCCACAGATCCCAAAGTTCATCTTCTCTCCGACAGAAACATTTGTACATCACTTGATGCTTCCAAATGGGAGAAGCTGCCCAATGAGCTTGGTCCTTCACTTGTGGAAAGGTTAACCAAAAGGTACTTCTCTTTCTGAGAAAAGCCACTTGTGCTCTTTCAAGAGGTTTTCATGTGCATCCTGGCGCCAGCATTTGATTCATTTGAAAAAGTTTCTAAATTACATTTCTGCCTCCAAAAAAGTGACCTCTTCAAACAGTACAAGTAGAGCTTCTCATTTTTTTTTTCTTGTTTACGTCAAATTCCACCCAGATTTTAACCATTTAAAGCACTGACACATCTATAAGAAAGAAAAGCCCTAGAGCAACAAAACTCTGTGTGCTGTGACAGCCCGCTGAGCCCAGAGCCCCTGCTGAAATGTTAAGCCTAGAGCCTGGGAGAGGTGATGGAGAAGGAATTCCACTGGCATTTACCAGGTGAGGAACTCACTGTGTCTAAAGATGAGGAGGCAGACAACTCATTCAGAGTGGGTCATATGGAGCCTTGTAAGAGAACCAACACTTCAGAGTAATAAAGTTAACAGTCTCTCCAACCAGGGTGGTTCTGTGATTGGCTTTCATGGGAAGTCCCAGAGTTAAATGAAAATATAAAGGAAGAGCTGAGCATTCTTGCTGAGAAATAAGAGCAGAGCTGGGTTTTGAAGAGTTGCATCAGCTCTTCTGGCAGGGAGTTGGAGAATTTGGGTACTATGGTGTAGAAATCAGCTAAAAATCACACACTGACTTGAGATGCAGAGAAGAACTTCAGACTGTCCTAGAGGCTCCTTCATAATTTTGATTCTCCAGGTGTCATAACAAGCTTCACTGCAGGGTAAAATGTGTGAGAGAGCCTAAACTGACCCATTTTTACCATATAACTACTTTCACTCCTGGCCAGCAACAATACTGGGCTCCAAAAGCTCCATCCCCACCTCACTCTATGCTGTGTTTCAGGGATTAAGATAAAGAGAGGGGAAACTGATGGGATTCCTCTGTAGCAAAGGGAGTTCTTGCTTGGTACCAGGGTGAAATGAGTGATAAAATTGGGCAGCCCCAGCAGTGTAGCCCATCAGGCTGCAAACCAAAGCCTTCTCTGCACAACACCAAATAGAACACAGAAACAAAAATGAAGCTGGTTTGAACTATCACTGTTTGCCAGGGAGATGGTGGCAAATTAGCCAAGGCCTTTGCAGACAGGTACATATGGCTGAAAGGGCTCCTGTGTCAGCGATACTCGAGGCACAAGGCTGCTTAGCTTACATTTATTTGCACTGAAGAATAAGGCATTGGGCTCCTTTCCAAGCATCTTAAAAAGACAAGAAAGGAGACCTTATATATGAGTTGGGAATGGCCCTGTTGTGGCAAGAGACTTGATATCATTAACATTATAAATTCCATTTACAATACAGCAGTCATTTCATCCATCATTTATTCATGCAGACGGGAGAGAACGTCTTGCATTCTTAGGGCCACAGTGCTGCTTATCCTTGATATTGCTACAGTTGCTGAGCTGTGAATGAACAGCCCAGTTCCAGGTGTTGGCTGCTCCAGTCTCTCCAACAGGCAAAAGTCAGGCCCAGAAGCTCAGCACACCTCAGTAACTGGGGGGAGGGAAGGAAAAAGAGCATTGACTGGAATCATTGGGGTTCCACAGCATTTTGGATCTCAGCTGGGACTGGGAATGTTGTTTACCCTCAATTGATATGTTTGGTGGTGCTCTGGAAGCACATGCTGCCTGGCATGGTACAGGGCTGGGGGATACTTTCATGTTTGAGACTAGCACAAGGAAGAGGCAGAGCCCTCCAGTAGCCTGCACACCTCATGCTCCCAGCTCCCAGGTCTCCATCCTCTGCTCCACACTCAGCTTCTCTAGGAGACAGCACTGTGAAACTCATCACCCCAACAGCAACACCAGCACCTGAAGGGCGAGTGCAGATGAGGGACTGGGGGAGAGGCTGATGTCTTCACACCACTCTCACAGCTGCCATCCCAACCCAGAGGCACAACCAGCTCTCCCCACTTCCTCAAGCCCATCCCCTCCCATCACACGGAGGGGTGGATGCCTGCCCTCCATCCCTGCCACACTTCCCAGAGTGGGCACTGCTCCTGCAAACAGCTGGGTTTTGCTCTGCAGGGTCCACAGACACCCAAAGGCACAAAGGATAAAGTCCCCGTGCTGTAATCCAGCACTCCACAGCACAGAGTGGGTACAAACACAGCCAAGAAAAACTGAATAGGGAAGCAAGTACCTGTTTGGGCATCATCCTTACACAGACAGCTCTGGCTTGTTCTCACATCACCATAATTTGGAGTAATGACATGGAAAACAATTATAGTAAATCTTAAAGGAAACAGAAATAGTCAGAATTATACTCCACCTTTACTGGAAAGCCTAGTTCATCAAATCCCAGACTGGTTTGGGTAGGATGGACCCTCAGATCCACCCCCTGCCCACCCAGGGTGCCCAAAGCCCCATCCAACCTGGCCTTGAACCCTGCCAGGGATCATGGGGCAGCCCCAGCTTCTCTGGGCACCCTGTGCCAGGACCTCTACCCCTCCCCAGGAAGATTTCATGCTACTCTCCAACCTGAATCTCCCCTCTTTCAGTTATAACCCATTACACCTTTGCTCTGTCATTGTCCCCTTTCATGTACAAAGAATCTAACAATCAAAACCAGAAACTCTGAACAACATAGGCCAGCATTCAGAAGACACTTCCCTTCTTAGGGACATCAAAGACTGATGCTACCAGAGAGGGAACTGGTTCTGCACTGAGAATGAAGCTGCTGAGCTTGGAGGAAGTACAGGAGCCTCCATATAAACCTGACTGCTGCTTCTTCCCAAGTCTTTTGGCACAAACCCTAATAAACTGTTTTACATAAAGTTGTGTTGAGTATGTTCTTCACTGACTTTTCCTTTTACACTCAGCAGAAGAAAACAATCCCTCAACCACCTCCTGTCACCCTTTCCAAGATGAAAGGGTGACACATCAAGGCTACACTCACAGTTTACACCGACTGTCCCTCACTACTCACTGTTTCATAACACACCATGGAAGGAGCAGAGAACTCATGACAATTGTACCTAAGCCACTTGTTCCCAATGCAGATTTTATCTGAGTCAGGCAGAAGTGGCCCTTGGATTGGTGTTTGCTTGTTTTCTGTGTTACAGGTAAACTACACATCTACTTTGATCAGTATGTGAAGAGGGAAAAGTGTTCCAAGTGCAAGAGCCCAAAGGTTGGGGTTTTTTATTCAAGAATACACCACGAATGATACAGACTGAAAGGGTTGTGCTAAGCTACCCCTGACAGACTGACAGCTCAACTCAGATAAATTTAGTAGTAAATAAGAAAAGTCTGAGCCACCAACCACCCCTCAAAGCTGATTTATGGACAAGTACAGGCGTGATAAAATACACAACCTACAAGACAAAAATGAAATGTTAAACCAACATTTCTTCCAGCATAAATATAGCTGTTTTGAAATGCAGATGAAGGAGAAAAAAATTGGAAGTTTCAGAGAAACACTCTTCTGGCAAAACTGTATTTAATGGCCAGAGAAGCATCTCCTCACTCTACTGTAGGCAGCTTTGCTTTATTTACATCAGGACAGTCTAAATGGCTCCTACAGCTGTTTGCAGAGCAGCAGCCTTTTTAATGTGCTAAGTAGAAACAGCAGGCAGGTCAGCACAGCCCTGCCAAGAGGAGCCAAGAGGTTTGAAAGGTGACAGTATTTTAAATGCTGCTATTAACATAAAGGGAGGTAACACACAGGGCAGGGACACACCGTGATGGGGGAGTGACCAAAGCATCCAGTTCATGGCAGTCACATTCATTCAAGCAGCATTCCTTCTCACCCAGGGTACCTATCAGGAAAGGCACAGTAAGTTTAGAGATGCAGGTACTGCTGACACAGGGTTCACTAGAGCAATCAAGACTGCAACAGAATAACTAAAGCCAAACAATGCACACACTGTGTTTCACCTTACAGGCAACTCAAAAGATTCTCCCCATTACCTGAAAACACTCTGCACTTCACAACAGCAAGCAGCACAGTCACAGACAGCAAGCAAAGCCTCTCACTACACAGTGCAGTTACTACCAGTTATTGGGTGCATTGAAGATGTAACTTTTACTGGCACTGACAGTTCAAACCTCTACCCAGTGTTCTGTAGGGTAAAGCACCCACACATCACTGAGCTGGATCACACCTACCTCCTTGGTGGTGGGTTAAAGGACAAAGCTAATGCTGATCATCACAGCTGATGGGTCAGGATGGAACATAACCAAAGGTTACAGCTGAGTTCTAGCCACAAAAGTCCAGCAGCACATTTGCTTAGGGAAAGCCACTGCCCTTGTAGTGGTTAAACATAACTCAGTCAGCAAGGGGCAGCAGGAGCACCTGCTTCATATCATGCTGGATATGAACACAGATGCATGGAGATAGCAACCCGGCTTGCTCACAACTCCACCTGTATTAGCATCACACACTGCTGGGTTCTCAGGCACAGGTACACTAGGCTGTGCACCTGAAACACTGCTCTTCACCTGGAGACAGAGGTGTACTCCAGAAAAAAGGATACTTCACAGGAACCCAGAGGCACGCTCAGCAGAAAGAATTCCACTTTTATTGTGAAGCATTATGACGAGAGGAAGGCTTTCTTAAAAACAGATTATTTTCCTGCCCACCCCACTTTACTGGTTTTATATATACATATATCAGCACATGGGAGAGAATCCTGTAAGAACACAGAGTGAACTGCATACCCTTTTTATCTCTCTAGATCTCCAAAAGCTCTGCATAAAGAAACTCGAGTGCCATTCATTACCAGTGTTAACTAGATCTGGGATGCCAGTGCTGTCGATTACTCCTCACATGGACTCACTAGGACCAAACAGACCTCCTAGGCTTTAACCTGCAGCTTGTGCTGCCACCACAACACCAAAGGATTTCCAACCCATGAAGCAGCAGAGAGAGCAAAACTGAAGGCACATCTGTATAAACGAAAGCTCTTCCATTCCTATAAAAACAGACAATATACAAAATAAGTAGAATTCTCTCCATTCAATCCATATACATCTGCCTTCAGTCCATCCTGAGGCACTAGTGGAGCATGAGGAAGAATCACTGCTACCACATGTTCAACATTCACTCTTGGCTATCAAATACATTAGATTTACTAGTGCAAAGGCAAAAAGAAGTCTGGATGGTTTATTATTTTTGTTGGCTGCTTGCTCTTCTGTTTGGGGGTTTGATTAGGGGGTTTGGGGGGTTTTTTTGCTTTGCTCTGGTTCCTCATAAAAAAATTTACATCACTAAGAAATCAGCATTTGCATAAAGAAACAAGCAGCTATATATTTGCCAAATTAAATCTTAAAATAATGTTTTATACTGTACAAATATACATGTGAAACATTTACAATCTTAACTTCCTAGATGATGGAATTCACTGTTCTTCCAAGCAATGCAGCTACTCAGATTTTCCAATTCAAAAAGCTCAAAGCCATCCACCATCAGGTATGAAGTCCCCTTCACTCAGGAACAGGATGGGAGAGAGATGGATTACTGATAGTAGTGGTATCAGTGTAAGGGAGTTCCAGGTACTAAATTTAAAATACAGTCCTTGCTAGACAGAAATCTGGGAATAGATTTTCAGTAATGAGCCAATACTGCAGTCAGTGAGAGGTCTTTCTTCGCTTGGCACTGTTTGAGTCCGTGTTCTCTGGCAGTTCCTCTGATGTTCTCCTCGTTAACACATGATAGTCTTTGTTCCACTTACTGCTATTACTCTGACCCCCTTCACTGCAGGCTTTTGAACTGCTTTTTGATACAGCAGCTCTCCAGTCACCCTCACGCTGCGCTGCATGATGCGGCACAGAAGGCACACTGCGCTGTCCCACCGTCTGCTGGGGCTTCTTAGAACTTTCCGCTCTGGAAGCGTGATCCCTGGCAGCTGAGGGCACGTCCCGGCCTTGCTGCGATGCTGACCCTGGATTTCTCTGGGCTGACCGATCGCTGTCTTTTGAGGCCTGCTCCCTCTCTTTAGCTTTGGATCTACTGGCCATACTTGCCAGCCTTGGGTCCCGTGGTTTCTCCTGATCAGCAGGAAGCGCTGCAGGCTCCACGGGTGCAGAGGCACTGCCTCTCCTGGAGTCTGTGGGCCGAGCGCCCTGCAGCTGCTGCGGCTGTCTGCTTCCTTGGGGTGCTGTGTGGCCAATGCCAGCCGTGACTTCCCTGATGGTCTCCCTTGGATTTGCAAGGTCAGCCCTCTTGCTACTGGAAGAGCAAGGCTGCAACACAGAAGACGTCTTTACCCCTGCTTTGTTTGGAAGGGGCTGCATCGTTGTCCTGAGCTTCAAAATCCTAACTGCATCTTTCCTGTAGGTTTTCTCTGATGTCTTGATAATGGCACCTCTTCTCTGAGCATCCTGAATCAACTCGTTCCAGTCTTTATTTTCCTTTAAAAAAAAAAAAAATAGGCAAATGAGACCCCCCCCAAAGAAAGAAAAGAGTTATCAGAAAGAAATCAGCACAAATGGACAGGTGTCAGAGGATGCAGAGGCCCTTTAATCATGGTACCTGACATAACTCTCATGGAAACTGCTGTTATGCTCCTTCTGGAAGTATCTTATGCTTCACTTGCAAAACAGCAACAGGCCCTCTGGCTGCTGTAACACAGGGAAGGTACTTTTGACCATCAGTGAGGTACCACTTAAATTGACAATCACTGTATTTATGAAGGCCAGAAGAGCTCTCCGTACAGAGGAGCACAGCTGTAATGCCCTCTACTGGTGTAGCTACACCCCCTTGGAAAAAGGATAAAAATCAAGTTCTCCGAGACAGAAAGTCTACTCAAGAGCACTCCCTATACGCTCTGTGTGTGGACCTTTTTACTCTCCAAAATACATAATCCTGTTTCAGAAACACCCATTCCAAAGACTACAAGCAGAGTATCCTCCAGCCACATGACTGCACAAGATAGTGTCAAAAACAATCATCTGAAGATCATCAGGGGAATGTTTTGGGGTGGTTTGTTTTTTTATAAACCATTTTCCTTGCTCAAGTATTCAGTGACAACTGCAATAGCTGGAGGAACAGTAAGAATCAAGCAGGAACGTGTCTCTGGCACCATCTTAGCAGCAGAGGAAAGTTATACCACAAACCCCCCACCTAAATTGTAAAGGGCAATGTTACAATTGAGTTACTGAAAATATTGTGAGAGTAGTTTCTAACTGTCCTTCTCAGAAGCAAGGAAAACTTTTTTAAAAAATAGCTTTTAACACCTTTACAGCCCAAACTTTTAAAGAGAAGCCTTCAGAGGCCTGGATGGTACTCATTTAACAATACACTAGAAAGGGGTCCCCTTCCACAGACTAGACCTGCCTGAGGATGGTTCTCCATTTCCCAACTCTGCCCTGACCTAAAAGGGTAGATCACCAAAGATCAATTGATTAACATTGTACCTACCATGAGCGTTTTCAGTCTTCCAAGGATGAAGAGGCTGTACCTGGCGCGGGTGATTGTAACGTTCAGACGTTGAAGGCTTGCCAGAAACCTAGATGACAAGACAAAACTAAGCTCCTAAACTGCTTCTTCCAAGAGGCTTAAGTGTTGTGAGAAAAACAGGTAATACTCCATGTCAGTGAGAAGGTTACAAAGGTGGAAGCAGTTCATGACCTGTTCCCAGATCTCACTGCAGCAGCCCAGTCTCACACAAAGGGCTTTGCATGAATTCTGGGGTTTTTTCACCACTGATTCCTTGCAGGGAATTCCAGCTCTTTCCAGCTCTTGCCATTGATGTTTCCTTTCTTAGAGCAAATCCCCTCTTAATGCCAACCACTGCTTCCTTAAATATTCCTCAAAGTACAGGAGACATCAACCTCATTTCACCTATCAAGACTTTAAGCTTCTTTTTGACTTGAACTGAAATAGGTTAATAATATTTGGCATGATTAATAAGAAATTTTTCTAGTGAAACACTGAAGACTGGAAATTAATATTTGATTTTAAAGGTGACCCAGCACTGGAAGTACATGAAGGAAGGTTTTTGCTTTGTCATGCTTCAAGAGTGAAAAGTATACTATTGCAGAAGAAAGCCTGTATTTGCACTACAAAAACTGTCTAGTCTGTTTTGGTGGGATCCCAATCCAAGGTACTGAATCCTAAACAAATGCCTAGTATATTCTTAAAGGTTGATTTTTGTTAGGGCTTATTTACCAAAGCTCAAAAAAAGGCTTGTGAAACTAGTATCAGTATTTCTTCTCAACAAATACACAGCTTATTCTACACTAACAAAGTCTGTAATACAAAAATCAAGTCCTTACACAATGTAGTTTGAACAGGTCTGACATGAATGCTTGGTACGGTGGTCATGGCACTGAGACCTGCTCTGCAGCAAATTCATAAACCCTGCAGTTACACTGCAAAGGCCCCTGAGCACCCCAGAAAATCAGAGGGGGCGGGGGGAAGAAAATAAAGAGGCAAGAAGCAGCCCCAGAATATAGATCCATCAGCACAGATACAGCTCTCTAGGTCTTGGGAGGTGGGGAGCAGATCTTGAAAGACCATTAATTCCTAGTATCTTTTTTTAAAAGACAGACTATGAGATTATTTTCTTAGGAAAGGAAAAAAGCCCCTTGTCATTTCTTGGAGAGTTCTCTCCTCCCTTTACAAGTTACTTTCAGAATAATGTTAATGCTGGATTAGCAACCTTGGAGACCAAAATACTTTGCTCAGCTACAACATCATATGTAAGGGTGATGCAACCTTCCCCATCACACCTTGCCAAGGGCACCTGAGCCTGAGACAGAGATGTCCAAGTCATCAGTACATACAGCTTCTACAGCACTCTGCACTGCCAGAGGTTCAATATATAAACCTTCAACGCAGTAAGCTGGAAAATTTTCTTCCAAAAAGAACAGAAAGGGGTTAAATCCTGTGTCAGCCAAGAGAACTGGCAGGTTCCAGCTGCCTTCAGTTTCCAAACTCAATCAACCAGATTAAGAAATCTCCAAAAAGCATTACTGTTGTTTACTATAGGATTTGGATTCTTTCTCTTCCCAAAGTAGCATGGATCAGCACAATAGAGCCCGTTATCTACAAACAAGAAAATTAGTATCAGAGAAACATAAGTAGCTCAGTGAAACCCTGGACAAAACAATGATTTCTGTTTATGCAAATAGACTTCCCACAGTTTAGATTTAAAAGCCACTATTTCCACTACCTTTTTTTAAACTAAAGTGGTCCCTAAATTACAGAAACAAGTCAACTGCTGTAGTGGTCTGGGGGTCAACAGCACACCCAGTACCTAGTTTCTTCTGTTTCAGACAGGAAAACACTTGTATTATTAAATCTGCAATTCTACAAGACTTCCTGCAAACCCCCTGCTAACTCAAGACAAGCACATTCAACTGCAAGTCACAGATCCAGCTCATCTACATCACACCCCTGCCACATATGTAACTAGTGAGCACTTTACCCAATGCTGTATTAATAGGATAGCAACAGTCACAGAAAATGGATTTGATTTCAAGAGAGCAGTATTCAGAAAGTTCCAGTATATAGCAAAAGCTACAAGAAAATTAAGTGCTGCAGTACTAGCACAGAGCCAAGCTCCCAAGACCAATCCTGACAAACCAAAGGAGTGACAGGCAAGTTCATCAGCATGCAACACAGAACACAACACCTCACATTTCCATGTCCCCTTGTTTCAGAGATCTCAAATCAGCAACATTAATTCATGCATTAAGATACTCTCTAATGTGCTGGCTGTGGTTACTTGTTCTCCAATAACTTTGTTGCTAGTTGTATTAAAAGTAACAGCTATTTCTAGAGTGTCACTGGAAATGGGACTTAAAAAAAAAAAAATCACCCAAGAGAAACATACCCAATAGACCCTTTGGTGCTGTTTGCCCGGACACACGTCACGATGATGCAGTCTTTCTCTCGTCCCTGGAACGCATCCACTGTGTCCACTTCCCCTGGGCTGTTGAAGAAAGAATTAGCAAGCCCCTGAATTATGTTAGTTGAATTCTTAAGCAACACCCTGATACAAACAGACTAAGCACTGTTCTGAATATGCAACTGTCAAAATTACCCAGGATACATTTCTGTTTCTGATGAAAAGATTCAGTGTAGGAACCTAAGGCTACATTTCCCTTTGAGGCCAACATCATGGCTGAAAAGCTGCTCAGGGTTGTGCAGCTTGGAATTTAAGTTTTTCTTTCAAATGAGCTTTATTCAGAACAGCAATACAATCAAAGCACATGTACAAGTACCTAGTTAAAGAATAGTTCAAAGCGGCCGTGACTAAGTATAGATTTTGGCAGTACAGAGAAAAGCTGAGAGTTTTTGCTGTTATTTTAGGAGCATAAACAACAGATTAAGATGCAAGAGCCAAGCCCCATGTGAAACCTCATTGTTTCTTTACCTGTTATTCTTAAATACTTTGTCCAGCTGCTCTTGAATTTTCTTTTTCTGTGCACTGTAAGGGGTAATTATTCCAATGCGACGGAGACCTAGATCCTTCTTTTTTTCTTTAATTGTTCTAATTAATTCTATAACCAGCTTCACTTCCTGGAGATTACTGAAAGAGCTGAACAAGACAGAATGGAAACATTATAGGAATATGTTTGACAGGTCCTTCAAATTCAACCTTTCAGCTTGATTTCTAAGGGGACTGCATGCCAAAAACCCCATCTTGACCTTCTTCAGCCTCCTTCAAGTAGAGGCTCAAAGAACTTTGCAAGCAGGCTCTGGCAAGGGAGATGAACAAGAAGCATGAGCAGTGAAACACCGCACTTTAGATTCCCTAAAACTACATGGCTTTGCTTTCCTTACAGGATTAGCAAAAGGGAGGACCGAGCATGCCACCTTCTGGCTTTACCTCAACATGCAGCTGTGAAAGGAATCTGAAAAAATATAATAAATCAGTAACTCCAACTGTTACTAGTGTTAGCAGAGACTGTAGGCATTTACTGGCACCTAGCAGATGGTCAAACCATGGCCAAAACCAGCTTTAGACAAATGCTTTTTTGGTTTGGGTTTTGGGGGGTTTCGTTTGGGCTTTTTTTAAATACCTGCTCTCAATAAACAAGATTTTTGTAAAATTAAATCAAGTTGAAAATGCAGTTCTCACTGCTTAATACATGCAGAGAACAATAGAGGATAGAAGATAACTCTTCTGCAAGCAATTAGTTCTCAGCAAATCTAAAATTTGGCAGAGAAGAATGCAGAACTTACTCATTGTCTCGCTCCTCATGACCATCCCCTACATCAAAAATAAGGTAAGGCTGGAATGGCCACTCTGAAGAACATCTGTTCTCTTCTGTTGCTCTGTAAATAACATTTTTATCACCAGGTAAGCATAAAGAAATTCTAAGCAGCACTACTTACTTTTTTTTTTAACACCATGGTTATAAATAGAAGCAACTTTCAACTTCTCCCCCTTCCAGAGTCTTTAATTTTCACTGGTACAGCATATATCAAGGCCTGAATACGAACTCTGAGCAGTAAGCAAACTCACTTTTAAAGGAAGTAGTTAACCCACATGTCACAGCCAGCACTACCAAGAGATGGAATGAAAGGTTTCTCCTCCCTTAAGCATTTTCCCCTCCCCATAATCTCAAGACTTTTTTAGACTCTTTAGACACAAGAGAATAGATATCCAGATACAAAAAGACTTCTTTGAAATACACCCCGCTGAGGAAGGAGAACAGAGAGCTCCTCACTTGTCAGTCTTGAGAGTCCTGCCATAAACATAATTGGATGGAAAGAGGCAGATGTCAGGGTGCATCCTGTACTGCACAGTCAGCTGCACCACTGGCAGGCTTCGTAGAACGTTCTTGTACACTTGCTCCTCCAGGTGCCTGTGCAGGCGTGCCATCAAGGACTGATCGTAGCCGTATTCCTGCGCTTTCTGCCAGAGGGAAACACAGGGCTGACTTCTAGAGAATTAGGTCTCAAGTTAGCTACAGGAATTTGCTGCTTGGACTTCAGACTACTTGGTGTTTTCTTTTAAACTCCTAAATCACTGACAAAATGACAAATACTTGCACTTCATCTTCTATTTGGTTATTCTTAATGTTTCAGGAAAGATCACCTGAGTAAAATGTAAATTTTTGTCAGTGTATTTTCAGCAAGACAACTCTCCTTTGAGAGTCACAAAGTAGTAAAATTTTACAAAACACCAACAATAACAAAGCAAGATCTTCCAGGTGGGATCTCATTAAATGAGCACACAGCCTCCAGACGGTTTACCCTTCTAGAGATGCCAGTCTGGTTTTCTCCTCCTTTATCAGGTGTTTAAAACAGTCTTCACTGTACAGGAGCACAATAAAGTGTTCCCTATGCATTCATCCTTCAAACGTGTCTGCAGGGTGAGGAAGTACCCATACAAACAGGTCGTCTTCACCCTCCATTCCTTAAGGAGTGTGACACTAACACTCACATGAGGAATTAAGTCTGCCACACCAGTGTCCACCACAAACCCAGTGCCATGTTGCACTCAAGTTTGTGTTGCCATAGCAATTCTTAATAGTGAACTAAATCAGTTTCAAGCCACACCAGGGAAGTCTTTAGAGGCTGCACTCACATCTGTACCAGCTTTATTCACACATTTGAAGGCAGTATTAATATGGCCTCCATTTAACAGAGGCTAACATGGGCAGGGTGAAAGTTACTGTGATACACATCATGATCCGTCATCAAGAGTCTTTTCTAAATAAATTCTATAGATTATATACTATACACAGTATGAAAAGTTACAATTTGAACACTTACCACTGATTTTACAGTAGGAGGGAGCTGTCTGGGATCTCCAACAAGGACAAGCTTATTACAGCGATGGGTCAGTGGAATCAAGGTTTCAACTTCACAGGACTGTCCTGCCTTTTGTACATACAAACAGGAGAAAAAGTTGTAAGCAAAGGAGGAAAGTATGTTACATTTCCTGTAACACAGCCACAATAACTCAGAAATGCTTCTTAAGGCTTTGAAACAAAGCCACCAGAAAAAATGTGAAACAAAAAGCCCAAGAGAAAAATACTTTCTTCCCCAATAAAAAACTCCGAAGAGATTTTTCTTTTACATTAAATACACAGAGCTTTCTCCAACCAGATACTAACATAACTCAACCATCTGGAAACCTCTGCAGCAATAATCACCCTTCAGCCATGAGCTTTAATTAAAAGCTGTCTACAAACCCAACAAGTGAGAAAGTTAAGCAGAAGTTACTCTTTCTTCTTATGGCTCCAATTGGCAGGACAGGCTGGTTATCAGTTAAAAGGTTAGGATGGGGCAAGTGAACCACCACACATCACACCAGCAGCCAAATAATGACATGTAGCTGAAGCACAGAACAAGGCAGACCTTTAGAGGAGGAACATGCTATAGTTCTAAAGAGCTTCACTGACCTCATCCACAATGACACAGCTGAAAGGATCCAGTCCCCGCCGCCAAAACACAGATTCCAGCAGACCTCCTCCACTTGTGCTCAGTGTGCAGCAGATGATATCAGATTCCAAGATGATATCCACCTGCACTTTCTGAGAGTGCCCCCGAACCTTCAAGTACAACAGGACACCATGTCTCTCCTCTTTTAGTTCTTTGACCCACCTTAGAGCAATTCTAACTCCCAAAGCGATCATGCATAATGCAGCATCCCAATGAAGCTATCCCCGTTATTACAAACACAAGTCCCAAGTTGGCTTAACTGGAGCATTACTCTCACTTGAAATTACACCATCTTTGAGGTGGCAAAATGGAAGAACTATTTCTTTCTCTCTACAGCTGTAAAACACACACAGCAAAAGCCAGCAAAATGTAGCTTGACATCAGATTTGTGACTCAGACTTCATGACCATTAAGAGTCTGCATATATTTGTTAAAGACAAACCTTCATTCATCTCATGGTTCATGCTGATAGTCACCCTTAATTACTGGGTTTGCTATCAGTGCCTATTTGCAATTTCAAACCTATCTCTTTCCACGCACACATGCAAGAAAAAAATCCTAGCTACTACTTTACTAAACATGTAAACATCTCAGTCCCAGTAGGATGGTAAGGGGCACATCATTTCTGGGGATAATCTTCATCCTAGAAAATTAGGATTCTGATACTTTCACTGCTAAATATACTTTAAAACTTAAGAGTAAGTCATTGTTTTGGTTTTGTGTTTGGGTTTTTTTCTTCAATATGTAGCCAGAGTACTCCTTGATTTCACACCAGGATGTCCACAGCTTACTCTGCTTATCATCTTTTATTTATTGACCCACTACTTTATAAACACTCCCAACCATATCAAAACCAAATTTCTGCCACAATTAAAGGACACCAAGTATATAAAGAGATTAGCTGAGGTTTATTAAAGAGCTGCCCTAAAGATAAATTCCTACCTCCTTTAGTTGGGAAGCAAGCTGCTGTCTCTCCTTTGAAAGTCTGCCAATTTCATCATCTAACATTTGACTCTGGGTGGGAGCAGATGGGAGGGAAAAGAAACCACAGAAATATCAGGAATAATTAATACGTCTTTCCCATATACCTTTTCCCCTCCCATGCCTTAATACACTTCCTAAACATTTAGGATTGTTCAGACATGTCAGGAAAAAGGTGATCAGTTTCTCTAAAAAATGGTTAACATATTTAGCCTTTCCATACACAAAGCCACACTTTTTGTGCAACTGGGAACCTGGTTTACCATTAGAAATTTTTTATTTGAGGAGAAATGCCCATTTTTTTACTAAAAAATGAAAGCTTCAAGTGCAACACAAAGGTCAAAATCTCAAGGTTGTGAGGTATCTTGTAACTGTTAGAGAGAGCTTTGAAGTACACAAGTTAAACCAATAAGTTTTATGGTTACACCAGCAACAGATCCAAATGAAGAATATTGAACACCCAAGCATGAAGTGCCATGATTGGTTTGCTGGAAATACCCGTATACAGAGAAAAAAATGTGTTTCCTCATGTAAAGTTCCTCACTCCCTTTCTTCATGGTGCTAGCTAACGTTTCCACTAGTTGAGAAACAGCTAAGACAGCTATTCTCAGAAGTGGTATTAAGAGGAAGAGTTCTTTACTCTGTGTATTCAGTTGAGAATACAAAGAAAAGACACAAACAGGATCAAATCCACTAGTGCTTTACTACCTCTTTCTTCTCACATCTGTGCATGGCACGCTGACGAGACAGCATGTCCAGCCGTTGATCCAGAGCTGCTTTTTTCTTCTGAATGTCCTGGTCACAGTCACCTGGCTTCCGTTCTGTGAAACAGGAGGAATAGAAAAATCTATGGTATGATGACACTTGCTCTCAGTCATACATCTTTGGTTAAGAACAAATGGACAAACTCATTTTTTGTTGCATTTTTCTTTTTTCCTACTGAAATCTTGTAAAACAAAGACAAGACTTGGTTCCACCTGCAGCTCTCAGGCGTGGTATAGCCACGTTGCTTACAAATGATGGCTTTAGCATGCATTTGTTACAGATCCTTTATAAAACAAAGTCATCTTGCCTATTTCTTGGGTTTTGCTTAGATTTTAGGCCATAGGTAAACTGACACTTTTCCATTAAGATTGGGAAAAATTATGTTTATGAAGCACTGTTGCAGCAAAGTCTTTTACCAGCTGTTCTTTCTTAAAGGATGCACAGTCCCTCCCAAGTGTAAATCATCATCAAGCTATTAGAGAAGACTGAAGAACAGTCCAATTTACATCACGTTACTTACTCATTCTATGTTCAACTTGCTTATCCAGGCTAAATCCCCGGACTTCACTGTTGATTGCTTTTTCAGCTCCAAGTCGCACTAATTTGATATCACCACAGTTTCCTGTTCACAAAATCAGAGTCAAAATACTTTTAGATTGCTCCAATAATCTCTGCACTGTGGTATGAGAGGAAAAAAATAAATAAGGCTTTTCCTTTTCTGCTTCTCTGGGCTCTGTGACAATTTATCATACTTATCTAAATGCAGCTACAAAATAATTCAGTAGTTAGAAAAAATGATGTTGCCTGTGTTTTAGTGGTGGCTGAGCCACATCTTTCTCAGGCTTCCTGATCTAAAACCTACAGAATGCCTAAGTTAGAAAATTACCCCAGTACCATTAGTAGCACAGCTGATAAGTCAATACTGAATTGACATTTAGTTACAAAGCACATATTCCCCTGCCCCAATCACAGACTAGATACCTTGCTTCAGAATACTTTGTATTAGTCACAAACTAGTGGAAAAAACCACTAAGAGGCTCTCTCACATGTCAATTTTCATTGGTCTGTTTAGCATAATTAGCAAAGTCCAATTTTAATCAAAATCAAGGTAATAGGTCTTGTATACAAATCTTTAAGGAGTACTTAAAAACTGGTGAACTGAAACTAACATTATGAGGAGAGGGCAAACATCTATATAAAGTGCAATTTATTTTAAAGAAAGCCTAATACACCTTTTAGAAAAGGATGTACCACCACGTCCTGCAAGAGAAAACAGCTGCTTAGAGTAGCTGTAAGTATTATATGGAAACAACTGTTCCATTTTCTCCTTCAGGTTTTGTCTATTTAACATATGAACAGAATTTTAAAATAAACCATACCTAAAGGCTCCTGTTTGTTTTGGCATTTTTCCTTAAATGCAACGATGATCTTTTTCATGAGTTCATCAACAGCAGCATTTGATGGTGCACAAACTAAAAAGCGGTTTGGCTTCTTCTTTGGATTTGTTTTTTGAGTTGCTTTCTCATTCCTAGTGTTCTGTAGATTAATTAACAATAAACCAAAACAGGCTCTTTAGATTGTTTTCATTTGTGATTTAAAAGTCAGGCTGTGTGCTTATTTTAATCAGCAGAGTTATGGGGACTATTGCACTTGAATATCTCTTAAGGTATGTCTTGCACTAGTTAACAAATCAAATGCATTAATACTATTTGCATGAAGACCCTTCAACATCACATCAGATACCAATATGAAAGCCATTAAATGGGATGGGCCAAATAACATTAATACATCAGAATAAGGGTGTTTTTATGTAACAAGTGTTTATACTACTGGTGGCACATTTTATAAATGTTAAAATTATGTAAAATACGTAATTTTAAATTTGGGCATTCAAAGATGCCCAAAAGGTATTATTTCCACCTTTACATCCTATATAGTACAGAGTTAGGTCAGCTTAATTACATACACACACATAATTACCAATACTATACTTCCATTTAGTTTAAGCTATCACTGACTTTCCCAGTAAAATTAAGCACCAGCGCATGACAATCAAACCACGTTCACTTACCTCTCTCAGAACACGAGACAAAAGTCCAACAATAGTTTTGGATTTCCCTGTTCCAGGTGGTCCATGGATGAGGCAGATCTTGGGAAGCTCTGGCTGTTGCTTTACCATGGCATAAGCCATCTCAATGGCTCTCTTTTGATCTTCATTGTATTCATTCATATCCCATGCCTGAAGGGACAGGGGAAAAACTATCGAATTACCTAATGCTGATCAAACCTCCCACATGCCTTTAGGTATTTTCAAGAATGTCACCCATCCACCTCCTACAATTCAAAGCCTTGAAGGTCACAGGAGGTTTCAATTTTAGGTTTGTTCTACATACACACTCAACCCTGACTTTAAAGCTGTAATAAGGTTTCATTTACTCTACACACCTTTGTTTTGATTTACTTTTTCCACGCTATGCCTTATTTCCTGAACAGGAAAAAGCCTGAAAGCTGCTCCAGGTGCACTACTAGTATCTATGTCAATACAACAAAAACACCTGAGCAAATTGACTCTTCTCTATCCACCCTGTCCATCAACTCTGAAAAGCACCAAGTGCCTGTGTATTTTTGAACACGAGCGGCATGAAAAAACAGTTCTGCAAACTCAGCAAGCCCAAACACCCACTTTGTCACCCCTGTGACTTCTAGGTGCAGGACTTACAGCACTTCCTGAAGCGATGGACAGATCTCTTGGATAGAAGTCACTGTAACTTGGGTTTATGATTTGTTTAGCCAGTGGGCTCTTGTTCAACAGTAGTAGACCTTTGAATGTCCGGCGTATGGTCACCATGGAGCCGACCACCACACACTTCACTTGCTTATTTATGAAGAATGACAAATTGCCTCGAGTTTTCACAGAAAGATGGCAGACTGTATGCTGTTCCTTTTGTCCTGTTGAGGGGGATAAAACCACCCACAAGTTGTTAATTCAAAGAATATCCAAATTCGTTATTGAAAGATCTTTGAAAGGCATTCAAAGACTTCACCTGAACCAGGTGCTGCCTTCTATTAGGGAGCAAATAACTAATTCCTGCAAAACCCCCACTCCCACCCCCCCAAAAAAACCCAAACAAACAAAAAAGCCACCAGTGCTTTATAAAACAACTTAGATCGTTGCTTTAATCAGGCAGTGTTAATCTTGATGCTTGGTAATTTACAACTTCAGCTCAAGAAGACGACAAAAATTTTAATGGGTAAGACCACTGAAGCTCATAGCACTTCGTAATACCTTACAGCAGCTCCTAAAGAAGTACACAGAGCACCTAACTCATCATTAATTCCTGTTCTTACACAAAGTATTAACATCTGTATTGAAGGAAGTCCCCAGAAGAATGCATGGAAAGCAGGTCTGCAGCTTGTTATGAAGCTTCTAGCACAGAACAGACACACAACAGTGGAAAAACAATCCCACTTCCTCTGGGTAACTGGCATACTATGACTATCAACAGCCAGCTATAAAGCAGCATTTCATGACACCAAGAGGAATCCCACTTTTCTTTCAGCCATGTTTACTTACTAGTTAAATGGCCAGAGGCGCGAGCAAACCGTGTCACAAGGCCAACATGATGCACTACTGGGTTCTCCATCTCACTCTCTTCCCTAAAGGTGTCTTTTCTCTTTTGGACCACCAAGAAGATTAAGTCATCCTCCTTTGGATGAAGCTGCCTTGCCAAATCACTTTCTTGAAAATGAGCTAGCCAAAATATATTTTAAAATTAGAACATTAAAAGGGAAGTCATTACAATTACTTTTTGACTCTAGAAGTACTTCAACATACTACATAGACTCAGTAATTCCCATCTGTTTTTTAAAGCTATTAAAAGCTATAGCAGAATACTATGAAGAGTTTTAACTGCATCCTGCCTTTAAGTGTGAACACAGCACTGTGGAAATAATAGGACTATTTCATTTACCAAAGGTGAAAAAATATCCTAAACAAGTAAGGTGGAAAGTATTCAAACAACAAATAACTTTTTGTACTCAACACAAGTTCCCCATAAAGTAAATATTTGTTATGTACATTCTGTAAAATAGCAAATTCAAAATTCTTTCATTATTTAAAAGAAGCAAAAACATCTACCTTTAGGTGCTAGCTCATTATAAGGTACTACATTAAAGTTAGAGGAAGGGTTTGTAACAAAAACCCAGAAAGCTCACCCGTAAAATCTGCTGTGTTCAGGTCAGCACTGAAGTTCTGTAAGCAGAAATAGTAACTCTTCTCTCTCACTCGCTGGTTTTCTACCCACTCTTGGGCCAGCTACATGTTGGAAAGTAAAAGCTAAATAAAAACACTTTGAAGGGTTGAGCATACAACAAGAGCTTGTCATGACTATTCAAAGGGCAAACATACTAAGAAGAAATAAAAGGAAGCTAACATTGTCAAGTACAAGACCCTGGAGACTCTCACCTGTTTCTTGTACTGTGTGTGTACACACTACATACAAACACACAAGGGGCAAACAAAAGCACTTTCTCCTACATCACCCCCACTTAATGTACTTCCTTAAATTCTGAAAAAACAAACATAGATTCCCTCAATCACATTTTCACCTTAAAATATTGCATTATCCTCACACTGACTTCATCTTCTACATCATTTCTACAGGAGAAGCGGTGCAATGCCTAAACTTGAACACAGACTTTGAATGAAGGAACACTGTTTTCTACTAAAGGTAAGCTGTTTGGAAAGATTCACTCCTCAGATTAGCCTACCCTCTCACATAAATTCTCAACATAATATCCCATTCTAATTCTCTTTCTACAGCCACTCTCACTAAAGGCTTCAGATTTCTGGCTTAAGCTTTGTATGACAAAGAAACCCCCTTTTTCCCTCCTTTTGCATGCGTTAGTGGATGTGCACCAAAAAGCACTTCACTTTACTGGGGTTAACAGTCCCAAATTTTAAATTTAACTGTCCAAGTATACCCCCCAACACTCCTGTGTTCAGGTCTGTATCTGAGTATTTTCAGAAGGTACACAGAAGACATAAACCAGTTTTTAATTCCTTGGTAAAACTTACTATAGTTGAAGAAAACAAACCAAGAGACAGACAGCTACTTACTGTTTCAAAGGCATTTAGCATCATCAAGGGGAAAAACGTATCAAAATAGTCACTGTAGCCCTGAAATCGGACAGGAACAGCGGCTACTACAGACTGCAGGAGATCACTTGGAGGTCCAAACTGGCTGCAGCTTGCAAACATTTCATAAGTCCACTTCAGGACTTCATTTGCAAAGGTTTTATGATCACGCTGCTGAGCGCCAAGGAAGGAAGAATGTTGTGCTTCCTGGGCAGCCCTTCTGAAAATGTTTGAAGTGTTGTCACTCTGTGTATTGCGTGACTGGAGAACATTACTGGAAACACTGGATTGAGGTACATTACTGAAGCTTGGAAACTTGGATGTTTCATTTCCTACTGGTAGAGCCCTTGCATTTGGTGGCCTGACCCCCTTCGGTTTCACTGCGTTCACTTTGCTTTTTGAAGCTGCTGGCAGCTTCTTAACATCTTCAAGATCCTTGCTGAAGGCTGCATTCCGTGAAGAACTTGCTGAGCTGAAAATTTTAGTAGTGGAAGGCTTTCTTGGTTTAGGAGGCAGGAGAGAAGGTTTAGCAAACAAGTGATCCTCTTCAGAGCTGGTGGCTGAATGCTTACTACAGTACTCCGCTGGTTTTTCCACTTTTTCCATACAGTCTTTGAACTTACATTTCACAATAGTTGAGAATTCATTCTGCTGAAGGTTTTCATCAGTATACATTTCCTCTGGTTTTTTACTACCTAGAGTAGTATCCGGAACACTCTCCACCTGAGAGCATAGTTCCATATCCACAGGATCCAACTGAGTTAAAAACAGATCATCATCATCTTCACTGTTTTCAGTGGGTTCACATCCATGTTCCTTAGAAGTTGTCTTCTCACAGTCAGGCTGTACAGCGCAACTTTTTCCTGAAGGTTCACCTTTATCATCTCCACCAAGCACAGCAGAAGAGAGACATGAATCCACAGGTACAGGAGGAAACATTGCACTGTTATCCTCTGATTTTCCGCTCCTATCTGAAGAATGAGGCATCTTAGACAGACAGGGCGGCTCCTCCCCAGAGTTGCTTTCAAATTTTCCCTCACTGACAGAAGGACAAAGTCTCTCCCCCATTTCTTCCCCTCTCTGGTTTTCAACAGATCCTTTAACAGATGCCAGCACAAAGTTTTTGAGCTTCTGTCTGATAGATTTTGCATCCACTTTGCTAACTCTTCTGTTTCTACTCTCAGAACTTCCTGCGAGATTTTTCACTTTGACACTTTTGGGCCTTGTCTGCCTTAAGAACTGAAGGTCTTGGCAGGCCAGCATTTTTCTATTATGTTTTATAGACAAATTCTGAGGAGCAATTAATTTAGTCTTCTGTCTCTGGGCTACTCCAACTCTCCCTGCAGCTTTACCATGGCTGCGCAATCGAGCCAAGCTGTCCAAAGAGCGCTGGGATAATTCATATGCTTTGCGAGGCGCCTTCTTCAGACCAAGTTTTTCTACAGTTGATGTGGGTGCAGGACACTGCCGAACCTTCCTTGGAGGAACCACAGCAGGCATTGACCCACCAGGTCGAGAATTTAATGTGTTTTGAAGTTGTTTATTTTGTGCTGGTTTAAGACCAGAAGGCTTTTTAGGACTTCTTTGAATAGTTCTTGTTACCTTAGGTTTTGCTGTGTTTTTCCGTGGGCTTGAGTTGCTTTTCTTAAGGGCCAACTTTGAAGCTAATGAGATGTTGGATGTAGATGCTCTGGGTTCACTTAATTTTGAGTCCAGGGTGAAATCTTTAGTAGCAGTACCTTTGTCTGCAAAATTGTCCAGTTGATCTTTTGCATTTTCATTACTAATTGGTTCTTGCAATGTTGAATTACTTACTTCTTTTATATTATCAGCTTCTTTCTGATGAGAAGTATTTTCTATCTGCTTTTCCATCAAACTTGCTGCTTCTTCCATGGCATCATCACTTACATAATCCGTATCATAACCCCATTCATTTGTGTGATCGTCCAGTAAGCCATCTGAATTACCACTAGCAACTGATGTTGAACAATGACCTTGTTTATACTCTTGAGTTGCCTCCATATCATACGCTTGGGTATCTTGCCATACTGAAAAGACATCATCTTCTGTTTCAAACTCAAAGTACTGAGAGTCACAGTCTTCAAGCGACACGGGCAAGCTTGGTGTCTTTGATTCTGGTTTGGTATCACCATCAGGAGTTGAAGGCTGCTTTTCAGGAGACACATTTTCATTCTGTTTTTCTGTTTCCTTCTTGTCAGCCACATCTTTTTCTTCATCAGAAGAGTCTGAAATTATAATGATTTGACTATCACGGCAATCTGCATCACAGGAAGACTTGGTACTCTGGCCATCACAGGAAGATCTAACCGCACCTTTCACTTTCCTTTTAATATCACACACATTATGATGAACTGAGCTTTCTTGGCTTGATTCAAAGGGAAAGTTGACACTTTTGGCATACGCAGCTAAGGACAATTTACTGAGTTCTCTATCAACTTCTGAGTCTGTTAAAGTACTATCTTCAGAAACCATCTTCACAAAACCCTCCTCTTTTTTCCCCACTGAATTCTTTTCTCTCTTGAAATATTTTGAGAATTCAAACAACCTGTCACTTGACTCACACTTCACTGACAGTGGCCTGATCTGAGAAGCGGGGCTGGATATATCCTTTTTGTTTTCAGAGCTAGATGGAACACGACCGTTTGCTGAACTTTCATCCGTCTTTGAAACTTGACCTTTAGAGTCACGTTTAACCAAGTCATTTAAATTAGGCTGCCCCCTGCCTGAAGTCTGCATGCCCATGTTTTTCTTAAACACAGACTTAAACAAACTTGACTTTTCTTCGGTGGATACTCTTCTCATTAAGGTGTCATCAAGCCCTGAAAGCAATGTACTGTTATCTTTGTTTTCCTGTGTACCAGGTTCATTTTTAGAGAAGCTGGAGCCATCTAATGGTGTTTCCTTTGATACTTGTTTAGTGGGCACCAGTTTGGATTGACAAGTACCAGTAACACTTTTCTCCTGTTTACTTTCACAACTTCTTGAAGCTGGAGTATCAACAGAGATTTCATTTCCACACACAGTAGTCACTCCCTGATGTTTATAACAATCTTTGCTCGCACACAGAGAACTAGTGCAAGAGTCAGGTTGCTCTACCTCTCCTTTCGAAGCACTTGTTAAACTGCAGTTTTCCAAGTTGCATGGCTTCTCTGACTGAGGTATTTTTGAGAGCCATTGTGCTTTCTGTATCTTGTTTTTCAAATCTGTGAGTCTATTCATATCCACTTTATGCTTTGAAGAGGAGCTGGGAGAAATGTTGCTTTCCTTCCCATCTGAGCTGTAAACATGTTCTGGAAAACCAATGAAAGTTTGAGCAGCCAGACACGTTGTTGTGTGTTCTGCTTCACATTTGTTTTCCAACTCACTGCTCCTTCTGAAATCTGAACACTGGGCATCTGGATTAAAGCACTGATTATCCATATCGTATTTCCCTGCCACAAGATCATTATTCCTATTTTCCTGAACTTGCCCACAAGATTTTGGTGCCAAAGAGTTCTGCAGGCAGACATATTCCTGGTCATCAAGTTCCTTTTTAATATTCAAAAAGAGCCCTTCTGTGGATGTTGAAGTTGATGAACTTTTAGATGCATCTCTACATTCCTCTTCCCAGGCACTCTTTCTTCTAGGGCAATCTTCATCTCCACGTTCCTTTGACGTAACAGGTGAGCAAAGGTCATCTCTGCCATGTAAACTCATCTTGCATCCATCATCACAGGGATTCTCCTCCTGCTTTATAGAAACAGTAGGTAAAGTTGTAGAGTTTGCACTGTTTGCTGTGGGCACAAGGGTATTCAACATTCTGTCCTTCATACTTCTTATAACTTGTTTTAGACATATTTGTAATTCCTGGGTTTCCTGAATGTTCAGCTGCCAACCTAAAGACATATTTCCTCGCAGAAGAAGATTGAGTTTGTCTAGGTATTGCTTGCAAAGAGCATGCTGCCCAATCTGATAGCCTTCTCTAAGAAGGCTGCGTATCAACTGCACACAGGAGTTCTGCACGGAGTTAGAACTTTGTGAAGATCCTGCTGATGAACCTCTCAGAGAGTGCCCAGGCTGTTTTTCAGTGCACCGTGTAAACACTATAGCTGGAAGCTTAGCACATCTCACCACTGCTTCTACCCATTCTCGGGAGCTAATCCACAGCAAATGCAGGCACTTCTTCTTTCTGTGTAGTTCAATAATGGACACCAAGATCAGGAGAAAAAATTCAGAGATTTTGTCACACTGCTGGATTTTCTCATTGAGAATATCTTTGATTTCTGAGCAGAGGTAGTGAATGACCTCTACTATATATGCTACACCCAAGTCCTTGAGATCCATAAGTGACTGAACAAAAGGGATGAACCACAGAAATGTGCTGTTGTGGACACGCATATCTCTGCCAATATCAGACTGAAGCAGGTTGGCCAGTGTTTGCATATCTTCATACATGTTGGGGCAGTAGTCTGGACAAATGGCAGCCTTCCATCCAGTGTCCTGAAAAATAAAATCACCTCCCTCATTATGCACATCTGCACAGTTCAATCTGCCAGGTTTTTTTTAGCTATAAAGTTCACTTAATCTCAAATATGCTGATTCAATGATAGTATTTGGATATAAGAGACACTAAGTCAAAATCAAACTTTAAAAAAAATGCAAAAAATAAGAAAATCGAGCTACCACACATAAAAGAAACTTGTTTCCTGAAATGTAACCATGAAATAAACATGATGTAGTAATTCTACACCTCATTACTCCATACATTAGTTTTGAATACTGAGAAACAAGGAGTAAAATACAAGAACTCAATCAGCAACTTTTATTTTAAATTGAATTCAGTTTTGTTCAATGTTTGTTTCAAGCTTGATACAAATTATTGGGCTTTAATATCATGTCTGCTAAATTCAAACACATTTTTCTTTATTTCTGCAGCCTGACAGTACCATATAAACAAGTACTGACTACACTGGTTCCTATTTACAGGATATAAGTGACATACCTTTAGTATTTTTTCCATATAACATTACTAGTAGAAGCAGTATCTTCCTCTTTGTGTTTTACAGATGGTTTAAACTGTCACTGTCATTCAGTGATCAGAGTTTGAAGAGCAGGAAAACAAAGGATTTTTTTAAATACCTTTTGAGGCTTTTCTGCGTTGTAATTATACACAATCTGACTGCAAGTAACCATGTCATCATCGTAGTCTAACTCTGGTTCAGTTTTTGTCCTGAAAAGAAATATAAATCATTATAGACTCCACACAACTAACTTACAATAAGAAAGCCAACTGCCCAAGCCACAGATTTCACTTTCCAGATACAGAGTCTGTCACTATTAGACCTTGTCAGTGACAAAACATACCTCTGAAAAGATACCATATTTAAAGTGGCAGAGCTTGTTCTATCCTATGCCTGTAAGAAGTAGGGGAAGCAACTGCCTCAGGAAAAGGGCTTTGTACTAAGTTATGGATTTGACTCCTAGAATAAATTCCCAGAATTCAATTTCCTTTGAATTTTCAATATCTAAGTGCAGTCCAATCACAGCTATGTACTCATTAACTTTGTATGCAAGTATTTGAACACAACATTCAAATAACTGTTTAACTGAATAAAATCTCCTTTAACATGCCTCTTTAGCTACCTGTAGATGTACAATGTTATCAATAGCCATCTGTAATGCTACAGAGTCTGTGTGTGTGTAAAAACATCCAAGACATAATTTGAATCAACTTTGAGTGACAACGCCTCAGGAAACAGCAGACAACTGCTATGGTTATCTAGGTAGTATTTTTCACCAACACTTTAAAAATCAGTTTCAGTTTTCAGAAACAGGAGACACTCCTAAAGTCCTGGGATCTGGATTCTTATAAAAATCCTTATAAAAATCCAGGACAGAACACCAAAAGATGGACACAACAATGCTGTTCCCCATGGAAGCCCTCTCTAAACTTTTGAGCCGTGTATTAACCAACCATATCTGCAATAAACCAGCACTTCACTGAAGTGACTTTCTGTTCAATACTGACAATACTGTTACTCAGAAGGGACATAAAAACTCAACTTTATCTTAGAATAGAACAAAACACCACCTTTCAAAAGAGTATCTGATAAATGCTGCTTTTAGAACACCTCCTTTCAGCAGCTCACTACATTAACCAAGCTATTAAAGGCTAGTTTTGTGATTCTCACTTTATTTACTCCCCTGAAAGGAACATATTCAGAAAAGGAATAAAATTTAAGACTGTACAGTAATCAGTATTTCTCCAGATAAGATTTAAGACTTAACAGGAGTTGAAAGTAAATTCAAGTGTCATCTGGTACTACAATAAAATCTAAAACTGTCATCCACTGAAAATTCTGGAATTCTCATCATTTTACCAAGAGTCTCAGTCACGTGTCAATTATCATTAAACTTTAGTGCTATAACCAACTTTCACTTAATAAACTCTAAACAGTTATTAGCCTTCCTGATTGAGGAGAAAAAGAGTATCTCAAAGGTTTAACAGACAAGCAGGTAAGTTTTTGAAAGAACCTCATAGTTTTAGGGGACCTACGTTATCTTTTCATTGCTTGAAGTTAGCAACATCTGATTTTATTTTTTTTAATTTGCCATCTCCCTCCCCCAACACAAATTAAGGCAGCACTGACAAGAAAAGAAAGACCAAGCTACTACACTCCCTGGTGTTAAAAGACATAAACTGTTCTAGGCTCTTAATAAAACTGACCTCTTAAAGCTATTGCGTATATTTTTTATTTCATTGTTGTAGCTCACACTGTTGATAATGGTTTGAAAGGCCTGGACAGGATCAATAAGCTGACCCCATACTTTAGATCCGAGCTGATCCAAAATAACCATGAAACAATGCAGCGCTGGCCAGAAGGGGTCAGTGGAATCATCTGAAACATAACAGTAATATTGGGGAGAGTTGAAATGTGAGTCCTGTACATTCTTAGACTAAGCTGAAGTTCAAAGTAGTTGATTTTCATTGATCTTTTCTTAACTACTAATATAAAGATAAGTATCCTAGAAAGTTGCAACTATACTTTATAACCCAGAAAAAAAGATGAAAAAAAAATTCAGCTTCTCTTATCTCTACAGTCAGACACTGCTCTTTATGCAGTCTTAAATCAGCAGGAACCTGCATACTATTACTAACATTTCCCAAGTCTATGGAACTGATTCTTCCACTGATTTTTGGACTGCTGTTCTAAAAAGTGGGCAGAACTTAAACAGCTATGACAACTTATATTTCAACTTTTAAGCTAGAAGCAATTGGTTTTCCTTCAAGTGTGTTCTTCATTCTTCATATAGGACAGTATCATATCCTCAATGCACATATTAAGCTTATAAACATCATTTAAGAGGCAGCCCTGGTCTTGAGCTCACATATCATTCCCGGACTACACCATGGCACATGGCCTACAAGAATGATCCAAAAGATACTAGTCTAAATCCTGAAATCCAAATCCCCAGCTGCCAAATGGGTTCCCATCAACAGATGGGCAGAAGAGTTAAATTTTAAGCAAGCTGCAGCAATTCAGAGGGTGTTTCTTTATGTTATGACTGAAATGCCAAACTTCACGCCATGAAATACACATTCCCATACCATCCATACCTAAAGTGAAAATACTGAAATTACAAATTGATCCTCCCAAAACCTCTAAGCTGGCCTTATGGAAAGCACTGACATCCCTTCTCCCCTGTAGGCTGTTTGAATGTCACTTTTCAGTATTTGTCAGTATTGTCCCAATATTGTGCGATATTGGCCATCTTCCAGAAGACAAATAAGCCTCAGTTAGTCACCTCAGCATTGCACTACTAAGAATTCACTCAATTAAACAGTAAGTTTGACAGAGATAAAAATTAGGTTGTGAACTCTCTTAGCTTCAGTTACCAGCTGCTTCTTTCTCCATGGTGTGAAGTATGGACTGCATGAAATCATTTTGTTTGTCTGGGCCCAGTAACAAGGAGTCCATAGCTTGCTCTTCCAGCACTGTTAGCAACATACAAATCCCTACAAAAAAGAGGGGAAAAAAAGAAACAACGTAGCCATGTAGGATCGTTTTCCAAGCACCATTACCAGCAGAACACCTGACCAGAGATCAGCAGCAACAGGAAACTAAACACTGCCTCACTACTACGGTTGCGTAACACTCAATATTCCCATCTGGCATTCCCCAAGATGAACTGCATCTATGAAGCAGACTATCGTCTCAAAAGAAGCTCTTACAAGATGAGACTACACCTACAAATCTATCCCTGGTCATAAATACTCACCTAGCCAATAGTTCTTGTAGTTGGTAGTATCATATAAGTGAGATGGCAGAAGGAGGAGCTTCCCCTTTTCAAACATTGAAGAGCTGTAAATATCTGGATTCTCAAAAAGCCCCAACTCAATAACTTTGAACAAGCAAGTCAGCACTTCCTGCAAGTCATAGTAATCATCCCTGTCAACCTTCCCTAAATTCCTTGCTGTCAGGATGGCCCATCGACGAATCTAAGGGTTGAAACAAAAACGTTTAATTAAAAAAAATCAAAAATCAACATGCTGTAAGATTAGAAATCATTGCTACTACAAACGGCACAAAAATATATTCTTACTAAAGTAAGGTCTTACAACTGCAAGTAAGAGCTTTTTTCCAAAATAACCTTAGGAACAGGCTTACTACACTACAAGATGTTGGTAAAAAATTCAGGGTAATATAGACAAATAAAATTCCTTGGATTTGTGTGACAAAGGGATAGCATTTGGTTTTGTACTTTGTATGTTTAAACATTACTGACCAACGTTTTCTATTTAGTTAGCTGCATACCACACAACAGATGTGTTAAGTTGCAGTCACAGCAATACTTCTTCAATTTTTAAGATTCCAAATGTTAACATTAAAGTTTCTAAGGATGAAGAAGGAACAGGGAAGATAACAGGGATTCACATACTACATTACTTGAATTTCATTTGGGAGTATAAAGCGTAGATTCAGTTTGGTGGGACATCTCTGATTCTTGCTGACTAAATGCAACGAATAAAGTGATTCTACAAGTTACTGCAAATGAAAAGTCTTCTCCCCTTCAGTAAGGGTAACTATATTCCTAATGAAGTCTCATTTTTCTACACACACTGTTAAAAATACATATCAGCAGATACTTAAAACTTTGAATGTTACTATTTTCACATTCCTGTCACTAAAAACAAGAATCTGTTCTGATGCTCTTTAAAACTAAGTTTTAGTGGAACAGAAAAAGTAACCCACCACTTCTTTTGGGTGTACCAAGAAGAGATAAATTCCTGGATATTTCTCAAAGACGTTAAAGGAGTTGTGACTTTGTTCCATTCTACAGAGCACTTCCACACACAGTTCACCTACAAGGATAAGCACAGCTGAAGGAAGGACTGATATGCTAACAAATCCACACCTATTTGGTATAATATACACACACACAGGTACTCTGGTTTAACTGTGTGTTATTTTCACCTCCCTCACTAGAAACAATACCCTGCCCTTCCCTCAGTGTAAGATACATACTGACTTTCTCATGCAGCAGCAAATAGGGGTATTTCAGGATTTCTAAAATGGGCACTCGCAGGTTGTTCTCAAAATCTGGGCCCACATAACCAGAGAGCTGTGTTTCTCCATTGTCATCCACCACAAACAATTCATCATCTTCTCCAGCTTCTTCTCCCATGGATTTCTCTATGTGGGCAATAAGACGGGCAGTTTCCAATTCCCACAAGACCTAATTCAATGGGGAAAAGCAATTAACCAAAGTGCATTCTGAAGAGAGCAATTAACAACATTTATTATCACATGTAAAATACTTGAGTAGACTTTCAAAATGGTGTCGTTTTGAAAAGGTTCTTTCCAAGCATGGTGTGAAACAATAACCTTTTACTATGGTATTCAGATTGTGCCAGTCACAAAACTCTCACTTCAGAGTTAAGACTACAAAGTCATTTCTAAGAGTGGCATTGAGACCAAAATCATTTTTATAATTCTGTTCAATACTCATAAGGTTTAAATATTTCAGGCCATAGGTTAGTCATAAAACTCACTGCACCAGCCAGTGCAAAGTGCACAACACAGAAGTGATGGTATTTAGGGAGATGGGAAATGCAGTTTTTAAGTTTTGCCTCCTCACATATTTTGCAGTGTCTCAGTGGAAGGGAGTGACCATAAACAGCAGGAGTTGACTGACCCGCAGGGGATTCGCTTCACTTAACCTTACTCATCTAAAGTAACTGCTCAATTACAAACCAAGGTTACTTCCAGTCAACAGACACAGAAAGGAACTTTCAGCAGCCCAATCACTCCACTTACTTCCAAACTAAACTCACATGGGATTGCCCTCCAGAGAAGTCTAGCTGACTAATTTTAGTCAACCTCTTAGATATCCTCATTAGGATCAGATACAAATACACATATACATGCGGGAAAAGAAGCTTTCAAAAATAAAAACTGGATACTAATGAGGGAGAATTATAAAAGAATCAAAAAAGCCTTGTATTATAAAATTAGAAGGTTTTAAACTCATTTGATTGTTTTTAACGGTACAGTCTCACAGGCTTGCAAGGTCAGATCTCTGAAATTCAAGTGTAGCAGCAAACTATGAATGACAAATGAAAACAAACAGAAAGGAACAAAGGCTGAGCAGAAGCAAGAGGAATGAAAATGCATTAATGGAAACTGAACTGTTAAGTCTGTTTCAGCAGGTGGTTCTTTTTCACATGTCAAACCATGACAACATGAATGAAGTTCAAGGCATAACGTCTAGTCAGCAACTTCCTACTACTGTTATCACTAATTTGAATATATGCAAAATGAGGGTCCTCTCTTGCTTTACCATCAGCTCCCTGCAGCTCAATTTAAAAAAAGCAAATAGTTGAAAAGCAACATACCATCTTCCCAAAACCCAGTATGAACACAACCCCTGCCCAAAACTCACACACACATTGTACCACAGACAGTTTTCAACCCTTCCTTCAGTTTCAAGTCCTCACACATAGTACTGGGCAGCAGCCAAATCTCTTTATTACCTCATGCAACCTTGGCAATTTTTCCCTTGCTTTGTGGTACTCAACCACACATTCCAGGCAGTAACAGAGATCATCATTGGCTCCTTCAAGATCTTCCAGGGACAACCGTTTAGAAGCATAGCTTTTCAGGAACTCAGTGGTGTCAGAACCACTAGGTGTACACCATCGGCATGTGCTCATTCTTTGGGTGGAAAGAAGAAGGGATTAACACAAGTCCAAAGGCTGAAAGCAGCAAAACGCTTCCTTTCAGCTACAACAGTACCTAGGTTTCAAGCACATGGTGTTTCAGGATTTATTAGTAGCACACATGTCTATGTTCTTGTTTGCTCATGAAATTAAACAAAATACAGATTAAAGCATTATATGAGTATCACAAAAATGCCTGCTGAATAACAAATGTTAGAAGAGAAAAAAGCATCACAAAGAAGTCAAATCACATAACCTGCAAACTACAAAACAGCACGTGAAAATTCACTTTGCATACAAAAGCTTCAATTAATGCACTTTCCGTTACTACAATGCTAAAGTTCATTATGCATTGCTTTACTGCTACCAGTGGAATTTAGGTCTAACAAGCACAAAATTGAATCAGCTCTTTTTCTTAGTCTTGGACTAAGATTTATAGGTCGACAAATCCCTGTTGTCAAAAGGAAAGGGTATTTATGCAGAACTTGCCTGTTGTTGTTATTATAGCTAGAGAGCATTAGAAAATTCTCACCACGGATTGCTTCCTTTAAAAACAAAGAGTTCTTCACTAAGCAGCAATACTGTCATCTTAGATCCTGCTAGTCTGAAAAACTCAATGGAACACTAGAAAAGGCACGAGCACTTGAACTCGAATAATTACAGTAATAGCTTCTGTTAGTGTAACAGGGAGTGCAAAAGGGGAACCTAGGTAAAGCAAAACCTTTCATTTCCTCATACATACAAGGGGGAGGAGGGAAACCAACCAAACAATGGGATTTACCTTTGAAAAGGAAACTACTTGCTGTGTAGGAGTGCGAGGTCACATGGTGGGGAAGGGAAAGGCGCTGCCCTGCAGCCGGGGGAGGGGGCGGACACCATGCCCCGAGCACGGCACAGCAGAGCAGTACCGTCAGCAGCCCATTTCCCGGTAACCGCGTCTTCGTGCTGTTTCAAAGATCTACAGCGAAACAGTAATCATCAGAAATCGGTTCAGTCCACAGGTTGCAGGCTCAGATTTGCTTGGTTGTCTAGGTCAACGCTTTGTATTAAACACCCGTTTAAATACGATTTGCACCTGAATCCCTTCAGTCATTCAAAGGCAGGCGGTACAAGACTTATCGCGCTCCTGTAACTGAAGGTTTGCGGTTTACCTAGATGCGTTAAGGAAGAAAACGGCTTGAGCAAGCGCCCGCAGAGAGATAAACCTGAGCTGCAAGCAGAGACCTTTACCGTCAACGCTCTGCTAATCGCTACGCTTCGCGGGCTGCCCACTGAGGAGCATCGCCGAGACAAAGAGCGAAGGCCGCTTCTTCTCCCCGGTTCGAGTCTCCGCTGCCAGCCCCAGCCCGTTGCTCCTCACCCGGAGCCGCCCAGGCACCCACCAACAGCTCCTCCCCGAGAGCGCCGGGCACCCCACACGCGGCTGTTCGTAACACCTCCGGGGTGAGTCAGGCCCGGTCTGCCCGGCCCTGCCGCCCCGGGAGGCCGCCCGAGGCGAGCAGCGCGCCGCCCGCTTCCCGCCAAGCAGGCCGGGTACGGAGGGGACTGCGCCTCCCCTGAGGCGGCGCGAGGAAGCGAGACAAGAGGAAAGCCGGGGAGCCGGCCTGCCCGCGGCGGCGGCGGGCAGCGCCAGCGCGGACACGGGAGGGAGCCCCGTCCCTACTCTCACCTCGCCCCGCTGCCGCCGCGGCTCTCCCCCACCGGCCAAGCTCCCCTCCCCGTTTCGACACTGCCTCCCACCGTCCTCAAGCCGCGACGCGCACCACGCTTCCGGCCCACAGGCGGAAGCGGCTCCAGGTCGCTCCCCCAGGGCGGGGCCACCCACCTGGTGCCGCCAAACCCCGCCCCCGGGCGAGCGGCCGGGCTTTAAAGGGCCAGTGACCGGGGAGGAGGAGTGAAGGTTGTGGCGGGGAAACTGAGGCACGCAGGGCTGCGGGGAACGGGGGAGCTGGGCAGTATCCCAACGTAGGTGGCGCAGCTGTTAGGACCATTAGCATTTCTAGGAAAGGACTTGCAGTAGACTTACTAGTGAAGCAGCAATTTATTACATGCTTGTGCAAGAGCGGGTGAGGTGGCACACCTGTGGTCAGTTTTCAGCATCTTATACCGTATTCCAGTCAAAATCCTGCCCTTGTTTACCTATGAATTAGGGACTTCCAAGGTTTACAGGCTCAACTCAGGCACCTTCTTCACAACAGTACGTAATGTAATAGATGTTGCATGTCTGGCAGGCTCCTGCTTCCCCTTGGTGAAGAAAAGTCATGAGCTTACAGAGCAAAATGCATTATCTTTCTAAGTCGCTATTGTTCATCCTACATGGCCCATAACTGTGGCCCCTTTGTTAACATATCTCAATTGACAATTGTCCTTTATCTTCCTTTCACAGTAAGATTTAGCTTTAGGCCTCAGTTTCCCATAAGAATCAGAGAATCATAGAATCATAGAATTGTAGGGGTTGGAAGGGACCTCGAGAGATCATCGGGTCCAACCCCCTGCCAAAGCAGCTCCCTAGGACATTTCACTGAGATAGGCATCCAGACGGGTCTTGAATATCTCCAGAGAAGGAGACTCCACCACCTCCCTGGGCAGCCTGTCCCAGGGCTCTGTCACCCTCACTGTGAAAAAGTTTCTCCGCATGTTGGTGTGGAACTTCCTATGATCCAACTTGCAGCCATTGCCCCTTGTCCTGTCTCCACAAACCACTGAAAAGGGGCTGGCTGATTCCCCCTGCATCCCTTGCTTAAGATAATTGTAAACATTAATTAGGTCCCCCCTTAGTCTTCTCTTCTCAAGGCTGAACAGTCCCAATCTTCTCAGCCTTTCCTCATAGGGGAGATGCTCCAGGCCCTTTATCATCTTCGTAGCCCTTCTCTGGACTCTCTCCAGGAGATCCCTGTCCTTTTTATACCAGGGAGCCCAGAACTGGACACAATACTCCAGGTGGGGCCTGACCAGGGCAGAGTAGAGCGGGAGGATCACCTCCCTTGACCTGCTGGCTACACTCCTCCAGATGCACCCCAGGATCCCATTGGCTCTCTTAGCCACCGAGGCACACTGCTGGCTCATGGCCAACCTGTCATCCACCAGGACCCCCAGGTCCTTCTCCACTGAGCTCTTCTCCAGCAGGTCATCCCCCAGCCTGTACTGATAGGAACGGTTGTTCCTTCCCAGGTGCAAGACTTTACACTTGCTTTTGTTAAACCTCATCTGGTTTCTTACTGCCCAGCTCTCCAGCCTGTCCAGGTCTCGCTGGATGGCAGCGCAGTGTTCCTGCGTGTCAGCCACTCCTCCCAGCTTTGTGTCATCGGTGTACTTGCTGAGGGTTGATGCTATTCCCTCATCAAGGTCGTCAATGAAGATGTTAAACAGGACTGGACCCAACACCGAGCCCTGGGGAACACCGCTAGTCACAGGCCTCCAGTCAGATTCCACTCCACGAATCACGACCCTCTGGGCTCGGTCCGACAGCCAATTCTCAACCCACCTCACTGTCCACTCATCAATCCCATGCTTTCTCAGCTTTGCTATCAGGATGTCATGGGAGACAGTATCAAAAGCCTTGCTGAAGTCAAGGTAGATGACATCTACTGCTCTCCCTCAAAGACCACGTAAGTGTTTGGTAAGTGATTCTTGATGAGGTAGCTTGAGACTTCCGTTCCTCAAGTCGGTATAGAAAAATGTTATACTTATTCTACAGTCTGAAAAAGCAACATTGCCCAGCATTCTTACACAGCTAAGGGCACAGCCTCAAGGATAGAATTACTTAAGTAGTAAAAATAATAAAATCTCACCCCAAATCCACATCAGGCCCCGGGAAGGGCGATCCCCAGCAGCTTGAATTAATAACCCCTGAGGGGATGCAATAGGAACCACTCTAGGTACAGCTCACAGCCTCCCACACGTGCAAATTTCTGCACCTCACAAGCTGCAGGGAAGTTTGGTTTCTGCTGAGGCCTGGCCCCTGCCCATGCTCATGGACATGAAAACCAAGGCTTGTGGCCCAGGCCTGTCAGCCACCCTCCAGGTGATAGGGACGATGCCAGCTCCAGGCTGGGGGGCTCTAAGGAAGGAACAGGGAATATTTGCCTTTCTTCTGTTCCCCCATACCGCTTGTTCAGACTTTAGGGGAGGCTGGGTAGAAAAGTCAAGTCAGTGTTTGATGTTCAGCTCTGCCACCCTAACGCTCCTCCACTTTGAAGTGCTTCTCTGCTGCAAACACAACTCTTGTAACCCAGCTGTCTCCCTCTTTGATAATGCCACACAGCTGAGAATTTTTTTCTAGAACACCATTCAGGCCATTAACACACCAGGAAAACACTTGAAGCGACATATCTGCTTGAATCACCAAAGTTTTTAGGGGACTCACAGTGCTTTTTAGACTTGATGGATCTGTCATGCTCTTATTTATAATGCAGCCTGATACACAAAGCTTTGTCAGTGTTACTTCCCTCATCATTCCATGGAGCCTGCTTTTTTTTAAACAAAAAAGTCTGCATGGAGCTTTCAATAACATTCAAATACCCACTTGAAACAACCACCTCCCCGGCCTGCACCTTTCTAAGATAAGGGTAAAGGGAAAAGCTGCTTTCTGATACCACCTTCAGTGCCAGGGAAATTGATCAAGTCGTCCTCTCCTACAATTATCTGTCCTCTCCTCAAATTATTCCCCCACATGCAAACCGATTACTACCACCACCTGCCGTTTCCTTACTCAGTGCAGTGATGGCCCCAAGTTGACAGTTCCTTCCATCACATTACTTTGTGGATAAACTGCTCTTAACAAGTATCAGCAAGAGTTTTCCTTTGTAAGTTTCCCTTTAAAGCAAAGGATAAATTTTATCTCTTTATGGAAGTAGAAGTTTATTTCTTTGACAGCTACTCTACAAACTCTACAACCACACAAGTGTTTGTGCTCTCACCTGCAGAGAGTTCAGAGGATTGACATCTTGCAAGAAAGAAAACTTGAAAAACACAAACAGCAGAGATCCAAAAATTTAAGTTCTTCAGCTTTTAACCTTCAAAGCCATAAGGCAGCCACCCAAGTATGAGGGAGCTCATAGATATTTCCTCCCCTCCGCCCCGTTTCATCTCTTGGCTGGAAAACCTGCCCTTGTACAGGTGCTGATCTCAGGGGCTGTCCTGCCTATCTCAGAAAAGTATCTTCTTTTTTGTTTTTTCTCTATTTTCAGACAGACTAAAGCCAGGCTATGTGTAAACATGTTAATTTCTCATTCAACAGCCTTGCTATAAGTCACAGTCCAGAAGAACCTCCAACAAGTCCTTTATTTATCGCCACTTGAAGTTCTGTATTTTCAAGCATTAAAGTAGCAAATTCTCACTTATCAAAATGACCACTGAAAAGCAGTGTGCCAGGGACTAAGTCAACTTGCATCACTTTCTAATACAGCATATAGGATATATAAACAAGTCATACAAATACCTTACACTCTTAGTATGATACAGGGTTTTTTATTCACTTGGTCAATTTACAAGTAATCACTCTAGGAAGACACTTTAAAATATCATAGAAAGACATGAGTGTAACCTCCCATTGTATCCCTTGACCTTTAGTCAAATGGAGAAATTCTCCTTGGCACAGTAACATATATACACACACAGAGTCCATTTTGTCTCTATTTCAAACATTAACAAAAGCTCTTAAAATATGTCAAAACAACATTACAATTTTCAACAGTAATGCACAAAAAGTCCTTCTCTCTAGAAGGGCAGATAAAAGTATACAACCAAAATAAAAAAACAGCTGCTTTTAAGAATAAGATACCTTTTTTAAAAAAACAAGGCAAAGTTATGCTGCAGACACACAGGCATCTTTGGATTTGTTAGTTACAGAGGTATAAAAAAGAAAATTGAAAGCCTTTTCCCAATCCTATTAATTTTTAGAAGTTATTCAAGTTCTAAAAACCAAGCTCGTGCTCCAAGAGCAACCAATACCTTTCAGCTGCATAGAAAACCAAGCACTGGCAAATATCTTTGAGACATTCAGAAAGCAACTTGGATGCTTAAATAAAGAGTTCTAAAACCAGAGGTAAATTAAGGTAACAAACAGTGGTACAAAACTCTATTTACCTCAATCTTCAATAAACCCATGAAAATCAGTCTTTTTTTTTTTTTCCCATTCTTAGCTGTAGTCTGTGTACCTGTAGCTGTTGATCTGCATCTGCTTTCAACCAGATCCATTTTGTAGATAAATATGTATAACAGTGCAACAACCAGGAACTGGTTTTAAGGTGGCCAATTAATCGCTGTCTTCACTGCAATCAAAAATGTCACAGAACCGTAAAGCTTTCTTCGCTTGACTGGCTGCTGAATTGTCAGAACGAACACGACTGCCTTTCCTTTTTTCCAACTGTTTTTCAAGTTCTGGAAGTTTCTTTTCATAAAGATAGTCAACAATTTCTTTGGAAAAAAATGAGAAAGAAAAAAACAAAGTGAACTTAACTGCATCTGTAGGAGAACTGGATGGCTTGGGGAAACAGAGTCTTACAGCCAGCAACTATGCAAGAAGTCTCACTGTTCTGTAGTAATCAGACTGGCTGCAGGCCAGGTCAGACACATATATTCATATGTGCAAAGATAAGTTAAAAAAGCATGGTCATGAAGTTTTAAAGCCAAGGTATTCAAGAGATTAAGTTAGTAAATCCTCCATGAAAACACCATTGAAAGTAAACTGTGTTTTGGGCTTTTTTTTTTCTTACTAAAAAAGCATAAAGCTTGATTTTTTTTTTAGCCAATTTACTTAGGGGAAAGCTAACTAGGAAAGCATGAAACTAGAATACATATCCTCTTGGAGTCAAGCAAAAACCTTAGGGAAAAGATAAACAGCTGGGATACTGACCAGAGAAACTCTTTTTTTGCCAAAAAGGGACACAGGAGACTTTTAGCTTGTAAAATTTTGCTCGAATGTAGGCTCCAGGGACAGGTCTGAAGAGAGAAGGAATTCAAAGCATTAGCAGTGGAAGGGACCATTACAGAGTTTAGTTGTTATTGAGTTACCCATACACAACAGTGATGCCAGTGAAGCAGCATCTTAGCCTTCGGTAGAAAGGATGGATTTCACATCCTAAACCAAAGTTTTTCAAGACAGAATCACAGAGTGATAGGGGTTGGAAGGGACCTTGAAAGATCATCTTGTCCAACCCCCCCTGCCAGAGCAGGGTCACCTAGATTAGGTCCCAGAGGAACATGTCCAGGTGGGTTTTGAATGTCTCCAGAGAAGGAGACTCCAGAGCCTCTCTGGGCAGCCTGTCCCAGGGCTCTGTCACCCTCACAGTGACAAAGTTCTTCCTGACATTCACACGGAACCTCCTCTGCTCCAGCTTGCACCCACTGCCCCTATTGCTGCCATCACTGAGACGAGCCTGGCTCCATCCTCCTGACACTCGCCCTTTTACCTATTTATAGACATTGATGAGGTCACCTCTCAGTCTCCTCCAGGCTAAAGAGACCCAGCTCCCTCAGCCTGTCCTCACATCCGATGGGGTTCACACCTGATGGTGTTCCACTCCATCATCTTGGTGGCCCTGCACTGGACTCTTTCAAGTAGTTCCGCGTCTTTCCTGACAGAATTCTTACCCTTGAAGGGTAAGGGCAACAAGTTCTTATTCCTGAAGGTAAGAGCTGTATGTTACCAAACTAAATGACATTTTCTATAGTTGCAGATGTTTAAGAGCTCTGATTCCTTTATGGAATATTTTGAGACCATGTGCTTCAACTGTCCTTTGTATCCATAAAAAGAAAGGAAGAAGGTTTACCCGACAGTATCACTGAGCTCTTCCCAGTTTACTTCATTAGCGTCCTCCACTTTCATTTCATACAACCTGTGAATATAACATAGTTTGTAGGCAGAATTCAAGCAGTAATGCAAGAATGCTTACAGCTCCCCAAGTCAGCAGGCACAGGACATTTTATCCAAAGAAAGAGTGGTTGAAAAACCTGTATGAAATGGCAGGCATGGCGTTCTCACCCAGCAAGGTTTTATAAAAACAACTAGGAACAGCAAGAGATAGGAAAACATTCCACCAACTCTGAACCATACCTTTTAATAAGATCAATCCTGGACCATAATTGTTTGGTTCCATTATATAACTGCTGCCCTTTGGTCATCTTGTTCATTAAAATTGTAGTCCTTTGAAAACACACAAAATAAATTGGAAAAAAAAAAAAAGGGTTTCTATCATTTCAAAAAATTCCAAGCATCAAAAGGAAGTGTCTTGAGATACTACTGCTGCCACAGAGAAGCAGGTATCTGATTTCACTATCAGAGCAAGAAGAAAACCTATACTGCTAACAAAGAGTTCTTTGTCTCAGACACATCTGTAGTCTACAACCTCTTCTGTAGTCTACAACCTATCTATTACCTATCGTACCAAACAATCATCATGGTACAGTTTTGCAGAATAGACTTAAATACCCCCAGAACACCTTTTGACTATTTCAATTTAGTATAAAACCTTACCATTTCTGTTTGCATTGTCTCCAGTACCGGGTTCCCACTTTAGCTTCAATCTCAGTCCATGGTAATTTCTGGGACAGTTTCTCACAGTCAATCAACACATCTCTATCTGACTTATCCGATGATGGAAGAGAATTTGCATCTTCCATTTTCATTCTTTTCCTAATCACCTCCTCCACTGCATGCATTAATTTCTGGGTCTCTTCCTTTGACCAAGGACCATAATTAACATCTAAAATTGAAAAATTAGGTTGAGGGATTATGTATTATAAATTACTAGGGGGACAAAAGGCAAGAGAGCAAATGCGTAACTTTGTATTATTCCTATTGATGGGACCTGCTTCTTAAGATACTTCCTAGAAACTTTTCTGCATACCAGATTCGAGAGGAATTCAGCCTAATCACTGAAGAGGAGCACTGATCTCCACTTTGTGTCTTTTAAAGCTTGTTTTCCAAATTTCCTCCACCTTCTGCATGAAAGCATCTATTTAGATAGCAGTGGCATTCAATAAAGAGTTGTATTTGTTCCATTTCTTTCCCCTTTTCTATCAAGAGACTGCATTTTCTTACTGAAGGGATAAGAACAATCACTGGTCTGGAAAAAAAGAACTACCACCACAAATATAAAAAAGAACCCCACTCTAGGGATTTTGGCCTAAAATTTAGGGCACATCCCACATACAGTTAAAGTAACTTGTCACATTGCAATATACAGAAAGGATTTTCTTTTCTTAGAATTATATACCTGACTTGATTTCAGAGTACTTCATAGCAACTGAGAGGTTAGAACGGGACATCATCTCAGAAATCTTCTTCCAATCATTGCCATGCAGTGCATGATACTTCTTTAATTTTTCTTTCTCTTCCACAGAATACCTAGTTGAGGAAATGGGAACAGCTTCAGCTGCAAATTCCAGTATCTTAAAATCCTGTGGCCTTTACAAGCATTTCAATGTTACACATCACTACCACTCCAAGTCATATTTTAAAACAGAGTTTGCTAGTCAGAAAAATGAACTGCCAATCAAGTCACAGTAACTGGCACAAATAGGAGAGATGATCTTCATTTATATCCATTTTTAATGTACAAAAAAACATCAGAGACTGGTACTAGCATTCAGGAACTCTTTCAAATCACTCACTCACCTCCCTTTATAATTATTTGGGTCAAACATCTTCCTTGCTCGGTAATATATCAGCCGCCAGGGTCGTGGTATGCCCTCAGCTGGAAGGTAAAGGATTCGTTGTTAAGAAACGTTTCTCACGCTGGAGAGATCACTTTAAAAAGGCCAAAACAAAACAAACCCAAAACCAAATGACATGTGTTTTCACAACCATACTGCCAGTGGTAGATCATCTCTGTTCAAGAGCATGTACTCTACAACACATCAGTAACTGCACAGAAACCAGTCAGAAGAGCATCTCCTGAGGCGTTTCAAAGGTGTAATTGTGACCGTGGCACAACTGTGAATGTTGACACCTGGCAAATAATTGTGTAGGTGCGTGCATACCTGTGGGGCAATACCAAAACCTGAACCTGTGAACTCTCAACCACAAGCCTGTTAGTCACGAGCTTCAAACTGCAGGGACTGGCTGTACCTTCTGAGGACAACTGGATCAAATGTAAGTAACATACTGAATAGTCCGTAACAGACAGGTGCTGTGCTTCGGGGTACAGCCTAGTTCAGTGGGGAAAAGCACTGAGCACCATAGAGCACCCAGCAAAAACAGTGAGTATCTTGGCTGAAGGAAAGATCCTTGAGGCAAAGGAAGATCCAGAGACCAGTATCTGGGAACACGTTAACGATCTTGGTCAGCAATGCCCAAGAGCAGCTGTGAACACTGACTTTTTTGCTCAATTTTCCCAGAGCAGGACAATCTCCCAGATGGGAAAGGAAGACAACACCAGGCAACTGTGACAATGCAGAGGGGATGATTGTGTGTGTGTGTGTGTGTAATAAGCATGAAGGAACAAACCTGGAGCCTCACAGATCCTTATATAAATGCTATTATCTGATTCCATTACTCTGTCTTGCCTATGCTAATAATACAAAACACACAGAGAACGGAACATGTGGAACAATTACTGGAGGTGATTTAAGATTAAAACTTATGTTCACAGTTTAAGAAAAGGTTCAGCATTCAAGAAACTTCCAGGGTGAAGAGCAGCTGATATGCCAAAAATCTCTCACTCTCTCAACCCTTCACACTCAAGATAACCACAACAGTATACTGCACAAATTATCACATAATCTCAACAGCATGCTCTTTTTTCCTGAAAAATTTAGGAAAATCAGCGCTTTTCAATAAAAAATTATTCTGGAAAACACATCATGATGTCACCAGGCTGGGTACTCTAACAGTTATTCAGCTGGTTTAGACAGAACTTCAATACTTACAAATTTTTTCACAGAAGAGATGTTCTGCTTTTAGGCGACTGATGGTTCCTTTATCTTCTGGATACCTCGAGGTAAAGAGGAGTTTCTCAGCACTGTCTATTCCAGTGGTTGCTAAGAACGCTTCAATGTTTTTCCGGATCTGATTATTTTCCTTCTGGGAAAATCTACCAAACTTGACAGCAATACCTAAAATATACAAAGTTTTAGTATTTAAAAAAGCCTCAAGTACCATCTCTTGTGTATTACATTTCAGGTCTTAGCAAACACGTAACTAAAGATCAATAAATTCAAGAAGTGAAAAAAAGAGACAAAACAAAAGCAAGGGAGCGGGTAATGTACACATATGCTTTGGGGTGTAACTTGACAATGAGAAAGGAGACACTACAAAGCAGAGAAACAAAAGATTACAGCCACTGGAATGAAATGACCCAGGCTCTATGAATACCAAAGACAAGATACAAAACCAGGTTATTTTCCCTCTGTCAGAAGATAAGCACAGCTGCACAGTTCTTCCTCGCAGCAACAATTTTTAAGTGCTAACCTTGTTTTTTAAATTCTCTGAACCTCACTAGGTCTCTTCCAGCTATCTTCCTGATTGAACTGTCTGATATATCCCTCACATGAGGAATAAACTCTTCCAATTCTTGTTTTATAGTATCCAAATCTGTGGCTGAACATGTGGCGGAGTCCAGGCAGTCTTCTTCATCCGCATTAGGGGCATCAGATGCTTCAGTAAAGGAACTATTCTTGTCCTTCCTATTTGATCCTGAGGGCTCTGGTGTCCTGATAGAAAAAAAAGAGGAGTAAAATAAAACACACAACCAGAGCTCCAAGCCAGAGATTTTCCCAGTATCACTACCATTAAAAGAACAAATATGCTCATTAATGGAAGAACAAGGAACATTTCACACATCCACTGTCTTGTACCTCCAACCTCTGAACAAAGATGTAATTTAGTATCTAATATCTACACTTACAATATTCAGAGAGCTTGCCAAAGTTTTACAAATCAGCACCTTTCCCACCAAACTATCACACATGGACACAGATCGTGCCTCTTCCTATCTCCAGACACAGAGCTTTTTCATCTGTTCCTTCCCAGTGCTTATTGTGGGTTCTATACACTGTAAAAGCACCAAAAGCTACTTACATGAACATGTGTTTGCACAGAACATTATATTCTTTACTATTTGTTTGACAAAAAAATGCCTGTGTTCAACATAAACACCGAATTGAACAAGTGGAATCCCCCTTTTTTTTTAACACTAAATAGAAATAACTTATATGCAAGTAATTCATCTGCCTGCAGTTTTTAAATAGAATAAAATACATTGAAGGCAATGGTAGTCTATTCTTACAAATTTTACTGCTAAGCTCTTAAAGTAGGTCGCCATAACACCTCAACATACCCTAAACTTTTTTGAAGTTGTTTTTAAAAATACATATGATACAGACTGAAAAAAAACAGTCTGCAACTCAAATAACATGATAGAAACTGGGGAAAAGACAAACCAAACAAACACAAAATCTATACTTACTCTACATCAGATTCTGAAGAGCTCTCTTCCAGGATAAGAGCTCTGCTTTTGACTGCCTTTCTAGCACGTGGAGCGTTTTGAGATTGGTTAGCTGGTTTAGTTGGGCTAGAAAAATTAGCAGGCACATCCACAGAATTTTCACAAGCAGAAGCATCACAGTCATCATCTTTATGCAATTCCTGGGGCGGTGTCACATCACCCTCTTCTGTAGGCAAAGGCAAGGCTGTGTCTTCCCTCTGCCTGTTTGGCTCTGGAGATGACAAGAGCAACTGGTCACCTGTGTCTTCTTGCACATCCTGGATACTACTGCCTCTCTTCTTCTTCTTCTTCTTCTTCCTCTTCTTCTCTGATCTCTCACCTTCATTTTCATCATGTGTTTCTGTTTGTGAGATGGGCAGCTCTTGTACCTCATTCTTTTCACGCAGTTTTTTTTTCTTTTTCTTCTTAACAGACTCTTCTAAATAAACATAATCAGCATCGATCTTCTGACAGTTATCAGTGGTATACTGATCGACTGTGTCACAAGTTACAACACTTTGATCATCTACACTATCATTATGCTTATGCTTCTTTTTTTCTTTTTCTTTCGGGGAGCTTCCTCTGCAGTTTCATTACTAAATTCATGTTCCAGTTCTACACAAGAACTATCTAACAAAGACTGTTGCTCCTCCCTCATTCTTTTCTTTTTCTTCTTCTTTTTAAAGCCTTCACCGCTCTGTGCTGCTTGATCTTCCAACAGCAGTGGAGGAGCACAGTCAAGCTCTGAATTTTGCGTGCTTTCTCCCTCCTCATTTTCCTGATTCTTATCATATTCTTTGTGTTTTCTTTTCTTCTTCTTCTTCTTCTTCTTCAGAAAATCCTGAACTTCAAAATCATCTGCACTCGCTTTTTCTGTCATATTTTTTCTTACCTTGAAAAAAAAGATAACAAGCTTTACTCAAGCTCTGTAATTTATGCAATGTTACAAAGTAAGACACCCAAAACCAAAACACTACCCAAGAACGTTAAAATGCTACAGAAGGACTCCACATCACCTCAGGAACACTCAGTAAAGATACTTACTTTTCAGTCCAGCTAACTTCGCAAAGTGACCACGAAGAAGTGAGGCCTTCTTCATCAAACAGAAGTGCATCCCAGCCGTATCAAGCCTTAAGGCCTCCTTCCTGGAACAAAAAATACGCTTTTTAATAGCTGTGAGCTTTGAGTGACTAAGCAATGGCAGGCTGCTACATTCAACTGGGCTTCCAGCACCGGGGGAGCGAGCGCTAAGCCCCGCACTGAGCCGCGCACCCCCGCTCGCAAAGCTAGGCCGCAGGCCACAAGCCGAGGCCGCGGGGGCGCCTGCAGGCGGGCGGGCGTTGGGACAAGGCCCCCAGACACCCCCCGCGCAGCCGCACGTCCCACCGCCTGTCCGCCCGCCATCACTGCCCGCGACTACTCAGAGTGACCACTGGCCTCCCGAGCAGGCCGACGCGGGAAACCCGCGGTGTCCTCCGCGCCCTCAGGGTCCGGGCGGCCTCTCTGCCGGCCTCACCCCGTCCCTAGCCGTGACAGCACATGCCCCCGCCGCCGCGGAGGTAACGGCCCCGGCCAGAGCCAGCCGCCGCACCTCAGCGCCGCGCGCCCTTCCCACGCACCCTACCCCCGCGTCCACCCGCAACGCTGTTCCCCCCCACCCCCTGCTACCGGACTCTCCGTTCCGCCATCCTACCCTCTCCCAGCGGAAGCTGCCCCAGCCGGAGCCATCAAAGCGACGGACCGACGGCTTGGGGCGGCCGTTGCCAGGAGACGGGGCAGCACCGCCGCCTCTCCGCCGTGCTCACGGGTGGCAGCCGCACTCCGCGGCTAGATTCCCCCCCACACACGGTCCCTCCGCGAGGTTGCGCGCACACGGGAAGGGCAATACAGCCCGCCTCGGCCCAGGCTTCCCCCGGGCGGCGACATGGCGGGCGGCGGCGCTGCACCCCCGCGGCGACCGCTGACCCTGGCTGAGGTGGAGCCGGGCAGCGAGAAGCGGCTGGGGGTGGCCCGGGACAGCATGCTGTGCAACCCGCTCATCCTCAAGGTGAGCCCCAGCGCCTCCCGGTCCGTCCCCTCCGTAGCCCCCCCACCCCATCCTAGCGCCGGTAGCGGTGGTGAACGGGACCCCGGGGGAAAGCTTTTGTGGAGGGGGGAGGGGGCGGGGGGTCACGATCCCGGCGGGCAGCCCCAGGCTACCACAGCCACCAACGGAAAAGTTTCCCGTTAAAGCACCTGGAGCGTGGCAACAGTTGAGAACAGTTTATTCCCGCGACAGGTTGTGTGTCACGGAGGGGAAAATGTGTTTTCGCGCTCCCCTTTGTGTTCTGTCACCGTTAAACAGCCGGTAGCCCCGGGACGGTGACATGCAGCAGCACGGGATGGGTTCTCCCGGGGCTCGGGTGTTTCTCCAAGCGGTAGCCCCACGCTTTGAGGAGCGCCCGGGGATAGGGACCGTCATGTCGCTGGGGATGACTCCTGCCACCGCCCCCCCCCCCGCAGCGGAGGGGTCCCGGAGGGGGGACGGACACAGAAACTCTAACCGCCTAAAGTAGGCGTTTCTAGCCTGGCTGTGGGAGTTACGGCCGCTCCACAACCCCCTGACACTTCTCGCGTTATCAGTTCGCTTGTACCCCCGTCCAGCGGATGGGCTGAACTCAGGGTGGGCGGTAGGAAGCCCCAGGCATCTCACTCCGCTTGCCTCCTCCTAACCCACCCACCTCCCCCCCAAGGCACTGAAAGTCGCGCTGTAACACCACACACACACACACAAACACACACGAGCAGGAGCTGAAGTACAGCTCTCGTCCCCTGGATGGCACTCGCAGAATAGCTTCGTGCCCAAACCAGTTCTTCACGATCCCAGTCCCCATCGGAGACACCCCTCCAGCCCCAGTACTGAAACAAGCCCCCCTCACCTCCCCCCACCCGGTGCTCGGGATCGTTGCTGAGGGTGCCGAGGGAGACAGGAGGCGTCTGCAGCCCCCGGCAGCCCCCCAAGCAGCGGGCACCGAGCGCTCTGACCGGCTGCACTTTCCCTCTCCTCCGGGCGAGGGCAGCCCGTTCTGCTCCAAGGCGTTTGGGTCCCCACACCGGTGACATTTAAACCGCGGCCGCGCAGCCGGGGATGCGGTAGTTACGAGCTTGGGTTCCCCGGCACCGGCGGGCTTGGGAGGTGGCTATGAAATTTTGGAATTTCGAGTATCACTGAAAATCTGAGTCTTGCAACGTTGAATATAGTCTCTCTTCTCCCCCCCAACCCCCAAAAAAACCCCAAAACAAACCGACAAACATCTATTTGGAAATTTTACTAGGAAAGCAGAGAAAAAAAATACATTTTGCCCAATAACTCAAAAGCAGCTTCACATTTTCAAATCCTAAACTTCTATTTCTTTCTTTCCTCTGGGTCCTGTAAGTTTGATTAGGAAGCAGCGGTATCTTCATTTACAAGTGGAACTGGGGCAAGATTTCCTTCCCTCCCCTGGCTACCCCCCCCCCCCCCGCCCCTCCAAAGACCTGGTGTGGACAGATGTAGGCAGGGCGAAGCTCCTGGGGATGGAGGCGGCTGCACTGCTGGGAGGGAGAGGAGGCAGCGCTGCATCCTCCCTATTCCTCCAAATTGTTTCTGCCTTTCTTAGAAAAGCATGCTAATAAATACATTTTTAGGTGATGTGGGAACATAAATCAGAAGAATACATAGTTATATGGCATTTAAGGTATGCTTGGCTTAATTGCAGGGGTTGGGTTGATCCTACTTGTTTTCACAAGGCATTTACGTTCCTTAAATTGAAACAGGTGTAACCCTCCCCATCAGCACTGTTAATTCCAGGTCTAAGAATATAACACCGGGGTAATCCTACAAAGGGCAGCTCCTCTCCTGTAGTACATGTCCTGCAGGTAGATTATATGCAGTCATTAAGATTCTGGTGATTTATGTGGGTGCTTTGCCTGCCTGGATGGGAGCATTCAGCTGAGTGCTCTGTCCCTAGAGCTCAGTTGATGGCTTCTCCCCTCGGGTCCAGCAGTTTGCTCAGCCCCAGCTTTAGGACTTGAGTTTTTTCTTAGTGTAACTGTTGCAGAGTATCCTGGCAGTGGGAATTCTGAGCAGTTATAAATCATGGGATGGCTTAGTAAGACCCAGTTTGGATTCCTGCTATCTGGCCAAGTGAAATTAAAATCTGAGGAAGTCTTGAGAAAAGGTACTGTTCAATTTTAACATTCTGGACAACTGCTGTTCACTCAGGGGTTCCTTGCAGGAGGGTGCCCTTCACCATAAGCCAGCTGGTAGGAATGTAAAGACATCTGTATCCACCTGATGCAATCCTATAGCACAAAGTAACTGTGCTATCAATGGGGATGGTTTTAGTCTTGGAACCAGCGGTAACTCTGTCCTAGCTGAAACAAGGACAGTCATGTTGTAAAGTTTGTGCAGCAAACTGCTGCCCCCCTGCCAACTGCCTTCCCACATTGTGTCATGCCCCACTGAATGCTGAATTTACCAGGGTGTCCCGTGCTGCCAGGAGCGACAGGGATGGGATGGCAGTTTACTGGATAAGCACTGGCACTTGGCCAGTCCTGTTCACTGGTGCAGGCACTGGTATTGGCATAATCACAGCATCAGCCCTCTGCCACGTCTTCTCATCGTGCTTCCAACAGCAGTGGGATCTGTCCCACCCAGAAGAGCCCTGGGGATCAGGCATTTTGGAAAGAGCTGCCAAAGGCGGTGGCCAGCAGGTCCCAACCCTCATGCTGCGCAGTGCCACCTGAAAACCAAGGACACAAAGATGGTTTAGAAGAAAAGGACAAAAGGTTTTGAGACAACTGCTGCTTGGACAAGCACTTCTGGCAGCCGTGGGAAGGCACTGAGGAACACACAGCTCCAACAGCTGTCACTAAGGTTCACCAGGCAGCAAATACACACGAACCTGAGGCCCAGTAGTGATGAATAGGACACTCAGATCCTGATCTTCCTCCAGCTAGTCCCTGGTACCCAAAATCCTCATGCAAGTGTGACAGACCTCCTACTATGCAGCAGGATCCCCTACTGTCTCTCCCAGTTCTCTCACATATCTTCTAAATGAGGCATCAGGTATCTAACCAGAGACCGCAGCCCGCATTTCTGGCTGACCCTCCTGCCTCAGCTCTGCCCAGCCCCATCCTCCCACTGGGATGTGCCCACACACACTGGCTATTCCAGACTAAAAATATCATCTTTTCACATAAAGATTTCTAGGGACGAATGCTCCATTTTTTTCCTCTGGCAGAATATATGTTTTAATTAATCAAGCAATTAATTTAGTGTATCGATAGGTATTTGCTTGCAGCATAAAACCAAGGAAAGTATTTCATCTACTAATGCCAGTAAAAATCTGAGCAAAGCATTTTTGGTTTGATTGTTTTTACCAGGAAAAGCCTTAGCCAAGCATTTTTCTCAGTACAAACTTAACAGAAAACTACTGTGTTACAAAAATAAGTCAGCTCTGGGCAGGAAACAAACCTTCACCACACTTAACCCCCAGCACACCTGACACGTGCTCCAGAGAAGGTGGCCCACACCAGTTTGGTGACATTTATATTAATAATTATGGGATATTAACCAAAAGATACTAAAAGTTATCAGCGCTGAAGTCGTCGTGACATTAGCCTGGCATTGGACACATCCCTGGTGTGTGAAGGTAAATGGAACCTCCCAGCTGCCAGACCCAAAGCATCCTCTTACCTGTGGAAGCACGGCCAGGGGACGCGCAGAAAACTGGAACTGCTCTCCCATGAAACACCACAACTCCCTCTCCCAGCCCCAACTGCATCTCTCCACAGCTCAACAATTGTATCAGGCAATTCTGAGGAGGAGGATGGTGATGCCAGGAAACTGGAGTGAGGTCTGAAAACCAGATTTAACAAATGGGAGTTTTCAGCACTACTGGGATGCACAATATTTGTTTTGAAAGCTTGTTATTTACATGACAACTGATGCCAGGCTCCTTTTATTGGTCTGAATGCCAGGTCATTTAGGGTTCATTTTCCTAAGCTTTGTCTCCAGCACTGAGGGGTAGAATTTTTTCCTTTTTTTTTTTTCCTCCAGAAGATTGAACAAAAGCTGCAGAGCTCAGGCAATAAAATGTCACAGCCAGAGTCTCCAGAAGAAGAATATACTATCAAAAAACCCTCACAAATCTACAGGAATCGGCATGCTGATAGCCTTGGGTTTGCAGTCCCAGCAGAGAAAGGATTAACTAGGCCAGGGAGGCAGAGCTGCCCTTATCACTGGAGAAGGGGACAACACAGGGGAAGACCCTGTCCTGGAGCCCCATGTCCAGGGAGAGCAGTGTGGTGGGGGTCACCCCAGGGCACCAGCCCCGTGGCTGTGGGACTCCACTCACCAGTGGGTACCACGTAAAGTCAGAAATCATCTTTTTCTCCCATTGAAGCTTATCAAGAAGTATTTCTGAGCCACTTGACCTGTCACAGAGCAAGACACTGGCTGAAGGTTGCTGCAAACTCAGGAAGTGGGGACATTTTATCAAACTAAAATCGTGTCACATCATGGGGGGAAAAAAAAAGCTCTAATTATGGGAGAGACAGACACAGGCAAATGCATTATGTGAAGAAGAATATCACAACTTTGAGTTGTAAGCTGCATGCATCACAAACATCTCTTGCAACAGAAATTAACGAAAGGGCAGGTTTTCCATCTCTCTGGAGTTGAAGCTTTTATTAATAGACCTGCATTGTGTCCATATCTCAGCTTTTAGTTCTGAATGTTGTGCTCAATCTCCAAGCCTTTAACTCCCACCTTCTTTTTTTTTTATTTTTTTTTTTTTAAACCTTCTCCTCCCATCCCACCAAGCCCTTTCTCAGGGCAGAGCCAGGAGGCACCACTCACCTTTGCAACCCTCATCCACCTTTGCCTGCTAACCTGCCCAGGAAGAGAAGGTGATAAAAAAAGACTTCCTTAAAAATATACCCATTGCTGGATGCTCAGGGAGTGGTTGTATGAGCTATCAGACACCATGCAGGTGTAGCATCTGCATGACAGCTGGGACTGACAGAAAGCAAAATCCCTCCCTCTCCATAGAGCACCTACACACATCACAGGGCCCCAAGGTCTCCACAGTGCACCTCCGCTCTCCCCAAATGATCTGGGAGTTCAACCACACATCTCACAGCTGCTGCCACATTGACTGAGAGCCCCAGGTGTCACAAACTCTGCTGACAGCATCACCACCCTGCAAAGCATCTTCCACGAGCAGTTGGGTAACTCCCCTCAGGTGTCAGCTTTGTTGATTTAAATAACTCTTCCCTCTCCTAATACCTGCTGTGAGCTGTTTGGAATCAAGGTATCTGCTGAAAACTTGGTTGGGACCTGGCTTTAGTTTGTGTGTGTTGGGTAAATAACCCCTGTAACACAGCAGAGTAGCCATAAGTACCCTGAGCTCAACTTGGAATAAGGTCATCTTTACTTTGGTGTTAATTATACTATTTACCTCAAATCACACATGTGCAGAGAGCATCCTGCCTTCTGTACTTGCTGCTTGGGGACGCTGAGGATTAATTAGTGTTTATGCAGCATTTTGTGTGCTTATTACTATTATTATTATATCACTAGTGCTATTATATTTTTGCAATCTAAGGCCAGTGTTGTGCTTTTTAAAAATGTATTCTGGAATGTCTACACAGTACAGCTCAATAATTCATTAGAGAAATAAACTAATGAGGGGCTGGTTAGTCAAATAATCATTAGGTTTGGTTCTGAGCTTTGTCTTTCCAATGCTCTGACTTCTAAGGGTTTTCTTCTCAGCATGAACTCATTTAAGATTTTAAATGAATTATTTGGTACACTAAAAATTAAACTCCTTATGAGCTTTAGTGCCCTCCCATATTTTGCACAGACACCACTGAAACAAATAAGGCAGTACCAAGAGGCAAGTAAACATCCTGCATGAATGAAAGTGGTGGGTTTTTCTCCTGGTTATTTGAAGACAGGACTTAGGCAGCAAACTGCCAGCTGTGATTCAATGGACAGAGGGAAGGCATCAGCAGCACCGGGCATTTGTAGCTCCTCACCTCCAAGATCAGCATGCAGTATGTAAAAGCAAGCAAAAGGGCATTTTGATCCTTTATGTGAACAAAACAATGCAAATTAGTGAGACTAATAAGCCCGGAAACATTACAAGGTGAATGCCTTTTATGTTTGCAAAAATCTTCTATGTTTATTTATCTAATACAATGGAAATAAAGCTTCAAAGGCCCTTTGATTTAAAAGTGCATTATTGAAGTCAGCTAGCACGATAATAACCATTAGACCGAACTGTTGCATTATGACCCTAATAGCAGCATTGAAACAGCAGAGAACATCTGCACAGCCTCTTGCCTCAGTTGTTGGTGCTGTAAAAGCAGAAATTAAGCCAAAGGAAGGGAGAATATAGGGAGAAGAGGGGGAAAAAAATAAGAAAAAGGTCACAAATGTGTCCATGCACTCACAGTGCACTCAGAGCTGCGGCAGGCTATAAATTTTTATGATGAACCAGAAACTCGGGCTTTATTGCCTGAAAGATTTAAGAAACTTTGGGGAAGAGCCAACACCAGTTTATGGCGTTGCCTGCCCCAAGCCACGTTAAGCCAAGAGATGATTTTCAGACTCATTCAGATCACAAACACCATGCAGAAAGGCAGGGATATCCCAAATCCCAACCGTGGGCCCTTAACTCACAAACCTTTCTCCAGAGACACAGAGCCTAGGAGGCTGAAAGCAGCACCAGAGACCTTGCTAAAACTTGTAAGAGCACAGGAAGATCTCTGCCCTATTTCCCTTCTACTCTCAGCTTCCTACCCCCACCAACAATAAATATCCCTCCTTCTCTGCAAGGGGCACAAGAAAATCTCCTGGGCGTAGAGGAAAAGCTGGCAGAGGCTCATTAAGGATCATTCTGGACAGGAGGGCATCAGGCAGGCAACCTGTGGGCAGCTGCCCAAAGGAAAAGCAAAAAGCTCTTCATTTTTTAAAACTGTTTTGCAGTCATTTCCCCTCATTTTTGAGTGCTGCCAGCAGAATATAGAGGAACCGAAGCACGTTCACAGCCATCACAGGGACCAATGTTTCCAGTTCCACATTTTTGCAAGTTTTTAGCCACACTTTCCCCAAGGGCAGATTGCTTTCCATGCAAATTCTTAGAGATACTCTTATGCTTAATTATTGAATTTGAGAAGCCTTTGTCATCTTGTAGAGAATGTTTTCTTCTTGCTTGGCTGCTCACGTTGGACAGATTAGACAGAACCTGCATTTTGAGGATATTTTCTTTTTAAACCATTTGTACTTTATAAAATAAATTACATTGACTTTTATACTGGCATTTATTTGAACTGGCATAGATAAATTAAAGTGGGACTCTATTACTAGTTTTCCAACAGCAGCCTTTAAGAAAGCTTCAATATCAGGGGAAATATGTCTGGTTTGAATTTTTTAAGCAAACCTACATGCTTTTTTTGTGCCTAAAAATGTTGGAAGTGAATCCTGATTAAAAATAATAGTGTTGTTCCCAGGCTGGAAGGGGGTGGAACCAGAAAGGCAAACACAGCAAACCCTGTATTGCTTAGTGAAGAGCAAACTAGCTTGAAAAATAAAGCTGGTTTTAATCGAGAGCTTCAGGCTGTTGGTCCAGGTAAAAGAGCCCCTTTGTTTGCAGCTTCCAACTTCCCAACGTCCCTGCTCTCTGTGATCACCCTCCTGCTCACCGCCCAGCCCCTTCGGTGGTTCCTAGGAGATCCCAATCAGCTGGTCAGGAGGTGACTGTAACTATACTAATTACCATGTATTACTGTGTGTTAAAGCTGTAATACACACCGAAACCCAAGTTTCCCTCGCACCGATGCAGCTGCATCCTTCGCTGTGCTCTGCCCCTCTCCTCCCTCTCCGCAGAGCCAGGGCCAGGGGCTGCCGCGCTACCTCCGCTGCCAGAATCAGGGAGCTAAAATTGTTATCAGATTAGCCCCAGCAATGAAAAGCACAGTCCCAGATCACACTCGCAGTTAGTTAGCATTTAGATAGGCTGGGACGGGGGTCTGTACAATAGGCATCAAAGCTGAACTCTTGGTGCAGCGAGAGGGATTAATTTCTTTAACCAACATGCCTGATCTGGCCTATCTCATTACCCTGCCTTGTCAGTGTCGATGTTAGATTTGATTGAAGATTATACCATTTAGGCCTTTCCCCTGTTTTCCACAGAAATCAGGCCTATTGAATTGCACATTCTTCCATGGGCCCCTGTCAATACTCCGTGGCCTGAGCCTCTAATTCTGCTTCATTTAAACTTCATCAACTTTTCCAATCAAGTGGAAGGATCTGAAATAGGCTCCGTAAGCAGAAAGGCCCTTTTTCCTTTTGTCAGATAATTTATTCTGTTTTCTCTTTCTCTCCCCCTCGCTTCCCCACCTCTTTCTTTTTCTTCTTTTCGCTCCCTTTCCCTGATGCTGAAAATGAGATTACAGTATTTAAATGACTATGATAATCAATCGGGGGACCTTGAGCCGAGATTGAGGTTAATTTTTCTTAGCAGAACAAAGAAGCGTGATGCCATCGGGGATTTGAAGGTGCAATCTGTGTTTCATGCTTGTATTCCTTCCCCCCCCCAACCTGAAACTGCAGTTTTAGGAGTCTTTTCTTGTTACTAACTAGGCAGTTGTTGTGATTTTTAACAGAAGCAACCCCTAGGAGAGAAGAAATGTAATTTTGGGATGATAAATAGCTAACAGCCTTCAATCAACAATTTTAATAGGAAAAAAAATTCACTCACATGGTATGACTGCAGATGGAAAGAAAGTGCTATCATTACCTTATTTCTTCTTAAATATACTTGGAATAATTTTCACCACTGCTAGGAGGAGTCCTTCCAACCTGCACAGCAGAGTAGTGAACTTTTAACTGAATCCCGCTTTCATCCAGCCACTCTTTCTCCTTAGCAGCTTTCTTGGTTGCCTGGAAAACAGTCATGATTTTGCTAATCAGAAATGGAATCGCTTATGTTCGTCTTAAAACCCGCATTGAAATGGCTTGTTAAGTCTTTAGATGATGTATTTTTGGTTGTAACACGCCAGCCTTCGCTCACCTGGATCTTTCCCCTACCCTTCTCAGGAAGGGAAAAAGAGAAAAATATGCATTTCTTTGCTTCCATCCTAGCTGTCTTGTCAGTGCTGTTTTACATGCTGCCACCCAATGTTATCTTTTATTTGTGTCAGAAAGAGAATTTGACAAGTTCAGTATACAATGTTCATTTGGCAAGGCAAATTTTTCATACCAATTTTGAGTAGAAAATGAAACCATCTTTCAACACAATGAGCAACATCATTTTTGGACAGACTTATTATGAGAAGAAGCATTGCAAAACTTTATTTCTCTGCATGATCTAAAAAAACCCTGGAAATGAGACATTTAAACAAAAAAATAAATACATGTATGAATGTTTGAGGCCATCAGTTTGTTTCAGAAATAAAAAATAACCACCAACTGCTGTCAGGTAGCTGTGGCCTCCTTTTTGTTAATCAGATGCTGCTGAAATTGGTTGCATCATAATGTAGCTTTGTTTCAAATCTTTTAAGCTGTCAGAAGATTGGGGAAGGCAGACTGACTTCAGAAGTTTGTCAGCATTCGCTGAGCAAAACAGTCATTAGTCAACAGCACATAGGCTGAGGTTTGCCAAGATGCCCAGGGCCTGATTGAGGGAGGGACTGGGAGCATTTTGAAGGGCTCTGGGTGCTCTCCCTTCCTCCAGAAACCCAAATGTAACTTCTGGCAGTACTAAATAATCTGAACAATCCGCTAATGGGGAAGAAAAAAAAAATCTCATTATAAATTCTGCTGTCCCATGGGTGTCACTGGTTCCATGGGTTACATAGAGGGTTCCTGGGGGATGAGATATTTGTTTTGGACAGCCCCTCGCCATAACAGGCTTCTGGTCCATGACAAGGACTTGCTGGTGCAAGTACGTAGTGAGGACCCAGGCAGGATGGTTAAATATTTTTCAGGGAAGAACATGTATCAAAAAAGGGCTGTCAGACCTTCACTGAGTGACAAGTTTATTCCAGCACCCAGGACCCATCCAAGGCTGGAAGGTGCAGCCTGAGAGCCATGGAGGGCAGTATGTCCTCAAGTCCACGGGAAACCTCAACCTGTGGTGGGAGTTGGGATGCTCTTTGATACCCCAGCTACAACCCTCTGTAACTTTTACCCTCATCAGAAGAAGCAGCAGCCCCAGGATGCCTGTTCTACCCCACAGACTTGGAAGAAGCTGTGCACATCTTGGGCAGTCATTTGCTCTGACAGTTTTCTCTCTTTAAGCAAATGTTGACTCACCGTGGGGAAATTAAAACTCCATTAGACATTGCCACATTGTAGAGCAGACCCCATTACAGCAGTCGAGTTGCAATTAATTGGTTTTCTCAGATATTACTTAATTCTGGGAAGGCATAGATAGATGGGAAGGACAACGCTGATCTAAACAATGATTTCCTAAAATAACATAATCTAAATAAACTAATGAAGTGATTACATAGTTATTAATCTAAATATAAAGAAGAGTCAAAAGAAAATATTGGGCATATAACAATTTAGAAAAAAACCCCAGTTGAGTAAAAACCATTCTGGTTAGACTCATCAAGAGGCAATCAGCATTTGTGCTTAGGGATGGATGCTGGCTTAGCAGATTAATTATATTTAATGCAAATACCTGCCATTTCAGAGTGTCCCATCTTCTGGTTTTGTCTGGTCTGTCGTTCACTTTTCAACACAGAGATAGAAGGGGTCACTGCCTTTGTGACACTGCAGGTTTGGGGGTTGTTTTTTTAACCAAGGTTAGGAAATACAGAGCAAAATAACCATAAAGTGAGACTCCCCTGCATGCAGATGGAATAATTAGGAATTTGGAAACATTCTGGCACAGGGAGGGCTTTCCACAAGCAGTCTCTTTGTGGAGAGGCAGCAGGGAGCTGCATGCTTGGAGCACCGGCTACATCAGCACCTTGGGTGCCATGGGGCTCCCAAGAGGCATGCAGCATCCCCCCAGCCTGCTGCCAGGGCAGGGAGCAGATCCAGCTACCTCCATGTAGCTTTTCTGTGCACAGCTCATTCACTTGCATTATCAAGGTGAGAAAGTATTTGGCTTCAGGAGAATAAATAACTAGGCCTTATAAGTCATTAAAAATGTATTACAAGAAAAATACAGTGAGACTATAAATAGAAAACAAAGCAACTCCTACATAAACTTTTACAGTGACTGTTACTCAGACTCTTTGTCACTGCCTGTTTTTAAGCGAGTTTAGCATCCATGATCTCTGGAGACTGATACCCCTTGAAGCTGCACTGGCAGCGTGCTGGCCTCTGTAAGCCTCTCCCAGTTTGGATGTTGAGCATTCAGTGACTGCAGCTCAGGTCTGTGACCTGCTTGGTCTAAGTGGAGATGTGATGAGGGCGCAGGGGCCGGTCAGTCCCAAACTGGAACTTTGGTGTGTTTCCCTTCCTCTCTTTTTTAAGTGGAAATATTGTTGTTATTTCTAATTTACTCTCAGTCTGGCACATAGCAGTTACTTCCATAAAAGATATCACCTCTCCCTGCAAGCCTCCACAGATACAGATCTTCACTTAATGTGAAATGAACTCTCTGTAGCAATACATTAATCATTCAGTGATACATCATTACTGTCTTCCTTTGTGTTATTACTTAAACAGTAGATCATGTAGGTAAAGTCAAGCATACCTAGTCATTTCTAAACCTTTCTTGAGGAATAAGCAGAGTTTTTGAAGCAGCGAACATTATCTCCACATTCTGCTTAGTGCTCCAACTGCAGTCAGGACAAGTTTGCTTTCAGGTGGAGATCAACTGCACTTTGTGCTTTCAGTCTTTGACATTAAGAGTTTGGTCTGATTTTCTTTTTGTCATAGCAAGCAATAAAGTGGAAGAATTAGATGGGTAATTTACCTCAATGCAATTTGGCACTCAGCAGCAAAGCAGCTATACCAAACTCTCAGCTAACTTCAGCTGCGTGATGCTACAACACTGAAAAATCAAAACCTGACTGTGGTCCTAACATGGAAAGTTGATGGTAATGCACTTGCAGTGCTTAAACTCCTGCATGTAGCTAATAGGTTTTTCCAAGGGAAAAAATGGGTTGCCTTGGCTGGACAGTGATGAACAATTAAGAGATCGCAGCACCCAGGTGTACAGAAGAGTCCACACTTAGATATTCAGGTCAGGGAAAGTAGGGCACAGCTCTGAAGGGTGAATCCTAATAGCCTGAGTTGTGGCTTCTTGGTAAAGAGGATGTTTTGTGCAGCTTCTTTCTTAAGAAATATGGGGTTTTCATCACTGTTCTCCTGGACTCAAGACAGAAACAGGATGGTCCAGAAGGAAAATGTTCTGTTTGTTTGTAGGAATACAAAATGGCATGGGGCTGGAGGCAACATTCAGCTCTTCCCAAGTGTGGGGGAAATTTAGGATTTAGGGACATGCTGTCCTGTTCTTTTTCATTAATATGTCCCTAAGTCATGACTCTGCAAGAAGTTGAGATGTCTTCATTTGCATCTAATTCCTGATCAAAATGTAGCCACCCAAACTACTTTCAAAATAACCCTGAATGCTGCAGTGGGGGTCAGTCACACCTTGCATGGGTGTGAGGGAAAGAAAATGTGCTCTTCTGCATGTGCAGGGGCTGAAGGACAGACTCAATGTCCAATCAATGTTGAGCTCAATTTATTCAAGCACACACAGAGCTTATATATATTTTCTATATCAGTATATGAGCTACATTACGTTGCTATTGGCTACATACTCTGTTCATGTGTCTCATTCTTATTAATGACTGGTTAAAGCTACACAGTCACATTAGTCTTTATCAGGCAGTTGTTGGCACTCTTACAGTTTCATTTCTTGTTCCAAGATAGTTTCCCTGGATAGTTTCATTTTCCCCATCCCTGCATAGTTCTTGCTTCTACTTTCATTTCTTTGTTCCTTCACAGTTCCATTTCCAGTTTCATTTCTCATTCTTGCAGGCTTCAGCACATTCTGCCACTGCTTACCAGTTCTGTCTGAACATGTCTCTACTCAGGCCTGGTTCTATTAGGGCAAGCCTAGTGAGTCTGGATGGGCCACATGTCCATTCTTCTCAAGATACATTGCTACATACATTGACATGCACTTTGGACTGCACTCCCAAGTGTGGAAACTGCTGTTTGGAACAGAACAGACCCATTGGGCTCATTTCTGCAAAACATGAAGCTCAGCAAAAGCTATTTCCTTTTCATGAAATGCAGGCATTGCTCCTTTTGTTTCCATCCTAAACTCACAAGAACTTCTTTCTAAAAGACTCTGCCAGCCTCCCCTGGTTGGGGTCTCATTGCTCACCTCCCTCCTGCAAAGCTGTTAGTGTGCAGCAGCGCCTTTAATTTGGGAATTTAACAAGTAATTCTGAATTGGAACACTGGAAAACCTGTGATCCTATCTACCATGTCTATCCTATCAGATGTGGTTCTGTGCTTTCACTGCCTTGAAAACAAAGGCAAAGAAAGTCGAACACATGGTATCCTCAGCTAGAAAGGGCTTTGCTGTAAGAGGATATTGAGTTGTTCTATAAAGCCCAATATTACGCTTGAATTATGCCTGAATAAGGAGAAAGGACATTGTTAAAGAGCCCTAAACATTGACCATAGTGGATCTTCTTTCTTCCAAACCCTTCAGTGTGATGTTTTTGGCTGTTAATGATTTCGTATTGTATTTATAAGCTGGCAGGGTAATCCAGAGAGCAGCAGGAGGGGGCAGTTGCCTTAAATAAAGCTTTACAATGCTGCTAATTAAAATGATCCTTCCTCTCCCTGTGATGACTAATGAGACAGAAAGAAGAACCAGGGAGGGGTTAATGAAAATGTTACCATGAGATTCCCTATTTTTAATTGGTCTTTTTAATGTTTTAATCTTCTTTGCGGTGCGGGGGTGGAGATGGAGAAATCTTCGTTCAACCTCTCTTGTACCTATATGTTGTAACACATGGTATTTGGAACATGCATTTCTAGCTATATATTAAGGGTCTGTAACCAAAAATCTGAGATGGAGTGTAGCCTTGAGATGGAAGAAGCAATTTTGAACCTAACTGGGAACAGAAACATGAAACTTGAAACCTTATTTGTAAGCTCAAGCCTGCAAAACTCCAAGGGAGCCTTCACACAGCGAGGGCTGAGTCCATGATCTATTGTGAAGGATTGGCACTGATGCTCAATAGTATTTAGAGCTTTAAGTCATGATGCTCTGTTAAATGCAATATTTATCCCATGAGCATGTCACAGTTCACCTCAGATGTCAAGAATTCAATTAATATTCTATTTAATAGAATACACCATGACCTAACCTTTTAATACTCTTAGTGCGTCTGAGCCCTCCTTATTAGTGTCACTCTCTAAATTTCCTTCTCAGCTGATGCATATAACAACAACTGGAATGGGGAAATTGGGAGCAAGAAGAGAGAGGAAGATATTTCAATTACTTTTGGACCTCACTGTGAGGATTCAGCAGCTTTATCCCTTGTAAAACCCTGTTTGCAGGGGGTTAGCACACCCCACTTTTCCCATTTATATGGGGTTGACATCTTGAAACCTTCAACTTTCTATCGATTCAGAACCACAAAAAGCACCACCAAATTTTTCATGCTTTGAGCCAGTCCAGTTTTGCATTGAAACAGCATTGCCCCTGCCTCACATCACATTATCAAATTTAGGGCCAGGGAAAGCCATTCGTGTAACACCTGCAGGATGAAACCTTTGGCTCAATGTTTTGTCTGTGGACCATGACAGTAGCTTATAAGCACTCAAATTTTGGCATCAGTGCTGCAGAAGTTTCCCCACAGTACATCTGACAATTGTTTCTGAACATGGGATCCCTTGAAATCAGCATGATTTTGCAGATCAGGCTAGAAAAAAAAATTCACAGGACTCCTCTTAACCTGAAGTCTGTGAGAAAACAGCAGGCTGCCTTCTTCCCCCCATCACTAGCAGCAGTGCCACAGCAGCCCAACTCCACTCGTGGCTGCAGAACCTGGTTTTGCCATCCTCATGTCACATCTAGTGGGCTAGGAGGAGAAAGCCTTAAAAGACACAGTGAATCATGTGTTTCAGTTCATGTGAAAAAGAGGCTTGCTAATCTGATGGGGTTTAGCTTTTTTTTCCAGAACAGAATTAATTTTATAAACTCCTAATTGAGATCTGCTTCTGCCCCAAACCTTTTCTGTGCAAGATCTGCATGATGCGTTAGAATGGAGACTGAAAACAAGAAAGCATTTTTAGATTACTTTGTATCATACAGCCTTTACATTTGGAGAAGTACTAAAGAGCAAAAGGGTTTTTAAAGGCAGCATCTCTGACTTGAGGCAGGTGGGTAGGAGGGGTTAGCACAGTGAGAACACCTGCCTGCAGCTGGGAGGGGGCCACACTATTACCACACCTGTGATCTCAGTAAGATTTGTTGGGAGGATCAACCAATAAATACAGAGCCTGTACCACAGCTCCTTAGAGCAGGAGGAAGAACAGACATTGTGCCAGATATTTCCATGCAACTATATTCATTATTTATGCAGAAGAAGAGATATTTCAGGAAAACAGAGCTGAACCCTGAGTGACAAGGTATCTTTCCAGAGTGTAGGGTGCAGGAAAATTGCACTGAGGTTGACAGGTTTTTAATGGAGAGTCTCTATTTCACTGAATTACTGCATGTTGGCATTTCAAAAGTACAAGATGACCTATTTATTAGCTGTGAATCAAACAGAAATTACATGCTAGAAAATAAAAAAGTCATATGTTTCTTCCAGCTGGTAAGATGCTTATCCTACAGAAATAATACATACATAAAAGAAAACCTGCAAAGAAAGGATCATCAATCACAAGGCACTAAATTTAATGTCATAGGACATGTATTCATCTTGTAATATTGCAATCATATGTGCTTGTTCCCTTACATGTGATGTAATATTAAATGTATGTGTGTCATAATACTTTAAATTTTCACTATCCTTGCTCTACTTAGGCTGCTATCTTCCTCTTCCCTTTTGAAGAGGGAAACTTGGCTGCAACACATATCCATGTTCCTAGCTGATCTCTTCAGGCCTGTGCCCTCTCCATGTTGAAGCCTTGAAAAGCCAAAATCGAAACTCAATAGCCTTGGTGACTATCAAGCAGGTATTCTCTATTGCAGCACTGCGCTACATCTTAAGCTACATTTATATCAATCTATCCGGTGTTATTACACATTCAATCGATCTACAGACTGAAATCGGAGATGTCCCAAATTTGGGGGTGCCAGGCTGTCCTGTCCTGCCTCTTAATACATGCAGCACTTTTTAAGTCTCAAAAGTCCTAGCTAAGCTTGAGCAAGAACTGCCCAGCATCACCTGTCATGCCAAAAGCAGTAAGTTAGGAAGCAGGAATATAAGTGCTGTGAGCAGCATCAACCACCTATTTAACACAATAGGAAGCATCCATCTTTCTATGCCACTGGATCTTCCAAATCCAGAAGTCTGGGAAAAATCCAGCCACAATGTTGTAGGGGCTCCTGCCACACATGGAAAAGACAGGTGAACATGACCCATCTACAGTCTCTCAGTAATAGGGATGTACTATTATCCATCTAATCAAACACCACCACCCCACCCCAGAAATACCACTGTTCTAGTTTCCTTTTGCTAACAATGTTGTATTTTATTATTTCATTAGAGAAGACACCACACCATGGCTTTCAGGAGGCACTGGTAGGGCAGCAATAGCAGATTCAATGGTGAATCTCAGAGCCTCGGTTCTGCAGTAGCCTTTCACAGTCCACCATTAGAAAAGGCAGCTGATGCTCAGAGAAAAGCATGCTGTTTACTGCTGCTTTAAAGATGTAACAGAAGCTCAGCCAGCCCTAAGGCTCTCTAGGATGTTGTAAAATAGTAGGGATTTACCCACAGTTTCCAATACAGGGAAACCACAGGTTTCTTTTATGAAAAAGCAGAATATGAATATACAGTAGAAACTAAGCATTGTGCATTAGGCATGTATCTGAGCCTGGAAAGAGGTGTCCTCTTCTGGCCCCTCTTTGCCTTCCTGCTTGTAAACAGCCAGTGCCAGAACCTGAGGAGGAAGGTAACCAGCTACCAAACACGGTACTAACAACTGCTGGGCGATGCAGCTGGAACATCCCACTGCAGGAAAGGGTAAAGCAGGAGGAAAAGTTGCCAAGAGCTGAAGTTGTAGCCCTGCACTTCACCAGAGAGGCAAATGCCACATCTGAAGGAGGTACCCTTACAAAGCACAGCTCGTCATTTGGAGAGAGAAGTTCAGCTTTCCCTGGGAACTTTGGTGTCTAGGATCTGAACAAAGCCCTAGAAAGAAAAAGCTAAAATTGTTGGATTTGGCAAGTGACATTCAAATGAAGAAGGTGGGAATCTGTTCCACCTCTTCCTTCATGTTCTTAAGTAAACAAGAGCAGTTGCTGGACAAATGTCCAAGCCCAAACCTGGAACAATAAATATAGCTTGATGAATGTATCTCATACCTTTTATCTCAGAAAACTTTATTTTCCATTTTTCACTCTAAGTACCACAACCATCAACATGAAGAGTAATTCCACACATACACCCCAAAGAAAGGGCCAAAGCATGGAATATGAAAGTGTGTGAAGAATCCTTCAAGAGAGACACAGACACATGGAGAGTTGCTGTAACTATGCAAGCTTGTAGAAGTAATAATCTGATGTACAGATTGATGCAGGCCACCAGCAGTCTGTAAACACAAAAAATCTGCAGCATCGCAGCGAGTAGGTGGCCTCGTTTCCTTCCTTTGTCAATCCCTCCCGTTCCCCCACCCTCTGTAGCAGGAGCAGAGAGTCTGGGTGTCTCACTGCGTGGCCTGGATGTTGTTTTTCCGAGCAGAGCAGCAGGCTTTGTAGAGAAGATGAAATGATTGCTGACTCTTTTCTTCTCATTAAGTTTGTTTACATTGTGGACCATTGAGGTTTCACTGGCTTTGTGTCTCATGTACTCTGCCTTGAGAATCCCCAGCATTCATAAAAGTGAAGCCAGCTAAACCTGCACAACTCTTACAATACTTAGGAAAGTCCAATATAAACTTTTATCACATATGCATTGTTTTTCTTTTAAAAAATATATAAGAGTGAAAACAGCAAATTGTGTGGAAAGAAGATTGTTCCTAGCTTTATTGTACCCAAACCCATCCTGGACCAACAACTTCTAGAATCAGGGCTCCATTAGACCCTAGTGGCTGTGGCCAAGAGCACCAAACTCATCCTGACTTTGCAATAACTTAACAGACATTTGACCCATGTCCTGAAGAGGATAATGAGCTATGACCTCCTCATACAATTATCATTTCTTCTAATCCATCCATGTGGCAGGGAAGGGAAGAACAGCATTAAAATCTGCTGGCCCAGCTGACTACCCCAGAAGGAAATGAAGAGACAGAAAAATATCACAGAATTCCAGTGGACTTATCTGAAACCCATTAGCAGAGACACGTGGTGAACTTTGTAACTGCACCTTTGGCTCTGCCACTTTGCCCTTCTGGGACTGTAAAGCAATGTCTTTCACCAACCTAAAATTCAAGTCGGTTTTGCAATTAAATCAACACCCCTTGGATATATAGGGATATATATGTATTCTAACAATATAATTTTCAGACTTATCAGTGTAGTGTCTACTTCCTCACAACACCTGGATAAAGTGTGTTTTTAAATACATGCTGATCCAAGTACATTTGTGATAGAGGCAGGGCAGTTATTTCTGTGCTGCACATTCATTCCAAGTTAACTCACAGGATTTTGGGGAAAAAAAAACCCCAAATCTATACATTAGAAATACTTAATTGACCGCTTGATATTATTCCAATCCCTCTGTGTTGAATCCCAAATGGTAAAACTTAACATGACTTTTTTGCTTGAATTATCCTCCTGCTCTTGCATATATACAAGCCATGTGCTGTAATGCAGGGCTCATACATTCGTCTTGGTAATTTATCTCATTTCCTTTGGAATGGTGTCCCTCAGTGGCTCAGAGAAAGTGGAGCGGTTGTTTTAATAGATTTGAGCTTTATCTGCCTCTCTATTTGCAGCAGGGCATAATAATAATAAATTATGATACTAATAAGTAGGTTGTGCAGAATGGACTACAGTGGTACCACTTCCCTCCCCCTCCAAAAAAGTAATTTATGGGTACATTCTTGTGACTTTAGGGGTGTAATAAATTATCAGGGTTCGTTTTTCCATCCAATTTGAGGCAGTGCAGCTGTGTTTTGCAAGCAATAAACTCTCTTGTTGTATTTCTTAGCTAAGCACTGAAAAACACGGTGTGATTTTTTTCCCTCCCTTCCCAATTATTGTTGCAATGCCTGGTAGCTTCTCCATAGTTAAGGGTTTGCCAGTGCTTCTATTATAAACCCCAATTTTCAGGGGCCTATAACTTTGCTCTTTTAAATCATAGAGGGCTAGAACTTGGTGTACATCTCTGTCAATCTATATGCTTTTTTAACAGAGAGAAAAAGCAATTTTTTTAAGGAGTCCAGAACCCCCAAATTGGAGCCCTGTGTGGAAGTCAGACACACATGGATATGAGTAGCTGGTAATGCTTGGGTACCTTTTCAGCTCCTGAAAAGCCTATGAGCACCTCTTATTTTGGACATGTCTTGGGGCAGTATTTAGACCTTAATTGTATTTTTGACACAGCAGATAGGAAGAGTTGTCCCGTGTGCCACTTGGCTGCTGATGGGTTTGAGGATCAGGTACAAGTCAGCCCTTGCAGAAGCTCCCTCCCTAAAGGTTGGCATACTGAACCCCATGGCCTGCTGTTGGATCCTGCCCATGGGGTTCAGTATGCCAAAAATACAGAAGGTGTCAAGGAAACCATGGCGATTCACCCTTCCCAAGCACCAGCTTACAGGCTTGGCCAACTGTATCGACCAAAGCATTCACAAGGGCTCTGAGTTTAAGGAGAGGTTAATTGTGGACCTGGTTCCTATTCCCAAACCTGCTCTCTGCTTTTGGGGAAGGGTCAAAGGCAGAAAATGAGAAGAGACAACAACACTAGAATTTCCCAATCTCTCTACAGCAACCCTGGAGACCCCCTGGGCTGGGAAGTACATTCAGCTCTGCCAGGAAGCGGTGCATTCCTTCCCCTCTGCAAAACCTTACTGAGCAGGGGAAAAAACCAACCTGGTTTTCTAACATCACTTTGTACAAATACAATTATCTCAATCCTGTACTGCACAGTCACCACTCTGCCACGGGGCACCAAGTACCTTCCAACATGAGGTAATAAACCAAGAGTGGAGTAAAAACAGCTCTGGATTTTCAGGGTGCTCTTAGTGGGAGCATCACAGCAGGGAAGGAGCAGCTTGCAGCCCCTTTGTGCAGGCTGCTATCCCAGCCCCTCTCACATCAGGCTGTACAGCACTGCCAGACTAATGGTTCTGCTAAAGCAGCCTTCTACGTGATCAGCAATTAAGCTGTGAAGTCAGCCCCTTAATATTATGTTAACATAGTTCAGTATATTAAATGTAAAACAAGTCATAATTTTTAAAGGTACCTCGGCTTACTGAGTTTAAATGAAGGCAGTGGTAGGACTATCACAGCCATATGCAAATCACCTGCATTTTAAAGCTAACAATAGATTTTGCTTTATTGTTTTGGCATTTAACGAGTGGGAAAATAATAAATTAAGCCACATGGGGAATCCCTGGTGCTTTTACAAACTGAAGCAGTGCCCATTTGGAGAGAGAGAGAGCTTTCCCCATTTTTCTCCCTAGCTGCATTTCTCTTAACCCACCACCTTATTAAAGCTTATAGGGCAAAATTCTCCTCTCATATTCCTCCGGCAGCTCTTAGTCCACATGCAGTTCTCCCTACCTTCCTAGCTGTCTTTCATCCTGCGAATTCTCTCTGCAGACAGGGAACTGAAGAAGAGTAAAGACTGGCTGGGCCATAGGGAGTCAGAAGAAAGATGTTGTCATAGTTTTAGGAGGGTTACAATAGCTATTAGGACACGGACAGCTTTTTCTGCCTGTGGTAATAGGGGATGCAGTCAACAGCTACTAGTGCATGGTCTGTGGAAGAGGCTGCTGTATTAGGATCTGGTCAGCACTAAGCAGGATCCAGGCAGTGAAAACAGGGCTGCCTGGTGTGCCACCATGGCAGGTACCAGCCACAACACTGCCAGATTCATGGCTCCATGTAGCCATGTTTGCTTGGGGCTGCATAATCAAGAGGAGGAAGGGGATGAACATCTTAGCAAAATGACCTCTCTGGTTCAAAGCATGTTTGAGGTAGGGTGTTAGACTGCATCTCACAGGGCATGAGGGGAAAGAAAAGCAGTATTTTAACTCAGTCAGCTCTCACTGATCAGAGCCCTGAGTCAAAAAGAGGCTCAGCTCTGAGAACATCAGTCATCCCAAACTGACTGAGAGAGCAGGTCTTGATCTTGAGAATGGCAACATTTACCTTGCTCACTGGTAGCTATGAGCAGATCACATCATGGCTGTTTGCTCCTGAACACCATCCTGGACGTGTCTTCTGCAGGCTGTGTTTTTTTACAAGTCACCAAAGGGAAAACACAGCTTCATTGCCCACACTGCCCCCGTGTGCAAACACACGCCGACGTTCCTTGTGCGGAGCCAGCACACGAGTACATTCAACACATGCTTCCTTCCTGTGTTAGCTCCAAGAAGTATCAATTATACATGTCCATGAATATATCCCTGCACCTGCATTCCCCCAGGAACACTGTTTTACCAAAGGATGAAACAGAAATCAGGAACCAAGGTAAACCAGACAGCCTAAAGTTAACACAACGCTGCAGCATTAACTGCAAACGGAAAATTGCCAGGGAGAGTGAAAATTTGAACAAGACAAACAACAGGAATGGAGAGAAAAGACTTTGAATGGAAACCTGTAAACCTCAGACGAGTTTGTAACATGCCTAGGGATAATTCATCAGCTTCCATCTCTTGGCTCTGCATGATCTTAGAAGAGCCTGTGCTGTTTTGCCACACACATCTGTTTTCCACCAAATCTGCTGTTTGTCCTATTTGATGCATTTCATCTGTTCCGTGTAGCATGCACTTATGTACACACTGTATGGAGAAACTGTAGAGAGAAGGTCTGTGCAGCCCTCTGAATATATGAAGTGCTGCACAAGGATTATAGTTATTTTCATCATAATTCTCCACCGCTGCCTATGTTTGAAGTCAGGGATGTCTGGTGGCTGAACCAGACAAGCAGAACACACGCAAAAGCCCAATTAGCTTCTTATCTCCAAAGCTCTTACAAACACTAATGCATTAATCATTGTAAAACTAAGAGATGAGCGTTGGTCTGTACTCCTGGCTCAGTTCAGTCAGGATGTAACTTGACTGACACTGAGAATTACATGATGAATCTTGTCCGTTCATACCCGCTGTGCAGGAGAGGAAACAGAAACAAAGGCAGAGCACCTCACTGGCCACCCTGCCTCAGCTCATAACCCTTTGTAAAACCCAACTGAGTCTCAGCTCAGGAACAAGCACATCCCAAGCTTAGGGCCAGCTGAGCATCAATCCACCACACAATGCTTTCTGTTGCCCTGTTCAGAAACCTAGATGCTGCTTAAAACATGGCAAGTCTGAAAGTGACATAAGAATAGACAAGGAAGGGCTAAACAGCAAAATAGGCATTTGATTCTGTGAGAGATGCACAAACACAAAAGCAAGCTGGCTCTAGGAAGAGCTTTTCAGATTACTTGAACATCTCTTTAAAAAATGGATTAAAATACAGATCCCCCTATTATTTTTCAATAATAGAAGTGCAGTACAGAACAACTCACTAGTGCCACAAACTACTTTTTCATTTCTGTTTTTGTTTCATGCTTCAATATCTTCTTCCAGCTGCTCATGTCTCCTTTTCCTTCTCCTCACTTTGATCTATTAGTTTTCCCCAGAAATGGGGTTTATAAATCATTGTAATGCAGCCCTGGGAAAGACGGTGCTTAGTGCAGGGAGAAATACATTGCAGCTAACAGCCACGGCAGGGAGGAAAACTCTCACCTCGTAGTGGGGCTTTGGCGACAGGTTACTGATGGCGCTGGGTTATTTTATGTCTGCATTCGTGCCATCAGGGGCAAGGCCGCAGGGAGCGCTGCCTGTACCCCCTTTGCAATATTTCAAGCTTCCTTCTGCAGGCAAAAACAAACTGTTCAGGGGCTCGCAAGGGAAAGGGGAGGAGGAAAAATTGCTAGGAGAAGGGGAGGGGAAGCAGGACAGGTGGGGATGGATCACTAAGTTCCTGCTTTTGCTTGATCACATTATTTTTTTTTTCCAAAAAAGACACATTTGTCTCTAATGCACCTTGAAAAGATGCAAATTTCATGCAAGTCACATCTATTGGCAGGAGTGGCGCGATCCAGCTCACCCACAAACATTCCCATCCCTTTGTGCCAAAGCCTTTGTCTTCCCATTTTTGACTCAGGAAACTTTGTTGGCACGGCTGATGCTGGCATTGCTGCACGTTGAAGTCAGGGTGTATCACAGGAGGAGCCCCCTTCAGCACTGCCCCAGTTTGGCCCCCATGAGAGCAGAGGCAGTACACCCACTTACTGGGATCAAAAATCTTTGTTTGAAACCCAGGAGTTGGGCTTCATTTTCTAGCCAGGCTTGTGAAAGCTGGCTACAGCTATTACAAAATAATCTAAGTTATGAGGCTGGGAGCAGTGCCAGGCTGGGCACCAAGTCACCAAGCAATCTCAAAACAGCCTCTCTGGGTTAAGTGGGTGGAAGGGCTGCTGTGATTGTGGCACAACACTGTGGCCAGTCTGGGGAAAGGTCTGAGCACCCCACCAGCAAGGACAGGTCCCCTGAGCTCCCTCCCAGTAACAAGTGTTAGTCCTAAATGCCAAAACCCCAACATCAGCTATGGCCAGAGACACAACCCTCTGTCAGCAGAGGCTTTATGTATTTATCTCCTGCCCTGGGGTGCAGCCTGGATTAGGGAAACCTATTGCCAACCCTATTTAATTAGGGAGGAAATCTTCATAACCTCCTAAGAGCAGCACAATCACACAACAAGCTACAGGCTCTTTTAAGCACTTGCTATGTTTTTAGGATCACCAGCTCTTAATAAGACCACCCCAGGCAGACACACCATCCTTTAGTTTCGAAAGCACACAAAAGAGACACCATGCTGGAATCTTACCTCTATCTTTAACAAAGCATTACCCCTCCTCACCCTCTTCCCCATAATTGCCTTGTTATTGTCATTGGTGCCATTGTTCATTGGCTCGGCCGTAGAGAGGCCCGAGGGAGCAGTTCTGCCTTAGCTAAACCAATATCTCCTGCAATAACCCCCTGCAGTTTCCCCTTTGCTATCCCATGTTGAATAAATCCTCCATCTCTGTTTGCTGAATGATCATAAAGATATGATTGAAGTTTCAGATTTATGGTTTCCTTCGAATGGAGGAGCAGCTCCAATAATGCTGGAGCCTGTTTGCTGACTGCTTTGGACAGGCTGTGTGTAAAGGGAGATTTGTAAAGGCAGAAACAGGAACGCAAGGTGTTTTCCAGACACGCAGTGCACACCTCTGCAGTTACTCGTAGGAGCTGAATTCACACACACATCCAGAGCATCCTCAGCACTAGGACCTCGCTGCAGTTCCCAAGCACCCTGTGAGGCAAGCTGTGCACACAATATTTTACTCTAACAGCGAATCTGTCTCAAGTAACCACACAAGGGACCCACAAGAACTGGTTGCTTGGTAAAGGAGGATGCTAACTAAAGAGCTTGCAGGACTCTGAAGGAGACTACCCTGAAGTGGTTGCTGAAAGCTGGGAGAGGGCTGTGTTAAGGTGGTCCTTGCTGTGAGCTTCACTCTCCATGTCCCAGGAGTTCCCTCTGCACTGCATTAATGCTGTCCTCTGGGTACCCAGGATGCTTTTTAGGGAGAACAGCAAAACTCTCTTGCTCCTTTGAGAGAACATCCTGACTATTTCCTGATCAGAGAGCCAACATCTAAGAAAAGCAGCCAAAGGGGTGTTCAGCTTACCAGCAAAAGCAACTGCCTCCCAAGGATGCCCAGTTCCACCTTCCCATTGAGGCAGCAGCCTCCAGGAGCAAACCCGGGGAACCTGGTGCCTGACTGAGCTTCAGGCTGGGGATGGTCAGCACCTTCCCAAGTGCTGTTGTCTTAGACTGAGTGTCAAAACCCTCTTTTCCTCACCAGTCCATCCCAGCAGCATTGAGTGAGCCCTGTCTGACACACAGCTGTGTCCCAGGAATCACACATAGCCAATCCAGATTCAGGTCAATATGAATAAACCTGCAGTGAAATCAAAGCTTGAGCCTTCAATGCCAAAATCTGAACAGAGCACCCGAAATGCATTCCCTCCAGCCCTCTGGCTGCAGCACATTTGCTTTCCCCTGATCCACAGCCATTTATGCTCAATCTCCACAAAAACCTATAAAACTCTTACAGCATGATGCAGTCCTAAATTAAATGCACTTTAACATCCCCATATAACAAGGGAGTCTTTGCTCTTTTAAATTAATGTAACTGAGAAGGGGACCTTTCCTGGAAAATTTATTCCACTTTATTTGGAGACAGAAAACCCCACCTCAGTCCACCTTCTCTGAGAGCAAAGATTATTCTGTGTGTTATAATGAGGAATTTGTAAAAACAAGAGCATTGTGTGTTAGCCTAACTATGAAGTGAACAACAGAAGAGAAGACTTCTGTGAGCAGCACTGTTTCTGTGATGTATGGTAATATTTTTCCTCAGTGCATTACAAAAGAAAAAAGCAAGATAAAAATATCTTCCATTTTCTCCCTAATTTGTAGTTTTCTGGTGTTAGCAAGGCTTATAAGACACATGCTCCCAATTAGCTGCTCCTCTTAATTTAAATGCTTCATAAATTATCTCCTGCGCTTGTGGATTATCACTTCATAATGCGAGTTAGCATTTAAATAAATAGCTGCGATGTAGGAAATTAGAGAGGTTTACAGTCTGAGGCAGCAGCATAATGAAGGAAAATACCACAGCAGCTGAACAGGGGTTGGGAAAGATGCAATAAGACAGAGATTTTTTTTTCACTTTACCTTTTAGCAACCAAATTTGGACTGCAGCAGGGAAAATATGGGCCAGAACTCCAGCAGAGCAGGAGCCTTTTGTAATGGCTGAGCACGAGGGGAACACAGAATTCTTAAGAGCTTAAAACATCCAATTTAGCAAATATGACGCAATTATGAAGTGACTTTTTTGAGCCAGCTCTTGCTTGCCTCATGAGGTAGCCCCTTGGAAAGCAACCAGGCTACTTGTGTACATCACCTGAGCAGTATCTGACCTCCTTATGTTCCAGCCTACAAAAAATACAGGGCTGGGAGAAAAAAAACAACAGGACAAAGCTGAGTTGAAACTGTGCCCAGAAAATTTGTGGGGAAAGCAATAAGGAAGTCAGATGTAAGATTATGGGTAACTTCAAATAAATATATCTCTTGCAAATATAACAAGCATTAATTTATAAGGCTGATAACTTTTGCCATGTTTTTAGCAGCATTAATAAGATCAACCCATAGGCAGCAATAGTTTTTAACCATTAGCAGCAGCTTCCCAGCACTATTTCAGCCTAGTTTTACAATTATTTGTCATAAATGTAAAAAATTAGGAGGGCAGGGAAAAAACCCACGACAACTCCTTGGGGGACTAAGGCTCTCTCCAGGGCTTGCTGGTCTTGCCTTTGGTGTCACCACTGCTTTTTCCGCCACAGGAGGAAACTCTGGGCAAGATCCTGCCAGCAGTCAATCACACTTGACTGCCATTGACTTCTTGGGGAGCTGAGGACATAAAGGCACTTGTGGGCACAGGAGCCTTTGGTGTTCATCTTGCAGAGCGCCCAAGGTTGAGCACTGCATCTCCTGGGGAAGTTCAGCTATTACAGCTCCCTGCTTGCTCACACGCACCAGTCCCAACGTGTCAAAACCATGGATATTCTTTCAAAAACACATGAAAATCATAGGAGCCTTGACAGCCTTGACCAAAGTCCAGCCTTAGGCAGGAGTAAAGTTATTAGTTACCTTATTTCCCAGAGAAAGTCTGACACATTAGGATTTCACAGTAACTGGCTGTAAGTGTAACGGGCAGGGTGTGATTTTGCTCACTGGGTTTTGCAGTTAAATTTCAGCATGTTGAATAGATTTTGCTGTAGGACAGAGCAAATTATTTGGGCAGCTATCTTGCATTAGCACAAGACCCTCTGTGCTTAATGGGAGTTCTGTCTAACTGACAGCACAATTGGGATCTTCATTGTATTTAACATACTTCAAGAGCGAGGGTCAAATTGTCTCATCATTTACATCCTGCTAATCCCAGGAGGACAGCAGAGAAGCAGCTCAGGATAACCCCGACTCAAATTTTTCTGCTTAGCACCTTCCACTTAAAGTTTCTAGCAACACTCCCCAAAATGCTCTTGGTCATAATCTCAGCTCTTCCCTGGATGATAGGGCTGACCATGGGCGACTGGGCTGAAGTCTGTGGAAGGAAATTTCTGCCTGGACCACTCAGGACACACTGGTGGAGCCTGTAGTTATTGCTTGGATAAGAAAGTTCACCCTGCAGACAGTTCAAATCAGTACAGCAGGATCCCTGTTTCATCCCATAGTTTTCTATTCTAACACATAGCATTTAGAAAGTGAAAGAGGAGCTCATCCCACTCCAACCAACATCTGAAAGGTGGCAGGAGATCTTCACACCTCAGTTTACAGGTGGTAGAAGAAAGGCTTTGTGGGCCAACCCAGACCTGTACTCACAACTATGCCCTCTGTGCCATATTTGCATCTCTATCACCATCACTGTGATTTCTGCACCAAGCATTGAACAGCCATAAGGCTTCTTCTGTGCTTAGAGCCTGATAAGCCTCCTCTATTTTTGCTGGAGTATGAGGACATGGAAACCAACTCTTATGTCCCAGCTACAGGGGCTCTTCAGGACTAAGAAAAACCTAGAAGATGTATTGGGTGCTGACTGGAGGAGACAGGGCTGGAGACCCTGGGATTAAATTCCTTCATAGACACGGTGCCACTTTTTACAGAATCACCTGTTCTTCTAACAGGGTATTTTAAATAATAAAATTGGAAGCTGCTGCATATATCTTTCCAACTGATCTACTAATCATATTTCTTCAAATTTTATATCCCTGACCCTTGTAAAGGGATTGCAAGGAAGGCGTTTTTTAAGCTGCATTTTAATAAGTCAATATGAAAGCTCAAAATTATTTAAAGCTTCTTAAATAGGATTATATTTGATTTCTTGTGGGAATAGTGGGGGATAGTCTAGTAAAGACGTTCTGTCCTGCTGAGGTTTTATTACATTAAAGAAACAGCATCCTTTTTTAACAGCAAAAAAACTTTTCTCTATTCTCTAATGAAAATGGAGATTATTCTGTACATGAGGTGACTGAAGTTAGCAAGTTCTTGCATCTGTGATCAGAAATTAGAGTTTCTCCTTAGGTGAAAGCCAAGATATTCCTAAACCAGAAGTTTGCCCAAATTTGGCAAGCTGTCTGTTAAGTCAAAAATATTTTAATATTTTATTCTAGGAAGAATCACAAGTGCTTTGACTTCAGGGAAATTCTGCCCTGAATTAACAGGTGGTTCTCAAGGCAGCCACTGTCTCGTTTGCAGCCAGGGAATGAATTTGGCCTGAGGAATCAGAGGTCTGTCTCACTGGGGAACTGCTGCGCAGGGAGCATGGCCATAGTCTGCTCAAAAAGGTCCATGGTTGATTCCTTACTTGCATACAACTCCTTGCAGCACCTTTCCAGGTGCTGCACTGACAGCACATAGCCTGTTATATTCTGTAGTGCCCAAAGAAATTCAGGAGGAGGAAATTAAAACCAAGTTCAAGGAGCCAGTCACACTATGTCAACAGCAGCAGCTCCACAACATTGAGTTGTGCTGGATGTAATCTGGGACAACATTTGGCCTTGGAAACAGAAGGGGATCTTGCTTGACATAGCAAATCATAGAAGCACAGACTGGTCTGGGTTGGAAGGGACCCCAAGGATCACAGAGCTCCAACCCCCTGCCACAGGCAGGGCCACCAACCTCCAGGCCTGGATCTACATAAGGCTGCCCAGGGCCATATAAAACCTGGTCTTGAACACCCCCAGGGATGGAGCACCCACCCCCTCTCTGGGCAGCCTGTTCCAGCTCCTCACCACACTCTCTGGAAAGAGCTTCTCCCTAATATAAAACAGGTATTACTAAGGATGAAACAGAAAAGGCCATAACTGCTGGAAGAATATAAAAGCTTTAAAAAAGCAGAAAAACATTGTCCCATCCCTTTAACATTGAGAGAATGTTTTCTCAACCCACATTCTACTCACAGCTGAACCTTGGTGCTCCCACTGAAGCTCAAAGACACTGAGCAAAAGCACAGACTTTGCCTGCTGGTTTTCCCACCCTGATCTGTCCATACACACCTCCATTTCCCCCCAACACTGTCTATAGGAAAAGCAAGGATGCAGATATATATCTCAGCTGTCTCAGGGCCACCCCGTGCAGTACCAAACCTCTCTGACACTGTCCTTCACTTCCTCAAATCTCTCCCAGGCTCATTCCACTTCTTAGAGGCATGTGGTAGCTATAGCTCAAGAAAGATCAGGTATAGGTATGACCTCAGCCTAGTGAGGTCATAGCTGTAAACTGCATCCAACTTAGTTTAGCCTAAATAACCTATCCTTCCTGCCAGCAGCTTTGGGTTACAGCTGCAGACCACACTGCTGCTTTAGGGCTCTGACACAAGCAGAGGCTGATGTCAACTTCACAAGCTGTGACACCCACTACAGAAACATGCAACGCTTCTTTGACCTTCAACACTAGCACGAAAGCTTACACAGACAGAAATTTATCTTAAAGCCAGAAGCAGATTTAATAGAGCAGGAAAAGATAATTTCCAGTATTTCCATCTCAATTACAGTCAAGCACCTCCATTGAGCCTCAGCCTTTGGGGCTGTACCTGGACTGCCTGTTCCCACTGAGGAGACTGTCAGCAGAATCAGCAGAAATAGCACAACTGGGCAAGGTGACGGTGATTTATCAGTGCTGAAGTAATTCGTACTGACACAGAGGCACTGAGGAGGAGCTCAGGGTCCAGGAGGTGCCCCTAAAGACCCAAGACTTATATGGTGCCACACATCGAAAGCAGCAGGCTTGGAAGCTGACTCTCAAGCAGAGAAAAGCCTTTTTTCCTTCCCCAAAACCCATTTTCAAACAGCAGAAAGAAGCAGCCCTGTTACAGAGAAAGGTAATTTTAAGTTGCAACATCCTACTGCTAAAATTGCCCCTCTAACAGCACGTTACCTTCTAACTCACTAAAGGGTGACCAGTACTCAGAGTCCCAGAAATTTGGGGCAGAGAGGGTTTTTCAACAGAGAACTTGAAGGTGCAAACACCCGTGAAGCCAATGAAAGTATTGTGTACGCAAATACTTTCATATCTGTCTGGCCCTTTAAAACCAAAATGATAGAGTTCATTTGCATTTAGATCTCTTTGGCTCCCTCTTTTCATCTAAAGACAAATCCTCACAAAGGCTGCTTAATTAGACCAAATTAGATTTCCACCTAGTGGCTTGTCATTCATTAGAAAACGCTGGTTTTTTTTCTGTTTTGGTAATTATAGGCTGGTCTCGCAGTGTTCACTTCAGGCTCCACGTATGACTTGCATTCATGATTTTGTGCAGATGAGAGGAAAATTATTCAGTCGCATCAAGTCTGCCCGTTTTACAAGTTAAAGATCATCGCTGGAGTCTTTTATGTAATGGGATATACTCTTTCTTAAGTCTTTAATGATTAATTGTAATAGCGTATCTCACGGCAATTTTCAAGACTAAAAGCTAAGCACAAACAGTTCACACACAAAGGTACTGTACCAGAGAGCGGGTGGCTTTCCCATGCTACGGCTTTCTGTGCCAGGCACCTGTGTGCATGGCCCTCTGGTGTCAGCATTAAGGCCCCATCTCAAGTAGAGATGATGTGAAGGGGTCAGCTGGTGCCTGTTGTTGGACAGGTACAACCCTGGGCTGGAATTGGCATCTGGGGCCTAGTTGTGCCATCGGCATCTAACCCAGTGAGGGAAGGGCTGTGTCCCACCAGTGCTCTGCCACGAGAGTGAGGCAAAATGTAGTTTCTAGAGGGGAAAAAGTCTTTCTAGTTTAGACCTGATGCTCAAAGTTGTTAGCTAATAAAGCTACAGCTCCTGGGGAGGTCAGAAACACTGGTTAGTGGGGGCCGCACACGGTCTGGGTTAGCAGGGCCTCCACACTGCCTGGAGTAATGAAAGGAGTTGAACTCCAAGTGAGATTCCCAAGCTTTACCATCCCTGTTTGCCCAGCAGTCATCATTTCTCTGGAGGACTCACCACTGTGGGACACTATAGCGATTTTCTCTCCCACTCCAGACACAGCAGAGTACCAGGAACAGTCCAGTTCTCTCCCCAACCCAAAATTTATTCCCTTTGCTGACCTGTACAGGCATGAAGTTCCTTGCCTCAGTTTCCCCAGTATTACAGCAAGATTAATGCTCAGTGGTATGCTCTGAAGCTTAATATATCAGGGTAGGATTTTGTGGTCCTTCATCAAGCAAAGCTTCCTTTGACTTTGACCTTTAATGTTTATGAATAGCTTTGAAGATAACTGCCAACTTTATTAATAATAATCTTCTTGGGAATGGAAGTTACAAGCAGTTTGTAGCAGGCAGCCCAGCAGCCACTAGCCCTGCTAGGATTTCTTCTGCACTAACAAATCCAGATTTTCAGGTGTGGTTTTCTAACAGCATCCTTGCTTTCCCATTTTTTTGTGAGAGAGGGAAAGTAAGTTTTTCCCCTCCACCTTTAAAAAATCTGATCAAATTTGCCTCTCAAAACACTGAACATTCCCTTTCTCATCTACCTAAACCTGATGTTGAGATACTGTCCCCCAGAGGCTTTCAGTAGCTCAGTTCTGATGTATCCCTGCACTTTGTAGCTCACTGCCTTCTTAGAGTGTAATCAAACATCAAGCTAAGTAGCAAATAAATCTCCCGATCTCATAAGCTGCACAGCAAGATCATGTAAATGCAAATGAAGGGCTTGATTTCAAGCTGTCGCGGGGGAAGGAGGGAAAAATGCTGGGCCTTGTCACTGCAATCACTTCACTCTGTGAGTGCAGTAAATCTGCAATAATAATAGTAATGGCAGCGTGACGGGAGGCTTTACTGTACAAGGGGGTGTAATGAAAAGCGGAACAGAAGGTAGGGAAGGAAGCAGGGCCTGGCGGGCTGGAAATGCAGTGGTGTGGGGTTTTGGGTGTTCACAAAGCAGAGGCTTTGAGGAGGGGACAACAGCCCCGGCTGACTCAGAGCAGGGGAGGACTTGGGGATTTGCTCAGCATCCCCTACCAGCAAAGGGCTGCCCCAGATGCAGGGGGTCAAAACCCACGGCCTCATCCCTCTACCGTACCTCTCTGCAGGCACATGCCCTATGGCTCTTGCAGTCTTAGCTGTCTTTACAAGATCAATGTGATGAGTGTCGATGGGTCAGAAATACCAGGGGATGAAGGACAAATAAGTCTTGCAACAAAACCCAGAACCCTTAAAGGTTTTGTACTTCCATGGACCTTTGCAACACACCTAGCTCTTACAGACACATCCATTTCCAAGTCTTCCCTGGCAGTGAACATTCCCCACCACCATTAGACACTTAGATACAAACACAGGACTCAAAATCCAGGACTGTACCAGTTGGAAACTACCTGGCAAAGGTCAGGGAGCTCAATAAACCCAACACTGCTCACTCTTCACCCAACAAGGGTAACCCTGTTGATCAAACACCCCCATTGCTACAGCCAGTCTGAGCATGGCACCCTCCAACCCCAGTTCGGACATGCTTGATTCAACCATGAAAATTACCAGGTTCAAGGAGGAAGGATGCATTAGCCAAGTCTTTAAAGATGGTTTGAGAGCACAAACAAAACCTCAGCACAGGTCTCAGCCCCAGGAGGAGGTGATGATCTCTGCAGGATACTATGGGAATGCTTCAGGAAAAAGTCTAGAGTTGTCTTTTCCAAATGGGCTGGATAAACAGTATTTAAGATGCCGGATTTTCCTCACTGAGGTCGTAAAGGGAGAAAACTTACAGAAGGTACCCAGAGAAAATTAGGACCGCCTGGGATGCGGAGAGAGACGGTTTTAATTAGAGCCAAGAGGTGGGAAATAAGGCAGAGAAATGACATCTTAATGAGGTTTAATGAAGTTGTCTGCTGATGGGCACAGCTGTCAGACAGATCTGTATTCCAGCCAAGCAGCTTTGTGACAGGCTAAACCTGAACACAGGAAACTGCACTGGAGCTGGGGAAGAAGAAAGGATCTTCTGCGTCAACTCTGGCTCACTGTCCCCACTGCTTCACAACACAGCACACCTACAGCGCCCCAGGACAAGCACATGAAACCCATGAGGTTGCAATAGCGGTTTGGTAATTTATAGAAGAGAAAGGCTGTAATCTTGGATTACACTGAGCAAGATTCATTCCTACTACCTCCTCCTTTGCTTTTGTGGGTATGAGATGTTGGCAGGCAACCAGAGCCCTCCCAGCCCATTGATTTTCTTCAGGCACAGATTATTCCATTTTCAACATATTGGACCAGATTTTTTTTAATTAGTTACCCAGCACCTTCAGCTTTATTTATTCAGTGCTAAGTGACTGTAAAAGGCCACCCCATCAGAAAAGGAAACAGCGTGCACTCATTTTGCGATGGAGCAAACACCCAACTGCATTAACCTCAGGCTCTCTGTGGAAGGGAATCTTTAAATCTCATCATTTCTCCCTTCTGCAGAGTTCTGCACTCAAATGTCTGGAAGCAGCTTTGCCACAGGTTACAATCCTCCCCCTCTCCTGCAGCTTCTCAGCTATTTTCTCCCACACCTTTGCCATCATAAGCAGATTTCTGACCTCACATAGCTGATCCGGCATCAGAACATGATCCCTGGAAAAAGCCTCTTCATATTCATCTGAGGAGCATTACACCATTTCCCTTGTCTATCAGTGACGACTACTCTAAAAATAGCTAGCCTACAAATGCCTGTAAACACAGGAGAAATACATCAGCTACAAAAGCTACTTCATCATCCCTGGCACTGGTTTAGATGCTTTACGTGAGCTCCCCAACTCACATGCAGCATGCACATATGGCTTAGTGCTGTGGGGGATATTTTGGTGGTAGCAGCACTAAAAGCCCACTCACTCCCATCCTGCTTGGTGCTGGACACATCTGGAAGGGACAGTCCCTTCCTCCAGTGAGGGTTCACAGAAGGCAGCTGGGGGAATGCAGCCATGTCAAGCACAGGTCACAGCCAGTAGCAGCTGATGGCTTACAGAAAAGTCTGTTTGCAACAAAGGACCTGTAGCTTTGTGCTGGGAAAGGAGCTTGATGGGGTTTAAAGGATCTTGGCAAGTCCAGAAAACTAATTTTCTGGTGAACTTGTGCTCCTGAGAGTCATGGGAATATCACGCCTGCTTTATAGCATCCCAAGTACATGGATTTAAAGGGACCAAAGATGAAGCACTTCCCTCCCAAAGGAAGCTGGCCAGGATTTAGCCAAAAGCATAACTGCACAGGCTTGTAGCCCCAGTAATCAAAAACTGGAAAAGCTGCCAGCCTGCACAAAGGAGTAGACCTCTTGTCACAAAATGGACAAGTCACTCAAGCAAGCAGGCATGATCTCACCCTCTCACCCCCAGACATGCTGGTGAGGAGCCCTGGTGCCACAGCCACTGCACACTTTTAGGGTTTTACATAGCTACTTAGAGATAGGAGCTGAGAAACTCCAAGCTGAAGGCACACTGTCAGTGTTCAATGATCCACCCAGGAGAAGCACTGAGAAGGATTTCAGCTCTTCTCTTCTCCCAACAAGACCTCCCAACACCTACACCCCCCAGCTTCTTGTACACCCTTCCTGTGGAAAATAGCCATCCCAGGGCACCCACACCATGCCCCAGCACTCCAGGGAACTTGTTGCCTGACCTTGGTCCACCTCCTCCTAGCAGAAACACACAGACCCAAGTTCTCACCCCTTCCCTCTGCCATCACCTCCCTTTCAAGCAGCAATAAGGTTTCAAGACACACACATCCCACAGTGACTTCACCATGGAGATGGGAGGGTAGAGACAAAGGGGTGAGGGGAGGTCAGTTAATCCCACAGACACCACCAGGCTGGGACACACATGGACTGGGGAATAGTTCATTTTAAAGCTAAACAGAAGTGAGGTTATTGAGCTTGAAATGTCTTTTCTGTGCTATAAACCCCAGGCTCTGCTCCCCCTCCGCCCCCCTGATGCTCCCCCTGCAACATGCCTTGCGTCTTGATTATTCCCAGGCAGGACTGGTGACATGACCACACTTGGGGAAGTTTGTGCCAACTTTTTAGGAGGGTGTACAACTCAAATCAAACAACTCAAAAGAAAGTTAAGACTAGCTGTAGCTTCCCCAGTAGACACCATGGCTGCATATCCCAGCCAGGAGAAAAATTAACCAAACAAGGAGACTTCAAGTCCCTATATACTGAGTCAGGATCCTTATTTACAGAAGGGTTAGGTCACTTCATAGCCTGGGTAAAAACTTGTGTGAAATTCAGCACCCCTTACAGCTTCAGCTCCGGTGAAGCCTCGTGCCCGAGTTCTCCTTTCGCACCATCACACTCACTTCTATCCAGGCAGTGGGATTCAAACCCATGCCAAGCAGAGACAGAGCCATTCCTGCTACTCACAGACACATTCCATTATGTTTTTATTTTCAGGGGCTTTAATTTATCAGAAAAGTTCTTTATGCTTCTCCTTTAACTCCACTCTTCACAGCCAGAGCTGGGGAAGCCCCAGAGAAACTGCATCACCCTGCCAGGCTTTGATTTTTCATATGGGCTGTACATCCAGAGGACAGATGGAGGAGTGCCTGAAGGTATGACAACCTCACTAAACCATAGACTGCAACAAAGTCCTAACACTATAGCAGGGAGTCCCCTCTCCTCCCCAGTGCCCTTCAGTACTTCTCACCAAGCTAGAGCTGAAGAGCTCCAGCATTCACCCACTGTTATTAGTATCACCCAGACTGGACCTGCAAAGGGTGATACACATGGCCACTTCCAAAAATGGAGAGGTCCTACTTTGTGCTCTCAGGGATGATTTCCCTGGGAAATCAGACTTGCTGAGCAAGCCAGGGTGAAGGGGACACCAAGTTCAGATTGGAGCTGTCCCCATCTGACATGCATGGATTAGGATACAAAGTTCACTCCATCGTGAAACCATGACAAAACACACATACACCACCAAAGCCCATATGCATGGTGCACAAACTTCCACCTGCCTTCCCAAAGAGGAGTTACCCAGATACCTGATCTTCTCTCTGCCTCTCATGTTTCCTTCCACCTCCAGCAATAGGCCAATGGCACACGGTAAAGCCCAGGACTACTATGGTTGAGAAGATGCCCCGAGACTTCATCACCATGAACCGTGATGCTCTGAAGGCTGGATATACCACAGCCCGTGAATTTAACTTGTTCTACAAGGCCAAGGACGTTCGGCGCAAGGATGATGACTACAGTCACTTGAAGAGATGTCCCCCTAAAATACCCTCAGACATGACTTTCGGCATCACAACACGGTAAGGGGGGAAGTTTGAGGCCCTTCTCAGAATGAAATTATCCCTTCCTACCCCCACATCTGTGTCTCTCCACATCTCAGCTAGCTGAGTCCCCAAAAGAGAAGTGTCCTGAACCTGAACAGGCTGCAACTGAACCACAGCATCACTTCACATCTGATTACACCTTCATGTTAGATAATCAGCTACCTAAATCTCATCTACATGCCACAACACATCCCCATTTCATCTTTGGCACTAAGGGCTTGGAACCTCTTAAAAGTATGTTCAAAGCCAATCCTTTAACTTAAAGGAACATAAAAGTTATAAGTCCAAACAATGTCTTCCCAAGGTCAAAAAGTCAGAGGAACAACATTTCTACATGTTTGGACAGGTTGAAACAACCTGGTTTAGTTAAGGCTCAGGTCATGTTTTTTTATCCCACTCTCCCACTTCTTAGTTCATCTCCCTGCTTTGGGCAGAAACTAGTGGTACAGCAAAATGGAAGCAAAGAAGTTTTTCACTGCTCTCTTGGGCTCCCTCCCCACAGCTGGAGGGGAGCTAGCACCTCCTGCCCCCTAGCAACCCCTCTGCAGGTAGGTACAAGCCCACCCATCTATCCCTTGCAATACATCAGGGTGTTCAAGCCTTCTGAGTTAAGTCTTTTGCATTACAGTATCTTCCAAGAGTTTTTATAAAGCACCCAGCACACACAACCCCTTCACGAGGTTCAAACAGGTACAGCAGCAACCCATTTAACATCACCTCATGTAGCTGCTCCCAACTGTACTGATTTTTCATGGAAAATTGTGCAACTGGGAGTCTACAGGGAAGAACATTGCACCTTGCTTCGACTGACTTCCAGGTCCTTCCACTGCCTGTCCTCTGTGGGAGCATGAGGGAGGCTGGAGGACACCACGGTCCAAAAGAGCTGGAGCAAGTCCAACATGAGCAAGCACTCAAAGCCTCTGAAAGGGGCTGCAAAGCAGCCCTGCTGCTGCTGTTGGAGCACTGAGGGGTTTCATGCTCTGTGCAGGTCTGGGCCAGGCATTAGGTTTCATTTTAAGAGCTGGATAATATTCACTACCAGAAAAACAACAGCTACAAATTCTAGAGAAAAGACGTGATGAACAGCGCCGTGTATTTCACATGATAGTAAATGGGCTTTGCATATGCAAATTGAATGGATTTTAAAATGGTATTTAATGACAATTTTCGTAGCAGACATTAACATTAATTGCATCAAAATGAAAATGTAGCATTAGCTTGCTGTTAGCTGCAAATGCCCCAGCTATAAAGCTTTATCTTTATCAGGATCAGCCCTCACCGATGTGACAGGGCTGCTCTGCAAATTGCAGGCAAAAGGGCTTTTATGTTGCAAAAGTATCCCCCAACGTAGGCAAAAATCAACATCAATTTTGCTTTATTTCTTCATAAACGGAGGTTAAATGGCTGCCTGGAAAAAGTCTAGGCACGTTTCAAAAGTTTTAAGGAAAATCTGCAGACCCCACAACAGCAGAAGTAGTGGGAAAGGGCTTTTAATTTAAAGTTATTATTGTACAACTTGCCTGCTTCTTAATAGCTACCTTTTATGCAGACTGATTGTATTTATCTCTTTACTTTAAAAGCACGTTATAGACAAAATCAAATTACTGGGATTACCAAGGAGTTGTTACAGCCATTTGGGTAAAAGTGGGAATTTAATACACTTTTCCATGACTGGCAAGTTTAAGATACCCACTTTGGTGAGCACCCAAAGCCTGTCCCCAGCTGACTGGGTTGAGCAAAACCTGTCCTGTTCTAATTCACTTGTCTGACAAAGGATTTAAGCTGCTTCTGGTTTTGGGCTCCTGTGTGTTTAGCATTGATAACTGGGAAGGCAGCTAAGGTACATACTTGTCTGGGGGCAGAAGTGAATGGTGGCATATGGGCTTTTCCCATGGCTTCAAGCACTCGTTTGCCCTTAGAAATGCCCGCTTTGCTAAATGTCTCTGGTGCAGTGATGTTTTTCAACATGAACAGAGCCTGCACATCATTCCCTAGCCCAAGGCACAGCATGGACAGTACAGCTGGGAAGGCAGGAGAGGAAAGTTGCCTTCCCACTGCTCTGAAAGTGGCTGCAACCGCCTTGCCTGGTGATGCCAATGCTCTGGGACAATCCCTGGAGCGCTGATGCAGACCCTGCCAGGTGATGCTTCTGCACAGCCAGAAATGCAGCTGGTGCCAGCACACAGCCTCAGGGCTGGGCTGCCTCCCTGGGAAGAGCAGCACAGGGTGTTACACAGCCCAGAGAACCCAGGAACTGTCACAGGAAGATTTTTGTGGCCTTACAGCTGTCAGTGAGTAAAGTGCAGAGGGCTCCTCGAGCCCTGACAATTTATCTCCAGCCCTGGGCTGTGCTGCTAAAGGTTCCTGTCTCCTAAAGACACTGATGTTGGTCAGGAGCTCTCCCTAGGCTCACAAGTACAAGGTCTCCCAGCTCGTCCCCAAAAGAAACAAACACAAATGCTGTGGTTGCTATTAGTGCCTGATTAATCACAGCCCAGCCCTGCTGCTCCCTCTAGCACAGCAGATCACTCCCACCTCTGCTTTTCAGTCACAGTGGATGTGTCCCACATGGAGCATTTCACCAGGCAGCGTCAGACACTGGAGTGAGCTTTCTGAAGCTTTGAGGCCTCCTCCCTTTCCTGGGATATTTACCTTCAAAGGTCACCCATACCCCACTATTAATTCCCTACGGGCATCTTCCAGGGGAGTGCAGCAGCTTTGCTTTTTTGCTGATTCCCCCTCTTCTCTCCCTCCCTTTTCCCAGAGAAGTGTTTGCTACGAATCATGTGGCCAGCTTTGTTGTGAGAGTCATAAAAAGAACATTTTTCATCTCTCCTTTTTTCTGCTCTTGCTCCCTTCTCTCTCTCAGTATTAGACAGAGATTTATTCCCTCCCTGATGCCTGTGGCATTCAGAGCTGGGAGGGGTCAGGGGAGGCACTGATGGGACGATAATAGATAATACAGTGGTTCCCCAGGGTCTTGTCCAGCTCCATAGCTGATCCATCAGCAGGCAGTGCTCGTGCCAAGGTCAGCGGTAACGAGGATGTGGTAGGGTCCCAGCCTCCCCCATGGGGCATCTTCCAGTCAGGCTCCCCCAAATTCACACTGGGTTCTGATCTCCACACAAACTGCCTTGTGCCAGCCACAATTTGCAAGGAGCACGTGTCCATTGAGGGCAGGTAATGGCCACATCATGGCACACGCTCAGCTTCACCTGTCCCAGCCTTCAGCCCCACCACAAACACGTCTGCTTGTTTTCTGTCAAGGAAAGCACCTGTCACTGGCAATACCTCCCCCTTCCAGGAGCTAAACCCATCCTGTCCATGTGCACTGTGCATGACATTGCATAGCTGTAAAATGGGTGCAGACTAGGGTCACAGTCCTCCTGAACCCAAGTCCTAGGTCTTCTCATTTGAAATACCCTCACAGCACTATGAGTACGTGTATTTAACAGTTATACTTTGCATAAAGCTACTGGCAATCTAAAGACACAAAGGGTCTATGAAGACCTCCAGGATCTTCACTGGTGTCAGTACAGCTTGGTATTCAAGATGTATTTGGGAAACCCAAAAGATGTCCAGACCCACATTTATCCTTCTAACCACCTTTTCCTGATTTAAGTTCACTGTGCACTGGAATTAGTCAATATTAAATTATCATTTTTGGAACTAGAAGTAAGCACAAAGATACAGATGCAGTCTATAGCTACCTTTCACATCATATTGATTCGCACAAGGTCACACAAGGAGTTTGATGGCAAAGCACACCAACACACAGGTGGTACCCCAAGCACAAGTTTTCTCCCCAGGAGCCAGCAGTACAGAGCACATCCTGGGCATGACCACACCATCCAGGACTGCCAGGGTTGCTTTTAGAAAAGAGCTTAGCAGTGCAAGCTTCCTAATTCCATTCCATATCCCAGAGTGTATTCCTGGACACAAGGACAGCACAAGCATGCCGTTCTCTGCCATCCTACACCTGTACCTCCTTCAAACCCTGCATGGCCATAACCCTGCCTCCAGCGTGCTGCCATCCACTTGGCAGTTGGCCTGTAGGTTGGGCTGACCTTGGGTGTGCTGGCAGGATTTCCCTGGCACTCTGTCATCCCCACATCTCCTGCCGGGTCCCCCCACTGTTCGCCTTCACTTCGACCGTCCCTTTCTGAATTTTACATCCCATTTTCCTTCTAGCTCCATCTCCTACCATTCCACCTCCCGTTCCCTAAAACTGGTCTTAATCCTTCAGCAGCTGCTGCCACCATGTTCCTGCTAACTCACCTCTCTATAGCATTTGGTCACTGCAATCTCTTGTCTTCAAATTGTTACAGTTGGCCAAGGGCATCCGTTATCCAGTACCTCCTTTTCTTTGTATCATTTGTGATTGTCCTGATGCTCAGTTGACAATTGTCTCACTGGCCTTTAGCAGCTCAGCTGTTACCTTGGCTATCCCTGCAGCTCCCTGGCTTAACTGACAGATCCATCCTTAGCCTTCACCTTCCCAAGAAGGGAGGTTCCTATGTTCATGCTTCTGCTTTACAAGTGGCCTTTCAACCCAAGGTGTCCATGATGTCTGCACACAGAGCACAATGTAGGAAGCTGCCCAGAAGGCACTTAGATTTTTTCAGCATCTCTTTGGCACAGAGTGCACAGGTAGCTTTATTTTTGAGACACTTAAAGAACATTTCAGGCCATTAATAACAGCCCTGGTTTAAAAAAGCTAATCTAGCTATAAGACCAGCTGCAAAGATGTGTCAAAGAAACAATACTGAAGAGCAGAGGGTGTTCCTGGAAAGAATTCACCAGGAAAAGCTGGACAGACAGGAAAGAATTATAGCAAGCCCACACTCAATCCACCATCACTGGAAACCAGTTTGTAAAAGCCATTGGAATCCAAAAGATCAGGGCAAAAGTTTTAGAAAAAAGTCTGAGCACTCACAAAATAAATTATAAAAACATAACAGTGACTGGAAGCCCTGTCAGGCTGAAGGCACCAGAAAAATGCAGCCAAAAATGTAGGACTCCCATCAGTTCAGATAATTGCATATCCCATCCCATTCCACAGCAAAAGGCACTTTGTGTCTCTGCCACCTCTCTCACGCTGCTAAGATAAGATTTTCTATTTCAAGAATTATTTTCTTCTACTGGCAATGTTCCAGACTGGGTATGTGCTCACATCTGTGTGTGCTCATCAGCTACTGCAGAGCTCCCAGCCACCTCTGCCTGGACCGTGCTGCCTCATGCCCAGGTGGCTGCAGCATCCAGTTGGGCAAAGACCTGTTACCCCCTTTAAAGAAGTCCTGAGCACACCATGAAGCTACTGGTTCTCCTTGAGTGTAGTTATTTACCGCAGTTGTAACAGTTTGACTACTTCAGGCTCCTGCATTTGGCTCCTTCACACCAAACCATGCCCTGCAATCAGCCAGGGCACTGTTTGGCATGAGGTTCAAGTCCTGCCCATCAGCCAGAGAGCTGGGAAAAAAAGATGTAAAGAACAGAGACTAAGATCACATGTTGCCAATTGGATTACACTGAATAGGAAAGTAATTTACTCTCCCACACAGGCTGGCTGCAGCCTGTGGGTTTATCTCCAGCGATTGCAGCTGGCTGAAAAATTTCCACCAGAACTTTCACCACTTCAAACTGCTTCAGACCACAAGTGGACTTCTCCCTGCAAAGTTCTGCATTTGCATTCTGTGCAATGAAAACCTGGGACAGGGAAAATAACCCCAGGATCCTTTTTTTTTTTAATGTGTGTGTGAAAGCAAAGCTTTTCAGCCCTCATAGACATCATCTCCTTTCAAATGAAGCAATGTTCCCACCCAGCCAGAGAAATCCAAGCATGGAATAGAGGTCAAGGGGAAGACCTTGCTCTTTGATTTGCATTGCTCAGTGTCATGGGGGGCGTTACTCATTGGGATGTTTTGTATTTGTTGGTGGCTGCAGACTGACTGAGCACTGTTCACTCTCAGCCATGGATCGAGACCTCAGGCAGAACAGCTCTGCCCTATAACCACATCCCACCTGAGTTTCTCAGGGGGTAAGAGCTCATTTCTAGTCAGGAGCCAAATGTGTTAGAGACAAACAAATATTCTTCAATTGAGCCAGCCAAAGGGTTTCTCCAACCCAAAAATCAATGCTAACACATGAATTCCAGCTTGCAAAGCCAGGTATTTAATGGGTAAGAGCTGGCTTGCTACCTTCACTGCAAGACATGTGTTTCCATGTGTGCATTTAGGACCATTACAAGTATACATCTCACTCTGGGCCTGGGAGGGAACAGTAAAGCAAATTGGTGCTCTTGTAACCATGTGTGCTCCTAAGTACAGCTATGAGCATCTGATAAATCTTTTAAAGTGCGTGTTTACAATGGATTTTATTCTTTTTACTGTTCTGCACATACGAGCCCTCTGAGCAAAATAACAGATCCTCTGACACTTAGAAGGAGCCACTGCCTCATTGGCTGCCCACAGTGAAATAATTTATATTGTTATTTCCTCATCCAAATTACAAGGATTGTAAAGAAGCTTCAGAGTTTCCAACTAATCAGTGCTTCAACAGCACAGATCCTGCAGCTGACACGCAGGTGAAAGACCCACTATTTCAACTCTGAGTTTTCCAGCCCAAAGGCTGCCAAAAAAAAAATTGGTCCCTGAGTGTTTTCTACCAACTCTTCTCTTGTTATTTTCTTCAGTGTTTAATGAAAAGTGAGGACAAGTGGAGATCATTTAAAAATGATCTTTCAAGGCCTCTCCGTGGGTTTATTGCTAGGACCTGTTTAGAGGACCATAAAGCTGCAAGGGGCCTATAACTTCACTGTGCAGTCCATAAGCTCCTTAGGAAAATGAAGCCTTTACATTCATGCCCTGCTTGTTTTGCCATCCCTCCCTTCTCCTTACCAACACTCACACGTGTGTGTGGGGACTGCCGGGGCCGCTAATTGAATTCACTCTTGTGAAAGCGCTAACAAATTGTAAGTGACCTTTTATACAAATTTCAAAGTCAAGGATTCACCAGTAGCTTCACATCCCTCTTCTGCCATTCACTGTTATGCAAAACCCACAAACAATTAAAAGAAATAACGAAGAGCCCAGCGGCCCTCTTTCCTAATTAGCTGCAGGAGGCAATGCTTGGGAGTGTGGCTAAGTGCTTCAATTACCTCAACCCTCCTCGCTGCCCTTGTTAGAAGAGACAGGTCCACTGGCCAAAGGGGAACAATTAAGGCAAGGAAGAGCCAGGCAGTTTGCAGGGGGATGCCGGGGCCATGCCGGCTCTCACACAAGGGCCAGAGCTGTAATCATGCCCCAGATTCCTGCTGGGCTACACAGAGACAAATTAATGGTAGATAGATTGCTAGCTCCAGCCCATCAGTAACGGGGGAGGAAGGCAGGCAATGCAGCAGTACAAAGGAGCTGTAATCAGAGTGTTCCCGTGCTATCAGTCCCCTTCCAGGGCAGGGGGACTGGAGCAGTAATTCCTTACTGCTGCCTGCATTGACCATGCCCCAAGGTCCTGAGCAGAATCACAGACCCCAACTCAGACTATTTGCTAAAGATGATCTGTGTTGGCTGCACCGAGGATCCCCACACTCCAGAGATGCTGGAAACTTGATGATTGGAATTGATGATCTTTAAAGGTCTTTTCCAACCTTGTGATTCTGTGAAACCAAACCAGTTCCCACTAAGAAACCACCTTGAGCTGGTTCAGCTGACCCAGCCACAAGCTGTGGGGAAACCTGTTTATGGACACCGCTACCACGGGACAAATCCTTCCTGTCATGAAGTACACCAAGAAAATAATACAACAGAGTGAAGGCCCCAAAGACTGATCCCAGCTGTGCTGCAGAAGCAGATCACCCTAGATGGAAGGACACCAGCAAAACCTTAGGTTCACAAAAGCCCCCAGAACATCATTACCTTGCAAGAAAGGATTAAAGTTTCAGGATAGGCAGCAGCATTGCAACACTGTTTTAATATCCCAACCACAAAACAGTTCATTTATGCTTTATCTGTTGTATAAGCACCTGTGCAGGGCCAGATCCTGCTGCCAGTGAAATCAGAGCAGCGCTTTCAGCACAGCCCAAACAGCTGCAGGGCTGCCAGGGAGTCAGTGCCCATGCACATGTCCTCTGCTCCCTCCCTCCACTCCCTGCCACGGCCCATCCCAAGCAGCAGTGGGAAGAGTGCTGCAGGAGCCATCTGCACTGGCTGGAAAGCTACCTGGAAAATCCAAGGGCTGAAGTTGGCACTAAAATATTTACAAGCCCCTCTGCTTTTGAATTATACAAGAAAAAGGCAACCACAAGTCAAGTTTTTACCCTTTTACAACACAACTTAGCCATCACATTGATTGCCCCTTTTAAGCTGCTATAACCCCCCTTCCTGAGCAAAAATCCTTTGCATCCACTTTTGCAAAGCACCTCTTTTTTTTTCCACTTGGTGTATAAGCCTTTGAAAAGAAGTTGGAGGGAAGCTTGACAACCTTGAAACCTCAAGAGCAGCATGGCATTGACGGGTGCCGCTCCCTGAGCCGAGTATTATAGATAGATTTTAATTTCATTTTAACAAAATAGCTGTCTCCAGTCGAAGAAGCATCAAGAGGTAAATGAGGACCCATCTTGAGCTGAATCACGTTGAACAGACCTCGGCACTGTCATTGATTTTCTGGGAAGAAAAAAACGCCTCTGGCTACTAAACCAAATTAGTAGTCACTGATGACCAATTATTTTGCCCCACTGTGAACGGAGAGGCGTACTAAAATTCCAGTTTGTCAGACCCAAGGCTCTCTTCTCAAACACCTTTCAACAAGCGTGTACCAAAAGTCCCTCAGATGGTTCTGACGCCTTCCTGTTTTCGGCAACTTCTCCTTCTCCAAAGTTTTAATGAGCTGCTGCTCTGAGGATGGCCTGCCAGAAAGGGAACCCTTCCCGGCTCTTTGGAGCACTATTTGGCATGGCACAAATCACAGCTGTCAGAATTTATACACACATACACAAAAAAGTGTCAGCCTAATGTTTGCAAATTATAATTACCATTTCTCTTGCATGTCCCTGGTGCCTTCATTTTAGATAAATCCCAGCTCTGAGGTATCAGCTGCAAAGCACTGAAGGCTTATATTGAATAGAATAGATTTAACTAGTTTGTAGCTCATTTAAGGCCTACACTGTTTTATTTTAATATTGTTAATACTTTATTATACTTTTTAACATTGTTTTTGCAGTAAAATAGCCTATTAGGAGGCTGCAGCTTCTTTTCCAGGAGATCTCTGGCAGGCTTACATACCACATTGTATAACCAAGTTAGCAGGTGCTTGTCATTTCAGTTGAAAATAGGTCTGTACCCTGACTCTTGAAAATAAATTAGAAAGAGCCTATTAAAGAGACAGGAACTGTTTCAGGGATAATAGTTTTGAAAATGTGCACAGATAAATTTTAAAATATTTAGGAAGCGTCAACATTAGAAGTGGTTCCAACTATTTGACTATAAAAGGAAGCAGCTGATTATTTTTTTCCACAATTATAAATAATTTGTTGCATCCTATCAGAAGTTCTTTCCCTTTTCCTTTCTGAGGCAGGGTGCTTGTGCCAAAACAAGGAGATCTGAGTTACTCTTGAACGAGATGGATTTTAATCTGCAATAAGCATTTCCAGCAGCTGTTTCTCCCACTCTCCCCTCAGCAGCCACAGATAACAGCAAAACCCTCCCGGTTCAGGAGTGACATCTGGGCAGGGTGACAAAAGGGGAACAGAACACACATGCCGTTCGTCCCTGTCCTTAAGTAACACTAAAGCAAGAGGAGGTTTTCCCAAAGGCCAGCTGCAAATGAGAAATACTGTCACACAGCCAAGCAGGGCTGATATCAGGGCCAAAATTCCCCATCCCCTCCAGTGAGATCAGCGTTTGACCTACAAAGGAAAAGCCACCTCACTGAAATTTCTCTGGTAACCTTAGGAAAACAAGCATGTTACCTGATATCCCCTGCTCTTCCCCACTCTCCCAGGATTTCTCTCAAAGGAGGCAGGAAAAGCCAGATGAAGCCTCACATCCCACAGTCCCACCAGACCTTACATGTATAACTAAGCACACGAGTCATTCCCACCAGTTTCAAAGAGGCTGTTCAGGCGTGTATTATTCCAGGCATGATTCTATACTTTGCTGGATCAGGACTTAAATGTGATTAATCACACGGCAGGGAAGGATCTCTGAAGAGCATCAACCCAAATGTGTCCTTTCAAGCATTTACTTACAAGCCAGCTGTGGACTAATCAGTCACCAACTGGCTGGTCCACTGGAGATGGTAAAAGTCACCTCCATAGAGATGAGAAAACACATTCAGCTTCCACAAAAATCAATAATCAAACACTACACACAAAGGCTCAGTGTTTTCCTGCACCCCTCCCTGCTATTCCTGCACACCAGGAAAGCTCCTGACTTGGAGAGCAAAGGGACAGGCCAAGGGAACAAGTCCACATGCAAGATGACCACATGCTTGTGCCAGGACCACCACAATTTACACTGTGCTATGAGACTGGAAACCCACCCAGACAATAAGATGCTCAACCATAGGTTTGCCACATTGTTTATCCTTTGCAAATACTTTCCCCAGCTCTGGTCAGTGTGGAGTGCCAAACAGGAATGGAAGGAGTGGGGAGAAGAGCAGATAGCAAAGGGTAAACGTCAGTGTCCTCTTTGGCACCAAGTGTCTCTAGGTATCGGTCTGGAGCAGCGCAGCTGATTTGTAAGCAAAGCCTTGAAAAGCCCTGCAGCATGTGATCTATGAAACAGGAGGTCTGCAGAAGGATGTCTCCTCTGATATGAATGCCCCCTTGGGATGTATATTGCTGGATCGCACATCTAGTATCATTAGAAAACACGACCATAGATTAGGCTGTTTTGAAGCATGTGGTGTGCAATAATTAAGTAATAAAAGTCACCACAGGGGTGAAGGAACAAGAAACAGAAGAGTTACTATTTGCATACGCGCTGCTGGCGCTCTCTGATCACCAAAGATTCTCCAGACTGCTAAAAGCTGGCTGCTACTAATTTTAGACCTGCTCCTGCCAAAAGCCTTGGAGTACCAGCTCACTCCACAGCACATAGGCTCTCCTCACAGAAAACCACCTTCTGGACCCAGAAGCAGCCCAGCAGTTATCTCAAGTCCCCAGTTTCTTAGCCCAGACAGGCAAGGAAAGCACTGCCTCTCTGTTAGGGAAGCTGCAGGTGAAGGCATTGCAGGCTACAGGTGGGAGCAGAGCTGGGGCTGATGGCTTCACACTGGTATAGGTTGCTACTGAGATGAGTAAAGTCCCTCCCCACCAAGGCATGCAAGGACCTATAAAACTTAAGATCAAGGCCCTCCACCTTCAAGTGTTTGTTTCCTGGGGGAAAGAACATCAGCACAACCCCAGCAATAAGCTATGTGCTGTCCTCATGGCAAGAACCTGGCTGCCACCATTGCCCATTCTTCCTCCCACATTGGCTGATGAAGTTAGTGTCTTCCCTTGCAAGGAGCAAGCACTGTCAGGCTGCAGCTCTGCCACAAGCTGGTCAGGTTAAAGCCAGCTCAGAGCAGTGGAATGGGACACTGTCCAACAAGCAACTGCCTTTTGTTTTTAGAGTTTTTCTGGAGCCATGGTCATCTGTGGCTTCTCTGCTGCTCTCTCCTCCTGTCAGGATGCTCCCTGGCATTCTGTTTAAGGGGCAAATACATCTGGTCTGTGCAGCTGAGGCACAAGAGCAGGGCTCAGCATTTGATGTCCTTCCTGCTGCAGACACCTGACCATCTGCATTGAGTCCATTTTGACCCCTATTCAGGCAGCATTTACTCCTCTCATCAGATCCATCATTGCATCTGTCAGGAGCTTCTCAGCATTACACCTTGTTGATATTTTAATAGCAAAAGCAGAACTGCTTTAGCAAAACACACTTTGCACCCAGCTCTCCACTGCTGGACATTGTCCTGCTCGGTTTCATTCCCCACCATCAGGTACCAGCTGGGAAACACTCTCCTGGAACAATCACAGGGCTCAAGGCTGGCCACAGTTTGTGGTGCTCCACAGTCCTTCCAGCACACTGGGGCTTGAACAGCAGTGGTGGTACGAGTCCTACATGCAGAGATGTAGGTTGTGCTTGTGTGCAGGCTGTGGTGTGTTAACTGCAAAAGAATGTGGGGTTGAGTCTCTTGAGGAAGAGAAAGCCAGGGCAAGGGTTTAACCATGTTCTCACCAATCACATTTCCCAGGTAAAGAGAGGTGTTAACCCTGGAGATTATACTGTTGTCTTTTCAATTTTTGCCAGGCCTTCTACTCCCTTTTTTGACCTCCTCCAACACAAATACAAGGAGATGTGGATGGAGCAGCAGAGAGCACGGACAGCAGCTCTGCGGATGGAAAAGAAAAAGGTGATAGTCCCCAGCAGTGATTTCCTTGCTGTGCACTGCACCACTACACAGCATAACCCCCATGCTGTCCTACCCCACGGTAGAAAGGCTTCTACCAGCCATGGGGGGGATGCTCAGCTAGGAACCCATCCTCCCTGACTGCTGGAGGGCTGGTGAAGCCAAAGAAAGATTAGCTGCTTCCCAGCCAAGATGAGCCTGGCTGTGACCAGAAGATGCCCTGTGGGAGCGAGCACTAGATGTGCAAATCACAATGTGTGTGCCTGAAAGCTCTCTGGACACAGGAAAGGGGTTTTTTTAAAAAGTATTTTTGTATGTCAAGATAAATGCAGGAGTCAAGCAAGCTCTCCAGGGCAGTGGTGCTTTGGCCAAGGCCTTTGAGAAGGCTGAAGCAGCTGTCCTGCAGACACCTTTCTAGCTGTCATTGAGCATCTGTCTGCATCAATATGTCTCTAGTCACAGGGTGCCCAGTTAAATTCCTGGTATCAATTAAAAACAAGGCTGCACTTCTCCCTGCATCTCCACAACAGTAAAAGGCCCTGCTGTAACAAAGAATTTGGTTTCAAATTATCTTTGGTATTTATGACCTGCTCATGCCAGGAGCCCTGCAGTCTATCCTTTGGACAGCATCAGCCCTGCTCAGGTTACCTGCAACAGTGGGCAGAACAATGGAGCATCCAGCCAGTGCTGGGAAGACCATCACCAGCCCTGATCCCAGCATGGGGTGGTTAATGCCAGCACCCACAGCAGTTGTTAGAGTGCAGCTCTGTGCTGTTAAACATACCAATAGTGTAATAACATTTAAAAGCAGCCAATGACTGTTTTATTAGTTAATGGCTCGAAGAAGAGTCGAGCTAATATGGTAATGACCAATTTCAATGGGCTTACTGCCATCACAAACGATGCTTTATAGTTGAAGCACAAGAATACAGTGTTCTTAATTAGCAGCTACTTTATGAATGCATAAGCCTAGAATGTTGGAAAGTGCATCCCAACCTTATCTATTAGTGACTGATGTTTTTAATCACTAAGTTCCCTCCATCAAGTTCCTGAAGCCTGCAGTCACCAATTACTGAGCTAAGCAACACAAACCTACATCCTAGACCACAGAGCAGAGAGATTCCCTGGGGTTTCTTGCAGAAACCAGTGTGTTCACCAGGTGCCTGCACTGGTTTGTGCTGGGACTATCAAGCCCTGCATGCTGCAGCTAATGAAGCAACACACACTGGACAGCCAGGAAGCACCCGCTCCATGGCAGTAGGAGTGGCTTTCCCAGCCAGGGATGAGCTGTTGCTCCAGCTCAGAACACAGGGCTTCCTGCAGGCAGTGATCATCTCACTGGGCTGCCATATAAAAGAGACTGAGAGCTGGCAGCTACTCATGTTTTCCTCATCAGTATTTTTAATTATCAGTATTATCTATACAGACATGAAAAGCTATCCAGATCAGGCTCTTGCGTTCGTCAGTTCAAAGTGACTCAGTCCTGTTCATCCCAGTATCCCCATACCACATGACACCAGCCCCATGTATACACCAGTGCAGCTGTTCCAGCCCACTCTTGTTTGCCTTTACTTACAGAGAGACAAAGTGTGTGAAACTCGCACCACACTTCTGCGAAAGCAGCCACTACCTGTGAAGGAGGAGTCCTTTTGGCACCTGCCCCAATTTGAGAAGGTATGGAGCACTTGGCTGAACTTGGGGACACCTTCTAACCTTGCTCATGTGCCCTGGTAACACCTTCTGCACACAACAATGGTAGACACAAGGCCCTTACCTCAGAGCTCCCTGAGACCCAGACCCATAAATGCTCCCATGCTGGATGTGTTCAACCATCAGTGCCTTTTGGACTTCAAGGTGGGGTGGCTTTTGTAGCCATAAGCCCTGGAAGATGTAGCAATTGCCCAGATAAGGGCTTAATGACTTACTTTCTAATTTCTTGTGTGCATTTGCAAGAGTTTCACCAGATGAGCAGCATCTTTTTGTATCTCCCTGTTAGTACTGGGGATGCCTCTAATCTCTGCTGGTGTCCATGCAACTGGCCCCACCAGCAGCACAGTCCAACCTGCATTTTGTCAGCTTCCCACTTAATCAGCTCTCACTATAACTAAGTCAAACCACACTAGATATTTCATGAGGCATTTTTACCCAAAGAATTACAGAAAACCTCCACTCTTGATACCTCTCTAAACTATCTGATTGACAATATTCACCCTGAGACTGAACAAAGGGTCTGGCCAGGTTACAGATGTACGTGACATTTCCTTTAATTGATCCAAATAAGAACCAAGGTGAAGATTTCTTGTTCTAGCAGAGGGATCTAAACATCTCCCTGAATTCATCTGCTCATCCTGCTGTGCTCTGGGGTACTTGTTTGAATTGTGTTAGCTTTGTTTGTGGTGTAAATTACAGGGAAACTTCAAGTGAAGAGCTAGGGGGCATTTCAGGAAGGAAGGGAAAAGAGCTGGGTAAGGGGAATGGGAAAGGAGACACCAGAAAGTCTGAAAGCACTGAAACCCTGCAGGGAGTTTACATGGCCAAAATCATACCTGGCATTGATAGATACCACTGGAAAGAGCCTCTCAGCCCTCCACCCTGGCCCTTGTTCTGATGGGTTTGGGTTTTTTGCCCTGCTGTTGATTTTTAACTGCAGTTTAAAAGGATGAAGCAGCCGTGTGACTCCCTGAAGCTAATTTACTTGTACAAGTTGGAGAGTTTCAACCAAGAAAATGTGTTTTGCACCACCTTGATGTATTCCTCTTACGTCCTGTCTAAGACTGTCCGATTAGCATATGTCAGTAATCATTTATCCCCACTGCCTGTCAGCACAGAGCTGCTGCTGCGGCTAGTGTCAGGGAAAGAACATGACCGATCGCTGTTAAACAGATTGTGTAAGTCACACGAGATACTGGGGCAAGCCTCCTCTTTAGAGCTCCTCTCACCCCAGACCTTTCCATCACTATTCATTTTTCAGCCTGTGTTTTCCTTCATGCTCTCCCTTTTGTCTCATCCATGGCTGCGGTTGGGCTCCTGCCACAGCTCTCAAACCCCCAAGTCTTTTCTTCTCTGCCTTTTTTCCTTGCTCTCATCTTCCCTTCCTCCCCAGGAACAGGATGCAGTAGAGGAGGGACAGCTCATTTCAGAGTCTACAGATTTTCTGTACTCCTCCTTCCTTTCTGCATTAACCAGGAATGTTTGCCTTGCCCCAGCTGCAGATCTAACAGGCACAGCCATTAGAACTTGGATCAGGAAATTCCTGGCTCAGTTGAGTTTCAGTGCATGGTTTCCTCCATTGAAAAATAAGTTCTCTTGAACTTCCATAAACATTTACTCAGTTAAAAGCAGTAACAACCCAGGGGTGATTCCCAAAGACACTTGGGTAACCTCCAAACTGTGCTTCAATCATCTGCATTGGGTTCTATGGAAGTGGTGGAATAGTCTTGAAAAAGAAACTGGCATAACCCTTCATCCAAATCCAGGGACTCCAGGAGTCACCCTGTCAATCTCTCCTTGAGAAATGTGACAAGAGCAGTGCTCCAAAGAGATGAGAAAACTTGCTCCTGCAGTGTTTCTATTCTCAAGCCTTTCTCAGGCTCTTCTGAGGGGGTGGATAACTACTTTAGTGGCCTGTGGAGGCCAGCCACTGGCACTGACACTTTACCAAACCACTGTCTTTAATACATGTAATTCATTCTACTACAAGCAGCAGCATGAAAAGCAAAACCACAAAAATATCACTTTACAGGAAGATTCTTAGACTCCCAACTGCATATTTCCTACCAGCCTGCAAGGACACTGTCCCACTCTGGCCGCTGCAGAAGATGCTCACAACCTGGGAAGCAATTTTAAATTGAATATTCAGAGACTTCATTGCCCTGACCCACTTTTTGGCTGTTTTACCACGGGAACCTAAGGCTGGTGCAGGGGTGTGACATACCCTCAAGCTGCTCATCCTTCTTGCCACTCAGTCACCCCATCATCTGGCACAGGACCTTTTAGTTTGGACTGCTCTGGGATGGAGGGAGGATTGGAGAGCACCCAGCTACTTAGATGGTTGTAATCCAAAGCACAGGGCAACAGGAAGAGGAGATTTTGTTCCTTTAGACCCATAATAATCATTAATTTTTCTAGTCAACATGATCCCTTAGAGAGCCATAGAAGCTGGGCATGGATGTCATTACTGGCCCTTAAACTGGACTTCCATCCCTACAAGACTGTCTCCTAGCACCCCAATAGAGCTTGTAGAGGAAGAGAAGACAACAAAGGAGCTTTGCCCTTCCCACTAATTGCCTCTGCTGCTCCCTGCATTGCCAGGGCTGCATGACATTACATAGTCATCCAGTCAGTAAAGTACGGACAAATTGACTATATTTTCATTTGGATTTAGGTTTCAGCCCCACTGCTTTAGAATAATGACCCACGCTGTTAAGCTAACCGGGTGATTTACAGGCTCTGCCACACTGGGTGATCGCTCCTGCTCCACGTCTCGCTCCGGAGGACAGACCTGGCATGTGGTCTCCTGGGCCCTCCCGCTCGCAGAGACAAACAGGTCACAGGGAGCCAGCCACATCCTGAGGGGCAGTTCATTAGGGAAAGTTGCTGAATTGAAGTATTTATTTATTTTTGCAAAGAAACAAACATAAGTTAACCCTTTACTCACCTCAGCAAGATGCAACTACTGCCCTCCTCTTCCTCAGTCACCTTCCCAAGACAAACTGCCTCTGCCCAGTGATGTGACTTCTGGGTCTTGGTTTTGCCAACTCAGCTGGGACTGGGCACCAAGGCTTCATTTATTTGTGGCTGAGAGTCTACATTCCCTGGGGACTGTACCTCAGGCACCCAGCATGGACATAAGTTCTCCTGTCCCCCATGTTCACGGATAGTGTCCCATCCCAGTGCCACACATCATGCCGGCCCAGACTCAATGGCATCTGCTGTGTCAACCAAAGCCTGGAAGGGATGTTGCTGCTGAAACACAGCATCCCCAGAGCCCTGCCTGTGCCAGCCCAGGGAGAGGCTCCAGCTACCTCCACCTGAACATCCGATAGTTTCATAGATTGAACAGTCACAATCCAAACTGTTAAATCAACACTGGCCACTCCACAATAGATTTCCAGACAATCCAAAAGGATTCAACAGCTCACACCGCAGCAACATAGGACAGAATTCACCCTCGTGTCGAAATAGCTCCGCGTGTCACTGACACACACTAGGGTTTTTTTCCTTTGCTCATTAGAGAATCCCAACACACACACAGCTCCTCAAGTTGGCTTTCCAGGGAGAACACTCTTGTTTACTTGACCAAACAGAAGGAGGAAAGAAAATACAGCAACTTTGGACACCACTTTTGTCAACATGTGCCTCCTCCCCGAGCAGATGAAACGCGCCACGCTCGGTGCACAATATGAATAAGCGATCAGCAATTGACGAGCAAGTGTTCGGGTACCTTGGCAAAAGACTTAATTTGCAGCCTGGCACAAAATCAAAGGCTCTGTCAACGGCTGAGCGGCTCTCCCGCGAACGCCGTGCGTTACCTGGGAAAGCTCTGTCAGGTAAATTTCCACTGAAAGTAATTAGAGGAATCCCCACTGTATATAAACTTTGCAGCAAAATTCTGGGCTCCGGAATTTGGGTCTCACCAGGGATCCAGTATCTGCTCACAGCCTGATCCTGCCTCAGAATTAACAGTTGAGGTTTAACACATACACACAAAAGTGTTCTGCATGCTTTTTTAATGCCTCCCCTCTATTTTTTGTCTGAAGAGCTGAACTGACAAGCACGGCTCATGTAATCTTGCAACTGTTTTCTCATCAGAAATTCTGCTTAAATAACCTGGGCTTGATGCACACAACACATGGCTGGCTGACATCTCAGACCCAGTGTTTATCCTCCCAGGTTTGAGGGCAGCAAAACTTCCATGGAGTTGGAGTGCTATAAAACTTGTCTCCTGGGGCCTAAATAGTGCTTAAAGAATAAAGTGATGACTTCAAGAGCTTTGTCACCATGGTACTAGATCAAACCTTCCCTTCAGCTAGGATGTTGGCTGACAAAAAAGTCGGTGTCACCTGATGGCTGTTCAGTGCCCCCAGTGACAGGAATTGGTGGGTCTCAGCCCTGCAGTGACAGTCAGTGCTGACCAGCCTACAACAGACACAATGAGAAAAGAAAATACCCCTGGAGGGTTCCAAATGGGCAGAGACCCAGCTCCCCTGAGCATGCTCCCTGCACTGTCCATTGCACCACAGCAGAGGGATGCCTCCTGCACCGCAGCCCTTCTGGGACTACACGCAGCCTCCAGGCCCCAGCCACCATCACTATGTTTTGTGCAGATTCTGATAGCTTTCTTGTTTTGACTAACAACTGAAGCTTCCAGTCCTTCAAGTGCTCAAGTCACAGTTAAGCATTTCCATGGCCCAGTCTTTTCCAGTATCCCTTTGCCCATGCCCTAAACACTCAACCATTCCATCACAGCCTAACACTGTTCTCTGCCATGCCCAGCCCTCCCTCATGTCTCCCTCAGACATTGTGAGCCATCATTTCCGTGCCAGTTTCAACCTCCAACATCTCTTAACTGAGAGGTGGGTCAGGCACTGGAACAGGCTCCCCAGGGAAGTGGTCACAGCATCAAGCTTGACCAAGTTCAAGAAGCATCTGGACGATGCACTTGGTCCCATGCTCTGGCTTGGCTGGTCCTGTGTGGAGCCAGAAGTTGGACTTGATCCTTATGGGTCCCTTCCAACTCAGAAGATTCTATGATTTTAAGTAAACACCAACTCTCCCTGTGCAACTTCACAGCCTGGACCACCTCCAAGGCAGGCTCCAGCAGCATCCAAGCCCTGGGGTCCAAAGGCAGCAAAAGCAACTGCTGGAACTCAGTGCCCATTGCTCTTATGGGGATACTCACCCATGAAGGAACAGATCTGGGGTGCTGGCAGAAGAGTAAAATCACACACACTCTTGGGTTACAGGTGAGCACCTACCATTGCTTTCAGTGCTATCTACTGTTTCATACACAGATCCACACAAGTGCTTTTCAAATGGATGTGGGGTTTTACGCACAGACCTAGTCTGCCTTCTGCAGAGATACTATTTACCAACAAGTTAAAGTAAAAACTTGCCTGGCATGGAAAGGGCCAGGCTTGAAATCCCCAACATGAGGTCAGTGTGAAAGCTGCCAGCTCTGGTCTGACCCAGGACATCTGCTAAGGGGGCATTTGCTGGGTTAAAGCTCTGGTATGTTAATTCTTTACTCACACGATAGCCCAGGCCAAGTGGCCAGTAAACTCCAGAAAACATCTGTGACCTTTATTTCCAAGAAGTAAAACACACACCAGATCACCACAGGGCACTAAACACAGCAGTCAAAAACTGCCAGGCGCTTTTTGAAACCTTCCTGGGTTTGAAGCAGCAAGGACTCTTTAGCCCAGACTCTTGTCCTACATTTATCTACAGTCTTGGAATTAAAAAGGTGGGGAGAAAAATCAACCCCATTCATTAAACCAGTTAAGCATGCTGCTGCCAGGAAAAGCCACAGTATTTGTAACCCTAATAATCCAACACACACCTCTGAGCACGGCTCATCTTGGACAGAATAACGTCTGTTTTAAAAATACCTGCCTCTCTCTAACTTGTCATGGCATTTGTTGACAACCCTATTGAAAGCCGCTCTCGATGCGGCTGTGAAGGATCTTTCAGCACCTCTTTCTCTTTCCTAGACAGTTTTTGAAAGGGGAGGGGAAAAAAAAAGCCATCAATACAGGGGGAAAAAGGCATCAGCAGCCAACATCGGCTGATGAAGCGCCTCACCTGGGCCCCCAGCGCACCGCCTCCAATTAAATCAAAATGGTTTGTTTTTAATGGTCTTTTACACTGACAAGTGGGCTATCATTCCAGGCCTAGAGAGCTGTCAGGGAGCCGAGGCAAATCCTCCGTTGATAATGCCCAATGCTTCCAATTAGGAGCCGAGGCCGCTCCTGGCGCACTAACGATTCCCCAGCCTCCCCCAAGGCCCCTTCGGCGTTGGCTGTTTCGTCTTCCCTCTTCCTCCGCCGCAAATTACTGACACAAAACGGAGGCGCCCCGGTGCCTCCTCACCACGCCGGGCCCCGGCCCTGTTGGATTTAATGAGGCGATGGAAGTTTTTTGTGGATCTTTCGCTAAATTCTTTTCTTGTTTGACAGCTGCTTGAGTGTTGACCTTATAAAAGATTTAGTGTTTCTCATTATTTTCTGTCAAGCTTTACAAGTGAGAAGCTTCACGGAAATCATTTGCATCCCCTCCATGCGCGCGCACACGCCTGGCTTTTGGCTGTACCAGGGATGCTCGGCGCGGCGTGCGTCAGTGTACACATCCTACCCCTCTCCTGTATTGTGGGTTTTATTCCCTCCTCCCACCCCCAGCCTTGGAAAAAAAATCTCTACAAACATGGCACTGCTGGTTTGTGTTGGTTTGGGGAGGGGAAAAAAGGGAACAGAAACAGGAGAGGACTTGAAAGGGCCAGGATTTGTTAGACTCCTGTAAATGAGGGAGGTTTTGGAAAAGGAATAGAGGTTGGTTTCCTGTAAAGAGAGCTCAAGAAAGTGTTTTGTCACCCGCTAAAAGGATTCGATCAAATGGATGATGGAAAAACTAGGCTGAGTCTAAGGGTGGCTTTGTTGTTAAAGTGAAAAATCGTGGGAGGCTGAGAAGCTGCTTTAGAGCAGGCGGGTGCTGGGAGAGGAGTGGGTACAGCTGCATCTCCCTGCAGCTGAGTGTGGATCCTTCCAGGGCAGGAGAGCCTGGTGCTGCTTGTGGCTTGCTTCAGCCCTTCTCACAGGTTCATTCTCAACACCTCCCACAAGCCATTTCATCCAGCTACATCTGTTAAAGCTTCCCCCACTCCCAGGGTAACTTACATTTACTTTTTCCCTGCAGTAGTAGCCTTCATGCCCACCCAAAGGTGCCAACAGTGCCCTGCACCCACCTCAACATCAACAAGCCCAACACCAACAGCACCTTCCCTGTACCCTCTTCACCTTCCTGTATTTACATGCAATATACCAACCCTCCATGAACAGACTCAGCAACATACATGTGCTTGCAGTGATGCTTCACAAGTCATCGCCTACAGTCCTCCAATTTAAACCGTTACCATAACTGAGAAGCCCAAATTAAAATAACCCCCAAATGCATATAAAGGTTTTAGGAGTGATAAGCTTTTTTATTGCCCCTCTAGTTCTTTGAAGCAAGTACTGACATCACAACATCCCAGCTGGAAAAGTCCTGCAGGTTTTGGCAGTAACAAATACAATAAACAGCAAAATATTGCAGTTGAAAGACATTGCAGCTCCATCATCCTGCAAGGAAAACCAACAAGCTCATGCCTACAAACAGTATTCCCATCCTGCTATAGCCAATGCTCCAGATCCCCAATTCAGACACAACCCTGGCATACACATCAGAGTAATAGTCAAGATCATCAGCTGTCTCTAGAGGAAGTACCTGTGGGTTCATCATTTAAAATGTGAATTAGAAGAATGAGAGATGAGGATTCATCACTAGCATTGACTTCTCAACACCAGGCTCTGTCATAATAAGACCTTTGACCCGAGGACACCCTTATCTTGACTCTAATTACTGACCTGGGACTAATCCATACTTCTCAGATGTCCCTCGTTATGAGGGGGCTTCTCATTTTTTAAAACAGCACTTGTCCCCTGTCCTACACCTGGTGCTTCCCACTTACTCATGCTGAGGGCAGAAGCTGGCATCCCTCACAACTTTGTCAAGGGCTCTGCTAATTTTAATTACTGCCCTTCATGACTCAGTGTGACATCTCTCACCTGGGAGCTTTGTACCAAGATTGGAGTGAATAAACTGCTGTTCCCTCCCCTGTGGCTTCAACCCAAGCCCAGGCAGAAGTTTGCCCCTGCCCAGTTCCCAGCACCGGTGGGCAGACAGGGAAGGCAGAGGCACATTTGCCAGAAGCAGCTCAGCTGTCCTTTCCTCCAGGCTCTAGATGTTTCTAACAATCCCAGCTTGAGGGACAATCCCCTGGGTCTTTAGTGGGAGATTGGACTTGGCCCAGCTGGGGATTGTCCCCACCAGCTCCCCCAGGGCTGCCCACCCTTGGTTCTTCCATCCCCACATTGCCCTCCCAGAGAGGGGTTATGTCACTGCTGCTGCTCACAAGAACGCAAAGACATCCAGAAGCCTCCATCTGAAGTTAGGCACACCAATGCATATTTAAGTACCCAAACGCCTTTCCTCCAGAGAGGGGGAATAGCTAAATACGCTTTGTTTGTCTTGATTAATGAGATCACTAGCAAGCTTTTCAGGGCAAAGACTGCTGTGTATTTTTACATATGCAAAACCTGACTTCCAGCCAGCCTGAGCAGGGTGGGGGGAAGCAGGAGGCAGCTCGGCACATCCATACAAGGCAGATACAAGGCACAAGGAATTGTGTTGGGGCAGGTAAGGCCTGTGGTAGATCTGCTCCATACACAAGGAGACTCACATATCTCTAGCTCTGCTGCAGCAGCATGCAAACCCCTCTGCTCACACCAAAGGGCCCAGGGACCTTTCTCCCTGAGGTGACTTCCACTTTGTTTATTTGTCAATGGCATTTGTTTACCCCTTTCCCCACATCGAAGGTGAAGAGGATGCTCCTTTTGTGTACAGGTAGGTCATACACAAGTCCCTGATCCTGAGAGAGGCTTCTGTGGGAGCTCTGAGACCATCCTGGCCCCCTCAGTGAAGGGCACAAGTCCTGGGTTGTGGAAAAGAAGTCATATATTTCAGGTCCATCTTAAGGCATGCCAGCATATGAAAGTGTCAGGCAACAGACACACAGCAGTAAGACTACAGGATCTTGTTACCAAGCAGAATAAGAATCCTCCAAAGTCAATCTGAAAACTAGTCCTCATTTTAAACAGGTTGTGTTTAACTTCAGCTGGAGCAACACCTCCCAAACAGGCAAAACCTCTTGCTCTAGCTGCAATCTCTTCCCTGTTTGTGCTACAACCTATTTTCTTGGGCCGGCTGCTCGCTGTAACCAACACTGTGTCTGCTCCTTTCGTTACAGGTTGGGCCTCATCTCAGTACTTTTCCAGATGAGGATGCTCGTAAAAAGGCATTCAGTGCCTCCCATTGAGAGGTGCCTGTAAAACACGGTCCCCTTCCCCAGAGCATCCAGGCAGTGAGGAGCACAGCACTGTGCTGGGCACCGCAGCCCTTAGAACAGAGACAATAGGTTTTCTCTCTGGTGTTAAAAAGTTATGCTAATGGAGATACAGCCAAATAAATCATAAACATGAGGAATGATTCTGTCTCAGCCTGCTCATTGCAACACAATTCTCATTGCACTCAAGGTAACAACACTCACACCAGTAGCAGGGCAGTGCTGGCACCAGTACAGCCCTGCAGGGAAAGCAGGACAGTCCCCCTCACTGTCTGCTTGAACAAATGTATTAAAAGCAGCCACATCCCAGTCAATATTGAGTCTATAGTACCATGTAATCCACCAGTCCTTGCTTCATCACCAGGTAAGCTGCTCATCACTGCCTGGTTCAGCAGAGCCCTTGCTGTGTAAAAGCACCCAAACATCTGCTCTAAGCACTCCACCAAACAGAGGCCTCACCACAGAGCAACACCCTCAGAGATAGCCCCAGCCCTCAGAGACAACCCCAGCCACTTCCACTCTTACCCTCAGATAGCTGCTGGCACCCGACATCCCTCAGGGCTGAGTCTCTCCAAGCAGCTGCTAAACAAACTCAACTCCACCAACAGCAACTCCACCTCACAGCACCCAAACTCCAGCCTGGCCACCAACAGGTGACAGCAAAGGCTCAGGCAGGTACCAACACATTCACAATCTCCTCCCAGCAGGGCATTTCCCCTCAAGGAAACACCACTTGGCAATAACTATGATCATTTTAACTGATAATTACTCCAATGCATCCTGCTTCTCACAACTACTGCTACCTCTCAGATTGCACCAGATAATATTTAATTTCCAGCTTTCATGTTCATCATTCCATTGACACTCAGAGAGCTCAGGTGTGTTCATCCCAGGATGGGCTGGGCACCTCAGGGCCAAGGGGATGAGATCTGCTGCCCCAGGTGGCCCCAGCTGTATCCCAAGCTCAGGAATGGGCCATTAACAAGCACTGCAAAGGGGTTGGATGTGCCCAGCATGACTTTGCCCTGCACACCTCAGCACTGGGGCTAGCCCAGCCCTCCTACATAGACCCAGCAGCAGCTAAGGGACACAAAGAGACCACAGGCTTGTCCCCCACCAGATCTGCAGCCAGTCTTTTAAAAGAGCAGAGCCCTGCATAACATGAAACTATGCACAACACACAACAAAAATAAGTAACCTGCTTTTCCTACCTCTCACAGGACAAGGCAGGCTCCACACCAGCTGCTCTGGCATCTCCCACCTCCCCTCCTTAGGGACAGCTTCTGCCTCAACCTGCCCTTTATATAAGGAAGCTGCTGTAGCAAACTCCACCCTGCCCACAGCTGAGCCAAGGGAGGAAGGAAATCACCTGCCCCAGACAGGGGAACTCAGGCACTTGGTTCCCACTTCTTAGTACAGGCCTCTAAATAAACCCCATCTAAAATAACTGGGAGGGTGATGCTAGGGTTTGCCAGGCTGGTCGAGGTGGGTTATAACTGGAGATTTTCCCACCTTCCCAGGGAGGAAGAAAGCCAGATCTTCAGTAACTTGTCTGGCTAAAAATGGCACCGTTTACAAGTGTGTGAGAAGCCCAGGCACAAGGTTTGCCCTGCTGCACTGTTCAGGCATCTGTGTCCACCTGCAGCAACTGCTGGGCTCCTGGGGATGTGCACAGGGAAGGAAACATCTCCAGAGTCCTGCGTGGCTGGAAAAGGGCTGGCAAACAAACGTGGTGTGAACCAAACCCACACAGACCTCCTGAGCCCAAGGAGCCACCAAAGAGACCAAAACTCAAATGGCAACAGCCAAGTCAAACAAAACGAGTTCAGGGGGAGACACTGTTCTGTGGGGCTTGTAGCCGACAGACCTGCCCCTCTGCACCCCGAAATCCTGAGCAGAGCCGTGCCCCAAATTCCCTCCAAGTGTCACAGCTCTGACGGGATGTCTGGCAGGGGCTTGGGGCACCCACCCCCCTCTGCACAGGCACCCACCCGCACCCACCCTGCCGCGGCAAAGCTCGCTGCGGCGGGCACAACCGAGCCCAAAGCCGGTCTTTCCCCCTCCGCTCCCCCCACCCCTACCCCGGCCGTGCCGGGCGGCGGTGCCGGCAGAGCCCGGTGCGGGGGTCCCGACCCCCCAGCGCAGCCCCGGCCGCCCTCCGGTGCCGGACGCTCCTTGTCCTGCAGTGACACCCACTGGTAACGGGGATTGTAACGCTGCTGCAGTTTCCCCACCGCCGGGCCCTGCTCCTCCCCGTCACTGTGACCCCCCCCGGCTGACTGTCGTGTCCCCCTCCCACCATCTTTCTGCCCACCCCGAGGGGCTTTGCCCTTCTCGCCTGAGGATGCATTAATTTCATTCCCAGAGCATCCCACCGAAGCCTGTCTCTGCTGAGCATCCCTCTCTGCACCCGCCTGGGCACCCAGGATGGGTTCAGGGAGACACTCAGTACAACAGAGCCTCCGGGGGCTTTCCTCCCGTTCAGGATACTGGTCTGGGCACCACCAGCGGGTATTTCTAGACTGACTCTTGCTACAGCCACTACCACAGCCCAGCAGCCCATGGCCCAACCCATCTGTGGAGGCAATGTCCCCCAGCCCTGTCAGGGCTCTCCCCACATCCCAAGCCTCTGGGAATGCTTGGGGTCAGCCCTGCCCCATGGCCCCTGTGCCAAACCCACACTGGTGACTGGTGCCAGGAGCGTCTGATCCTGTCCATCGGCAGCATCTGGTGAGGTAGGATGCTTGGCAGCTCCTAAAGCCTTCAGAAGCCTGGAACCAAGCCTGGGGTGTGACTGGGGCTTGTGAGGAGGTGTCTGGAAACAGCTGGCATTGGGGATCTCCTCTTGTCTGGTGCATGCCCAGGAACAGTCCAGAGAATGGGTTTTAAGGGCAGACATGGACAGGGGAGGCAGTGCACACTGCTCGGTGTCTGTACACAGGATTTCCTACCTGTGGTGGGAGCCACAGACAAATCGTTTGGACCCCACTTGTTTGGTGTCCAACGATACAGGTGTGATGCCACATATAGGCAGAATGGGGTACGTTTCTGCCTTGGGCAGTCTAGTTCTGAAACAACTTAATGATAATATTAATAATTAATATTCATTAATGTCAGTCACACTGGTATTAGAACATGTGTAGCAAGTGCATCTGTTGGTGCTGGGAACCCAAAGTGTGGCCTGGGAGTGACAGTCTCTGTCTCTGTGGGGATGGCACAATATAGTATCTGCTCAGGGATAAGGATTGGATCCCACACACCTTCACCACAGCACAGCATCAGAGGTTGGGTCTGATCTGGAAACTTCCTTCCAGTTGTCTGAAGGTTCCTTCTCTATATTCAAGAGAAGGAAACGCAGCAGCAGACCCACCAGGTCAAATCTGTCTCTGTGTGGCTGATCCAAATCCTGATTACAAACCCACTTCCAGACCTGCTCCCTCTTCTGGTCCCATTCCTGGTACTGAACACAATCTCGGTGCTGGTCCTGATCCCAATGCCAATCTTCATCCCAGATAGAGTCTGCTGGCTGGGGAGGGAGGCTGCCAGCACCCAGGAGCCAACACAGTCACGCTGCAAAGAGTTGGGAATCCCCACAGGGGCCTCAGCCCCATTTCTCACTGGGACCAGTTCCTGCACATCTGTTGCTCTGGACTTGGCCAGGCCTGCCTGGGGAGGTGAATGCTGCAAAACCGACCCCCATCAGACCAAGACCCTTCAGCCTGCCCCCCAGTCCCTGGCACTGGGACAGCACCTCTGCAGGGATCCTTCATCCAGGGATGGGGAAGGATAAGCTGCCCTCAGCACCGGGCACGTTGCACCCCCAGGGTTGGGGCAGGCTGGGACCGGGGCTGATGTTTATTTTGTCTCTGGGCTTATCCTATAAGGCTCTTTTGTTCCGCTGCCCCGATCCCAGCCGGCCCCGAGCCTGCAGGGCCGGGGGCAGGAGGTGCTGGGGGCCCTGCCTGCGCCGCTGCCCGACAGCTGGCAGCCGGGCTTCCCGGGGGCGGGGGGCGGCTGTCCCCTCCTTGATCGCCTCCAAGCTGCCGGCCAAGGGCGGCTTTGGAAGAGGGACAAGATGCAGCTGCCTGGCCGGGAAGGTGGGGAGCAGGGGAAATCGAGTATTTGAGAAATAACCGGCGGCATCGCTGTAAAGCGGCGCGGCTTCGCGCTCACGGGTGCGGGCATCTTCCGCATCTCCGCGGCGAAGGATCTACCCCCACCCCTCCCCAGGAAAAGCCCCTAAATAAACCCCCGAGGAGGCAGGAGCCGGGCTGCCCAGGAGGAAGGTGGGAGTCCTGGGCGAGCCTCCGCCAGCCTGGGAGATCAACAGCAGCAAAACATCCCGACGGGGCGGGAGGGTGGAAACTTGGTGTCTCCGGGAGAAACGGGCAGGGAGCGGGCAGGGCGGGCAGCCCGGGCTGGGGCCATCGGGGTTTTATTTAAAACGGGATTGACGGCAGGAAAAATCCGGTCCTTTCCCAGTTGCACCAGTAGGTACCGCCTCTGGGTGCTGGAAGAGCGGGGAAGAGCGGCCCCGGCTCCTCCGTGCCGGGCGGGGGGATATGCCCTGTCCCGGCAGCTCCGGCAGCGGCTGCCCTGTGGCCCCGCGTCCGTTTGAGCTAAAGGACTTCTCTGCTCGTTCGCAACCGATTTCGAAGGGATTCAACGAAATTCGCAGCCCCGGGGCTCACATCGAGCTCAGAGCAGCCGCTGGGGCTTTGAGGAGGGTTTCGGCGCTTTCCTTTTAATAATCTTCTATTATTATTATTATTATTATTATTATTATTATCATCATCATCATCATCGCCCAGGAGAACTTTCCCTGCCTGAGAGGGACCGGCAGATCGGCTAATTGCGGGGAAAGGTGAGCGGAAATCAGCAACCCTTCGCCATGCCCCCCTCGCTCTCTCCCCCTCTCCCCCACCCGCGCCTAATCACCCCATTACGAGCCCCATCAGTGGGATAATGACAGCAAAAGAGGGCGGAAACCGCCCGGAAAGCACGGGGATCCGGGCGGCAATTAATTCCCGTTAATCAAGCTGCAAGGTGTCGTCGCCGGGGAGTGACATCCCCCAAAACGCCTCGCGGCCAATGGGCGCGTTCACACGGGGAGGAAGAGGGGGGTGCAGCTACTGGGGTTCCCGAGCCGGAGTGGCACAAGTTCGGTTTTTTCCCCCACTTCCCCTCTTCCCCCCGCCCCCCACCCCGGAGGGCGCGGCGCTCTCGCCGCTGTCCGAGGTGCTGAAGACTCATCCGGCTCCGGAGTGACTCCGGTTTACTCTCCCCCCGCCCCCCCGCCCCACGCTGTCCGAGGTGCTGGCGAGGAAGGGGGCGCCGCAGCGGCCCGACGGCTAGCCACCCCCTCCGCCCTCCCCTCGCCCTTCCCCATTGATTTCTGGATCATTAAGTGGTTAAGGCGCTGCGAAGCCTCACTATCGATCGCTGCCTCCCCACCTCCGGCTGGGAACCCCCGGGCTGCCCCCCAGCCCCACGCCGCCGCTGCTCCGGGCAAGGGTGGGGTGGCCGGGTAAGGGGCCGGGACCCCGGGTGAGGTTGGGGTCCGTCCCCCCACCCCCCACCCTACTCCTTTCGCGGCCAAAGTTTGACTCTGCCTCCCTCTCCCCCTCTTCTGTCTGTCTGTCTGTGAGTGCAGCTGGGCGCGATGCTGAAGACGGAGCAGCCCTGGATCTAACGCGCGGCGCCTCGGAGAGCCTTGCAGCAATTGTTGCCCGGATCCCAGGCTGAACTTTGCTCTTTTATTTTTTTTTATCTTTTTACCTTTCCCCCCCCCCCTTTTTTTTTTTTCCTTTAGCCTTTTTCTTTTTCCCTCCCCCTGTTATTGTTAATTATCATTATCGAACCGCTTCCGCCGCGCCCTCCCCGCCAATGCCCGTGTGAGCGCCGGCACCTCGCGGGGGCCATGGAGGGCTCCACCGGGTTTGGGATCGACTCCATCCTCTCCCACCGAGCCGGCAGCCCGGCCGTGCCCAAGGGGGACCCGCTGGTGGGCGACGGCCGGTCCCCGCTGGAGCTGAGTCCCCGCTCGGAGGGCAGCAGCGGGTGCCCCTCGCCCCGCTCGCCGGGCCGCGAGTGCCTGGAGGCGGCGGTGCCGCGGCCGGGCCTGGATGCGCACCTCCAGCCTGGGCAGGTCTCGGCTCCCTCCCAGTCCCGGACCGTCACCTCCTCCTTCCTCATCAGAGACATCCTGGCCGACTGCAAGCCCCTGGCCGCCTGCGCGCCTTACTCCAGCACCAATGGACCTCACGGCGGGCAGGAGCCGGCGGGCAGGATCCCCACCAAGCCCGGTGAGGACTTTAGGGAGAAAATGGAAAAAAACACCAGCAGCTCCTCCTCGGACTCGGAGTACAAAGGTAAGAGCCGCTTACTCCGCTGGGGCTTCGCATGGCGAGCAGGGCGGCCTGGACCCAAAGCCTCCGGCGGCCCCGGAGCCTCTCGGTACAGCGGAGCCGCCTCCGGCGCGCCCCGGTGATGGGGGAAGTCGCGGCACCGGTCGCCCCCGAAATGAACGCGGGGTCGGCCTCAACTTGGGGAAACTCGATGGTTCGGGGGTCGGTGGGGGTCGGCCCGCTGGAAGGGGTTGGGGCGATCAGTGTTTAGCCAAACGATCCCGGGGGATCCGCCGGGCTGTTTTCCGCGGGGAAGATCCGGCTCTTTCCTTCCTACCCGCGGGGAAAGGGGAGAAGAGAACCGGGGGCGGATTTCTGCCTGGGAAGGAAAAAACAGAAAAGAAAAAAAGAAAAAGAAAAAAGAAAAAAAAAAAAGAAAAACAAAACAATAACAAAATAATCACGGGTCTGCCGGGTATTTCCTCTGCTGCGGTGAGAAACGAACAACGAAGTCCGAGGGGTTTGATTCGATTCGTATTATTTCTATTATTATTTTTGGAGATGGTTTAAGAACGAGCGCGACAGACAGGGAGCTCCGGGCCGCAGCCACGGCGCCGGTGGGGATCGGGACTGGCTGCGGCGGCTGCTCGCCTTGGGCGGGGGGTTCGGCTGCCCTGGCCGCTCGTAGCCCCTTCCCGGCCTCCCCCTGCGGCAGCCGGGGAGGGGGAAAGCACAGGAACTGCGCGGGGAGTGGGGGTTGGGGTCGGTCCTCGCCCCCCCCCCCGGAGCGGTTTATCCCGGGTGCCTTCGCCCATCCCTCCCCCCATTAGCCCTGCAAAAAGTTTCACCCGGGGAAAATTGTTTGCCGGGTGTTTACGAGGGGAAAGGGAGGGTACCCGACCGGGGGGAGAAAGGGGAGGCGATGGCACCTTACAGGGCCCTGAAATTGTGGCGTGGGGGGAGCTGGTAGGAAAAGGGAGCCCCGTCCCGGCTGAAAAAGCACCCTCGGCCCGTCCGGAGCCGCGGAGAAACCCGCTTCGAGGAGGAAAAAATAATCACCCAAACGAGCCCCCAAAGGCGGCGGGAGCCCCGTTTTTGTGGGGGTGTGTGTATTTTCCCTGTGACCGAAGGACGGAGCCTCGGGTCGGTGCGGGGCTGGAGGCGACCCGGGAGAAAGGCTGAGATGGCCCCCCCAACCCGCCCCCCAACCCCGTTTTGCAGAGCTGGGATCGAAAACAGCCGCGACTCCCACCTTGGCGTTTTGTTTTCGCCTCCTCCTCGCCCCCCCCACTCCCGAATTCCTTCAGCTTTACTCCCTTTTCCCCAAATCGCCCAAGTCGCAGAGGCGCGAAGGACGCGAGGGCTCTCCGCATCCCCTAAGCCGGACCGAGCCCGTGCTGGGAAGGGGGGTGGGTGGCAATTTTAGGTGGGGGGCCGTTACCGCAACCGCGCTCGGTTCCTCTCCCGCGACCGGGCAGCAACGGCCGTGATAAAAACGCCTCTTAAACAGGGGTGGGGGGGGGGAAATCCGTTACATCGGGTGAAAAACACCACTTAAATCAGGGGGGAAACACCACTTAAATTGCGGGGAAACACCCTTAAATGGGGGGGGGGGGGAGGGGAGGAAATACATCTTAAATGGGGGGAACCACAGCTTAAATTACGGTTAAAAAATACTACGTAGATGAGGGTAAAAACACGGTTCCAATGGGGCAGCAGGTGAAGGTCCCTGCTCTCAAAGCCATCCTTTTTTTTTTTGCTGCTTCGGAAATAGCTTTTCCTCGAGCAAAATCCCCCGATTTACCCCGCAGAGGGGCCGCGGGCCCGGGCCTATCCCGCTGCAGCGGCAGGGTTTGGCCCATGCCAAAATTGCGAGGAAAAAAAACCCAACCTAATATATATATATACACATACATATATATATATATATACTTTTTTTTGTCTGTTTTGAAGCTAGCAGGGAGCCGGAGCCGGCCGGGGAAGCTGCCGCCGCCTCCCAGCACAGCCCTTTGGCGAGCAGGAACTTTTTAAGAGCCGAGGACCGGCCCCGGTCCTGGGGAGCGAAGCGGCCCGGCCTGGGGGATCGGGGATGGGGAGGATTTGCCTTCTCCGGGATGGGGGATGCCGGACCCGGATTTCCACTGTGGAAAAACTCCTCACAAACTTTCGGGCCTTTCCCGTGAGGGAGCAAAGCCGGGACTGGACCCCCCCCCACGGGACCCCCCTCACCCTCTGCCCCGCTCGGTCCGGATCCGACCCCTTCCCGGTCGGTACCGGGACTGCCGCTTTCCCCGGGATCCGGAGCCGGGTCTCCGTGTTTTTAAGACTCGTTCCCCCGCTCGGGCTCTGCCTGCTCGGCCAGAGCCGCGCTTTCTGGTTGAAGGGTTTCGCTCCCCGGTGGCTCAATTAACCGGATTATTGTCTTCCTATAGAGAGAAATCAGCTCGCGTTCGGTGCAGCCCCGGCCCCGCTCACCCCGGCACCAGCAAATTTAACATAAACCCCCCTAAAAAAAAATCCCAGCGCCGCCGGTTTGTATAAACTGAGCCTTTTGGCCACATAATCTCCTCCAGAAGGGTGGAGAAAACGAGCACAAACATGGATTTGTTTTTTTTTTCTTCTTTTTATTTTATTTTTTTTAATCCCCTGCTCGGAAATTTCCCTGTCACCTATTAACGTTTCCAGGGATAAATTCCCGCGTAGCTCCGCCGGTGCGTATGTACCGACCGCGCCAGCCTCGTCTCATTCGGTTTGGTTTTTTTTTTAAGATAAATAACAACACGGGAGTGGGTTTGCGGAGCCCCTTCCCCATTATTTCGTTGTGCGCTCTGGAGAGGGGAGGTTCGTTCCATCCCCCCGGCAGCATCCCCGGGAGGATGGAGGTTTCTCTGCGGAGGGGGAAGAATCAGCATCACCCCGGCGACTTTCGCTTCAAAAACGTGGGCTCGCGGTATTCGTTTTGGGTTAGTTTTGATTTGATTTAAAAAAAGAACAAAAAAAAAAACCAAGAAGAAGAAGAAGAGAGAGAATATAAAGAAGGGGATAAAATATCCAAACATCGAGAAAAGCTGTTGGGTTTTGGGGAATAAAACCAGAGCAGGATCCTGCCCCGAGAGAAACGAGGGGTGAGGGAGAAAGGGGGTGGGAGGAGGTTCTGCCGAGCCGGGTCGGGGGTCCCTGCAGCTCAGCCCGGCGCTCCGGCCCCGCTCCCAGAGCCTTGGGACGGAGAATGGCCGAGCCCAGCTCAGACACCCCGTGAGCCCGGGGGCAGCCGGGGGTTAATATTTAGGAGGTTGCGGAGTAAACGCACCGTGAGCCCGACTCGGTGCCTGAGCCCACTGCAGTGAGTTACACACACCACCCCCTCTTTTGAGGGTAATTCCTGCCCTGACCTGGCCTCTCTTCCTCCCTCCCGGCCCAGTGAAAGAAGAAGGAGACCGAGAGATCTCCAGCTCCCGGGACAGCCCCCCGGTGAGGCTGAAAAAGCCGCGCAAAGCCCGCACCGCCTTCACCGACCATCAGCTGGCTCAGCTGGAGCGCAGCTTCGAGAGGCAAAAATACCTGAGCGTGCAGGACAGGATGGAGCTGGCCGCCTCCCTCAACCTCACCGACACGCAGGTGAAAACGTGGTACCAGAACAGAAGGTAAAAATGCACCGTTCCCTCCTGCCCACACCGCCGGGGTCCCATCCTGCCCCTCTCCCCGGCCTTGCACCCCCAAATCGGGCAGGGCTTTTTGCACCCCACAGCCACCCCGTCCCTCCTGGCACCAGGAATGATGTGGGGTATCCCACTGTGCCTGTGCCCCGGGGCCTTTTACCCCAAAGTAAGGGGGAGAAAAGCGATGCTGGGGCAGGGCAGATTTGGGGCGGCGGGGGGGGGGGGCAATCCGTGCCCCCAGCCCCGACAAGGCGGGGAGACAGGACCGGGCTTCCAGCTAAACACAACAGCATAACACATCGGCCCATTAATAATAGATACCAATTACTGCTTTGGGCATCAATAATTAACACCCCTTACAGTAATTACACAATTATTATTATGATGAATAATTTACTGGGGGAAATAGGTTTAGCGCTTCAGCGACAAATCTGTAAAAGGGCTGGAGACGAGTGATGCTGCCGTGGATTTATCCGGGAGTCCCGGTCGGCTCTTCCCCAGCCCCGACCATTGCCACCGCCATGAAATGAGGGGCCCCCGGGCTGCAGCCCCCCTAGCCCCACCCTTTCCCCTCGCTCCCTCCCCTCCGCCCCCCAATTTTAACTTTCCCTCCCCTTAATTTCCAGTCCCCGCTTTGCCATCTGCAAAGATCCGCGATTTACCCACCCGTCGGGGGGTTGGGGGAGTTTATCGGCGGCGGGGGCTGTGCGTTTATCCCCCCCCCCCATCTCCCCACATCGCTCCCGCAAGGACACGCCGGAGCCGGGTCCGGTGTCCCCAGCTCCTTCCCCGGCCCTGCTCCCCGGCCAGCCCGGCACGGCGGGGTCCCGGGGCAGCGGCTTCTCGAGGTCCAGCACACACACACACGCATACACGCTCATACCTATACCTGTAGCACGTATATATGAATACGTATAAAAATATACATATATATATATATATGCCGTAAACGAATGCCCCGGGACGCTGCCCCACGCGTGTCCCACCGCGGGACTCCTGAAGCCACCCCAGTGCCCCGGCCCGGTCAGGGGGTCCCGGAGCCCCGGGGCGGTGGAGCGGGACCGCGGTGGCCTCGGGCCGGAGCATCGCGGCGGCAGCAGCGGCGGGGCTGCCGGGTAGAGGATCCCTCGTGTCACACACGAGATGGCATACGGAGTTCGTAATCAGCAACCTGGAATTTATACCCCAGAAAGGGACTGAAATGTTGTTGGCCGTTTATGTCGCGGGGGGTTTCACCCCGCCATCGGATCCCAGCCGAGCTATAGCTCCGGTGCCTCCGGGGAGGCTCCGTGGGCCCTCACGCCGGGCTGCCACGGCGGGGACATCGGGAAGATAGGTCCTTTTATCTGTTAATAGGGTTTACGTGTCCCCTCCCCTCACTGGGCTGGTCCCCGCCGTGCCATGCCATCTCATTCCATCCCATCCGCACAGGGAGCTAGCGGCGGGGAGAGGGGATGTGCAGGGAGAGCAGAGCCCGGGGAAGGGGGGTATGCAAAGGGTAAAAAGATCTCGGGAGCGGCTTTTGTAGCATCCCTCCCTTCTTGACTCCCTCTCTCGACTTGTGTCCCCCCCACCCAGGACCAAATGGAAAAGGCAGACGGCGGTGGGCCTGGAGCTGCTGGCCGAGGCTGGCAACTACTCAGCCCTCCAGAGGATGTTCCCCTCGCCCTACTTCTACCCGCAGAGTTTGGTCTCAAACCTGGACCCCGGCGCCGCCCTCTACCTGTACCGCGGACCCAGCGCTCCCCCTCCCGCCCTACAGAGGCCCTTGGTGCCCCGCATCCTCATCCACGGACTGCAGGGCGGCAGCGAGCCCCCCCCGCCTCTGCCCCCGCTGCCCGGCGTCCTGCCCCGGGCCGCGCAGCCCCGGTGAGCCCCGACCGCCCGGGCAGCCCCACCGGCACCCACCGGGCCGGGAGGCTGGAGGGGGCCACCCCACCTCCGGGGCCGCCAGCAAGCGACAGACTCCCGCTCATCCCCAAATATATATATATATATAAATATGAGACCTCCCCCACCCTTTTTTAAGAATATATATAAAGAACGCAAGAAACAAGGGCAGGTTTGGCAGGACGGAGAGACGGCAGAGCTGCCCCCCCCCCCCACTCACCGCCTTACCCCCTTGTGCCCCCGAAGGGCAGCGCGGCCGTGGCGGTGTGTCCCCCGCACCGCGCCGGGGACGGAGCTGGGAGCACGGGCAGGGGCCGGACACTCCGGGGGGAAGGGGGGTGTCTTTGCCTCTCCAGTCCCTCCCCAGGAACTGCTGGGGGGGGGGGGGGCGCGGGCCGGGCCACCTCTGCTACGGACGGCTCTAGGGAACTCCCTCCCGGCCTTGCCCGAACCCGGGGATCTCCCCAAACCCGGGGTACCGGCCCCGCCGTTGGGAAGGGTCGGGGGGTGGGGGGTGGGGGTGGGGGGGTCAATGCCGGGGCCGCTGGTCCCCGCCCGCCGCAGCGAGACTTTGGGACGTCCGTAACTAAAAAACAAAAAGCGGTGAAATGTAAATACGGTGCGCAAAATGTATATGAATTATTTATTTGTGAACCCTGAGGGCGTATTTGTGTAAGTGATTCTTGTCAGTCTGTATCCCGGGGCCGGCCCGGCCGGGGGGTGCGGGGAGGAGGGAGGGGGGGGGGGGCGCTCGGGGTGCCGCGGCCGCTCCCCCTTCCTCCCCCCACCTCCTCTTTTTTTTTAAATGTGGAAATAAAACTTCTTTACAAACAAACGGGTCTCGCCTCCGCCGGCCCTTTCTTCCCCTCCCGCTTGTTTGCTCTGGCGGATCAGCCGCCGCCGAGGGAAAGGGAAAAGTAAAGAGGAGTTTTCCCACCTCCCATCGCAGGGACCCCCCTTCTCCTCCCCTCCGCTCCCCCTTAGGCCTCCCCCCCCCCCCCGCCCAAGGGCTTGGGCCCAGTGCCGGCATGCGGGGCCGGGAGCGGCGGGGAGAGGGGTGTAGGGGGGACCGGGACGATGCTGCCCGGCGCGGTGATAGCCACGGCGCTGGTGAATTATTAACGCTAATCTTAAGTGTATAATTGCCTAAGTGCTTTAAATGATCGCTTTGGAAAATGGATTGTTTCCACCCTTTAAAAGTGTCGCTCATCTGGCCGCGGCCAGCGAGCCCGGCAGCTGGTCCCCGGGACAGCCGGGCAGCGGCTCGCCGACTCGGGGAGCCGACAGATGGGCTGCGGGCTCAGCCCGCCCGGCCCTCCGCCGCTCCCCCGGCCCTCCGCAGCCGGCGGACTCGGCTGTCTGCGGAGCCCTTTCCCTCCCACCCCCCCCCCCCTCAAGCCTTACAGCATCCCCCCAGCTCCCCGGGGCCCGATGCCCCCGGCCCGACCGGCCCCGGGAGCTTCGCCCGGGCACCCCCGAGTCCCGCCGGCCCCGCGGGGAGGGTTATTGTCGGCTCGGCCAAATGCACAACCACGCCTGGAAGCGAGAGCCCCCGGCCTTTGTGGACCGGGCTGTTCCTTTGCATGTGAATGGGAGAGTTTGGTAAATCCCCGGGCCTCGGCTGGGGCGAGGAGGAGGAGGAGGAAGGCGGGGTGGGGGGGGGGGGTCGCTCCCAGCTCAGGGTTAATGAAGTGGGAAAGGAGTCTTTCAGAGAGGCCTGCAAACAACCCCCTTCCCCGGGCAACAAACCCCCGTCCCAAATCCTACACGGATTGACTTAAACCCAGGGGATAAGTGCTTTAAATTAATCTCATTGAATAAGAATGAGGCCAAACAAAACTCTTTAAAATCATATTAAAAATCTATCAAAGGACAACTTGCAGTGGGTGTGCTTTTCATTTTGTGAGCGCAAAGGCAAGGAGCATACAGCAACCTGCCTTCCATTTACACAGCAGGAATGTGAATCAAAGACATTCTCTAATATTTAATTGTCCTTGTAGCCATAGCAGATTCCTCCTCTTACATTAATGAAGTACAAGGCTTCGTTACACGGCTGTAATTGCAACATTTAAATTTGCTCTCTCACATCTGGAAGGAGCTGGGAAATGCCCTGTAACAGCAGGCCTGAGGCAGCAACAGCATCAGGGTCCAGTTTGAGGTAGGAAGCAGCGGGGCAGAGCCCAGAGGAAACTTCTGCTCTGGGAAGGGGGAAGGGCTGTGCCAGGTCTGGCTGGGAGGAAGAGAGCAGAGGGGAAGCAAGGGCTGGAGATGCCTCCTCCAGGGAGATCTCCAGAAAGGCTAGCTTCAAAGAGAATCAGTTTAGGGAAGACCACATGCTCTCTCAGAGAGCGCTGCACTTGCCATACGAACGGTGTCTTGTGCAGGAGGATCTCAGCAGCTACAAGAGCTGCTGAAGGACCAGCCTCACCTCCCTCTTGTGTAGGGGCTGAGACAGGACCCCGCTCTCTACCAGTGGAACCCCACCAACACTAGTCCTGCACTGACAGCAGACCCAGCCCAGGCTGGAAACTCAGCTCATTTCCAGAAGCCAACACCAGGCAGGCATGATCCTGGCAAATCCTCAGGGGTGGGACAGGCTGTGCTGGGTTCAAATTAGATGAAGCATTGAAAGTGGCATGGCTGAGAATGTGGACCAGTCCCACTAAGGAAAGCTTTGGAGTAACACACCAGCCGTGCTCCATCAATTTGTCCTGGGATACAGACTCCAACAGACAGGCTGGTGGTGGCTGGTTTCTGTCAGAACCAGGCTCTACATCCAAGACACAAGCCAGTTAGTGCAGTGGCTTTGCCAGGACGAAATACCATCCTGGCTTTCAAGTCCCTTCTGGGCTTTTACCCAGCTTGAGAGCCATCTTCATCCCCTCCCAGCACAAAGAGTGAAAAAGCTGCTCCTCTGAACATGCCAACACACACAAGCTCAACACAATCAGTAGCATTGTTTCTAGCAGAGATGTTTTATGGTTCCATCTGAATGCCAAACAAAACCAGCCAGGATGGAAAGCCCAGGACAATTGGTGCTGGTCCTGCTCTCTCCCTGGCTTGCAGAGAAAAGAACTTCTTGTAAGCAGGGAAGTTCTGCTGCTTTCCATCCTGTTTAGTTAGGGCCTCTTCTCCATGGTGGGGTACCACTGCTAAGGTGTCTTGTGTTGGACCTAGACACTGAAAGTGGGTCTTCAACTGTGACCCGGTATCAAGGTGACCTCCTTGCTTTTTCCCTATCCCAAAGCTTTCAAGTACAAACAAGATGTTCCAGCTACAGAGCAGAGGAAGGTGTGGGCTCCTGGCAAAGGAGCCACAAGAGAGCAGAGCAAAGGTGCAAGAGCATCTCCTGGGAGAGGCAGGACTCAGGGCAGCAGCAAGGCAGACAAATCCAAACTGAGCCCAGGCCTGGCTCTCAGGCAGTGTCATAGACAAGCTCCACAGTGATGTAATTTCCAGGCCAAATGCAGAACTTCAGGCTGCAGGGCAGCAAGGCCCCTACCATTCACCACACATAGAGCAACCCTGAGCAAAGCCAACACTGGTGCACATGAAGCTGCAACTTTACCCAACCCCACCCAATCCCCCCATCAAGAGCCTATTCCCCCACCAAGAGCCAATCTCCCCACCCTTACGAGCTGTACCAGCAGGTCCCACCCAGCCAAGACCCTGGCAACACACACCACATACCTCAGAGCAGGAGGGACAAATTCAGCAGTCTGGGGTCACATCTGCCCACTCTATGCCTCGGCTGGGCCAGGAGAATCCACCACAACCTTCAGCAGCTTCTCCAGCACTCTGGTTCTCAGAAGAGCATCAGCACCCACAAGACCCAGTTCCTGTTCCTGATGGAGCTCTGCGCCTCCCCACCCCTGCTCCACCTGCACCTCCCACACCCTGCCCTGATGGAGAGATGCTCTGAGTACAAATTAACTCCAGACCCACCAAGTTCTTCCTTATTGAGTGGCACCCAACAGTAAAACCAACTCTGAGCCACTCCAGAGCTGCCAATGTGTAAATAAAGGCAGAATTTGGTTCCTGCTGACCCAGTGACAATGCAGACACATTTTCTATGCTGGCCTTCACATTTATTAAGAGCAATCTCAGCTTAGCTTCAGGTGTGTGGGTATTTAACAGCTTCTCTTTCTTGTTGATCAATCTCCTCTTCCCTCATTGCACAAGGAGTCCAGAGACACCTGTGAAAAGGTGGTGAGGAGGAAAGAACAAGGCATTCTAGCTTCTTTTTTCTTTAAAAAACAATCCCATTATTCATTAGAACTGTTCAGAACACTACCTGCTCAGTTAATACAGGCAGCAGGGAGATTTCCTGAGGTGCTGTCGGCCTTTCTTCCTATTAATAAGAATTTGCCAGTGGTCCCTATTAATTCATACATGGCAGCCAGCCAGCAGAAGGTCATGTGTTTTCCCCTCACACATAAGATCAGTTCTTCCCAAACTTACACCCTCAGCCTCCCTCTGAGTCATTTTCATCCTCAGGGGCTTCTTTCCTGTTTTACATTTGCCTTAAACCTGATTGCCCTTCCAAACAGCCCTCAGAACAATGTCAGGTGGGCTCTGTTGTTCTTCTATCTTAATCTATGAACGCTGGCAACTTCATTCCCTCTGCAAAAACACAGTTGATTTTGTGTTGGAGCCTTTTTCACATGATTTGGAAGTGTTCAAAAGTACTGCAGTAGAGTCAGCATGCTTGGTAATTGCCTGGGATGGGGAAAAGATCATTTTGGTTCTAAAAAGTTACATTCACTTCAGAAATTAAATACTTTTGGGCTGACTGCTTCCCTCCCCCAGTCCTTAGAATGACTCACTGCAGCCCAAAGTGTATGCCCTACAATTTTCCACTGGTTCTACTCTTTTTTCCAGGCCTTTTTGCCTTTCTGGCAGCTGATATTGCCACTGGTTTGAGCAGCTCCAGGTCTGCGTTAAGCACCATGCCCAGCCTGGGTCATGGGTGGGCTGCTTGTTCCCTGCTCACGTGGGCAGCAGAAAGTCCTGTTCTGGTGGGGTTTTGCACCCTTTTCAGCTGGAAAAAGCACGGAGAGGAGGTCAGGGAGAGGAAGGTGGGTGCTCACCCATAGGTCCTGGGGGAGTTTGTAAGGCTCCTGCAGTCCTCAGGGGGCACCCACTCCCCCCAACCCCTCACCAACCCTCAAGGGGAGTTTGGTCAGGGGCTTCACTAGAGCTCCAGTCCCACTCCACACACTGGGCAATGGTGAATGAGCACCTTGGGGTATTTGGGGCCACAGCACAGCCCTTTTCCCAGTCGCCCCAATTCTCTGATGAAAACCAAGAACAAGGGAAAAGGGGAAAAAGAAGCAAAATCCGTTAGTTTGGGATTTAACACAGGCCTGGGCAAAGCAGAGAGAACCCCAACACCAGGGTTACTGCTGGCAGGTGTTAGCAAGAGCCTGCAAAGGCTTTAATGTTCAGAGAGAGGAGGCATTTCATATGTACGCTGCGTTGTATAATTAGGTGTGACAATATGCTGCAGGCAAGGAGAAGTTTGGAGGCTGCTGGATTCCACACTGGCTCCTTCCCACAGTGACAACGTTTGTTCCCAAACTCAGGAGTTTTGACATGAAGTTTTGTGCCCATGAGCTCTGCCCCAAAGGGACCAGGTGTCACTACACTGAAGAGTTCTCCATGATCCAACTGCTTGTGCTGAAATTGGGGAGACTTTTCTCCTTAAAAATGAGGAGAGGGAGAGGGAGAGGGAGAGGGAGAGGGAGAGGGAGAGGGAGAGGGAGAGGGAGAGGGAGAGGGAGAGGGAGAGGGAGAGGGAGAGGGAGAGGGAGAGGGAGAGGAGGCAGCAACGCTGCTGCATTACCAGAGATGGGAGCAGAAGTGTCCCCCTGAGTAAGGGCAGTCTCCCCTCTCCTAAAGGTGCTCCTGCAACACCTCCCTCTGCTGCTGCTGTTTATGTGGTTACAAACCAGCCAGCAAACAGCTCGTGGAGTGTTTCTACAGATTTTCTTACACAGGAAAGCACCACCTGCTTGAGCAGACTTGTTTCACTTTCCTGTTACACAGACAACACATTTCTCTGATAACAGTATTTCACCTTTTTATTTTTTCTTAAAAAAAACACCTCAGAAACGTGGTGGAGCTTCAGGAAGCCACACTTAACTGCAGCAGTCCAACAGGACAGGCATGGATTCGATTCCATTTGGACCTATGGAATGAGGGGGAGGAGGCCAAGATCCCCACGATCCCTCCCATATCTGCCTGATAAATTGAAACGCTCCTCAGCTGATTTGGCAGGTCACCCTGACCCCCGGCTGAGGGACTCAAGCAGGTTTTGCAGCCAATGACTGGAAGGTCCTGGCTCATGTTGGAATCTGTTGGTTGCCAGGTTTTCTCTGGTTTTTTTTCTTCTTCTTCTTCTTGACCTTGGATACACCAGTGTCCATCCCACTGGAATATTCAGATCGCAGGATCTCAGCAAGGCGACGTTTGCCGTGGGTCTTCTTGAGAAGGTCAGACCTGGGTAGAGGGAAGAGAAGAGGAATTAAGATTTCCTCCTCTGAAATGCTGCTAGGTGAGGTGGGTTGCTTATTTTTACAGCTGTGGAAAGTGACATTTGCACATTAGCAGCAGAACAGCTTCCTTTTCTTGAGGCTTGATTTGAAATTCTGTCTCATGCAAAATTAGGTATTGTTGTGACAGGTTTTCACAAAGGTGGCAAAATATCCTGGCGTTTTTAAAAGCAAGCCTTTGTTCTGTACAAATGCTCTTGCAGGGGTGGTGGGGAGAAGGAGGGAAGGTTGTGTGCTGAAGGCTGATGAATTAGGTGACACAGCAGTTTGAAAATGGTAATAATAATAATAATAATAATAAGACCCTAACAGGCTTAAGGCGTTGAACAATGGGAATGTTTTATAAACAGAGCTTAAAGCCAGAGCTTGAAAACACAACCCCCCCCAAACAAACAAGCAAAAAAAAAAAAAAAAAAAAATTAAAAAAATAAGGAGTGTAAACCCAACAGACTCCTCTTGCAGTGTCCTGCAGACATCACACGCACCTTACAGCCTCCCTCTCCAGAGACCAGCTTTTGCAAAGGTAGCTGCATTCTGCCCAGCCACTAAACTCAACATGGATCTCCCTGCAGCCCTAAACTGCCAGCTATAAATATAAAAACCCACTCAGCATTTTCCCACCACAAGTTCTGCCACTGTCCTGCTCTATAACCTTGGGCAAATCTCATCCTCCTTGCTGCCATCACCCTCACTTATTTAAAGTGTAACCTCTTCAGTGCAGGACCCATCCCCACCATGTTCCACAGTCCTGGGCACAGCTATCAGTGCCTGTACATCCCACCCTCCTCTTTATAGTAAGGACCAGTAACAGACCTGAAAAATTTCCAGAGAAGCAAACCAACCTACACATCCCTCTAAATAAGAAGTAATTGAGCAGAAGCCCCACATCCATGCTGAGAGGCACTTACGAAGTTACACAGACCCCAGCAGCCCTAAAGGTTGACACCTCATAGCACTGCCTCTCCTTCCTTCAGATGTCCAGAGCCACGCTGGGAATCACTGGGGCAGGAAGCATTTCAGCATTTCTGCCTGCAGCAAGATCAACCATTCATTAGGCCAAACACACAGAGGAGGGAAGGGAAGCAAGCTCTTGGCTATCTGGGGTATTTGCTCACTCCCCTTCCCACAGCTTGCTTTCCATCCCTGCGTAGGTTTCATGCTGGAGCAGGTTTGGAAGGATGGATCAGAACAGTAAGAAGGATGGTGTGGTGATTACCACTGAAAAACCAGTTTTCCCAAGAAGAGAAAGCCTGGAATACACACCTGAGAGGACTCTGCCAGTTTCAGTGTAGTTTCCATTCTCACAGTAATTAAACATTCAAGCTCTGTGTGGGGAGAAGGGTTGGAGACTGGACATACCAGATAAACAAGAGGTGCAGCCATCACCTGGTCTGAACCCCCCAGGAACTAAGGCAAAAAAAGGCAGAACCAGCTCAAAAGCATCCATACAGCTAACAAAGCAAAGGTGCTGCTGGTAGAGCCGTGCCTGCAGATGTGCTGTGTCAAGCTGCCCTCCTGTATGCACAAACCACAGCAGCACAGAGGGATGCTTGTGGGTGCACACACAGAGCCAGGCCAAGGCGTGCCACCAAGCAGCCCAGCTCTGCTGCCAAAACCTCACAGTGCAGCTGCACACTCTGCTCGGTCCCCTCCATCACTCCATAAAGTTTCTGTCTGACACTTTCATTGTGTCTCCAAAGCATTTACTACAGTAATTCGAGGGTTACCAAGCAACAGATCAGTTTACTTAACAACAGGGAACTATCTGCTGCAAAAGGACAAGTAATCCACCCGTAGCTGAGCTGACTTTCAGCTCAGCAGGGAGGTTGTCCAACACTTTATTATCAATCAGGTGAAATCATTGCCCAATTAGTAAATCAATACCCCCTGCTGTGGTGATCAGCTGTACACAGAAAAGAGAGGATGCAGGGAGAAGGGAGGCTTCTCCCTCTAACCAGGGCCACAAAAATCAATGGAGCTGTGCTCTGAACCCAGGCTGATGGGGAGAGAAGACAAGTGGCTGTCAAGGCCCTGTTTAACCACGAGATGGAAGTGCCACAGGCAACAGCCACGGTCTGCAGGGACAGCACACCAGAGAAGTGCACGAGGTCAGGATGCCTGGCCAGATCCTGATTCCTGCTGTAAAGCTGCAAATTCCCCTCTCTGCTCTGCTGGTGAAAGCCTCTGGGGCTCTGCCGGAGCAGCCGGTAACATCCAGGAGGACAGAGGCCCTGTGGTTATGAGACAAAGCCCAGGAGGGCTGAGAGAGACCTTGATACTCACCCTCTGAGCATCCTTGGGCAAGGTATTTAATCTCTTTGGCCTTCATGTCCATTCTCCCACCTCATAACCCGGGATCACTGCGTTTTCCCCGTTGCCAAAGGCTGGTGTGATGTTAATGTAAGAGGACTGTGTGGTGATAGCGTGGCAAAAAGCTGCACACAAAAGGCTGTAAATGCAAGATGCATTTGCAACACAGACAGAACCCATGTTCCCATCACTGGATAAACACATGGATTGTCATCATCTCCTTCTGTGATCTCATGTCTAGGTATCACGCTGTATTGAGCCCTAATGAGAACACATCATGTTGGTAACGGGCAGAGAAATCCCAGCCCTTTAAATCCCTCCCTCCAAACACAACAGTCTTTAGGTGGGGAACTACAAAACAGCACAGCTAAGGGGAATGTGCAGGGGAAAAAAAAAAGATTCACTAATGACCAACCCATCCCACCCTGCTCCAGCACCAAGCTTCAGCAGGGCTTAAACCAGAGATGAATGTTCAACACATGAGAAAATAGTCACTTTTATTAGCTGGGGGAAAATGAGACAGGAATAGAGAAGTCATAACTCAGAAAATGAAACAGCTCCAGCATGCAAGTTTGGAAGCTCCTGTCCCTGAGCACAAGCTGTGTGACTTCTCTGTTGCTGTCCAGCACATGGTTGTGGAGTGCTGTCACACGCTGGATGCCAGGCAGAAGCACCGCTGTGTTACTACTCTCCTACACTAGATGTGGGGTACCAGGACTCCCAAAAAAGACAGATGGGAATTGGTAAGTAGTCGGAGTAGCGAGCTGAGATGATGTAGCATGAAGTAGGGACACATCACCCCTTCGTCTCCTGGACCCAACCACTGCTTTGGGCGTTACGTTCCAGGTACAGGGCAAAACCTGCATCGCCCCAAGATCTACCTCATCACCTCATGAAGGGGAGAGAAAGGGGCTTTGCACAGTGAGGAAGGGAAGGCAGAGAGCCTAGTAACTGCCTGGCATGGGCTGAGAAAGCTTCTCTCCTCCTACAGAGACACAGAAAGGAATAAAAGGCCCAGATTTACAGCTGCCTCTGCACATCTGTAATTAAGTTGCAACCTCACAAAAGCTGGTACCAAGAGCCTCAGCAGAGAGACAATAAGGAAACAGAGGAACTGTCCCCAGATGACTTTGTTATATCCTGAAAGGCCAGGAAAGACCAAGCCAGAGACAAATTTAAAAAAAAACCCTCTGGCCTCCTCCACTCTTTAAACATGAGAAACTCATGAACCTTGCTAAATACACCCCTGAATGATGAAAAAGCAGGAGAGGAGCATCTGGAAGAAACAAGAGAGAAAACATGTCCAGCAAAGGAAAGGGAATAAAATCCTTTCCTCTGCTTCAGTTTCCTTCTACATCCATCTGTGAGCTGCCTTACCCTCCACCTCAGAGGAAATAGGAATGATTTGGACCGGTCCCCTTTTCTGGACCCTTGACTCCCAACTCTTTGCTTTTGCTCAAGAGTATCAGAGAAGATTGGAGGTGAATCTTTTTTCTCATAATAAAAAGAAACCAAAAGCCGAACAGGTGACTGTGGCATAGGGGACCAGCCTGAAATCCTCTCAGCTGTTTCCAGCTCTGTCTTCAGTTGTGCCATACGGTACCAACTCACCACTCAAGTCCCACCTAGCTTACATGCAACACACCTTCACCTTATGCAAAAATGAGCATCTAACACCATTTTTCATTTTAATTTCAAACAGTAAGTATATTCCACTGACAGATCTGCTTATTAGAGACCTGAATCACAGGCTGATTATCAAGCCAAAGCCTCCAACATGTCAGAGTAACAGTACATACATACACATGGCTTCTTGGACTCTATCTGATGGCTTAGAAGATGCCTCTGCTAGTCTTTTTTACCTAAATGATGAGTGAGCCTGTTCTTAGAGATGTCTCCTTCAACTTTTTTGGCACTGCTGTCCTCTCCCGTGCCTTCAGTTGTGTGAAATGCCAGGGCAACACAGTGCAGTGACCATTAACCAACTCACAGCACGTGCAGCAACCAAAGGCTCCCACATTGCTCCAGCTGAGGAAGGAGGAGTATAAAGTTCTGATGCACAGTCCCAGAACTCATGGTGTGTCTTTTGGAGGAGACAGGAGTAGGCTGTTTCATTTATCAGAAAGCATTTCAACATGGATTGCACTATCAATCTGCCTGACAGCATCTCCAACAGCTCTTTGAAACTGTGCCAGCAACAGAGCTGGGTTACCTCTGGGCCAAGGCTGCTGCAACACCTGCTTTTTCTACTTACAGTGGTGGATGAACCATCTGCAGCCAACACAACCCTGTTTGGGTTGGTTTGTGGTGGTTTTTGCAGAGTGGGGGCAAGATATTCATCAGCCATCCTATCCTGCTCTTGACAAGTTAACAGCTGGCTTCAGTACTCTGTTACCCGCTGATGCAAACACTACCTTGAGAAGATCAAGGAAAATTATTACCCAGTCAGCCTGAGCATCAAGCACTGTTCCAGAGCAGAGCAGTCTTCACACTAAGCAGTAAAGCCCACCACACACCTACTGAAGTCACGTGTATTTCAACTACACAGAGAGAAGCAAAGCCCCACAGCTTCACTTTTGCTACCATCCCTTGGTCTTCACCCTGTGGAGAAAGGATGAAAGCTGTGAAGCTGAGGACCTCAAGGACTCTTGCTTCTGTCAGGCTCTTTCCCAGCCTAAAAGCCAGAATATATTTCAATTAGAGAGAGCTGATCAATGTTTGGTGTGTACCAAGCAGCACAGATGTTTTCCAGCCCCATGTGCACACCCTGTTGGCTTGCTCAAAGATGGAGGAAAGGCTCTGTGCTGTGGCTGTGGTGGAACAGGGCAGCACTAAAGAGCATTGCTGTATGCAGATAACAGTCAGATGGCTTTTACAATGATAAAACTTTAATTTCATAACAGGACTACTTTATAATACCACGATGTGCTAAGCTGCACTTATCTGTGTCACTCAACTGCCTTCATGAAGAGTGATGATGCTCTTTTCTTTCACAGCAGCCATATCTCTTACTCTAATATTTGGATCATTCTGCACTCCAGTGCAGGAATCCATGCTCTTACCTGAGCTTCAGACTGGCTTTCTAGAGTGGTCTGCCCAAAACAAGTGAAATTCCTAGTGGGCAGAATTCCAAACTTGCATTTTGACTAATTAAGTGATATTAGGGAAGCTGTAAATGGCATGCAAAAACTGGCAGGCAAACTGCTTCTAATGATTAGACAATTGCTGTGCAGGGAGACCCAGCTGCAGCCTGGATTCACAAGCCCTGTCAATAGAAGCATTAGTCTTCCCAAAAATTGTCAATGCCAAGACGTTCAAAAGTGGAATCAAGGATGTGAGGCAGGGGAGAAGGTGAAAAGCTTTCACCCAAAAGAGCCTGCATGAGCCCCAGCCATGCAGATGAGGATACACAGGGTTACAAGGTAGATTTCCTGGCAGAAGTCTAATTCTATCTGACCACTAAATGCTGAAGAATGAATTAGGACAATAATCTTGCAGCCAAAACCTTAAGGGCATGATGATATCCATATTCAGAGCAATGGTACTGTAATAATGATGTAAATCAATCCCCTGAAACTGAAGCACTCTGGACACCTTTTCTTGATTCCATTTTAGTGAAGGGTTGGATAAACTCTGAAGCATGAAGGGATTTTGACCTTAATTTTTAATACTAATTTTTTGCACACGCTGTACCAACTATGTATATACTTGATACTCATATGCAAAGTGAACCTTTCTGATCATTTCTGGCATCAGAGATGCCCTGTAGCAATGAGTTCCACAGAATCCATCAAACAAAAGATTTATCTCTTTCCTTGTAATGGCATGAATTCACAAACAAGGCAAATTAAGTTGCAACTCCTCATTACAGTGAAACCCTTTGGGGACATATACCAGTCTCTTCCAGAGTGCAGAAGGAGAAAACAGACCATCAGTCACCACAGAATCCTGCAAAGCCCCACTGATCCAAAATGCAAAAGACTGGGCAGCACAGGGATGCTGGGTGGAATGGCAATAGGTCTTTGGCATCTGCATTGTGAAAGAGTCAAAAGACATGTCTATCTGGCATGTCAGCTACTTCCTGTGCATGCTGCTTCTCTGCAGTCAACGAAAGACAGTTAATCCCTCAATGGAAGTGGGATCAGCTTCCTTGCATCTACCCTTCAGTAAAAGCATGAGCCCAGACACTTAGTAAGCTGGTGTACTGTAATTTAATATGCAGTATCTGGTTCATGTGCTCATCTCTTACCCAAATACAGCATTTCAGCTTTCAAAAAAAAATAATCACAAGCTGTTAGTTTGTCATCTTCAGATCAGGTCTTGCACGAACCACTACAGCTAAGGGGACCCTTAGTTTGCACAAAGAGGTTTAAACTAATACATGAAAGCTTTCCTGGTGCATTCAGGAGGAGAGGGCTGCTTCCACATGTCCCCACTGAACCATCACACACCTGGCTGCTCTGTCTTCCTGTCTCACCTTCCCTGAGCAGGCTCTCTAAGGAGGTGGGAAGCACAAAAGGAGACTTGAAAAGAAATGAAAAGTTTTCTTTGTCCTCTTAAGGAAACATTTAATGATTGCCTTTAGCCCACTTTCAACCTGGACTGCCTGTTCTTTATTCTCTGGGCAGGTGCTGAGAGATGAGGTTTTAGTGAGCTGACTGATTAAAAACAAGTATCGGATGTTTGGAGACAACGTGTAACACGACAACCAACACTCACCCCATCACATGAGAAATGGAATTAAAAAGATTGCTCTGTGACCTTGCTGTTACCATTCCAAGCACCCACATTTTACAATTAAAACCCATTTGTCTTCTGAATGGCAGGCTAAATTCTGCTTTCTGCTTTGTCAGAGTGAAATCAAAAGCAGTTCTCTGCATCTTAACGGGGCTACCTTGAATTTAGGGTGGTGGAGATGGAATTTGGATCTATTTTCACTTTTTCTAAACTACCCCATAAATACTAACATATCTTCTCTCCTTGGGTTTGTTTTTCTGTTGGTTTTTTTTTGTATAAGCACACAGATAAAGTTGGTTAGATCCAGGTTTCACAGGCAAGAACAATTGTTGCACGTCACAACTTTGGCTGTTTCTGGAGGGTTTTAACTTTCCAGATGCTCCTGGATTTGAAAGCTGGAGCCGTGACCGACCTGTGCAAAGTCTGCTCACTTTCCCTGAGCTGCAATTATACGACCCACGTGCAAATGAGCTTTCAAATCGCTCAGGCCATTTGTTCTAACACCTCCAAGATCCCCCCACCCACCCCCAACCCCACGCGTTCTCTGCATAAACTACCTACTGTATCTCGGGCTTGTCTGAGCTATAATAGGATGAAGACTTGGGGAGGAGGAATGCCATCTAGAAGAGGTGTGTAACAAGAGAAAAAGTGTCCCTAACAGAGTAGCAACATCATAGGAACACAGAGAGGCATTGTTGCAGGCCAAGTAATCCTGTGACACGCTACTGTCAGTCATAGCTTGACACCCTGCTGGGCCAGCAAGACATCAAAGCCCACCCCATACCATCTTACATGCTCTTTATCGGCTAATCAGGCTATTCTTCCTGAAATAAAGCTCCGTTAAATCCCCTGCTCACAGGGGCATTCCCATCCTGTTGCCCATCTGCTGGTGAAGGTCAGCTGAAGCAGGAGGCAGATCAGTGCCCCGTCCCTGGTGGCTTCTCAAATCAGGACAATGCTGTCTCCAACTTTTTGTTTTTAAAATCCCTTCCCCTTGCTCCCTTCCCTGTTATAAACAGGACGTGTGCAAGAGATGTCACCAGCCCAGCAGCAATTATGTGGATTAGAGCTTTAATTGCAGGGTGAACGTTTGTTAACGGTTTGCAGCAACGACTACAAGGGAAGAGTCATAACTGATACTGATAAAAGGAAAAAACCAACCATTTCCCTCCTCTGAATTATTGCCCTGATTTTAGAGGGAGGCCAGAAGTTCCCTGGGCTAGGGAAGGCAGCAAACCCCTAACACTGCAGTCTCAAAAGGGAAGATTATCTACCCCATGGAACCAACTTGAAGCAGCTACGACTGGTTGTACTGTGCACCTCTAGCTTCATTTCAAGCACAGGAGAGGATTCTCAGGGTTCTGCTCCTCCAGAAGCAGCAGGGAGTCTGATTCCTTACCCAGGAAAAGAGTTCCCAGGAACAGCCCTGTGCACACACCAGAGGGGACACAGCCTGAACTCCAGGTGTGGTACAGAGAGAGACCCCCGTGAGCTTGCAGAAATGCTTTTAACAGAACCACTTCAATCCATGGTGAGGCTGTGTTGAACCAATGGGCAGCTGAGCACAACTTCATAGAAGGACAATTTCTAACAACAGATCAACTTGTCAATTCAGGCTTGCACTTACATAATCCCAGTTGATCATATAATTGAAGACTAAAAAATATATATTGCAGAGGATGGACACTATTTGTCCCATGGTAAATCTGACAGCCAGGAGACTGGCTTATAATGCTCAGGACAGTCAACTTCACATTTGAAAAGCAAAAATATTAATTTCTCTGCTGTTTCCTTGATGCTTTTAGCATCAGTAAGTACTTAGGAGCACAGCTGTACCTGTGAGAGTCTTCCCCTATACAGACAACTGCAGTTGAACCTGAGGCAAGGATCACAGCTCTTAGTAGGACCATGCAACTGTAAGTAGGGGTATGATTAGAAAAAGTCTGGCAGCTTCTATTATGGAGGTGCTTGGCCATGACAACAGGGCTGATGCTGGAGCTCCAGCAACCAAAACCTGCACAAGAACCACTCCAATACAAATGTTCAACCAAGCTGGTTTAATAGATGTATTTTTTAGGCTCTCTAAAGCCATGAGGAAAAGAGGAATGACACAACAGCTCAGAGAGCAATGCAACCCAAGCAAATGGCTCAACATGATTTAGCCTCTCAGACCAACCATGTGTGACCTGCCCACAGCAGGGAGTTTGGACTAGGTGATCTTTGAAGCTCCCTTGCAACCCAAACCATTCTATGATTCCTGGAGCAGGAACAAGAACCTTGAGGAGCAAATGACACGACAGCTTGTCATGTGGTATTTCTTGGCTCATGAACATCAAGCTGGCCTACCTTTTTGGTCTTAGCTTGGTTTTCTTCTTTGAGCCAGAAGTTGCAAGAGCAGTCAGGTTCTGGGGTGCATCTCTCAGGCCAAAACTCTTGGCCACATGACCCAGGTGGAGAGATTTGATGTGGAAGATGTGCTTGAGGTTCCTGGGATAGGTGGTATAGGCACAAAGGAAAGACTGCAGTGCTGAAGGGAAAGAAAGAAAAAGTGAATTCTGTTTGCTACTGCATTTTTATATATATATATACACACACACTTAAAGATTCAGCTGTTCCAGCTGAAAGGACATTGGTCTTGTCCTTTGGGACACCTTCTGGTCAGCAGCTGGTAGAAAAGGTTGTTATGTTAAAAATCTGTGAAGGTTGTATAGTACTAGTACAATCCCAGAAGGAGAAGGTAGGTGGTGGAGAAGTGCTAGGGACCGAAAAATACATTAGGTTTCATTAGGTTTGCCTCTTACAAGGATGCTCCTGCCAGAAAGGGTGACGTTTGTGCACATCTCACAAGAAGAGTCACTGACATCAAATGGTAGCAGAGGGAGAGAGGGAATAGAAATCGAGGGATGAAGAGAGGGAAAGAGAAGCATGGAGGTGGCACAAGAGGACTCCTCTGATACTACAGTCCCAGTAGTCCATGCATTTTTCACCAGTTACTAGCTAGTCCCTTATAAATATCGGAGAGCCGGATGGATTTCCTGACTCATCATCACGCTGAGAACAGAGCTCACCTCCTCAAAAGGGAGAAATAATAGAATTGTGTGCCAATTTCCCTTCACATCTTTATATTCCTGTAATGCCCTTCCCTCAGGGCTCATTGCTCTAAAGACAATCATCCACTAATACGAACATCTCCACCGCTCCTCCATGTACCCAGAACGTTAACTATACCCAGGCTGTCCTTCCTGCTATGGGGAATAGAGGGACTTTTAGTAAGGAAACTCTACAGCTCAGAGAACGCCTCCTTTCAATCCCCTGCTGCTCCTCTGCTTGCTCAACCTCCTGTGTCTCTCCAGACCTGACTCCAACCACCACATACATCTTTTCTCTCCCTCTCAGCCCCTGACAGCAACCAGCTCTAAACTCTAACCTCTCCTGCCCTTGCCTGTTGAGCCACCGGACCAGCAAGTTTGCCCACAGCTTATGTCTAATCTCTTGGCAGCAGCTGGAGATTGGAGTTTATGAACAGTAATAAAAATGTCATTTTAGCAGATCAGCTCCTGGAAGGACCCAGGGAATCCATCAAAGCTCTGTTTACTGAGTAAAGCGAACTCCTTTTCCCAATCAATGAGAAGAAAAGATTGAGTTTTTTGCACCTTCTTCCCAATTTCACTGCACTACTCTTTTAGAGGCATCTGAGCATCAATAGACCTGTGTTTTCCCAAAATGAAAATGCTAAATTCCAAATACCCTGTCTTGGTGTCTCATCTGAAGGTCATCCCTCTGAGGGCTTATGAACCACCTCAAATGCTCTCAAAAACCCTGTTCTGCTGCTTTTTTTTTCATAAAGTTATTGGTCAGATTTACCTGCCACAAGAAGGTGTAACTCTTCAAAAGGAAGAATATGAACTTCCTCCCACTCTGAATTTGGTCCTGTTGGAGCTAATATAGTTGTCTTTCTCACAGCATTTGAAATAGTTGATACTAAAGATCCTGTTGTTATGAAGGCTGAGCTCACCTCCCACAGTTCTTCAGATAGGAAAGGCTGCTGGTACTAACTCCTCAAATCAGACCTAGAGAATCCAAGCGTCAAAGGGCCCCTCTGCTTCCCCAAGTCCTGACAGATAACTGCCAGATCCAGCCCTGAGTCAGAACACACAAAACCAGGGAGAGCTGCAAGGCATTAATCCAAAGCAGAACTACCAGCCCTGCCAGTTGAAACCTCAGCTCATGCAACTGTCTTACCTCCAAGGAGCTCAGAGCTGCAAATGTTCATTACTGCACCCACAAGATTTAAATGAAGACCTTTATGGGTGACATTCCTTTTTAAAATCTTTATTATCAGTCCTTACACCTCTTGGTGTTTCAGCATTGCCAGAGTTGTGTTTTCCAGCTTTTATGTGCAATTATAGCAGTGAGGTATGAAAAGGTTTTGGGTTTTTTTTTAAATTCTTCTATCATTTTGTGATCAAAGAGACAGAGCTTTGTGAAAACAACTCAAAAAGACTGGTAACAGTGCTGGTCAGGCCATAATTCACATAAGAAGGGTCACCTCATCTTAATGCCACAGGAACAAATTGAATTGCCTGAACTGTTAAAGAGTCTTTGCCGCACCAACAGGAGTAAGGCAACGTACACTGGCCTGGGGGAGGGAGTTCAGATTTGCAGTGATGTAAGACAGTGGATTTAGGATGGTCTTTTGTATCTGTGGATTCCCATTTTTCTACAGGAAATGCAACTGTGGGAAGTCAAAGGAAAAAATAAAGAGCATGCCATGTATGATGGGAGTTTGATGGGTTGGGTGGTTGTTTTCTTAACTAGAGGACAGGAGGGTAATGGGACATGAAAGTGAGACAGGTGACATAACCTGTTCACCATGTTCTCAGCTGGCAGCCAGGTCCCAGCGCTGGCCCCGCACCACAGCCTCAGCTGCATGGCTGGGTAAACCTGTGGAGGCATTTTGCCAGTGTAGAGAGTAGGTGGGAATGGGAAGGAAGGTGCACCAAAGCCACCGTGGATCTAAACGCTGTGCCATGGCAGTGGGCTCCCCTAACTGCTGTCTCTCTCCACACACAGGCACTGAGGATAGATAGGATAAGGCAACATGTTCAACTAAAGGCTACAAAACAGGTAAACATGAAGGAGGAAAGCAGGGTTTGCTTCCTTACCCTTCCTGTAATCCCCATGGCATGAAGGGTCAGAGAGTCCTGAGCTCTGCCTGTCTCCACAGCTCCAAAACAGAATACCTGTCCCCATGTGACCCTTCGGTGGAGAGTCCCCCTGTTTCCCAAAAGGGGCTCCACAGTTCCCAAGGTCTGTCCTTCAGCCGTACCCCTCCTCCCATCCTCTTCATTGCTGATCAGTCCATCAAGTTTGAAGGGCAGCACCTTCACTGAACCATTTGATTTGAGTTTGGAAAACACAGGACTGAGAGGCAGAAGGGGTGAGTGGGCAGGGAGCCACTCGCCTTTTGAAAGCGGGCTGCAGTCAAAACACCACTTATTAACATTGACTAGGTCAGAAAATGGGGAAAAAGAGAAAAAGAGAGAGAAACAAATGCATCTCTGGCACAGTTTCCAATTGATTGTCTGCCATGAAAGCAAAAGCCAGCTGCCATGTTAATTATTCATGATGCCTGGCGCAGAGGGGAGGAAGAGGGGGCTTATGGAAGCCACTCAGCAGTGGAAAATTTGCATATGCAGATAGCAGAGTAGGAAAAATAGGTGGCATGCTTCTGTACAAGATAAATGGGATGCACAACATTTCAGCATTTCCTGATACATTTTTCCATCTCTCTTGTTTGTGGCTAAAGAAAGTTATTAGTGCTGAGGTCAGCAACAAGTATGCGTGGGGTGTGTGCACAGTGACACATGCTGCAGAGGGGTAAAGCACAGAGGTCTTCTAAGTGTGACCAGAGCCATCTAGCTTGTTCTCCCTGTCACAGTCACTTCAGGTTAGAAGTTTGCATTGTGTATAAGGAATCCCAGGGGAGCAACAAGAAGCAAATCCATTCAGAATCAAAGATTTGATCATATTAGTCACCTGCTTTGAGATTGTGGACTTAAAAGTGCAGCTATAAAAGTAATTACCCCCAGTCAAGTAGCACAACACACCTGAAAATGGGTGCAAACGAGCTGCTTGTGTAGCAAACCTCTAACACTTTCACTGTAAAAGAAAGGTATTTTCAAACCCTGAGGGGAAAAAGAAAAAAGAAAAAAAGAAAAGAAAAAAAAAAAAAAGAGAGCACTGGAACCACTGGAGGGTCAGTGAGAACCAGCACACTGTCATGCAGTGGTGGGGAGTAGAGAGCAGTAGGATTTCCAATACCTCGCCCATCAATACGGCCACGCATCATCCGAAGCATGCAGAGAAGGCTGGGGTAAGCAAGTAGTTATGGTACAAGCTCTAGTTGTTCTGCTATCATCACCTAATGAGTTAGTACAACAACCAGAAAAAGCAGCTCCTCTGACTTCTTGAACAATCAACTTCTTGTGACTCCAAACAGTTTTCATGCTGAACTTGAGAACAACCTTCTTGTACCCAGTTTCTAAGGTGACACTGTACAGCTCAAAGGCCAATTTCTCTTTGGTTTTGGGCCCCTCAGGATGTGATTTATGTACCTATGGGCTACTCATATGCACACACTTACAGCAAGTGTATAGAATAGTAAACAGAAGTGATGTCAGACCACTAAAATCCATCTCATCAGGACCCCTCTCATCCAAACCTAAATGGAAACGTCACAGAACTGAAATCAGCAGGACTTCTACACAAGATTAAATGGCAAAATTTGACTCAGATCAGTGAGAAATGAGGTGAAAAAGAAAATGATGATGGAGGAGAGACATCGAAAGAGGAGACTCAGAAAAAGAGGAAAGGCTCCAGTCCTATACATTATGAGCAGGAGTGGTTTAGTCTCTTGCATAAAGTTTGCACTTTGTGAACTTGTCTCAATACTTACTAGCCAAATTCCTATTGTGCCTATGTCCCACCATGTTTTTGACTCCTCTCAAGAGACTGTACTTAGGGTTTATTTTCTACCACATCCCTGGCAAGTTTTTTACCTTTCCTCCAAAAACCACCTTCCCCTGGATTTTCCAAACTGAGAAGCAGAAGGGAAGCTTCCTACACTGCTGAGTGACAACCGCTGTGCCTCCCTGCTTGGCAAAGATGGGTGATCAAATCCCAGATTTGCACCTAGCTGCAATCACTAAATCCACCCCAGCTTTTCTTCCTCCTGGCTTTTTGAGTAGTTGCCCTCTCTCTGTGTCGTTTTTCTCCCATCCCACAACCTCCAGTCTAAGATTCTTGCCTGTTAAGAGTTGCTCCCAAGGCATCCTGTCTTACAGGCTTCAAATTCATCCCTGGTGTACGCTGAAAGCATCTAATGGGTATTGCACCAGGATGTGGTTAAGCAGGTCACCCATGACCTTCCCAGAATAATGCACCTAATCTGCTCGCTCATGCGATTGGGTCAGAGCCCTTGGATGTGAATCCTATCGAAAGCCAAGATTAAACCTCATTTGCACGTAATATGGGAATGCAAGAAATTAACATTTAATATCATCACAAAGCCTTCTGGGCCCATCTCAACCCTCTGCAGAGCCCAACGGCCCCAAAATGTTTCTTCCAAGCTTTTTCCCTGAAGCTCTCCCCCCAGAAGAAAACCTTGGCAGCTTACAAGAGCCCTTGTGGAATTAAAGCAGGAAGAAGTGCACTGACCTTTCTTGGCCCACCGGACTGTCCCCTCACTGGAGTGAATGTAGTTTTCAAATTGGGTCTGCAAAACTGTGGCTCGCTCCCGGACTTCCTGAGGGTCCATGGCACAGGATTTCTGCAAGGGCGGTGGGAGGATTAGAGGAAAGAGAGAATTTGAGTCAGGAATAATGAAGCAGTTTACAATAGATTTAATAACAGTAAAATCACACAGTAACCACCCAGGGGCCAACAGAGGTAATCCTCTCAATATTACTAGAGAAAAAAAAAAAAAAAGATGTTAAAGTCAAAGCAGCCAGTGAGCGCTGCGTGGTGAGGAGAGCAAATCAGTTTTAATTTTGTGTTTTCTAACATCTATCACTTTTCCCCCCTTTTTTCCTCTTTCAGGTTCAATAGGCCAGATACCACCACTTATTTCTATTGGAATCCTTTGGAGTAACTCCCTGAGACGCTATACTAACAGTTTTAGACCAGTGCTGCAACTTCCTTTGTGGAGTTCCTCCAAACACCTTGCCTGTTCTTGGCACTAGTGGGGCAGGAGATCTCTGTTCAGCCCCAAGCTCTGGAGAATGGACCATATTCAGTATCTGTGAACAAAGCCAACTAAATGAACTTCTCACTTTGATTCCTACATCATGTTTTCTCTCAACAAGTTGTACTTAATGGCCACTGCCATTGCGTGGTTCCTCTAGGACAAGACAAGCCCTTTGCACCAAAGGCATGACAGAAGAAACTTCCTTAGATCAAAAGGGCAGTGCTCAAGGTTTCCCAGATCAGCCTGTACAATGCAGTTTAGGACATGGAAAGCAAATATTACTGGGAGCAAAAAAAGAGGCTGTTGCTCTCCCTGATGTATCCAGGCCGAGAGGAGATGTGGGCAAGGAAGTGAGAGAAATTTTTGATGGAAAGTTGACAGTAAAGTGCAAAGGCAAGCATCCATAGATGTGACCCTCTCCCAAGAAAGGACAAAAGCTCCTCAGACAGGAACCAGCATCCAAGACTAAGAGTGCCAGATCTAGACAGTAACTTGATACCGGTCAAGCCCTCATCTGATCAGGGCTGCCTGAAAACAAACATCCAGCTCCCAGGACTCTGTACTAAGCCTGTGCCAAGGCAACAATCCTGCTGTTTCTCCCCAGAAGATTTGCATGCTAATGTACATAACCCACCTTCCCTCAGTGCTGGAGCATCACCTCTGCACCGCTGCCAGTCCAGGGAACTATGTCACACTGACACCATAAACCTGGCCACCGTGGAAGCCCGGCACTGCTGCTGGCACCCAACATGAAATATTTTGCTGACCCAAATCTGCCACTCCACAGCCTAACAGCCCATCTGCCCAGAGACAGACCCCGACCGTGGTCTGAATGCCCTGCACAGGGCCCTCTTCACTTCCACCACTGGGTTATTCTGCAACACAGCAAACGGACACGGAGACACGAGCTCCCGCTCGCTCACTACCTGGACTAACTATCTACCTGCTTCTCCAGCAAAGACAACCATGGGTATTTTAAGGCTACAGGAAGAGTCTCCCAGCTTTCTGGTCCTTGCTGCCTCATGATCCCTGCACAACACAGCCCGTTTCACAGGCGCCTTTTAGTTTGACTTAGCGTGTGCCTATTAATCAGCCGAGACAGTCTCCAGTGGAGGGGCCTCTGTAAAGGTTTCATAAACTACAAGTGGTGCTGCCTCCCTGAAGTGGACACTCGTTGTGGTGACTAACAAGTTTCCATTGACGTGAAACATAAAACTTTCTCCCCCCCCCCCAACCTGCTCCTCCTAGCCCCCATCGCTTTTCTTTTGTTAAGCCTCCTGGCAGCACAAAGTGTCACCTTCCCAGCGTTTTTTAATATGAATGTGAAATTAGTGAGGTTTGCCCTTTCCCCCGGCGGACAGAATCCTCTGTTATTAAAAAGTAAAGCACTTTAATAATGAAAACTTTTTCTCTTTTTCCTGTGTTTTAACTGTTTAAAATTAATGAGAAGGGCATAACGGTTGTCAAAGCGATATTGAAAGCTGGGTAGCCAGGACCGAATAAGCACGAAAATCCCTCCAGAGTGTTAAATAAACAGTGCTTCAGCCCCCTCTGAATCCCTCTGTTGGTTATTGTATACATTCTGTAACAGCACTCAGAATAGATCTGAGCACCGGGGAGGCAGAAAGGTTTCAGAATTCCAATAAAGGCCTCAAATTAAAGACAGCCTGGTGCGAATTCCAGGAGAAAATTAAAGAGACCTCAAGCTTAAGTGACAGGTGACTTGCTTCTGTGTCACAACTGTCAGGGGATTTAGTGATAATATGGCAATATATTACAAAGGACTTTTCTTATTCCCCCCTTTAGGTTTCAAAATGAGGCATCTCTTCTTCCTGGTGCTGGGGAAGGGGGAAGGAAAAAAAAAGTAAGACAAAAATGAGGGATAAAAAAACCCTAGATGCATAATTTCCAAAGTGTGAGGTCAGTCTGAAGAAATAAATGGGAAAAAAAAAGCAAATGGCAGGAAACATAATGTACTGGGAAAACAGCTTCTCCCCTCCTCCCATCTCCACCTTCTCTTTTATCCCCTTCAGCCCCTTGAGACAGATCTCCTTTTAAAATTGCCCCCTAATGGGCATGAAAAAAATCTGTGTTTGATTCCTGCCTTCCACAGAGGTTCATCTAAAAAGCCACTAACCCAAACCTAAACCACAAACCCCAATAATAATAATAATAAAAAAGTATTCCTAAATTTATACTGACTCAGAGCCAAACTGTGAAAATAAAGCCTGCACACCGTGTGAGTGTCTGGACAGATCAAACAGAGCAGTGCTACTACTGGAAGTCAGCACGTAAGCTCTACTCACACAAGCAAGCTTTAATCCTCCTTGTATCCTGGTTTGGATGAACAGGACAATTAATTTGAGACCTTACACATTTTTTCCAAGACCCCAAAGATAAAAGCCTACCCCAGAGGTTTGCTTGATCTACTCTCCATCTAGATGAATTTGTTACATCTGTTAAGTAAGAAGCATTATTGCCATTTTGGAGAAATAGTGAGATAGGAGAACTTTTTCTATCTCATGTTTGCTTAGAGTAAAAGCCTGTTCCAGCAGATCCCTAACCACTAGCATAATGACTGTGATCAGTAAGACTTAGCTTAAAGAAGAAATGGGCCTGGGTGCAACATTATTTAACTTGTTCAAGACAGAGAGAGACTCACCCAAATGCCACCTACACCAGGGAGAGACAAACTTATTTCTTTTAGAAGAGGGAAACTTCTGATTACAGCGAAGCTTTTAGGTTTGAGAGGTTGGAATAAGTACTGAAAGCTTCAGATTTCATTAAGAGAGTATGTTAATGGGAGAAGGAATTGAAACACAATAAAACTAGACTGAGGTAGGAAAGTTCTTTCTTAAAACATTAAAAAAAAAAAAAAAAAAGAAGAAAAAAGCACCAAAAAGCCAGGCTGTAACATCTCCTCTTCCACTATACTTCAAAACAAAATGAAGGATTTTGTTTTAATAACAACTTTTTACTAACCTCCACACACCTTCCCTGGAACTCACCAAGTCCCCCTGCCCCCCTCCATAAAAGTTGAAAGATCAAATTTATTCTCTTTGTAGGCAGGTGAACATTCACACACCCAGACATAGCCACATATATATTTTATACACCTAAATATAAAATATACATTTTACAGGCACTTCAGCTTGCTCCCTGGCTGCACACAGAAGCCCAAAAAATACATGTTCCAATGTGGTACTTATAATGGACTTCAGTTGAGGCAATGAGAACCGAAGAGCATTATAATGAGGTTCCTGCGTGCAGGACTATAAGATATACATGACTCAATGCATGGAGAGCTGATAAGCAAAGCTAACTCTCTCTCAAATGGCAACATCACAAATGGGATCAGGTTCAGCTCCTCATAACATGTCCTCAATCACTCTGTCCTGTGCAATGTCCCTTTGCATTCCCAGCTTTCTGTGCCACCTTTATGGCAAACTTAGGGAATTTAATAGATATTAGCCCTCCTGAAAACTGAGACATGCCCCTGCAGCTTTGGAGAACACACTTCAGACCACTTCTGGAGCCTCTGATGGCAGGAAGATACAGAGCTAACAGACAGAATGAATTCTTGATTGCATTTAACATATTTTTCAAGTCATTCCTGAAGAAGCCTATTTGATATTGGCAAAACTACTGTAATTTAATGATAGAGAATTCCTTCCATGAAGAAAAACTCTGTTTCTTGGTCCCAGTCCTTTCAGATTCCAAGTCACACAGAAATAGGTTATTTCGTATTTATAAGTCCCTGCAGCAGATTCAGACCATCCTACAGCCAGAGCAGATACACCTCCGCTCCAGTGAAGTCAACAGCAAAACCCCAATCACTTTGATGGGAGAGGGAAAAGAGGAATTCATTCCCACCTTTGACTGCAAGTGAAAAGAACCAGCTCCTTATGTACATGTACCTGGCATGGCAAGGCATGCCCAGGCACTGCTGCTAGAGAAAAAACCCCACAGTAACAACTACTTGCAAATATGGTTTGGTTTTGTATTTTTTTGAAGGAAAAGAAGACCGACAAAAGATTATTTGGAATACTCTGTGCTTAGATATGCTGAGTATTGTACAATTTGAAAGCATGGCAGAATTAGCAAACAGACTTGTGAGCTTTTTGTTGCTGTTCCAAACACAAGGACAGAAAGGCACAGAGATGCTTAGGTGAGAATTTTCAAAATGAATCAGTGATACTGAGTCCCTGCAAGTACTGGGCTCTGACACTCAACAGCATTCAGCAGGCATTTTCTCCTGCTAATGTTCAAAAGCCAAACCATAATTTTCTAGGAAGCACACATTCTCTTTTTTGCTCACTTTCTGGGAAGTAGCATTTGTCCTCAAGCCCAGAACAGGTAATACTCCATCCCGTGTCACCAACAAATTTAAAGTGCAACTTCTGCATAAATTTAATTGTTGAAAAATTCTCCAAAGAAACCCCCAAGTTACCTGCTGATAAACACACTAACACACTGGGGGGGAAGAGGGAAGTATTTATACACACAAGAACTACTTAAAATAATTGCTGCATTAACAAAGCACAACTAAACTTGTACATATTTGTTGAAGGAGTTAAAAAGGTCAGATCCAGGGCATGTTCCAGCCATTAAAAATATAGGCATTACAGGCTGATCTTAGTGAAAAACTGCAGTGATGGGAAAGAGCTTTAAATAGAGCTATAGATGAGGTACAGATCCAGCTTTCTGTGAAATATAGGGCATGTAGGAAAACCGAACACCTTTCAAAAGGATGTTTACACCACAGCTTGTAGCAGTCATCTGCAGGAAGCAAGAAGGCTCATACATGGTATAACTGAAAGAACGAGCAGGCAAAACAGCAACAAGAGGGGGGAAAAGAGAAAAGAAAAAGAGCATGCTGCATCATGCTTGATGCATTCTTGACTTCCATTCAAATTGAGGTTTCTTGGAGAATGTAATTTGCCAGAACGCAGAAACGCCCGAGCCATCAATTGCAAATGACTGAATTCTGTGAATTAGCAACTTGAAGGCAGAGCCAAAGCTTGCCAAAGTCAATGAAAAATACCTGTCAACTCCAGTGAGCTTTGTTTTAGGTTCCAAGTAAATAAATAATAATAACAACAACAATAATAGTAATAGTAATAATAATACCACCTATGTAACACTGTAACACATCACCAAATCAATTTTCCTTATTTTTTCAGAGTAGTTTTGTGTCATTTGTGATCTCCAATGGTGTTTTAGCACAGAAAAAACAAGCAGAACAGAAACACTGAGGGGAGGAAACTCAAAGCTTTTGCAGTTAGAAACCTTTACTGGCTGTTACAAAAATACCTGCTGAAGTCAGAAGCGACTGCTTTTTGGGGACCACAGTGTAAAGGTTGGACAACTGTGCTATCAGACAGTTCTGTAATTATTTGTGCTGCCTGACATCATGGACACTCTTAACCCTTGTATTGTAAAGACAGAAGCTAAGGGAGGAATACTCTTGATGTTTGAATGGTAAATGAAAATTGGAGCAATTCCAAATCAGCAGAATAACTCACCTTGCTTCCTGGTCTGTGCAACTTGAAGCGATCATCTTTCATCAGGCTGGATAATACCTTCTCCATCTTTAGCTCTGAAACACTAAAGTAACAAAGACAAAAATATGATCATTTCTTCTACTTTCCAAATCTAGCATGTAACAAGCCACAGGCTGACAATGGATAGCAAAATGGTTGAGATTTACATGTTCAACTTAACAATTTATCTCTGAAACACATGAGGTCCTACTCTGGACCCTCACTCAGCAACCCTCAAAGTCTAACTACTTTAAATTCTTGACTCCAGCTAAACTGGTGCTTGCACTGGAATAGAGACACAATTTTACCCAGTCTTGTTGCTGTTATAAGTCACCAACATACACTCAAATTCTCAAAGAGGATCAAAATCACTGAGGCTAGTTCTCAACCAGAGTAACTTATAAAGAAAAAATTTAGGTTTTTAATTATATTTCCCTTGTTTGTACATTTTTTTCCTTGCACTAAGAAGCACCAAGACAATCAGGAACCATTTGGTTACATTTTCCACTAAAAGAAACTCAAACCAGAGATGAAGCAGCTCATAACAATAACACTTCTTGTAGATCTGCTTTATAACTATCAACAGTACAACCTCTAACCTCCACTTTGAACAGGCTGGGGTTGAACACTTTGGTGTACATTAGATGCTATGGGCAGGGAGCAGAAGCTGTCTGTGTTCAGTTGCTTGTGCAAGTGAGAAAAAGAGACTGAGATAAACAAACAGAGGCTGAAAAGGCATGCTCTGCTTCCTCTGCTACTTCTCCTACATCTTGCCTCCCCCAATCTACCTTCCAGGTTCTCTGGAATCAGAGACATTGCTCAGCCCTCATTCAAAGGAACAAAGTGCTTTGATGTTTACACACATCTGTTTCCACCCATGATAGTGAACATGTTCCAAAACTAAAGAGCTAAAACTGTGTAAAGACACAGCTTCTTCCTTGCACAGTGACTCAAGCTCAGAGGGTAACAACAGGGTCCTGAGGACCTTTTCCTATCAGGCCAACTCTCCTGCAGCTTCCTTCCCTCCAGACACACCATTACTCTTTCCCACAAGATCTTACATCACTCCAACTTACTGCTATATTGCTCGGATTAAAGTTCTGAGACAACACATCCTCTAATTCATTTATAGCTTCAAAAGCCACCTCTGACACCAAATACATGGTTTGACTTCCCTCCCCATTTTGAGAGCTCACCTCAGTTGAGGTGTAAAGCCTGGCCCCACTACAGACCCCATAGCCTTTATCTGTGTTTTAAATACAGGAGACTCAGTCAGCTGTCCTAGCCAGGCTTCACACTGGGCATTTATTTTCATTCTGTCGACTCGCATTCCTCCTGTAGACTCAACCAGATGATTTATTCTCCAGTTCTGCTTCAAGACACTGCTGGGTACTGTTATGGCCCAGATACTGGAAATGCTTACAAACCTGCTTCATTTAGTGAGTGGTCCTACTTAGAGGTACATTTACAGGAGACTAGAAATTCTTCATCCTCTTTAACACTGTCTTGTGGGGCACATGCACACACCAGGTGACAATGCAGGAACAGCTGTGCACCTCCAGGCCATTAATATTACAGCTGCATCCAAACCAGGTCCCACTTTCAAGGGAATTACCCAGATGATAAAAGCTGAAGTTTGTGGGCCCAAGTTTTCAGCAATGGGCAAAGGTCACCTCTAGAAAAGAGATTCTTTTCCTTTTTAGACCAGAATAAATCATAAATACTGCATGGAAACCAGGGAGTTCATTTGGGGTTATATCAGTCTAAGGGAGAGAGAAATCTTGGAGGCCCAATAGTTCTCAGATGGGCAGAAAGTTGTATGCAGACTCTGAGAAGAAGCACTACAGATTTTCTTCAATTTGTACAGAAAGAAATTCTAACAAGGATACCCCCTTCAAAGCACCCAGCTAGTGGGAACAGAAGAATCCTTGCCATACTGTGCATCGGGATACCATGACCCTCACAGTTAGTGCCAAATACTTTTACTTTTGCAATCTGCTTTTCAGCCTCAGTCAGCTCCTCATCACAGGGTGAGGAAAGAGATGGTCCAGAGAAAGAGCTGTCCAGCCTGGAAGATCCAGACCAGCGCGGCCATAAGATATCCTGGATGGGAGACAAGCCCCATCACCGTGCAGCTGGGACTCCCCAGGTAGCAGATTCCTCCGCAGAGGATGCGGAGAAAGGCGGGGGGAGCGATGGGGGAGAAAGGGAAATGGAGCATAAAAAGACAACTGAGGTTTTTCTCTGTTTGTTTTTGAAAAGCAGAACAGTAAATTAAAACATAAACGGCAACCATTTAAGCAAGAGGAAAGTCTACCCCCACCATCTCCCCCCCCCCGCAAAGGTTGCTGCTATGAATGAAAATGTCAAACCTTTGACATTGATTTGCCTGGGATGTCACCCCCTCTCCGATCCTCCCCTCGCCTGGCGCGCTGCCAGCTCGCAACCTAACAGATCTGTGAACTTGGTTCACAGCGGGGAGCATCGTGTGAGGGGAGCAGGGGAGGGGGGCAAGCACGACGGCAAAGAAGGGAGAGAAATGACTCGTGCCTTCACGGTGATGGGTTTTCCTTTATAAATTAGTTAGGCCGTCGTTAGGAGATAAAGAAATTATCTGATAGCTGTCGAGGCAGCGCTGCTAGATTGCAGTTGAAGGAAGCAAGAGAGACATAAGGGGGAAAAAAAAATAGGTAAAAGTAAATCTCACTGACTTTCTTCTGCTTCTTGCCTCCTCCCTTTGAAGGAAAATCTGTTAGTTACGCTTAGAGCACAGACAGAACATTTTGGAGTCTAACCTTTAAAAAAAAAAAAGAAAGAAAGAAAAGGAGGAAAGAGGAAAAGTAGAGAAAACATGAGTATGCATGTGCATGGGTGTTGAGTTAGGGAGAGGAACCGCAACTTCGAGCCACACAAAGACTGAGAAGAAAGTTGCAGTGAGTGGCACGCAGCTTTCTTCAGCCCCAACGGGAATTACTGATCTCAGCAGAGCCAAAGTGAGATCGTTTTGGCAAAGGCTAACGCTGGTTTTCCGCAGTGGAAGCCAAGGAGAGGCTTCAGGTACCGGTGAAAATTAATTGCGAGCGATTTCCAATTTCAAAGGCAGTCATCCCTAATTCCGAAGTGGATTTTCATCCAGGAACAAAGCCACGTCTGCTCTCATTACTTCCGACTCTCAACATTTCTGGACTTACTCCCATGCATGCTGGGGTGGGTGGAGGGACTTCAGAAAAAAACCCCTCTGGGTCAGATCCTCATCTACTGTAAATCAGCACGGCGCTGCTCATTTACACCAGCTGAAGGCTGCAGGGACCCATCTCATGCTTTGTCTTCTTAGAAATACATATTTTATGAAGTATTTACATTTCAATAAACCCAGCGGGAATTTCATTTAAAAAAAAAGAAAAAAACAAATAAAAAAATCCACAATACACATTCATCTTCCTGAAAAAATGAGAGATTTAAAAATTAAGAATTAAAAAAAAAGGCAAACTCTAGGACTTATGCAGTCCAAGTCGAAAGCTAGAAAGACTAAGGGTAAAGAAACAAAAATTATCAGTGCTTAGGAGGATCGGTGACAGTCCAACACATGCTGTCTTTCGCCCTTGCACTGAATTAAATTGTCAGGATTATCACCATAATGCTCTGTTTATGAAGGGTAACAGCAATTTGTGCTGATGGCACTTGCTGCCTTTAGCTTCAAGCTGCCTTCATGCATCTTCTCTGTAATTCATCAGCTCTCTCTTCTATCCCGTGGCCCCTTCTCACACCATGCGCTACTATGTGGGAAGAGCGGAGGACACACGACTGGGAAGAGGCTGAATCGCCCACCCATGCCAATTAGACACTCGTTTTCTTCCATCTGAAGACAGGGGTCAAGGAAGGCAAATTACACTTTTATTTTATTTTTTTTTTAGCAAGTCCCTAATCTGCAGAGCAGCAAGTTTTATGAAGAAGATTAAACAAACAAACAAGGGAAGACAAGCCCCAGAGTTGTTTGGCTATACTGATCTGAGAAGTGGAGGAGAAAAATATAAATTAACATAAACCTCTCTCTGCTCATTGAGCAGAGTCTTCTACAGCTTCCTGAAAAGCACAGCTAGCCCAACAACAGGTTTCCTTAGCAAATACAATTACCAGCGCGAATGACACCGGTCCTTAAACTTGTTAAAAACCAACAAAATCAGATAAAAGCATTAACATTTAAAATAAAAAAGGAGGGAAATTTCCCTGTCCTCCCTCCAAAACTACCAAAATACTATAAAATAGAACTTTCCACTTGGAGTTAAAAATTCACAATTATGTGGGATTTCACCTTTAAATGTCAGTGCTGTTTGTTACATGAAAAAAACCCCTGTCAGCTTAGCCCTCCATGTCTTGCTGGTGTCTGCTTAATAGATAGTTACCTGGGATGATGGATGGCTCTTTGTTAGACCACTAAATGGCTCACAGCCTAGAATAAGCCTGTATTTACTGCCAACATTTGTTTGTTTCAAGGATGCAAACCCAAATTCGACTCCAAGTAGCTCCACCCGACATAAACACAGGAAATAAAAGAGAACTAATTTCTGCATGAGCTTACAGGGCTCCATCAACACTAGTGCAACGCTAAAGGGACTGTATTCTGCTGCTGTTCTAAAACAGCAAGAGACAGCAGCGCAGGGAGCAAAGGGAGTCAGATATATCCAGTTGACTGCTGAGGAGGCTTGAGACCTCACAGTATCCCAGACTAGCAATGCTGAACAGGGAGTTGTGTTTTTATCCGTCCAAGGGCCACTGCACGAGCAGAACTGGGGTAAAATCTCACTGTGTGTTGGCCACCAGGTAGCTGCTTGCTCTCTATTCCAAAGTCCTCGCTAGAGCCGGTGTAAGAGATGCTTTCTCAGCAGCTTGGAAGCACACCCCACTTTTGGTGCATAGAGTCCACCCCCCTTATTGCCTTCCAGGACCATATTGGGCACTCACCACTTGCGAAAACCTCTACTATTCCTGTCACAAGCCACTTACACAACACCTCTTGGCCAATTACCTGCCAGATATGACCCATAGCTCCCTTAGCTATTTCTCCGCCGGATCTCTCCTGAAGAGAAAGCACAGTCTCTGACAATATGGTGCTACGCAGGCAGATGGCCAGTTAGCATTTGACAGGCTCATTTGACTTGTGATCTCTCTGCATAGCCACGATTTGAACCCAGGGCCAGAAAGATAACAACAGAGTGCAAAGGATCTCTGAGTATCATCTCCTCTCTGCCCCTCGCCACACACGCTCGCTCACGCACAATCTGTCAGGCTGATTATTTTCACACACTTTCCTTTTCTCCTTTTGCTAGTCTGGGGCCAGTACTGGATCACAAGAATTAATAAATTCTTATTAAAACCTGCACGAGTCACAGTCCCACTGAAAGTGCCACGGAAGGTTAATTAGCAAGGATGAGCTGAAACTTTTGTTCGCGTTTCTGACTCACTTAATCTTGTGAGAAGCCAGCAAGCTGACATATTCTGCCTCCGAAGGCGCCAGGACAAGCAGGCTGTTCCCGTGACAGCCAATGCGAGCCGTCCTCCCAATCCGGTGGATGTATTCCGCAGGTGAAGCCGGAGCGTTATACTTCAAAAAGGGAACATGAGAAGGGAAAGGAGGAATTAACAGAACACGGCGTGTTAATTATAGACGAGACACTCAGCCCGCTCGCCTGAAACAAAAGGGATCTTAACAAAACCCGCATGCTGTACCTCCCTTGGAATTGGCCTGTTTATAAAGAGCCCATCGGGCTCATCCCTGTAACCATCACTCAGCCCCCTCAGCCACAGCAGCTTTTTGACATGTGAATGTGACACATTGGCCAACTTTCAGATAATAGGACAGTTTCCTCATCTCAGCCTCTCTCTTTGCCTTTTGCGTTTCATTTCTGTGCAGGCACGGCAGGAACCTGTTTGCTTCCCTTAAAAAAATAATACTACAAAAAAAACCACCCCACCAACCTCACAAAACCCTCAAACCAAACAGCCCTCAGGACTGTCCACACAGAGCAGGAAGCTGCCTGCTCTGCATCTAGGAGAAAAGCCATAAAATAAAAGAAGGCAGACTGAAATTTGGCAACAGGCAAGATTGCTGTGTTTTGATTAAAGCAAATCATAGCTGGTTACTGGTTAGGGGAAACCTAAGAGAGATGAGGGAGTACATGCTGCTTTCGGCAGGGTACGATACAGGTAGCAACTGTCTTCCTCTGTACAACTACCAGGCACTATGAAAAGTGTTGCTTAATGCCCCCCTGCCCCCCATACAGTGGTGCCTCTCATCTCCTTCACTGGGATTCAAAACTGCCCAGCCATTTGCAAGACCTGATAAAGGGTGACATATTTCCCTCCCTTTAACCTCCCCCTATTCTTCCTGCCCCCCTCCTCTTTCCTGGAAAAATGAACATGCACAGAGATACTGCTCAGAAATGAGCCCTCAGCAGTTTAACTGGAAAAAACCCAACAACCAAAGCCCACTCTAGTGTTTATACCTGTGCCCTCTGGCAAAGTTTCTACTGGCTAGAGGTGTGAGTAAGATGCTGTGAGCAATCTAATTGCTCCCTGCAGGTCCTTGCTCTTGGACACAGCTCTCAGGACAGCTGAGATTTCGCCTTCTGGACACACAGAAGTCTCCCAGGGCTTTAGGTAATTTGCACTGTGTTCTAACACTGGCAACTATATCTTTGGTTAAATTATATTAATATACAGATCTGGGAATTAAAGACTTCACTTCCCCAACCTTCTCCAACTAGCTAGCTGCTACACAGTCCTTCTTTTTAAAAACACCAAATTAAAATCAAGAGATGAGGTAGAAATTAAAAGGTTTTGCTGAGCCTCTGTGCCCTGTTCTTTTTACCCAGGTGTCACCTGATACCTGAGAATCTCTGGATCAGTTTTGCTCAATTCAACTAACCTTTTTTTTAATTATAGGGTTGGTGGTTTTTTATATAAAAATGCAACCTGCCTCATGCCCCATGCTTCTCTTTGAAATGGCAGGCTGCTATTCTTAATGTTCAATCCATCTCCCTTAGTTTCTATTTTTTTTTTCCAAGACAGTATTTCTGTCAACAGCAATGCAGCAGTGTCAGGGTTGTTTTTTTCCAGGAAAATCTGAACTATGCAGTTCCACTGAAAGCTGAATGCTTACAGCTACACTCAGCCCAGCAAAGCCTCACTTGAAACATTCAGGTCATTGCACAGACACTACTGTGCTACTCAATGTTTAACATTAAGATGGCACTTAAACTCCATATGGAACTGCCTCCCCAGTAAGCCCACAAAAGCAGAAACACAGAACTGTGAGAGAGATGGCCAGGACTTCACAAGATTTGGTTCCCTGTGTGGGGAAAAGGGAAGGTGCTTCCTCCCAGCCAGCGGAATATTGTTATACAGCTGATAACACTGGAGCCACTGAAGAGGAAAACAGACTGTCAGAACCAAAGATATGATAGCAATGCTACATCCTAGCAAAACCCCGAGTCTGTGGTCAGGAGCTTGTGGGTCTCCCACACCCGTAGGCATCTGCACAAAGACCAGCAAACTGCAAAACTGGACAGAGATTTCATCTGAGCAAGACTGCACTTTAACACATGTGTACACACAGCAAACCTACCTGCACGATCCATGTAACTTGAGGCAGGTCTAGTCCACGTGCTGCAACATCCTTTAAAATTAACAGGGAATTTATTTTAGTAAAAATGCTTTGAAGATACGAGGAAAGAATGAACTCTTCAGGAATAACGATTATGCCAGGAAACAACTGGCTAAGCAAGTAGGAATTTCATGTGCCTAGTTTGGGGAAGAGAAGGACTGAAGGTCAGAAATAAACGTTGAGGGTTTAAAACACAGAGAATATTGTTAACAGACTAATAAAGTTAAAAAATGATCCATTATTATGGCTCAAAGCCCGGAGGTGATGTTGAATTACAGCACTCTGCTGCAGTCCCTTTACACTGTATCTGAGAGAATCATCTGTTGTAATGGTAGCAATACATTTGGTTCTTCAGTTTGTTTCATTGATGAAACCAGATCTGCCCGTAGGCACCTACTACTCAATGAGCGAGAGGGGCAGAATTAAACCTCTGGAAGGCAACCCTATTTCTGAGTACGCCTTTCTCCACAGCAAGCCTAAGAACTAACTCCAAGCTGCTAATTATGAAAAGGAAAATGACCATAAAGTGAATGGTCAAGGATCCTATGCTGTGAGTAACTAGCTGTTTCCTAGGTGAAGGCCTGAAGTTGAAGAACAGATGACCTGCAGGTCACCTGGCCTGCAAACAAGTTAGCAGAATCTGCAGGAAGCTCAAGTACAGCTCGAGAAGATGGGACTTCAGCTATCCCTTAGATTTTCACCAGTCTAGCTTTGATTTGGAGAAACAAAACTCAGTCCTCAAGAAAAGAGTCTGAAGCTGCTGTCAGGAGTGTTATTTGATGTGCCAGTTGGTGAGAAAACCCATCAGCTTGGAGAAGGACTTGAATGAGACCCTTCAGTTATCCACAGCCGGCATAGCTCAAAAACCCTACCCTTTCAAAGGGAAAAGAGAGTTTAAATACTGTTCAAAATGAAGAGAGAGAGTGCCAACACGTTTCAATCTCCCTTCTTGATTTGCTGTTCATTAGTAATGTCCTCACATACTCCTTGGATTTTACATTCACCACGCGCAATAACAGAGCAGGTGTGCAGATTTAACTCTGTTAGGAAATGTTGTGGAACACATGTATCTTTTAGCTAGTTGCAAAATAGAATATATTAAGAACGTAAGCAGGAGCTTAATGTACTAAAAATGTGTCAGCCACCCACTGAAGTGTTTTCATGCAACTCCCAGACACGTTAAAAGACTAAGAAGCTGATGTTTTGGCAGCAAAGGCCTTCCCATAAGCATTAGCCAGGTTGCTTTGTGGCTCTAACTGCAGTGAAAGAGGAGACACTTTCCACAGCGCCCACTCTGAAATAACACACGCCTTCACTCCAACGAGCTCATTAAGAAACGACTCGTTCCCAGAGTCAGAATGAACAGATGTACAAAAAGCCATTTAAAGGAGGTTGGAGAAAATAAATCAAGAGAAGTCGGGGAAGGTGTACAGCAGTTACCAGGATAACAAGATTATAAACTCTACAGCACAATCAGACGGGAGTGCTCACGTCTGATTCCGATCCGGCTGGCTCTGTTACACACTTCCATGCCAACAAGTCTTTGGTCTTTCCCTGTACTGTGCTCTCTCTCACACCCAAAAATCTAGGAAAGCCTGTGTTTGATGGAGAGAGCTTTGACCTTGGGACAGGGTCAGTTTACCCAAAATAGGCAGTCAGTCAAGGCATCCCTGTGGTCAAGAGAAGGTATCTCCAACATGGGGAGAAGTAGATGGCAGGGGCAGGAGCCACCCCTCTCATCCATCAGGACTCTTTTCCTCCTCTTCTAAGACAGCTTTTTTTAACACCTCCAGCTTGGAAACTAAGGGCACAGGAAGTATTGTTCTAACGTGCACATGCGAAAGCAAGCAGGAAAGTTGAAAAGGTTAGCCAAAAGCCTAATAAATAGCCATGGATAGTATTTTATGAGGAGGCTCTCTCTCATCATCAAACCTTGTATTCACTATTGTTTTCACAATGCCACCAACTCCATTCAACTGTTAGTGACACACAGCAGCAGCTATTCTCCTGGGATTTAACTTGGCTTTCTTTCAGAAGTGTCTCGGGATTTACTGGTAATCGGAGTATTTTGCAAAGTCTCAAAGATTCCTCAGTATCACTCCACCTGCGTCTCCTGTAGCTCCTTTTCCTCAAAGACTCTAGTAGACAGCACCAAGGTAGAATGTGGATAAAAAGTTTTGAGTTGATTTTCCTTCCTCTGCTGGCAGAGCCCATGAGCTGCTTGCCCCTCAGATCTTTAGCAAAATATTTCTGGGTCACCTTACCAGGAAAGTGAATACAACTCCAGCAACAATTAGCCAGTTTTACTAGCACTATGTTTATTACACACACAAGAGAACTAATCTGCTGCCAGTGCTCTTTCAAGAAGCCCAATGGATTTCCACTTCCCTTCTATTCCACCGCCCCAGACGGCATCCCCCTTTTCATGCATGACCTCACACCACCAGATCTTAGGAATGGGGAAAACAGGAATATGACACCTCAGCAGGTCACCACCGATTCCCTTCAGCAGGCAGTGGAAGGGACGATTAAGTGACCATTTCACAGCAGCAAAGAGAAATGATCTACACCAGTGCAATTTTAAAGAAAATCCAGATGCAAACAGGACAACCTGAAGCTTTAACCACGTTCCTGTGCTGATCCCAACTGCCAGCCTGAGAACAGCACAGTATCAAGGTACAGCCTGCCTCAGGACCCCCAGAAATGCTGCAAGTTCTGCTCCAAACAATTCACGTTACCAGCCCATGCTGGTAACCCGGTGGTGGGGCACAGAGGGGTAGGTGCAAGGGAAGGGAGATAAGGACATGTGGAAATTGAGGTGCATCGCTGCAGAAGATCAGTACCCACACAGCCATGAAAGTTTTGCAAGGGCCGTGGTTTGCTCAGTGCTTCTCACACAATCTAATTAGGGCAAAGGAAATTGCTAAAGTTGCTTTTGAAAGACACTCAATGGTGAGGTCTTGAAGGCCCTGAGCTTGACAATTGGCTGCCTACATGAGGCCTAGAAGTACAGATGGAAGGCAGCTTGCTCAGGTGCCAGGCTGTCAGTTGGATTAAAATGACTCATTTATTTACCAAAGAACCTCACAAAGTGCTTTAGCTAACAGGCAGAGAGGGCCTAACGGCTCTCCAAGCTGGGGAAGAAGCTCTCGCGCCTTCCCGGCCTGCCAAAAGTCATTACTGCCGAGTGTGGAAAGCCATCAGCAGGGTAGAGACCCCCGTCGGCAGGGTGACAGATTGGGCTGCGTAATCAGAGGAGGAAGGAGAGAGCACAGAAGCTGTCAGAGGCGAAAGCTCTTGGCTGGGGCCGCCAGAAAACTGGCAAGATGAGTTAGCGTGACTGAGTAAACAGCAAACAATCTCCAAATGATCTTTCCTCTCTCCCTGGAAGAGATGAACTTGTTTAAAAGGCACATCCCAAAGGAAGCTGCAAAGAACTTCGTGAAGGAGAGAGAAATAAATCTGGATGAGACCCTCTGAGATACACGGCCCTTCTTTATTTCCTTGTCTGCCAGCTTATATCGCCTGGCAAAAATATTTTATGGAATATATTAATATACATATGACATAGAGCAAATTAATAAGAGAAACAGCAGGTCCCATTGCTTACTAGAGCGGAAAGATGGGTGGAGAACATGGCATAAGGGACAAGGGAAGGACGGCAACATTATTTGTGTTGCTCTTTTGAGAGCCAGGTTTCAAAATTTTGTGGGCAGAAAACGTGATTTCACAGGGAAAAGAACAGAACCATCTTTCTGCAAAAGATTTTTGCTGATATGAAGAAAAGTGTCAGAAAAAGCAATGTCCTCAGAGGCAGGAGGTGGTCACGGTGCCTGGCTGCCCTTTGGACATCTGCGTTGGGGAGGCACCTGTAATGTGGGACTAGAGCAAAGTGTATCTCTATATTAAGGTGTCCATATGGTCCCCATTACTGTGGTAACAGGCCACCTCCTGGTTTCAATGCATTTGTCCTCCCAACATCTCTGTAAGATAGAACAGTGCTACTATCCCCATTTTACAGATGGGGAGCTGAAGCACAGAGAGATTTTGGACGCAGACACACAACTCACTGTGCTTAACGTGCTAACCGTGTGCCAGCTGAGCCACAGCAACTGGAACTGTCAGGATCTGCATCCCTGCCTTGCAGTAAATGCAAAGTAGCTTAGATGGAAGCAAAGGAGGGCTACAAGAAATGCCTTACCTTAAGCCACCTTCTTCACAGCAATCTAGGTTAATTCACATTACCTCCCATTTATGACAGGTGAGGAGCAAACACACAACTATTGCTGCTCAGCTGACATGTGGCTACTTGCCTTGCCATCACTATTCCACATCTTGTGTGGAGGTCTGTGGCACGGCAGGAAATCAAACCACATCTCCAGTGTCTCAAGAGGGGGACCCCATCCACTGGGATTTCTTTATCTGACTTCTTATTCTTCCTACCTTATCAACAGCTGTACATCTCCTGGCAGATTTTTCCTGCCACGGGCTGCATTTCCCCTTTGAATGGTTTCACCCAGAACTGATATCCCAGTGATTGCAATGATTCTGTTTTCCCTTTGTCTGAAGATTGAACATTCACTGCCTTTCTGGACTCGCTGAACTGAAATTTCAGTAACAAGACACATCCCTGAAATCTGTCAGTTACAGACAGCATGTGCATGAAAGATAAAGTTCAGCTTTCTATTATCTAGAATTCACCAACACTTTTTATCTTCAAAACACTTAATCTGCACCACTGAGTGTTTAAGATTTGATACTCTTAAATATTAGTTCTATATACAGGGAAATCAACTTACAGTTTCACTTATGCATTGCAAAGATACATTTTTCCTTGATCCAACTATTGAAGCATACACACAAGCAGGATGCAATAGTACCATGTTAGGGTTGTACCATTTTTTTAGGATAGTACAATTTCAGGATTGACTAGGATGCCATAAGTACAATTTTACAGGTGATGCAATACATAATTTGGCAATGCTAAAGCAAACCTCTTATACATATCACAGAGCTAGTGTGAACTGCAGACATAAAAATAAGATAAAAATTCATATATGTCCCCCACCTCCCCCCAAAAATTGCAACTAGTTTCCTTTAAGAATAATGTGTTGCAAGAATATGAGTCATTTCAGAGCTGGAGAGGGTTTCTCAGCTCTAATTACTCCCGATCGCTGTAATTTACAAGTTTGCGGTGGGTAGAAATCGCCAAGATTCACACGTTTTCAGATCAACAGCTGCCACTATTAGAGAGCAAATCGTGCAGCCTTCTGCACCACTGCAGCAGGCTAGCTGTGGCACCGACAGGTCAGACACAAGAAGCGGAAGGTGCCACCTCAACACAAGGGTGCCAGCAAACTTCAGTAGAGGACAAGATTTTCTCCCTCAGCACCCTTGAAGGAAGCTTGAAGGGCAAAGCATGGTGAGCAGCAGAGCATGTGCATTTCTAATGACACCACTCTATGGTTGGGCTGCCTATCCATCCTGGCAGGTTTTTGGTTTTAATCTTGGGGTAGTCATTAAGATGGGAAATATCACATTACATGCGATTTACCTGGCAGTGATGGGGCATACTACAAATTAGGATTGTGTTCTACTGACTGCACGTAGAAGGCAAAGTTCCAGCTTCAAATGAACAGATATTTCCACACATAAGGCCATGCAAAATACTTAGAGGCCTCTTCTATAAGGCACAGGCTTTTTCTGTATATGGCACCTTGCAGCAAAAGATCATATAACAGTTTGCAAAGAGGCCATCAGTCCCTATCTAGCATGTGAAATGCAGAGAAAGGAGATGACTTTCCTCAAGGTCAGACAGCGAGCTGGAATTAGAGCTCAGTGCCAAATCCTCTGCTCTACCATTAGATATCAGACAGGCCCATTAGCATGGAGCTGCAAAGGGACTCTAAGTTACTTACAGTGCAAAGCAAGATGCCAGTCTTGGATTTTAGGAACTCCTGGAAGACCTCTGTTCTTTCCTAGAAGATTGAAACAGAAACATGAAGAGTGTTTATGCACATTACAATCAGACACAAAGCAAATTAACTAATGTAACAATTTAACAACTATGCCTCATTCAAAATAACATGCGTAGCTTCAAAGCAAATTAATTATTTCATTAGTTCCACTCAAGACCCTTCCTGCAAATGGAAAAAAACCCTCAAAACTATGGAAGACACAGTGTCTGGGGCAAGCCTGAATATGCCAAATCAAAGCAACCAACACCTCCATGGTTTGCACCAAAGCATGGCCTGCATATGTCAACAAGCAGGAACTGCTTCATACAGAGAGAGGATCCACTAAAAGATTAAGCAGCAGGAACAGAAGCACAGGCAACATGGGTTTTTGTGAATGAAAAATAAAGCTGGACACAAGAACTGCTGCCTGCCTGGAAATGGGTCCATCAATTTACAAATGTCTGTCCAGTCACATGATGGGCACGAGAAGCCCATTTTGTTGACACAGCAATATAGCCGCATCGCAAGAGATCAGCTTCATCATGTGCCCAATGGGGCATGCAGACAGTCTCTGCACTGACTGTGTAATTATGCAGTACTTAGGATGTTCAGCTGCACAGTTGCCCATGAAAACTGTTGTGCGATAAGTCTTCAAAACAGCAGAGCACAGGAGAGATGAGACACTGCCCAGAAACCCCTGCCCAAGAGGGTAAGGAGGCAGGACTTCCAAGCCCCACAGGCAGCTGTCACAGAGCTCCCAGGAATGCCTTCCCAGAAGAAAAGGCCTTGTACTGGTTAGGGCCATCAATGGGGCTGCTGACACTGGGATGGAGATTGTTCCTTCCCATGAGTGAAGGTGCTTCCCAGCCTTATTCTTCAGAATTCCTGCAGACCCACTTCTAACATGAGCTCAGGCTCCCAGGAATGCTGGTCCATAGCCCCCAGATCCCAAATTACCCTGCCAGTAGTCGCTGAGCCCCAGAACTGTAGAAACCCACCAGTCTGGCTCCTCATTTACCTTCAAAAACCTCCTGCTTTGTCAGTTTCCAAACCTTTCTAAGCACATTTTTGTTTGTTAAGCTAAATACGTATGGGTATGGTTTTTTTCTTGACAAAAGCAACAGAAACAGGTTCTCCAGCCCATGTGACATCACAACTGTTTTGCTTTCACACAAGACAATTTCTGAGCACTAGTTACCAAAGGCCTCAGGAGCATCTGGTCTTCACTTGCCAGCACCAACTATCTACCCACATTCCCTCTCCTCACTTGTGGGAAACATATACAGACTCACACTCTCTTGATTGTATTCCATTTACTCTTTCCCTTTTCAGACCTCAGGCTGTCTCTGGACTCAGAAACACCATATTGGTTTCCTTCCTGTCCCTTTTGCTTCCTCCTTCCAAAATACCCTTGTTTCCATGTTTCAAGCCTTTCTCCTCGGAGTTCTAGCTAGGAGTTAAGTGAATGTCCTGTTATGTTGATGGCAAAGAAGAAACCTTCACACTTGATGGGAAACTTGGGCCTTGCTGACACACTGAACCCTCTGCTGACAAAAATTAAAGAAGAGAGCACGCTGTATCTTGTTGACAATGACAGCCGCCGTGCTCAGCAGTACCATATGGGATCCACAATTTAGCTCCATTAATGCTCTTAATTTGAAGACATCAAGCACTAATTACACACTGGGTACTAAAAAGGCAAAACCCTTCCCCTGGTGCCAGCTACTTAGTGGTGTTCTGTTGGCTTAACAGCTGGTCAGGGTAGAGTTGGGCCAGACCAGGCCTGCTCACTCGCTCAGGCAGGCAGGTTGAAGAAAGGCCAGACTGCAGGGACAGCAAAGCACATGTTTCTGGTCTCCACAGGATGGGAATGAGTGAGAAAAACAATGGCTCTTCACCTCTTGCTTCAGCAGAGGAGCTCTATTCATTTACCATTTCTGCTGTGCAGCTCAGAGTAGAGTGGTAACTCTCTCCATCACAGACCAAGGGCAGGACAAGGGACTGAGTTTTCAAGGGAGGTCCCTCAGCTACTGAGAAATGCTGCAGTGACAGTTCATTTGATACTTCTCCTGGCCTCTCAGCCCTCTGCACCAAGCTCTGACCTCATTACCCAGGCCAATCTGGCTAAAACCTAGACCTATTTTGGAGTAGCCACTGTTACACTGCCATTATTCCATCGCAGGGAAAAGAGCCTTCTGTCAAGACACTTCAAAACCAAAGCCAAACTGCTCCATCCTCAGCTAATGCAGGCAACTTACTGGGTAGTAATGTTTTGGGGCTTGGATGAGGTTTTCCTTTGGCATTAAACCCTGTCTTCACTGCATGAGAGAGAACCACGGATACATAAATGGTTTAAGTACACCCACTGGGAATACTGAACGGCTGCCTCAGCCTGCTGAAATAACACCTCTTGCCTCTTCAGCTGTGTTTTTCAGATATAGCTACCAAGGTACTTTCCAGAAGTGGGACAGTATTCTTATTCTCATTAGCAGATGGAAGAGTGAAGCCCCAGAGGTAAAATGACTGTCTGTCCTCTCTTCTGCCCTCCTCCCCAAAATAACCACACAATAAATCATAGAGAATGAGGAATAAAACTGTGTATCCTGACATTTTGAGAATACTTACGTCCTGTTCCATGTTGCCATGCAGTTGTAGAAACTGTAAATGTGCAGAGGAGAGACAGGAACGTTCAGGTTTTTCTGACTCTAGCCCTCCTGAAAGCACTTTTAGAAGGAGCTCATAATGGAACTCCACTTGTTCACAGCTGGAGAAAAAGATGATCATCTTATGATGTTTTTCAAACTGCAAGAAAACCAAGAAAATTGCATGTGACCATTTCCACAGTCCTCTCCCAGGATTATCCAGAAAAGGATTACAGAGTTTGACACCAAACACTAAGCCAACAAAAGATGCATGAGTACATGCTGCACAAGTATCTCACTGCTGGCATGAAAGACGCAATAGCACCTCAGCTCTTGTGGTTCCCTGTACACTAGGCTGCACTTCAAAGCCCTAGCTCTAATCCATGCTATCCTTGACAGAGTAACAGATAAAGGAGTTGGAAAGGGCAAAAGGCTACTCAGCAATATAAATGCAAACAGAGTCTCACCTTGCATTTCTCAAGGATAAAAGCTGCTAACGTGACAAGCCTCAATTTGCTGGGGACCATCATGACATACTGCTTGAGCTTCTCTGGAACAGCAAAGTTTTCCTGGCCCATGCAGTCTGATGAACTATTGGGTTCTCCAGCTGTTTGTGATGCTGGTTTGAGCCCCTTCTGCATTTCATCTGCTATGGAAATGCTGACAGGATCATTCAAACTGATATCAGCCAGCCGTGTTACTCCTAAATCAGAGAAGATGAGAAATACATGAGGTCCAGTCTGGATTGCTGCTGTGAGGTTGTATTCATATAAAACTCCCCAGCTAACACAATTCCAGTGAAAAGCAGTGAAGGGCAAGGAAGTGATGAGCCATGCCTCACAGGCTGACAGAACGCCCCCACAAATGTCAGACTTTTAAGGGCTTAGTCAGGCTTAGTTACTGGGGCCTCCACCAAAAGCATCACAAGACTCTTCTTCAGCCAACTGTGCTAATTTACATTACATAAATGTCCTGACCAGCTAAAAACCAGGACTGCCAAATGCTGTCTAACTGCAAGGAAAAAACCTCAACAAACCAAACCAAACTCAACCAGATCTTCATTCTATCAAGAGGGCAGCAGTCGTGAGACCTGGCTCAATTCCTGCCTCAGCAACTGATTGATACCAAGCAACTGCTGTACTGTCCTGTTTTTAGGTTTTTTGCCTTAATCCTGTATCTGTAAAGCAAACAAACAAATAAACCAGTGCTTCCCAGGTTTGTGGTGACTTTGCTCTAAAATTTGAAACACATATGCAAGGATCATGTAAATATATACACTGACATAAAGTAATGAAGAACAAGGATCATAAACCCAAAGAGATCAACCAGCATTATTCAATTTCTGCAACTGGCTTCAGATTGGGCTGTAATATAATCAATCAACTATTTTGCAGTTGCTTGTCATTATTCAGCTAATAGAGACACCATCTGCTTATAACCCACCTTCTGTGAGGGTGGCCGAGAGCAGGACATTCTGACGTGTCTCTCTCTCAGCATTTAAAGCATTGAGTATCACAGCTACATCCTTCTCAAAGCCCAGGTCCAGAATCCTTCAAAAACAGGAGAGGTGATAAAAGATGCTGTAAGGAAGGAATGAGGCAAAAGCCTTCATGAACCAATCAGGAATAGGGAAAGTGCTAGAGCTGATCAGATCTGTGGTCCATCTACCTTCACATTCCATTTTCAACTTTTGCCACAGTCAGACATGTCAGAAGACACTGAGACAATCTCTGCAATCAGTATTTGTACAATTATCTGCCCAAAGGGGACATTTCCTCCTAATTCCGACAACTGGTGGTTGGCTGAGGCCACTGAGCATGAATGGTTTAAAATGGCATGCACGCTCTCTCTTATTTTAAAATAAGTGTTCAGTGAATTATCAAATGTAGATGCAGAGGGGATAATAATTATTTTCCATATATATATATATATATATATACCTAAACACTTGGAAATTTACCTGTCTGCTTCATCAATAATCAACCACTGAGTGCAACGGAAGTGAATACATTCTGTGGACTTGATGTGATCAACCAGGCGACCAGGAGTTGCGATGAGGATATTTATCCCTTTACGTAACCTGTGCAGATTTAAAAAGAAGGAGAAGGAAACCTATAGGTTACCAGTAACTCTGGAATAGGAACCCAGGCTGAGGAACTGAAACCTACAGAGGTGAAAAATCACAACTACAGTAAAATTAGCAGGGACAGTGCTTTCTCACTCATTAAAACTGGAATTTCTTGCATGGCTGAATTTTATCCTTGATCATCACTGACACTCAGAGGCATACTCAGTGACAAAGATGTGGTGAAAAGAAATAATAATAAAGAAATTTTAAAAAAGCAAAGCTAGGTTTTCTTATCTAATGGAGTACTTTTCTTACTGTCAAGAGTAAACTTCTTTTTGTGTATGCTTATACATAGAGAAATGAAAATTCCATTTTGGATTAACAGCTTACAATTCAATTCTTGAAAAGGGAAAAGAAAGAGATTTTTAACACCAGGAAATCTCTTCTCCAGAAAGCAATTTCCCCCATAACAAATACTGTAGACAGCACTCAGTGGTAAGCAAATACAGGTGTTTGTCAGAAGAGGGGAAAAAAAATACTGACACAAGAGATCATCTTCTCAGAAGGCTCATCAACATTTTAGAAATGGATCCAACCAGGGGAAGTGAATACTTCCTGCTGACCCAGTCACTGTGTCTGTGTAAGATCCAGGGGGATCACAGCTTGATCCAAACTCACAATCCTCTCGCCCTGTAAGCAAAGCACTCCTAAAGAAGGGTAACAGATAAAAAGGCTGTATAGCACAAGGACCCAAAATACAATTTAAGAAGTTGGCTTCCTACCTGGCTTTTTCTGATTTTCTCTTTTCTCCCCCATTAGCACTCCAGGCACAATCCAGGCAAATGGCTACAGAAAGGAAAACCAAGACCAACATAGATTCTTCTTAATAAAGAGACAAAAGCCTAATCCAAAAATGATGTTTCTTGCAAACAGAGAACAGACCAGGGCTGACAGCAGCGTGCATCCCATTTGATCTAACGGATACAGACTACATGCACTCCCTCACCCACAGCTACGTATCAATGGCACCTTTAGTTCCAGCCACATAACTTGCTTCCCACACTGTCTAGGAAGATAGAAATGCAATCATTTTTGCACCACTTCCAATCACATAATAAGAATTGGTTTCCTTCTCCCCATGCAGCCTGGATGTTCAAAGACAAGCTACAATGCTATTCCTTCATCTTGCCTTTAAGCAGTATCTTCCTGCAGCCAAGGAGAATGTAAGAAAAACACAGGACTGATACAAGTTTAGAAATACGTGCACAGACCTACACACACAGAATCACTGTGTCTATGAACATTAAATGTCAGTCTCACTGATACTGGCAGGAGTTTTTGCCACATACTTTAATGAGGTCCAACCCTCATCGAACCCAGTATTGCCCAGTATTTACTGGGGAGGTAATCAAAGCACAGTACTGCCGTTGCCTCACCCCCGAGGAGATGCAGGACAGAAGCAGAGCACAGCTTGTAAGGATTGCACAAATGCCTGACTGGTAAACAGGCTTAACTTTGCATGGGTCACTGCTTTGCCAGAAATACTCCAGCAGAATAGTTTCTATAAAGAGAGATACTTTTTAGGGTTTAAAATAAGGAAGATATCTAAACAAGATCCATACAATATAAAGTCAGCGGTTGGCATTAGAGTACTTGGGCCAAAAGCAGCTCAACCAGCCTTTTTGATCCTTAGAAACTACAAAATCAGGTCCAGTCAGACCACAATCTAAATCTCCTGCTCTGAGTCACTATGACAATTTACACTGGACTTAATGGTTACTACACATTATATGGAGCAAAGAAAAATTAAAGGGGGTCAATCCAGACTTCATCCTTTGAAGGACATCTCAAAGGCCACTCATAGTAACTTCTAATTACGATGGAAGAAGACTGAACCTCATCATGACACAACAAAATATTACTTGGTAATTCCTGCACTAAAAAGACTTGGAAAATGTGTTATTATTTCAAAGAGAAGGAAAAAAAAAGTGGATCAGATAAATGATTTAGATACCTTCTAGCCCCATGGTAAGATGCTCTACCTCAATTAAAAGGAAAGCACTATCATTTAATTTTAAAGGCCTTCTAATTTTGCCAGCCATTCAATTGGCAAAGCAGTTCACTAAGTTCTAGTCTCCATCTGAAACCCATCTGCCTGGTATTAGTTTCAGTAAAACATACTTGTCATTGTGAGAGTTTCTATTCATAACTCAGACTAGACAATGGTAGGTATTGCTGAAAACAAAACATTGTGAAAATCAACTATGCCTGTTATGAAAACATCTGTGACTAAGGTGCCATAATTAATCACTCAGTTGTTCATTTAATAGTTTAAAACATGCCACAGGGAAATCACACTTAAACGCACTTAAAGACAAACAGATTTATCTTCAAGGTTCACAAATCTTGCCAGATGCTGGATTTCCTCAAACATCCAGTGGAATTCACACAAACTGAAGAGGTTTAGCATATACAGCAAGAGGCTCAAGGCATAAGAACACCACGGAGCACTGAGTTCTTACCTTAAGTAGTTTCTGCATTGTATCAAAACTCTGGAGGGCAAGCTAAGGAAATCAACAAAAGAAAGTGAGCTCTGAAAAAGTCCCTGGTCTACAAAAATGGTCAAGTCACTTTGGCTCAAAATCTAAGGTAATCTAGTTATGTAGAATTCTGATTATGTCCTTAATTTTTGGTGTAGAAGCTGTGATTCTCTTGCAGATCCTTTTATCATACTTGGATTTGCTCAAAAACCTCTCTACTGGTTCAGTTCCAGAAGCCAGCCCTCAGGACAATACAGACTTCTGCTGGCTTCTGGGAATGCCCCAAGGAGAAAACAAGCTGAAACCACAGAAGGTTTTGCTCCACTGGAGGGTGGAAGGGGAAATCACAGAGTTTCTGGAAGAAAATTACTATGAAAAGGCAATGCAGTTAGTTATATTCTGACAGTCAGGGCTGACCACATTATTCCCTCACCTGACCCATGGAGTGATCACATCACTGGATCTTTTTATCTCTGGGTTTCCCAGTCAGCAAAGTAAGACATGGAAAGTACAAAGTTTGCAAACCTGAAGGTCTGGTCAACAGGAATCATTTAGCTGTAGGGTTTCATGTGCTGCCTGACAGCCACTGCTGCTGTGGCAATGATGACAGAGAAAGGCAACAGTGCCACACTGTCTCATCCATGGAATGAGTATATGAGCAGTGCTTAGTGCTGGGAGTAAAACTCTTAAATGCTCTGACTACACATGCTACATACTATTTGCCAAGCTCTCAAGAAAGGCCGTTGCTTTCATGACAAAGTAAAAGTATACCAACTGTAATTACAAATTATCTTCCTAATTACTCTCAGTGGCAGCCCTTTAAACAAGCTTACAGCTTCCTATGTACTTAGTATTCATACAGCATCCTAGAGAGGCACTAAGTTTGCTGCTGTAAAAATTTAAATAGCTTCAGAGCTTTCTCCTTTCATGGAGCTGAGCTGAGCTACTATGCTGCAGGTTGCATAAAACATTGTGCCCCAAACTAGATACCTGCAATCAATTCTCCATGTGGAAATTATGATCATTTGACATGAAAAAAAACCCCCAGAAAAGGTTGATACCCTCCTCTAAAACTGCCTTTGTGATTGTGAAATTACAAATAATGTAAGTCAAGTCAAAGGGAGAACAGTGGAGCAACCAACTCTTGGATGCCACTTGTGGATTTGAAAAAAAGGCTTTAAAAATTCAACATTTGTATAAACCTACACATTGGCAAAGCTGATTTAATTGGTTTTATTTACTCCCCCTGTGTCAGCAAGGCAAACTTCTCCCTCATGTGCACTGAGCTACAGAGTTTCTCCAGGTTTCACAATTATTTGCCATTGCATGAGGAAAAAATCAGTTACCTCTTTCTTACTTTGGTATGGTACCAAACAAAAATGACAACACACAAAGAGAGCAAGTGGTCTCTCTGTGAGGGCAAGATCTGAACAACAGTTTCCTAAGACAGTCCCTGGTGGATCCACATCTACAGGGTCAGTGTTCCAACACTCAGACACAATAAAGGCCACCTACCTCTCTTGTTGGGACTAATATGAGTGCATATGGACCATCACTGCGCTGCAAACAGAGAAGACAAGAGGTCCAGTGAGAACATAGCACTGACACACAGAGCACTTCCACATCTAACTGCTGTTGGCTGCCAAAGTGAATTCTGAAGGGTTTGAGTACAAGTTTGTACACAACAGTTTGGCATATTCCCCTTGCCAGCTTTAGAGAAAAAAAATATAATCAACAGTGTTTAAAATACCAGTACTGCACTGCCTTCTCTTTGCTGCCCTTGGAAACCTGCTCAGAGTCACACCCAACATTTTATTCCACACCCATATCATTCACCACTGTATTTCTGAGTTGCAGAAATATTCTCATGTTTGATGCACAGCAACAATCTGTAGGCAGCAGCTGCATAAAGGAACAATCCAGGATGGGTTGGAAATGTTTCAATCCATAAGGAAAGTCAGGATGTCCTCTTTCCAAAAAACACACAAGAGATGGCAGATCCAGAGCAGCATTTTCTGCTCAAGCAGATGATCCAAACTGAGAGCAATTATCAAATCTTACTTCATGTCAAAAGATTAGACACTTATTACTCCTAAAGACATGGCAGTAACCTTTGTTTCCAGTTCTCCCAGCTTTCAGGCCATTGCCTCTTCTGCACCCTGCCTTTTCCACCCTTGACAGGAGGATCACAAAAGCAACACACACAAATAAAGGGGAAGAGAGAATGCTTGACCTTTGTATAAAGAAGAGACAGTGATGACTACAAGATGAGAGCTGGATTTTTCTTAATCTTAATATCAAAAGCAAACATATGTAATTCTTAGGCACCTACCTGTATTTTGGACTTCATTCCTTGCAAAGACTGTACAAGTGGAATCCCATAGGCAAGAGTTTTACCTTTTTAAAAGGGAGAAAATTGGAAGAGTTTCCATAAAAAAACCTGCAGTGCTCCATCAAATTAAAGCACCATGCATGTTACCATTCTTAAACTGAGATCATGAGTCTGGAAGTTTTAATTAAGTAGAAAACTTCCAGAAGGGCAGATTGACAAGAAATTCACTGCAGGGTTAAATTTAAAAAAGGAGGAGTGATGGTTTGTCACTGAAATCAGTCTAAACAAACATCCCCCTCACCCCATGGAAATGAGACATCCAGGTGTAGCTTGTGGTAGAACAAGCCCTAAGGTTGTATGGTAAGAGTGTGTGCTGCCCAGCTCTGCTGGCCTCCTGGATCTGCACCCCCAGCACAAGCCTTGGAAAAGGCCCATGTGCAATAGCTGGCAGTGACACACCACCAGCCAGTCCCACCACTGTGTGGTTACATTGGTCTGCACAGCAGCTGACTGTGTCACGGCATCCCCACCCCAGGATTCCCAGCCTGTGACTGTCATAAACTGTCCTGGGAACATCAGGCTTTGGTTCTGTATTTGGGATTCAGTTTAATACACCCCAGTGAAGGAGACTGACAATTAAATACTGACCTGAACCAGTCTGAGATCTCACTAGGGCATCTTTGCCTTGTAGGAGCACAGGAATTGTCTCCTTCTGAACACTGCAGCAAATAAAACAGGTTAGGAAACACGAATGCAACACAGGATAGAATCCTATGGTCTTAATATAAACTGTTTCAAAAGACTTGACCCCCCAATTCCATGCATATCTAAAGAAAGTCTCTAGATAGGCATCACATGTGATAAACTGAAAGAAGATAGTTTTAAAATTCAAACTAGAAGGCAGGACTCCAAGGTTCCACCTTCAGCTGCTGACTACCAACCTGCTGTCTAACTTAGAAGTTACTTCTTCTCCCAAATTTTGAAAGCAATAAACCCTGTGGGAGAGCTTAACAGGTATTGTAGTCTTCACAAACCAGTTACATACAATGAAACAATCCCAGATGATGGGATTTAAGGGGTAGTGAAGTGTAAAGTCCTCCTATGACTTTTCTTACCTGGTCATGCTATTTATCTTTAGGACAGTGTTTATTGTGGCAATCTAAAGAAAGAGAGAAGAAAGAGCATTAAATAGGTTTCACTGTCAAATAGTTCTTTTTTTTACTTTTTGTAGTACAAGATATAGAAAAAAACCTGAAGACTGATGCTTATTCTCTACAATAATGGTCCAGGGCAACTGGATGTAAAAATTCCCTGATCCTCAAAATATTTCTTAGTTAATTAGACTTACACTGTTGTGGCACATCATGACATATCTGCCTTGTTAAAATACTGCACTTTCAAATACTTTTCTGTGGGTTTTTTGGTATTAAATCAAACAGTGAAGGGTGCTGGGACAGGTTGTTTGGGGATGGGTCTGGACAGTGGCAGCACACTGAGCTAAGGACAGCAACAAAACCAGGCAAAATACTGGCAAATCTGTCCAAGTCACCATAAATAAAAGCACATCTCTCAGCTCTCCAACCTGGCCCCTGCCCAAAAAAAAAAGCATGTTTCAAAGCAAACAGCCTTCCTGCCACTCACCAGATGTGGATGGAGGTCCAACTGGCTAAAAGAATCTGTGGTGAAAACATTTTCTTGCACCTGCTGCACAGCTTTTCTGAGTCAGGTGAAACAAACCAAAATAAAACAAAGCAGTTAAAGATTGCACAACAGTATTCAACCTATACAGAAACTACAGGTACCAAGGAACTGCTTTGCCCAAGCAAGGGCAAGAATTCAACACACTGAATTTCAAGGCACTGAAAGGTTCTTTTTCTTCCCATTTGCCTAAGATACCTGTGAATTTCTGGGATATCAGGGTTGTTCTTAAACAGGCTGGACGTCTTGATGAAAGGTTTGCTTCTCTGACTTTCACTCTGGTTGTCAGTCAACTGTTTCTTAGGCAGAGATTTTTGGGGTGAACTTCCCTGCTCCCTGATGGCAGCTTCCACAGTGCATTTTTTGAAGGTGCTTACTGATGGTTTACATTTATGTTTCACAGGTGGGTTTCCATGTGGTGACTGGAACTTTCTTTTTGAAGCTTTAGACTGCTTTAGTGTTGATAAAAAAAAAACCAAAACAGGTAACATGAATTCATTAAGAACTGAGAATTAGCAATGTGGTATCACACTGAACACAAACACCAGCCCACAGATTATTCTGTTGAATCCCCTACCCCATGACTAAAGAAACCAAGTTATTTTTACAGCTAGACAGTCCCTACTATTGACTGATTCACCACTGTGCCAGAGACCTCTGAACATAACAGAAATACAAAAAGAAATCTAACATCATATATAGTGCTTATCTCTACAGGATTTCATCTAGCTTCCCCTGTAACTGAGCAGAACATGCTTTAAAAACCTCTCTCAGAATCTCCACGAATCTCATGATAACATTAAAGCTATCCCCATCGGCTTCCTCCTTTCTCTGGGCAGAAGCAATAGCCTGTACTTCAATCCAATTTACTCTTCTGCCAACTTTCAGTATTTCAGGGCTCTTTATTTCTTCCTCTGCAGCAATCAGTTTATTTTACTGATCTTTCAATCATCTTAAGAAAAACTTTTGCTCTCCCCATATCCCTCCAGGAAGAGTGAAGAAGAAAATTAAATTTAACTTTCTTTGGTCCCCAAAGCTCTTCAAGGTCCCCCACAATCCTTTTTCAATGAACTGTTTTTTTCCCCCCAACACGATCACAAAATTCCTGAAACACATGAAATGATGGCAGCACAATCTTTTCTCTCTCTTCCCCACTCCTAGGTGATCACTTTGAGTTTCAAGCTCTATTACTTTTTTCACTTATTCCTTCACGCTTTTGGCAACCAACCCAAACCAAACCTGCTCCCCCCAACATTCACTGATGGAAATATCATGGTGATGCCCTCGAAGTATTTAACACAGTCAGGGTAAATCCTGGCAAACAAGTTGCACATGTTTTGGATGATTTTAAAATTAAGACTGCTCATTGAAACAGATTCACAGAATTGTAGGGGTTGGAAGGGACCTCCAGAGCTCATGGGGTCCAATCCCCCTGCCAAAGCAGGGTCCCTAGGACAGGTCACACAGGTCGGCATCCAGATGGGGCTGGAATATCTCCAGAGAAGGAGACTCCACACCCCCTGGGCAGCCTGTCCCAGGGCTCCATCACCCTCACCGGGAAGAAGTTCTTCTGCATATTGGTGCAGAACTTCCTATAGACAACCCAGAAGCACTGCATCGCTAACTTTAGAACTGAAAATATCTTTTTAACCGGTTCTTGTTCTTTCTTCAAACTTCGGCGAGTAAAGCGCCTACTCCTGCAGCTCGCAGCTAGCTTACCCTAAGCCAGGAGCCCTCCCCTCCCTCTAAGCACTGAACGAGGCAGAGGCCGGGCAAAACGGCACCCACAGCTCCAGCAGTAAGCCCCCACCGCGCCCAAAGCCGCTCACCCCGCCAGGGAAGCGCGGAGCAGCCCCAGTAGCACGACCCTCACCCGGACTGGGGAAGCTCGAACCGGCCGCTCCACAGCCGCTCCCTGACGGCTCCTCCCCCGCTACAACCCCCGCTCCCGGCCGCCCGCCGAGCCACTCCGGGCAGCTATCGGCCCCGTCTCTGCGGGGAAAAACCAGAGGCCGAACCTCGTAACTTCTGTAGCCCCCCGGCCCGCTGACGGCGGCTCCCCCGGGCCAGCCCCTCGCGGGACTCCTCATGTCCAGCGAGGCGAGAGCCGCGGCACCCCGCAGCGGCGCCCCGGGGCCCCGACAGAGCGACGGTCGCGGGGGGCTGGCTCAGGCCAGCTCCCGGTCCCCCTCGCCCGCACCTACCCGGTTAGAGATGCCGGGCCCACGGCCCCGGGCCGCCGCGCTGAGATTGAGGAGCAGCGTCCCGTCCGCCGCCATGACCCGTCGCCGCCCGCAGGGCCCCGGGGCCGCCCCTCGGGCCGGGCCCAGCCCGCGAGGGCGGAGAAGAGGCGGACGGAGCGCCGAGGCGGCCCCCCCAGGGGAACGGTCGCTCTCCCGAGCCAGCCGCTCCGCTGCAGGAGTTCAGCGGAGCAGAGCGCAGCGCCGCCCGCCCCTCCTATGCGCGCCGCCGGGCTCACGGAGCGGCGCAGGCGGCACCAGGGCAGCCCCGACCGGGGCGACCGGGGGCTTCGGTAGCCACGGCGGCGCATGCGCGCCGCGGCCTTTGAGGCGGCGGTAAGATGGCGGCGGCGGAGCGCGGGGGCAGCCCCTCGCTGTCGGCGGGGGAGGAGGAGCCGCCGCTGGGGCTCGACTCGCTCGTCGAGGAGGCGGCGGCAGCGCCGAGCGCCGGGTTCCGACTGACGGCGGTGCGGCGGGAGCCGGCGGTGAAGCTGCAGCACGGCGTCAGCGGGCTGGAGCCGCTGGCCTGGTCGGAGGACCACCGGGTGTCGGTGAGCACGGCCCGCAGCATCGCCGTCCTGGAGCAGCTCAGCGACGTCCACAGCGGCGGGCAGGAGATGGTCATCCATCGCACTGCTGTGCCCGCGCCCTCCGCCGCCTGTTTCCTGAAGGTGAGCCCCCCCGCACGGCCCAGGCCAGCCGTCTCCCTCCCCTCCGCGGGGCCCGGGGCTGCCTCGCTGCGGTCCCCGGGCCGCCTCTGTCCGGGCTGCTCCTGCCCCGCGCTCAACTTAACGTGTTTCGTGAGTTGATGCGTTTTAAAAGCTCAGGGGAGAAGACCCCGTCCTGGTCCCGGCAGTGTTGGGGTGTGATTCGCTCTCAGGTGGGTGTGGGGGGCTCTGGAGTCGAGCAGTATTTCTGAGCATCACTTGAGCTCCAGCACCTCGATGATAATTATTTCAGTAAGATTTTAAGCAGAAGTATGTCATGATTTGCTACCTGTGCTGAAATATTTTTGCAGCAGGAACAGTTTTGGCCTTCAGGGGGACATCTGACCTGTTACACTCATAGCACAGTGTGGTAATTCCAAATCATTATCTTATTAAATAACTCTGATCTGAACTTTTCTTCCTAAACAGTGCTGAGAACGCAGAATAACTTAGAGTTGAAATATTGAATGCTTTACAGTTTGAATGTTATGCTAAGTGCCTTTAAGTATACACTTGAGGTCAGAGGTATGAAAACAGGCTCTTTGATTCAGCAGACTGAATTGCTGACTCTCAAAATCACACAAATTCAAACCAACAATGACACTTAAGTCTTTAAGAGTGCTGTTAATTAACCATTGGAACACTGTAGGATTGGGCATGATAGGGGGATGCTGTATTTCAAGTGGGAATTAATTCTAGGAAAAGTCTTCCTAAAAAAGAAAAAAGGAACTATGATTGTTTTTAAATTGTTTCTGTTCTCTTTTAGGTTGGTCCAAAAAAGGAGGTAGCAGAATGTAAAGAGAAGTTTGCAAGTTCAGCGGATCCAACAGTTAGTCAGACTTTCATGCTAGACCGAGTATTCAATCCTGAGGGGAAGTCACTGCCACCTATGAGAGGATTCAAGTACTCTAGCTGGTCACCGCTGGGCTGTGACGCGAATGGCAGGTGCCTGCTGGCAGCTTTAACCATGGACAATCGATTGACCATCCACGCAAACCTGAACAGGCTGCAGTGGGTGCAGCTGGTGGACCTGACAGAGATCTATGGGGAGCGTTTGTATGAAGCCAGTTACAGGCTTTCAAAGGCTGACACTCCCAGGGGAGAACTAGGAGACTTCTCTGAATTTCAGCGCCGGCACAGCATGCAGACTCCAGTGCGCATGGAGTGGTCGGGCATCTGCACCACTCAGCAGGTGAAACACAACAACGAATGCCGGGATGTTGGTAGCGTGCTCTTGGCAGTGCTCTTTGAAAACGGTAACATTGCAGTTTGGCAATTTCAGCTTCCATTTCTGGGTAAGGAATCCATTACTTCTTGCAATACCATAGAGTCTGGAATAAATTCCCCCAGTGTGTTGTCTTGGTGGGAATATGAGCATAACAACCGAAAGATGAGTGGACTTATTGTAGGGAGTGATTTTGGACCAGTTAAGATCCTCCCTGTCAATTTAAAAGCAGTCAAAGGCTACTTTACACTGAGACAACCCGTAGTCTTATGGCAAGAAATGGACCAGTTACCAGTGCATAGCATCAAATGTATTCCTCTCTATCACCCCTACCAGAAATGTAGCTGTAGCTTAGTGGTGGCTGCAAGAGGACCTTATGTGTTTTGGTGTCTCCTGTTGATATCCAAAGCAGGTCTGAATGTCCATAATTCCCACGTGACAGGGCTTCATTCGTTGCCAATTGTATCTTTGACAGCAGACAAACAGAACGGCACCGTGTACACGTGCTCCAGTGATGGAAAGGTAAGGCAGCTCATTCCTATATTCACAGATGTGGCTTTAAAGTTTGAGCACCAGCTGATTAAGCTCTCAGAAGTGTTTGGCTCTGTCAGGACTCACGGAATAGCTGTTAGCCCATGCGGTGCATACTTAGCAATTATTACAACAGAGGGCATGACTAACGGTCTTCACCCGGTTAACAAGAACTACCAGGTTCAGTTTGTAACCCTTAAGACTTTTGAGGAGGCAGCTGCACAGCTTTTGGAATCTTCTGTTCAGAACCTCTTCCGGCAAGTGGACTTGACGGATCTTGTACGCTGGAAAATTTTGAAGGATAAGCATATTCCTCAATTCTTACAGGAAGCACTGGATAAAAAGATTGAGAGCTGTGGTTCTACTTACTTCTGGCGGTTTAAGCTGTTCCTCCTGAGGATTTTGTACCAGTCAATGCAGAAAGCTCCCTCAGAGGTCATGTGGAGACCATCACACGAGGATGCAAAAATCTTGATATCAGATTCCCCTGGGATGGGCAGCACTGAAGAGGATCAAGAGGAAGGAACTTCTAAACAAGCCAGCAAGCAGAGCCAATGTGACACAGGCAAAGGTATGGACATAGATGACACTGCAGATGATTCTCTTCCTCAGTCAAGTGACATAGGAGGCCGCGAGCCAATGGAAGAAAAGCTTCTTGAAATACAGGCACAGATTGAGGCAGTAGAAATGCACTTGACACGAGAACACATGAAACGGGTGTTGGGAGAAGTTTATCTGCACACATGGATTACAGAAAACACCAGTATTCCCACCAGAGGAGTCTGTGACTTCTTAATGTCCGATGATGGCTATGATGACAGAACAGCACGAGTAAGTGCACCTCTATGCTCTGGGGATTCAGTATTACAAGTGACTTCTTTCTCCCCCTCCGTATCCATAAATGAAAATACAGCTTTGGGGGTGGGACATCATGTCATCCTTGCCAGTCAGCTTCTATAGAGCATACAGTTTATGTTGTCCTTCCTTCAAATTGTGGCAGAGGAGGGAATGTCAATACAGATGTTGTAATTTGGATCAGGTACAATAAAGAATAAGCATGCCTGAGTTTTTGCAGAACGATGGGGAGAGCCATGGTTATTCCACTAAAGTTGGTGGGTTTAGAACATGTACTGACTGAGAGGGATGTTAGTTTTCATGGCTAAGATTATTTAATCTATCCACCTCTACACAACTGAACTTAGGAGGTATTTCCTCTAGTCAGTTATGTCTGCAGTTGTAATTTTAAGAGCTGCAGTATTTATAATTGAAAGTACTGTTACTACTCAGGTGGTACATCAGGCCTTGTCATCCCTTCGTGAGCCTTCAGTGAAAAGATCAGTTACAGAGGTTCTTCAGAAAGCAACGGTGCTTTGTGCATTAAATCAGGTGACTCAGAACTTTCTGCATGACTTTGACTTAACCAAGTTGACTGAATGTTATAACACTGAGGGCCTGAACCATCGGGCACACTGCATTTATTGAACCACACTAAATAAGCAGAACTGAATGCTTAGCCATGATAGGAACTCTTCCCAAACTTGCAAAACTCCCAAAACAAGAGGACGGGTTCCTGACTGTTGCTATGGGTAGAGGCAGGAAATAAGTGACCCCTGAACCCTGCACTGGGCAGTGGAGATTTCTGAATACAAATGTCAGACAAAGGAAGCTTTGGTGGGAACACTGCCATCAGCCTCCTGGCTCTTAAGACTTGATGACAAGAATGCTCTGATGTCTCTGTAGCCTTTTTGAGCAGAGAAGAGTTCTTTTCAGTACTTACATCCTTTACATAGCTTCCAGGAGGACAGAGGAAGGAAGCACGTTTCCATTACTGATGTAACGTGGTCTCCGCTGAATGTACAAGCAGGCAGGCCATGCAGTGTGGCCATCAGTACTTCACTAGGAAAGCATTCTGGCAGAACAGCTGTGTTTTTCTAGCATCCAATTATTACAAATTGAAGCTTTGAGAGGTTGCTTTTCCTATCTTGTAGGGAAGAGTCTTATTTTTATAGTGATTAAAAACTTGACTTTCCAGTTTTATTTTTTCAGTTCAGTTTGCTTCACATTTTAGAGGTCCTTGGGATGCAATTTATATCTGCTGAAATGTCAGAGACAAATTTGATCAGATAAATGTTCAACTGTAAACATTTGGTATACTCTGAGGTGACTGCTGAAGACATGCATCCAGGTAACTTCCAAACATGATTGTTTTTAACACATCCATTGCAATAGGGATGAGAACATGGAAGCACCACTGTTCTCATCAGTGGTGTGATACCAGTGTCTTCAGCACTTAAATTTACAAGTAGCTTAACATGACACACTTGCTCTTAAGTTCTGTATCTCTCTACTGTGGGAGAGAAATACTTAGGAGATGAGGACAGCATGAGAATGAACTAATAGTTATCAGTGTATTACATTTCTTACCTTTTTTTTCCCCCTTGAATTCAGTGAAGACGGTAGATCTCTGCATCCTCTGTTAGATTCCGAAATCACAGTGTCCTGAGAGACATTTCCACCTTGCAGTAGGCAGCTGTCTTGCTGTAAACAATGCTGACTGCTGTGTGTTCCCAGGTGCTGATTGGGCATATCTTAAAGAAAATGAACAAACAGACTTTTCCAGAGCACTGCAGCTTGTGTAAAGAGATCCTGCCATTCACTGATCGCAAACAGGCAGTCTGCTCCAACGGACATATTTGGCTCAGGTAATTGGTTCTTGAAGAGTTGTTTTGCTCTCCTTTGGATAACTTAAACATGCTTAAATAGCTAATCTAAACCCCTTCTTTAGTGTTGGAGTAAGAAGGCATGAAGCATGTTATCTGTACTGCAGGTAATTGCAGTCTTTGCTGACTCTTACCTGTCCTCTTCCATGAGACAGGGCATTCTAGGACAGATTTGGTTCCCTTACCAGTACTCTTTTAAAAATAAAATGGTTTTGATCATCTAACTGTTTTACTTCGAGCAGGGGGAGGATGGGGCAGGGAGAAAGTAGGCAAGGGAGAATCAAACACTAAGTCCTTCTTTCAAACAGCACGTGGAGGGTTTGTTCTAGCTACCTCAGCACTTGAAAACCAAGTAATTTAATAAAAAATAATTTGAAACAGCCATACTGATAACTCATACTAATTCTGGAACATCTAGAAAAGGAAATCTTCCAGTATTGATATATCAGGTACATGGTGATTGTGCCTGGAGACTTGGCAAGCCTGTAGCCAGTCACAAAGAAAAACCTTTGCCTAGCAGATGCTGTGGTGCTAGTTTGGCTAAACAGTCGTTGCCTTAAAGGCAACATGGTTCTTCTCTGTGCAGTAACCTCAAGCTTTTTGCCCTTTCTACTGTATTCTAAGGTCTTTTGGCCAAAAGTGAAACTTTTTTCAGTGGTATATTGATTTTTGGCCTTTTTTTAGTGACCACATATAACTGGGAACACTTTTGCAGTTTCCATTAGCAGAATTAATAAAATAACCCTTATTTTTTGTGATCCATGAGGCTCATTACTACCCTTCCTCTCAGAAAGCAAGGTGTATTGGGAACAAAATCCAGGCTCCAGTCAGGGCACAGGAGCAGTCAGAAAACCAATCCCAACCCTCTTGATAAAACTACTTGTCCTTTCACAGGTGCTTTCTAACCTACCAGTCCTGTCAGAGTTTGGTGTACAGGAGGTGTCTGCTTCACGACAGCATCGCACGGCATCCAACCCCAGAAGGTAAAACTGTTCCTGTGGCCCAGAGGGGCAGGATTCAGATTCCTAAATCTTACCTGCAAGATGACTTGAATTCATTTCACTGACTTTTCCCTTCTAGGCAGTTAGGGGGTGAAATAGTAGTGCTCTGTGTTTCACAGTGTGCTGTTGCTGTCCATGCATTAGTGGCATATGTTAATTACAAAATAGTCACTGCAGAAATCAATTTATAAATACTACATTTTAATGAGAGCTGGGTAAATACATAATCTGTACTGGAGTACTACAGCAGTTACTTTCTATTCAAGTTGAACATATTAGTGTTCAGTGAGGTGAAGGTCTTTGACATTCTATTTCAATGCAAGCTCTACTCATCCAGCACAGGTTAAGAAATAGTTGGCACCTTGCTGGCTTAGGTCCCAAACCTGCCCCAAGTTCATCTTACAGACATGATGGCAGGCTGGGGGGGCAGTCAGCCTTTTGGCTTTGTATTTTCAGAGTTTGAAGAAGGACAAGCTGTGCAAGAAAATTGTTTTCTTCCCAACTGGTACATTTAAAAACATCATGGAGTGCTCTAACAGTTTGTCTTAAACTGTAGGTGATGCTTTTCCTCTCCCCATGATACGTGGGTGTTCCAGTCAGCACTAGGGATCAACTACCAAATTTACACCTCTGTATAGAGAGGCTGTAAACTTACTTTCCTTATACTGGAAAGGGATGAAGAAAGAGGAACCAAGAACTGCATTACATGAAGGATCTAACTTCAGAAAATAAGAATGCTACATTTATGGCATGGCAATCCTTTACATTTTTTTTCCTATGTAGCCATTTAGTTGAGTATGGAATGAAACAGCATGGGCTCTTTCACCTTAATTTTGTCCCCTGTTGAAGTGAGATTTAAACTCTCATTTCTTGAAATTTCAGGAAAGAAGTGGAGGTTGGATTCCTTTTGAACTCTCAGTTAATCCTGTGCAATGAATATATGCAAACTGTTTCAGGATTACTATCTAGATTGTCCATCTCTGGCATCATTCCTGTGTTCATCTCTTACCTCCAGCTTTAAACAACTTGTTTTCTTATTTGCAGACCCTGAATGGATCAAGAGGTTATTGCAAGGACCTTGCACATTCTGTGATTCTCCTGTGTTTTAGAGGAGCAGTATAAAGATTGAAAGTATTTCTTTGCTGCATAAGCTCTCTTTGGTCTGGAAGGATGTCAAGTGCAAGAATACAGACTTTACTGGAGGGGGAAGACATTGTCCACAACCCTGTAAATAGAACATGGGAGGTTCTAAAAACTCCTGAAGTCCAGAACCCATTTCATGCTCCAGAAACAGGAGTACATCTGGGAAGAGTGAGTTTATAAAGCAGTTTGGAAATGCCCCCCATGGGAAATGCCCCCCATCAGCAGCTGGACACGCTTCCTTTTACTGAAAAGGAACTGCAGCCTTGAGCTCACAGCACGAACTGTCCTTTCTGCCTGACAACTGTGTGATTCCCCAAAAGCTGGGATGGGAACAGTGGAGCTGCCTCCTCAGTGGTCTTGGTGGGTAGCAAAGGCTTCAGCTCACAGTGCTCTCATTTGCTCTTTAACAAGCACTGGCACTTGCTGCAGAATATTAAACCATCAGAATAACTTGTGGTTCTAATTTCTTGCAGAGCGAAGCGCATGCCCGTTACAGCCATGTGAGAGAAATTGGCCATTGTATTAGTTTCACTTAAAGCCTAGAAGAATAGCTGCTTCTTACCTGCTCTAGCAGTACTGCAGTCAGAAGGGTAATATTGGCTGCCTGGGTCAAATATGGATCAGTAAGAATAATTTTTAAATGTAATAACTATTAAGCTAATAGCAATTAGATTATACACTAATATATATATAATTTCTGATGCTCTTAAGTCTCTTGCTCCACTTTCTGAGCCAAGTTCTAACCACTTCCTAGCTTTTGCCAACATGTATGCCTTTGGTTTCACTTAAATCTCTACCCACAGGAATCATCTTTTCCAGTGTAACTTAGTTACCAAAGCCATTGCCAACTTACCTTATTGTCAGCTGAACTGAGAAGTCTGACACACAAGTAGTCACTCCCAGCTGACAGTTTTTCTTTCCATAACAATGCATTAAAAAAACCCCAAGCCCCACCATGGCTAAGATGCCACAGGTGCAGTTCCCACAGGTCATCATGCAGTCTGGGGAAGCTGTTCCTGCATAACCCTTTCTCAGCAAGAGATTAGAGATACACCAGTGATGTAGCATGGCTGAGCCCAGAAATTTATTCTGCCTTCTAACTGTTCTACCAGAAAAAAGTATTGTTCTCTCTCTGGCATCAAGTTCCTGTGGGGAGCAGGAGAATCCTTCTCAACTTCCTATGCAGTGTTAGAGGTATAATGCCTCCAAAACGTGTATGGTTATTTGGTACAGTTTGTCTTGTTGGCTGAAATTCACGTTGTCAAAGACTCCAAAGTTCATGTATTTGCTTTTGTCAGAGTACCAATCCAGACACTGGGATGTGTTGCCCTGTTTGTGATTCATGACACTTCTAACTGTGTGTGCAGTCCTCTATAGCTATTTGAGAATCAAGGAATTGTCCTGACAGTATCAGTCTCACAGTGCACATGTGGATTGGTGCTGAGCTTTCCTTGACTTAATGACTATGCATATTTTCTTAATGTTCCTTCACCTTCAGTAGGAGCAGATGTTTTTCAGCTAACATGAAAACAAGTCAGCTGTCCTCACCATTCAGTGTTTCATGCATTAAGCATGACAGTGCTGTGACTGAGAATAATATTAATATAGTAGCCTAGAACACCAGAAGCACATTAATCTGTAAAATAATTAGCCCTGTTTGTAAATACCCTTGGAAGTGATACCATAATTGTATTAAAGAAATGTTTAGTTTTTTATTGCTGTGCATTGAAAATTGATGTTGCTTCAGTGTGTCTGCAAAGAGGATGTAGATTGTGGTAGCATCTAGTAAAACAAAGAGTAACTTCTATACCCAACATGTGTGTAGATTGGGGCAGCATCTGTCATCTTCCCGGTGTTGATGGGCTTTGGGGGCTACATCAGTTTCCAACATGAGCTGAACGGGTTTATTCATGGTGGCAGAGAAACCTTAAGTGGAAGCTGCATGTCCTTGTCCAGGCCATCCCCACCAGGTCATCAGTGAGTTTTCTGATTCAGACATTCACCTGACTATGGAAAGGGTCAGAGAGTCTCCAGAACCACATGTAAATAAAAGCTTTTAAAAAGTCAAAGAACATTTCTTTGATGTTGGTGTAGAAACCATAATAATACCCTGATCTGCTGAAATGTTTAAGTCTGACAGACCAAAAGGTTCAACATGGTATCATTAGGTTAATTCCTGGTGATCACTTGCAGCAGTTACCTTGAATTGCCCTGGTTTGAGTTTAAATGCTTTAGACATGCAGGAGCTCTAGTACACCTAGCATTCATGTTTATTTTCCCTGTCTTTCAAGGCAGTAAGTACTTGGTACACCACTGCCAGTTTATTTAACCTGATTTATGATTGCTGGGAGAATGGAGTTTTAAAGCCAGTGATGTGGGCTTTGCGTGCCAGTGGAGATCCTGTAGCACAAAGCTTTCACTTCTCACCCTGACCCATTCACAACCAAGAAGTGGTGTGTGCCTTTTTTAGACCACCACTGGTCCCTATGTGGATTTTTAACTAGCGTAGGCTTGACTAGTACAACACACCTCAGACCACTAACATTTAACCTCTCATGCTGATCTTACTGGACTCCTTTTTTCCAGCTAGCAGCTGAGACTTCCTTCAGGAAACCTTTAATCTGTCTTGGGCTCGCGACTTGCCGTTCTGGAAGGTGGAGGTCAGTCCCATTCCTGCAGGGCTGCTGCAGCACCCCGATGCATCATCCCTCACGTTGTCCTAATCAAACCCTTGTGTTCATCCCACCCAGGGAAGGCAAGTGTCTGAGGAAGATAGGAGCACCTGCCCAGATCCTCATGCTATTTACCCTTAGCAGATCTGCCTTCTCCAGCCAATACACCATTGAGCTATCCATTAATAAGGCCCAGTCTGTTTTGAGACACCAAGTAGAGTAGTCAAAGAATAAACCTCACAAAAGCAGAGCTTCTCTTGCTAAGTTTTTACCCTGAGTTTTGCAGGATCTCTCAAACAAGTGAGTGCTGGAAGGCTCCCCTCAACTGCTTCACAGGTTGGTGGCAAACACCGTGGCTGGTCATGGTGCCTCACCTCCAGAGAAAAATAACCCTTCTGCAGACAGACTTCAGTGTTCTTTTGATGCACAGCTGCTTGCTTGGTTTGTTGTTGTTTTTTTTTTTTAAAGGATTGTGGTACTTGCTCTTGCACCTGAGAATTAATAGCCAGAAATGCTGTGTCCTGTGTCTGCAGCTAACATGTCATTGTCCTTGAGAAGTAGCTTCTGATAGCATTTAAGATTTGCTACTCATGCTGATAACAAGAGTTTATCCCTCCTCTGCTGGGATGAAGAAATCCAGGTTTGATGGATAAGCAGAACAGCTCTGGACCAAACAGCTTCTTGGTGCTACAGGTGATTGTTTGAACTAAGGTCAAAGTCTGGGGTCACAATGACTCTGCCTTGGGTCTGGAGTTGGTGACACTGGAACTTGCTGCTGCCTTTTACCTTCATTCACCTATGGATGTGGGACCTCACCATTCAATCTTCCTTTCCTTTTTATGCTCCCCCATCCTATTAATCCCATTGTATATTTCTAGAGAGGAAATACTATGGTTGCTAATGCATACATACAGGCAATAAATATTTCCCTTATTTTCTTAAACTTCCCAGGTTTTCCACTAGCTAATGTATCATCAGTGATGATGGGCAGCAGCACACCATTTATTCTATTCTCATTAAGGGTTTAGTGACATAAAAGAACTGAAGGCAAACATCTATAGTCCTAGTTAGAGGCTAACAAATCACACCTTGTGCTGTTACACCCTAAACTAACATTTACAGGAGACTTCTTTGCACCAATTTAATTTCTCATACTCCACAGAGCCCTTCCTTTATGTCCTGCCCAGTTTGTGAGGCAGCAGACAGGTACCTTTGGAGGCAGTGCCTTGCAGGCACAATTGCTGGGGTCTTGGTTGGTTCTTGAGGTGGGGAATTGGGGTGAGAACTGGGAAGAGAGCCCATCCCCGTGCCCAGGAACCCTCGCTGCCGAGCAGGTCGGGCTTAATCACTGAAACTGTTGCTTTCTGACAGCATCTAAACTGCATGCAAGACAGATGTGCAAGGCTGGTGAGATGTCTCTGACAGTAGATAACCAAGGGGGCAGGGTGGTGGCTGCAGGAAGAAAAAGGCACCCCTTCCTTCCCTCTATCCTGCCTTTCTGCCTGAGTGGAGCTGGTACTGAGGTGAGGAGCTGCCATGTGTCTGCTTCCTGCTGTCAATCGTGATGAAATGCCTCTTGGCTTTTTACAACCTAGCTCACTCTGTTTAATGAATTCGTTCTGGCAGCCACCTTAAATGCATAGTTAAGCAGCCATTCCAATATTTAACAATATAATAAACCTCAAATTTGTTACTGCAGAGCACAAGCTTGTGGTTTTGCAGCTGGAAGTAAGGGCAAGAGCAGTCATAGCCTCAGAGCCTGGGGAGCTGTGGCAAGAGTCAGATTGATATTAAGCATCTAAGTTAACTGGGAGAAGGTGTCTGAGTTCTCAGTAAATAAAGGTGGAATGCTCTGAGTATTTATCAGTACTACATCTGCCCTCATCCCCCTCTTGTTTTCCCTTCTGAAGATTTGTCACCCTGTACACACACAAGTTATACTGGTTATATTCCAGACTAACATAAAAGTGGTTGGGGTTTATTCTTTACCCAGAACTGGTACAGGTGTCAGTGTGGAGACCACTGCTAGTTCCCAGCTCTGCTGGTAAACACCAGGTCAGAAAGCTGCTTCTCCCTCAGGGTCCTGTCCTACCCAGTGAAGGTTCAGAAACCTCAACAAGATGGAGTTGAGCCTTCTGCTGGAAGTCTTGATCCAGGATAGTTTTTCACCACTTGTAGAGGTCAGTGTGTGTGCAGAGTTGCTGTTTTCACTTGGCTCATGTAGGAGGGACTTAGATTTCTTAAATTACTTAAAATTTATACCTGTGCTAATCTTTGGCAATACTCAGTGCTAACTCATACTTTACACTGGAGATGTTCCCAGACCCTTGCTGTCAGTTGGAATGTTCTTACTCTGTCACTAATGTTTAACACTAACTCAGTTGTTAGCACTCATCCCTTGAAACACCAGGAACTCCTGCTGCTCTGTCATGGTCTGGGTAGTGACCTCAGGGACATCAGAGCTGTGTGGAGGAGTTTTCATTGTGCCAGCCATTAAGTGGGGCACTCACTGCCTAAACAATGGTACAGGTCAGGCAGGATTGATCAATTCCCTCTGCTGCAGCTGAATACACCCAGATGAGAACATCTGGAACACCTTGATCATGGGAGGACTCCTGCACCAAGCCTTGTGGCATTCTTACTTAGCATGAACCTAGGAGGGCAGCACTGAAGAGGGAAAACCCAAGTACCATCCAAGTTAAACTGTACAGAGGAGAGTTTAATTTAATTGCCCTGCTAACCTAATACATCTCTTCATGATGCTTTCATTCTCTTCAGGGTTGTGGGCATTGTAGCTGGTCACCAGGCTGCATGAAAAGCAAAGTTGAGTTTTTAAATCTTGATTTTTCTGGATTTTTCCTTTGAGACTTGGCTCATGGGAGGGTCTGACAAAGTTGCTGTGAATGCTGATGCTGTCTATATGGCACATTTTGTACACATGAAGCAAACCTGGATGAATGTTTTGTATACTGCAACAGTAGCATTGTAATCCTGCTCCTTTTTTATTCTAAGTAAATAAAGTACTTGTTTACAATGTATTTTAAAGGACTGAACTTCTGGGAGAGACACGTATGCCAAGAGCTGAGACAGACAAGAGTGAGCAGCGGGGTCAAGCACTCAGTCCTTCAGCACAAGGTTTCACATGTAAAACAAATACATACCTAATGATAAAAATCTCACTGTGGCCCTGTCACAGACATGGGCAGTACAGCCTGGGCGAGGCCTGGGGGTCTGACAGTGCCCTTCAGCCACTCAAATGTTCCTTTCTCCTCTGCAGCACAGGCTCAGCCCCTCTTTTCCCTGGCTGCCTGAACTGCTGCGTGGCAGCACTCCAGCTCCAAAACCCAATTCCACTAAAGAACCAGCTTTTGGGGGTGAAAGGGGCCTGACATCACCCTTTTTTTCCTCCTGGAGAATCACACAGTCTGTGCTGCAGAAAGAGGAAGATCACCCCGGGATGCCTGCTGGTGGAGGGGAACAGACAGTTTTCTGTAATAAGTTCGTACAGCAAGGCAAGAGTCACCTTCCAGGTTTGGTTTTGGCAGCTGCAGCACTGATGGGCAGTTACAGGGTCATAACCACAGTTTCTTCCTACTTAAGCTCAGCTCCACCTGTGCCTCTGGGGAACAGAGCTAAGGCACAGGAACCTTAAGCCTGTCTTTGCTCTAAACCCAATCTTAAGGGCTGGTACCAACACCTTGCTGGCCCCTCCTTCATTAGAGTCCTCCAGCACCTTGCGAGCAGGTGGTGGTAAAGCCAGCTACATTTAAGGTCTTTGTGTTGGCATCATCACCCAAGCTGGGCCCAAGCCTTACAGGACAGGTATGAAAACAGGGGAAATCTTTCAAGAGTGACAGTGGGTCCCAGTAGAGATGGTGCTGGAGGCCTGGGTCACCCACCAGCAGGTGTTTGAGCATCCTTTCACCACAGGACACGGACGGATCTATTGGCTGGATCAGGTGGGCACAAAAGTTTGTGGAACAGTTGGACGTTCTCATCGTGTTGCTGAACTACACAATTAACAGCATAACATATAGGGCACAGCACAACCTCCAGGCAGCCTTCTCTGCAAAGCATCTCTGGAAAGCAGAGTGATGAAAGATGTCCATTTCAGAGCTGGGCAAGCTGTACAATAAGTAACGTCTGGTCCCTGCTGCGTTCTTACCACCTCCTCTTTACCTTGTTTTTCTCATTGCTCAACATTTGTTTTACCAGAATAAGATGCTAATAAAATCAAGTGTAGTTACCAAATTGGTTTTCAAGTGTTGCATTCCAATTATAAAAGCCTAATTCCTCCTTCCACCCGCTGAACCTTTTTGGTATTAACAGGCTTTACTATGCAAAGTGATGCAGGGGCTGTTTCGTTTACAGTAATTAAATGAATGTCAATTGTTTTAGTTGTTTCTGAGGGAGAGTTCTACATGAGTATTAGCATGTTCTGCTAACCCTTACGTTCTGCACTTCAGGCCTGCTGCAAACCCTTGGGGGTTGACCATTGACCTGAGACTCCATACCCAGACATGCCAAGTGCATCTCAATGAGACGAGCTCTTTTTCTCAGTTTCTATGGAACCAGCAGAGCGGAACTAATATAGCGTCCGCATATAGATGAAAGAATGAAGAGGAAAAAGGGCTTTACAGCTAAATTAATTAAGCAGATGTACCTGTCTAATTAAAGATGCACTGTCCCTTTTGTACCCTAGCTGCAGTACAAACAGTATTTAAATACACTCTCTATCCATTTCATCTATCAAAATATTTAGTAGGAACACTCAGATGAAGGTGATATTAGCAAGATGAGCTTCCCATGTATTATTAATAGAAGGGCTCCCAATTATGCATGAATGCTGCAGCATATCTTTATAGCAATGGCATAAAAAACAGCTGCCCAAGTAGGTTACCAAACAGCACGTTTGTAACAGGTAGGACTGTTATGAATGCCCCTGCCCAGCTTTACAGGAGGGTTTGTGGTTGGGCCCTGTGCCACAGGAGCAGCCGCTGCCTCAGCCTGCCACGATGAGCTGGAATTTCTCAGCGCAAGAGGCACAGAGGACTCAGCTTATGTTCCCCGTGCTAGAGGATTTGGCTTCCTTTGATTTCAGACATACTTATTCTGAGGTTCTTAAAGCTGCCCTCAAGGCTGCGAAGTCCAATTCCCATATCACCCAAGAGATATTGAAAGGTCCAACCTTCAGCTCTCCCACAGGAATACAATGTCCCCACAGCTATCTGGGTAAACAGGGTCTTCCCACCTGGATTTACTCCACAGGCACAAGGAGGAAATTTGGCCTGTACATCTGTACAGCACCCTGTATAAACCTGGGCACATACAATCAAAGACAGCAACAAAGACCCAAGCTCACAACAACAGGACTGGAGAAACCATCTAGAACCAAAGCACTTTGACAGACCTGGCCTCTCTGGAAGGAGAGGGCACCTGCTCCTGTAGCCCCCCAGGCACAGAGGGCTCCAGGAGAAAGCCCAAGCTCCTCCCCATCCCCTGTCAAGGGGAATTCACACTCGTTCACTGAGAGAAAGAGAGGGAGACATAATAGAGGCATCAAACTCCGCACTCCTCTGAATCACAACAGCAAATCACGCCCCTTCTTTAGAAGCATTAAGGACATGCATTTCCACAGCCAGAACCTGAGCTAGCTAACAGAGTGCTGTGCTTCTCATCAAGGATTTTCCAGTTAAGAAAGACTTACCTGAGCACTTACTGCAGCCAGATCCAACCAGAGCAGAAAACCACCCCAAACCTGGATACCAACCTGCCCAGTCAGGGCAGCTGCAGGTGGGTTCCACAGCCAGCACAAAATAAGGTCTGGGAGCAGCTGCTGGAGAAAAATCTCTGGGACAGGCTAGGAGCCTCACCTCAAGAGGTGAAGGGGATTTAGTAACCTAGCTGCTCCTGCAGCTCGTTATGTCCTTAATTGGGTTCTGACAGCAATCAACCTGCAACCAGCTTTCTGTGTCTCTGGATATTTTTCCCAGCTGTGGGGTTGGGCTGTCTACAGGGGGTCAGTGATGGCCGGTGCTGCTGCAGAGTGGCCCTTCTGTCAGAACTCTTTAAGTAATCTGAGTTGACAAGGGAGTAAAAATCTCCACGCCCTGGCAGAGCTGTCCTGTGAGCAAAGCGTGCTGCAGAGCTCCAAGCTCTCTTCTTCCATTTGCTTTGGTGTTGGCTTGCAGCAGACGGGCAGTGAAGTAGGCAAGGTAGTGCCCACATCAGCGTGGTGGAGAGCACTCCATGAATTACAACACAAGCACCTCTAACAGCTTTAATGCTCCAAATCAGCATCACAGCCATTACATGGTTAAAACAAAACCACTGCTCACAGAATCACAGAATCAGAAAAGGCTGTTTGAATTCCACACAGAAAATTAACCCAGCCCAAAGGCTGCACACCTTGGATAGCAAAATAAAACCCAACAAACTTTTCCATAAACACAACTTCTTCCTCTCCATGCTTTGCTCAGCCTTGGTGAGCTTCAAACTTAACTCATTTCAGCTGCCACCCCCTCCACTTGGGATAACCTGTTGCTCCAGCGACTGGGCTGTGAACCTGACAGGGAAAAGTTTAAGATCAGTTCTTAGCATCCTTATTAATGACAGGTTTTTTAATCTTTTTGCTGGGAAGCGGCCTAATGACACAGCTTTCTATAAACTCAAAGATGTTGTGAGGGTCTTGGTCAGCATTGACGTAAAAGGCGTCTTCATAAAACTCCTCCAGCTCCTTGACGTTCCTGTAATAGATTTCCACACGCTTCTCAATGTTCTCTTCCTTGTCTCTAGGGTTCTGCCTGAGACGGGCCTGGATCTCCGGTGTGGGTGCTGGTTTGAACGCAGTGTGGTATCTGGAGATGAGATACAAATGGCCACCACTTCAGCTCAAGGTGAGGACATACTTGTGGCTGTTTCCTAAGACACTCCTTGGCTTTGCCTACCCCAGCTCCTTGGAAAAGCCTCTTTCTACTCTAGTTTGGGGTTTCAGAACAATGACTGGAAATGTCAGGGCGAATGATCTGTCATTACGGCTCTTGAGAACCTTGGATACCCAAAGCCAAGAGTTTCTCTTGAGGTGACACAGGGAGAGCATGGCTGGTGTTTGCAGACTTCACGCAAGGAGCAGAGAAATCTCTTACATCAGTGCTCCAGGTTTGGATCCAATCTAACACATGTTTCACTTGTGATCTTTCATTCCTATCTGATAAAAAAACACCTTAAGACCCTACCACCCAGTAAAAATCTTTGCTGTGGTTTAATGTCACTTGGATCCTGGATTATTAGTCAGGAAAAAATTGCCAAACTTTTGAGTGCTTTCTCTGGACTGAATCAGTGAGCACAAACACAGCCCCAGGCCTGGGCACTGCTGCAGGACCCACAGCTTCAAATGTGTCTCAGGCTTTCAGACCCTGGGGATGTTCCTGCCAAGGTTTAAAAGCCCAGCAACAGGGCTGTTGAATTTTGAAGGTATTTCCCATCAGCAAGCACGTGGCTGAGGGCTTCCAGCATGTGGCTGAAGGGCAGCATAAGCACAGCCCTCCAAATGACCACAAGCACAAGCTCAAAAGACAGGTATGCTTCCTCTAGATACCCCACTGCTAGTAGGATTAATACTGTTATTGAATCACAGAATGGTTATGGTTGGAAAAGACCTTCAAGATCATCAAGTCCAACCATCTACCCAGCCCTGCTAGGTCCAACACTAGACCATGTCACCAAGTACAACATCTACTCTTCTTTTAATCCCCTCCAGGGATGGTGACTCCACTACCTCCCTGGGCAGCCTGTTCCAATATCTGACAACCCTTTCAGTAAAGAAATTTTTCCTAATATCCAACCTGAACTTCCCCTGATGCAATTCAAGACTGTTATAGCTGTTATACTAAAGACCGCTGGAAGAAGTTAAGAAGACACAAGGACCCTACCTCGGTCTCTGTTTCTAGGCAGACACCTGGTGCAATATAATTGGTAACATCTTTTTATAGCAGCTGAAGATAAAAAGAGGTTAATTCCCTCTGAGGTAGATTTTGGTTATTTCTTGTTTGCAAAGGGCCAGAATTTGGTTTCCCTGAATCCATAGTTTTGGTTGACTTGACCAGTCAGCAGCTTCAGCCAGGCAGATCTTCATCACCAGATTTGTGTGGCAGTGCCATGGTCAGGCCCAGAGCCCAGATAGCACATGCCAGGAAGAATTCTGACAGTGCTTCTGCATTGCCAAAGGCTCCTAACAATCGCTAAAAGCTCTTTTGCAAACATGTATTTAAATTTCCTGCCACAGTTAATTCTACTTCTGAGGATGTCTCCCATGCCCTAACACAAAACCGGTTTATCCCTCTTCCTGTACAGCCAAATTCTCTGAAGCTGCTGGACTAGGTGGAAAACTGAGGAGAGCAGCAGAGTCTCTGTGTCTCTGTGCAGAACTGTGTTACAGCTCCAGCTGGTTCGCTGCTGGGGACATGGAGTTCATTCCACATTAGGATTATTTAGAGCACAGCTGAGGGCCACCCTCCTCACTGCGCTGTAGCCAGCAGTGCAGGTTTATCGTAACGCTGAGGATTAGATACAGCATCTAAACCAATTCAATTCACAATGAATTTGGAAGGAATAAACCCCAGCTTTTGGAAGAAGGAAGCGTGTTAACTGGAGCAGACACTGAACAGGCTAATCCTAATGATAAGAAATGCAAAGACGTGTGAATGATTTGCTTTGTACTGCTCATTTCTTCTGAACGGCTGCATCACTTATTACTAAACCAAAGAGAACAGTCACAGCAAATCACTGCTGCTGTCACAAGTTAATGTTGCACCTCGAGTGAGATGTCTGAATAATCATGTATCACTTTGGGACAAATCCAGTATTCATGGCCCATATCTTTGAGGGTTCAGTCTTTGTCTTTGACTGAATCACATGCATGTAACCATTTGAAAAGTAAAAAAAAAAAGGGTTAAAATTTAAGTGTGGGGAACCACAACAACAGAGGATGGGTGAAGCTGCAAATCCACACCATCTCCAGCAGGTATTTAGGATGATATTTCATTGTTACCTGTTCCCCGAAAAACAAGGGTGGAGAAGACAGCAAATCCGAAGGTCACTGGTGGAACAGGGGGATGTGACTGCCAGGGAGATGAGCTGCCACATTTGAGAACCTAATTTTACAGTAACTCAGTGACTCAAATGAGTTTGCTCTACTGAGTAGGAAATATATTGATATCTCAGAGCAGACAGAACCATCACAGGAGCTGGGGGAAGTAAAACACAGCAAGTTTTCCATTTTCCCCAGCTGGGAAGCCTTCAAAATTCCCATGGGAATGTCTGAAAACCATCTGCATTTAGGCTAGGTCTCAGACATCTTCTGGCAGCATTATTTTACCCACCAACTTAGTTACCATTAAAATGTGAGACCTGAGTTACCTGCTCCTGTAGATTTCAGGCTCCAAGGTTTTAAAACATCCCATTGTGCGACCAGCAGCCTGCTGCAGTGGGGTGATAGGCTGGCACGTGAGCAGCTATGAAAGTTTTAACTTTTCTTTTAAGGAATCCCTAAGCAAGAGTACAATATTCCTGAGTTTCCTTAGATTTCTATGAAGTCTGTCTGGTGCTTTCATCTCACTGGCAGTCTTGAAAAGTGTTAAACATCAGACATGAGTGCTAACCTTTCCCCAGTGATGGGATCAATCCTCCGCAGAGACAGCCGTTCCATGATGGATTCATAGGGGAGATTAAAGAAAAACACCCTATGGAGAACATAACAATTAAGTGTGTTAACATCCTGAGAACATCACTTGTGACCTTCAGAGCATGAGTTAATCCTTACCCAAACGAAGGGCACACACAGATGTGGGAAGGATGCTGCCACTCAAACCTGTGGCATCAGAAAACAGGAGTGAATTCCCAGGACCTTTCGTCTCTGGTTCTTCTCCTCACACCTTGCTTAGTCTCCGAGCTCATCATGGAGAAGCTCTTTGACATGCAATATATGTGGTGCTGTGCACACTGACAGGACAATACAGCGTGGAGATCAGCGACTGAGATACAGTTGGAGCTGGTCTCAGTCTGCCATAGCTCGCTCACAATCCAGCCGCTACCTCCAAACTTCCTCTGCATCCAGCTTCTCAACCCAACCAGCAAATACAAACACAACCACAGGGACATTCTGCCAAAGGTCAATAAAAATCATCACCGTTCCCACCCAGGACAAAAAAAGAGCCTGTCTGCAGATATCATAGAGACTAATTGCTCTTCCCTGATTACAGCACCACAGAGCTCAGTGCCCATGAAGGGGGTTTTCCCTTGCTGGTTTAGTCCACTTCCAGTTCTTTTGCCCTTGCTTCCCCACACAGCCCCACCGCGTGAGTCCTCCCATCTCCACTCCTCTGGTGCATCCTTCAAAGCAGAACAGTAATAAGAGACTTAACATGTGCTGCTGACAATTCCCTGTCCCTGCTGCTAACACTGAGCACAGAGAACAGCATGGGGCACAGAAAGGAGCTCAGGGCAGCATGACCCACGTGACAATTTGCCTCACTGATTTGATTGCTGAAGAGGAGGTATTAATGCTTGAGTTTAAGATCAAGATCTGCAATTCCCACTCAGTCTGAACAAGACACAGTTGCTCAGCATCTGAAAAGGTCAGCAGTGTGGACTCTGTGCTACGAACAGGTTTTTGTCAGAGGATGGAGCAGACTTGCCGACTCATTTCATCCAGGTTGCGCCAAAGCCCAGGTTTGAATCAGAACCAGAAAACAATATACACCACTACTGACCCTGGCTGCGTTAAACTGCTGTGCCCATCTCACACCGACTGCTGCTTGGCATTCTGGTTTGTTACAATGATCCTGTTATTTCTGTATTCTCATTCAGAAGCTCTTCAGCAGAAAATTCTCCACAAACTGCTGAGAACGAGCAGACCTGAGCCCCCTGCCCCCAGCTACTGGAGGCTAAAGATCACAGTCAATGATTAATTTGGAACAAAATTTAAAAAATAGGGCTTCCTTTGAAAACTTAGGAAAAGAAACTTTTACCAACCGAGCAGGGCCTGAAGGCTGTAAATGTATCTTTATAATACACCTTCCCCTGCTGCTGCCTTCAAGGCCAGGCTTCCTATTTTCAGTTCCGTCTGCCTCTCACAAAAGACACCGTGTGCTTTAGACGTTCACCAAAGGAACATTTTACACTGCCTGGGTGGGATCAGACCAGATGAAAGGCTGAGCTTTACCTCGGCATGCACGTAGCAGATTACTAGAATCCTTTGTAGGATTTAAAGTTATGAAAATCATCTCTCTTTTCAAATGTTTACAGATAATGACTTCTATTCACACCGTGGTAACAAAACAACAGCCAGGAATAAAACATTCAAGATCTCGGAGATTCCAAAGACAGTAAAAGAACAACAGTTTCAACACTCTTTTATCCCTTACACTCTTAACATTTTGTTTTTCTTTGTTTCTGTTGCCCAACAATGGCACAAAACCGTGATTGTCAGAACAGGTAACATCTGATGATATGTCTCAAGATGAATATTCTAGTAGAGAGGAACAACATTTTTACAGTCATGATAATTGATACGACTTCCTATTATACTCTGAAATAAACAAAACCACCAAAGGATTATAACCTGGCATATCAAGAAAGCTTGTCGTAATTCATAGTTACTAACTCAGAAAGTATTAAGGTATTTGAAACAGGAGAGCCTAAAAAACTCCACTTAAAAAGCTGCCAACAAAATGAACTCTGAAAGCCTTGTCTGAGATTCCCGTCTTTTTCATACAAGATGCTTCTTATTATCCAGCCTGGTGTCACCATTAAAGAAGAGTGTAGGGGGAAGATGTGGGAGAGTAGAGACAGCCCTGCTAATATGGATTTCTTCCCCCACACGCACAGTGTGCCAGCACACACACAACACACTGCACAACAGTACAACCTCCTAACACAGCTGTGCTTCCAGGGGAAGGTGGGATGTCTTATCCCTGCCATACCACCCATCCGCAAGGGAAAACATCACTCCCCAGCGCTGTCAGTTCAAAATTGTTCAGAAGTGGGAAAAATAAAGATGAAGGGGATAAACCCCTGACAGAACCACTGTCTAGCCTTAAAACACTTCCAATTAGGAAGCTTTATTATCGTTCTGAAGGAGACACATACCACACACAGCCTATTCCGCAGCCCCAGGAGGGTTACTCACATGAGGATTCACATACGTGTGCCCTGTGTGGTGTTAGCCTTGGGTGTAGGATATGTCTCCTTCAGCTCCTCATGGTATTTCTGAGCACCATTTTGCCCTCTGTGGCTCTGACCATGTAACAAATGTGACCCTCCAACTGTCCAGGTAACGCTAGTTGGATTTCTCTTGGAAATCCTCCCAAGATAGAAGGTTGCATCCACAACCTGGTTCCAGCACTTAGAGCAAGAGCTGGAACAACTCCCTGGGCGTACTGGGTTCAGCTCCAAGCAGAGCTTGGCCCCTTCACATACTGAGGGTAAATTTTTTCACATAAACACATCTCCTGTAATGCTTGCTTTAGGAGTCAGCCAGGCTTTGTATGTTGTAATGTGTCACAACTTCTATCAAGGGGAAATATGAAACAGATGTCATCAGAACTGGTAGACAGGGAGGCGAGGAAACACAGCCTCATATCAAAGTATACTACATTATCCTGCTAGATTAGCATCCAGCGCAGCTTCTATTCCCGAGTTGGCAAGCTGTTAGTTGAGCTCTGCAACAAGTGAATAATGTCAATCAGCAGCAACACGAGGTGTGTGCTGGGGAGGGCTGGGCAGAGATGCTCCAAGAGTCCTCGCTGCTACATCATGGGCTCAGTGCTGACCCTGCAGCTACCAAAAATCCTTGGCATCTAGTTACAAACTGGTGCTCCGTGGGGTGTAATTCAGAAGAGCCTCTCAGCCCAGGTCTCTGGGGACAAATGTCCCCCTAAATACCAGTGAGTAGATATGATGCTGCTGGATGCAGGGCTGAAGTCAAATGGTTTATAAGCAAAGCTCTGTCCTGTCCCCTTTGTTCTCTCTCCCAGGAGAGGGATGTGTGAGAAGGTCCAGCCCTGACAGCAAGCTTTCACAGATAATAAAACCATGAACAAAAAAGTTAAAAAAAAAAAAAAGAGGTGTGTCAGAAGCCTGCCTCTTCCTCACAACACTTGACATCACTTACCTCATCTATTACAGCTTTCAGATGCATTAGAGAGATTAAATTCCAACAAATGAATAATGTTGCTGACACCTTCACTGTCTACCTAGTCAAATGAGGACTAGTTGCCTTTGGATGACGATGAAATACATAAGGCCTCTAACAGCTGGAACACAATGTTGTTTTCCTTCTAGCCATCTGGCATTCCAAAAGGGCCTTCCAACTTCTTCTGGATTCAGACAGCATCGTTTACGATCTTAGAGGTCACCAGGGCATCCTGACGCCTTCCCTTCACAAATGGAGGGAGGCCAAGGTAAAAGTGTGGGTGGTACAAGTTTTATTTCGCTTGCCCAATCATGAGACAGTGGTTTTGGAAAAACATGTCACAACCACTCCATAAGCGAAGTGGGTTTTGGGTCTACACAGCAGCATTCAGCTAATCCTGAGCTGCATCTGTTCCAGATGGCAACCAACCTAGTTAATCCAAGTTATTAACAATTGACAGTGCTCAGAGTCATCCTCAGGAGAAGTTTTCTGGTGGTGGTTTTCCTGGTTTGTGGATATAAGGTCACTAACCCCCACTAACTATAATGGAGAAGATGGAATGTTACTGTGTAGGCCCACTTCTGCTATCGCTGAGCTTGGGGTTAAAGCACGCTGCCCTTATGTATACTGACAATCACCTTCCAGGGTGGCTCCACTGCCTTGCCAGCTGCCTTCAGATCTCGAGAGAACTGAAGCTCTGCCTGCAAGCCGTGGCCTTCTGCCAGCTCTGGCTCTGTCACTCAGCCATAGCTGTTTTATGAGGCTGACCTAGATGGAGCCAGATGCTGACTGTTCCAGACCTGGGCTATTTACTCAGATCAGCTCCTTATCCTCAGCACTTCCCATCACCTGGAATTGCTCGGGATTGACACTGGTGGAGGGGAGCCCAAAGCCAAGCCCTTTTTCATAGAATTATTGTCTGTGTGATTTGACATACACCGTTAAATCTCATTGGAGTCATACCTTGTTTTCATTTAAGGATGAAAAGAGATGCAGTGTGATAGCTGGGGCAGAATCCTGACTCCCTAGCTGGCTTTTAAAAACAAGGACTACTGACTTACTTGTGGCTATACCAAGGCCAGACTAAGACCTGCAGTAAAGTTAGGATGTGTGAACTAAAAAAACCAACCCAAGACAACAAGCCACCAGACAACACCGGGCCACTTTTAATGCAGCATTTAAACTTTTGAGTTGAAACCGCAACTTTAAAAATAGCAAGCTATTAATCTTTCCCTTCTTTTCTTGACTCCTATATATCTTCTCCCTCGCAGGCAGGTACCAGCTGCCATATTCCCATTCTTCACGCTCTGCACTCTGCAAAAAAAAAAAAAAAGAGGTCCCTGCTGGCCAATTCTTGTTTAAAATTGTGCATAATTGATAGTGGCAAATCTACCCCAGCTGTGCCTAAAACCTCTCCAGGGGCAAGAAAAACACTCTCTGTGACTGTCATTAACTACTAAATTAGCAAGTGCTCCTGGCAGTTTACAACGTACCACATCAGTCTGCTTTAAAAAAAAGCAAAGAGGATCAGATCCTGCGTGATCTCAAAGTTACAGTGAACTTTGCTGGCAGAACCTTGACAGAACCCCAGCTAAATCAGAGCGAGAGAGAGTGGGAAAGGGAAAGCAAGAGAGAGAGAAAGAGAGGAAGGGAGAGAAAGGAAAGGAAGGAATATGGTTTCCCTCTTTTCCAGGCAGACAAAAAGAAAAATGTCAAATTCAAGGCTAGGAAATGGAGCCTTTCATAAGGCACAGTGCATCTTACTCAACACGGAGGCATCAATACAGTGTTATCTGATGCTGTGGCGCAATTCCCCATGGAAAATAACTCTCCTGGAGGACTTCGTTCTGGCAATGCAATGGCTACAAGTTTTGTAATTGAGATATAAAGCTGAGAGGGAGATGGGGCTGTTGAAGTGTATGGATGCAGTAGCTCTGTAAAAGGCTACCGCAGGTAAAATCCTTGTGAGATCACTGGCACAAGTGTGAGCTCCTCCTTTCGCTTCATAAACCAGAGCCAAAGCAGGCGGAGAAGGAACACCACAGTTCTCACAAAAGGATGGAGAAACCCCAGGGGGCATTATGGCCTGAACTGGCAGAGATACAAGAACCATCTCTAGCACCTGTCCTGAATTGGGCTGATCTCTATGACCCATTGTTAAAACAGACCACAGTTTTTTGGTGTTAAAAGTTTCAAAAAATGCACAAAACTGTACAAACTGCATCACAAGTGGACCACAAGCCAGAGAGGGGTGGGGTGGCAGGCTTGGCCAAGATACAAGTGAAATCCACATCGCAAAAAGGTCTTTTTCTTGGGTAGCACCACTGAATTTCCACAAAAATATGGGAAATCAAGTTAGTGGCTTAAAGTGACAGGTACAAGGAAATTCAGATTTAAATCCAAATGGCTAATCCCAGATAAAACCCAGGTCATCCTGTCTTTACTGACTTTCTAGTCAGAGATGCCCGACTTGCATCAATCAGTTGCCCTAAAGAATGCTCCCTTTCCTGTAGTATAAAGACACCTTGAACCTGACATCTGGGCTAAGCCTTTTCCCAAGAACTAGGGGCCCAGTCACAGGACCCCAAACACATTATGCTTCCATAATTACATTCTGCACTTGAAAATTCCCCCTTAAAAACTGAACTGCCAACATCTACCTTTCCCCCAGTCTCGTTCAGGTTTCTCTCAATGCAGCTAGGTACCAAGCATTTTGCTCATAGGTAACCAGACTATAACTCATCTTCTGAGGTTGTGCTACTGACTGGACACAGATCTTAGCTTAGTTCCTGCCCCAAATACTGCTTCTGCATGTGTCTGCAATGGATGAAGTGATCCTTATATGTTATTTACAGAAGGAGCAGTTGGGAGGTTTTCTTCACTGATGTCTTTCAAATTTTGGGATATCTTCTGATGTAAGATGCTTAAGTCTATTTTGGGAAGTAATTTTACCCTCTAGGTTTTAACCATAAGGGAAAATCATTGCATAAACACTCGAAGACAGGTTAATCGGCACAAGCTCTTTGCTCATAGAGCTCCTAGAATGATTCATGCCATGACAAGCTATTTCCAGACACTGGATCTTTCTTTTCAAATGATGCATTTCTGTCAAATAACTACAAAAGGCAGCTAAGTGGGGCACTATTCCCAGGACATGGCTTCTGGCCAGGGGAGCGAGATGAACAACATCCTTCGTAGCTGCAGATGTTCCTTCCCTTCACCAGCAGCGCAGAGTAATGACTCTGTACAATGTGCTCAGCCTCCAGCAGCCTGGGCAGCTGAGGTGGCAAAGTTCCTCCTGCATCCCATCCCAGCAGCATCTCAGCAAAAGCCACACCAGCTCACGCCAGGGGAAGAGGCACAGCCCTGATGGGTAGCACCATCCATCTGTCTTACAGAACAACGGGCTGGATCTCCAGTGGGGATAAAGCAAAGCAGCTCCATGGGCATCATGCAGATTTACACCAGTGAAGAACCTCAGGCCTTTTGGCAGCAAGAGGCACCCCATGCAACAGAGGTGTGAACAACTGCCACTGTGTAAACGTCACCTAAGCACAGTGAAAGGCACGTGTACGTGGGGCAAATGCTTTCATATTAGGCCCTTCAATGCATTTTTAAAGCTTTTTCAAGGCAGCCAATATTAACTCTTTCCATATGCCATAAGTGGCTTGGACGTATTAGTGCCTCCATTCAAAACTGCTTTACATTTCTCCCCTCATTTTTATTCTTTGCCTCCTCCTTACTCTCAGCTGTTATTCTAGCATCCTTGCATTCCCCCCGGAGTTCATTCCAGCGGTGCTTTATGAATCACTGAGTAAGATGGCAGCAGGCACTGCTTTAGAGTAATGTGGCTGGCACGATTTCCACTATCCACAAGGTTAATCAAACTCAGGCTCAGATAATCGAAAGCCTCTGCAGCCCCAGAGGCCCGAGGTCAGGAACCTGAACCCGCTTCCCCAAACACAGTCACGTTTCCTTAGATGCTTACAACCCTGCCCTGCAATAATTAGATTCTGCAAAGCAAATCTGGAGCGGGGCAAGAACTCTGGGGTTAAGCACTAGCAAACTCGTATCAGAACCGATGCCTTTGCTACCTGTCTGCAGTGTTGCTCAGGTATCTCCTGCTCCTAACAAGGGAACTTATACTTTCCTTCCTTACTAAATAAATGGAATCAAATTTACAGTAAATGATGTTTAATCTTAAACATTCCTATAAAATACTACGATAAACTCCCACCACCTCCATCATTTAAACACTAACTTTTGTTGTTGGTAGGATAGCTGGTCTGTAAAATAAAATAAAATAAAATAAAGAACTGATGCCAAAACAGTGTATGATTTGGGGGCAAGGGGAGGGAATAAAAGAATGGGTTATAATGTGTCATTTTATATATGTGTCAAAGGAAACCAATTTCATAATAGGGAATAAAAATTCCCTGTTTAAATACTGTCAAATAAATCCTCAAATGTAATAGGGTTCACTTCTGGGGAAAAGAAAACTAAATCCGATTAAATATTAATGCAGCATAGTATTAATTAAGAGAGAAAAAAGTCCATCAAGAGAACCCCAATATGTTTACTGTGTCCCCAGGAAGCTGGAAAATTTCACAATCAAGTGTGTAAATGTTCTAAAAAAGGGTCCTGAATATTTTATGAATATTTGTCATAAAACAGAAATAATAACCACTGTGCAGAGCTATTAGAATTAATATTTATGCTGCCCGCCATGAAATATTCATGGGGACAGAGAAAGGGGGCCCGTAAGACAAGAATTAATTTACATTGGGCTTGGTTTACCCGCTGGCTTGATGTTTAAAGACGGGTTGACAAGCCTCCATATGAATCCGTCAGTCACTTCCAGCAGTAGGTGGGGTGAAAGCAGGGGGAGGAGGAGGGGGGAAACGGGTCCAAGCTGCTGACAGCTCACAGATTGAGTTTCTGACAGCCCTTAAAAAACCTAAACGGCCCCCCACCTTTTTTTCCTTCTTCCATTGCCCAAGGCGCTCTGTACTGCCACCGTTCATCCGATCTCCCCTTCCATCTGCTGAAATTAAGGAATTAATGAGCGCTATACACTTTACAGCGGGCCCCAGGAATGTTTACTGGTGATTAAATTATAATGCAGCCAAGCTGTATAATTCATGAACCAATTAAAGGAAGTGTTAGTTGATTTGATGGGATGAGGACGTACAAAAAGCATTTAACTAATAGGGAACCGTGGGCTGCCGGTCGCTTTGGCTTTCTCGGATTACGCGGCTAATTGCTCAGCTTTATAGGGCTGTCACAGATAGCCATACATATTTCATTGTTCTCAAATACTTCAATTGTTTGCTTTTGTGTTGCTGCTGTAATATGTAGAAGCCCAGCCAAACTTCAGTGTAGTTAAAGCACTACTCCGCAAAAGCAGGTTGCTGAGGGAGGAGGGAGGAATGAGAGGGGCAGGAGGAGAAGGCTGGCTGACAAAGGAGTAACTTAAAGCCCCAGAGTTAAATGTCACTCAGCAATTACATGATTAAAAAGGTGCAACATACGATAGTCTTTTGTTTTACAACTTTTTGGACACTCATATTCTATGCTGACTTCACCGCAGAGAAAATATTGGTACGCTAACCCGCATGTCTTCATTTTAATAGTGAGGAGCAAAAGGAGAAGGTGGAAAAGGGAAGAATATTTTTAAAAAAAACCCAGCAGGGAGGAGCTAGATTGCTGTGGTTATCGAGAAGAATACCTTGTGTTTTAACTTACATGGTTCGGTATTCTAAAATACATGAGAGATGAAGGAGGTTGATTTCCCATCTGGGAGAATGCTCAATGTCTAATTCAGAGAGCCGCCGAGTCAGGCTAGTCATACCAACAACTTCAGTTTATTACACAAGGAATGAGGGAATTTACAATTTCTGCTGTTTTCCGAAGCGCTCCCCCCGCTGCAGCTGACAGGCCGCAGGGTTTGATGAAAGGGATTCTCTGGATTTGCAGAGGCCTATCAGTCAAGTCACTCCTCTCCTCACTCAGAACCAGGCACATTCTTCTAGCACTGAAATTCCCAATCCACATACAGAAACATAGGTACTGCTGAAGAAATTAGGTACCATCAGATAAATATCACCAAACCACACGTTAACTTGTGGTTAGACCCTGAAATCTACTGAATAAAGAACAAGCTGGGTGAATAGGCTATTTTTCATACCTGAGGGATGAAGACTGCAATTTTCTGCCCATCCCCAACCAGGTGCATGGTCACCCACCTGAGGAACATCATGGTAAATTTTGACCTCCTGTCTAATTTAGAGCTTTAAATTTCCAAGTGTTGCACAAAACACCAACTAAATGACTTTCAAAAGATCCTATTATATAAAGCTTGTAATTGGGTTCATCCCTTTCCTTTCACCAGTTCCCTCCAGGATTTGGCTTTGGAGAGCAGCCCCTATGGAGTGCCCTCACTGATGCACCAGTACCTACCTCTCCTCCTCCCATGCTCCACCCCACAGTGCAGAGCATGAAATCCCCTCTCCAAATCTGCCCTGATTTAAAAAAATAAAGATAATTATTTAAAGTAGTTTCCTTTATTCAGAACTATTATATATTGTCTGTTTGTCTTTAGTTTCTGGGTTAAGTAAATGCAAAACTTTGGTGTAAGACATTAGTTTAATAGGTAGTCTCCAAAATAAGGCCTAACCACACAGGCCTAACTTTCCTGCAGTTACACAGCAGGAAAACTTGCCATTAACCCACTATGGGGTGGAGTAAAATGGAAATTGGATTGCCTGTCCTAGAAAATGGAAAGGTTAAGTTGTCTGGGAGATAAAGTTGATCCTAAACTCACCTAAGTGGGCAGTGCCTAGGATCTGAAATCCAACTAGCAAGGTGATTGTCTGGACAGTTGGACATACAGCTGAAAGCCAACAAGGGGATCTTGGTAAGCTGTGAATGACACTGTTGTTGGATTAAACACATCTGCAGTTGAGTAAAGTTCATGACATATGTTTATAATACTCAGCTCCTGGGATAACAACAAAGTGTGTCTGCAGAGGCAAGCTAAAACCTCAGGCACTGGTCCCAGAACAGCAAACTGCATCAATGTGGGTCTTACAGGGGGAAAAGCAGAGGTGAGACGCAGGCACAGGAGTCGCTTCCTGCTGATGTTTACTACCAGGGAACGTCAGAACTTGGCAGTGTCAAGAAATCAGAGGCACTGCAGCAAATATTTTCTTTGTTGCTTTTGAAGTGCCCTGGATACAATCAATCATATAGAAAAAAAAACCCTCCTATATTTTGGTACAATGTGGAAAGGGCTATTTGCATTTCAATATGTTCAACTTACTCTGCCAATAAAAACATGGAATCATGAAGAAGAGATCAGGCCACTGGAGTAAAAAACAAGAGATGACATCCTGCAGACCTTTCAGATAAAACAGCTCCTTGCTCGTAACATTTCTGTTGACTTCCCAATATTTCTGAATGATTGGGTTTTCAAATGAGATCAGTCAGCATGCAAATGAGGAAACAGGATCAAGACATCTCCCATATCCGATTGGATAGAGAAATTATCAAAAGACTCTTTTTTCATATCACATTTCCATCACAAAAGGTCAAACTTTCAACTCCCATTACTTTTGCTAACTGCATTTCACTGTGCCTACCAGCTCATTGCTGCTGCTGTTTGCAAGAGGAAAAAAAGAGAAGTAACAAATGATTACATCTTCTCCCACATCTGTCATGCAGGATGGACAAACACTTTCTAATCTTATTCTATTTTTCTCTACAGCCCTCAAACTCCTTGCACCAAAACATCACTTCTAACCTGATTAGCTATTCCTAGCTTGTTTTTATTTTTCTTACAGGTTCTCCTCTTGTTTACCAGCCTCCAGACTGACAAGAGCACCAGCTGTGTTGCCAGAATGTTTTGTTCTACAATTTGGCCATTTAAAATACTTTCTGATATGTTTTCTTTTCCTAAAATTCCTTGTGCTGTCTGTCTGGACTGATGACTAATACTCAAGCCACAGATGCTCCAGAAAAACAAAAGACAAAGAGAGAGAGCATCATTTCCCCTGAAGTCCTCCAATGGTTACGTTTTCCCTCGCAGTCCATCCCTGGCAGCAAACACTACCTGACCTTCTGTAGATTTTGATCCATTCCTCTCCTGAGCTGCTGATTGTGGCCTGAGACTCCAAGGCTTTGCCTTGTCTACTCAAAACACCCAGCTCGTGCAGATTCAGAGGACTTACAACCCTGTGTCCAAACAGCTCAGCACCCCTAGGTCTCATCCACTGCTTTCCCAGGGTTAAAGCTGAATTTTGGACCAGCAGAGATAGTAAGTGAGGCAAGCACAAAAAGATGAAGACATTAGTAGAAAGGGCAGGATTCAATGTATTTGTGGCTTCTGGTCCCATAAAAATTCTCTCTCAACATTATTATCATTGCAACGTATATAACCCATCAGATTAGTACCTAGAGATTTCTACTCTACTGATTTTCTCTGTTGTTCTTATTACTCAAAAACTAAATGTTTCACAAAGCTATTTCCTACAGAAATATTTATGTTCCCAAATGTTTATTGGCCCCTCTATCATGATCAAGCTTTTATGAGCACTCTATACAGAACTCTGAATTAAATACATAATTCCTGATCTATCAGATCTTGGCTTGATTCTGTGTTTGTCTGTTTTATACAGCAAGGCACTGTGACAAACTACAGAACACCTTCCAGAAAAACTAATTTATACAGCAAAGATATTTCTATCCCACACTGACTGTGTGGGTTAGTGATTACAGAAAGCTAATGAGGACCAGGAGGATGTAGGGTTTGAATTCCATCAAGGACACTTATTCATTGTGTTAGGTCTCCTGAACAACCTTTTTGGGTAATTTCCACACAACTAAGAACATTAGGTTTGGTACCATCAGGAGATGGAAGATGCTCCTTGAAAGTGTTACACAACGATTTCTCCCTTCCTTGCTCCCCACCACACAGGTAGGTGTCCACAGCTACACAAAGTAGCTCACCCTCGATCGGTGGCAACTGGCTGGACTCTATTCTTGCTGGCAGCTGCAAGACATGCCCAGTAAAGAGAGCAGACTGGTCACTGGTTCCAGGGGCTGCTTCCTTCATCTTTGATCTTTCATTTCTCTTCTTTTCCCCTTTGGACAAAAGTGCCTGTGGTGATTTGTGAATGCCCATACCTATGTAGTAACTACAATCCTGGTCTCTTTACCACATCAGATCAAGGCAATGTTAGAATCACAGACTGCTTTGGGTTGGAAAGGACCTCAAAGATCACCTAGTTCCAACCCCCTGCCATGGGCAGGGACACCCACACTAGACCAGGTTGCCAAAAGGCCCATTCAACCCGGCCTTGAACACCTCCAGGGATGGAGCTTCCACAGCCTCTCTGGGCATCCTGTGCCAGGGCCTCACCACCCTCAGAGTAAAGAGTTGCTTCCTAACGTCTAACCTAACCCTGCCCTCCTTCAGCTTGAAGCCATTCCACTTCCCCTGTCACTGCACTCCCTGACCAGTCCCTCTTCCACTTTCCTGTAGGACCCCTTTAATTATTGGTAGGCTGTAATTAGATCACCCCAGAGCCTTTTCTTCTCCAGACTGAACAAGCCCAACTCTCACAGCCTTTCTTCATAGGAGAGGTGCTCCAGCCCCAAATCATCTCCATGGCCTGCTCCAGACTCGCTCCAGCAGGTCTATTTCTTTCCTCTACTGGGGACCCTAGAGCTGGACGCAGTGCTCCAGGTGAGGTCTCAGTTCCATTGTACCCAAAAAATGCCAGGTGCAGGGAGACTTTGTGCATTCACATTCTCCAACAGCAAAGCAACAGTGATTGTATTTTATCTGTAGGTCGCTACTCTGCACAGATCTGTCACTACTGAGACACTAATCATGAGGCCACGTGAAGGGATAAAGAAGGCACTCTCTGACAGGTTAAAATTTGTAGTGTTCTCTTTTTTTTTACTGGGACAGGTCTGGTCAAAGGCTGTTCCAGGCTGCTCTGGGTACCTCAGTCACTAGGTAACATGATTTAATAACAGGTGCTTCAATGCAGCTAAAAAAAAATCTAAAAAGATCTGCTGACTGGAAGCTATATTTAACATTTAGATATGTTCAGAACTGAGGTGTGGGTTTCTAACATTGAGTAACTGCAGAGCAAGTTACTTAGTCTTGGACATCATGGGTTGCACAGGCAACTTTCAAACCAAGTGCTTTTTTTTAATCTAAAAGATAATATAGTTCAAACAAGACTGTCTGAATCTGTTGTGAATTACAGTCTATTTGGAATTAACCAGACAGAACCTGACATCTAATCAAAAAGAAAAAGATGGATTTTTATTCTTAGAGCTGTTTTGAATAAGAGAGATTCCTGTTCCTTAAAAGGCCTAACAACTTTGCATAATCCTTTGTACTGAGAAATAAATTGAAGGTAAGGACACTCACCCTCACTCACAGTCTGTATGTACCAGGAAAACATGGAAAGCTGAATGTTTATAGTTATTTTCCTCCTCATACAATATAGAATCCTGTCTAACACTGTAATGAGAAAAAACCCACCCATCTTCTACAAAATCAAATCCTGTTCTTCCAAGGGCAAACACCCCAGATTATGTAACAACTCAGGATTTTCAAAATACTCCATCTATACAACCACACAAATTCACTGCACAGCCCTGCCTCATGCATCATGTAAGGATTTAGCAACATCAGACCTTTGCAGCACGTTTTTGCAAGGGCAGGGAGGAACCCAGAGCAGTTTTTTGTGTATGCTTCCAGTAAAGAGCTTACACTGCCATCACCACAAATCACCAGGAATATCAGCAGTGATACAGCATCTTTCATTAAAAAAATACTGCAGCTTCTTTCAGAAGGACTGCCGCTTGCCATTTCTTTTAGGTAATCAGATAGCTGTTAATTAATAAACCTGTCAGGTGAATCGTCCTGCTCTGGTCATCATTATCCATTCTGTAACAGAATCCTGCTATCATCACTGCTATCCACCCCATAGCTTCCAGCTCAATTAACTTAATGCTATGCAAATGAGAGGCTCTCCTCATCATTAGCTTATAGCCCACAAATGTTAATAACATAATTGGGCCTTCAACAGGGTAATTAGACACGATTTCTTCCATTAGTCTTACAAGGCTAATTATTGTTGATAGGAGAGAGGGGATGAGTCCCAGTGCTGCATGCAAAGAGGGGCATCTGGTTAAAGCAAATATAGACAAAACATCAACAAGGTAAAACAACGGTTGAGATCTATAGCAGGGTCAGGTTGGGGTGGGGGGAAGGAAGGCAGCATCATGAGAAACTTAGGAACCACTGGAAAAATCCTCTGCAAGGCAGGAACTAAACCCAGATACCCCAAATATGAAGTTCCCCTACACTGAGCAGTGAAACAACAAGATGCTTAATAAATCAGAGGAAGCTACTCTCAAATTTGTGCAGACAGGACAGTTTGGAAGCTGAACCGATCAAACCTCCTACGTTTGCGATGCAAATACACAGCCAAAGAAGGACACAGAAGGACACAGAAGGACTTTAAGAAATTAATCTGTTCCTAGTTCTCCCTTGTCATGATGTCCAAGCTCCTTTCCTGCCATCACTGGGTTTGCTGTGTCTGAGTCGATGATTCTTCTGAGTAGCAGCTACTTACTGTGAGAATACCAGAAGTGGAATACAAAAATTCTTCAATTATGACTGAGCAAAATGCATTTTGTCTGTTTATTACTGGGAAGTTAATAAGAACCTCGATTCAGTCTAATGGACTGGCAGCAACATTTTTAACCAAAAAATGGCAGCAAGTATTCCAGCTGTGATTTTATTTTGAATATTGGAATGAAAGCAAAGGGCTTGCTCCTATGCCAGTGAATTCTATGCTGTCTCATCTGTGGAGGTTAGAAATGCACAACTGGAGTCAGAATTCCTGGAGGAAACTGTACTTATACAAGGAGAGAGTAAACTTTACCAAAATGTGGCAAGTTTCCCACACCCACCACTTTGCTTTGATGGTTCAGTGTTTTGCTGCAAACACTGCTAAGAAAAAGGTACACTCATCTGAAGAGTCTCAAGAGGTTGAGATACCACGTGGTTTCCTTATCTTTTCTTTAAGTTTAGGGCAAATTTGTGGTCAGTACAGATCCTTTGATTTCACTCCAAGTACACAAGGAAGAACTCTTCCTATAGACTTGGCCTGAAAATCAGCTTATTTTATGTTCACAAAAATAACAGCATTTACTAGAAGGTTAAAGGAAACAATTGCCTTTTAACCTGCTGCACCCTGATCTTTGGGAATTATATCAAAAGACCTGACTGTCCTCTGGATCATTCACTCAGTACTTGTCAGCAGGACATTAATAATCAGTTATATCAGAACAATATTAGACTATGATTCTTTTAAAAATACCGTTTATCACATGCAAAGCGTAATGATGGTCTTACCAAGCTCAGAAATACAGTGTGTGTTGGGAAGGGCCAATGTTTCAAAGCCTCTGTGGGAAGGATAAAAGCCTTTCTCAAAACATATTTCAAGCCTTACAAAGGACAGAGTTCTGTACATGGAGTTTTGTAAACATAATGTATTTAGGGACAGAAAATATGCTCCTTACACAGCACAAAACCGCTGGGTCACCACTACACCTGAGCCAAAGGAAGCCAATTTAAGCCACAGTGATTAATTCATTTCTGTGACTGCAGGTGATCCGGACCAACAGAATTAGATCCAGCACATCTGTCAGACATAAGGGATCACTCCTCCGTCTTTCCTGCACAATAAGCTCTGAGACTATTCAGCTCTGCTCTCTTCACTTGCCCTGCACTTGCTAAATTTACTTACTAGAAAAATTCGAGCAAATGTCTTGTTCCAAGGCAAACAGCAGTAAATCCACCGATGTTTTAATGAAGATTACACTTTCTAATCCTTATGGTAATGACAAACTAGTCTCCATTCAATATGCAATATTACTTGACAGTTTTAATCATCCAAGCCCTATTATATTTGCTACAGACTGATGCACTTGTCTTCCCAGATCTTCAGCTTGGCGAATCTAAGCAAAAGCAAGCTCAATGCCTGTTCTGCCTGTGGTTTTCAGCACAGCCCAATTTCACCAGCCACGCCAGCGCTGAGCAATGGCTTACCCTGGGATTAGTCTCAGCTCCAAAGAGACTGCTAAATCAGAGCTGAGCTGGCAGTAAGTTTTTACTCCAGAGTTCCTGAATTCTTGTTATCGTGGAGTTCAAAGGCAACACACATTTGTAATGTTGTTCCTCTGAAGGTACCGCCCCTGTGCTCTCAGTATCAGACAGCAAATGCAGTAACAGACTTTCACAAACTCTGTTTTAACCTGTACAGATGTAAGGGTGACCTTCCTACAGTTACTCTGAATAATTCAGTCACCTTTTGCCACCACACTGCTGAAGTTAATGGTAAGAGATCAACACGACGTGAGATACTTGCCAACACTGGGCAGCTCTCCTTTTCTTATCCTGCTTTTTCAGACACCATTTCAACACCTACAGATCCCTAATGGTCCCATATGTATGTGAGCTAAGCCCCCATCCACAGTTCTCACACAAGCAAAACTCTCAGCTGTTTCATCTATATGTGTTCTCTTACCCATGGCAAATTAAAATGCTGCCACACCATTATATTTGAAGTTTTCCTCCCTTTTCAAAAGTTTTTCTGGTTCCAGTCAGATCTTTAAACCAGTATCTTCCTTACAAAAAGCTCCTAAACCCTACAAAATCAGAATCACATGTATATGGTTCTTATTTGCGTGTGAAAAACTGAAGAAATTAAGGTAAAATTTTGAAAATGACTGCTTTAGTCCACAAAGAACTGTTAGGAATGGACAGAGCTCCTTGTATTTTACTCTGCTGATGTCAGCAGTGTTACCTTCCACCCAATGCACTGACCACCTGCAGCTCCATCTTTTCCTGCATGCCAGTCTCTGCAAAATTGTAAGTTAAATGCAATGCTGTACCAAACAGCCTCTGAGAAGAGCTGCAGGTTCAGTGCTACAGGTCTCAAACAGAATCTGAGCACTGCTGGGTCCCAACCCAGCGAGTCAGCCATGGAGAGTGACATGAACAGAGAGCAAACTGGGAGAGCCAAAGGAACCCGGTCTGTGAGTCCAGTGGGCACTCAGGGATGCTCTTAGGTTTTTATTCATATGTTTTGGCCACCAAAGCAAGTGAGAAAAGCACAGGTTAGGTGACCTGACTACTCTTTAAATTATAACACTTTGATTTCCCATTTTGTCCCTTAAACCAAAGTTGGGTCTCAGGTGAAAGCCCTGAACTGTCGTAGTTGATCTGTAGAGATTAGCACCATGAAGTTGTCACTGTGAATTGGGATGGTAAAACCCTGATTCTTCCTTCCAGCAGTTCTCAGATCTCCTCTCACAACAACCTATTTTCCTCTGACAGGATGGAAATGTGCAAGTTCCCCATACTGACCACAGGACACCCTTCATCTCAGCTTCCTAAGTAATATGGGAAAGGTTTTCAATGCAAATATGTGAGAACTTGGCTAGTTGGTTTGGTGAAAATCTTCAGTTTCTTCTAGGAACAAAAGACAATCTCAAATAATAATATCCCATGGTAAACAGGTTTTGTCTGTGGGGATGCAAACCAGTCCTTTGCCCAGAAGTGCCTGACAGCACATAAGGGCACAGGACTCTTGTGTAGCTGAGCAAATCAGGCCTTCCTGCACCCTGACTCCTTCTGAAATGCTGCCTGGTTTAGCTACCTCCTTCCAAACTACAGTCAAGTATTTGAATGGGATGTTTCCTCTAACATTGAATTTGACAGCTAAGTTCTTTGACTCTTCAAGACTCAAATACTACCCAATGTCACCTACTCGAAGTCACCTTGCCCAAATTGCTGCTGCCAGCCAGGCATCTAATTTTGGCAGCCAAAGGAGGAGCAAGGAGCCCTGTGTTGGATACTTCAGGGCTCTTTGTGAAGAAGCACTGGAAGAATTTACCATTTGAGCTCAGCACTTTCAGTTTGGTTGTATCTGTTCCCATGTGGGGAAAGCAGAGATGTTGCTGGTTTGGTTTGCCACATCTAAGCCTTGCTGCCATTGCCAAAGACAGGAGAAGTAGCCCAGGCTCTAGAGCTTCCAGAGCTTTCTCTCTCTCTCCAATAAGCTATTGAGTTTAGAAAGGCAACCTTGATACTGGCATCTTCTGAGAAAAGTGATTTCAACATAAGGACAGTCAGGATACAAAGTCTTCAGGTTTCCTAACACCTCCTTAACTTGTGAGAGGAAGCTACTGCAGAAAAATACTCCTCCTTTCAGCAGCAAAAAGAATGAAAAAATTGTGTGTGAGCTTTTTGGTCCTTAAAAAATAAAAATATTGACTTAGAAGTAGAAGCTTTTCTTCTTTGTCTTCCTGGAGACTGAGGAAGCTTGCTGAGATCAGAGATCTCCTTAATTGCTGTATCCAGGATTTCACCAAACTCCAGCCATCAAAAGGAGCTTGTATGAGGTAACTTCTAAAAATAATACCTGCCTCCCACAGCTGAAGCCAAATATACCTCCTGCTCTTATTGGAGCAGAATAAGAAACAAGAAATGATGCTACTGACAGCAAATGCAGCATCCTGCAGAAAGTCGATAGAAGGATTTTAGAACTGTATAAACTCTGTTTGATGCCTTGCTATTGTTGGCTCAAGATGCATATTAATGCCTTTCCCCAGGATAGAAAGGCTCTCATGGTACCAACATAGGTCACGCAGAACGTGTGGCAGAAGTGACACCATCTTTGTATTGTAATCATCCAATTTTCTATCTATTGGATTATTTAATAGCAATAGGTGAGTGCTATGCGGTGAGGGAAGAGAGAGCACCATCTCCTATGGAAGCCAGGGAGAATGGAGAATAATTCCTCAGCCATGGCCAGCCTCAGAAATCTGTGCAACGAGCTGCTTCTGTCAGATCTGTGTAGGGCAGGACTGGGTGTGTGAGGTGTTCTGCATCACGTGAGGCCAATCGGGTGTCACTGATAAGTAGCCCATGGGCACCACTGCTTAACAGAGCCTGCATCCCAGAGCAATGTACACCTGATGGACAGCTGCTATGCACGCAGTAATGGGAGGGTACTTTGCCTGATACAGGATGCTTGGCGACACCTCTTGCAATAGAGGCAGATCGGGAAGCAGGTAAATGACTTAATTAAAATCTCATTAAAGAAAAGGCTAAGTCTCAAAACACTTGCATCAAGAGTTCAGTCACATGGTGACTGAATTGTCATGGCTTAGAAAAGGCTACAGACAGAGCAACTGAGGATGAGAGGGACTTCCCCCACTCAGGGAAGCAGAGGAGTCATCCAGCAGTGCAGGTGAGAGGAAGATTTGTTAATTTTGCACAATAATGAGTTTTGGTTGGAAAGAAACCCCTGTAATTGTTATCACTTGGCCGGGGCATCCTGCTCCCTCAGAGAGACCGTGGCTATGGCATGGCACGTACAGTCAGCATTGCTAAGGGGGTTGGTGCCTCCAGTGGTGTGGAGAAAAATACAACTTCATCCTCTAAAACACATTTTCTAAAATATATTTCTATGTCATAGTCATGCCATCAGCCTCCAGAAGATCCTGCTCCTTCAGCTCCCACTGTCTTGCCTCTTCCTTTGGACCAAACCAGTCAGCCTGACTTTAAATGTGTGGAGGAGGAGGAGGAGGAGGATGAAGACACTCACAGAGATGGGAGCAGTGATGTGCAAAGTGATAATAAAAGGGAAACCAATTAGTGTTAGTGAAGACAACAGTCAGTAAACCAGCAACCATATAATGGTCCTGGTAAGAGTGAGCTGCTTTTACTCAGAAGAGACAAAAAATGAGAATGATTGAAGGAGAGAATTGGTCTGCCTCTTATTCTTACTGCTGCCTTCAGAAATTAAGCCAAATCCTACATAGGTCACTTGGACTTTCCCCACTGTTTCTCTCTTTCCCCTGGAGAAGGTAAATTTTATTGTACTGATTTAGTACCTTGATTACCACATCACTTTTCTGTTGTGTTGGTTTTTTTTTTCTCCCTGAAAATGAGGAGAAAATAAGAAGATATAATTATAATATTTCTTCTTTGTTACTCATCAGATTTTTGTATGCCAGCAATTAAAAACACATCCATTATAAATAGACAATATCCATCATTTAAATTAGGCCAAAGTTTTAAAAACAGCCTGTAAGATTTTTACATGTCAGAATAATTCAATCACTATTATATTTCCTTGATGCAACTATTTTGGGACTTAGCTTGTTCCTTGATAGGATTTTAATTAAGTCATTTACATTTAATTTTCAAATATGTAGCTGTTACAGAAGGTAGCAAGGAAATGCAAAGACAAAAAGGAAGCTGAAGACAGACGATCTTTAACAAAAGTATTTCTGATATAGAAATGAATCTGAGGAATACATATTCAGTGATAAGTATTCCAGTCCATGTCTGGTAAACTCTCAGATAATGGCAGCATGGTAGGGTCACTGGGGTTCTATTAGCTCAATTAATGAGGAGTAAGATAAGGCTAACACCTAGCTCTTCAAACGGCTAAAAAATAGAGCTGATAGTAATGGAGTTATTAACCTTCGCCAGCCATTGAATTTTGCTGCTGATTCAAACTCCATTTCCTAGTTCAGGCCTCCATTAATAGGCTGTTTATTATCCCTAATCCACATTGGGATCAGCTGCAGAAATATGAAAGCCCCATGTAAAGACCAAAGCGGGTGGGGTTTTTTTGCATTCTGATTTTTCCCCTTTCAAGAGATTCACAGATTCTGCCTTAGAAACTAGGAACTTCATTATCCTAAACTGTTTGAATACAGGCTCTTAGCACTGTGATGAAAAAGCAGCTTTAAATATATTCTGTAAAAAGATGACTTAATCAGGGATACAGCCACATTGTTTTGGAGACCAAATAAAATACCGCTGGCAAATTTGCAGTGGAGAAGCTGGTGCTGTTTGTTTTCTTTACTGGGAAAGAAAAAATTTTTAATATTGGAAAAATGGGTATTTTAAATATATTGTATCTATATTGCTAGGTCAATCCTTAGTTCATCCCCTGCTCAGTCTTGTCTATCCACCTGTATGGTTTCTAGACACTACTGTAATAAAATTAGTCAATAATGAAATGTAAAACAATCAATCCTGGATTCAGATGAGATGGGAAAAAACCCAAAGGGAATGATGGAACAGAGGAACTGTGAATCCTGGGACAGATTTAGCAGCAGAGCCCACTGGCACACTTGGATGGGGAGAACTCGTTGTTGGCTCGAGGAGAACTCCAACACAAATCTTGAGATCTTGAATTAAAGGGTCTTTAGGCTCTTTGCTGAGTTTTTACACACTCAGTTGAGATTTGTGACACTTTTGTGAATTTTAGTATATTTTCCAATGGGAGAGACATGGCATAGTTACCAAAGTCATCACACACACACAAATGACATTTTCCAAAATCCATCACAATAACCCCTAATAGAATATCAGCAATTATGAGTAAGGGACTTAAGATCAAAATAAGAAAGTTTTATGCTAATATATTCATAGATCCAGTACTCAGTGCTACCTCTAAACTGAATGCAGTCCTGGTGGTCCCATCTCAGGAAAGAAGAAACAGCTACAATAACTAGAGAAGGTAAAGAACAGGGGATCAGAAGAGTGAAATAACTTCTAGGAAAGGGAAGGATAAACAGGCTCATCGCCTGGGAAGGAGGTGAATGAACAGGCAGAGACATGAAGCTTATATAATCAGGAGTGTTGGGAGAGCATGAACAGGGAACACTTAGACCTGTTTCAACAGAAGGAAGGAACCTGGAGAAACCACCGTGAAGTATTTTCATGCAACACCCAGTGAAACTAAACCCCCTTTCCATACGATTTGGTGGAGGCCAAAAGTACAGTGTGTTGAAAAAAGAGACTATAAAGGCGAGGAAAATGGGCTATTAGACAGTTGTCCAGATGACCTCCTGGTTCAGGGAATCCTTAAACTGCTGATTGCCCTAAGCTGGCCTGGAACCAGCAGACAGCTGGTCGTGAACCCGCTGAAGCTAATGACAAGAGATAGACAACAGATGACAGTGTTGCTGCTGAATCTCATTTTAACTGTAAGTTTGGGAGTGAGCAGAAGGGGCTAAGAAAGATTTTGCTAGATATTAAATAGATCTTCCCATACATTAGAACTATCCATCATGGCACTGTGTATCTCCTACTGCAGCCCAAGCATTAGCAATAAAACCCAGCCAAAATACCCATTTACACTCACTTGGATGAGGAACTGAATTCAGCCCTTTGTGTTAGGAGTTCAAAGCTTCAGATGCCAACCTGTAGTTGTGTTTGGAATCCCACTTACTGTAGGCACGAAGTGGTTAATGGTGTTCTTTGACTAGGTAGCTGAGAGACCACTAATAGATTCAGCTTCTTATTTGCCCTAAAGGCTGCCAGAGTTCAATACGATTAGGATCCTGTCCACTTAAGCAGTAACTGCTTCATAGGGAGGAACACAGAAAGCAATACATGTCTTCCCTGAGTACAGAAAGAGCAGTTCTTTGGCAGACAGGATTTCTTGGATACAGGCAGGTTTTACCTGCCCCAGTCTGTAAGCAAGTCCTTGCTCCACTGCAATTTCTAAATTAAAGAATACCTTGTACCTTATGTTTTCAGTGGAAAATGAATTATTTTCCTTTTTGTTCCAGGGCAGTTCTTTGGATGCAGTGGCTGATGCTGTATGAGTTGGGGTTTTTTTTATTATTGCATTTTAACAAACTTTATGGCCCATTTTGTTTGTTTTCAAATAACTTTATTTTTCTTCTTTTCTACCATCAATTACCAGGTTTGTTTTTCTTTCCATAAGATGGAGGAGTCAGGAGACTGATCCTGCTCAATGCTGTATAATTTAGTATTATGTGTACTAGCTTTATGAGGTGGGAGTCAGATAAAACATAGTATTTGAACACTAACCATTTATTAGCTCTAAGGAATAGATTTGTGACTTGACAAGCAGACAATAACTCTGTGTTCTGATCAGCCAAAGAGGTCTACTTTGAGTTCAAAACACAGAGTAGCATACTCTTTCACAAATAATTTTGTTTACTGATGTGACTAGATTTTAATAATAAACTTGATATATATGTAAATTTATTTTAATCTAATTTCATCAACAGAGCCCTCCTAAAAATGAGACTTTGTAGATTGTTCTGTGTCTGATTTATAGATTTCTGCATCCTATTCCCAGATTGATTTCAAGACCATAATTCTATCAGGTTTTTCTCCTGATGTCAGAAACACCACCTCTGCAGATAGTGTTTTATAACTAGCATCACAACTGCAACTGAATTACTGCCCTGCTATCCTATGCTGCAATATGTCCTTTTGTTTATAATCACCCTCTCCCCCTACTACTTCAGTTTCATGAAAAATACCAGCTCCAAAATCAATCAGGTAGCATGATGTCTATTTTTGTCCCTTACTTCAATCCCTGTATAAAATAGTAAGGGCCAAATCCTGAACTCAGATACAGAGTGAAGGGCCCTCTAAAGAAAAAGGAAGCTGAGCAAATGGACCAGTGCCAAATTTCTGCACATACAATTTTATAATGAGTTGTTCTTCCTCACTTGATGAGGTCTTGATCCTGCAAGGGAGCACACAGCACACACCTGAGTATTCACAGTGACCTCAGATACATGCTGAGGGGCTCAGGACCTCTCTTCTAAATGCACATGAAGAATAATCCATGGGAAATGATAATTTAACTGAATCTGACTTTCAAGGTTGCCTCTCCCTTTTGCTGTGAAATAGATTCCTGTTTAAGATGTATTTTGTCTTACTTTTAATAAATTAATCTACTGCTGTTCTCATATACTTTCATTTTTAAAGCTTGATGGCATGACTGTGAGCTCCCCCCTTTTCACTGCTCTCTCCAACTCAGTTCTACACTGTACCCTGCCTGGGGAGGGGGATTGAGAGCAGCCACGCAGAAGGCACAGGAATAGAAGCTTTGCCAACTCAAACACTTAGGTGGATAATATATCTTTTCCACCATTAGCTTTTAGGTAAGAATAAGCTTCCTGGAAGTATAAAGCCTACAAATTCCCAAGGTATGCCTTTGGAGTGGCCACCGTGTCAGCCAGTGGTATGGACTGAACTGGGAAGCCCTGGAGGGGAATGGAGAAGCCTCTCAGCTTTGATGAGTACACCAGCAACTCAAATCCTCATCACCCTTGGACCAGCTCTAAAGAGCAACTCCATTTTATTTGCCAGGCAGTCATAACAGTTCTCTTTTGATGCTCGTTTCTCTTATATTACATTTCTCAACACTTCATCATAGCTCAAATAAAATATAATTCTCATGTTGTTTTTAATTATTTCACAAAACCCAAAAGTCTCATAATGAGCTCCCTGCAATACTAATATATTTCCATGATATTATGCCAATGCTAAAGAAGGAAGATGTAGATCCCCCCTCCTGCTACAAATAAAATACACCTTCTGATATAATCCAAACTTTAATCCATTTCTTATGGTTTGCCTTTAGAGGCAACTCAAACAAATAACCAGAACGACAAAACTCTTCTCTCTCCCATAGTTTGACCATCTGGAGGATTTGTAAGGCCAACGCTCTATTTCCTACTCTCCAGGAGCAAGACTCCTTTTCTAGCTAAGGAAGGAATAAATAAATAAGCTGCAATAACCTATACAGTGTCCATAAAGACCCGGAACTTTCCATAAACTGATTATTTATATATGTAATGTCACGATTACTAAATTTGTATCTTACCTGTTTGGAATAATATGGGATTTTTGCAGCAGTTCTCCCTGCTCTATGTCTCTTGGGAAGCCAGAAAGCACCCAACCATTGGTCACGCAGTCCAGTGCGTTGAGGCGTTTTGCCAGGATCTTCATAACAAGGTTGTCTGGGACTGCAAAGGATTAAAAAGATGATATTTAATTTTGTATGCTGAGTCTGCAATTAAGGAGGAGGATGCACACTACTTTTTTTCTGGTCAGACCGTGACAGGAACTAAACCCCAAAGAATTATTCCTGCTTACGATTGATAGATTTTGGAGAGAGGAGTTACTCTTGACTTTTGTATATTTACTGTGCTATCACAGAACCCCAGAACTCAAGAAACTGCAGGACTAAAGCAAAATATTTGGGAAAAACTGATGCCTACGTAATTCTGCAATGTATTGCTGCTCTCAGCCGTGCTGGGTTGATGTCACAGTGAAGTGTGTGACACAATCTTATCAAAATGCAAAAATAATGACCCGAGTTGGGGGAAAAGAAATCCTAAAAACAGGGAAGAATTTTCTGCAGTGTTCTGTGTTTCATTTAGCAGAGGATAACGGGTCTGCCACAGCAGGCTGGATGTGGTATTTCTCCAATTTGCCCAAAGGCTTGAATGTTTTATAACTGAAAATAAATTTCCAAAATGTATTTCAACTACTGCAATTACTGCACTGATGACTCCCTAATTTTAGAGATAAAAGTTCTCTTTCCTCTATTATTATTTTTCTTTAGGGCAAGAGAGAACATCAGCAAAATGCTGACTGGGATTACAATTACTATGCAGCTTTTAAAATTCTATTTAATGGGACACAGTGGTAAGGCAGTATCCTGCATTTTTTCACTACAGCCTTCATGAAGTAAAATATTTCAATCCAGATGCTTAGATTTACATATCTTGGGTTGTTCTTTTTATTTTTATGGAAGTATTAGATGATGAGGTTCAACTACAGGGACTCTACTTTTTGCAAGGACTCTTGCAATGGGATGAGCTCAGTGCCAAACTGCCACAAAGAAAAGTCAGGAAAATGAGTGCAAACTACTTCCCAAAGAAGCATCCCAAACAATTTTCCAGAAGCAATGAGAGTCCCTTCCCTTTACTTGTACAGGATGCCTAATACGCCGGCGCCTCTACTGGAAACAAACAATAAAAGACGCTACATAAATCCACATCATGGCAAGTTGATGTTTTGATCCTCATCCTGCCATTGCATCTGCATAGAGAAATACAACAAGTGCTTGCAGGAGAGCGTACACGTCAGACTGCAAACAATGTGATTCGCCTTCAGACTAGCTGACAGGAACGTGCCTGTATTTCAGGAGAGGTTATTACCATCATACCACACTGTACCACACTGTACCTTGGGTACAAGCAGGTTTTAAACTGCACTAATAGAATCCATTTCCTTCCTGAAATTTTATATTTCCTAAAGGCTCCCACCCCCATCATGCAATTCATTACTTCTCCTTTAAATAATCAAATTGACTGAGTTTACAGAATCGCACTCAGGATTCAATGTACCAGCAAAAAGGGAGGAAAACTGTAGGGAATTAATTAGAAAACAGATTAGTATATTAATTGAGGATATCCATGCTATAAAAAACCAACAGCAAACCCCCAACAAAAAAAAACCCAGCAAACAAGTTAAGGAGAGCAATATTCTCCATCTGCTAAAAGAATAAACAGAATAAAACCAGACACCTGATAGAGAGCAAAATGGCAATGCAAAACTAGGTGTTCTGTTAAAAACAGGATTCAGAAAATTAACTATACACCAGTGCAGCAGCAGGCAGCAGTGTTATTAGGCAGATGATGTGTATCTAAGACCTGAGTTGCAAGCAGGTATAGAGAGGATAACAGGAGAATTTCAGTGCTCTTTTCAGGGCAGGTCATCCCCCCACCATCCAGGTTACAAGAAATGAACCCAAGACATCCTGGCAGGATAAAAGACCAAAAAAAATTTAAAATCCCCCTTCTCTTTCCCCAAAATGTTTTCCATGCAAAGACCAGTAGAATTTTCCTGTATTCCTGAATTTCTGGCTGCAGTATTAAACTTTCTGTCTTGATGCATGTTATTTTATCATGATTCCTTCTGGAATCATTAACATGGATTTATAAAGATGCCAAATGACATGGTTTTTGGAAACATTTTCAGAATACTTATAGACTGTTTTGCAAGCGATTTGAATGAAACCTACAACCCCCCGAGTAAATGCACAGTGAGGTGGGATTCTGCTGGAGCTGACATTCCTGTGGGATGAACAGGGAATTGGGACAGAAGCTGAAAGCCCCAGGAACAGCACAGAGAAATAAATGGATATTCTGTGCCACTGAGCTGCCAGCAATTCATAGGAGATTCTTCAGTTCCAGGGGCAAAACTACTTCCATCCTGCATACGGGAAAGGAAAATTAAGAAGCAACTGAGATGGGAACCAGAGAGCATCTCCTGGATCTGCTCGCTTCCCTTCTGGGAATCCTGATGATCAAAATCCTCTACTTTGGCCACTGTTTTTGAACAATATTGAAGCTGTCAAAAGAGGGGGAAAAAGTATCTAACAAGATGGAGTGACAATCAGCTAACAATTTATCTAATGACGTGTTGGGTTTAGGGTATTTTGAGTCATACTGGGGGTACAAGGCAACCCTGACACCTCGCTGACTAGAAGATACCAGCAGCACATTTTTATTGTATACTCATGTACATATATACATCATGGAATAATACAGATGCTTACATATATTCTGTGCCTCCCTCTAAAGCTTGATGGTGAGAAATAAAACATAAACAAGTCAGACAGCAAGCTCTGCTCTCCTCTTGATTAGCAAACATACCTATCACTTCAACACAATGGGGGAACAGAGCTTGTTGGCTGTTCGGTGGCATTACAAAGTACATCAGCTGCCCTTGAACAGGAACAGTCACACTTAAAACAGCTGCATTAAAACTGTAAAACATCTTCCACAGACCAGAGGGGGAAGAGAAAAAAAAAAAAGGAGAAAAAAAAAGAAATCAGTATTATTCTTATTTTGCTGTGGTACAGAGAGAGCAGGTAACGAAGAACTCTGCAGCATGGTAATCCTTCTCACTTATGTGGAACTGTCTCTTGAATGTAAGGCAAATTAATAACCTGTAATTGGAGGGGCACGCAGTCTGTAAGTAACTAGCCAGAGGTCTCCTGGCCTTAAGCACATGACCCAATGGGCTATAAAGCAAAGTAAAATTTAGAGCTTTTCTGATGAGACACTCAATCTACATGTTTTAAGTAGATTATGAAGCACGGGAGCTTTGAATAGTCAATTCCTTTTCAACATAAGCTTGTGTGAGTTTCCAACTTTTAAAGTTGGGGGAATGAGACTCTAGAGAGGTATTACTTTATCATTAGAGAAGTCCAAAGATAAGTTTCTCGTAAAAATTACAATGTGCTACAAAGAGAGATCCAGATTAGGTACCGTGGAGGCACATCTCTATTAAGGTGAGAAATCAAGGTACAGGAGTAAAATTCACCCCTCAGAAGTAAAGCTGCAGAGCTGCTGAGCTACAGTGATACCTTGTGCTGAGAGCACTGTATGTAGCTCTGGACCAAGGGTGCGAGGGACCGCAGGAGTGGCACACGTGGCAGAATGAGACCACAACCGGCTCCATCTAGAAATGTAATTCACTCACACGTGCGTTCTTGCCTGACATCAATGCCACACACCACAACCCCTTTATCACCCAGCCTGTCTTGACCATGTTAATGGTCCAGACCACGCAGCTGAATTAGCAGCTGCGGACCTGAGAAGTGATCTAATCAATTCAAGGGTAGGATCAGGCAGGGTACAGAGGCTTAAAGTGCTGCTGTTCGTGCTGGAACTGCTGCGTGGACACCTAGCGATTTTCTATCTTCAGGGCTGTCAATCAGCACTTTGCAGCAGACCATTTAAAAAATAAATTTACTTCCCAGAGCTTCAAAGGTTTGTGCAAGTCAAAGGTACTTCTCAGGAGAAGTACGTCCTCATGAAACTCAGAGGAGTGTGGCCTATTAGCTCTTACCCAACCCTAGATCTGCAGGACTAATAGAAAACCGAATCAGGCAATCAGTTGACAAAATCATACCATCTGCTCAGGACAAAAGTAACAGAACATTAAAGGCACAGTCTGAAATGCAAAAACACTACTTGAGAGATTACAGGGCACTATTCTCCAATAGCTTCAATGCTGTCAGTGCTCCAAGCTATACAATTATCATATTTAAATTGATTCCTCCTCCATATATTTCCCTTTAAAACAGACTTTTGAAGGGTAGTGACTCACTTCTCCAAACCCATAAAAACCTCGATTCCAAGTACAGCAGAATTGCATTTGCAGATATAAACTCTGTCAGCTTTGTGCAGCAAAAAGTTTAAGGTCCTTTTGACAATGTTGTCCATTTACCCTTTATCCTTCTCTTAGAGATTTTTTTTTTAGCTGAAGGTCTGAAGACTTTCACAGCTAATTCAGATGCCTGAGGCTTGATCTGAGTACTTGACAGTTAACATCTTGCCCTGAGTATAAGCTACCGCCAAAGGCTACTTTCGTGGCTTGTCCTGTCAATCCTAAATTTAGCAAAGTAGGAGCAAATTTAGCAAATTTTATCTTATTGCTCTATACACTCTGGATTCTTCACATCGGGTCATTTTATTCGGGTCTTTCAAGGAAGCAGGGTGTTTTCTCGCCTGCATCAAGGTCTTCAGAGATGGCATCGCTTTGGTTTTACAGAGTGAGGTGCAGTGATTTACCGCCACATAAATTGATCGATAATTTAATCTAAGCCTCCCAACACCCCAGGCTGGTGAAAAGGGGCCGGTTTCCCGTTTCACAGCACCGCAGCCAGCTTTGCTTCCCGCAAATAACAACCGCCAGCCCCGCACGCCTCCAGCGCGAACGGCGACGGGAAGAAGCCGGTCTCTGCTCCGGTGCACCAAGGCGAATGGGAGCTTCACCTCCCGGCCGCGGGCACCCGTGGGGGTCGGGGTGGGGTGGGGGGCGCTTTACCCTCCGCGGAGCCTCAGGAACCGGCCCCGGTCCCGCTCGCCGCCGCCCCGGTTGGTTGTTCTCTACCGCCACCTGCCGGGCGCGGCGGGCAGCGCGGGGCGGCGGCAGCGGCCGGTACCCGGTACCCACCCGTCGGGCAGCAGCAGCGGCGGCGGCAGGGATTCGTAACCACCGAAACCTGTGAGATGCAGGGAAACCGAGACCGCTCAATCCGTCTCGATACCGGGCACAGCCGGCCCGGCAGCCCGGAAGGCATCTCCGGTTTCCTTTAGCGGACGCGAAGCCGGTAAATAAAGAGGCAGCGTAACGCATCCCCGTACCGAGAGGGCACTGGCAACGCACCGAACACTCAGTCAGCAATTCCATCACAGGGGAAACGTACCCAGAAACCCCGTCCTGCTTGCTCGATCCAGCATCGGGGGAATGCAGCCTGAGAGACCTGGAACGGTGATTTCAGTACAGAAAAATACTGATTAAATATTTAATTTCCTCAATTTATATAGTTTTGTTTCTTGGAATAGATTAGAATATCTTTTTTTCTTTTTTTTTTTTTTTTTTAATAGGATGGGTTTAGTAATTTAAAAGAGGAACGAGCTGTATGAAAGAGGAAAGGGTGATGTAAGTACGATTCCAAATCGGCACTCAACTGATGGTGATTAAATTAAGACATTCAGCCACACAGGTGAAAGGAGCACATCATTCTTACAGAGTTATCAAGCCTGTTATTCAGGAATCTACATCTGATTGCACTTCATGACTCAATAAGATTCCATGCCTTTATGCTGCTTTACCTGCTAGCGGCATCTCTGGTCCAATTCAGTCCAATCTGAGTACCCAGCATACAAACACAAAAAGCTCTTTTTTTCCCCTAAAAAAGTAGTGTGAGGGTCTGTGTGTGTTTGCCTAATGGCACAGGCTCTCAGGGAGTCACAAGAGGATCTAGAGGGCTGACACTACAGTCAACATCCACACACCTGGTTTCACATCCACACTCACTGACAGAGGTTTTCTGCCTCAGTTTACCCACCTGTGGGACAAAAGCAACTTTGAATCACCTCACAGGGACATTTCTAACGGGAAAGTTTCTAAAACCAGTAACAAAATGTATATTTGCACTCTTTCAGTCCTTAAGCTTCTCCTTATGCAGAGAGAATACAGCTAGACACCAGACAACAGCAGTCCTGACCCATCTAGTGCATCATTTCCATTATCAATCAAGTGCCTTATTTCCTCCTTATTTCTAAACCAGTTCAACTCTACTAAAGAATACAGGGCTTACAGCAGGTCAGAATTTGGCTTACAACCCCTTTTTGACTGGTAATATTTAAAAAATAAATAGTCTAGTAATCTTGGTGAAAAACATCTTGGCATTCTATATCAAATACCAATTGACGATACGATGAGATGATGTTAAGGGGTTTGTTGGCCCTGTCCCATGCTGCCTGGTGTAGCACACACTCTAGATCCTCAACAGTGGGATCCGCTGCCCAGACCACTCCTCTTGACACCCAACACCCAAATTAAAAGGACATTCAGGAAAAGGAATGATAATAAATGCTATTAAATGTTTTGCCGGTCATTAAAAACAATGTGTTCCATACAGGAGCCTGATTCTGTATGGATAGCACTCAGTGAAACAGAGCCAAAGCCAGAATTTCGTATTAAACTCCAAAGACTGTAAAAGTGGATGCTGCCCATACACAACATGCTTTCTTTTCCACTTGTATTATAAAAACTCCTGCGATTTCCACATCCCAAACTCCTAGCAGAATTCAAGCCAGCAGCTCTTTGCTGAGGAGCAAGTGCTGTAAGAAGAGGAGCAGGAGAGGAAAGAGCACGTTCATTAATTTTTAAAAACAACTATCAGCAAAGATCACAATAAATACAGGAGATTAATACTTCACATTTATACGGTGCTTTGAAAGCCCCTGAGAAGCAGGAGGTGCTGTATGGCCAAGAGCCACCTCTTCTCTCAAATCCATGAGGGTTTGTGGCACTTTGGGGGTGCACATTGATCCCTGCTGACCCAGAATGGGAACTGTGGGCATCTGAGACACCCTACCTTCCAACTGGCTTTACCCCAAGTCTGCAGCAGCACTATCCCCATGAGTCACCATGCCTGATATTGGACTGTCGCTACTCCAACAACGATAATAATGGTCCATACCGCTGCAAAACCAGGAGACTGGCAAAACTGACATAGGCTGGACCCTATCCATCAACTGACCGATCACAGTTGCTCCAAGAAACAACTGCCCATGACTTTTAAATAAAATCACATTTATTTCATCTGGTCTGTCTTGCAGGGTTGGGTTTTGGGGAGGGTTTTTTTTTGGTGTCATTTGGGTTTTCTTTTGTTTTTAAGTCTTAAACAGCTTCACAGACTGAGTGTTCCCAGTCTCACTTCAGTCCTTAATATCTACTAGCCAGATATGATAATTTTGATTGCTGCATGTTCTATAGAATAAATAAAAATCAGACTTTTAAAATTAAAAAATATATCTTCAAATAAAAGGGAATTCTCTCTATCATATTGTTGGGATTGAATGCATAAAAAGGAGTAAAATTCAGGAAAGAAGATGACCACTTACTGCCTACGTGCCACCATGTAAAACTTTTCTATTCTATAACCTTCCATCTTTTATTAAAATACAGACAACTAAAACAGGAAAAAAAAAATTAAATTTTATTTTGTTCTCTTGACCACCAATTTTCTCCTAGTAGGAAAAAAGGCTGCTACCTATTTTCCATAAAAAAACCTTTGTAGCAGTCCCAGAGGAAAAGTCAAAAGTTTGACTTGAAAAACGGAGCTACTTCAAAAGCATTGTCAAACAGAGGTGAAGGTTTCTTAAAAATGCATAAATTAAAGTACAGTGTATTCATAAATATCTGTAACTTTACAGGGGATATTTGTGAATGAGGAGCACATATAGGTGAACATATAGCATCGTTATAAAGCTAACTTAAATAAAGGAGAAAATAAATGTGTTTATTAGCCACTGTTTGGGCTCTGTGTGTGTGTGTGTGTGTGTGAGCATGTGTGTGAAAAATGAAAGAAAAATGGAGAGTTTTTTTCAATAATAAAAAGGGAGTTGCACTGCAGGGCCCCTAAAGCTTGTGAAAAATTAAACTCGACGGATTCAAACTGTCCTATTTCCACTTCAAAAGAGAAGAGGCACTGAGCTCTTCCCAACTTATCTTCAAACGCCCAGCACCCTAGAAAGTTTCTTTAAAAAAAATAAAGTCTCTAGTTCCCCCAAGCACTGTACCCGTTACTGTAGCTGCTGTCTCTCCCTCTTCTAATTATACCCATGTGAGTCTATTAATCAACTTGTAAATTATTTAGAGAGCCATGCGCTGTCTTCAGCTAGTACAAACACGCTGCATGCAAAGACTTGCTGAAAACCAATGGAGCTCCCAAAGGGTCTCTCTCCAATGTTCAGACAGCTTGCAGCTCACCAGTACAGTGCTGTGAAAAACAAGAAATAACACTAAGCTTACCTCCTCAGATATAAAGATTTACTCAGCCTTTCAACTCTGAAACTCTTTGCAAGTTTTTAACAAAGAGGAAGCTGCTCTATTGTCAAATCTTTACTTCACACTTAGTGATGAGAATATTAATTTGATGTCAAAAAAAAAAAAAACCAACCCAAAAACCCCCCAAAAAGCCCAAGTGCTTTTAGTAAGACTGTGATCACAATCACCAGGGGACCCCAACTTTCAGAGGCTGCACCAAAAGGCGCCCCTTTAAAACCATTCCCATTTAAAATGGTGGTGGGGGGAGGAAAGAATCTACATTTGTTCAGTAATGGTTTTTATTAGAAAACAGGAGAAATTAGGGAATTCTAGATTTTACCCCCACATGCAGACTGCCGTTGGGGACTGTTTCAGATATTACTACTTAAAAAATAGAAAAAGGAAGAGGAAAAAACAACACAGATTGTGTGTGTTCAACTCGAACAGGCTGCAAACAGCACGATGTTATCTATCCACCACAAATCAGCTCTCTTTACAGCCCAAATCTTCATTTTGGTGGAAATAAAACCCCAATTACCCAAACTAATAGCGGTTCTCCCAGCTGAAAAGCAGAATCTGACTGGTTGGGGAATGTTTTTTTCCCCTTGCTCCTCATGCTGTTTTCCTGCCATCTCACTTTTCGAGGCTCCATTTATTGCAGCCTTGCAAATGGATATATTAATTGGCAGGGATCACTCCATGTTGTTTCCCCATGAAAACATGGAAAACTGAACAGATTGACAGCAAATTCTTTTAGACTGGCTGATAACCATTCCTATTTTTGTGTGCCAAAACACTACTTCCATTTTCATTAATAAAATGCAAACACCTCAAGAAGCAAACACCAAGGGGGGGAAAAGCAGATATACTTATCAGAGAGTGATAGACACCTTTTAAATGGTGACCATAGGTCCTGCAGGTGGAACTTCACATTAACACATGCCCATTTTTCAATGAGACAGGCACAGAACACAGTCTCACCCTTGTCAGGCTTACAGCAACCTGGGGATGGAAGTTCTGCATCATCTTCTCCAAGCCTGTGGGGTCAAATGAAGGGGCTATCTGCGTGTGCGTTTGTCCATAGCTCAAATTACAAGAAGGGGAGGACTAATCTATGGAACAGCTTCTTCACAAGAAATCAAACTGAAGGAATCCATTTATGTGAGCTGTCTTGCTGTCTGTGGAAGGGTTCTGGCCTCTCACTATTTACTTGAAACATAAGTCTTTCTAGGCTGCCCAAGCAAACGGCGTCTGCTAAATTTAGCATTATTGTCCAATAGCTATCATAACTGGAGCTGGTGACCAGAAGGCTGGTATCAGACTCAAATGCTGGCAATTATCTGCCTATAGTTAGCAATGATTGGCCAGTATTTGGTGAAAACCAGAATATTCTAAAGGAAAAGCCTGTAGTTTTCAGGCTGCTTGTCCAAAGACCAACTCTATGTTTATGAAAGCAGTCAGGTTACTCACCTTTTCACTGACAGAGCATTTTTTTTAATATCCAGTGGGCACCAACTGTAGATTAGAATGTCCCGGGAATTAAAAAATTAATGGGCTCCAAAATATCTATGCTGCCTTCATTAAGCAAAATACATCCCCATATACAAAACTGAGAAGTATAATAAAGCAGGAGATAAGGTCTTTATGAGACAGCAAACACTAGAAAATATTAGAAAATGTGACTGCACAGAGTTGCCTTCTGGGGTGATAGAATTATCTGGGCTACACATTGTATACATGGAACAGCACTACAGGAAAAAACAATACAAAGAATGTTTGTGAATTCTAAAAGCAAGAAGAGGTTTGAGTTAGTCAACCAGAACAGAATGGCCAGTGGACAGCCTCCATAACTCAGTGAGTCAGCTCTGAGCGGGCTGGGTTTTGACCCCACCACATACCCTGTTGGTGTATGGTAAATGACTAATTGTATGCAGTCACATCCACAAGAAGGGAAACCACACTAAGATAAATCCCCAGGACAAGGATTTTGGGAATGTATGAGGTGTGCCTCAAGATTTTATGTTACTAGTTTGACTCATAATGATTAGAGCACAACATTTCTCATGCCGTGTCTCTGGTTCCAGGGCATTCTGCAATCCCTTCACTTGTGTGATTCCTTGCCCAAAGGAACAAGTACACTTACTTGGTACATAACTAGAAATGCAATGAAAACATTGACATTCTAATTGCTTTTCCAGTTATAACACTCTCTGCTAAACTAACTCTACTCAAACGTGATTTACTCGAAGTCGGTAATAATGTGAGAATCCTTCCTCTGTATTAACCTGTTTGTAACTCCGTAGCAAGGATTCTCTGCCCATCTTTCCTCCTCAGTACACTATGTTCTTTCATTTTCTTCAAGCCTCTTGTGAGGGCAGTAATGAATTCTTGTTAGTGTTTACTAATGTAAATTCATTCTTTGTTATCCCTGGGAGAGGAGGATTAGCAAAATGACAGAACTTATTATTTCTGGTATTGCTATATAATATTTATTTTTTATTCAGCTCTTAATTTTGTAGTATGTCCCACCAAATAAAATATATGTGCATATAAGCAAAAACTAAGTGAGAATTTTTTAGCACAATGCACAGAAATATAGTTATGACTCCCATTAACATTCAGAAGCATTGTACAGCTTTATCCTTGCATGCTCGATTAGAAAAATTGATCTAAATCTGAAATCATTTCTGATCTAGGGGAAGTAAGGAATTACAACTTCAATTGCATTTTCCTGAAATGAAAGCAGCTCCCTTGGACTGAGGATGTGCATATTTTTAGGACTGGCTAAAAATTAGAATCTGTGCAATTATTTTACCCTGCTGGGAAGGCTTTTGGTATCTTTTTTCAGGAACTTTAATGGTTAAGGTGAGGTTTATGAAATACACAAAGAGCATTTTAGTAGAAAAAACAACTCTGCAAGGACTTATCTTTGAATAAATAGATCAAGCAAACTCCCATCTCAACCATAACCTAAGTTTAGAGGAGGAGGTATTTACACTGGCTGTCCTCCACAGAGATGAGGCGTGAAATTACAGCATACACTTAAGATTCTGAAACTAATGGATACCATGAAAAAGGCATGGGTCCAGAGTTTAAACCACTCTCCCAGTGACTTAGACTGTATACCCAAGTAACCACTCTCAGGTCAACGAGACTACAGACATACAGAAGTTATTCCCATACATGGAGGCCTGAGATAGTTTGCCACCAACACACGCTCATGTCTCTTGCCTTGGAGTTAAATGGCCATTCTGATTAGCAGTTTCTCCAACCCAGGAAATCCTCTCCTAGATCTCAGTGCCTACATTACAGAAGACCCAGCTTCCCTCTTCCACACTGAAGAAATTCCTGCTTTCTGTTCCCACCCAAGCTCCATGTTCAGCGATAGGGTGGCTGCCACAGAAAATGAATGCATCGAACTAGCCAAGTTACTGCGTTCAGAACGAACACAACCCATTCACTAGAGATGCAGTTCAAAGTCAGAATGTATTACCTTGTGGCTTGGTACAAGTGACTGACAGAGGGACAGAAGCTGCAAGCTGCCAAAGGCCTTTCTGAAGTGCTTCGAGAAGCACCATGTCTCTTGGTCTGGTATCAAGGGAACCTCAGTTAATTTTATAGGCTCACGTTTCAGATGTGTGTAATTCAGCCTTGGGATTAAGCTACTGTGCACAAAAAAAAGGGGCCTTTCAAGCTTCCCACCTCACCAAAAGGTTTTCCGTGCCAAAAAGAAGAGACAATGAAGATTTCTCTTTGCTCAGGGTGGGAGGGGTTTGCTCAAAACTCCACTAATACTGAAGCTTAAGTGACATTTCCCACCCTTCAGCAGGATTGTGGCCCTATATTCATATCATCAGTACCCATCTGGCCTGCTGCAAGAACAGAACTGGAAGTTCCTCTTGCAGGCCACTAATTTGGGAAAACAAATAGTCTTCCACCCTACTGAAATACAAGTGATCCTTTAGAGCTACAGATAGTTTCTGATTTTTAATGCCCACCACACACAGAGCAGTGACACATATGTAAGTTTAAGCTGCCACCCGAAGGAGCCTACAGCATTTATATCTGAAATCACTGCAGAGCCTTCCAAAAGCAAAGCGTGCTTATTCTTTGTGGTAGTCCTCTACTACAACAACAACAACAAAAAAAGCTGCTGAAAGAAATGAAGTGCAAAAAACCTTTATTTTTAAAGTTAAAAATATTTGCACTCTGTAAATTGAATTATCCATTTAACCACAGTCTTTAGTACAACCCACTTGAAATTAAAGGGAACATGATTCTGTGCTTTAGATAACAGCTTAAACATTTTCAAGTTACACATCTATATGAGAATTCTGATGCTGATTTAGAAATAAAATTTTGGAACATGTACAAGAAATCTGATTTTCACTGGAGCACTGGACTATTGGCTTTGAAGAGTTTAGAAATCTAACTTCTGTCACGCAGAATGTCACATATAATGAATGAACAGAACCAATCAACTTCCAGATTACTCTGATGTAACTTAGAATCTGACCAAGGAAAAAAAAAAAATCACTCACAATTTATTTTTTGCCCCAAATTTCTAACTGGAGGGTAATGAGAGAACAATGTGCCCTACCTGGGTATCCATTGTCAATATAAGGCTTAACGAGTTCTCCAAGTTTTGTCTTGTCTGCAACAGCTTCCTTTAGCAGTTGCCCACAGCAAACTAACAGGAAGGAAGAACAAAAAAGACACAAGGTTAAATTTTAAAAAGGAAGCAACAAAGAAAAGAAAAAAACCCCAGAAGTTGCATACTGGAATAAGGTCACTGAATAAAATAAAAGTTGTGGGGTTTTTTGATTTGTTGTTAGGATTTTTATTTTTTTTTTTGGCCAAGCAGAGCAAAAAGCAAAGAGACTGAGCAGGGGAGAATACTGAATAAAAAAGAATACATTTGGCAAAGAACATATTAAAAACAGAGATAGAGAGAAAGATATTAATCAAATATGTTTTTTTGAAATAATAACTCAAGGGATTGCTAGTGGTTTTCACTTTTTATAAACTTATAATTACTGAATAAAGTTACACCTGCTGAACAGCAGCTGAACTGCACTGCTGGAGGTGCAGGATAATGTGCAGTTCAAGGAAGAGACTCCCCGGATCATTTAATGATCATGTAAGAATCATATTTAAAAAACTGTGCTAATGCAATATTATCACTGGCTTCAAATACAGGGAACACCAGGAGATGCAGATGTACAGTTTTAGTTGGGACAGTCGTATAGGAGACACTGTTCCTTTGGGCTTGGATGGCACTTTTTTGACCAAGGTTATCAACCCTCACCACCCCATGCCAGTTAGATACAAGAGTTCTGATGCTTATTGTAGAGGGAGGGAGCTAAGGCATGGAGAGGTTACATAGCATCATGAGGAGTCCTAGTTTCAGCTCAGTTTGGGTCAATATTAGGTAACAGTCACCCTGTACATTCTTGCATGACCTTTCAATTTATAACCATAAATTGAGTCCCCCCTTTTCTGAGATCAATAGCACAGACATCTACAGCTGCACTGACTTTAATGGGAAAAGCAGCAAGCCCTTTCATCTGCTTTATCTCAGTTAAACACCAGCCAACAAGAGTCAAGAAACTCCACAGGAACATTTCCTGGACAAAGACAGTGAAGTTTAATGTTTAAATGACAAAGGATGGACACAAATTTCAACAGTCACTAGGTGTTCTGGAGAAGCAAATTCATATTCACAAGAAACGGTGTAAAAATGTAACAGGAATTCAGAGAAAAGACCCCAACTTAAGACAGCTAAAATGGATACACCTAAATTCAATCCAATTCATAGGATTCCATCTTTAGGTCTGTCCCTCAATGGCCTACATGGAAATTAAGTATTTGCTGAACGCTATTCTGGAAAATGATGGTCTTCTATCTCTGTTTTAAATACTCAATTCTTCTAATATTTGGTTTACACTATACTAAAAATTCAGCATATGTGTAAGTCAGTGCAAATGCTATTTAGTATAAAGAGCTGCAACTCTCTCTCACAGTTGTTGTAAATTTTGACCTAGATGAAATCCCTATCAAACTTGCAGGTTTACAAATAAAGTTAAAAAAATATTCGGTAACATGAGAACAAGTTCATTTTTAACATGTTCAAACATGTTTTATTTTTCATTAAGCCAGTTAAACAGTCATTAAAAATACAGCTTTGAATAAAACTGCAAATATTTAACTATTTCATTGAACAGCACAGTGATATTAAAATAACTGATGGCATGTTATATTAATTTTATTTTTACTTATCAGCATTGTGATAGAGATTTTAAAATAATTTATATTTACCTTTTTTCAAATTCACTGCTATCATTTTAGTCTTGTTCTTTTTTTTTTTTAAACACTAAAATAAAGTTTTGAAATACAAAAATACTAAGCCTAGAACCACAAGCTATTAGGCAGACAGTCTCACAGCTGTCTCTCTGCCTCTACTCCAGCTGCACACACCTATGATCTAGCCGTTAGCTGGAGCTGTTACATGGAAAACACATAGCTTTTTCTGAAGGTTCAAGTTTCAACTTGAAAACTTTTAGTTCTTTTCTGACCAGATCGACTAAACCTGAAATTGAAAACAATGCCCATCAGATCCTGAAGTTGTTATTCATGTGAAAGGCCAAATCCACGTTCAATTAAATCTTACAACTTCATCAGGAGTTTGGGGAAGACATGAGGAAACGGGCACATGACTATGGATGACTGAGCTCCACTAATTAAAGAATATCCCAAAGGTTAAAAAAGCCACTACCTGTTTAGTTCTGATACTTTCATTTAGTATACATTGAGAGAACACTAATAAAACAAACTCACCTACTACTTAACAAAGAAGATGTGACTAATCAGCAAGTTTTACAGATAGTTTTACTTGTTTAAAATAATTTGTGGCGCCTCCTCTATTAGAAGATGCTGTAGAACATGGACACACCTTGTATTGATCATATCACCCAGTTGTGTATTCATATTACAGGACTCCTTAACATCAGGATGCCAACCATGAGCAAGCCTTATATAGAATATTTTAGGTCTCCTTTACAAAAGAAAGCACTTTGAAAGAATTGCTTCCTTTCCCAACATATTTCTTCAGACACATAGAACCTGAGTCTTTTAAAATAGAATTTACTCTGAACTTTATATTAAAGTGCTCCAATTTTGGTCAGACAGCTGAAACTGCAAAGCCATTACTCACGATCCACTGATCCACAGAAGAATTCAGAGCACCACAGGAATCTAACCCATGGAAAAATACTGATGTAAAGGGTATGAAAAATGATGACTGGAAAAAAAAAAGAAAAATGCTAGATCTGGTTTGTCACAGAATTTATGCTCTGCTGCTTTACATTTTTTCATTGAGATACTTTTCACTGCCCTCAAAATTTGACATCCATGGCAATGGACAAACAGAGAAATTTTATGAGCAAGTAAGAAAGCCAGACAGCAAAAGATAAATGATCAAAAAGAGAGAAAGGGAGAATTGAGAAAAACGCATATTTACTGAGAACTTACTGTTGACAACACCGTATTTCTGAGCTATTAGTGCTGCCTGCAGGCTCTTCCCACTGCCTGGGGGTCCACAAAAGAGAATCCGTGGTGTAAAGGGGGCAGCTGATCGGTGCCGTGTTTGGACATAGGTAAGAACTAGAACATGAGAGAAAAGCAAGAAATACTGTTCATATCCTATTTCTATTAAAAAAAAATAAAATTCCAACCAGAAGGATTAACTTTTTTTAGAGAAGATATTCATCTTCATCATTATATAACTGGAACATCTAAATACCCCAATCAAAACCAAGATTCTAATAAAACTGTCCTGTCAGCAGCTTATACTGTGAGAAATCTTACTCTCCTATACTTTCTTTCATCAGTAGATGTCAAACCGTTTTAAAGAGCAGATTCAATTAATAATTACTCTTTTACCATGTTGTTTTTAGCAGAAGTAATTTTTGCTTGATAAGTACAATTTCACCACGCAAATTATAGAGGGATATAATTACATTTAATACTTTCTGCAGATTCTGAACAAATATTTAAGCATAAAACCTCAGAATGTTAAATTATTATGACATTTAATCACACACAGAGCTGGGTAACAGGCTCCTAATTACAACATTATAGACTTGCAGCATGGGATGCTACATCACAACACAGCATTGAGAACTCCTGAATAGGAGTTTATTCTTTTGTCCATCATTTTTTGCATAACATGTAAAGGATAATTGAGCTTCTCTGCCCAATTCCACTCTGTTTGCCAGACATCATTCTTCTACATCGTGTAGGACATAGGAAATACTACATTCAGGTCAATTTACAGATTATAAGAGCTTTGGGAAAATCACAGGACACGTGAATGATGCTTCATATTGCTGTTTTGTAGAGATCTGAACTTTGCTACAATCTCAAAAGAGAACCTGAGAGATCACCAAGAAGCTAAAAGAAGATACGCCTTGGCAGTGAGGGCAGGTTAGGATTGTATTTGGACATAGCTAAAACACTCTTACTCCCTCCCCATGCCCTTTTTATGGCCAACCAGGCTAGCAAAGAGAGCAGCCCAAGCTACAGCACAAGATATGCAAGCTTTCCAGGGATCTGGAAGTGCAGACACAGTGGCATTTCCAGGTTACCCACAATTGAAGCAGCATGGGCACATCTACACAGGCTTTGATTCCTTCTGTAATTGCACTGGATACAAATAAGTGTTAGCCCAGACATCTTCAGTTTAAATAAAAGACTCTCCAGACTAAAGAGCCCCTGTAATACAGTGGTATGTTAGTCTAACAAATAGGACAGGCTTAGGTTAATGTTTATAGGAATAAGACCATATTAAAAAAACCCAACCCACAAGAGGATTGCTGGAGAACATAAGGATCAGTATTTCAACCACCACTCTCAACACACTGCTGTATGCTAACAATTTTTCTGAGGACCCTCTGCTAGACACTTTGATGTCATTATAAAATCTTTTCATAATAGACCCAAACCAAGAAGCATCTCCAGCAAACTCCAGCCCAGCTATTTCTACATAGTGGACCTAAAATACTGAGAAACTAACTCAAATTGCAACCACATGGGATCGTTGATATCTTTTGCTCCGGTGTCACAAGCTGTACTGGGATACTACAGCTGAATTTGAAGTCACACATCCTAGCACAGGTTACCAGAAATTGCATTGAAGTTTAAAAGTTTACAAAATTTTATAGTTGTATGAAGCAATCTATAAAAATACTAACATTGCCAAGAGATCTCCTCTTTCTTTTTTAACTCTATCTGGAGTAATAAAAATACAAAAAAATCTGGAAAATCATAACAGAAAAATAGTGTTAACTTCCTAAAAACCAAGCATCAGCTACCCAAGGAGTGCTCTAGTTATTCTGAACATTTTCCATAACCCAGCGTATTGAAAAGCACAAACATTACAGGCAAAGCACCCTGCTTACAAATGATGCTTAATTTGCAGTAAATAACCAAGTTAATTAGGAGTAATGATCCCCTAGACAGTCTCCACATCTAATTATTCTTTAAAAAAAAAAAATCTGGCTGCTTGATGCACTGCAGAAAAAAAGATCTAGAGAGGATTTTTTCATTCCAGTATTCAATTTATCTCACTACATTATTAATTAATAATAATTAATATTCAGACACTCGCATTTTTATTTACAATTCAAGGCATGAATTCTTTATGAATGATGATATGAACTTTTAAATTTAATTAAGTAATTTAGAGGTAATTAATGTGTAAATTCAGAATATAAACTTCCTACTTGTTTATCTTAAAAGTGCAGCACTTGTTATTAAAAAAAAAGACCTTTTTGAGATGCAAAATTACTGGGATATAACAGATCATCTACAGACTGACAGCCACAGAGTACATTATCAATTGGTCTTTCTGGCAGTTTCCTTATTCTCTTCTTGAAGAATCAACATTAAAAGTCAGATTGCATTACAGGCAAGGAAAGGCAAACAAGGATTGTTGAACAGAAAAGCCACCAGCACAAACAGCTTTTAAATAATGAAATGTTACCGGCTTTGAACTACTCCTATATCTTGTTATCAGACTCGTGGAAGGTACTGGTCCTGTGGGAGATTAACAATTGAGCCACAAAGCAGCCTTTTAGAAGAGACTCTTGCAGAAATAACTGTGACATTTGCTGCACTGAGTCAGCCGTTCCTTGGCAGGACTGTGGAACTAAGACTTTCCAGTTATCTCTACTTACTCTAGTCCTGTAAAATAATTGTCAGGAACAGCCCAAATGCTGCACTAGAGAGAACACAACTCAGCTGGGAACCATCTAGGTTGACTAATCCTCATCCTATAAACTGCCTCTAATGGCTAGGAACTACCTTTCAACCTAGAATTTATCAGACTTGCCATAAAGGTACATATTTACCCTGTGAGAGGACATCCATGCTAGGCTGGTCTGCATTGATGGATTTCAAAACTTTCTGGTAGACCTGGAAAATCCCAGGGAAGTTTCTGTGGTATTCCAGCAGTTTCCTTGACATCTCCTGCTCAGATAGATCTTCTGGTTTCACCAACCGTTGCTGTACCAGCAGGTCACTTGGCCAGTCAAAGGTCGTGTGGTACACCTCTAGAAGTTAGACACTGATTAGGAACTAAGAACATGATTTAACAGATCTTGATCAGCTCCAAAATGTCTCCTAAGCAAAACCAAGGGCTTTGTTTGGGTTTTATATTGGTGGCACAGGCAATAACCCATGTGCTTCCCTTGCTCCTTGTACTGACAGCTGACATTACTCTGCAGATGCACAGAAAGTGGCCAAGGTAACCCCCTGCCCATGTAGCCAAGACAGTATGATAGGAAGAACCAGGAACTGGGGATAGCTCCCCAAATTCTTAGACTGAATCTTAAGCAAGATCTTTGATAAGCAAATTTCTCCTTTGTAGCAAATAAAAGCCATTTCTTTAGTCAAGGACATTCCTCCCAGTGCCACTCCTGAAACACCCAATGTGGGTTTTTAGAGCCAGGTCAGGATTTTATTTTGTGGTGGACATTTGATATAATACTCAACAGGCAATACAGAGTAAAGCCAATGGCACGATCATTTAATGGAAGATATCTAAATCCATACCTGCCCCTCAGGAAAAAAAACAGGGTCTAGCAAAGATGAATAGAAAAATGTAAGGTCATATGGACAGATCTAACCTTCAGATGTTCTGTACTGCCATCATTTACTGCTTGCAGACTTAGTACTGAGCTTTACATCTTCCCATATTTTATTGGCACAGAAAATAACACAATGTCAACAACAAAGACTTCTTCCAAAGAGCTTAAGTTATAATTAGAAATTTCTACTGGCTCTTAAAGGGATATATTACACATTTTAATCCCAGTGGTATTGCAGTAACGCTCCAGTTTCCAGTGGAGATCAGAATAAACACTTACTGTACCTTCTGTGAGGGGATCGAGCCTTTTCCCACTGTTCCTCTCAATCAGCACAGTGTCTGGAGCATAAAGCCCAACTAGGTGTGTGCACACACACAAAGGGAAGAAAAACAAGAAACAAGTATAGCTCTTGTTAGTCACTTGTTTTATTCCCTATTACTGTTTTGATGTATCCTAGTGTTAAAGGTGGATTAATATACCTCAAAAGCACCTTTGTCTCATTCTCCTTTCCCAGTATTCTATCTGCAAATACTTCCCTCTATATCAGAATTTTCCTCTATGTCCTAATGTATGAATATACATTAATAACAGGCCTGTGCCCATAAGTCCCCATACCAGCTCACAAGGTCCTCCCTCACTAACACCATATCTGGAGCCTAGGACAGAAGTACCCACACATCACTGGAGACTGATTCTCTTCTGTATCCAAACCAATTACTGTTCATGCAGGTACTTTAGTAGAGAGACCAGTGAAACTTTTTGATAATCTCACAGAAAAGAATTCAAACTTGATTAGAAAGCATCAAAAGATGATGAACCTGTCAGCTCCCTTAGTTGCTTTTGGCTAATCATCCTTACAGTTAACCACTGTAATTGAATTACTATTTTCAGTGCATTTGATTACAGGTATCAAACAAGTTCTTATGACTTTCTTGCCTGTATCAAATAGCTCTTTCAGATTATTTTCTCTCTACTAAGGTACTCATGCACTCTAAATCTCATCTCCTCTCAATCTTCTTTTTGATTAACTAGACAGACTGAGCTTTAAGATTCTCATTCAGGTCCTGGTTGCATAGATATAATTGTGAGCAAAACTCAACTTCAGATGTTATCAGCTGTATTAAAAATACATGCAAGTACTAGACATTAAACATTTTTGCCTGACTCTATAGCAGTGATTCTGAATTCTTCATTAACAGTTGAATTTCACCCAAATCAAATCCAAAGTGACAATTCATCAAGTTCACTAACATTTGATGGCACGCTCTACATTTATCATTTTACACTGTATTCCACACAATCATAATAATACCTCAAATTCTATGTAGGTTCCCTAACTATATTAATTTGGGACAACTGATGGCTTCTAGAAGGCAAGGGAAGCTGCTAAAGTCTTGTCTACCAGCATTTTGCCAGTAAACAACTGTTGCTCTCAAGTCAGAATCCACCCATGGTCTACAAGGACAAGCTTAAAATCATGACATTTCTGCTTCATTTGGTGGAGTAAAGTCTGCTAAATTTGCATTCTCTAATTCAAGGTAAGGATGAATTTGTATTTAGTAGGTGGCATTGTTCTGGTGTGAGGATAAAGGCAGACTTCTAGAGACTGAAGCCAGAGAAAATTTAGACTCACTTCCAGAACAGAAGCAAAGCTGCATAGAGCAGCTCACAGGCACTTGCTGGAGTGGTCTTGATTTTACAGAACTCTAATGTGTAAGAAGAAAAGGGTTCCTGTGTGAAAGGCAGGGTTTAAAGTCTCACAGGTTACCTTAAGTTTCTGAGCAAATCTGAACTACACTGAAATATTCTGCTGCCTTGTGACTCCGCTGTCTTCAGTAGCAGGATTGGATTTATTGAGGATTTTTTGTGAAGAAAGGCTTCCAGTCTTTCCTACTGGATGCATTCACTTATAAAACCTTGTACTGCTTACCAACATGCCTAGGAATGATGCCAGACGACTGCAGCATCCATGCCTGTTCCTGATTTTCAGGGAAGCCTTCCAAAATCCATCCCTGTTGAACAAAATCATTAAACAGTTATCAATCCTGGAAAACACAAAAATTAGCACTAAATATCAGTGCTATTTGCACAAAAATTACCTCATCCTGATCTCACTAGAGCAGAGTATTTGTCATGGATGCACATGAGAGAAGAAAGCAAACACAGAGCACTGATTTTTGTGAAATGGCTTGTGCTGCTACCACTGCCACAGAGCAATGGGAACTTCATGTACTGCAGCACTGATTTATTTTTTCTTTCAATCTTAATAAAAAAAAAAACTACCTCCTATCTCAAATAAATACAATTTCTACAGTTTTGAAATATTCAAAAGGATACCAGCCCACACTGTGTATAGAAAAAAAAAAAGAAAAAAAAAGAAAAAAAAGAAAAAAAAGAAAAAAAAAAGAAAAAAGAGGCTAAACAAATCTAAAGATGGATTTAATGCCAAGAACACTGAGGAAAATATGCATGCTTTCATTATTTTCTTAAATTATACAGGAAAACTCACAGTAATGGAACCAGTGTTCCCAAAGCTAATGAAGCAACAGAGCAAAAGAAAGAAAAAAAAAGCAAAAAAAAGCCTTTTGCTCCCTTAAGTCCTTGTTATAGCCAGCTAAGTGTTGGATTGAGCATCTTTAAAAAAACATTTACAGATCTGTGAAATTCCGTAGGAGAGCTGCAGCCTCACTCAGTTTCTGTGTGATGCAGTATTTGAAATCTAATCCACTTCCCAGTCTCAAGGCTGAATCCTCTAAACTTTCTCTAATTTATCTGTTAGTTGCTTAACCACACACGTCCTCGTCGCTGTACCCTGCCCCTCCAAATAACGTTGTGATGCTACAATAAATCTGGAAACCATCTTTGTAGTGAAATGAAGATGATATTTTAATATTGCATTAGCTAGCAATCCTTATCATCCCCCACATAAATCTGAAGCTTGGTCAGTATGGGGTCCAAAGGTTTTCACAGTATTTCAGGGAAACATATCTCCACGACTTCTGCAGGAGGAAATCAAGACATTCCAATTATACAAGAAAATAGACTATTTAAAATTCCTTAATTAGCCTGGTTTCAGGAACATGTCATCCTGCTGATATCTGTAGGAAATAAGAGATTCAAGTAATTGTGAGCCATTTTTGCCACTCCCAGTGTTTGCTCTATCGAATTAGAATGAACTGCTGTCTAAGGTCATACAGGTGCTGAGAAATCAATTTATCCCCTGGGACTTGCAGGAGGCAAGGCTGCACAATATTTTTAGCAGTGTGGTAGGAACTTCAGCAGTAGTCCTAAATATATTGTGCTTGCACAACATGTATATAGGCCCAGATCCTGTTCTGGAGAGGAATGGCATCAGAGGGCTGAAGCCAATAAATCTATGCCAATTCACACAGACTACAAAGCTGGCTCGTTTTCCCCCACTCCAAGCTCAACACTTTTGGAAACTAAAACAGAACAAAGAAAACCCAACCCTACAAAATGATTGCTTCTGATGTCACTACAGCTTATTGCTCAAAATCACACACCAAGCAACAGGCAGTGAGCACTGAGTATTGTTTAAACAATGTGTAGCAAACGTCAGCAGGCTTACATATCCATTTCTAAGATCCTTAAACCAGGCAATAAGCAGTTCTATAGCTGAAAGTTCTTGCCATGTAAGAAAGCACAGCTCAAAACTGAGAGCTTCCTGCAACAAATTTGTTTGAAGGCATTAAAAAACCCACAGAATAAACACACACTACAAAAAATAGTTAACATTTTGGATCTTTTTTCCAAAGGTCTCTGAGTTCCAGGGTATCAGTCAGTCCCTAATTAGAATACATTATCCATCTACTTGACACTTCAGTGAAATGTCTATTCCACCACCGAGCCGCAGCTTTGTTCAGAACAGGTTTATTGATATTCTGCTGCATTCCCTCTCCATACCCCCAGTGGCTTGGTTCTGTTTTATCACACATCAAAAAGGCCGTATGCTCAGGGCACCCCATGCACAGCTCAGAGCTGGAGGTCTGAACAGCTGCAAGTAGTATGGTATCACAGGAGGGACAAGCTCCAAGCAGATGTCACAGATATAAAAAAAAAAAAAGGGGTAAAAAAAAAAAAAGAAGTAAAAAGGGAGTGTGGCTTGGGAACGAGGCGAGAGGAAGCAAGACACAGCAGAGCAAGACCTGACTTAAAATATGCCTATCATGCTTTATGCAAACACTGGTATTTTTTTGCCCTCCTGACTATCATTAAAGTGTAATTAGTAACTTCACATAGTAAATTTGTTTCTTTAAGAAGCCATCTATTTTTTGTTCTTGATAGCAGTAACCTTACAGCCACGTGTGGGTTGCACCTTATCACATCAAGGGTGGAACAAAGGCTAAAAAGTGAAGAATTCCACAGTGCCTTTACTCTGTGGTCACTGTTCCCTCTCTTTCAGCTGGAAACCTCAATCCTTCCCCACATGAAGATAGCTATAAACACAGCATTCTGCTGGCGCCTTAATGCCAGGTGAAGTTCTCCTTGGAGACCCGTGCCATGCTGAATGTCAGCAGCAAGGAAGTACTTTCAAAGCCATCACTTCCCTCTCCAGATTTAAGGGATCTGGAGCAAAAGAAATACTCAAGGTCATTTCCAAATGTAAAGCTCATTCCTCTGCTGGCACTACTCTCAGATATAACACCAAGGCTACATACTTCAACACTTCTTACCCTAATAACAATTACTTGGGGTATTCAGTTCTCTCTTGTTATTTAACCTGTACAGTCACAATATATTATTTTCATAAATTACAGAATCCAAAATGGACACTGCCTTAAAATACAGAAAAGGGATGTCACAAAGAAATAAAGCTAAATTATGTGGCAAATCTGAAAAATCTCAGCCACAAGCATAAAGGTCACGAATACTGCTGCCTTTAGGCAATTGCTGATTGCAACAGTTTTTCTACATCATCATTCAGTATGTTTGAAAATGTATTACATGCCTTTCCCTCCTATCTGTAGGCAGAGAACAGGCAAGAATTCAAAAATAATATTAATTTCAGCAATAGCTTTGCTAGTATGGATCTAAAATTCCTGAGATTTTCAAACAGCAGCAGACTGAGGAGTGCAACTGTCAACCCAGCTCCTGCAATCCATCATCATTAGCAGCACAGATGATGGAAGAAGCTCCAACTTTATTAATTTCTCATTAGAGAGAAACCTTTTAGTCCCCATGTTATTTTTGTGGGTTAAGTAAGCTGCAAAGCTATTCAGAAAAAAAAAAAAAAAAGAAAGAAAAGCCAGATTCTTCTTGGAAAACAAAAAAAGATGGTGAACAGGCAGACTCTCTCCCCAGAAAAATCAGATAGCATACCTATCCTTGTATGGAATTTCCCAGAGACAATGTGATGATCGTTACCTGCCCAGGTAAGACCAGATACAAGCAACAACCATTGCTTATTTGATTTCCCTTTCAAAGACAACCACTACCCCTCCTGAACTGTTTAATACCAATCAAAGTAATTCTGCCACTACTCATGTGAATCACTGGCCTAAGCTTAGTTTCTAAATGGTCCTGAAACACAAGTAGGGTTGCTCAGCTCTGTCTCTCACAAATTCATTGTGTAGCAATCTCATCCCTAGCCTTCCCCAGGTCTCTAAATTCCCTCCACACCACCAGCAGCCGGAGGTGCCGCAGCCAACAAGCAGTAACCCTGTAAGATGAAAAGTCTTCATATCAGCTTCACAAGCCCCAAGTTCTAACATAATGCTTGCAATAAGTTTTCTGTGGCTGCTGGAAGACCTACCCGTCTGATCCCTCGCAGTCCTAGCTCCATTTGTATTAGAAGAACACACAACAGAGTCTCAGCAGAGCTGTTGATCAATAAAAATGTTCTCCTTAGAGAATGCCCGTGACATCTATAAACCTGTGAGTGTCAAAACAATGGCACAAAAAATCCTGTATTCCTACTGTCAGTGGGACGAAAGCTGTACAATTAATGCCAAGCCAATGACACCACAAGGAGAAATAAAACAAACAGCTGGTGGTACTATGGTCCAGCATCCTGCTCCTAATCTGTTCACATTTTCAGTAAAAATGCTGACTCATGTTTTGAAAAAACTGGCATAAATCTGTTCCATAATGTAAAAAAAAATAAAAAAAAAAAAAAAGAATCCACCCTGTTAATTCTATTTCAAATCACACAAAGCGTTGCAATTAAAATTCACAGATCCCCTTTCAAATGGAAAAGGCATACACAGTGTGAGGACGTTTTATTGACTGTGAATTCCTATCTGTTAATTAAAAAAATGTTAATAACCATCACAACTTTGAAAAGTCAATTATGTGTTTTTCCTAAAAATAGCTAAAACCTTAACTAGACCAATATACACCAGATATTTGATCTGGAGTGCTAAATAACTATTATGAGTCAAAATAAAACAAAATAAAACAGCTCAGCTATAAAGGCCTTCAAAAACCAGACCCATATCATTCAAGCACAGTGAGAAGCAATGCACAAGTTTAATTCTACTTTGCAGATTCTAAATTAAGAGATCAATTATGGAGTAAGGTACACAAGTATTTTGTAGAGAAAAATCAATAGCTCATAGGTTTTCTGCCAGGCTCTTTATTCCTTTCTGAGGTTCCAAAAATCATTGTTTTGATCTCCCAGATCATGAAGCAAGAAACACAGGATCCTAAAACACACAAAAAGCAGTCCATTTGGTCCAGAAAGGGAGGGAGGGTCATGTTCTTATACATAATGAAAACTAGAAAATTCTTCCAGTCTTCCCAGGTCTTGATTGTACCAGTGCAGGAAGGGAACTCAGAGAAACAGCAGCTGGGTTGAAGAAGAAAATAAGAGTTTGAAAGAAGAGCAGTGTGCATTTTGACTAAAAACTGTGTCTCACCTGCATGCCAAAGAAGATTTTGTTAGTCCATGGTAATTGGAAAGAAGGCAGGAAGGGGCATCAGAAACATGCACACAGTTTAGAGTTGCCAGTACCTTTTAAAATCCTAACATCTTGGCAATTCCCCATATAAGCAAATTCTGGTGTCGTTTAAAACCTCAGGGCTCAACTCATCGCTACGTTGCTCCAAAGTCACAGGAATGTCAATGGGATTTGTATCTGGTATAAATCTAGAATAATTTAGAGATGAGCTAAGTTTCTGCTTTGTTAATTTCCCTTAATAAAAACAACTGCTCATATTTGGTTTTGAAGGAAGAGGAGTCCTATACTGACATTTAGAAATTGTAGGGGAGCAAATAACGCATCCCAAAATGTTGTTACAGTCAGTCTCTTGTTAAACCTGGATTTAGCTAAAAATGCAATGGAATGTTCACAAATCACCCATGTAAATTTACTTTTACTCCTTCAGAGCTTTCTCTATTGATGGAAAAGGAAGGACTTCTATAGCAAGATACTTCCCAAGGCAGGTATGGGCACTGCCACACCCTCTTCTATGACTTGGTAAAATAACAGGATTAGCTGGGCAAGGAAAGGTTTGGTTTAGCTTAATGACTTTTCTCAGTAACACTAAAAACCAGCAGGTACTATTCTCAATTAAACCCTCATGCAACCAGTGGATTAGATAATGGGAAAGGTCAAAGTTCAGCTGTTTCTGAGCTACTGCTTAAGAAGCCCAGTGTACTATCTGTTTTGCTACAGCTATAAGCTCAGGAGAGAAATACGACACAGACAGATGTCCTCTAGCAAACCTCAGGCAGGAACAATTTAAGAGATTACATCTCCAGCTATTCATTACCATCCTGATCAAGTGATCCTTTCCACAGTTCATGCACTGTAATTGGCCATCTGATCTAGCTTACACAAGGCAGGTCCATTGAAAGGCACTTCCATCAGTAGCTTAAACTAAGACAGTTGATGTTGAGATGAAGCACATGAAGACTTCTTTGGCAATCATTCGTGTTATCCGAGTTCTAAAAGACAAGTCCTTCAATCAGGGTCAGAAATTTTTGTTTTACTACTTCTTGCTAGTTTTGGTGATGTTCCTTCTCACCAGAGAAGTAATTCTGTGCTACAGAATTACCATCTTAAAACTACAGGCAATGGCCCAGCCACCAAGATGATTCTGTTTTACATGGATGGAAAGATTCAGTCTACAGATCACTATGGATTAAACCAAAAATTACAGAGACAGAGAAGTACAAGACTAAGGTTTTCAGCATTTCCAGTTTCTTTCAGTGCCTAATGCTACAAAGCTTTAGGAAACAATTTTCACACTTCAATGAAATGTTAATTACCAGCCCTACTTTATTCAATCATCAAGGTAAACTATGATGATGTTGAGAAGCAACATATGTTATTAAAACTGTGAGCTGTGTAATACCTCTATGAGGTCAGGAAGAACTAGTTATCCCCTGACCCAAAGGTGTGGGCACAACAGAGTGACTGTTCTGAAAATGTACCATTTATCCCAAAAATACTGTTTAGTCCTTCATGAACATAACATCTACTTTGGACTGGACTTTCTCATCTCAAAAAGAACATCAAACAATGCACAGTCTGGATTTTAGCACTGTTTAGAACCTGGGGTTTATCCATTAGATTAGTATATCTCTTCCAAATACTCCCATATAATGGGCTGATTAGAGACTCAATAAGCCATAACATCTGAGATTTTAAAGGAAGCACATAAAAGAGATTTTGCTTTCCTCAAATCCAGACATCAATGGCAGCCAATATTAATCTACTTAAGTTCTTTTGGTTCTATGTTAAAAGTCTCTACTTCCAATTAAAGCTAAGCACATGGGGAGAAAAGAAAGCCACACATCTGTGAGTACAACTCAACCTATTCAGTTGCCTATTTGTGTAAGCTAACAGTGAACATATTAATTATTACCTAGAAGAGATTATACTCAAATGCAGGTTTTTTCCCTAGCACAGGAAGAAAAAAAAAGTCACAATGAGAAATACAGACAATTGAAATGAGTAATGTCAGACACTTTGCCCCCCTTCCTCAATAAAGGTTAAGATTTTAACATATCAGTTTTTATATATTTTCTGTTTATCTGTTTTGTCCACTATAACTCTGCCAGTTGCCCCAGGCAATCAACAAAGCTACGCTTGTTCAGCCTTTGATCATCTCTGTGCTAGAATATTAGCATATGCATACTCTCATTCTCCCCTTTATCCTGTTAATAAAGCTCCAAACTCCCTCTGCTGATGTTCAAGAAAGCAATCCGCTCCAGAGCCCCCAATGATTTGCCCCCATTCCCTCCTCTGCTCAGGACTCAGAATGCTAACTACTATGCACGAGTTGTGTAAGTGCTTATCCACCGACCCTCTGAGGAGCAATTCTTACTTGTTTGATGCAGTCCACGTTTGACAGACGTTCCTGGATCAGATTGGCCCAAAGTGCATTGGGAATTTTCTAAAGAAAGAACAAAAAAAAAAAAGAAGAAAAAAAGGCTGAATATTCACAATTGAGTTCAAAAGGAATTTACCATGCAGGCATACTCTGGTTAAAGGTGAACTGAGATGTCTTCTTCAAAATAAATAAACCAACCAACCTGGGAAAGTCCCATGTCATTAACATAATATATGAGAAAGTTAATAAGGGCACAAAAATCAGTATTAAAGGGAAGCTGAACACAAAGCTGATGTCCGAGCTTTTTGCTCACTAACATGGGTTAGCACACTAATACACACACTGGACCCCAAACCTGCAAAGGGATCCTTAAGAACATCACATCCCCAGGTAGTCCATATTAAACCAAGACTATGTGACCTGCTATTGCTTCCTGTGTGAGTGGGCTTGGCAGTCGTGATCATGAGACAAGCAGAATCTCAAACACAGGGCAAATAACACAAAGGGTCTGATTTTGGGGAGGTTTGTTTCCTAGTTTTAAGTAGCTCATGCTCTTTAATAATCCAGAAAGTTTACTTAAAATACATTTTAATGTTCAAATTAATTTAAAAAATAAACTAACATTAAACTCAAGACTGAAATGGGATTGAAACCACACGTGCCAAGGTTTTCAGAAGGGGTTTCTTTCTGTCACTATTACTTCTCCCATATCTAGAAATGTTTTATAAAATAGTATTTGCTGACAGAACAACATAGTTCCTCTACAGATTTGCACTTCCCATCCAACATTTCTTTCATTATTGTATTATATTTCCTGACAAGAAATTAGCAGTACCCTTCTTATAACAATTTTCTTTACTATCTTGTTAATTTAGGCCTTCATCCTCTACTGGACTTGGTAAAACAAACTCTGTGGTAGCCAGTTTAACCTGACAATGTCTAGGCCTTTGCCCCTACCAGTTAGAGCAGCTGCTAATGATTTGACTAAATGCTTTGCTCAGTGTCACTCATTTTGTCATTATCAGTAAAATGAATAATCAGAAAAAAACCTGCAAATTCTCTACTTCATGTTAAAATAATTATCTTTTCCCCAACAACATGAGCTTGACTCTTTGCTCCACGTAGTTCCAGATATTGTGGATTCTCAGCTCTTCTAACCAGTCTGAAGGGCTGAAAAAAAAAAGAGTATTTCTGTAGGCTTATGTTATACTACAGGATGCAGATGACCACATGAAAATGAGGCTGACTATGCAGAAAGATTTCCTAACAAGCTTCTTCGTTAGATCATGAAACAATTTCACCAGGAACAGTGGAAACATAAGTCTCTTTAAAGCAGAGTGGAGAGAATACTCCAGAACACACAAAAGAGACCAGTCCTCAGCTGGAGGAACAGATATGGTGGCCCAGTCAGGCAGTGGGTTTTCTTGTCTTGTTTATCTCTAGTGTCCCCAGTTCTCAGTGCCTTTCCTAATATCAGCCATTCATAAGGCAACATTCAAGCAGGGAAAAAGGGAAAGAAATTGCTGCGTTTCTTGAAAGTCAGCAGGTCCCACAGGGTGGTACGTCAAAGCTTCCTGCAGCCTCTCCCTGCTGGAGCCTGGGTCTGCAGCTTTGAGTCTGTCACCTTCCAAAGGTGCATCATGCTGCTATCAGAAACAGCTAGTCTGCTTTGATGTGTCATGTCAAGACAGGCTAGCAACTGCCAGGGGTCCACTCTGATAAGCCTTGCCAAACCAATTTAAACCAAAATTATACTAAGTTCTTTCAGTGCAGCGGCATTCCTAGTCCTCTCTTTTGAGTGGAGTTTGCTGCATGAAAACCATCAAGGACACACATGTGGGTATTTCAGGGTTTGAGTCCCTCGTGCTCTCTGTGGCTCAATGCCAGTCTCATTTCCCAATGTCTTCCTCCTAGTGAGCAGCAGCCTACAGACTCATCTTCAATAGGTTGCTTGGAGAATACCCAATTATTCATCTAAAAATCATTAAATCCGATACATATCAGACAGCACATTTACCATTTCTCTCTCATAAACACACAGCTAAATCTATCATGAGCCTGACAGATGGGACTTCACCTCCCAGAAACGTGCAATAATGGTCAACGACACGTTTGCATTTGATAATTGCAGAACCACATCTTATCTACATCTCAACATTCAGCTCAGTTAAGGGAAAGACCTGCTGCTGTGGTATTCTGCCTATATTCAGAGGATTTTTCTATACACTATTGCCACAACTGCTGAGAAACTGTACTCAGTCATGATTCATTTTAAATATTTGGGTACTTCAGGCCATCACACTTCAACTTAATATGCCCACTCTACACAGTCACATTTGCATCATCTTTTCATAAAACTGCTACACTTTTTTTGGGGGGGTTGGAATACTTTCACTGGATCTATTTATTATAAGTTTTGGGTATATTTATTCTGAAAACAACTACAGCTAAAAACATCTGACTTCTCCAAGTTTGCACCTTGGTGAGAAGAGCAGTCAAGTTTGAAGAAATGTGGTTTGGAATTCTGAGAATCATGAATGGTAAGATTTAGCTTGTTCAGACAGACAGACATGAAAGGCTGGACTTCTTTATGTACACACAAGACTGGGAGAATTCCTATTTGTTCCTTCACATGGCTTGTCCTGGAATAGATTAGAATACTGAACGTGCATAAATAAGGATGCCTTGGGTTTTCCTCTCTTCTATTGTATTTCTTCTTAAAAAGCATGGGGATATGATGCAACCTTCAAGCAGTTTTAAGTCATTAGGTAGCATGGAAACACCTTAACTGCAATTTAATATAGCCTTAAGAGCACACCCATCCCACAATTACTTCAGTTGTTTCAACTTCTCATTTTATCCAGTTAACAGGAGAAGTGAAACATGCAATAGCTCTTCATTAGACTTCACTATAGGCAAAACCTGAAAGTGCTTCCTATTAACATTATTACAGCTAGAGATGAGGGAATAATTTGCAATGATTTATCCAAAACCGTAGCCTCTTTTCCTGCTCATGGAATATTTATTGATCGCTCGCGGTTCTTCAAATTTAGTGAATATTCACAAATACAGCTTCTTTTTTGGAATATTTTTACAGGCTGAATGATGACATTTTGCTTTGCATGGTCAATATTTAAAATTCACTACCTGAGCTGGGCTCGTTAGTAAGTGTGTGTCAGTGAATGACTGCATGTCCAGCTTTAAAAACTGAGCTTCAGAGAATAACCACGTGTTTCAAACATGCCTTCCATGACTTCTCATGCCAGGAACACTCAGGTGCTTTAATGTTCACTGGGAGTGAACACAGGAGAGAAGAACACTTGGCTGAAGACAAGCAAGGAAAACATGTGAACAAACATTTGTGGACCTTTTCACAGCGTTTGCCCAGATCTAGTAACATGGGCCTACTGACCTAAAAATGAATGACCTTTGGCACTGGGGTTAATTTAGCCACAGTAACCTTATATGCATGAAACATTCCTCTAACAGCATTACATTGTGTTATATGATCTTCACACTAGACTTTCAAAAACACAGTCTTAGGTCCTGCTTTTCCTTTTTCCATTTATTAAATTGCTTTGGCCAGGACTGCAACTTTTTAATGCCCTGGTTGTGTGGAAGATAGCATAAACAGCTATTGTTCTGCTCCTGAATAGACATTCAAACCCTATTAGTGCTAATGGATGTTATGGATGCTAGAGGAGTCAAGTTTACTACTTCCTTCAGCAGAACCAGGGGTCAGTTACAGCAACAGTAGATTTAGCCAGTAGGCATGAATGAATAAGGGAAAATACAGCTCTTAAAACGTAGCCAAATTATCATCTGGAGTCATTGTAAAGCTTGCATTGATTTAGAGGAAGCAAGGAGTTCCCCCCACCCAGTCTTAGGAGTTGTATTTGAAGAATCAAACTCATATAAAAGAACAAAAGAAATGATTTAGTGAAAATGTTCTTCTAGGATCTAACATATCAAAACCAAAGGGAAACTGCACAGTACTAAACCACCACCAGCCCCTGCTCTTCGGGCACTTCTGACTACCTGATTAGCCTTGACATTTTTGACTTTCATCTTCCACACCATCCATCTTTTTAAATCAAATAAGCCCAAAAGGACACCCTTGAAAGTGCATCCGTACAGTCTGAAATATGTTAATAATTACAGTAATTAAACCAAAGGGAATTTTTGTTTTAAATTCTCCCCTCCAAATTGAAATTTATGAACCTAGCAAAACAATCTTTAATAATTAGAAGGAAGGTTTCAAAGTACATATTCTTGGTAAGAATCATTTTACATCATCCCAGCCAAAAGCAGACCTTCAGTAAGTTCAGTGAACTCTTTCCTCTCAGATCTTTAAGTGTGTTACTCCTGGCATCTCCAAACTTCACTTGCACATTTAATGTAATAAACACTATTCCATTTTCAGTCTAATTTTCTAAGGACAAAAAAAAAAATGTCTATATATCACATCATCTACCACCTCAGCAAATTACAAATCTGTTAGCCAATTCCAATCAAATTTAGCAGGGGTGTAGAATCCTCTAAATATGAAATTGCTTCAATTTTTATGAAAATAGGTGACAAGGTAGAAAAGATAAACCCAAACCATCAGACTTGCTAGACAGAGTCACAGAAAAATCAGACCTTTTCCATTCTATTATTTGTGTAACACCATGGAGAGAGGAACCAGCTATGAGGGCAGGAATCAGAAGCAGAGATGCTTCTGTGTACTCAGATAATCTTCCAACATATTTTTATGATCTACTTGTCACTAGCCTTTTATAACATGACAATTAATTATGTTGCTGATCAAGTAATACTGTGAGTCATGACATCTGGAAGAAATGTTCTTTGGACCAACTCCATTGAACGTTAGTAAGGAGGACCACAATAAAGCATGTATGAATTTAAAAGCCTGACTGAGTGCTTGGAGCTGGAAAAGGCACATCAACCCAAGAACTGAACAACCTCTTGATTCAGTTGTTATTGCCCCAGCTTGAGAGCTTCTAGGGTTCTCAATAACTGACTGGATTGTCCCACCCCTTTTCAGATAACACACCAAGTTATTTGCATCATGCTACAGAGAAATCAAACGTGCACAACTAAGTAGTTCTGTCAGATCAAAAAAAAGTTCTTTGTGTACTTATCTTCCAGAGCATTTTGTACAGAAGGAGACCTCAGAGATTAATGCTTATTTTATTGAGATTATTAAACATTCTGAAACAGGAGATGATTTGTTTAATGATATAATGAACTCTCCTTTAAAATGTATCCCACATACGGGGACTTCTTTCAATTCTGTCTCTTGTGTCTAAAGTTAATGTCTTCAAGACCACCATCACATTGTCACCCTCTCCTGGCCTGACACAATCTGTCTTTGCTCATATCCTTTAACCTAGAAGAAGCTACCCCTCACCTCTGGCAGATCCTGTACCTACAGACACAAGAACCACTGTACAAACCACCAGAGATGTAAGAATATTTACTCAGATCTGCTCAACTCACGGCAGTGGAAATCATGGGAACGCCATGTAATTCCTCTTCTGTGACATGAAAACTACTATTATCACACCCTCTTACACACCTCTTTTCTTTCTTTATATGCCTTTGCTTCCTTTGTCAGCGCTAATCTTTCCTGGAGTAACAAAGTCTCCTGAGAGATACGGATGGCATCCAAATGTTTACAAAGCCACATCGCCTGAGGAAAGAAGACAACAACACAGGTGGAAATATGTGGAAAGAAAATGAAGCAATTTTTCAGAAGGCTGCAGAAAGACACTGTGTTTTCCTAGCCTTCCATTTAAGTACACAGACTATATGCATAACATGAAGCAGTTTCTTAAAGGTGTTCAAGCATCTGCAGCTTTCACTAAGTTCTTTTTCATCTACTGCACTATAACGCAGATTTTAAAGAAGAAAGTGTTCCTCCTAGGATGCACCCACTGCTATCATCCATAACGTTTCTGTGGTCAGCTTTCTCCATGGTTCAAATACAGCGTTGACATTTTCAATTAAGCTGGACCACTGGACTTGAGAGATAACAGGTCATGGAAATGAAGCACTCCACAAAAGGGAGTATCACAAAAAACCCAATACCTGAGGGTTCTCCTCCCAGGTTAATTAGTCCTGTGAACAAGTTGGGGAGGAAAAAAAGCAGGCAGAATTCTGTCACGTTACAGCACTATCACTACCATGACCTGAGCAAGTTCCCCCAGAGCTCACTAACATTTCCATTTAACCCATGGTGTAATATAGAGGCACATCCCTTAGGATAACACTGAGGGCAGTATACTTACAACTGTGGTTTTCCCAGAAGCAGGTGGACCAAGCACACAAATTCTTGGAGCTATAGAACAAGAACACACGAATGTCAAGATGCAGAACAGCAAAGGTCCCAACTGGGTCCCCACTAATATAAATGCAATCCCAATGAAATAATTATTTCAGTTGAAAATCTGCCTGAATGGAGACTCCACTGGGGAAAAAGAGGGGGCAACACTAAGTCAGTGTCCTTTAATCTCCATGGTCAATGAGATTAATACTTTGACTAAATATGTCACTTCAAGAGGTATATAAGATAATAGATCTCTATCAATTTAAACACATGGATAGTATAGTAAATGAAGCAGAGCTTAAGATAAAAGCATTTCTTTATCTGAGTTTGACTTTTATTCCAAAACATGTATTTAGACCTAGCACATTTTGTGATGAAAAATTATTTTAGCTTGTATGTGCAGGACAAGACTATTTAAAAGTGATTATAATCATATGATGTTTCAGACTGGACAGGTCTTCTGGAGATGATCTCTTCTCTCATCTTCCTTACACGGTATGGTAATAAAAAATACTTTTTACTTTGGCTTTCATCCCCCCAAAAATGCAATTTCACTTTCTAGTTTCATCTAAATAGGTTGTGTAAGGGTTCAAAGAAGATTCAGATATTACAAAATTAAGCACTCTCTCTACCCTTTTTGACAGCTACCTTCAATTTTTCTACCCATCACTAGAACTAAATTTCTCCATCTCTGTAGCCTGTGTTTCCCTACTGCACGTCCCTCTCTTTTCACTTAGGGAGGGAAAAGTGCACCCCAGTTCTGAGGAAGTCTTAGCCTAATGCATACCGACGACACAATAGGAGTCATCCTTGTGAGCTCTGTTGGGAACGAATTAGAAGCAAGGCAGATACTGGGGAAGTGTTTGGGACTTTTTCCATGAACTCACCTTGGGCTGCAATCCCTCAAGCTGCCATTTTTTGATGTTCCCCCTCGTGTTCCCCCCAAAACCTCAGAGAAAAACCAAAGCAAAACAGACTATATGCAGAAGGGAGCGATGAGTATTTACTAGGAGTTACATCGGTCAACACAGAGGACGGATCCACTCACCCAAACCCCTCTTCAGCTCTTGATAACCAAGGGAGATACAGTGCCTGATGGCAGCAGGCAGGGAAGGATGTGAAATGTATTTTTATGAGCCCTTCTAGGCACTTAACAGTTATTGGGCAGGTGCAATTTTTAAACATACATGAAACCCAAATTACAGATTCATCTTTACAAAGTTATCTGACTTAGAAGGTTTAAGAAAAACTCCCCCCTTATTGGTTCTTGCAAGTGCAACAGAACTAGTACACAATGTAGAAAAATACTTTAAAAGGATACATCAGCTGTTTTTATCACCTAATTTCTTTCAAATGTAATGTGATTAAATCCTAGGGCTTTTTTTTTAATCTAACACCTTGAAACTCCAGCCCGGTACTTAGGAATTATTTATAAACAGCGTCATAAAAGAGTGCTCGGGTGCCAACACTAATCAACTTCTTCAAACCACTTCAAAGAAAATCAAAAAACCTTTCCATCCACAGATCCTTTTGAGGTTTAACTAGGAGCATGATTTAAAATTCACAAGAAAACCCTTAGGTATTGAAGCTTTAATACACAGCTTTCTTGGACAAACGTTTGATAAAAAACGAAACATACCATTATATACACCATATCATGCTTTAATATTGCCCAGGGCTACTGTAAATGCTCACTTTGTACTAAATCTGGTTTTCTCTCTGCTTAGTGGCTGGCAGCAGATGGGGCAGCGTAATTCACTGATTTACTCATTTGCACACTTGTAAGACTCCTCTAAAGCATTCTCCCTAAACATATGACACAGGGGCACAACCAGGACACTACTGTATGTAATGTTTAACCCCCTCCAATCAGCAAGTAATCAGTATTTAATACCAGAGGTCTGAACCAGCAGCTAAATGAAGTCAGGAAAAACCTACAAAATGCCCTTTTCTCCAGTAACAAGTCATACTTCATTTCATGTTTAGTCTTGATGAGGTGCTACAGGATTTATTCTTCCATGTACAGTAAATGTTAACATTCAACAATTATTTTTGGGCATGACAAAATTAATCCTGGATTAATGCAAAAGAAAATCTGGACTCACTGAGTTGCATTTAAATCCAAAAGATTATATTATTAACATTAACATGACAAAACTTGCTTAAATTCGTAAGAGAAATCCTTTGTCAACCAGCAGAAGCACATAGTACATCATGAACATTCTTGCTAAACTTTTTTGTCTTTCCATTACTTCTGAGGTTTGAGTGTAAAGGAAAAACTGACAGAAATGCCCCTTGGATCCCAAAAGATTTTTTTTTTTTAATAGCACAACCTAAGAAACCATGTAGAAATCTAGCATCCTTGTATATGAAAGAATTATTAGGCTTCATATGGTTCTTTAAGGTTTTTAGAAGGATGCTGTGAAAGAACAATAGCACAGAGCCTTAAGCACAAACACTCAGTGACACATTTGACCTATGAAATTTTCAAGACAGTCCTATGCTATAATCATTAGACTTGTTTAGATTTTTAAGAGTACTTTAGATCCCATTATTAATTAAAAAGCTTTTCTAACTTCACACCTGGGATAGATACAATGCTTCTTTTCCATATATCTCTGTTTGAAATTTTCTCTGGGGCTAAAACTGTCTAGCAAGGCAAGATCATGAAAATTCATTGCTTTACTGATGGCTTTAATAAGGTTTTTTTTTCTTCTAAATAGTCAGCACCTTCCTCCATGATCAAAAAGTAAAATCAACTCTGCTACAGATTTCTGTTACATTATTTTCCATATAATTTATTCTCAGAACAACATTTAGGCTTTAATTTTAATTGGAGTTCCTTTCCCTCTCCTCTTAGGTTTTCCCAGACCAAAAGCAGACAGCGTTTTCCCTTTGACAAACAACTGCTGTAGTTCTATCTTTAGCCTTTAAGTACTGAAGCCATGAAATGGAAACCTGCCTGGTTCTGTTCAAATAACACCGTGGGGCTTCAGGACAAATTTCAGCTCAATGTGAAGAAATTTTATCAGCATTTTATCAAACCACATGAAATTCCTCTGCATATTTTTCCACGGGTCTATAAAACAGATTGATTACTCAAGCTGCCCACGTTAGAAAAGGCTGGACATCTTTTTATTTAATAAATAAGTAAATGCAGATATATTTAGCAGCATTTCAATCAACATCCATCCGATCGCCAGCACTAAAAGCTCACAGCACCTCTAGTGATAACGGTGACACAGATGCCGCAGCAGAACTTCCATAATGGTTTTGCTGTGGTTTTAAAGAAACATCAAAGCAACGTGACACCAGCTCTCCCTGACAGCTCATGCAGAACAAAAATTATAGTTCAGCTGTGCATATCCAAATATAATCTGCCTAAGGGTGAACGGTTTGTAAATCAAATAATTTGATTGAGTGTACAAGCTTTTATTGTGCAGGATACAGACTTCTTATTCAATTTACCAGGTTTTGTTACACATACAAGTAGGCACGCTCACCGGTCCTTCATCGAGATGCCACTGAGCAATGGAACTCATTAACAGCAGCTAGTAACTAACTAATCAAAACCCAGAGAATCTGCCAGCCCAGGTAGAATAGGAAACCAAATTTACACCTGACAAAAGGAGTAATTAGCGAGCTTAAAGACAACAGGAAATATCAGATGGGGCACAGAACACATTAATAATTGATACACTAGAACTCTTTGTTATTCCCTTAGAGGGTTTCATTGTTATAACTGTTAAAGTGCATTTTTTATTAGATTACCCACTAAAAAAAGAAATTAAAAAGCATCTTACCTATAACTATTCCAAAATGCTCACCTTTATTTTTTTTCCCTTCAAGACACAGCCTGAAAAGTTTTATCCATCATTTGCCAATTCCAGCCCAGCTTTCAACCAGCTGTTTACAAATATGAGGTTGAACTATTTATGGTGTCTCAATTTCCACTTACCATCATCGTTGTTTTGCTTTAAATGGTCTATCATATACTGAATAGGATCATCTGGCTTATGAATTAATAGCTCTTCAAGCATGTTCTGAAAATAAATAGGACAGAGGGAAACGTAACCCAGCCATGCAGTCATGCTAGATTGTGTTTTTGCAGCAATGTTACCTTAAAAAGGTTTATAAATGCTTATTCATTTTCTGAAGGCCCTTGCCATAAATAAAATTGAGACTATGAAACCTATTTTAGATGCTGAAAAAATGAAGCGTAGTCAGAAAATTGCCCTCCCCCCAAAAAACCCCCACCCAAACCCAAACCCATTTGCTTTAGTTTATTTGCAATATAGAAAGGTTTGGCTTGAGCAGCCTGGTGTAGGTAACAGCAGAGTCAGCACTGACACAAAAACCATCCAAGGGGGTTTGCAAACACAGTCAAGCAGGGCAAGTTAAAGCTCCTTTTCAAGCACATTGCCACAAGTTTCCAACCAGCCCAGGGACAGCAGAACAGACAAAAACTGCAGAAAACACAAACCCAATAACCAATCAAAGCCACAAAAGCAGCACATCCACTTCTGTAACCACACCTGGTCCTCCTCCTATTGTGAAAAGGGTGGGGAGGAAAGGCTTAAAGCATTGTCTTGAAGATCTATTTTGGAGCCCGTTTTCATATTAAATGTTTGAGGTTCTACAGGGCCTTGCTTCAGCTCCCATAGACAGCAGTGGAGATGTCCTGCTGATTTCCAGGAGGATTGTAGCTTTACGGGCAGAGAAAGGAGGAACACTGGGAAACCCCAACTCCACAGATTCTCTCCCAAGGCATTTCAGCCCAGCCAAGGATCCCATAATCAGAAAATTAAACCTAAAACATCAACAGCAACTAATGTTCTGTCTGAGATCATGTACTGAAGTGCTCACATTGGAATAGGATGCCTTTTCCCAAGAACCACTCATAACACTTTAATGCTTGCAAGTAAGTTCTATAACTCCTGTATATTCAATAAAATGTTATACTCTAACTGATTCTTTTATTAGAGCAGCCTGTTTTCTGCTTCATCCACTTCATTAGACTATTTAAACCACTCACTTTCCCTCATAAACTGTTACACAGATAAGTTCTGATGCTTCAAGGTCTGGGTAGCACACAGCATAACAGTACTTTTATTAGAAGCTCATTTAAAAATCATTACTTTCCAGTACCATTTAAGCTGAGAACTCAGCACTGGGGTTAGCTGCAGCTTTCAATGCAGAGGGCAGAAAATTTGGTCTTAAATAACTGTTCAGGCTGGCACCGATTGATACCACCAAATACTTTGTGCCCAGATCCCACCAGCACTTACACACATGCTTCCTTTTACCCCATTTAATTGTACCCACACAGCTCTGTTCAGTTTTGGGGGGAGGTGTTGCAGTTTGAATCTCACACATTATGTTTCATGGCTTGGGTGTTTTCAGTGTTGCCATTCAGGATGATTATTTCAAGCCAGGTTCAGCTGTGCCATCACGTTGGCACAACACAATCACGGCAGGGAAAGAGACCAGGGCTGGGTAAAGCCCTGAGGAGCCACAGCTGCTTTCAATGCCCCCAGCACGCAAAGCACCCCGTTCCCATACATAGGCATTAGGCAATGCCGGTCGTGCTAACCAGCCTCGAAGCTATACTTAAATGAAGTTATATTTAAATAAAAATGAGGAGAAAATAAAGGAAAAAATAGAGCGTGGGTGTTTTCCAGGGAGATTTGGAGAGCAGAGAGGCCTTATCCTGCAGCAAGGGAGTGAGGAGCCAGCGGTGGTACCCGGGGGTCTCTCTAGCGAAGCTCTGGGCACGGCCCCGATACCCTGTGCCCCGCAGAATCCCCCCCTGCCCCGCACCGGGGCTTCTTCCGACCCAACTGCCCCTTCCTCAGGGCAGGGAAACTGCCCCAGCTCTCCCCGGGCGCTCCGCGCCGCCCGAAGCCGGCTCGCTCCCGGCCGCGGAAAGGCCACGCCGGCAGCCCCAGGGAAAGGATGGTAGCCGGGTAACGGTGACCCGGGGGTACCGTTGCCTCACCCGCTCGTGTCTCAGTAAGAGCGAAACCTTCATCCCGGGTTTTCCCGCGCTTGTTTCCTCCTGCCCCTACCCCCCGCCAAGCCGCTTCTCCCTTCACCGCCCCAACACCTGTCTGCCGCTTACTACCGCCGAAGCCCGACATGCACCGTGGCTGGCACTCGCCAGGCTGTTACTGAAGGAATTAATTAATGAACTAATTAAGAGGGCGCTCGGCCGGTGCACGCCCACACGGGGACACCCCCCACACACACACCCGGCTTCCCACGCGAGCCCGGTACCGGCTGCTGGGGCAAACGGTCGCGACGGTGTCCCCCGGGGGAGCCTTCCCGGGGCCGGGCCGGGCCGCCCCTCCCCTCGGGCGGCGCCGCGGAGGCCGTGAGAAAAGCGACCTCCCCCCGAGGCCGGGCCGGTGGTCACCCCTCACTGTTCCCCGCCCGCCAGGCCACCCCCGCGGCGCCCCCGGGGCGGGCGCGGCCCGTTCACCTGCAGGAGCCGGAACAGCTCCCGCTCCTCCGCGTAGACGCCCACCGACGGCGGCGGCGGCCACGGCCGAGCGGGGGCGTCCATGGCCGCACTTAGCGACCCTCCCCGCCGCGTTGCCGCGTTGCTAGGGATTACGTCATCGCTCCGCGACGCGGAAAGGCCCCGTCCCACTCAGCGAGGCAGGAGAGGGGCATGACTACCGAGGCGGTGGGGGTGACGTTATCTATCAGCGACGGGAAGGTGGAGCGCGTCGGCAGCGCGGTTCCCAGGGAGACCGTGACGCGGTTGCCAGGGAGACGGCGGCGCGGCGGGAGGCGCGAGGGCGCCCGGTCAGCCCAGTCAGCAGCTGCCCGCACCGGCCCCTCTCAGCGGGGCCGCCGCTGCCTCCGCCGGGCCGCGCCGGCCGGTAGTTGCCGCTGGGCTGGGCTGAGCTGCTGGGGTGGGTGGAGCGGGGAAGGGGGCGGGCGAGACCTCCTCAGCGCGGGGCCCGGGGGGAGCTGGGGGTGTGGGCAAGGCTTCCCCGGGAAGCGCCGGGGAATGGGGCGCCGCCGGCAGGCCTCTCCGCGGGCCGGTAGGGAGCAGCCCCGCCGCGACACCCTGCCGCCTAGCCGCCTTCCTGCTCTGCGAGAGCCCTTCAGCCGCCCGGGCGGTAGGGTTAGTCGGTAAGAGCCGCCACCGCTCCCTGCGGCCCCTTCACGGCGACGCGTTTGATGCATGGCCGCATTACGCTCACGGCAGACCCACCGGGGTTTATGGCATCTGATTGTCAGTGGTCCCCTCCGGGTTCTCTACCTCTTTTCGCAGCATCGTTACTACCTCATTGACTTACTGCTTGGGGCTTTGGGACTGCCGAGCTTTGACACAATATATCTTCTCTTTTTTCCCTTCTTTTTCCTCTTTTTTTCTTTTTTCTTTTTTTTTTTTTAAGTTTTCCTCTCACCCACACGATCCCGACTCAGGTGAAAGGCAGATTTACACACGTGGAATCGCCTCATTTCTAAAAACCAGCTTCCTTTCTCTCCTTCTCTCCCAAAATCCAGGAGGGGGAAACATGAATGAGGCAAGAGAGGCTTTGAGAAACATAAAGCAGAACTACAAGCTCTTCCTGCAGCAGCAGTTTACATTTATCAGAGCACTGCAACGCGCCCGAGAGAATGCCCATGACCTGATCAGACCTGTGGCAAGCATCGGCCAGGTACAAAGCATTCAGCACAGAGAACAGGGACCCAAGCGGTGCTGTCGCGGGTCTGGTTTTGGGCCCCTCACTACAGGAAAGACATTGAGGCCCTGGAATGCGTTCAGAGGAGGGCTACTAAGCTGGTGAGGGGTCTGGAACACAGGCCTTACGAGGAGCAGCTGAGGGAGCTGGGATTGTTCAGCCTGGAGAAGAGGAGGCTCAGGGGAGACCTTATAGCTCTCTATAACTTCCTGAAGGGAGGTTGTAGTGAGCTGGGGATCAGCCTCTTCTCCCGTGTAGGCAGTGACAGGACTAGAGGGAATGGTATCAAGCTGTGCCAGGGGAGATTCAGGCTGGACATTAGGAAGCACTACTTCTCGGAAAGGGTAGTCAGGCACTGGAATGCACTGCCCAGGGAGGTGGTGGAGTCACCGACCCTGGGGGTGTTCAAGGAAAGACTGGATGCTGTATTGAGGGATATGGTTTAGTGGGAGCTAGTAGTAATAGGTGAATGGTTGGACTGGATGATCTTCTAGGTCTTTTCCAACCTTGATAATTCTGTGATTCTGTGGTTCGGAGATGAAGCAGTGTTTTCACTCGAGGAAGTTGACACAAAAACTCTCTAGTAGCATTTGCATCTAACTCTGCAAACCAGCACCAAAGGGGAGAGGAATCCCTGCGTTAGGTCTTCCCATTCGCAGAGAAGGAATGCTCATTGCTGAGCATCGCTTTATGAGTTGGTTTAACGCCGTCATTTCGCTGCTGAGGCACAGCCAGAAATGCAGGGTACAAGAAAACAATCAAACCAACCCTCCTTCCCCAGCTGCACACGGAATCTGTAATCCTTAACTTGTAGTAACCAGCATGCTTGCCTCTTCCCCCCGGTATTGGTGCTGCTGTATCTTTCTATAGTGCTTATTAAAAATAATGGCTGTGTTACAGAGGTGGGATGATGGATTGAGGGATGAAAGTCCCAAGTGGGCTACGGGTTTCCTGGGCTGGTAAGTGAATTGTCTTGGAATTTTTATAAACACGAGGTGTTTTAAGTAGAGCAGAGAACTTAGACCACCGGCAGACAGGAGGGGAAGGAAAAAACTCTGAATAAATTTAGAACTGTGGATGTGAGATCGCAGGACCCAGGCACAAAACCCAGATGGATGCCAAAGCCGGAGCAAAAGCCAAGCTATCATTAGGGTTAGGACACAGAAGGGAGCTGGTTGTCTTTTCTAAGGGCTGACTCTCTCTAGTACAGGGGCTTTGCTCGTAACATTGAAAAGGATCGAGGCAAACATTGCACTGAGCCCCTTTTTTTCCAAAACCAGCCATTAAGTTTCTGTATAGCAGTACCCTGTTTTCAGAAATGCAATATTTCCATGGTATTGAGTGAGCTTTTGGCTCTGCTGCTTGGCAGGGGTGGGAGACCTGCTTCTGGGGGATGGAACCTCACAGGCAACGACTCCAGCAATTACCTTGATCCACAGCATCATTTGTGATGCAGTAATGCATGAACGTAGTGCTGGCATACTGTGCAGGTATAACCACTCTACCCCTGGAGAAGGACAGGGAAGGAATAGGAGCAAGTTACTGGGGAGAACAGGGATCAACTGGTGCAACACACACTGGTGATGTGCAGGAACTGAACCGCTATCAAAGGAAGTTCACTGGGGACAAAACCAGACATCCATTTTATTTCACTACTGGTATCCTGAATCAGCCCAACCCCACCTTTAATTCTCTTTAATTCTGACTGGGAGGGCACAAGAATCAAAGCAACAAGTGTAGAAATAGGTGAGGCTCATTCGACGGCCGCTGTGACCGTCAGCTGGCTTTGCATGGAAATGTGGAAGCTACAGAAAAAAGTCACAGTGCTCTTAAACCCAGCTGCATTTCTCACCCCTCAGAGTTGGCAGTGGTGGCAGTTTTATTTCTGAGTGATGACACCGCTCAGAGAAAAGAGGAGAGCACAGGGAGGAGGGAAGTTGAAGAGCATGGCAGCCAGGCAATGGTGACAACACCATAAAGACTACTCCACGGAGTAGGGTATAAAGCCAAATCCCAAGTCGTTTTGTGAGAAGAGTCATTGCTTTAGCCAGAGATTCAAATCACCCAGCGAGTTCCTGCCCTGTGGAGCCTGGCTGTGGTCATGGCCAAGGGGCTGTCCCTGACATCCCCGGGGTCAGGTTAGCAGCTGGCTAGCACCAGGCCGGGCAGCCCTTACAAGCTGCTGTTCCTAGGGTCCTGGTCCCCATCCTGGTTCTGCAAGTGCTTTAAACTCTGTCATTGGTGTGGAGAGAAAGAAGCCCTGTCATCCCATCGGTGAACATCCAGGCTAAAACACTTTCCTCTTTAGGACTATTTCTGCTCACGGCAGCGATAAAAAATCCCACCCCTCACACAGACACAGCGCTCAGCAAGCAGTGAGGGAGGAGGAATCTGCATGGAAAGAGACCCTTAGGGGCCAGGTTTTATTTCCCTTGCAAACCTGCTGAGGCTTTGCCCAGCACAGAGTGTGGCTTTTCCATATGCAGACCCTGTCCCGGTGTTGAAACAGCTGTTTCGCTCTTGTCTTGAAACCTTACGGGAAGCACTGCGGGTGTCAGGGCCCAGCATGCCAGCCAGCCCCTCAGTAGTTTGTACTCTGGCCGCTCGTGCCTGAAGTGCCTGTGATTTCTTTGGAGAAGACACTTTGTCACACAACACCATATACTCATGCTCAAGGCCAACAGGGAGCATCGCTGGTGTCGCGGGTTAGGAAGGATGATTTAGGTTAAATGGGTTTAGATTGTGGTGACTCTGGTGGTGCCAAATAAAGGACCATGAGGAATGTGTGTGTGTACATCTGCACTGTTGCTCCAAACTGGTCCCAGTTTGGCTGCTGCCCTTGCCTCCCACCCACTCCTCTGCGGCAGAGGGTGCTCAGTGGAGGGAAAGCTCCCTTCACATACAACCTGTTCAGAAGTGCTCAGGGCAGAGATGTGGTTTTGGCCTCCTCAAAGAGGGAGGAAGGCTCCTGGGTGTGCTGACGAGCAGATGCATCACCCCAGCCTTCTTCAGCCATGAGGTAGGAAAGGAAAGATCCCAGGCGTGCTCAGGAAACCTTCCTACTCACCCGTGTATTGCACTTCCCAGAGTGGCTCACATCTGCCAAGCCACAAGCGACAGCAGCTCCCCATCACTAACCAAAGCAGCTTTGCAGCAGAAAGCCACTGAACGTGTGTGACCCTTGTCATGTCTCTCCCATGTACAGGTACAGTCCTACCTGGACCATCACTGTAACAACTCCACAGACCGGCGCATCCTCAGCATGTTCCTAAACATCTGCAACGATCTGAGCAGGCTCTGCCACAAGCTGGAAGCCGTGCATTCCAGTAACAGCGTCGCCACCGGCATTTTGGAGAGATGCAAGACGCTCCTCACCCACAGCAACGACCTGAGCGCCATCCGAGCCAAGTAGGTCCTTCATCAGCTGAGTTTCTTTGAGGCAAGTGCCAATGCTGGGGGTGACTTCTCCATCAGGGCTGGCACAACACCTCTCTGGCTGTAGAGGGGATACAAGGTGCTCCCCACCTTATTATTCCAGCTGCTGGGAACATGTTGCTGCCTCCATTCACAACAAGAGGGGATGGTTGGCTCTTTCATTCCTTGTACTAGAGCTATGAAGGACGTGTACACGCAGGTCAGCACCCTGGAAGCCCAGGCAATGCTCAGGCAGGTCTCCTCCTCCTCCCTCCTCCTGCTCTGCACATAGCTAGTTCCTGCAGGGCCAGCATTTGTACCAGCTCCCAAACTCTTCCAGACCTGGCCCAGCAGCCAGGACGGCGTGTTTGGCACCACTCAGGGTGTAATTCTACCTGTGCCTTTGTGCATCTCTGCTCTTCCCTGGGGGTCTCAGCTCCGTGGGCTCACTGGGGTTGCTGGAACAACTCTGCCAGTTGTTTCCTTCTGCCCCACAGATACCCCCATGACGTTGTAAATCACCTGAGCTGTGATGAAGCGAAGAATCGTTACGGAGGCGTGGTGAGCCTCATCCCCATCGTTCTAGACTGCATGAAGGAGTGGATAACCCACACTGAGAAGCTACTGCAGCGTACGAGTGGTGGAAGTGCTCTCTCTGAGAAGAGGGCAGCCTAGGATGCACCCGCTAGTGCAGGTGTTTCCCAGACACCTCCTGTGCACCTTGAAGCTCTGACCTCAATAAGTAACAGAGATAAGGCACCAGGGCAGGGGAGTGGGCATGTCCAGAAGAAGCACCTGCATGACACAGAAAAATCATAGTGGGAAACTCAAGGGATCCTGGAAGCCACCAGGTAGACATGCCTTTTAACGGATCGAAGTTCATGCATCTTCTGCTCACCACCTTCAATCAGATGACTGATTAAACCCAGTGAAATGAATGCTATGATCCTCCCTCTCTGAGCCCACTTGCTGAAGGGTGAGCCCTGGAAGCCAGCCTTGGACAGGTCCATACGTGCATCTTCCCATGCTGACGTTTCCGCCCTCCTCCTCAAAGCCGTATCCAACAGAAGTAGCTGCAGCTCCACAGCTGGTCCCTCTGACCAGTGCTGTGGTGAGAGCAGGGCATAGTCAGGGACCATCGGGTTCTGATCTCTGCAGGATGTGATGCAGAGCAGCGAAGGCCTCTTGCTATGGATTCAGACACCCATTGAAATTGCCAGGTTATCTGGACCAAAGAATCAAAGTCTACAGGACACTCACAGTGTCCCCTTACACATGGCTGGCTAAGTAAAGGCCAGCGTGCTTTAGCTGCACCGATGATGCTCTGCTGCATCCTTCTTGCAGGTCCTCACACCATTGCCAGCAAACACCATGCAGAACATCATCCCTTAGACCTGTTTGACTCCTGCATGGTCAGAGCTAGAGATGTAAAAGAGAACAAGTTTCATTTTGCACTTACTTGGTGTAACGGCAATATCCAAACCTGAACAAAACACCCCTGGTCCCCCCAGAACTCTGCAAAGCTGACACAGTCATTTCCTGTTGATATGCTCCATGGGAATCTGGTGGGAGCAGAGTCTCAGAGAGCTGGGCCTGTTCAGCCTGGAGAAGAGAAGGCTGTGGGGGGACCTTATTGCAGCCTTCCAGTCCCTGAAGAGAGCAGAGGAACAGGAGGGGAATCAGCTTGTTAAAGGGCAGAGACTGGCAGGACAAGGGGAATGGAGTAGGGCTGGAGGAGGGAAGGGGGAGAGGAGATCTTAGGGGGAAGTTCTTTCCAGAGAGAGTGGTGAGGGGCTGGAACAGGCTGCCCAGAGAAGGAGGTGGGTGCCTCATCCCTGGGGCTGTTCAAGGCCAGGTTGGACGGGGCCCTGGGCAACCTTGTGTAGCTCCAGGCCTGGAGGTTGGTGGCCTCTGTGATCCTTGGGGTCCCTTCCAGTACAGACCAGTCTGTGATCTATGAAAGCTGGGCCCAGTTACAGGCTGTTCCTTTTCAAACGGTGCGTTACAATGTCTGAGCTTTCCCTTTGTCGAGAGGCTGGCTCACCAGCTTTCAAGGATGCTCTGAGGCTTAAGTTCAACTAAAACCATGGGGCATTTGAAACAGCCTCGTGCTGCTGTTACACCAGCACTTTGCAAAGCCAATGCAGTGACTTCCCATCGGTGCTGGACACAGCTTTCTTCCCAGCCTGCTTAGGGAGGCTCAGCAGCGTCCTGGGCTCTCCCCATTCTCTGGAGCTGACACATGTTTTTGGTAGCACTTTTATTCCAGCACAACGACAAACTTAAGATCTCAAAATCATGTGTGTCATCCCTGTACCTGGCTGCTCTTTTCACATTCCATGGGCAAATTAACTCCCATTCTTTCTTCCTGCATGAAGCAAACTCCTGAATAAACAATTTCCCCTTGCATAACCAGCTTGGTTTGCTGGAATTATGAGAAAGTTTTTGCCTTAAGAAGACCAGATTTTGGGAACAAGCTGCTTTTGGAGAATTCCAAGGAGAATTAATAGAAGGGATGGCTCAGATGAAACGGGAAGCATTTGCAGGCCCACTTGTTTCCTCACATAACCCCACCTGCTTTTGCACTTCCCCCCACCCCTGTGTGTTGCTGTGTAACACATCTCTCTGTGTGCCAGAGGTAACTCATCCCTCTGCTCCAGGGTACAAGCCTATTTTTAGGAGACAACATGATCCAACTGAACTGAACCTCAGTGACCTCAACAGGGTAACAAAGCTTCCTGAGGTCACAGGGAGACTCCTGGGCACTGCTGGGGCCACGGTCAGCAGAACGTGACCGTCTCCCTTTCGGGGTTTATTTGAGAGCCCCGTTGCAGAGGCAGCTTCAGGCAGAAAAATCAAAGCATCTCACAGCTGCCCTATTGTGTTTCACATGGCAAAGACAAGTGTCAAGTGACAGCTGCCAGCTTGGAAAGTTCTTCAGAACAAGTATGGAGATGAAAAGATGACAAGTGTTGGGGACACAAGAGCTGCTATTTCCAGATCTTGTTCCCAACCTTCCTCACCCTGATGAGACCAAAATTACCCACCAGCTCATAGTTTGCTTTCAGGGTTCACGGTACAGCACGTTGCTTATCAGAACAGTCCCACCAAACCCTGCCGATCACCTCCCAACCCTGCCGTTCAGAGCACCAGTGTTGTCAGTTCCTATGTGACAAAGGTTGTGATACACTTGATAAACACAGTTCCCAAACCTTCAAGTCAGCTCCTAACCTAGCCCCATCCTTTCCACGAGTCTTAGCAGCCAGGATTTTAAAGACATGAGCAGAAAAACAAGCGCAGAAAACCTGCAGTCTGAGGTTTGGTAATGACATGACCAGAATCTGTTGGAAGACTGCAAAGTCTCACAAAAACCTCCAGACAAATTACTTAATTTCCATACAAGTTCTCCTTTTCCAGAGTGGATGGACACTTCAAAAGACAAAAAGATAACTGCATGAATTGTTTTTCTCTACTACAAATCAAACTGTTTGAAGAATTTACATAAACAGGGTGTAAACGCCACACACAGAAGCACGATAAAGTTTTACTTCAGCCTCTGTGAAATCCCAAGACAGAGTGAACAGCCAGGCAGGGCCCCAAACTCACTTACCCAGGCATCTGTCAGCGAGTCCAGGGAATAAACGTCGCTTTTTTGGTTCAAAGACTGAAATAAGAGATTCAGGCCGATGATCTCTATGAGTCCTGGCGTCTGCGGGCTGCAAATTGGCTCTGAGCTCCCCTGCATTCTGCTAAGGGTCAAATCAGGCTTTTGTCAGCCCCAAACCAGCCCGAAATACTCCAGATAGGAATTATCTGGTCCCCGAGTCTCGCAGGCCGAGAGGATGGGGTGTAGCTCAGCCCACCCGGCCTTAGGAGCAAGCGCGGGGGGCCAGCGGGCTGCTAAGGGAACGCAAGAAGGGGCAGATTAGGGCAGGGGGGAGACTCGGCATCCCAGAAGTCGACGCGGAGCCAAGTGGCAGCTTCGTGGGGCCTCTAGCGGCCGCGTCTGGGAAACGCCGCGGGCAGAGCGGGCAGGACCAGCGGGAGGAGCCGGCGGGCAGAGCGTACTTGCCGCCTCCCGGGCTCTCCCCTGCCCGGGCTCCCATGAGGGTCCAGGGGCACTGACTCTTAGGAGCAGCTTTTAGAGGGTTCCGAACCGGCGCTGCTCCTGCGCGCTGCTCGCACGGCAGCGAAGCCCCCATCCCCAGGGCTCCGCGCCGGCCCCGCCGTGTGCCCCGGCGCGGAGGCATCCGCGGGCTCCCCGGTGAGCTGCTCCCCCAGACCGCTGAGCTCGGTAGCCTCAGCATGCGATGGGGCTGAAGTCACTGCGAGGGCTGGTAGCACCGCTTCACACCGAGCGTTATCCTGCGCGTAACTCAACTGCTGAAAGTCTATGATCGATTTTGTAACCACTTACTCTTAAAATCCAGCCTGGCAGGGGCAGTCGAGTAGCTCCGGTAAATCAGGATCAATTAGCAAAGATACTTGAAATTCAGGAAATAAAAGTGCATGTTCACTGCAGAAGGCACAGAAACAATTTTGTGTCACCCAACCCAAACACTGTGTCCCCAAACAGCCTGTACACCCCCTATGCCATCACCCATTTCCCTCACAGGTGTTCTTCAAAGCTAAGAATTATACTCGGTCCTTACAGTAATGTTGAGGTTCATGGATGAACTGCTAAATTGCTTTGAGCAACCTTCCTAATACTCCTTTATTTGGGGGGAAAAAAAAAACCCAAACCCAAAACAAAAAACACAGCAAGAGAGTAAGAGAGTGGCAATCTGGAAACAAGCCAGGGCACAATAAGCGCAATCGTAACAGGCAGGGTTAAACTCAGAGTAAAACCAGCCCCAAAGTTCCCTTTGGCCTGAGAAACCTGCCCTGCATGCACAGGGACGCCTGAGCAGGTACAGAAGAGACCGAGCGAGCAGGCCAGCTTCTGAGTGTGTCCCCATCTTGCAAATCAGAGTCTTTGATGTTTTTGGCTATTAATTTGACTAATCAGGGCCTGGTCTCTACACAAACACTACCACACAGAAAGCCAATAAGCAGATTTGCAGTGCCAAAGTGTTGGCAGTTTGGGTTATACCGGTATGCTGTTGTGGTTACAGTTTTTCACAGAAGAAAAAAAGCCTTGATGCAGAAAAGCGAGGTGCTAGCAAAGCACCCCAAGCAACACCGGGCAGAACCCCTGATGGGCTGTGCTGCACACACCTTGGATGACACTTCAATACCGACTGTGTTCCTGCATGTTTGATCGCAGCCCGGCTGGGTCCCAAAGAGGTTGGCTTGCAGGGAATGTAACGCAGAATAGTGCAAAACAATACATTTTATTTGTTCACAGTTAAACACAAGCAACTGCCTTGACATTTTAGAACATTCTAATAAGGACAGCAAAACCTCCTTTTGGTTTAAGTTCTCTTTAGCTTACGATTGTACCATTTCCCCGTATTTCATATTTATGGCATTTAATGTGGATTGTTTAACATGCTTACAAAGAGCGAGGCAGGGAACAGATTAACTTGACAAAGACAGCAATTTTAGATTTAACTAAAAGCAGTCAGTTAAAAAAAAATAAATCTGTTTCCACTTCACTGATGGGACCCCTTCAAACAAACTGCAAGTTAACTACATACAGCAGATCCATGATTTTTAGAATTATAAAAAAATTGCAAAATTTGTTCCTCCATAATCTTTGTGGTCCATAAACAAACCTAAAGTGGTTTCCATTACTATCCCGGTGCTAAAATCCTTTTTAAAAAGAAGAAAAGAGCCACCTTATCAATGAGCTTGCATTACTGCCAGGGCATTTTTGTAACCGCCAACAAAAACCGCCTCTCCTCAGAACGAGAGAAGTCCTCGTATAAGCGAGATTCCTTTCTGGGCTCGGCAAAGCAACGGCCTCCGAAGGCCGAGCCAGCCCTTCAAGGGCAATGTGCAAACCGTTTGCTCCTGGGGCTGGGACCTGGTGGGGCAAGGGGCAGGAAACCTCCAAATCTTACCGAAACACACGCTACCACGTTTGCTACCGCTAAGTCTTAGAAAGCCTATAGACATGTTGACAAAACCAGTCTGTCACTTACAACCAACTCTCTATTTTCTATTCCATGCAGATTCAAGCTTTGACAAAACCACTGAAGTTCACCTTTACTTTCAGAGTTAGGACTGACCAACCGAAAGGACACTGAGAATAATTTAGACAGGCAGAAATGTATTCAGACCCTAGGTGTTACAGAAAAAGCAGGAACGGGAGGAAAAGCACTGTCAGGCACAGGTCAGCAGACCGCCAGCCGCTGTGACAGGGCTGCTCCTATTCAGGTTAAGAAGGGATTTGATCTACAAGTGCAAGTGTACCCAGACTTGATGTACGTGAGAGACGATTCCTAAAGAGCAGCTGCCACCCACAGTGTTGAAGAGAAGAGGCCACGTGTGACGCAGGGTAACAGTGAAGCCCAGTATGTCCAAGTACACCCGGACCCAGACATGGCTAACATTTAAAACAAGCACGGTGCCTTCCTAACAGTGGGCTCTGCTCTGTCACGAAGGAGATTGAGTCTGACCACTGACAAGCCCTGATCCCACAATACTCCTTCACAGAAGGCTCATCACTGACTTAAAACATGATTAACACGGAAAGGCTTCACAACAGGATTCGATTCTCAGTCTGAGCAGGCTTCCTCCTCAGCCTTGTCTTCTAAGGAAAAGGATGCGGGTGAAGGGGGTACCTAGAGCCTAGCTGACACTGCTTAGCTGCAAGACGTGCTGCATGCTGAGTGGAACAGCACCCAAAGGAAACCATATTCTGTAAGTCAAGCCTGGAAACGTGCCCAGGGAGAACGAAGCCAGTTTCTTGGACTGAAAACACAGAGGTCTTGCTCAGACTGGGAACAAAGACCATAACTACGAAGGAGGGTCAGGCAGCACAAGTATTTCCCCAATTAGAGAAACCAACACTCTTCAGCAAATCTTCTTAAGCTTGCAATTCTACATACGTGTTCTGCATACTCTTCCTACTTGAGTAAAGCTTCCTTGTCCCTCTTCTCCCACCCCAATTGCTTTCCCATACGAACCAGTCTAAGGTCAGTACCAGTCTGTCAGGCAAACACTTAAAATCCCAAAAAGATCATCAGAAGCTAGTGTTTTAACAAGTCTTCAGCATATACGGTCTCTTCTGCATTACAAGCTCCAGTTCCTTATTAAATGTCTGTTCAAACATAACTTTCCAGGAAATGTTAAGGACAATATAAACAATGAGCATGAATTAGGGTGAATGAATCGCTTTGAAGAGGTACACTGTTCTTTAAACATTTAGGTATTCAATCAGAGTCCAACTTAATGAAGACTGGGCTCTGAGGGATGTGGGACAGTGGAGAGGCAAAATAAGAGACCTTTACATGAATGCACTAGGAATTCTAGTGCTGCTTCTTTCCAGGATAAAAGCAACCGAAGTCCCCCGGACAGGCAGCACAATGAACTGCTCTAAATTGGAAGCTTGCAAGGAAATACAAAGCATTCAGAGGAGACTCACAAACGTTAGATTTGGCCTCATATTGCACTCAAGTTCATAAACGCAGCCACTCACTGAGGACAGGGAGAAAGGGAGAAAATACTTGCAAATGCTAACAGTTGTCCCTTCAAATTAGTACACGCTGCTAAGGACTGAATTTGAGAAAGAAGCAAGAGTTAGGCTGGGCTAATTGAAATCAATTCCAGACCCAAAAATCCACTTTGCATTCGTTCAGCAGCCGCCTTCCATTTCTGGACATCAATCCTATTCCGCTGCATGAGCTAGCTGCTCAGACCAAAGAAACATAAAAGCTTTTAGTTAAACTTGCATTCACGCCTCCTGTTCTATGCCAAGAATATGAAAATAACACTGATTGACCATCTTCCTTTTTAACTGTGGTCATGATGAGTTTCATTGTAGTCCATGATATGAAGCTGTCCAACACTGCTTTCCTGGATCTTAGGCGAGAGGCTAAGGTTATCGGGGCTTGGAGGGGCCTTTGACTCCATGCTTGGATCTTTACATAGTTCAGTCTTTAGAGCATCAGAAAGCCTGTTGATGGTTACACCCTCCTCATCACACTGGCTCTCACTCTTGTTGCGAAATAATTCTCGTGCCTTCATTCCAAGGAAGCTCTTGGAGCTGGGGAGTGAACCTACAGTCAGTGGGACAGTAGTCGAGGGCTCCAGCAACATGGATGTCTCCCAGCGACTGCTGAATCTCTGATTCTGGGGTTTTTCTGGGGTGGAGAGCTCACTGCTGCTGCCACCCTTACTGCTACTACTACCTCGAGTGCTGGGAGGTTTGGTCTCTCCATTTCTACCAATTATTTCTTCACTGTATCCCGCCACAGCATCTTCATTGCCACAATCCAGCCTGTTTTAGGAAGAGAGAGGATACAGTGTCAAAGGAAAGGTAGCAGCTGTTTGCAACGGAAAGGGAAATGCTGGACAAAGCCAGGTACTTTGGTTACTTCCCATTTCTGCTACTGCAGATGTACTTCCGCAGTTTTTCCTTCCCTTCTGTACCAAAGCACAAGCAACAGAAGATCACCAGAAAAATGATGCTCAGCTTTGCAACATCCAGTCTTCTAAATCCAGAGCTGACAATAATCCCAAAGCAGAACAGAACTGGATCCTGATCTCTTAAAGTAAAGGAAGAGATGTGAACTTCTTCCTTATAGATCTTTCTTTTACCTAACCCAAGCCAGGCGATTGCCACAGATCTGCTGCAGTGCAAGAAATTAGCCTGATGCTGTAGCAGAATTTGGTGCCAGAAAAAGGTATGGTCTGAGGAAAGCACAGCACTACCTGTATGTGCTTAGTAGGCATGTAAAAACCAACTACTTAACAACAACGTAACAATTTGCGGATTAGAGACAAACCAGAGGTGTGTCTCAAACTCTGAGTAAGGAGGGCTCAGCTGTCTGAAAAGTATTTCATGAGCATTTCCAACTTTGTCACCAACCCTCAATAACCTGGGCAGGGTTCTGAAATAGACTCACTCTGTAAAAAGGGAGGTAACAGAACTATTTTGAGATGATACATGCAAGTGCTAGGAATTCCACAAGGACATCAGCTTCCAAGGAGCTGGTCGTGAGTCCAGCATATTTTACACCATCACCCTTACCTTTCTTCTGCTGCTTCAGCAGCTTCTGTTTTTTCATCTTCAAGTTTTTTCAGTAGGCTGCTCTTCTCCAGACGGCCAAACAGATCCAGGATCTCTAGCTCAAATGCCTGTGTGATTCTTTTCTGGGCCTTGTACCTACTTTCAACCGCTTGCAGCTGACCTCTAAAGAGGAAAAGAAACCAAAATCCTTCAGGTCCCATGTCTCCAGATTCTGCCTCAACTAGGACAGTGCATCTGCCAACATGCAGCTAAATTTTTACACCAGAAACCCCTACCTTGCTTGTATTTTGACATCTTCTAGGTATTTCTTCTGCTCCAGGAAGAGGTGGTCCTTTTTAGCAAGCTGAGATTCCAGTTCAACTATCCGTTTCTGGGAAGCATCAAGCCTTTGGCTTTGCTGTTGAACACACGATTTTGCTTTCTCCAGTTCTTTCCAAAACGCAGCGTGCAACATTTCAACCTCCTCAAAGGAAAGAACACAATGTTAAAGCATAATTTGATCGTCTGTTATTTTTATTAATATTTAGACGTGTTTCTGAGGCTATAAATAGGCACAGTTTTAAGTAAGATGGAATAAAAGAAGCATTTCTAAAAACAGATATAGAAAACTGGATACTCAGATGTACACTATTAAGTTACTGTAAAAATAACTGTACATCACTGGAATTTATTAGCACATTAATGTTCCTTACAAAACACACTTTACTATCTGCAGCAAAGCAAACTCGCCAGTTCTGCACTAGATTAGAATAGACAAACTCAGTTTAAAAACCATTTTTGCAACGTGACCTTCATTAAATAACAGTAAAAGACTCTTTTTTTTAGCTTATTATTCACCTTCTTTAATTACTTGCTCTCACGCAGAAACAGTTATATTATTGTGTAATTTACTTGCTTCTAATTAAAAAAAAAAGGTTTCTTTGAAGTCAGGAAGTAAAACCATATGAACCACAGAAGTTTTTGCGAAGTTAATACTAACCCTTAATAGGAAAATGAGAAGAGTAAAACAGGACCTTACAAAAACCTGTAAAATCCTGGTTAAGATCCTTCTACAAATTCTACCACTACTACCCAACATTGTGCACTTTCACAAACATAAGAGCCCAGAGTTATTTCACCAGCAATAGTCTGGTGCCAGTTACATTAAGAGCACAGCAAAGTCTTGCCTTTGGCAAGAAAAAAATGCTAAGAACTGGCTAAAACTGACTTCAGGTGTACCTTAACACCCCTTTATTAGCTTTCAGGCACAGGGCACTGAAGATATCCCATAAACTTACACAAAATGGAGGTGTACAAAACCATCTGAAAAGATGAAATATTAAATCCAAACCCTGAAAATCAATTTCAAAACTAAAGTGTGTTATGAGACATTTCCTGGGTTCCAAACACAAGGCTGAGAGCAGCCTTTCTTAAAAGGTGTCCTCCACAGCCCTTTCATTGTACCTTTGTAGTGTCTGTGTGCTTATGCTGCAGCTGCTCCAGGTACAACTCATTGACCTCCCCGAGAACAAGAAGTTGCCTGTTCAAGAACTCCATCTGCTGTTGCACTGATTCGCTGTTGGAAAGCTGTAAAGAGAAATTAACAGAATCAAACACTGGAATGAACAGCTCAGCAGGAGTCACAGCTGATAAGCACTCTGTTCACAGGGTATTTTTATAAAGAAGAGGTAAAAAGACAAGAATTCAATGCACCACAGGTAAAGAGAGCTAAAGACATTAGTTTCCCTAAAGCTGGTGGCAGCCCATAAAGAACTTCACCATACAGGCACTGCTTCCCCTAAGAGAACCATGTTTCCACTCAACATCCAATATAAACAAGATCTCTAAGATGTTAGGATTTAGCAGAGCTTTAATAGAAGTTCACATTGCTCAATCTGCAAATTCCTATTGTGGAAAAAGCAGCCAAAATGAGAAGTTCCAGAAAACTTTGAACAGAGTTTAAAGTTTCTTCACCGAAACACATTTCTGTGTTGTTTTTGTACAATTAATATCAGCTTCTAACGAACCAAGTGCAAGCTTCTTTCAGAACAAGAAAGAAAAAGCACCTCATCATTTTTATAAGAAAGAAAACCCACCCAAACGAGCAGAAAGCCACAAAAAGACCCTGGGAACAATGACTTCTCTTACCTTTTGAGAAACTTGGCTAAGCAGCAATTCAGTGTGACACACCTTGTTGTTAGCCTTCTTTAATTCCAACCTCAGATCTGCAATCATATTCCGGCAGTCTTCCAGCTTGGTCTGTTCAAATGAAAAACAACTCACTTCCAGGTTCTGGAACTTTAACAAGGACTAGCAATGGCACAGGGCTGGGAGGCTGTAACCCCCAGCACTGTCAAACTAGTTACAGTCAGTAACTGTGAAAGTCCACACACCAGCTAAGAACCTGCACTTTCCTATCTCCAAACCGAACACAGGACAAAATGGAATTATAAAAGGGCAACGACTAATTTAGGTATTTCCTATTATGCACCATCTTATTCTGAATTAGGACAGTATCAGAAATATGTAACTTTCTCTCAGGTATTTCATGCTATGTTATTAGGAAGGTTATTTTTAAAACCAGTAAGTAGGTAACAATTTTGTTCAGCGTTGTGCTTCATACCTGCAATTCCTGGCTCTGGTTGTAGAATTCCTCCCGGTCGTGTTGCAGCTGTCTGATCTGGCTGTGAAGCTGAGCCACTATATTTTCATGTTCCTCCTGAAACTGGTGGTACCTTGCCTGTTCTTTCTGCAGACTCAGTTTCAAGGCCTGGATTTCTTTTTCCTGTAGTTTCAGCTGATCTTTCTGTTAAGAATGCCATACAAAGCATCAGACAAGACAGCTGCTTTATCAGTTACAACATGTCTCCTAGAGTCACTACTTAAGTAAAGGTATCAAGGTTTGGTGTGGGTTTTTTGACTGAAAAACATTAAATGGGGATTGAGTGGACAGGTTGAAAACTCAAAATCCCATTCAAAGGCACAACGAGCAATAGCAGATTCTTCCTCAGGCTTTGGCTTCACAGCTGAACCAACAGCTTGCCTTCCAAAACCTAACCAGAGGTCTATTTTTGACTCTTTTATTGAGCTATCAAAAAGTGAAACTGTTGATGGAATTATCTATGATATGGAGACAGAGAACAAAGCATGCCTATATCTGTAATGAGACATCCTTCAACGCACTTACAACTTCACATTTCATCACAGTAAATACCTCTGGAAAAGAACACTGAGTTTTCAAAGTTTTTGCTGTTTCTTGTCAATTGAGCAGTGGAAGGACAATACCTCCTCAAACAATGCAATAAGGAGTCTAGCTAGGATTTATGCAACCACTCCACCAACCATGGAGCCTTTAATATTATTCAAAGCTAAGTGCTGGCAGGTGCACACTGATTCAGTTGCCCACAGTCAAATAGAAACTACTGGTTTTAATGATCACACTGCACATAACTCATCCACTATTCATTCCACAAACACTGACTTTAACAAGGTGAGAAACGAGGTTTCTTTTTTAATTGGATGGTAGTGAAAGATCCTGGCCAAACCAATTAACCTGTTCTAGCACCAGTGTGTTTAAGTCCCTGCCAGAGCTGTATCCCTGCTCACCATGGCAGCGTTATGTTCCTCCAGAGCTGTTGCTTTAATCACTTTTCGCAAGAGCCGGCGGTTCCGAAGGGCATGCTGCTGTCTCTTGAAGCGCTCGTACAGTAACTGGTTGTGCAGCAAAAGCAATTGGTTGCGCAGGGTGTGAATCTCATCTGAAGGGGGAGAACCTGGATTGAAGTTCAAAGACAGAAGAGGTTACCAAACTGCACTGTCCATGTTCCACATGCAGGAGGTATTTTCTAAAATAAAAAAGTTATGTTTCTTTCAAATTCCAACTTAAAAATCTGTCTGCTCCATCTGATCTCCTACACAAAATTTTAAAGATTTTTCCCAAATGGATTGTTCCTTCTTAAATTAAAAAAAATAAATCCAAGCTCAGCATCACCACAGGAGCCTAAGAGCACTGAACTATGACACATGTGTGAAGTAGCAAGAAAAACAATCAAAAATTTTAGATTAAAATAGTATTGAAAAAATGGAAGGATCTATTAGATGGTCAGCATCACTCTGAAGGTGACTAGTTCTTAGATGGTCAAAAGCAGAAACATCTAGTATTGTAGGGAAGGTGGCTTTCACTTTTCAAAGATGGAAAAAAAGCAAATCATCCCACTGCAACACAGATGTCTCTACCTGACAAGCAGATAAATTGTGATTTAGTGGAGGGCATAGTCTTTCTTCAGCATTAGTTAAAAAAAAAATAATAGGCAGGTCATTGTTTAAGCAAGTCTAGTAACAGAGAAACAGGTTGCTGAAGACATGAGAAACTCCTCACCTCCAAAGTGAGTCCAGTCAGCAGATTTGCTTGGCAGAGACAATCTGAAAAATGAGAACAGCACTAACCAGTAAGTTTAAGTATAAAAACACTCTGGAAGTCACTTTAAAATGGAATTCCCACCTCAAAAGAGTTTACAGCCTAATAAAAGTACAATTACCGTCAGTCACTATGAAAATAATGAGGAACAGCACATGCAGCAAGGGCAGAGGATGGAGGGTGTCATTTCTTAGAAGCTGGAGAAAAATTCTCTCAGCACAGAAAACAGCATAAGGACAAAGCAGAACACAGGGTTACAAGATGAAAAGGAGGAAAACAGCAGATCCATCTAAATCTTAAATCTGCTTCTCCAGTTCTTTGCTTCACACACATTAGAAAGAAGAAGGTGGTCAATCTCCCTTTGGCCTCTACATTTGCAGTGCAGGACTGATGAACAAACCTCACTAACAGTGATACCAAAAGTACCACAGCTATAGCCCAGTTTCTTCACCCCAGGCTTCATTAGTGAAGGCAGTGAGAGTCCAACAGCCACAGCCACTTCATTACATCAAAGCAATTTACAACTGCAAATACAAAACTCCTCTACCCAGAACCCGTAGCTCTGCTAACAGTAACGTTCCACAGAACAGGGTTTCACTGTACATTTCCAGGCACAGCTATTAAAATAAAGCCAGCACACAAAGCAATAATGAGAAAGATTGCAAAGATTTTCTGTCACCTACTTGTTCAGCTCCTTAGTGTGTGCATCCGCTCCTTGCTGTATCAGTCTGTCCAGCACTTCCACAGGAGAAGTAGAGGACATGCAGTCGTCATCTTGGGTTCCCTTGGCTTTCTTTAGCAGCTCCTCAGTCTTCTTGCCAACAAAGAGGTAGGCAGTCTTTGGTAATGCGACCTCAAAAAGGTGCTCATACAGGGGAGGCTGCCCACTCCCCAACACCACTCTTCTTTGTGCTGGTACTTTGCAAGGGCTGGGAGTGAGAATACTCGTCTCCCCTGAGGTTCCTTCCCTGTTACCAGCAGGGCTTTCACCAGAGCCTCCACAGGGCTTGTCTATGGGAGTAAATGTTTGTTTGGGTGTTTCCCGCGCATTCTCAGGCCCAGGCTTGTCCAGAGAAGTTGTTAAAGGCTCAGAGGTCTGACTGTGTCCCTGAACACTAGAGACTACTGATTGGGTCTTCTTTTGAGAGTCTGAAAACCTTTCATTTGTGTGGTAAAATGGAGAGTCAAATCCTCCTCTAGGCACCATGTGTTCAGCATCAGTTGTGATCTCCGAGATCTCCTTAGATATTGCATCTGAAAAGGATGGGATGGGGGGGACACAATTACCCATCTTACATTTCAACATCAGAAACACTTCCTTAGCAAGGATGTGTGTAAGGATGGCTGAAATTACCTTCTTCTCTGTCCTTTTCAGCACTATCTTCAAAAGACAAACCACCTAAAAACTCTGGAAGATCACTTAAGGTTACTGAACTTTTACTACCGGGTGTGTCTGAAGAAAAGGAAAAAAGTTAATTGGACAGAAGCTCTTTTCTCCAGCCTTCTCACAGCACAAACCAGAAATCTTTTACTGCTGAAAGGGCTTTGGAATCAGCTTGTCCCTCTTTCAGGTGGTTCCTCAAAGGAGGAAGCTATGGGTCCTGTTCCATTCCAAGCAGAAACCAGTGCAGAGATCCATCACCGGTCAGGCCTGATCCCCAAATGCAGTTTTGTAAACTTAATGTTTGCTATTGCCCTACAAGTGTAGGTGACCACCTCTATGAGTGAGGATGCACTGTTTGCAACTGAACCCATTAAACACATTTTAAGAGCTGGCTTAAGCTTAGCAGGACACAGTACTTACTTGAGGAGAAAGGAAGTTTAGCCAACTGATGTAATACAAATTTACAGTATGTGACTGCTGATCAAAACTCTGTGACAGCTGCCAGGGAGATACAGAGACTTCATGCTCACAGCTCAGTCACAGATTAGGAATCCAGTGAAAAACCTAGCCTGTTCTTAACTTGTAACTCAAAGTTCAGATTCCAGTGCTGCTATACAACCTCACCAAGGAAAACCAGCGTTAAATTTCACTATCATCTCCACTTTGAGGATGGTACAGATTCACCAAAGTCATAAATAGTGTCAAAATCCCTTTCTACAGCTGTCATAGATGTAGATGACAGAGAACGGAAAATGGAATCTAGATTTACTTATTAGAAGCTGAATTCCTCAACCATCCACTGTTGATTTCAATATTCCAGAGGACTTTAAAAAAGGTTCAAATACAAGAATATAATGGTAGACGAAAACCAAAGTTTTTCCAAGAGCTTTTATAAGTGAGCATCGTATCTATTCTTACGTGCAGCCTTACAGTTTGATCCAGACATGTGACATAAAACTTGTTCAAGTAAGACTTCACATACAACATTCTGCTTCTAAGAAAAAAAAAAATCACCCTCAAAGAATCAGCTTTAAAAAAATATATTCTTTTTTCAGCCTTCAGTGTAGATTTGTATACTTAAACATGCATAAGAATGTATGAGAGCCAGATAAAGTTTTGCTACGTATATTCGAACATGAATACTTAAATCAACAGCATCACAAGAAGGTTTTAAGTTGAATCACAGTTAAGGAAGAGAAAAATCTGTGGAAACACTTGGCAATTGGAGCACGTGTCAATAAAAACAGGGTTTGTTTACAACAGGTTATTGTAATGGGGAGAGGAAAATGGAGTTTACCCAATGATTTATCGCTGTTCATGACATTTTGCTGTCGGTACAGTAAAGGCCTCCCAGGATCTGGTTTGTCCTCCTGAAAAAAAAACAAACAAAAAAAAAAACCAAACCCCAAAATAGATTCTTTGCATCAGACATCTGTTGGAAACAAACCTCCTAGACAGTTTCACAGAAAGCAAATTCCTGCAAATAGATGGCTTCAATAGGAAACCAATATAAGAAGTCTTAAAACTTTGCAACTGGAAGTGGCAATAGTTGTCTGAACTTAGAAGAAAATAAGGTTTTACAAAAAATGTTGCATTTCATTGCAAAGCAATTACTCTGCTTTTTCCTTCTCAGTTATAGTCACTGCTTGTATGGCAAATCAATGAAAAAATCAGATTTGTTTGGTAGAAGAATGTTGTTATACCTTTTTAGGAGGTGTGGCAGCAGCTAAAGGGAGTGAAACATGCACAAAGTCATCTGAAGCACATGGTGGAGGAGGAGATGTGGCTGGCGTTCCCAAGGGTGTTCCTTTCCCCCCTGCTGAAAAGGAGGGGCAAAATTTTTCTCAGCAGGCTCCCACTTCCTCCTTTTAGCTGAATATTGTACATGAAGAATTGAACATTTAAACACCATCTCAACAATTAACCTGATAAATAGTTGGAAGTGATCTAAGATGACAAAAGCACACAGCTTCTAGAAGGCTCGTGTCAAGCTTCAGGTCTTAACTCACTAACTTCTTTGCTATCTCAGTGTTTGCATTAGAACTACTCTAGATGGCCAGGTACTTGGTTGATGAAAGTAATGGCTTAAGCCTATCAAACAGCATGGTGCAGTGTTCCTGTTCAAGAAGGTGACAGCAAAATTTACAGCCAGTATTTCTATTATAATAAACCTTAAAGGTCTCATTCCAAAATTTATTTCGTACCAGATGTGCCAAAAGCTTTGCTGTAAGGTTGTGATGCAGACTGGGATGACTCAGATGAGACAATTCCAGGGGAGGTTGGTGGAGTGGTCATACCACAAACCGCAGAAGGACTCCAGATGGTAACCTACGTGGAAGCAATGTACAATGAACACAAGTCAGTGAAGCTCGAAGGAACCTGTAGAGCACCTATACCCAGGTTCTGACACAGGAAATCAGATGGGCATTAAATCTGAAACACACACTAAGTTCTGAAGAATTCACAGTGCTTCTCAGAAATATGCATTTTAAAGACTGTCATAAGATACTATGAATGATGTGCAAAGCATTATGAGCACCCTGTAGTTTATCTTCTGCTTTACCTGCTGTGGCTCAGTTGTCAGCCGTATTGACTGTGGGCTCAGGATCTGAGGTAGCTGCCCTGGTATTTTTGATAGTGTTAGCCGAGGAGTGGAATATGGGGTCGAAGTTCCTGAAAGTTAAAAAAAAAGCCAAAAAATTAAAAGTACCCCACACATCAAATACAAATCAATGTTTCTTCTGGCTAATATTTACAGGCTTTTAGAGAAATCATTTCAAATCCATTCAATGTACAGTCATAGCTAGCAAAGAGACTTGTCTTCCAGCCCAATGAATTGCCTATTTAATATATTACATACTACAGCTTTTTTTTTTTTGTCCAGCCGGTTCACTGTTTTAGGGCAGGAAGGAGAGGGGAGGAAGAGGTACTGGAAAGGCATTTTTGCTAACATGCTGCATGTCTGCATGACCAGAGCAGATTTTTTAATTTTTTTTAATGAGAGTTCATTTTCTGATGCCAAAGAATTGGACTGTAAGTGGGATAAATCAGCAAGTTGCCTTTTTGCTCTAAGGCCAGTTTTCCTCTAGGAGATGGGTGTTCATTAGCTGTCAGGCAGGTCTTACCATAGCTGCTCTGTCTGTCAATGTAATAGCTGGTACAGGAGTCAGTTTGATGATGTTTTAAGCTTGTGCAGAGTTTCCGAGACACAGAGTAATAGCCATCTTCATAGGAGGCTTCTGCAGGGTCCAGGGAGATTTTGGCACATTCTATCACAACATCATGAGTTTCTAGTCTTTTCCACCTGCAGACAGTTTTTGGATCCAAGAGAGTAAGTTAGTCAATTATTGTTAAAACAAGAGTTCCTGGAGATATGAGGAACTGGCTTGTAGGATGCCTCATTTGTTCCAGACAGCTTTGCAAGCTCCCAGCCAAAACTGGAACAAGGCACCATACAGAAATTGCAACCAGATGACTTGTGAGAGAGGTCTCAGAGAGGAGACAAACAGCTTTGACACAGAGATCCATAAAGGTCTGCCATGGAGCACTCTGGAAAGGAGGAACAGCATACGAAGACTTGGTTGATTCTGAGCTTCAGCAGCTGTAGAAATGAGCTCAACTAGACTCAGATGTTGGTAGTCAAAATTTAGACATGCCAGCAGTGAGGGAATCATATATTATTTAAGCAAACACCTTCTGCAATGCCAGTTTCAGGTCTGTGTTTTTCCTCTCAAGTTTTGGGAATGTTTTTTATTATTACTACCTCCTTCATTCTAAAAACTTTTTTCTCACTAAATTAAGCAGTCAGATTAGATCTGCCTGATATTTCAGAGGATGAAGTTCACTGTAAATAAGGGAAAGCACAGAAGCCTATTAAGCCTGTGTTGCTTTTTGAATGCAAGATAATTATGTGTAAGACATCAAAAATCAGAAGGCTTCAAACTGGTATTTTTGTACCAACTGTACTCCTTTAGTGGTGCCACCCTCCCCCTGCCTGGGAGAAGCCTGCAAAACTGAGCACTGCGATAAGTCAATAGGTTCCCATTTAGCAGTGTTTTCCTAGTGGCTCTGAAAAGCAGGGCAAGAGCACTACTGTGCAGCAACAAGAGTCAATTTCTCCTCTTCAGTGGCTGGGCCTGTGGAGACAAGAGAAAAGCAGCAAGTGGTGCTGCTGCAGGCAAATGAGCCTATTTCTAAAGAAAACTAATACAGCTGATAATGTTAAGACATACCTGTTAAAAGAACTGATCTGTTAACTGAACCAATATCTAGGTACCAAAACAAGACACACTGAAGCCATTTTAAACACTTAAATCCCACCAAGTACTTCAACAAACAAAACAAAAAAAAATTACCCAAACCTTAAGCCAATGAAGCAGGTCAGTGGTAGTTTATACATTATAAGCAAATGCTTTAGAACTTTATGAGCATGTTTGAGTCATAAAATTGCCAACTGTTAAGTAGAAGACAGATTCTATCCCAGACCCAAAACGAATTTAGAACCCAAACATCATTGTTAATGGCCTTTCACAATAGCTTTTGCTTATTCATTCAGCTGCAACCTTGGATAAAGAAAGTCTCCATGTTTACCTGGTGCACCTATTAATATGGGTGGCAAAACACCACTGACACACGCTGTTGCTGACAGAAAAGATTTTGCTGCAAGCCTTCTGAAATAGTCCAGCTAAAAGTTGCTCATTTACAGCCCTTCCTATTAGCAGAGTGAACATATATACCTTCGTGGGTCCAGTTCATGGTCCTTAGATCCAGTCACTAATTCTGGATGAATTCGCACATGTTCCATCATTGGCTGGATGAGTAAGAGCAAGAAGAATGCATTATTGGTACAGCATCTTTTGATTGGACTGAACTACACAAAGCTGATGAGCAACCTACTGGTACAAATAGTTCTGAATGTTACATTTAACAAATAAAGCTAACACACACCATCACAGCTTCAAGAGACCATCTTGTCCCCAACTGAGATTTCAGTCCTCCAATATCCTGGTTTTATTCTGTTTTGTTGAGCAGCCTGCAGCTACATCAAGGTAGTGTATTAAACAGGCAAATACCTGCCTTTATACAGCTATCAACTCCTTGTCTCAGACAACACAGACTTGAGTGGCATTTTACCTTGACTACCTCTTCAAAGGTCTCCAAGTTTTCCTTCATACTGTAGTGAGAACGCAGAAAGGAGACAAAATTGCAAGGATACATTCCATAAAGACGATGAAAGAGAGCATAAACACTGGCATGAAGATGGACAAGATAAATCTCTGCCACGTGACCTGGAAAAAGTAGTTACAATCTTTTTCATTACATTGGAGAAAAGAACACTTCTAAGAATGCAGCAAAGTACTTTTAAATTTGAAATGTTAACTGGAACAAATCTTCTGAGATATGAACAGTCCCTAGTGAAACTGTGAAGTCTTCTGAGATAATAGGCAACACTGACTCATCAGCTCACAGCAAAACCAAAAATTATGATATGGACCATTAATTCCAACGACTATCCTGTCAAAGCACAGTATTTTTTATACAAGTTAAAACCTGAAACCACTCAAGAAAGCAAGCCAGAGCTTCAAGACTGACTGAATCATTAAAAAAAAACCCCTAAGGTCTGATTTCCCTCAAAGGTAAAAACTAAAAGCTTGTATCCATAAATGCAATCATGACAGACTTGAGTCTTACTAGCCATCTTCTAAGTTCCAATCCTACTTGCAAAGCAAAATGGCCCCTAAACGGCATCTCTGTGTATGTGACTCAGCATATGTTGAGATACCCATAAGACACACACATAGATGACACCAATATTGGACATCAGGCACCTTACAACAAATTCAGCGAAAACCAATTAATGAGAACCAGTGCTAACAGAGAAGCCCAGTTTTACCAACACATTCCTGACTATTGATAGTTGCACATTAAAAGAAACTCTTACATGTCACTTTTACCCCCTCCCCAACCATACCTGAGAATCTCAAATTCCCTCAGATGTCAGCACTTTCCCTTCTCTATCCATATGTCTAATCTCTGCTTTTCACTGTCATTGGGGCAGCATTTCAGCCCAGTGAAATCTCATGTAGTAGCAGCACCACATCGAAGAATCTAAGCCACTTCTACATTTTAAGCAAAGCAGTACATTCCACTGCTAACTATCAAATAGCAGAATAGCTTGTGGGCTTAATACATCATTTGTTGCATTTCAAAAGTCTCAGACCATTAACAGTCCCACAAAAAACATGCTCACCAGCTGTATTAGTCACAAGGATACTACTAAACCATAACTGCATGCAAGAAAGTTGAAATCTCACCTGGATTCTGCAAGCACCAGGCTGAGAGACGTCCAAAGATACCAAAGAAATCATGAAGGTACTGTTTGCCAGACTGAGGAATCATTGGCAACATGGTTATTAGCACTAGGACACCTGTGGTGAGTACTACTACATCTGTGTCAGTCTGCAAGAAGGGAAAAAAACCTGCATTAGTCGGTTAAAAGAGTTGACATTTAATTTTTTTTCCAAGGTTGACATGAATACTGAATCATCAGCATGGAACAAGGTCTCTATTTTGAAACAGTCCCTCTGAAACTTACCATACCTTAATGAACCAAGATTATTGTCTATTTCACCCAGAACAACTCTAAAGAAAAGTATTTCAGATTCTTGCATCTATTCTGCTGCTGCTTTTCTCCATTAAGACTTCATTAAAAAGGGAACATCATCTCAGTTACACGATTAGGTAGCAAAAAAAAAAAAAAATCACTGGTATGTGAAGCATCTCACATACCACCTTCCTTTTTTCCCAGAGCACACACAGCATTCAGAGCCTAAGAAACTGCAAATCTGATCAGGGTATTCAAGGATGTTGGCCAATTACCAACATAAGGGTCAAAAGCTTGTCTATTAAACCTGGTCGATGACTCTGGCTGCTAAATATTTCATAAAGCAGTAATTCAAATGATAACTGTAACACCAGAGCTTACACCAAAAGGGATGTGGCAATAAAAATCTTTAGCTAGATGAACAGTAATAGAGAACCAGATTTTAGGAAAGGACACAGATGTTCAAACTTTTTCCCTGTGGTGTCCCTACTTACTTCTCCACCTTAATGCACATTTCCTTTGGTAGCTCTTCTGCTTTGTCAAGATGGGGGTGCAAACAGCACAGGTAAGCCTGTGGCTAGGTGCTGCAGGTATTGGTATCTCTCAAGAGCCCCTCAGGCTGACTGGACTTGGTGCTATGGATTCTTCTTCCTCTGTGTAATCTATGGCCTCTATTCTCCCTCAGTCAGACATAACCTTTCACAGCACATTTCATGTCCATCCCCAGCCCTCTGTACACATCTCTTGCACTTCCACAGCTCTATTCTACTCCCACCAGCTTTCTGACACACTTCACTTCTCATAATCAGACAAGACTCACACTGAAAAGGATAACAGAACTCATGAGGCACATCAGGAGTTCCAGTAATAGCACTTGTAGCTGCTTCTTTGGCAGTTATAAATTCATAGTGTTTCTGTTTTGAAGAGCACTGGCACTTGACTACATCATGCACTTTAATGTGACTTAAATGACTAATACAAATTCTTCACTGTCATATTAATTGATATTCCTGACAACACGTTCCAGGTCTCAAAACACTTTCCATCCTTTATTCACTGTTACAATACTGTAGAGTATTTAACCGATAAATTCACATGTGGGAAAAAGAAAAAACAAAGCACAGGGAAACAGCCACCTCCTTGTAATCTAGCATGCCTGCAGCTAATTTCACCATTGCATGGCCCATCTACACTGCAAGTAGAGCATATTACCTCACATGCACAAATTCCAGAACACACTAACGGGAAGTTATTGTGTTGCTTACTAAGTTTACATTCAAGATATCCAGCAACTTCAGCCCTGGCCCTCTGTCTTTAACTTACTTTTAGACAAGTTTTAGTAAACTTTCTTAACTTAAATATATACAAGCTTATCAGTAATAACAGCATCAGAGTATTTACTTGGTGTAATTCCACTGCAGTCAGTCCTTAATCAACATTTTAGCTCTTCTCATAGCTTAACTAAATGACATTAAAACAGAAAACAAATGCCTTGCATGGTTACGTCCAGTGTACAAGTGTTTCATGGACAACACCGACAGTTCTTACCTTCAGACATTTAAGTAATGAAAGTAGGAGAGGTGCTTGAGAAAGCTTATGTTTCCAAGATGGTTGTCGTCTTACCACGTGCCCCAGCAGAGAGAGAGTGGGTAAACGGGTAGCAGCTTTGCCCATATATTCATTAATTTTGTCCAGTAGGTGCTGATAGAGGATTTTGCAGAGAGTGGTAAAAAAAGGTATTTATATTTAATTGGTATATATTCTTTCTCACCAATCTATATTCAGCAGTTTGACACTTCCAATTATAGAAACTACGGGCATTTTACAAAGAAACAGGATCCAAGAGCAGATAAAACCCAGCAATAAATTTAGGTCTGCTGGTAGCAAAACTCAAACTATTCAGTACAGAAGCAGCAACTCTGCTTCAAAATATTTATCATAAATAAAGAATTTTAAAAATTCTGATCAGCAGAAGTAAAAAAAAAAATAAAAACTGTAGTGCTATTCTATCAATCTATTGACAAATCCTTATTTCCTCTCAAAACACCCCATTTGTTTAAGGCTAGCACACCCAGCAGGGAACAAGCAGCAGTACTATTTACTGCAAAGGGACAACATTAGTCCTCACCAAACTTTCATTTACAGAGGTTCTTTTTGTATAACTGGGTCAGTTTAAGCAACTCAAGAAACACAGAACTTTGAAGGGATTTTTTTAATACGTAACTACTCTTACTACAGAGATACTACATCTCTACAAGAAGGTAATTCTATACCAGAATGGAAACCCAGAGTTTTAACAGATGCTATTTAAAGGCTACTCCAATACCAGGCTAAAATCTGCCATACTTAAAAACAAGATCTTTTTACCTTGTCATGAGGCTCTTGCAGTGTGGACAGTATATGCAGCGCCTGCTGAGAATTGGTTTCCAAGTAATAGTCCACCAGGTTGTTCACAAGCATAGGTCCACGGTCTGTCAGTTTGTTTACAAGAAAGAAAAAAAACTCAACACATTCTCAACACACCAAAACTGAAGCATTTGTGACAGGGACCTTGCACAACTATTAACAACTGTTACACAACTCGTACCATAAATCAGTACTTAGTGTTTACCAGACCTTTACGAAAACAAGACCTCTTAACTACATCTTCTAGTTCCTAACCACTGACTAATTGCATTCAGCTCAGGGAAAGTAACTGGGGTTTTTTTAATTATTAACAGTTACTGTCTAACCTTAAAAACCTAGAGGTAGCTGAACTGCAAGAGTATTGTACCCAGTACAGGTAAAGTGTTCAGGAGAAACTACAGCCTCTTCCTTCAGAAAGTAAAGAGGGACAAGGACACTGACAGGACTCTCATACTCTGAAAAGGTTCTATCAAGATAAGGGAAGCCTTAATAGCAGCAATCATTTTTTTCAAGAAAGTCTGTGTCTGTTTTATTTGTGGTTGGGGTTTTTTGTTGTTTATTCTTCAAATAAACAAAATCCCACTGGTTCCCATAATGTGGATGACACCTAATTCTTTCTAGATACACTTGACAAATAAAGTTTCATCAGCTCACAACTTGAGGTTATGCCCCAGGAACAGCTAGCCATCTATAAAAGCCGTTAACAATTATATAACAGAACTTCCAAGAGGCATGCCCTTAAGCAAACCAGACTGAAGAGAAGCCTCAATCCTTAAAGCAATTTCTAACCAAGAGTTTCTCTCAAGTTGCATTTGCAAAGACTGGGTTTGATAGAAAAACAACTCACATTATTCTGCCTTTATTGGCACAAAAGCAAAACAACTTTATGATAGGATACATACCACAAATGAGATTATCTTTGAACGCAGCTGTTATATCTTCCAGGACACCCAGAATTGGAGAATCCAGCATTGAGAGGAGCTCACCAACATTTCCTTGCTGTGCCATGATGCACGTACTGACATGAATGTGGAGGTTAAAATTTCAGGAAGTTCCTCATTGGTGCCCCTCTACCAGACTACAACAGAAGAGAGAGCAAATGAAGGAACTTTCCTTTTTCCCTTTCCATCCTAAATCTCTCATCACTTCTCTATTCCTTTTCTGCAGTATTACCCATTTAACACTGAAAGGGCTGCTAGAGCTTACACACCTGCAATAAAAGCTGCAAAAGTTTCCAAAGGAGCCAACAAGTCACAAGTAGGGTTCTCTTAATCTTTTTTATAGAAGACATTAATCTGTTTTGCAGAACACCTTGGCTAACATATATATACTGACAGTCTATTCTATTGCTATTTTTTTTTAATTAGCTCTCCAGGTCAGTCAACTAAGACTAAAGTTTTGAATAAAATGCAAATAGCTTCCCAGAATCACTCCACTCTCACTTACAGAAATTCCTCCCCAGCCAACTTTTCAAGTCCTTCACAACGTTGTATACACTCTGGGGAAAATATGCATCTCAAGATCCTACTCTGCTCCTGTGGCTAGATTAGAAATTCACTGCCCTTGGCTTTGCATTTTTGCATACTAATAGATTTGTGCTTTTAATACTTGCAGTGTGGCCAAGCTGCAGCTCTTCAGAGAATTACAGAGTTAGGGGTTGGAAGGGACCTCAAACGATCATCTAGTCCAACCCTCCTGCCACAGCAGGATCACCTAGCTCTTAAGAAACTCAGGTTTACTACAACTGCTCTTCCTCGACCACCCTAGTAGTGCGTACTAAATCACAAGCCTAGCAGCACAACATATCATGTTTTCACATGTGTAGTTTGTGAGTAATATATTAAACACTGTGCAGTGCAAAAATGCATAGAATATTAAATGCAACAGTGTGCAGAGAACATGACTGCTCAGCTAGATGGTACTAAAGAGGAGTAAATCAAAGCCATTTCAGGCTTTTAAGATTACTTCTTCCCATGCACCAGCAAGGGAAGGATTCGTGTATCACATCCACCTATCTATCTATCTATCACATAGTGAATCAAGTTTTTCTTGATCCTTAAGAATCTTATGCTGAACCTTTCCCAGTGGCAGAAAGAATCTGGCTTCACATCACACCTAATTTTATTTGCAAGAGTTTCTTCTTTCCTCCCACTTCCAGCTAGCATAGATTTTTCACTTCCTCCATGGAGGGCAAGACTGACATGTACCAAGTTTCCACAGAAGATTTTTATTTTACTGCAACTGCATATACATCACCTGTTCTGTGGACGAGCTGAGTTTCTTTCTGCAATGCTGTCAGCCACACACCTTTCATGATCACTAATAAACAAAAAGCACAGAGAGGTTAACAAAAGGCACAATTTATTTCTTCCTTACCAAACCCTGTATGCTCAGAACAGCATTAAGCTCTTCACTAACCATAGCAGAGCTATGTACCTCTTGTGAGAGGGAAGTCAGTCCTTGGTTTGAAAAACACCAAAAGGTGTTGCACAGCTGCCCTTTCCAGAATCATCCATGGGTTAAGCTGTGCAATTGCCTCAAACTAGATGGCTTTCACTGATTGTAGTTTTGTACTGTGAAGCTTCAAAAGCTGCTAAAGAGTTTTATTTGTGGTAAGTAAAATCTTACACAGACAAAAGCTTTCTTCTATCCCACTGGTTTCTGAACCTAGAATTATTACCCTAATCGAGTAAATATTTAGATTCTAGTAAAAATGTTAGCCATTAGTCAAGGACCATGTAACAGTGCTCTATTTAAAATGATAATACTGTAATTACTTATATACACTATTACTTTCTTGAAAACTTACATTTAACAGTGTTACTGGACAGCAGGAGTTAACCTGTCTGCCAGTAAACTTTGTCATTTGCAACATACTATTCAGTAGTTGCAGAACTGCCCAAGGTCACTTTTATTAGGGCCACAAGACATCAGCTTACTTAATCTGGCACTGATTGCAAATTCAAAGGCGATAATATGACACAACACTCACAACAAACTTTCTTTCAGTGTTCCAGTACCCCCACCCTCAGATTTCAAAGATCACAGCTCCAGAGCTGAACAGTCCAAATAAAATTTCAGTTCACCTAGAAGCAGCCAGCAGGGTCTGCTAATTGAAGTGTTTCAGATTTAAATGCTATTTCAAGTCCCATGCTGGCAAGACCTTAATACTGCAGACCTTAAAACTGGCTGGCAACATAAGCAAGACTTTCATTAAAGATAATAGAATAGAAACATGGGGTGGAGGGTGGGAAGAGTTGCTGTTTACTCAAAACCAGGATGGCTTTGCTTTCCAAAACAGTCAGAGCTGGGATTTGTTGTGGTTTGGGGTTCTGGGTTGGTTTATTTTGTTTGTTTCCCCCTCCCTTGTGCACACTTCCAAGTTCAACTTCTTCCTCAAAGAGTTTGCTGTTTAGAAGGCAAGCAATGCTGCAAGGGTGACACTCTGCTTTCAAAAAGTTTAAAGCCACTCGTCCATGCAACCTAAAGAATCAACCTTCCACTTTGTTACTCATTTTCAGGAGTCAATTGCTTTTTTACTTTCTAGGAATCACAGTAACATTTAATTTACTACATTTACTGAGATACCCAGAATGTATACTGAGATACCTGGAATGCAGAACTATGTATGGGGAAATAGTTCAGTACCATCTAGTCCTTTCTTTCTGAGAACACAGTCTTTGAGACCATAAAGGGCTTGCTAACAATAGATGCCTCACTTTCTCAGGATACAGTCTCAGCTATGGTTAAGCAATAGATTCACGAGCTTCCTAAGCAACATGAATTAGTTGTTTAAAGTCTTGTTAACAAAAGAGATTCATGACCACACCCCCAATTCAGCTGCAAGCAAAACCTGTTTTGAGAATTAAGGCAGCCATAAATGCTAGTCTCTGCTTTTTTCACCCCATAAAGACCTTGTCAACTCTCTTTTCTTTTGATTCCTGCCCCACCACAGTGAAAAAGAATGCTTGTATTTCTAACTTTCTTCCAGTTATGCTATTATACTTGGACCAGAACTTCATCACACTAGTAAAAACCTCAACAGCAGGTTTCCCTAATTCTGATATTGCCAGAGGAAAAAAAATACAGCATGGTGAAATGGAGAAACATGCCTTTGCAGACACTCTATGGGTTCTGGAAGTCAGGTTCAACTTTATGCTACTGGCCTGATGGCACGCACAAACACGACGATCAGATAAAAGCAAGGCTGATAAGGCAAGCTGAGCTGCCAGTAACCATACACTCAGGTAACTAATAATTTCCCAAGCTCCCTGAACTAATTAAAACAGATGGCTCAAGTGACCTTGTGCCAATAAATCCAGCATAGTTTAAATAAACTTGTCAATCAGTCAGTTGTGCACTGAAGCACTTTACGTAAAGCAGAGCAATCTCCACTCCAAAAGGAAGCATTCAAAATATGAACAAAAGTATTCCAAACCACATCTGAAAATGGGATAGTCTTGCACACAGGTACTTCACCAGGTGGAACGTTTATCTCCTGAAGTTATATAAACACCAGTGTAACGCTGTCACCCTGCTATACAGAAATACATTTCAAAAAAACAGAACAAATCACAGCTTGCTCAATGCAGAATCTCTTGTCAAGTCATTTGTGAGGAACAATTTGAAATCCTAAGACCAAGAGTGAGATCTTCTAATCATACTGGGGTCATGATGCCCAACACAAATGAACAAACCAAGAAATTCTAGCTACAGTCTTAAATCATTACACACTTTTTTTTAAGCACAGACAGACAAATAACCAGTTTACAAGCTACAGACTTTTAATTCCAATCAGACAACGCTGTGTTCTGGGAGACAAAGTATGGTTCCCAGGGCCCATGGTGCCAGTGTGGTTTATCACCAGTCCTAACAGTAATCTGCGATTTTCAAATCTTGCAGATAAGGAACTCAGGGTGGGCCAGGTTAAGGAATTTCCATTACCTTGTAAAACAGTGAGATCATCCATTGAATGCCAGGATATTTTGTATCTGGGATTGATACATGTGTGGGGAACAGGATCTCCCTTAAATCTTCACACTATCACACCACAACCAGGTCTTTCTTAAACACACACCATGCAGGACGGGTTGCTTAAATGCTTCCATGCCTAGCTATTGCAATCATTCCCCTATTAGAGAAATTTCCACCTCCCTGCAGCCATACTTGAAGCTGACAGGATTAAAACAGAGTCAGCAACTTTCCATATGGTTTGAGTCACTGATTCTTCATTAACTTTTAAAATCAGTTTTATTTAAAAGATCCAAGGTGCTAGCCAGTAAAAAAAGTGGGGGGAAATCTGTTTCAATACCTTTTAAAATGCAACATTTTAATCTCACTGGATGATACAACATGAAAAGCAAGCTTCTTATATTTAAGAACTTTCATAAAGACAAGTTTCAGTTAAAAGTAGTAATTTTAAGTACCGATACAACTATGGAGCCAGCTGACAGGAGCAAAAGTAGAAGCCAACAAGCCAAGAAACAATTTGTTTTTAAAGAACCCCAAAATATTCAGCAGCCAATTTTACCACAACACAATCCAGCTAAGCTACGGACTTGAGACAAAGGAAAAGACATTAAAATATTCATTGGGAAAGTCTAAACAGAGTAAGAGATATCAGAGTATTTCAAAAGATTATTTCTTCTGTAAGCATTTCTGTCAAGAGATGTTCTTCTGTTCGGTGTATTTTTATCTCGAGCCAAATGAAAAAGCAGCTGGTAGTGCCAGTTATGCTTCTCTGAGGGGTGGGGAGGAGGGGGACACCCTCAAAACACGCACACTCCTCCCAGAATGCCCTTCGCATTTGCTGTAACAGCATAGAAATTCAGACAGCAAAAGCACTTATTCTGGGGGGGTGGTGTGTGGGGGATCAATATCAGCTTTTCATCTCCACTCATTAATTGTAAGTTAATTTGGGGTATGCCAGTCAATATCCTCCCCCCTTCCAAGAGAAAAGGGGGTTTTCAACACAAGACTTCTGCTGACAGCAACGAAGTGCTGCCAGACCTCAGGAGTGACACTGCTCCATCTGATTTCTCCTGCAGATAAAGTCCTCAGGTGCTGCTTTGCCAGAGGCCAGACAAAAGAATTTTACTGCAATCAATGTTTTCAAGAAATTCAGACAGACAACAAAGCAGCCCTTCTCTCTGAAAAAGTTTGTCACGAAAAGATTGGCTGCACTACCTCCCATCTGATCCACAGAAATCCAAGCCTATTTCATACTTCCTAACAATACTAAATTTTATATTTCCTTCACAGGTAAACCAAACGCTGCTATTACAGAAGTGACATACACAATGAATGAGAAGTGATGACAGGGATTAAAACCACCGGTGGTAACAGGTAAGTAAGCAGCTGATAGCTCCCTTTTCTGCACCCAGAAATAACAGCTCTGAACACTTTAAACCTCAGTTCAAACTGATCATTAGAGCTGGCATTACAATTTATTTATTAATTTTTAAAGAATGAAGGTGTCTGGCTCATTCTAGCAGCTCATATTTTTTCTGGTTATATTACAATCTAAGACCTCATTCCTAAACTCAATTATTTACAGTTATAACTCTGTATTATATAGATTCTTATGTACTTTGTTACAGGTGCTTCACTGATGGAGGAACAGCAAGATCACAAAAACCCAATAAACCCAATCAAAGAGATTAAATCAAATTCAGCAATTTTTAAGATTCTTTTCAAACTACACTAATACACTATGCTAATTGCTACCAATCAAATTTCTGGGTGCGGGGGGGGGGTAGGGGGACGTTAAAAGCATGGCACGCTGAAAAAGGCCCAAACACAGTAGGGCTGACACTTACCCTTTGGCAAGAAGTCATGCTAACAAGCCAGTCACTACCTGAAAGGGAATGATCTCAATTCCTTGACAGCTAGGAAAGATGTTAATAATGTTAATAATAATGCTAATAGCTGCTAAGACAGCTGCTTATGTTAATGGCAAACACTAAATAAGAACAAGCATTGTTTTACTATGCCAATTTAATTAACAGTACACAAGGAAAATAAGTTCAACTAAGGCATCTTTATGAAACTATGAACAGGTAAATAAGAGAGCTCTAGACTTTGCGGGGACAGAAGGCACGAGACCTCCTAAGTGTCTCCACCAAGAAAAAAATCTTTAAACAGATTAAGAGAGCTAGGCTGCAATTCAGTAAATCACAAAACCTCTGTGAACTACCTCGTGTACTCAGTAGAGGTGTTTTAACTACTCCAAGCATTAAAGTAGGCATTACACAGAACAGTACCAAACGATGTGTAACTTCTGAATTAAGAACAACACCCAGGGTAGCAACAGGAGTTCACCATAGCAAGAAATTCTCTCTGTGCCTCCATGTGCTACCCAAAGAAATGCTAACAAATGAAGTATTAGTTCTTGTCCTCATTATGTTGATTAAACTACATGAAAATATAAGCTGTAATATTCTTTCAAAGAACACACACCTGTCTGCAACATGCCACAAGATCTGGCACCCTTCCCCTGCTGCCATCAGTAAAAAGTACTTTGATTATTTGATTTGCTTATTATACAAAGTATCTTTTCCAAGTATAGATATATGTTTGTGCATGCACATTGTGTGCACGTGTGCTATAGCCTATTCAGTTCCTACAGAGATGGACTTTGGTAATCCCATCACCAGCTCATATAATGTGTTTGGCAGTTGCATGAATTTCAGGGATCGGTACAAGTCAATATGCCAGCAGTCAAGCTTGAAATAGGGCCAGCATTCATTTTAAGCTACAAATAAGTTACTAAAGTCACGTGTTTGTTCAAACACCTAAACACCTCCAATTGGACAGTATGTCTCACATGGAAATCCTTTAATAATGCTACATTTTATCAGTCACCATAAAAGCAAATTCTCAAGTAACATCGTTAAGGAGCCAGGATTAAACACAGCCAAAGATAAAATCATTCTAATTAAAGCTTATCTCATGACACATTACATATTCTGACTATATTTTAATCTGAGTAAGTCCCTGCAAGTCCTCATATAGGCAATTTAGTATTGGATTAACTAGACTGTTAAAAAAACAGAACAAAAGAACAAACTAAAATATGAAGGATAGGATTTTAAGCCCATGATTTTATTTTAAGCTTAAGTGTGGAGTAGCTGTTTCTGATCACTGCTTAGCGAAAAGTCAACCACAGGCCAAAGTATGTATTCCCAATACTTGATTATTAAAACTCTGAGTTTCCAAAGATCCAGTTTTGAATGGTTCATACATGTAAACTGAATATTAGTTTTTCCACTTATTGGGATCACTTCAGTAGGGCTTTGATTAAGACAGATTTCTAACAACCTGTCACAGAAGTAATGTCTGGAAACTACAGGATCAGACCAGGCAAGAAGGAAAACCTTCTGTATTACCATTCACTGGATGTTGTCTGGAAAGAGCACTCACAAGAATCAGTTCTGCACACAAAACCTGATCCCAGTTCCTCTGCCATTTCTATGGGTTTTGAATCACAAAATTCTCTGAGGCATGTTCTTTCTTTCACTCATTGTAACAGATTCACTAAAAATATATATCCCAAACATCAAGGGCAGAAGCACTGACTAAACTGATAAAACAATGATCGAGGCTGCATCCACAGCAAACAAAGGGTGAAAACTTCAGAACTGCAGTCTTCCAAGTTCTTTGTGATAACAGGAAGCAAAATGTTTTCTCGCAGAACTAAACAACATCCTGACTTCACGTTACCTACCACGAGCAAGGAAATAAGAAGAGCCTTCCTCTCCAAGGGGACAGACTTTAAACAACTGCTTTAAAGCCTAACCCCGGACAAGGGAACCCCCTCAGCAACTGAATGAGGCACAAGTCTGTAAATCACTACTCTTGAGTTTGAAACGGAGGCACTGAACCCTCTTCGATAAATCGCACGAAGTCACAAGGGCGCGGTGGCTGTGAGGGGAACCGGGGGGAGGGGAGGGGAGGGCAGCGGCCCCAGCCCCCCCCCCAGGCAGCCCCACCGCCGCAGGGAAGGGTAGCGACCAAAAGCAAGTTTGGCTAGGGGTAAGGAAAGAGGGCGACGGGGGCAAGAAAAGGGGGTGGAGGGGGGACATCGCCCCCCCCCCCCCCTAGGCTATACTCTCGCCTTCCCCATCCCCCCCGGCCCCTTCTCTTTCTCCTGCCGCCTCCTCCCCAAGCCTTTTCTCCCTGCCTCCCCCTCTCTCTGTTCCCTGCATCCTTCTCTCCGTCCCCCCGTTTGCCTCCGCTCTCGCCCCGCTGGGGGAGGAAGGAGGAGGCCCAGCGCACTCACCTCTCCTTCTCCTCCCCTCAGCTGTTTACCACTCAGGGCTCCTCTAGCCCACAGGGCGCCGCCATCTTGGCCTTGGCCCTGCCTCCCCCTCCCCTCCCCTCCATTCACAGGGCGCCTCTCCCCTCGAATCCCTCCGCCGCACAAATTAGTTCCAGACAACCACCTCCCTCCCCCCTCGCCCGACGCCGCGCCGGTCCCTCACCCCCCCGCTTGGGCACTTCTCCGTCAGGGGCCGTTCTCTCCGTGGGGGTGAACCGGGAGGGGAAGGGCCGCCTCACGTCCCCCGGTCTCCCTCGGCGGAGGTATCTCAGCGAGGGAGCGATGTGACACGAAGGGTCGCGTGATTCTGGGGGCGGTGCCGCGAGGAGCCCCGGGCGGCGGGCCCGTCACGCGGGGCGGGGCCGGGCCGGGCCGGGCCGGGCGGCGGCCGGTAAACAAGGCCCGGCCTGAGGGGACGGTGGCGGCCGGGCGCGGCGGTCGGGGCTGAGACTGGGCGCAGGCCTGCGCCTCCTCGCCGAAAGGCACCTGGGGCTTTTCTTCTTCTGTTGGGCTGGTCGTGGCGCTCGGGGGCTGGCCCGGGGCGTGAGAGCGGGACCGGGCCGGCTGAGGCCGCCGTGCGGCGGCTCCCCGGGCAGCGCGGCGAGCCTGGTTCAGCCCCCGGCTGAAAGCGGTGGTTTAAGTACGTGAGCGTATCGAAACGGAGGGTCTCTAAAGGCCCTCAGCGTGAGAGGCTGGGTTACATTAGCGCGACATTGGGCGTACCGTGGCTCAGAGCTGCCGGGGGAGAAGCTCGGGGCCGGGCGCTCCAGGTCTGACCCGCTCTGGGCTTGCAAGCTCCTTGCCTTTGTTTGGACCCCTGAGCACTTCGTGCAAACCACGGACAAGGAGGATTTTCCTTTTTCTGAAATGCAGCAACTATACAACATAAACCACTTCATCCTTCCTTCCAGATAAGCTTTACTTCTCTAAACTCTGGATTTTCTGCAAGGAAAAAACCCAAAATAATGTATTACCTCAGGGCAGGTACTGCAACCTCGAGTTTCATGCACAGCACCCCCAGGTTTTGAACTGAAGGGTTCAGTCCCCAAGCTTGCGGGGTCTCCCATCTCCAAGGAAGCTCAGTGGGGATGCAGTGAGGATGCTTGGCAAGCCGCTGATCACAGAATCGTAAGGGTTGGAAGGGACCTCAAGAGATCATTGGGTCCAACCCTTGATGTAACTCCTCAATCTGTATCAACTGCCCCTGGATGCCAGTAGAGAACCACAGACATTAAATATGAAAGGTCAGAACTAGGTTTAAGAAAATAAAAGAAAATTAGAAGCACCCCTGAGAAGTACCGGTTGATTTTTAACTTCTGTGGTGTTAGTTGTGTTTCACAGCTCTTATCCCTGCAGGGCTGAGATAGTTCCCTCACACTGCACCTGCAATAGGTCATCCCGCTTCTGGATGAGATCAAGTCGCTTGGAGCCAGCGTGGTTTTAATCTTGCCCTGCCTCATGTGTGGCAATTAATATTTATTACAGTCTGGACTGAGTGATGGTATTTTTTTTTTCCTGCTGTGTAGAAGACATGTTTATTTAATCTGCTGCAGAAAAGAGTGGAAATTAGGATGAGCTTCAGAAAAGAGCTGGAAGCAATTAGTTGTGTTATTTTACTGTGACTTAATTACCGTAACATTCAAATTGACAAAGAAAACATGGATGCTACAGGAGGGGTTTGCTGCTTGACTTGAAAGGGAAAACAACCATATTAGAATGGACGTGATGTGTTATAATTAACCTGTTTATTATTATTGAGTTACACATTTAATAATCTACTCAAGAGGCACTGGGGCATATGACACGTAGGAAGAACTCAGGGCAACACACAAAACTGAACTGTCCTCAGACAGAAGCAGAACTCGCTGTGCATCTACTATGGCCTGCGTGGGTCAGGACCAGGACAAGCTTGGGGGAGTCCAAGGAAGAGCCTCTGTGGCTCTCTCTTCTCTGCGGGCCCTGAAATAAAAAGAACAGGGAACATTTTACCAACAGGAAGAACATCGAATGACTGCACAGGGCCAGCTCAAGGGTCCTTCTAGCTCAAAATATATCTCCAGCCCTCTGTGGGTTTTTTTAAACGCAGCTTGTATAAGTCACCTTTTGATGGCGATTTCAATGGAGAGAGAGGTGCTAAGTGTAAAAGAAGCCATAAACAGGAATCTAGGGAAGGGTAAGAATAGGAGAAGCTGAGGTGATAGCCGACTCTGGTCCCATCCTGCAACTATTTGCTCCATAGGAACGCCTGAAATAAAGGGAGAAGGGATGGGTGAGAGCTGAACCAGACACACTGGTGTCCCCATATCTCATCAGGTGTTCTAGTGTGATGGCAATAATCATAAAAGTGAGTATCTGTGCCCATTGCCTCAGGGATCAGTTTGTATGCAATTATATCTGGCCTTTCGAGCTGATGGCTACTCAGGGAAGCAGAGCAGCTGATAGAGATGTTTTATTTGCAGCTTCTCTTGTGTACAGGTTACTGACACTGGGATGAAGTCATCCTCCTCCTCCAAAGTAGTGTGCCCAGCACTCTTTGGAGCACCTCAGAAATAAGCTAGCTGGTGAGGTTTTACTGAACATGCTCTTAGATTTTTTGCACAAGTGGTTTTCCATGGGGAGTTTGTGTGGCTGACTTGCTTTTACTGTCTGTAGTTTGAGCGCCACATTCTGCAGCCTTTTGCACTCTAACGTCAAGGGGAAGTCTGTGCTCAGGGGTGCTGGCAGAAGCCGACTCCAGTGTTTCATAAAATAACATCTCAGTCCTTTCAGCAGCTTGTCACTTTCCTGTTTTGTTTAATTCCTGTAACTGTCTTCATATGAAGCCCTGAAGCTGCCATGAAGATTTTGGTTTTCTGTTACAATGCTTGTTTTTGTAGCGGGAAATGTAATCCTTCAAATGCCTGTGTTTAAGAGGATGCAAATCAGCTTGCTAGCACAATGCCTTGGGAACGTTTCTTTCATGCAAAACCCAGCTAGATAAACAAGGAGGGGAGGAGGGAGAGGGAAAAGGGATTGTTTGCTTCTGTAAACAACGAGAATTAATTATGTTCAGTAAATGACAGATGGGTTCAGATCAAAATCTGAATCTTTCTCAATGTGGGTGAAATCTACACTCCTATCTCTGAGTTGCATCAAACCCCATTGCACAGGCTGTCCGGTGCCATGGGGCAATGATGGGGCATGATGACAGGAGCTGTGACTTGTGGCTGTCCCTGCAGAGAGTACTAGGGCCAGCACGCCTGGTACCACCGCCTGGCACGGCAGGATGCAAAATACCTCCGCTCTGGACCTGAAGTGTCTCTGGACCACATCTGCTCCATCAGGGGAATGTCACTCGACAGCCCACCCTGTTGCAGGGCACAAAGAGGTTATTACTTCCCGGTGCTTTCACCCCCACCCAAGCTGCAGCAGGAAGAGGGACCAAATTGAGTCTTGGTTTAATGCAGCCCTTTGTAGGAAGGAGCAGAAGGTGTTGGAAAGCTCACAGTGAGCAGAGAAATCCCACGATGTAAAGGCAATGTCCCAGTGTTTGCCTCCCAACAGCTGTGTGCATGCTTATGTACATCATAAATTACAAACTTCAGGAGGCATCTTTGCTGTCCCAATTCCAGCCGTGCACTGAGGATGCTCCAAGTGCAGGAGGGGATAACTGAGGGCACGTACAGCTCACACCACTGTGCATCTGTGACAGTGAGAGAATAGTGAAATCAAGGCATGACTTCTCTCCCCCACCCCAAGCCTTTGGGGAGATACACTTTCCTCATTTGTCCCCAAACAAGCATCGTGGCCAAGGGCTCTCAAAATTGTGGCTCTCCAGCTCCTGTTCCCACCTCTGCTAGAGGACAACCAGGTGATTTGAGTCCCTCTGCTCCCTGCTGCTCTCACCTTCGTCCTGCCCTTCCAAGGGGGTTTGGCAGTCACTTCTTTCACATTTACAAACCCATTTTCAAACCTTTTTGAAAGCAAGTGATAGAAGTGTAAATTCTTCTTAGTGCTCTTGAAGAGCTTTTTGCAAAGATGCTTGTTAATGAGCTTGCTTAATGAGTTTTCTTAAATCTATATTTATATCCTATATACAGCTGTATATAGATGGAGCAATGCCTAAAATATATATGGATTGCACACACATATGCCTAGGAACATGAAGGCTGATTAACACACATCTTTTTCAGCTATTACCATGCAAGTATTTATTCCTTTTTCCTTGGAAATTGGAGAGATAAAAAGATCCATTCTGGAATAAAATAATTTTCTGCATGTGTGCTAGATGGTTTTGTTTATGAGACTGAAGTATGTGAGTGTGTGTATGTGAGACAGATGGTGTGTCTGTTTGTGAAAGATACGATGCGTGGATGAATGTGTGCAAAAATACAGGTTTCTTAAGAGCTATTCTTCTTTTTCCTCCCTTTTTTTTTTTTCTTTCCCCCTCTTTAAAGAAAAGACAAAATAACAAATGCCTGCTTGGTACATTATTTCACCGTGTCATGCTCTTTGTCAATGTGACAGAGGAGTATTCCTGCAGCAGGAGAAGCTGCCCCAGGAAAGTGCAGGGTGCTGCCCCCAGGGTTTTGAGCTGGGCATCGTGAATTCTCTTGAAGTTTTCAAAGTCCTGGAAAGTTTTGATAAGCAAATACTTTCTGGGCTCTGCTTCTCTATTGGCTGTTTCTTCACCGCCAGATTTTGACACGAATAATCTGATTGAAAAATCAGGGAGGGGAACAGGGGCAAAAAAAAAAAAACCCCAACAACAGAGAGAGAAAAAAGGAGAAGTGTCTATTTCAGCAGCCTGTGAGCAAGTGAAAAGTGGAAGAGGAGTCCAGAGAGAAGACGACGACTCGCTTGTCTGGGGAGATTTCAAGGCGAATCCAGTACAGCAAAGTCCCCCAAACAGGTGATTTATTTATTCTTTTAATTTCATCTTTTCCTCCCTCTCATTTCTCTGAGATGCTTTTTTAACCTTTTTCTTCTCCTTTGCTTGTGTTTGCAAATCCGTAACATACTCCTCTGCCTAAGTCACTTGTCCTGAGGATTCCTTTGTGATAATGGTTGCCTTAAATCAGTGGAACCTCCTCAAATTATATGCAGCGTGCTTCATTCTCATGGGTGAAAGTGGTAATAGAACAAAATCTAAGAGAGATGATCGTGATGGTCTCAGATACCTGTGTCCCAGCAGGCTCCATGCAGCAGGAACAGTTGCCAGACATAGACATTTGTACTTAGGCAGTGAGGAGAGGGCATACTCTGTTTTTCCTTTTAATTGCTCTTTTAATTTCTTTTAATTGCTCAGGGCCAGACCTTTACATTCAGACAGCAGCACATCTCCGCTGACAGCAGCTAATCTATGCCACTTTTATGAGAGGAGAATTCAGTCTCTCCTATTCAGGATTTTTGCTTCAACTCTCTCTTTTATTGCTTCCCATCCTCTCTAAATATATACCAAATAGTGTGACAATTTTTAGCATATAGAATTAGCGATGTATAGACACTCATATACCACTAGATTGATTCAATCTATTAAGCAGGAAAGCAGATGATTTATAGGCTCATGCAATAAGTGAACATAGGTTAAGGGGATAGAGAATTTGTTACATTGCACTGTATAAAGCCGTTTTTCTGTGGAAGCCTAAAGGCAAAGTTGGCTAAAGCCGGCGGTATTCCCAACATCACAAGGGGGTAAAGAAGTTTTCTAAAGAACAAACGCTGCCCTTATATTCTAAACAGTTTCTTTCTAGATATTACAGGTGTACAAGCATTTCCATTTCACTTTTTGGACAAAATTTCCACCATAATTTACCATCCTTGCCTTTAATGTCCATTTGCCCAGTCATACCACAGGAATTAAAAGTGTTCTGCTCTTTTTTCCTACTAAAAAAGCCACATTCAAATTAGTTGCCCCAATTGCAAGGGTGGACTAGTGAAGATGGGATTAATTTTGTTGTAAAGAGATTAAATTCTTTTTGAATATTACTATACTTAAAGAGTCCAGAAATCCCCTTATTTTATTTGGGCTCAAAACTTTCAGGTTCAATTCTCTTTTGTGCTTTTTTTTTTCTTTAAAAGTGTAGTTTTCTACAAGACAAACTGTTCTTTATTTTTGGTAGCTGCACTTTTGCCAGAAAGAACAGAAAACAGTAATATTAAGATTTAAATATAAATTAAGCCTCTTCTATCCTAAACCTCTGTATAGTCATCAACTTACATGAAGACATCTATCAGTCATAAATGAAAATAAAATATTTCTGCTGGGTGTAGTGGGGGAAAGGGTTTTATCTCTACAATTAACCTTGTAAATTTGAAGCCAGGATTACATGAATTTAGAGGGAAATGAAAGTCAGCTTTAGAATAGAACTTACCCTACAAACTGGGTTCCTGATTCAGGGGGGCACAATCCCACTAACACCTGTCCCAAATAGAGTGTTTCATCTCAGGAATCGTCTCTGAAGGAAGCAGGGAAAACAGGTTCATAATCCAACTCATCAAGAATACTTTTTTCTTCTAAATTCTATCAGAGGACCCGGTCCTGTGGGTTTGGGTACCAGGAGCTGCCATGCAGCAAAGTGGGAGTTGGGACTTGGCAGGATAGAGTAGTTTTGAGTGAAACTAGGATCCTGAAGTCAGAAACCACCCCAAAAAAACCCTTGGAATTTGTTTTTTGTACAATCTCTAGTGTGATATTTATTTTTAACATGTGATACTCTGCAGAATCACCAGAGAATATCAGTGTGGATGAAGGAACTCTGAGTTTGAATATAGGAGGGGCACCCTAAGTCTGCTTTCAGATCTGACCAGGGTATTTTTAACTGGCAAAAGAAGCCCTTCCAAGGTGCTTCACATTAGGTACCCAAAATAGCAAAGGAAGTTCTTTTCCCTTAGGTCCTTTAGCTGTCTTTTCCTCAGGGCAGAATACTACAACATTAGTCTACAGACACATGAATGGCAAACAAATAAGAGTGTCAGTTCTGGCCTGGTACTGCTCTTGTATTCTGTATTGAATCCAAAAAGTGCCACAACACTTGGATTTTGGCCAGGCACTCCTGCCCAAGCAGCAAACCACCTTGGGTGTTTGCCAGTCAAGGTAGAAAATGCTGCCACAGGGGCTGGCAAGAGCACACTCCATAAACATAAAAATCTCATTTTTAGCAAAACCTTGAAGCTAAATTCTGTCAGAAGCTTCAACAACTAAGATATAGTGGCATCTGTTGTCCATAGCCCTCTGTTCCCTGCGAAAAGTGGTTGGCCATTAGTAGCAGCTGATCACTTGCTACTGATAATCCTGAGTTTCAAGGAGAGATAGGGTTTTCCCCCCCTCCCACCTCACCCCCCCCCCCTCCCCAATCTGTGCTTCTAGTTTTCCTCTAACTGGGTTGTGAATCACAAAGACAGCCTAATGCAGTTGTTAATTAACTCTGCTTTGGGCTCCCAGTTCCTGTTTTCTCTGTAAAATGGGGTGGGGGAAGGTAACTTCCTTTTGTAACGTTCAGCAGCGCATTGAAGATCGTTGTGCTCAGGAGAGGTCCTTATCAGCAGAAAAGATACTGGACCAAATTTGACTTCTACATATGCTGGGGCAAACGCATCCAGAAAAATCCAGTTGATTCATGTGCATCTACTTTCAACTGCCATCAGAAGAGAGGGGCTGTTCTTGGTGCCTCTGTGTATTTAGCGTACAGATCCTACCATAGAACACTGCAAGATTGTTTCTGCCACCCATCTCCAGTCCTTGAATTTAGCAGGCTTTGCTGTCTGGCTAACTCCACTGGGTCCTCTCACCCATGGCCATAGGGAGACTCTACCAGCAGGTAGTGTGGGGTTTGGGCTTGCACCCTGCCTCCTTTACCCACTGCCAGAGCCTCTTCCTTCACTCTGCAGGAAATTAACTGGTTAATTCAAATTCAGGCAGGGAAATCTGGTGTCTGAAGCTGGCTGGTATGAATACCCTCCATTGTGGACATAGTTCTGCCCCACCAGGTGGGAAAATCCCTTTGACATGAGTGGAAATTCCACATAAGGGGTTTGTGTCAGGACTTGAATTTGGGACACGTCTGTGTCACAACGTGCAGCTCTGTGCACAGATACCTTGATACCAAGAGCGGCGAGACCCTCCTAGTATTCCCTCCAAGCTCAGGGCTGCTGCTAAGATGCAAGCACACAGGCTAAGCTGAGCAGGCTGCTACAAGGGTTATGTCCATCACAGGACACTCCATGTTCATACTGAGCTGGGGGTATTTCTGTGCCTGGAGCCTCACACCAGGCAGAGACCTCTTACAATGCTTAGGAGCCTAATTAGAGAGTTACAGGAGAGTACATAGAGCACCATCCTTCAGCATCCCTTCCCTCAAGGCATACTTACAGTTCATTCTTAATACTGTTTGTCCTCTTTCTAAAATTAAACTAGCAAATCTGCTCTTGGCCTCTGTTTTCTCTTCTTCGAGTTACACACAAATTTCTTGGAAAAAGATGAAGAAAAACAGGTGAGTCATTTCAGAAGAAAAAAAAAATTACTAGAGACACTAACAGTTATCCCCAAAGAAACTGGGAATCCTGGGCCATATTTAAGAAGCTAAGCAGTAACTGTGTTTCCAAAGGCAGCTGAGCACCTAGTTCTCACCACCCACAACAGGCTTGGCAATCCACCCATCCTGAGCAGACCTTGCTCTGTGAATTCCCCAGCACACGTCCCTGCAGCCATCAGCACCACTGTAAATGTGGCCCTTGGACCTCGAAACAAACGACCACTGGGCTATGGAATTATATTTGGCATGTAGGGGTAGTGCAGGCACTGGGGAGCAGACCTTTACCTTCCCTGGCTCTTTGGGGTTCCAGGAGCCCACACTGCTCTGTCCTGACTTACACAGGTATTTCAGAATATTTCTACTTAACAGGAGCAAAACTTGATTAGTTTTTTTCTTTTCTTTTAATAAATAAGCAGGCTACAGTTCAACTGCTCTCAGGGAAAAAGCCAGAGCTTAATAATGACCTTCCCCCTCAGCAGGCAGCCAGGATGTACTGCTGACTTTTCATACGAAATATTGCAAGATTTGCTTTTAGTGCTACTATCTCAAACAATTACAAGGCAAAATGCAAATGCACATGCAAATAAGGTGCCAGCTGATTTTTGCCATACACAGCACCCAGCCTGTTGTCGTGCCGCCTAGATGAGAACAGTCACTAGCCATGGGGAGCGGGCACGGGGCGGGCTGGGTTCTGGGTAGTAAAGATAACAGCTATATTGCAAGAAAATTCTCTATGATTAAATTTCAGCATTTTTGTTTGTTCCTAACCCGTCATTTCAACGGTCTGTGATATTTGAGTCAGATCCAAAGAAGTAACCTCGCTCACCCACCACTTCTGCCTTGCCTTGGCAGGACTGTTTGTCAGCCAGAATACAAAATACTCAAGCCATGGCTGACAAGAAGGAAACCCAACACACATCAGGGCCGTGGGGATTTTCTACTGTGTCTCTCCTATTCTTGATGCTGTTTCTATAGTTATCATTTGCATGGCAATTTGAGAGAGGTGCCCATGTCACAGCTTGGGACTGTGCTCTTAGAGGTGTGGAAATGCTACGACAGACCCTTTCTCAAGGGGTGGTCTCCAACCCCTGGTCTCCACTGTGTCCTCTCAGGGAAGTTAGGTCTGAGATGCACCATGTCTTGTAGACAGGGCAGAGAGCTGCAGGAGGCACATTCTGACTTCTGATGTATCTTTGCCACAGACAGAGTGTGGTCTGTAGCACAGCACTCGATCTCAGCATTTTTCTTCCTCCCACTACAATACAAAGATAGCTGTAATCTTTTTCCTCAACATAGGGGTAGATGTGAGGTGTCATTTTTGGAGTACACTGTAATCTGCAGTCCTATCTCCAGTCTGCCATCCCTTCTCCACATACTGTCTCTGCTACTGGACGTTTTTTCACTTAACCCCCTCCACAATGGTGTGTTGTCCCCAGAGATGCCTAAACTCACACCACCAGCCCTTGCTCTTCAGCTGGGTTCAAGGACCTTTGAGATGAGCTCTCTGTCTCCCTAGAAGAATTTCAATTCTCATCACTGCTGCGTGCAGAGCTGATGTGCTGGGGGAACAAATGGGAAATCACCCCTCAAACCGCAGAGATTTACCTGCTGCTCTCCTGTGCTTCTGGCCAGGCAGTGAATGGAAAATGCCACGTTCCTTTTTGGTGAAGAGCAAGAAGGCTCATACCTATCATCACCACCGCTTCGTGGAAGATGACCGGCCTATCCTCACGTGGGATCCAATAACCTCTCCCTTCACTGGTGAGTTAATCCATCCACTGAGCTTGTAAGAATACACCAGGGCTAATCAATAATTGAGCAGGCAAGCCAGGGGAGCAGAATGAGTGAGCTAAAGAGCAGCTATGGGCTTTCACACAGGGATGTCAGTCTAAGGACAGACTGGTCCCCTCCTGTGTCCTTTCTTTATCTAGTCCAAATCCACATTGCCCCACTGAACCCAAATTTAGATCCTCCCTTTGCTTCCCGCTGGGTTTCTGGGGAGATTTGAGATATAAAATCCTTGTCTGTCATGTTTGGGAAAGATGGCCAACTTCAGGCACCTAACAGTTGGGTAAAGAGCTTGCACCCAGTTGTCAGCCTTCTACATACTCACAAGTCTGCCACCTTGGCCTCCAGCTTGCTGTCTTCACTGCACACATTCTCTGTGGACCTACTTCTCTACCTCAGTGTGTTACCACCACATCCTGATGATTTGCAAGGAAGGTTACAGCTAGAGTGAGAAAGTGCTAGTGATACCCTAACCCTGACCATGAAAGGAGTCCCACACACTCACAGGGGAAGGGCCAGCTGCTATACACTATATTAACACCAGCCAACACTGCTCTGCCTATGCCTGCTGTCCCCCCTCTGCTCCTGTTCATGCTCTCCCACGTGCAGTGGCCAGGCTGGGACAATTACCTTCTTCCTTCAGGCACCATTCAAATTTTCTTTATTCAAATCTAGGATGAGCTTATCTTTTGTTCTGGCCTAAGCTATCAAATTAGAGTCCAGCCCTATGATAAGTTTGATAAAAAAGAAAGATGATGACATTTTAATTTCAATTCCTGCCATCATCTCTTGGCCATTTGTTGCATCCCTGGTGCACAAAATGGTTTGGACAACAGATGAATACTGTTCTTCAGCAGCCCATTCCCATCTCCAGTGGAAAGGAGGCACATGTATTTGACCTCTGTCCATTTTGGATTGTTACCATAAAGTCTACTTCTAACAAGGGCTGGTTGGTCTCTAAGAGCTGGGACAAGTGCAGAGAAATGGGAGTGTGGGCAGGAGGAGATGAGGATCTGTGCTCACCTTTGCACCTTTGTAAGCTGTTACCTCCCCTCTCTGCTTCCCTACTGGGCTGTCCATAAATTCAGGTTAACAATACTGAGCTCTCTTAAGAGAAGGGTGGGGAGGTTAATAAGTTAGTGATTGTTAGTTACCCTCACAAATGAAAATGGTTTTAAATAGGGAAATGACTCCTACAGACCTGTGGACTTCTAGGGTTAATTTCCTCTAACTGTATAGGGTATCAAGTGTCCTATCATTCCTTCCTGCCCCCTCTATCTGGTCTACCTCATGCTGCTTGGAATTTCCCTTTGTTGGCAATGGGCAGACCTTGATTGCTGTGCTGATTGCACCACTCTGCACTTATTCAGGGAACTGAGCACAGGCTCCTGTATCAAAACCTACCTCAACAGAGTTTTAACAGCTGGAATAACCTAACTGTGACTCTGCTGTGTGGTTACAGCCATGGGAGACAAGGCACCTGAGGACATCAAGAAGCAGGAATTCATGATTCCGAAACAAGAAAAGGATGCATCTGAACTGAAAGAAGAAAGTGTCCCTGCCCAGTACCTGAGCAGGATGCTGCCAGGCCCTTCAGCTCAAGGTCTGCTACCCAAGACCACAATTGCAAAAGAGGTCAGGGCTGGGCTGACTTATAGAGCTCCTACAACTGGGTCCAGGTTTTCAGTAAATGGCACCTCTTATTTTGACATGAGTGGTCAAACCTGTCCCAGGCAGAGCTCATCAAGAGCATTCTGTATTTCCCTTTATGCTTGTGGTCTAGATCAGCATCTCCCTGAAGGATCACACTGTGATTCCCAGTGAGTCAGCCTCCAAATCTCAAGGACTAATGCAACTCTGTGCTCTATGGCTCAAGGCAGGCAGCCACAATACTTGTTTAAGCACCACATGAAGTGGGGCTAATAGGGGAGTTAATATGCCACCAGCAGCCCCTCTCCCATGAATTTTCCTCAGATTGAAATCAAAGTCATATTAGGAACTTTGTATGGAGATGAGGACTTGAATGAAAGGAGGAAGAGTTGCCAACTGCAACTCCCAAGGTCAGGCAGGACATTAAATGGGGGAATGGTACCTGGGGAACTTTTTTACTGGTGCCCAGCTGCAGGCAGCAGCATGACACTCGCTTCTCCCTCTCCAGAGATGGCCATGCCAAGTCTGCAGATCAAAGACTGCACTAACACGACAGGCACCCCTGCCTTCTACAAAACTGGCTTTTCTTGGGATGCTTTCCCTTTGCCATACAGCTACCGACAGATGTCTTCCACCATGCAGTCAGCCCTCCTGGAGCACCCAGTTAGCCTGTATGGAAGCCACCTCCTGCCAAGCGCTGAGCCACCACTAGATTACAGCATGCATTACTCCTCAGACATGGAGACCTACCACTGTGTGAAATGCAACAAGGTGTGTGTCAAAGAAAAACCTTGGGGATGGGGAGGGTCTGGAGTGCTTTTCATCGCGTGCATCTGTGTTTCATGGGGTTACACCACAGTGCAAGGCGTAAAGCTCCTTCTGCTCCTGACTAGGGAAGAACAGCAGTAGGAATTCCTACTACCTAATTAGGTAGTTCATGCAGCTCACAAGAGGTGAGAGTCAAATACAGAGGAGTTGAAAACAGGGATAGAAACACAGCTCCTGCATGTCAAAAGAATCACTGGGGTTTTGTTTTGCAGGTATTCTCCACTCCCCATGGACTGGAGGTCCATGTCCGAAGGTCTCATAGTGGGACCCGTCCTTTTGCCTGTGAAGTATGTGGCAAAACCTTTGGACATGCTGTAAGCCTGGAGCAGCACACCAATATTCACTCTCAGGTGGGTAACATTTCCAAAGAACCGTGTCTCCAGAGCTCCTAAGGACTTGGGCCTCAGCTGCTGCTTACTCCATTATAGAGGAAGTGACATTTCGAGGTTACAAGTGTGATGGGTTTCCTATAGCACCCAACACCAATGATAGGAGCTCTGAAGACCACAGATCATAGATCTTGGTCTCCTAAATCTCAGGCTGTCCATGAGAATTCCTTAGATGGGAAGGGAGGTTTGTTGCTACTGGTTCTTCTGTGCCTTGCCTCCTCCCAAAGGGCACAGGAGCTTGGATCACAAGATGTAATCTCTTTCCATAATTAACCCTCTCCCTGGATTCTCTTTGTACTGAACCTAGCACATCAGTCCACAAGCTGAGGAGATTTGCTTATCAAATCTACTATTCTCACAGGTATAGCACTCTTCAAGCTCTGTCACATGTCTTGCAGCTACAGGAATCCCATGATTTTTCTTTCCCTAGCAGGAAAGAAGTTTTGAGTGCAAGATGTGTGGGAAGACATTCAAACGTTCCTCCACCCTCTCCACTCATCTACTGATCCACTCAGACACACGGCCCTATCCCTGCCAATACTGCGGCAAGCGCTTCCACCAGAAGTCGGATATGAAGAAACACACGTACATCCACACTGGTGAGAAACAAAATATTCCCCATGAACAAATGCAAATCAGAGTCCACGTTGATAGAAATGTGCCCCAGGCACAGAGATGTTGGACTGGACACATGTCCAGTGGCACTGGAAATTCATTTGTTCCTGTGCAGTAAGACAACAGGAGGGCTAAGTGTCACCGAGATGCATGTCATGGTATCCTAGAATGGTTTGGGTTGGAAAGGACCTTAAAGCCCATCTAGTTCCACCCCCCTGCCATGGGCAGAGACATCTTTCACTAGCCCAGGTTGCTGGGGTCTGCCTGGAGCTGCCTTTTCTCCAGTCTGAGCAACCTGTGTGACAGAGAGGTGGTTACAGACCAGCCTCCAGTTCACATCATGTTTTTACCCAGCCCTGAATACAAGCAGGACATGGGCCATACAGCTGGGGAGCAGTGCCTCTAGTTCTCACCTTCTGGCGCTGGATCAGAGTGTGGACACACCAGCAGGATAGCTGGGCTGGCAGCACCCTGATATCCAAGTGTTGCAAGTCAGGTCTGAGGCTGCTAAAGGGCACTTCTACCTCCCCTCCTCTCATCTGTCAAAGTGTTTCTTACTGTTTTCTCTTCCTTGCAGGGGAGAAGCCCCACAAATGCCAGGTGTGTGGAAAAGCCTTCAGCCAGAGCTCCAACCTCATCACTCACAGCCGCAAGCACACTGGGTTCAAACCCTTCAGCTGTGAGCTCTGTGCCAAGGGCTTCCAACGCAAGGTGGATCTACGGAGGCACAGAGAGACCCAACACAGTCTCAAGTGAGGGATGGCTCCAGGTCTTCACTGGAGCTCCCACTGCCAGTACATGCTCCAGGGAAGAAGACCGTCTGTAGCATCTCCATCCACCATGGGGATGCCCACCTCATAGCGCTCACACAGCTTCCTATGTTCCCCTGGGCTCTGGCAAAGTCACATCCTTGACTTTGGTGTTCTGGCACCCCAAGTCCCTTGACATCCCAGTAGGTGACAAAAGAAACCTGTAGGAGCTCTCACTTTGCAATTACAACAGGTACCAGCCCACATCTGACATCACCTGCTCAAGTGCAGATCCAGAGGAGTTCCTCCAGGGTCGCTATTGCTCTGGATTTACACCACATGTGGAATTTGGTTCATCAGACTGACCAGCAGTGAGGTGGGAACCCCAGGATTAGCAGCAACAACAATCTGTGCTAAACTAGTGCTGTAACCGTGTTCTGCTCCGATGGTTTGGAAGATAAGACTGGGGCATGCAAATAGATTGCATTCAGTGAGCTCTGTTCAACCTGGACAGGGCTTCTGCAGAGACTTGCCCAGGTCATAAATTCTGACAACAGGCACCTAAAGTAATTTTCTTTCAGCAGAGCAGTTAGTGTGATCAAAATTCAAGTTAACTGTTGTATTTTTAGCTTGGAGTGGGAGGAAAATACTGAAAATCCAGCTCCCATCCCTAGCTGATAACAGGGGTTTCTCAATGCACTCCTCATCTGTACCACACCACAAAGTTCCCCAAGTTAGTGGCAACCAAGCAAGCTCCAGAAAAGGCCTTGCCACAGCACTAGGTGTAAGCTAATGAGCCCCATATCTCCATACCACGTGAGAGGGGCTGGGTGCTCCTGGCATCCAGGCTGGTATGTCCCACAATATTTCACTGCATGCTGGACATAAGTTTGGAGCTGTGCCAGGCAATCCTGTGTCTCTGTGTTCAGGAACAGCCTTTGGATGTTGATGTCAAGGGCTCTGCTATCCAGCCTCTCTCTTAAAGGAGGAAGTGACCTACCCTGTACACATTGGCATAGTATGCAAGTACCTTAGAAATACTACACAAACAGAGTGGTGGTATTTCCTCCTCCTTCCAGGTCTATGGGTTGAAGCAAAGCACTGGAACAAGTAAAGCACCAGTTCCCCTCCAAGCTCTGCTATAGTCTCACCGTGTAACCTCTGGCAAGTCACCTCACTGAGCTTTTATTTCTCCACCCCTCCTGGTGACGTGGTCATTCACTCAGTGATGTAGAGTCCCTTCAGCTCTCAGCAGAAAGGACAGAGTAGCATTATAGCATTAAAAAGACAAGTGTTTTCAGTTAAACAGGGCATCGTAGCAGCGCACAGCCCGCTCCACAACTGCATCCCTGACCACGTGCCCTTGGACGGCAGCACTGGGAAGCAGGAATGGGTCCAAACACTTATGATGGAAAAAAAGCTGCCATTGTGGGCAAAGAAGTGGTCCAAGTGGAAAATTGATTTATTGGCAGGAGGGAAGAGGTCTGTCCTGCCCTCAGTTACGTTGCTGTAAAGCCAAAGTTATTCTCCTAAGACCTGAAATGTCCTTGTCCCTGGTTTACGCTGTGCCTAAGCTGGTAGTCATTAATATGCATTCTGGAAGCTCAAAACAAAGTCTGTACTCCTGGCTTTACTTGTACACTGTAAATATGTATTTATACATATTCTAATGTATATTTTTATTGCACTATACCAGATAGTGACAACATGTACAGACCTGCTGGGATTTATCTGATAAATCTGTTCCCTCTCAGTAACTGGGCTATGTGTTATGTTAAAGACATCCACTGCAGGAGAGGTTCCTGCTTGGCTCTGGAGACACAGGCAGTGGGATGAAGGGGAAAAGGAGAAGGGAGAGGGTACAGCATTGCCCCATATGGTTCGAGTAGAAATAAAGATGGAAATCCACGTGCAGAACAGGGTTCCCAAGCTTAGACATGAAAGACAAGAGCAAAATCAGAGAGCAGAGGCCTATTGACTGCAGTACAGCCCTGAACACTGCTCAATGCCTGGGCTCGGGGCTGTTCATCTTCAGAGGCAGAGCTGGGCAGCAAGTCAGCTCTCCAGAGCAAGAGGGTTGTGTGGCCACAACCACACCAGATGAGGCAGGACTGTGTGCCCGACAAACGGTGTTACCAAAGCCCCTGTTCAAACTCCACTGTCCTTTCCTGGGTCATGCCAGAACCCAGGCAGGGCAGGGGCTCCAGGAGCGGTGGATAACCAGGGCAGAACTGGGCTTAGAGAACTGGTCCCCAGGTCCTGACTGTGATACCAGGTACACACACACGTGAGCACTCACACATGGACACATGCACAAGCCTTACTCAAGGTAAAGTCATTTCAGCTTATTCAGGCTGCTGCCAATAATGCAGAGCGTGTTTGTTTTTCCCCTTGTCCTCCAGAAATCTGCAAACAGAAATATTTAAAGAGCATGTGAGCATCTGAACTGCTCAGGAGCTAATGCCCTCCAACCCCAAAACACATGGGCACACCAGCACAGATTTCCTTGCCCCTGTCCCAGGGACAGCATGTATGGCTGACCCATCTGAAGCTCCCCAGCTTTGGCCATTCTGGAGGGAAGTGCCAGCACTGAGCAGCACCATGGCAAGACTGCCTGTAAAACCACTCCTAGAACCAAGTCACACAGCTGGTTCTTCTGAGCCTGCTGAACAAGGGCTACTGTATGCATTAGATTTCCATTCCTATCTTTGATTTCCATGGTACATTCATCAACAGGCAGCTGGGGTCTTCTGCCCCACAGCTGTGCTGCTCCAGCCTGCTTCTCCCTGCTAACACAGCACAGATAACCCCAATCCTGTCTTTTATTTCCCCAGGACTCTAGGGCAGGCAGCTGATTTCACCATTATTGTGTTTTCTGAGCCCAGAGACTGCTGAAGAGCACTTAACATGGGAGAGGACAGTGTCACTCTTACATTGCTGAGGAGACCAGTGAGCACACCCCTGGGAGATACTTTAGATAGGTGGGCAGCAAATAGAGAAATGCACCAGGGTGGCTTCAGGCAGCGTGCTGCTGCAGAGCCATGCTCAGCAAAACACATCTGTGGCCAAAACAGCCCACAGGGGCCAGGCTGGCCCCCTCCCACAGGCACTGGGACTGTATCTCCAGAGACACAGGCTGTGGATGGAGGCCAGCTGGCAAGGGCGCCAGTGAGATGGTACAGCCAGAGTCAGAAGGTGACATGGGAAGGGTGAATTAACTTGCAGAGTTTCATGAAGGCCCTGCAGTTTTTTCCACTGGAGTTACAAGGTGCCACTTTCAGGCAGCCAGGTGACCCCACCTGCCTCCTTTCTCCACAAGCCCCATCTTTCCTTTGGGTACAGAGATGTCAGCAGCACAGAGGAAAATCATGCAGAGCCTCACAGCCCCTTGTTTGCCACAGTCCCTGATTGGGGAGGGACATCTCCCAGGAAGGAAGATGGAGGGCCTAGACTCTCAGGAGGTGGCAGTGGCCTTCTGCACATCCCTGGGCTTTCCTCCGCACCACCTGGAGCTCTGGAAATGCAGGTGATGAAGCAAGGAAGGATGCAGATCTGGCATGACCCAAACCTCGCCACTCCAGGCTAGGGGAGAGCCTTCTGCTCCCAACATGGCACCAGCCACAGGCAGGGCTGTTGCATGGAACAGGCAAAGGGCTTCCCTGATCTTTGGAACTACTGAATCCACACAACAGGTATCCAAGGATGCTCAGTACCTGTCAGGATCAGGCCATGGCTGTCACCAACTCCAAACACACCTGTCCTTGCTCACCAAACATGCAAATCCTCTCCAGTTCTGACTGCTTTGAAAACAACCCCTTTCCCACCACTCCCCTTGCATCAAAAAACCCATTCTGGTTAGTCAATCAAGGAAACAGATAACGAAAAGCAAAATCTCAACTAATCTTTGTGGCTGAAGAAAGAGATGATTGTTTTGGCCTCTGACTGAGCCCCTCCTGTATCCTGCATTTGCCCAGTCCTCTTCACACCTCCTTCCCTTTATTGCCAGGGAAACAAAATCCTGGTCTTTGGGCTGTTTTGCTTAGCAAATGAGGAACATGCAAAGCAATAACCCCAGATATCTGTCAGGAGGAGAGAGGTGCCTCTTTGGGCACTGAGAGGAGCAGCCCAGAAATACTAGGATAAAGGATGCATTTAAGTTTGGAAACAGAATGCATCTTTCTCTTCCTAATGAAGATAAAGACACAGACACTTGGAGGAAACAGGCTCATTCCCAGCTAACTCAGCATTACACTGGAGCTTATCTTCAGGTTATATTAACCTTCATAGAGCAAAATCCTAGAGAAGGCAAAAAACCCCAACCCTGCAGTTTCCAGGTTGTGTGGGCAATGGTTAGGGAAAGGCTTAAAAGGGACTGAGATGAAGAACAGAGAAGAATGTTCCACTTGGGTGCAGGTTGTGTTGGAAAGCAGAATTAAATGCTGAGGTCAGTTGCTTCCCAGCTGAGACTTCATGAGAAAGTGCTTTCAGTGAAAAAGACCTAGATAAGAGCAGAGGGTAAGAGCTGTCCTCACAGCAGGTCATTCCCCTAGAGCCACGCAGTGGTATGTGATGTGGACACACCAGCAGGTTAGCTTGAACCTACCAACGGCACAGGGGGAAACACAAAGGCTTCAACCCCCCAGAAACAGCCATGTATACACGTTTTCTTGTGCCCTGACTGCCATTAAGGGCCAAACCTGGGACAGGTAGGGACCTGTACAGGCAGAGCTGCTACAGAGTAAAAGTTGACCCCCTCAGAACCACTTACTCTGCTCACGCAGCAGAGATGTTGTTCTGCTTTTGCCTTGGAACAGCATGGGCATGCAGAGAAGCCAACCCAGAACAGCCACACTGAAACTACTCGATGGGGGTTAAATTGTCCCTGTGCTGAGTGCAGATCCCTGCAGAGTTCCCAATCTCTCTATCTTTCACCTAACAGCCACCGTGGACATGGGGATCTTAAGGCTGGAACCCTGAACTGGGACTTGAGATCTGCCACGCGTTTCCCCGCGTGATCTCGGGCGAGACACAAGTGCTGGATTTCTGAAGGGGTTCAGCACACTGGGAAGCTCACAGAAAGCTTCACCCCATCTGTGAGAGGGGGATAACAATTCCCCCTCTCCCCTTCATCTCACTTGTTTATTTCAATGGCAAGATAGCCAGGAACAGGACCGTCCTTCCTTATCTTCTACATACAGCACCTCACACAATGGAGCCTTGATCTGAAGGCCTCAGTGCTGCTGCGATAGTAATAACGAACACTAGACACTTAATTCGACAAGGCAACCTAATTCTGTAACTAGCTTAGAAATCCTCCAAGTGTGCAGGGCAAGACATTAAAACCACTCAACTATCAAGTGAGTGGAGAAATGGGGTTAGCAGCAACACACAGAGGATAAATCAGACATGAGCAGCATTTCCAGCGGTGATTAATATTCTAGGGAGAGCGATGGAGCCAAGTACAGAGTCTGTGAGCATCCCACTTGACACCCTCATTTTAACGGTGCTGTTTCAACACAGGCATTTTCAATCTGGTCCTTGGGCTGATTTTGACCTGTTGGCCCAAGGCTGATCTCCGTTCACAGTACCAGACGGCAAGGCGGGCAGGGAGCAAAGAGTCCCCAGGAACAGGGAAATCTGAGGCTGGGGAGGAGCTGAGTGAGCACTGGGCTCAGCTTTGGTCTGATAAGTTTATCAAGCACTGCCGGCTGCTAACTGTCAGCTAACGAAGCCGGCCTGTTAGGGAGGAGGAACAGCTCCCAGGGCAAGATAGGACAGCCCATGCCTTATCGGAGTGCCTGAGCCAAAGAGGGAACTGGAGAGTGAGCACTTTCCAACCACTTCATCTGAACAACAGACAGATTGGCAGGAAAGGCCTGTCAGCCCTTTGCTTCTGCCACCCAGGCATCAACAGGGAGCCCCCATCCCTGCAAAGAACCCTGGTAAGTGCAGCTTGAGAGCTGCAGATGTGAACGTAGCAGCCCGAGGGACACACAGGGTAGGTTTCCATAGGAGCCCTGCCCAGCGAGGAGAGTCAGACTTACAGCACACGCTTCAGATGCTGACAGAGCAAGATGCCCAGAGCATCAGCTCTCCCCCATGCTGCCTTCCCCAGGTTTAGGAAGGGAATAATAATACCAGTCACTAAGCATGACTAAGTGTGGTGTACAGATAATTGCTTTGTTTTCCTTTTACTGTTTCTGAGAAAATAGTAAAGAAAATCCCTAAGTGAATAGGGGAGGAAAAACTTGACCGTTCCCATCTGAGCTACAGAAGTATGGGACAATAAACACCCACTCACCCTTACTCCTAGGGCAGCAATAACCAACTCAACACAGCTGAAGATCATAACAGAGACTGCCCTACATTTAGATGACCTCCCTTAGACAAGAGCAGCCTGTATGCCTCAGCCATGATAAGGAGAGTAAGAAGATTCCCACATGGCACGTCCCCTGCTTGGTTTCCCTGCTGAGGATGTGCCATGCAGGATGGAACCGTGTCAGATCAGCAGCTTCAAGGTACTTCATTTAGTGCTGGGCCGTACAGACAGTTGCCATTCTGCATCCAGCCCACTTAGGGCCTCTGGCTGGGTTCAAGCCAGTGACTTGGGTCCTACCTGCATCAGGGGATTTTGCCAAGAGCTGACCCAAGGATCTGTTCATGCTTGGCTGCCTGGGTGCAAGTGCTGTCCCAAACCCTCTGTGGGATATGAGGCAGGAAGCCTGCAGCAGCAGTATAGGCCAGGATACCTCTCCTTCCTGGGAAGTAATAAATCTAGGAAGAGGTTTAGCTCTTCCTAAACACATCTCTTGAACAGGACAGAAGTCTCATCTTCAACGCACCTACTCCTCTCCCTGAAGAGAAAGGGACCCTAGTATCTGCAGACGTCTAAAGTTACATGCAATGAGTCACACCTCTCTGGTTTCTGTACCACTCTCGGGCCAAATTTCTCACAGTTGTTTCTGCTCCAAGCCACAACCTACTGTTCTCCAGGCCACAGCAACCTCCAAGCCACTGAAGTTCTCTGTGCATCAAGGGCTCCTTAAGCAAGTTCCAAGTACCACAGTCATATTCAGCACTGACCAACGTAACTTTGAGATTCAAGGCTTCCTCATGAAGAATGAGGAGTCAAACCCCCTACCCCATTGATTCTGCCTTCCTCTCAAATAATTGTAAAGCAGTGGGACTTTATCTTACATCCCAGGCCCTTCTATATTAGGAGCCTTGGTGGGATTTTTGTCACTGGTCAAGTCCTCTGGTTTCTTCTCTATATAAAATAGAATTTATCTCTTGACTCAGATGAGGAAGGGGAAGTCAGAGATGATGGAACATTCCTGTTCTTGAAAGGTCCCCATCCTGAGAGCGTGGCCATGGTGAACCAGTGTGTCAGTCAGATGTCCCTGCCCCAGCTCCTTATTTAGATACAGCCCGTAGTTGCCTGGCTGCCAATCAGTCAGGCTCAATGGACACCCAGCTAGAGCAACACCTAGAAGAGAGTCTAGAGACTGCAGTTGCATTTTTGGTATCATGGAGAATGTTAAATGTGAGACACAAAACTCTAAGAAGGAGGATTGTATTCCTGGCTTTGCCATTGTTGGCTGATGTGAGCCAGTCACTATTCCTCTCGCTGTCTCAGGTTTCCCATCAACAAAGCAAGGGCCATAACACGGTCCGAGATCTACAGATGGGAGCTAGGTAGAACTGCTGCATATGCACAGTCATCTTACACCTCAGCAGCACCCAGCATTGTGAAAAATCCCACAGAAAACACATAAAGCATCAAAGCAACCTGTCTGCACTGTGATCTGCCAACCTGGTAATGGGTTTTCACGTTAAGTATTTGCCCAAGTTGGAGTAGGACACCCGGAAAGGGAACTGAGGCCACCTGGCCTTCCAGTCTTGTTTCTTAACCAATTTTCTATCTTACCTCCTTAAAGTATAATTTAAAGGAAAATATACCAAGTGAAAAATCTAATCTTAGGAAGAGTATCATGTACAAATGGTAAGATTTTTATTTCTGAGTTCTGGAAGATACTTAAAGAAACTTGCACAAGTCTCATTTTCTAATGCCTTATGTTAAAGGCAGAGCTGGCAGAGCAGGAGAAAGCCTTTGGTTTGTGAACACACTCAGGACAGTTGAGGTTTCTCATCTTAAATGGAATAAAAGGAAGCAATTAGCTAGAAAGTTAGAGCACCATGTTCCCATGCCTGCCACAACTGCAGCGTTGGAGGACTCAGAAATACTAGCAACACTTTGCATTTAAATAGCACATTCTGCCTAAAGATTTCAAAATGTTCCTTTATCCTGGTTTTACTACAAGTAAACTAAGAGCCAGGGAGAGAGAAAGTAACCCAAGGTCATACAGAGAATGTGAAAGACCTAAAAAGGAAGCCAAGGCATTTTAGCTCCCAGCTCTTACTCTGGTTATGAGGCTGTGGGCAAAATCCATATAAAGAGGTATGCAAGCTGTACCAGTGGAATTTTATACATCCTCTCCAAATAAACATGCTTGTGACTGTCTGGGAGCCCTGACACATCTTTGCTTAGACTACACCTTGCTACTACAAGTCTGGAAGCAGCCACAACGTGCTGTGACCTATTTCAAGCCAAATCTTCTATTTTCTTAACAACATGTTCCCACTGAAGCAGGCATGATATACAACAGCCAACAGGTCTCAGCACCAGCCTCCAAGTGCTCTCACAGCATCATTATAACCTTTGCAGGAGATCCAACACAAACCTTGTGGTTGACAGGATCAATAATTTATACTTTTGGGGCATGCCTTCCACATCCCCACTTCCTCAATCCCAAAGTCCCCAGCAATCTTAGCTCGGAAGGGAATGTGACTCAGGCCTTCAACTGAAGGGCTGTCATCTGCAAGCCCTGAAGACTGGATGTGGCCGTGGTTTTATCACTGGCCACCAGCTGCCTCTAGAGCTCTTGCCTCCTCCCCAATGATTCAGCAAATCTTCTTTGAGGAGAAAAACAAGCAGGCAAGTGAACAAATCACAATGTCAGATTACAAAGATGAGCGGGGGAAAAGCTGCAGGGAGATGAAGTCACACCATCCCAGGACCAAAAGGCCTGGCAAAGACTTGGCTTTTGGAAGGGAGCAATAACAACTTAAAAGAAATAAGGTTGTAATTTGGATTCTTTACAGTGTGAAACACTGCTAACAATAAAAGAGAACACAATGTGGAAGGAAGTGAAGCATATTCTGCTCTCTGCTATCTGGGCATTGCACAGAGCTGATATAGATTTTTACTGGTATAGCTAAAAGCTGAATAGTTCATTCTGGTTTACCCTGGAAGAAAGCTCCACCGAGCAAGTTATTTTCTGAAGGAGTTTCAGCTCTCCATAGCTAAGACTTTCAATAGTTTGGAAGCCCATTATCAGGCACTTTGAACATCTCTGTTCCTGGAAAAAACATTCCGTAATTCATTTGGTATCTAAGGCACAGTAGAGAAAAAGGCACAGCAGATAGAAAAAATGTTTTAACTTCTGAGAGTTTTGGCCACTGTATCATGTTTCTATATTGTGGTCCTTTTCCATAAACATTTTGTTTCTTTCTGTGGTGGCTCCTGAGGCAGAACACACCATCAGCCTCACAGCTCATGGTACACAGTCTATAGAATAGAAAGTAAAGAAGAAACTTCAGCCAGACCTCAGCTAGGAGATGTACTAGTTCCCCTAATGGCTTTCAGTTCAGACACTCCAGTCAGAGCCCACTCTTCCTTCCACAAACACCATGAAATCCTAATGAAAAGCATTTGCAAATCGTGGAGAGCTCATGTCATGCTTGTGAAATGTGTCTGCCCAGTGGGTCCTCTGATGGGCAGGGAGACACAGCCTTCCACTGGTTAGATGTGACACAAAAGGCAAGCATGGAAGGAAGGGGAGCTCAGAACCTGTGTGTACGCGTATCACAGGTAGATCAACTGAAGCTGACTTAGGTCTCACATTGCCTTTACACTCTGCCTGATTCACCTCAGTCAACCAGCACAGACACTGAAATACAACTGACTGACTTACCTTGCCACGAGTTTGTATATCCTCTGAACATTTACACCTTCAACTCACAGCTCATAAAACCTTGCCCACTCTCTAAGGGCTCCCAGGGTACAGACTTACAGTACCTGATGCTCTTCCTAGGAAACACAAAGGAAAGAACTTCAACACAAGCCAGAGGATCTCCTCCAAGCTGCCCCCCGGGAGTTAATGCTACGTAAGCCACGAGTAAACGATGCCCGGGCATCTCCTTTAACTGCCTTTCCCTCTACAGTGCTGGCACCTGCTCTCACAGGGTTGGGGGTTTCCTCCCAGGTGTAACAACACTCAGGTGTGCTCTCAGAGCTCGGGGCACCATTAGCGATGTGAAGCTGGAAACGCGGCACTGCTGCACTCTGCAGGCTGCAGACAGCAAGCAGAGAATTCTTTTTTTTTCCTTTTTTAAAATCAGTTTTGAAGCCAGGCTCATCACTTTTGGGGGAGAACCTGGCTCAAGGCTCCTGGGGCTGGCAGTTCTGCTTCTGTCCTGTCCCAGAGCTCTCAGAGAATGAACAAACCCATTGTCCACCCTGCTGGGATGAGCAGGAGCGGTAGCAGCTGTGGTGCTAATGTACAGACACACAGACAGTGACACACAGACATGCTACCAGCCCTGACTCAAGGACCCCATGGCAGTGAGGAGAGCAGGCCTCAGCTGTGCTGGAGCTGTCCCACACACCCGACTGCAGTCCCTGGGGTACTCACCGGAAAGGGGGAGCTCTGGCATAGGGTGAGGTTGGTTGCATGGAGTGGAGATGGGATGGAGACCTTCACCTCTTTGAGCTGCTGCCCTGTCCTGTTTTATCCCTTTTGATTTGGTGCAACAGAGGCAGGCACATATGAGAAGCTGCCTGGACAGCAGATACCTCAGCAGAAGTCTGCTTGAGGACTTGCCAGGTGCAGGGATGGGTGACTGGTGAAGATGATGAGTGAAGATGGGAATCTACACACAGTGTGAGATGCAGAGTGTGGCTTTCTGGCTCTGTCCATGGGGCTGGAGTGGACGGGAAGTGTCCAGGAGTCAATGCCATATGTTCTGTGACCCCGCTCACCAGACCTGTTACCTCCTGGCCCATGGTAGGTTTTGCCAGAGGAACAATCTGTGAGATCTCCCACAGGAAACATCTTTCACTTTCTCACTGCAGTCCTTCATCAGCACTTTAAAAACATTACATTATCTTTACTGCATTTCCATCTTGCCTTGTCCCCACACTCCGTAGAACTGTAGTAATTACAGCAGAGCAGATGCAGAGGGTGAAGCCTTTTGTGCTGTAGACACATTTCATACAGATCAGTAGCCAATTTACCCGAGGGGATTTTTTTTTTCAGTTTAAATTTTATTTCCTTATTGGCGTCACAAGAGCCTCTTATGGTGCCAGTACATGACGCTAAAATCTGCAGGGGATGGAGGGGTAAAGGTAACCAACCCACTGCTCACACAGTCCCTTCTCTTCCAAATCTTGGGCACAAACTTCCACTTGAAGTTCTCCCTTGAAGGCCCCAAGGCTGTGTGTGCCAGAGGCAGAAAGCAAACCCCATCCTTTCCCTCCTCAGGGAGGGATACAACAATCCCCAGGTGTCTGGTGAGAACCTGATCGGCCTGAGCAGGGCCCGGCGCCCGCACAACGCTATCTTTGTGAACTTTGATGATGAAGAAATCCCCACCAAGCCCCTGGATGCTGCTGTGCAGACCTGGAGGGAGGTGTGCACCAATCCTGTGGATAAAAAGGTGGAGGAAGAGCTGAGAAAGGCATGTGCCTTGTTCCCAAGATGAGCGCTGTACTGCAGCATGCACACCTCGTTGAAGGTTGTTATGGTTGTAACAACTACTGGCTCCTCTGAAGGTTTTGTGATTGTGTTTCCTGTTTAACCTTGTTAAGAGTGAGATACAAGCCTGTGTAATTAGGCCAGGAACCTGCATCCAGGTCTTTGGGTTCCACTCCCACTCAGTATCAGCTGTCCTTTGTGCCCTTAGCAAAATACACATTTGCTTGTTCTGTTTTCTAATCGATCAAATGAGTAGGGCCATACTGGCATATTCTGCCAGGGATGCAGGATGTTTGGTGTCCTGAACAGCTGCAGCTCCCCTTGAAATTATAGAAGTTTGTCAAGGCATGACACTGTCACGTCAGGAATGAGTGAGTGGCACGTATCTGAAACACCAGCCAGGGCTCTGAAGTATTCCTTAGAGTTGTCCATGTTTGGAAAAATTAATTTTGCAATATGCCTTCTGTGAGCTTTCCAGCTCTTCTGCTGGCCTTCTCTGAGTCTTGTGTGTTCCCCAGTGTGTTATGCGTGGATGGTTCCTCATTAGCGGCTGGTAATACGCTCTAATGCATTGTTAGTGTGATCCTAGCCTCCTGTGCTTGTGTGAGGCCCCTCAAGGCTCCAACATTTTTTATTCTCTGAACTTTTGTTACTCTGAGATATTGCCTTAGGTTTGGCCTCCAGCCCACCAAAGCAACATCTGCAGGTCTCTCACACAGTGACGCCAGTCTACCTCAGCCATGGTTTGGCCTTAGCCTACTGAAGGACAAGTGTGTAGAGGTTCCCCTGGTTTACCTTACAGCTGAAACAGGGCCATGGCATTGACGTGCAGCTGCACTCATAGCTATATATACATAGGCTTCCATCTGGCTCCTCAGGGTGCACTCACCATGGCTCGCTGGCAGATTGTGTACTTTGCATTGTGCTCCTACCTTGGGGTAGCATGGGCTGCAACCGTAAGTACAAAAGCACTTCTTATGGCTTTTGAGATGGTTTACCTGACTGAGCAAACTTCAGCTACAACTACGATTTCTGGTCCCACTGAGAGAGGGCCTGCAGACTGTCACAGCCAAGGCACGGATGGTGGGGGAAGGCAGGCTGCAAGTGGGTCCAGCTGGGGAACTGGCCAGGGCAAGGTGTGGGTGCTGGCAACATGGGAAGCCAGAGGCATGAAGGACTGTGTAATGGATTTTCTCTTCTCATTGGTACCACATGTAGCTGGGTGTGGTGTACACCGAGGGAGGTTTTGTGGAAGGCGAGAGTAAAAAACTGGGACTTTTTGGGAACTACATCGACATCTTCAGAGGGATCCCCTTTGCTGCCCCTCCAAAGACCCTGCAAGATCCCCAACCTCACCCTGGCTGGGATGGTAAGATCCAGTTCTTGAATGCCTTTGCTTTGGGGCTTTATTTTCACTTCTCTCTCTTCAGTCCATTATTGACAAGCCAAAGATGGTTTTGCCTGCTTTTGTCTAATACACAGCACCAAGAAAAGGCTCTTAGTCTTGTGGTGGGCATGAGAGTCTGTGTCTAAGAGTTCCCAAACAACTCAAGTAACCACATGAAGTAACAAATCTAAGGCATGGCACCTGCATCTCCCTTCCTCATACCTTGTCTGTCTGGATCTAGTTCCCATGGGAAAGGGTCCCACTTTGCCAATCCCTCAGGTCCCTTGAGTCCAGTGCTGCCTCTGCACTGGACTCAAGGAGGAGAGGATGGGTAGACAGACACCTCGCAACCAAAGGATGAAGTCAATGCCTCTAACCAGGACCTGCTGTCTTCTCTCTCCTCTTAGGAACGCTGCAGGCAAAAAAATTCAAAAATCGCTGCATGCAGATGACTCTCACACAAACTGATGTCCGCGGGAGCGAGGATTGTCTCTATCTGAACATCTGGATCCCTCAAGGGAGGAGAGAGGGTACGTGCTTGGCAGAGACCTAGGGAGGAGATTCTCAGTTGCCTTTTGTGGACAGATTGGTTTGGAGCATCTCTCAGCAGCTATGTTACATAGTGGGCAACTGCAGGAGCACTGATTTTTAGAGGGAAAGTTGGGAGCTGTGTCAGGCAGTGTCCTTCAGCTGCAGCCTGTTGAGAGTTTCAGGCTCTTCTAGAGAGCAGGAAATTTCTTGGCGATAGGTTATTGCAAAGTATCATGTCTGTTCGTGCCCTGATGGAGCAATGCTCAACAAATGGGGATGGGGATGGATGGGTGGCACCTTCTAGCTATGTTGTGGCTCACATCGCTTTTCTTTCTCATCTCCCAGTCTCTACCAACCTGCCAGTAATGGTCTGGATCTACGGTGGCGCCTTCCTCGTAGGAGGGAGCCAGGGAGCCAACTTCCTCAATAACTACCTCTATGATGGGGAGGAGATCGCTGTGCGGGGCAATGTGATTGTGGTGACCGTCAACTATCGCCTGGGGCCCCTTGGCTTCCTGAGCACCGGAGATGAAAACATGCCAGGTACCGTAGCTGCTCCCTCTTCAGGGGACCCTGTCATAGGTCCCCAGCTTATCAGCTTTGCTTGCCCATACTTAATGGTGGATGCTCTCTGTTGCTCAGGGAACTATGGGCTGAAAGACCAGCACATGGCTATTGCCTGGGTGAAGAGGAACATCAAGGCCTTTGGGGGTGACCCAGAAAACATCACCATCTTTGGGGAATCAGCTGGTGCTGTCAGTGTCTCCCTACAGGTGTGTTGTCCTTGTTGGATGCTGCCAGAGCCACTTCTCTTCTCTGTAAATGGGGGAGATGGTCCCCCTGGCACTGGGCTGCTTGCCTCAACATGTGCCACCTGATTAACATCCTCTCCAGCCCAGGGACAGCAATGCTCAGCCTCTTCACTTTGTATCCACCCCTCCTTCTCCACTTTAATCAGTCCCACTGCCACAGGCATGCTTTTGGGACCTCTGGTGAAACAGCGTTTACTTGCCATGTCCCACCTCCTCTTCTCCCCTTCTCCTCCTGTCACCTTTAAACTGCCAAGACTGTTAAAGAGCATGAGAGCTGGCAGCTTCCCTGGGCCTGGTGCACAAGGGGAGGGGATTGGTTTGGTCTGACAGGCAATGGGCTTTTCAGGAGGTGGTACCGAAAACCTTCTTCTTTCTATTTTGCACAACAGACGTTGTCCCCCAAGAACAAGGGCCTGTTCAAGAGAGCCATCAGCCAGAGCGGTGTGGGTCTCTGCAGCTGGGCCATCCAGCAGGACCCGCTCTCCTGGGCTAAAAAGGTAACGTGCAAGTCTTGCCTGAGGGAAGGGAAAACCCAAAATGAGTCCTTAGAGAAGAGCGTAACTAGGAAGGGATTTGGCAGGAGCCATGATGCCAAATAGAGGTTTGGAAACACACTCCTTCGAGATGAAAACCAAGCTCTGCCTCCCTGAAGTCAGTCATGAAGCCAGTCATGAAGCCTAGCTTCAGAGGATAATGCTGAGATGCTTCTCTCACTCTCCTCCTGCAGCTGGGAGAAAATGTGGGCTGCCCCATAGACAACACCACCACCTTGGCCAACTGCCTGCGCACCTCTGACCCCAAAGCCGTGACGCTGGCCTACCACCTGCAACTCACCAACCTGCCCTGTAAGTGCCCCAGCCTGTGCTTAGGTCCACCACCCACACAGGGCTCACCGTGCCTTTGACAGAACACTGGAGTGATCGCCAGGGGTGTTGAAGCTGTGCTTGTAGCCTTCAGAAAGGGGATGATAATGACAGATCTTGCAGTTGCCCTTCCAGAGGCAGGTGCACATTGTGCTGAACGAACGTTGTTCATTGTGCAATGGCAGCAGTGGCCGAGGAATTATCCAAGGGTCATGCCTTGGCTCCACAGAACTGCTGGGGCTCTCTGTCTTGTGAAAGCAGCAAGAGCAATTCCAGAACCCAGCTTATAAACACAAAAAGAATTGACCACATCCCTGCTATTTTCATTTAAGTCGCTGGGTGGAGTGTCAGACTCTCACACCACATAGGGAACACATCTGCTTTTGCTGCCTATGAAAATACATTTCTGAAGAAGCCTCTGCTCTGCTTGGTCTCCTCATGCTCCTGGTAAATAGCCTCAGCATTCAGCCTTGCTCAGGACAGAGAGTGGCCAAGCCACCACTGTGGTGCTGCACTCACTGGCAATGAGTGAGCACAACCCAGCGAGACTGAGAGAAGTTCTTACCTTCCCTACCTTTGGCTGGGTGAAGGGATTGGGTGGAGGAGAAGAATTTTTGATGTTACCTGCTGGTATTTAACTGGCAGATCTCTTGCTCTTCACCTACAGGCATAAGGGTTACTGATCCCTGGTCACCTTGCTCCTGGGTGATATCCTGCCCATGCTGAAGTCACCACTCAAGCTCTCATTCACCTCAGCCTATCTTTTTTATGGTTCCTTGAGTCATGGGATATGCCAGGCCACACCTCTGTCTTTGCTCAGCTCCCAATGGTCTCTGGTTTTGTCTCCTGCCGCAGCTCCCCTGGTTCACACACTCGCCCTCACTCCTGTCATCGATGGAGACTTCCTCCCAGACATGCCAGAGAATCTCTTTGCCAACACTGCTGACATTGACTACCTTGCTGGTGTCAACAACATGGATGGGCACATCTTTGCTGGCATTGATTTACCTGCAATCAACCGCCCGCTTGTGAAAATCTCTGCGTAAGTGGAGGATGATCTGAAACCCCTTAACAGCAAGAATCTTACCCTTAATGAGGAATCTTACCCCAAAGTCTGAGGACTTAGCCCTTAGTGAACAGGGCACTACCTTCAAACAGAATGTCACTCCCAGACAGGGTGCCATGGGAATATGCTGCCAAATCCAGAGCCCACAAAAGCAAAGGCCAGCTAGTGGGGAAGCTTCCACATGTGCCTTTAAGGTGCTCCTGAACTCAGCACCCCCAGTAGGCTTGGCAGCCCTGGAGCTCTCTGGCCAGAGCAGGTATGTGCCAGGCATGCTGAGTCCTCACCTTGTAAGACTCCTCTTTGGCCAAGAAAAGGACTTGTGGACAATTTGGCCCCAGGCTGCTCTGCTGAGAAATCTGGGAAGCACATGCCCTCCATCTGAGACCTGGACCGAATTAATTTTACTCACCAAACCTGGATGTGACCATCAGTGTGGGCTGGGATCCATTTCCATGAGCCCTGCCCCACTTGAAGCTGCCGGTCTGTAAGTAGTTGATGCAATTTGTCTTTTCAGGGACGAGGTCTATGATTTGATCAAAGGACTTACTGTGGACAGGGGTGAGGCTGGAGCCAATGCCACATACACACTTTACACACAACCATGGGGTGACAAGCCAGACCAGGAGGTCATGAAGAAGACAGTGGTGGACCTGATTACTGACTACATCTTCCTGGTTCCCACACAGTGGGCACTGAATCTGCACCTGCAGAATGCCCGGTAAGCAGCTCAGCCCTGGCAGGAGCCCAGAGCTCCTCACCTGAGGACCAAAACACTGTGTTTCCAGCATAAGGGGATGAGGAGCACATTGAGAGAGCTGAACTTGAAGGAGGCAGGCTGTGTGGTACTGAATATGCACTTACATATGGCTCATACAAACATGATTTCTCTCATGCTGCAAGGAGTCATGCTAGGAATTTCTTTTAAATTTCCATTAAAGCAAGTTTTTGCTTCAGACTTCACCCTAGCAATGTTGGATGCCACAAGACATGGCAGTTAGGGTGAGAATCTGAATATGAAGATTAAAAATTATCAGATAGAAGGATGATTTCTCCTGAGACCACCTCTTAGATGTAAGTGAGCATCTTACAGGGCTGCATCTCTGGCTCTGCTGTATTAGGAGTGTGGTTATGAATCTGCACCACTTTCCCTGCTCACAACTGCTTATCAAATCTACTTTATTTCCCCAGGACTGGCAAGACATACAGCTACTTGTTCTCTCAGCCATCCCGAATGCCCATCTACCCCAGCTGGGTAGGGGCAGACCACGCTGATGACCTGCAGTACGTCTTTGGGAAACCCTTCGCCACACCCTTGGGATACCTGCCCAAGCACCGGACTGTCTCAAGTGCCATGATTGCTTACTGGACCAATTTTGCCAGGACAGGGTGAGTGATTATGGTTCTACGTTTGTGCCTTGCTGAAGCTCTTCAACTGCTTCTCTGCTGGTTTTGTCTATTAACTTCCCAGAAGCAGTTCCCAAAAGCAGGGTGTCCTCTGTCTGTACTTCCCTTGTGAGCCTGGCTCTGTGTCTCCCAGAGCACCTGGGAACAGCAGAAAACATTTTAAGAACTTGTGAATTCTACTTAGACTTAATGATGAGGTTTGTTTCCAAATCCCCCTGTTCAAATGGGAGTTAAGCCCATGTCTGCAGCTAGGGCTGATACTGAAGAGGAACCAGGGAGTACTCTGCAACTCAGTAAGTCACTCCTAGCTGGCAGAACTGCTATTGCTTGTCCCAGTGTCAAACTCTCTCTTTGCACTCACTTAAAGCCTCACCTGGGCAGACGAGATGCCTGACAAATGCCACAAGCCTTGCTGCACCCACAAGCTGTCCTGATAAAACTGAACTCCTACTTCTTGGTTTTCCCTAGTGATCCCAACAACGGGTATTCAGAGGTTCCAGTCTCCTGGCCACCCTACACCAACGAGGGCACTTACTACCTGGAAATCAACAACAAGTTAAACAAGGACTCTGTGAAGCAGAACCTGAAAACCCGGTACGTGAACTTCTGGAACACAGTGTATCAGAATCTGCCGAAGGTTGCCAACATCTCCCTAACTGAGGAACTGCTGTGGAACTAAATAAAAACCTCTTTTAAAGCTCAATTCATTAAAAGCTTGCTTGAAACCGGGCAATTCTGGCTTTCCTGTGTCTTTCCCATGACAGGATTTCATCCCTAATGTTAAGGTCAGGCAGCAAGTGATGTCCAGCCCCTGGACACAGCATGGTCCCCTGACTGGTAATGCAGGACAGTCCCATCCCAGCAGCACTGCTGAGGGACGGAGCAGGGGCTCAGCCTGCTCCAGTGACCACTGGCTGGGGATTTCTTCGTCCTTGTTTCCTGTGTGACCCTTGTCAGAACAGCCCCGACCCTGCCCTGTCCTCTGTCTCTTCCCGTGTCACCAGAAAGATCCCCACTCGCGACAAACTGTTGCTCTACGTGCACAAAAATCAGCTCCCACGGGAAACAAACCGGGGGAGGGGAGGGTGTTCTGCACTGCCTGGCTGGAGCCGGGCTGGGCAGCTCCGAACCCGGGCTGGAAGGGGAGCACGACCGACCACCGACCGCCATCCCCACCCGCCCCTGCCGGGCCCGGGCAGGCGCCGTGCCGCCGCCCTAGGAACCGTCTTGTGGCGGAACCTTTATACTGCGGCCTGCGGGAGGACGTAGGGAGAACCGCGGCCTGGACCGGGAGCGGCTGCTGGGTGGGGCCGGGCCGGGGTAGCGATGGCGGCGGGGCGGCAGTGGGGGGAGCGGGGTTCGGCCGTGCTGGAGCTGCCCCGCACGCCGCGGTTGGTGTGTGTGGAGTACCCGGGGCTGGTGCGGGATGTCGGGGCCATGCTGCGGACCCTGGGAGGAGAGCAGGGGGTGTCGCGGGTGAGCTGGGGGCCGGGGGATGGCGGCGGTGTTCTAGGCAGAGGGGCTGTGGAGTGGGGAGCCCAGCCGCGGCCCCGGCGAGGCGGCTGGAGGCAGGAGGGGGCCGGGGCTCCCCGCTTCATGAGACCCTCAGGCGGGCTCCATGCGTGGGTGTGGGGTGACGCGGCTCGCCTGGGCTGCTCCTGTCCAGGCGCGAGAGGTGAGGAGGGGTCGTGTCGGCCAGGATCGGGGCGGCTGCGTGTCCCCGTGATGTCCCGACACTGGTATCCACGTCCCGGCCGCGGTGTGGGGGGATCCGGTGTGGAGCAGGGGGCTTGATGCCGAAGGGAGGCCAGGGGAGACAGGCTGCGTGGGTGCGATGCTAACGGAGGTGGCCGCTGCCCTTGCTGACAGATCTATGCGGACCCTGCCAAACGGCTGGAGCTGTATTTCCGCCCCAAGGACCCTTACTGCCATCCCGTGTGTGCCAATCGCTTCCCCACCTCCACCATGCTGCTCAAGGTGAAAAGGAGGACCAAGAAGAAGAAGAAGCAGCAGGTGGATGCTGAAGAACAAACCCAGCCAGAAGTCCAGTTTGAAATGGAAATTCTTGGGAAAGTCACCACTGTTTACAAGTTTCAAGGTAACATTTGGGTTTGTATCTGTGTGTCTCAGGACACACTTTATGTCCAAGGGGAAAGAGAAGTGCTTCCCTCTAAGAATTTGGGTCTAGAAGGAAAATCAATTCTCTTGTTGTTACAGCCTCCTTGCTGTACAAACCTGTGCATAAAGTTGCCCCACTCCTGCTCCTAAAAGTTGAGTATTGTGAGAAATAGTTACATTCACAATGAACTTCACCACGCTGTTAACTTTTGCTCTTCACAGGAATGTCAGATTTCCAGTACCTGGCAATGCACTCTGGTCCTGACGGGAAACAAACCTCCATGTATGACAAAGTTTTAATGCTCAAGCCAGAGAAGGAAGAATTTTTCAATAGAGAATTACCACTCTATATCCCACCACCAATTTTCTCACGTCTGGACACTCCTGTTGACTATTTTTATCGGCCAGATATACAACACAGGTTAGTGCCCTTTCTTATAATGTAGTAAATAACTGTGTTGGTTCTTGAACAGGGAGGCACCTTTCTGGTCTGATACGTATTTTTAACAGTCAAGTCCTCAGGCTAAGAATTCCTTTGTCATCACTTGAAGTTTCCTCCAATCCACTGTGATTTCAGTGTTAGTAGTGGATCTCTGCTCTTGAAGCATCAGAGCAGCACTAAATACATCGTTCATGTATTTTACCTGTTTGAGGTGCTCCCCTGTTCTGCTTTATTCCTCTCAATTTGGTACACCAGAGTCAGCAGAAGTCTGCTTGAGGACTTGCCAGGTGCAGGGACGGGTCACTGCTGAAGATGATGGGTGAAGATGGGACTCTACACACAGTGTGAGATGTAGAGTGTGGCTTTCTAGTTCTGTTTTGGGTCTGAAGCTGAGAGGAAGTGTCCAGGAGTTGATGCCATATGTTCCTGTGACTGTGCTCACCGGACCTGTTCCCGTGGTTGGTTTTGCTAGAGGAACAATCTGTGAGATCTCCCACAGGAAACATCTTTCACTTTCTTACTGCATTCTTCATCAGCACTTTTTTTTAAAAACAAGGAAGATCTTATTCTAGATTGAGTGACTAACTGCATTTCCATCTTGCCTTGTCCCCACACCCCGTAGAGCTGCAGTAATTACAGCAGAGCAGATGCAGAGGGCGAAGCCTTTTGTGCTGCAAACACATTTCATACAGATCATTAGCCAACTGCCTGAGGGGTTTCTGTCAGATAGTGCAGGGAAATGCTGTCATGTGGCAACTGGATGTAGTTTTGGAAGGGTTTTGTTTTTCAAATTAAATTTTCTTTCCTTATTGGCGTCACAAGAGCCTCTTATGGTGCCAGTACATGACGCTAAAATCTGCAGGGGATGGAGGGGTAAAGGTAACCAACCCACTGCTCACACAGTCCCTTCTCTTCCAAATCTTGGGCACAAACTTCCACTTGAAGTTCTCCCTTTAAGGCCCCAAGGCCGTGTGTGCCAGAGGCAGAAAGCAAACCCCATCCTTTCCCTCCTCAGGGAGGGATACAACAATCCCCAGGTGTCTGGTGAGAACCTGATCGGCCTGAGCAGGGCCCGGCGCCCGCACAACGCTATCTTTGTGAACTTTGATGATGAAGAAATCCCAACCAAGCCCCTGGATGCTGCTGTGCAGACCTGGAGGAAGGTGTGCACCAATCCTGTGGATAAAAAGGTGGAGGAAGAGCTGAGAAAGGTACGTGCCTTGTTCCTGAGCTCGTGCCTTGTTCTCATCACTGCATCACACACAGCAGAGAAAAAAACTGCAGCCATTTGATTTAACTTCCCCCAAAACTCTCTGTGATTTTAACTGACAACAGCAGGTATCAGTAGCCACCACCCCTGTTTCTTTACGCAAGCCAAGATTTGAATCTGATTTTGCAGTCAGCTCATGTTAACTTCCTTTTTGTGCTACTAGCCCTTACCTGGCTGTTCTCATAGCTCATACTGAAGGCTTTCCTGCAGAAGAAAATCCATTTGGAGAAATGAAGTGCAGTTAGTAACCTGCTTTCTTCCCACTGTTTCCCTGGTTGTTTCTGTTATTTAGCTCTTTGAAGTCCGTCCTGTGTGGTCTCGGAATGCAGTCAAAGCCAATATCAGCGTCCACCCAGACAAGCTGAAACTTCTCTTGCCATATTTGGCCTATTACATGGTGAGTCTGTACATGTCCTGCATGCCAGGGGCTAGTGGGGGGCAGAGCAAGGGAGCACCAGCTGGGTATTCCTGTTCCTCACCCCTTACCACCTCTGAGGTCACTAGGTGCCTGAGTGTAATGTTACATAAAGAGGGAAGGAAAGCCTTGCTTTTGAACAGAACTTGTAGCTGTGGCGGATCCAGTAACTGCTCCATTGGTTCCAGTGGGGGTTACAGCTCCGTCAGGCTCTCAAGCTGACTGTCCATCTGGCACTGGCAGCTGAATTTTTCCAAGCAAACACTTTATTGTGACCTTGTGAGTTAGCCTGTAAAAGCACAGAAATATTTGCACTTCAATGCAGCGATTGCCCAAGGTTCAGTATATAAATACTGGCACAGCAAGTGAGGAGGGAGCTGGTGAAATAAGGATCTTTGGGTGATGAGGGGGAAGGTTACGATTTTCTAAGAACTCTGGGATGCTGTACTAAAGAAACTCTGCACTGCTGCTCTGGTTTTTGTAACCATCTTCTCCCCCATGTGTGTTTATGCAGTTAACAGGTCCCTGGAGAAGCTTATGGGTTAGGTTTGGCTATGACCCTAGAAAACACCCTGAAGCAAAGTTTTATCAAGTGCTGGACTTCCGAATTCGCTGTGGAATGAAATATGGTAAAAGGGCCCAAGCCACAGAGACGCTCTCTCTGCTTTCTGGTTAATCCTGGTAGTACTTTTCTTTTTACTTGTTTTTCAAACTGTTGCCGTGCTTTCTGCTGATGAAGATGACACCTTTTGAGTTCATTGCTTATAGTAGCTCTTCTGTAAACTCCTTTAATACTTTCTTTCATAGTCTGCAGTAGTACCTCTTTCCTGATTTGGCACATTCCAAACCCAGTGAACAGCTGGCTGATGTTCCTCTGTGTAACCAAAGCCCAAACAGATGTCAGCAGACCGTCTTCCCTCTTGTTCAGGGGAGGCAGTGAGCATAGATTCTGTTGTTTACATAGTAGCTTTTCCTCAAGGACCTCAACATCTTGTCCAGGACACTGCATCTCAGGCCTTGGGACAGAGGGTTCCCCTGTTCTGATTTGCAGAGGGTGAGTTGAGGGAGAGGATGTTTTGACATCATCTAAAGTCCATGACAGAGCTGGCATCCGGTCATTGCGACCAGAACATGTCCCTCTTGCCAAGCTCAAGGGGTTTGTTGATCTGATACTTCTCCTCTCCCCACCTTGCTAAAGTCAGCATACCCCAGGGTGAGCCAACCTTCACTGCCCAGCGCTTCTGTTTGAGCTAGGGCTATTCTGCAGGGTGCTCACCCTCTGTTCATGCCTGGTTTTCTGTTCTCACCTTCAGGTTACACCCCTAATGATATGCCTGTGAAAGCAAAACGCAGCACCTATAACTACAGCCTGCCCATCACTGTCAAGAAGCCAGGTACGCCGTGCCAGCAGAAGGGCTCTCTGGCTCTGCTCTCCCTTTTGTTTCCCCCATCCTAGTGACAGGTGGTGAAGGGTCTTCCCATGAGCTGAGCCCAGATTGGAGCTTTGATTTTGGTTGTCACGGGATGCTGCTGTGAAGCCAACTAGAAGAGTCTTCTGCTCACAAGCGTGAGAGCCTTGGGTGCATCTGCTGAGCTGCAGTATCAGTTAGTGAGCAGAGTTCTGCAAGCAGCGCCCTGGGAACTTAGCAGCCATGGCTGTTCTGTGATGGTGCAGCACAGAGCAAGGACAGAGCCATTCTCTTCCCTTTCTCAAAGGAGGGTAGAAAAGGTTAAAATTATGAACAAATGCCTTACAGAAAGAAACTGCCAAACTCACCACCCTGTGACTGCCCAGTAACGCTGCTCAAGAACGAACACCATGTGCTCAGTTGGTCTGGTTTTGGTTGATGAGCAAAGGAGAAGTGACAGTACAGCACCAGGGAGTGGAAGATGTTCCTCATTAGGCTTCTCTTGTCTTTCAGTAAGTCACACAGTCAGCGTCCATGATCTGAAACAGGGGCTGGGGACGCCTGGTGCATCCAGTGCAAAAAAACCTGCCTCCAGCAGGTACAAACTGAAGGTAGGCATTACCCTCTTCTACCAGAGCCTTGAAATAGCTTCGTTAAAAAGGGGTGATTTGCTGTGTTGTCAGTTGCTAATGGGACAGTTGTGAGTTATGTCCTCCCGTTTACCTGGGAAGCTGCCATTTGTACCCATCCCTGCAGATGTTCTTGAATCAGCCCATCAGAAGTACTTCTCAGTTATGCTGGCACTGTCCTGTTCATCATAAAATGCACATTAATCCTTTCCTTCCCTTAGGAATCCATCTACATTTTCCAAGAAGGAGCCTTACCACCTTATCGGCAGATGTTCTATCAGCTCTGTGACTTGAACGTGGAAAGGTACTGCACACTGGCAGCTGAGTCTTCTGTTAGAGCTAGATTTCAAAGCCTGTTGTTAGTATCTGGTCCATTTCCCTTTCTCACCTTGAACAGAAACTTCAGAGGTGTTGAGCTTCTAAATAAAAATAGAACTGGCTTTTCACACATGTGCTTCCTTTCACCTGTGACATAAATACCCAACTACTCTATTCCAACTCAATGTAGTAAACCAGAAGTAAGCTGTAGTCTCTCATTTGAACCTACAACTGAAAGTAGAAGGCTTTAATGTCTCCTTCCCTTTTGCTGCTTGTCAGCTTACAGAAGATCATCCGCCGCAATGATGGTGCCGAGTCAGAGTGCACAGAGCGGGACGGGTGGTGCCTTCCCAAGACAAGCGATGACCTGCGAGATACCATGTCTCTGATGATAAAGCAGATAATCAGATCCACAAGGCCTGGTAAGGATGCTTCTGAACTGCACAGGGTATTTACAGCCTTCCTGATGGTGTTGATGCTGTGGGCTGTGTAAGGATGTTGCAGTCAGTATTGGAGTAGTACCGTTCCTGTATTTGCCTTCTCCACTGTGCTGCATCTGGTGTTCTTTGTGTTCTAGCTCACTGCAGTGCATGAGCTGAGGTTGTTGTCCTGAAGTGTGAACATGGGTTGGGATTAGGTATGGCTGGGAGTGAAGGATTTCTCTTTCATCTTCCCAGTGTCACAGCCTTCAGAGTTTAAATGTATTTACCTAGTGATAATCAAGATACTGCCGTTACTGATGTATCTCTTGATGGCTTTTCACGTTTTATCAATGGCATTATTTGACCAAAAAGTGAAGAAATTATTTTTGTGTGGTGCTGGGCCAAAGTGGTGTCCCAGGGAATTAGGTCAGAACCAGCTAGAAGAGATGTGTACCATTAGTTGTGCCCCTCAGGCTTCTGCCTTCCTCTCGTGAGATCTGCTGCAAATGCCCCCATGAAACACAGAGAGGCATCTGTGTCTGTCTGTCTTTCTTCCCAATTAAGCTCTTTTCTCAAGTACAACAAGCAGTGAAGATGGCAAAGAGCAGCTGACGTATGAGTCTGCAGAAGATGAGGATGAGGAGGAGGAAGAGGACTTCAAGCCTTCTGATGGGAGTGAAAATGAAATGGAGACAGAAATTCTGGACTATGTGTGAACTCACAGAGCAGTCTGGCTGCTGTTGGACAGAACAGTCTCTGGTCTTGTTCCTTGAGTGCTGAGGGTTCAGCAACCATGTCCAGGATGCCAGAACTTGCACAAAGATACCAGTTTGCACTGACTGTGGTCCCTTCTGGTGGCCAGCATTTCTGATGTTAGGGAGCTGTTGCCTACAGTTTCACAACTACTGGCTATAAGCCCTCGAGCACCCTCAACAAACTCCTGAGAGCAAGCCCAGAACCTAAACCAGCTGGTGCTGTACCTGAGAAGAGGAGCAGCAGCATTCCCAAATATCTCCATGTGTGGGCAGTAGGCTTTGGCTGCATTGGTGGCCATGTGGGAAACAGAAGAGGTACCTGAGGAGGTGCTGGGGAAGCACTCCAGTGCTCCTGGAGCCCCTAAGGCAGGTACTGCCCTTCTGCTTCTCCAAGGGGAATGAAAGTCCTGTGCCATGATTTCAGCATCCAGCCTTGCTGGTGATCTTGGCAACAAAGCCAGGAGGAAAACCCACTTCCCAGCAGTGAGGAATTCCCTTCTGTGGGATGGAGTGAATGTTGTCTTCCCCAGTACTTCGCAAGGCCTGGAGGAAGCAGGCGACGGGGCAGAGTTTGGCTGCTGTGGCCATTATTGTGCCATTGCTGGCTGGATTGTCACCATCCATCACAGAAATTAAAGGTCTGCTGGCTTTTTCTGAGTCTTGTGCGTTCCCCAGTGTGTTATGCGTGCATGGTTCCTCATTAACAGCTGGTAATACGCTCTAATGTGTTGTTAGTGTGATCCTAGCCTCCTGTGCTTGTGTGAAGCCTCTCAAGGCTTCAGCATTTTGCTTTATATAGATATTGGGGTTTATATACATATATATATATATACACACATACACAGGCAGAAGCTGCATTTGAGGGCTGGCTCCTCAGGGTGCACTCACCATGCTGTGCTGGGAGATCCTCTGTTTTGCCTTGTGCTCCTACCTCGGGATAATATGGGCTGCAAGTGTAAGTAGAAGGGTGTTTCTTCTGGCTTGAAGGCTTTGTAAGGGGGGCTTTGGATCCATTAGTCTGGCAATACCTCAGGCACGGTACATTCTGGCAACATGGGAAGCTGGAGGCTGGGAAGAGACTTCCCCTGCTCAGTGCAACAGGCAACTAAGGGAAAAAAGAGAGATGCAGTGGACATGCCCCTGCTAGGTAAGATTATGTGCTCAGTAGTAGCAGGCACCGAGAGTAAACACTGAGAGATGCCAGGAAAAACACCTGCTTTCTGTCCCCAGGAAGCCCAAGGCCAAAGCAGCTAGAAATTAATTGTGCCAGAGTTCATTTATTTCCAGCCAGTTTCAGAATTCCTCTGTCTGGGAAGACAGCAGAGTTTGGGGTGTTTAACGCTGCCTGAGGGCTGTACAAGATGATCATTTCACTGCCACGAGCTCAGGCTTCACTCTGCATAGCCAACAGCACAGAGGAATTCTGGGGGGTGCAGTGACCTCTTTAATACCCACACTGGAATCGCTGCACTCAGCATCTCCACTGCTGCCCATGCAATTATAAAACACACTAGGACACGAGCCCGTACGTGCCAGAGGAGTGGTGCCACAAACCAGGGCAGGGCACTGTCCCCACACCGTGAGCCCCATCTCCCCCTGTGCTCGGAACACCAGGAGTAAAACCAGTAAATGACATCACGGTTATGCACTGGGAAAACTCACCAGTCCCAACAGTTCCCAGGTTCTCTTGATGATCAGGCGCTGGTCCCTCAAACAAAAAGCCTGTAGCTTATGTCAAACACGAACCAAAGCTCAGCTCAGCCCAGCTAAGGTACGAATGGTGGGCACAAGCACTGACACCTCTGCCACTGCTCCTCTTTCTGAAGGAAGGTGCCAGCGTTTTGGGGAAGGAGAACAGGATGCCGCCAGCCATGGGGCAGAGACATTTGAGCATCAGTATTTTATTGCAAAGACTAATTACATTGCTGTGTACAAGTCACACTAGGCAGTGTGCTCCTTCATTGAAGTGGTACAAAATACATATGGTACAGCCAGTCCCTCTGGTGATGCTGGGCTGCTGGGGGACAACTGTGAGGGGGATGATGGGGACCAGCATAGCCCTGGAGTGGGCAGGAGCTGGCAGGCACGGAGCAGAGGGAAGACCCAAGGCCAAGGCCCGGGCTCCAGGCAGGGTGGGAAGCAGGAGGCTGCCCCTGCGTCAGGGAGCTGGGGGGGTGCTCCCATCATGTGCAGCACTGGGCAACGCCGCCACCGGAGGGGACGCTGGGCAGGGAGGACTCGACGCCAGGCCTGCTTGCACCCAAGCAGCCTGGTGCCAGGGGCCTGCAGCCCAGCACCTGCCCCAGCCCCCCTCCAGCATGGCGGTGTGGAGTTGCTGAAGCCCCAGGCCCCTCTCCTGGAGCCAGGGAAGAAGCTGCCCTTGCCTGGCTGCATGGACCAATGGGAAACTCAGAGGATATGCTGGAAGGAAGCATTAAAAACCAAAAGATAGAGCCAGGAGGAAAAGGTCTCCCCTTTGGTTAGTGTTTCCTACAGTGATTAAAACAAACATCTCTGCCCCCACTCCAGCGACTTGTAGAGAAAGGAGGGAGAGGAGGCTGGCGGGGTCTGCACCCCCCAGCACAGCAGAGCAATGCTGCTGCTGCCTACATCCCTCCCATCAGTCTGAAATACCAGGATGGGGAAGCGGGGAGGAGAGGGACTGGGCTGCAGGGCAGGGAGAGGCTGGATTAGTAAAATGTACAAGTTTGTCTCCTATTTACAACCAATAAATACTGAAAAGGAAAAAAAAAAATCAGTAAACTTTGTTTTATACAAAAAAAGTCTCATTGCTGCTTCTCCCATGGTCAGTGTTTGAAAAACTCCGGTTAAAGCCCAAGGTGAGTGGCACTTTCTGCGGGTCAGGCGGTGGCAGCCAGGGCACCTGGAGCTCTCTGACTCCTTGCTCTCCCGCGCAGACCCAAGGTCTCTATTTACACAAGTCAGACAGAAAATTGCTCTCCTCCTCGTTAGGCTGGCAGCGCTGGGGGCACAGCCCAAAGCTTCCCCCCCCCCCGCTGGTAGAAGAGACACTGGCGTTTGATCTTTGGTGCAGGTTTGAACGCGGGCTGTCCGAGTCCAGCCAGGGGATGTGCTGGATTGGGAAAAGGAGTGAGACCACGCAGGTTTCCAGTTGTCGAGAGCTTGAGGTGCTTTCTCCATCACGGCATGGACACAGCCCTCCTCGAGCACCGGTGTGGGGGCTGCATCCTCTCCAGCTTGCCTCCCCTCCCAAAACAGCCCAGGAGCATCCACAGCTTCTCCCAGAGGAAGGACAGGCAGGGATGCATGGCGGTGGTGCTGCCAGTTATCCCAGGGAGGAAAGACACGGAGGTAAAACAACACCAGGAGCCAGGAAAGCCAGGAACAGGAGCGGCCTACGGGCAGCCCAGCTCACGTGGGAGAGGCGATGGCTCATGCACTGCTCCTTGCAAACGGCCCCTTGGCGAGTCGCCGCTCCCCGGCTCGCTCGGACACAAGGCACCTACGGCAGAGGCGGGCTCCAGCTCTGGGCTGGCCGGCAGCTGGACTTAGTATCGCACCGTGGAAGGTTAAAAAACCAAAAAAAAAAAAAAAAAAGGAGGGAAAAAAATAAACCAGAGATATCCCCCCTGCTGCCTTCCTGTGTAGAAAAAAAGACCTGATTGAAACGGGAGTTTGTGCAGAGAGAGGCAGAGGCTGACACCGGGTGCGCTCTTGGTGCGGGAGGGAGATGCACGGCCGTTCCCCGTGGGTGAGGGTCGCTCCTCTCGCTGTGCTGGGCAGACCGGGCACAGCCAAGCCTGGAGCAGCCTGCCCCCAAGGCCCCGTTGGTGATGGGTGGCAGTGGGGCCGAGGCTAGAAGATGCCTTTGGCGATCTTCAGGCCTTTCTGCTTCATCCTGGGCAGGGTGGAGCTGGAGCCGTGCTTGATCTTCACCCCCTTGGAGAAGCCCCTCTTCTTGAGCACGAAGTCGTAATTGGCGGCGGAGTTCATGGCGTAGAAGACGTTGGCGTTGTCAGGGATCTTCAGCTCTGGAAGTGACCAAGGATGGGGTTCAGTGGGGCACCCCTTGCCTGGCAGGGGCCTAGACTGAGGCCAGGAGTTGTCTCTGGGTGCTGGGACCCCTCCTGCTGTCAACTCCCAAACCAGCTCCAGCCCGGCACTGCCGGATTGCAAGACTGACCAAGGACACAGCCCCCAGGACAGCCCCCCCCACACCCCAGCACACACCTCTCTCCTCTGAGATGATCTGAACAAGCTCATAGTCCTCAGGCCGGTCCCCGTCCAAGTTGTGTTTGGCCATGGCCTTGCGAATAACGACTGGGGTCTTATCCTGGCTCGTCACCTGTGAGCACAGAGCATTATTAACCCGGGGGTGCTAAACACCACATAGCTTCCTGCCACTGCCCCCTCCCAAAATGGGCCACATGGGGCGAGCCACCCCTCCCTGGCAAGTGATGTCACCCGTACTAACCAGGATGCTCTTGTACATGTTGCCATTGTCCACAGCCAGGCTGACGCGGATGATGCAGCAGTCGTCGACCTGCTGGTTGTAGAGGGGCAGCGAGAGGGAGGAGTAGCTGGAGATGCCAGAGACCGAGCGCTTGTGGGTGCGGGAGGCCGTCACCGGCGTGGAGGAGACAGAGGAGGATGAGGCACTGCTGGAGCCTGAGCCAATGCCCGATGTGTCCAGGGAGGACAGGGAGGTGGATTCCCAGAACTGGAGGGCAGGGAGGAGAGGAGATGCGGAGGACACAGTGGGTTTAGCTTCTCCATCAGCTACAGCCGGGGCGTACCAGCGCTGGGGGAGGGAGGCCAGAGGGATCTCACTGACCTGTGACAATGGGGGACCGACACAACTACAGCCGCCTGAGGCATGGGAGCCCTGCCGCGCTGCCGGAGCAGCAAAGGACAGGGGGCTCCCTAGCCCCGGCGGGTCAGAAACAGCCCCCCGGGACCCCCACCCACTCCCCCCAGCCCCAGCACCACGGCAGAGGTCGGTCAAGTTCCCGCACGATGGCCACACCTGCCTTTGGAGGGCCTGGCCCCAGGAGCTGCCCCATACCTTCTTCTCCTGGCAGTCGGGGGACTCGGGGATGAAGCTGATGTTGATCTCTTCCACGTCAGAGCTGCTGGAGCCAGCGGAGGTGACGCTCACGCTGTCGGTGGCATCCCCGCTGCACAGGTACTGCCCACACTTGAGCTGATCGAAGGATTTTGAGTGGGAGCTGCCGCTGGCGCAGGGCTCGGTGCTCGGAGGCTGCCGGCTGCCAGAAGAGATGTGGGGCAGGTGAGAAGGGAGCAGGGCGAGGGGGCCAGAGTCACCCCGTGCTGGCCCCCACCTCCGCCCCGCATCCCACTGGGGACAGGCAGACTCACTCGCTCCAGCGCTTGATGATGCCTGTGTTTTTCTTTGCCTTCAATGTGTTGCTGGCCGACTCTGACAGTGGCTCGATCTCACATGACAGCCCGTAGCTGGGAAGGAGGGATGAGGGTTTGAGCTCTGGGTGCTGCTGCAGCGAGTGCCGTGCCAGCAGAGCAGAGAGCTGAGCACAGGGCAAGCGGCTGCTCAGCAGCCTGAGGAGACAGCGAAGGGATCTCCTGACACAGCAGCAGCAACAGAGCCCCAGACCCTGCTCGTGCTCACCTCTCGGCCTCGCTGAGCCGCTCCAGGCTGTGGAACCAGTCCACGAACTGGTCCTCCTGCGTGAAGCTGTAGTTGTTGCAGGCAGACTGCAGCAGCTTGATCTGGGCAATGACTTCAAACTCCTGGAGCAAATAGAAGCCATGAGAACAGATCTATCTGCCAGCCCCAGCCTCCTCCACAAACAGCCCAGCCCCACGTGCACAGACAGACAGACAGATCAGAACCCCTCTCCCCAAAAACAAAGAGCATGGCAGCAAAAAAGGAGAGGGATCAACCCCAAAGTGACTGGCTTGTACCAAGTCAACCTCCTCCCTCCACCCTGCTGTGCTGCTGCCAGGGCAAAGCTCTCACCTTCCTTCTCTTCTCAAAGTTGATCAGCCCACCCTGGAAAAGAAGGAGCCAAACATCAGAGTGGAGCAGGGAGAAAAATTATGGCCCGTCCCTCCCTGCTCCCTGACTCTGCTGCCACTGCAGTGAGGGTGTTGCTGCTGAGGGGTAGGGCAAGACCGGCCCATTTACATGGGGGATGCACAGAGTACAGTGTCCCAGACAGGATGCTCTCTACAACTACTGAAATGGAGGTTGTGGAGAGGTGGGGACTGACCTGTTCTCCCTAGTGACAAGTGATAGGACAAGAGGGAATGGTGTCAAGTAATACCAGGGAGGGTTCGATTGGATATTAGGAAAGAATTCCTCCCAGAGAGGGTTGTTGGGCATTGGAAGGGGCTGCCCAGGGAAGCGGTGGAGTCTCCATCCCCAGAGGGATTTAAAAGATACGGTGCTGAGGGACACGGCTTAGTGGTGGTTGGCAGGTGAGGGTGATGGTTGGCCTCGATGAGCTAAAGGGTCCCTTCCAACCAAGGCAATTCTGTGATTCTGATTGCATGCACAGGGTGCAGTGTGCCATGCAGGACGCATGGGGGACCAGCTCTCCATTTATGGGGCTCCGGGCGGCTGTGCAGAGGAAGGGATGGATAGAGATGGAGGTACATACGTCCAAGAAATCTTTCATGGCAGTGTCGAGCATGACCAGGTCCGTGAGGAAGGTGCCAAGGTAGGGAATGGTGCCCTGCATCACACCCTGTGGGGACAGAGGGGACAGCCGGGGTCAGCAGAGACCAGCTCGGGCATCTGCCAGGGAGGGGGCACGGGGGTGGCCGTGCCAGACTCACCATCTCCCGCTGCTGCTGCTGCCGCTTCTGAGCCCTCTTCGGGTTAATCTCCAAGGTGGCAAATTTGGACGTGCCCTCCTGGATGGAGGAGAGGTGGAGTCAGTGAGGGCACACTAAGAGCTAAAATTCACCCCTGCTCTTACTGGCACAACGTTCCTTGTAGGGGGAAAGAGGGAATGGGAGCTGAGCTTCACAGCTCATAGGGAGGAGAGGCTCAGTGAGCAGGAACTGCTGCTCCCATTTCCAGCTCTGCATAAATAACGTTCCCTTTTACATTTTATGTCCTCTTGGCCCCCAACCTGGAGCTACTGGGAAGCTGTAGAGACATTCCACAGGGAAAAGGGATGTTTCCACAGCAGCCTTTCATGAAGCCTACCACCCCAGCTGAAATCAGGATTTTGTGCCAGGCTGCTAAAACGCGGCTGTCACCTGGTGAACTGGGTCCCATCCCACTGCTGAATGGCTCAGCAAGCTTCAGGTGATGATGAATTTTGGGTGGAGAAGCAGAAAGCCCAGCAAGCTTTGGGCTTTTATTTTTGGCCCAGAAAGCCCCAAACCCCTGCTCCCTCAGGCTCAGTGCACCCTGCCTGCACCCGTGCTCGTAGCCCCGGCAGCGCTGCCAGAGCTTTACCCTGGTGCTGGAACACTGGGGAAACTTCTGCCAGCATCAGCCTGAGCCACCTGCCAAGGGACAGGGTGATGCATGTGTGACCTCCTCATACCTTAATGAGAAGCTCCCGGCTCAGTGAGTGGTTGTTCTCATCGGAGAAAATCTCTGAGAGCTCGTGGAAAGTGCGGAAACTCTCCCTGCTCAGGAGAAAACAAGGGGAAAAGTCAGTAACACTGCCATGGTGGGTCTTCTCCTTGGGCTCTTTTCTGCTCACCCAAATGACCCCGGCTATGCTCGCAGCTCTAGCAGAGCCTTGCTGCTGAGGGGCTATTCCAGGGTGCTTTGCATGGAAAGGAGGAGGAGGAGGGAGTGATGATGCTTTTATTTCCTCATGCTCCTTAGACCCCTGGTGTCTTACGCTGGTCTCTGGGTTTTGGGCACATCCCAAGAGGCAATGTCAGAGGAGAGATGATTACATTTGAGGGCCACAAAACAACCTCCACCTTGAAACCTCCCCAGAGCCGCAGGAGCCCAGAAGATGCTGCTTACCGTAAGACCTCATCCCAGGTCTTCTTCAGCCGGTGAACAGCATTGCACTGCAGAGCTGAGAGGATGGCTCGGAGGGAGGAGAAATTCTTTAGGATGCGGCACTCCTGGGGGCAGACAAGGAGACAACAGGACTCAGCGTTAAAGAAAGCCCAGGGACCTGCTGGGATTTGCACACCACAAACCCTCCACCCTTGGGATGGCGAGGTGTCTTACCCGAGCCACTTCGATCCACCGCTCCACCACTTTAGCCCTCTGCTGCGGCTTCAGGGACCGGTCCCCGAGACACGTGGCGATGACGCAGTTGGCCACGCTATTGAACTGAGAGACCGTGGCACGGATGGTGGGCGCCAGGTGCTCTTTACCCTTCTTGTCTCGCTGGGACCAGATGCAGCCCAGGCAGTGGTAAGGCACCACTTTCTTAAACAGCTCCTGGAGGACAAAAAGATGGGGAAGGGTCTCTGCGGGGTTCCTGGGAAGGGAACAGGCCAGGAGGAAAAGGTGGAAGGGGAGAGACAGGCAGCAGACGGGCAGAGCGGCATTGACTGGGCTGCCGAATGAATACTCACAGCATCCATCAGCGTGAACTGTTCTGCCACCATCTCTGGAGAGAAGGAGAGGAAATCCGGCTTCCCGTCCCCCACCCCGTTCTCCTCCACCAGCTGGAAGGTGCAGCTCCCGTGGTCCACAGCTAGGAGAGATGGTGTGAGGCTGAGCATGGCAGTGCTGCCAGGAGCCGGGGTGCATGCTGACCCATGCCAGCCCCCTGCGGACACCCACATCCCACCTCCCGGGCTCGTAATCCCCGCCTGGCTTCACGCCTCGAGAAACAAGGCTGAGATAACAGGATAGTCATTTTAAACCCGGACACAAGTGTCTGCGAGGGATTAAAGGCAGATTAGCTAAGCCACTTAGAAATCCCACTTCTGGGGCAGTTGGATCAGCTTCCCACTGTGCCTCCATGGGTTCAGCGACATGATAAGACCCAAGGTTGTGGAGACCCTTGATGCCTGCAGCCCCAAACACCCCACCCCTGCAAACAGGGAACAGACCCCCACCTTCTGCCTCAGACTCGCTCTGCTCTTGCTGTTGGAACTGGGCCAGCAGGATGCGTGCTCGGCGCTCCAGGTCCGAGCCAGGGATGTTGTGGCGCACGTAGGAGATGAGCTGCTTGAGGCAGGCATATTCTGGGGGCTTGCGGAAGTCCTCTGAGTACTGGTCCAGCCAGGCACCCAGGATGGAGGAGATGGTGCTGTGTGGAAGGGGGAAAACATAGGCAAACCTGCATGAGAACCAGGTGCTAGGAGAAAACTGTGTGCACCCCAAGAGCCCCAAGCACCCAGAGCACCCCTGGGACAACACACGCCTTTGTGCAAAAACCTGAGAGCTACCACCCATCTCGTCCATCCAGAGTGGTCAGACTTACTTCTTCAGCTCCATCCTCTCATCCACGACATGCCTGGCATGGTCCCCATTTGCCTGCACATGGAGTTTGCCATACCTGGTGGGGCACAGTGAGAAGGCAGTGAGCATTCTGCACTCAGATGTGTCTCAGTGCTGCCTCTTCCCCCTCCACAACATGCCCAGCTCTGCCTGGGGGTTGGGATAAACCTTTCAAACACCATCCCATTCCCCCCAGTCTGCCACGACCCCTGTATTATGGGAAGAGGGAAGAGTCAGAACCGGCCACCTCACAGCCTGATACTAGCTGGATGGGCTCCAGCTCACGGGAAACTGTGTCCTCCCTGCCCTGCCCCAAAACCTTCCTGCTGATGGGGTTGGGAGTAGCACATAAACCCTCCAAAGCATGGCAGCAGAAGATGCTGGAGCTCTCCTGACCAAAAGGGCTCAGACACCATCTACCCCCAGCTGTGTTTTGGGGGCTGAGGGCAGCCTCACCTGTTAAGCAGCAGGTCCAGCACTTGCTTGGTGGTGGCAAAGGCCCGGTAAGTGCACAGGAAGATGGTGACGTAGGTGGAGTCATTGCCCTTGAAGGCTGAGACCAGGTACTCCACCAGCTTCTCCAAGGTCCCAGCTTTTATTGTCCGCACTTTACACGTCTCATAGAGGTTTAAGGCCGACTCGTTCTCAAACTGCCAGGAGAGGAGCAGAAGTCAGTGGGATGGATGAGGACAGACATGATCCAGTGCAATACGGCCCCAGCAGTTCTGCAAGCCGCCGTTGGGCTCTAGGCTGGGACCACAGCTCCCCAACAGTGCCCAGGACTAGAAAGGAAAGCCAGGTCTGCTCAGACACCAAGTATTGGCGACCCAGTGAGAAGACCTGTGAATTTAGGAAACCCCAGGACATGTTTCAGCATTGCCAAAATCTAGATGCAAATCAGAACTGCCCTTTTTTTCAAAATGGGGTTTCAAATAATTTCCCCTGTGCCCCTTCCCGTGGGGCAGTGGCCAGCAGGTGCTCCCAAATAAATACATGATTCCCAGATAAGGCTTGGAAGGACAGAGCATATGGGGGAGTGAGAAGAGGGCAGCACATGGGCTGGTATTGACCCTGCCAAGCCCTGACATCAGGTCACCATGTCTCTGGCAGGGAAAAGTCAGAAACCAGCCTGTGGTGGGAGGCTGGCAGAGCCCCCAGCTTACCCCCAGCCATCGCTGCCCTTTGTTGGCTGTGTGATGGAGCTGCACTTTCCGGAGCGATATGCTGTAGATCACACCATCCTCCAGCTCTTCTCCAATCTCCTGTGTGGAGCTCTGCACGGGAGGACAAGATACACCGTGAGATAAGGAGGGTAAAGCACGGCAGAGATGCTCTCATGGGCTTGTATGAGGTGTCAGGACAAGCCAAAGGCGACAGCCGGGAAGCAGTGAGAGTCTCCCTTGCCTGCTCAGAAATGCAAACCAGGCGACATCAGTCTTGCTGGCCAGCTTAGCCCAGGGCCCACATGAGCCCACACACCAGCAGAGCCAGGACTTTGGAAAGCTGCTCTCCATCTGCTCTGTGTCCCCTGGCTCTGCATCCCAGCTCTCTGCAAACCCAGGCAGTGTCACTGCTGGGCAGTGCAGGGACCCTTCGCTAGGCAGCAAGGGGGGTGGAAGGCAATGCACCCCTATACCTGGCTGCCTCCCCATCCCAAAGCCTTTGCCTTTCCCATATGGTTACCATGAAGTAGGTAATCTGTTCCTGTGGGAACCGAACACTCAGTGCACCTTTGGAAAGAAATATTAACCCTGCAACCTAACCACCCACAAGCTCTGGCAGTGCTGGCTGGGGAAGACAAGGCAGAAATCCAAGGGGGAGCTCGAATTTGAGAGGAAACCCTGGTGAGCAGCACCAGGGTGGGCTCAGGCACAGCTAGGACAGGTCCCTGCACCCCTGGGGACGGCCACAGCCTGACCCAAGGTTCATGTTTCTGCCATCTAAAATTTGTCAAGAGGGGGTGCTTCTCAGGGCAGGTCCCAGGCACGGGCCTGCCCCAGCTCCTTCAGCCCCAGGTGCCAGCGTGGGGTTTGGCTGCAGCTCCAGCCCCAAGGACAACTGGGTTCCCTCCTCCTCCTCTCTCACCACGCTCTGCTGAGTCAGTGCCTCTCTTAAGAGGATTTATCCAGATCCTTTTAAACATCACGGGGATCTCCCTCACCCCCCATCCCCTGCGCCAAATGGTGGGACTCGGTGTAGCTCACAGCAAAAGCCTCTGCTCAGCAGATGGGGACAATGCCCAACAGCAGTAAGCTGGTTAGTGAGGCGGGGGGTGACCATGCACTGGGGTGCAGAGGCTCAGGGACAAGCCCCCCTTATATCACACTGCCAGCCCGCGGCTCTTTGGCAATCGGCCTCTTAGTGCATGAAAACCCTGAGAGCAATGGCAGCAATGCAGAGCTCGCCAGGGGAGAACCTGCCATGGGGTGACCCAGGATGGAGCCCCGGGAGTGCTGCTGCTCTCTGCAAAAAAATCCTCCCTCCAAACCACTCCCCACAGACACAGGAGCAGCTGTACCCCAGCACCCTGGTTTCTGATGATGCTGAGTGTCTCGAGGGACCCTGAACTGACGCACTGAACATGCACATAGCACACTCTTTAGCCATCATCCTTTATCATCACCATCAGAGCAGCAGTTACTGTGCTGTTACTGCAGCCTGCCCAACTTGAGTGCTTCTTATTAGCACAGCAGTGAGGCAGGGAAGCACAGCCAGCTCAGAGAGTAAGGGGAGAACTTAAAAAGTCTCCTGGTCTTGGTTTGAATGAACTGAGGACAGAGATTTCCCCTGAGAAGGGTTACTGAACTTCTTCCTCACTTTCTGCTGAACCTGCTCTTCTCACTTCAGGCCAGACCATCAGGACGTTTGGTTTGCTGAAGCTCACAGGAGCATTCATGGGCTTCCAGACCTACCCCAAGAGTACCTGCACATGGTGGTAGACAGACAGACATCTGTCTGTATGCTTGCGTAAGTCCACCTCTTGTTCCATACTCTGGGATAAATCCCCGGGGCTGGCTGCAGGGCAGTGCAGAGCTGAGCCTGGCTTCAGCTGGCCCAGGACTGTTTGGATGGCAGCCTGGAGCCCTGATGGTTGGCACCACCCAGCCCAAACACCAACAGGGCAACGAAAAAGTCCCTGAGCCCATCCGGACTCCCCAGTTCTCTGCAGCCCCATGTCACATCTAGACTGGGAGCCCCACCAGAGACCATCTGCAACATTGGTCCTGGTGCAGGGAAGACGAAACTGTTTAAACACATCAGCAAGGGGAAGGTGAGCTTGGTACGTAGCTAAAGGCACTGGCAGCCAAGAGAGTTGGGCTTCACTCCCACCACCTCCCCATTTCTCCACTGAAAGCTCACAGGAACCTACACCAGGAGAGTCAGCCCCAACCCCACTGGCAGTGATGCCTCAGGACTCTGCTAAAGCCTCACATCCACTCTCAATCAACCACCCACAGTGATGCTACCTAACTGGATCTCAAATCAGTCAGGTCCTTCTCCCACCTCTTGCTGTTTCCAACAAAAAGAAAGAAAAGCCGTGGGAACTCTTCCCAGTTTGTCCACAAAAATGGTCAGACCCTGGTCCCACAGCTACATGCCACCTTCCAGAAACAACAGTGACGGATGCCTCCTGAGCACACAAGCCTACGAATGGTGCTTCACATCAGCTCTCCTGGGCGCTCTCCCAGTCTTTCTCTCTCAACCTGCAGGTCAGCCCTACCCTGTGCATCTTCCAGGTGAGCTGCCTTTGGGCTGGAGGAAAGCTCTGGGTCCAGCAGGACCAGACTCCTGTACAGTCTAACACAGGGAAACGGATTGGCTGGGCGGTTGTAAACCCCAGACACAAATATCAAGAAAAATCAGATGCTTGCTGAGATGCAATTAAATTAATAAAGAACACAAATGATACGGGAGGACAAAATGTCCCAAGGATCAACCCATGAATCACTGGCAGCTGCTGCAACTACAGTGGAAAGTATTGCCTCCGCTGTGCCGGGATTTTCATTCTGTATTTCCCGTCACGTGCAGAGGATACACCCAGTGTTGATGTGTGAAGAAGCAAATTTTGTTTCCTTCCTAAATTCAAGACTGCCAGATTCATTCATTTATATTTTTTTTTTTTTTTTTTTTGGGTCTTGCTGACTGGTGAGATACCCCCAAGTTCCCCTTTGCAGGCCACGCACGGAGTACGCAGCTCCCAGCACGCTCCAGCCAGGCTCACGCCAGGAGCCAGGCGAGCTGCTACACTGGCACATTTTAAAATTTGGCTATTTATATTCTGTGTGAGCTTCCCCTTTCCTACCGCTGCTTCTCCAAGGTGCTGATTGTGCATTCCAGGCATGGTGGTTAAAAACCAACGAAGCAAAAAGCAGGACGGAGCTGGACAAGTCCCACTCTGGCATCAGCGGCACATTTCTGACTTTGCAGATGAGGGGACACGGGGTGGGGAGAGACACAAACCCCATAAACCCTCTGTCAGTGGTTCAACCTGAGCAAGTGAGCACTGCACGATGGCAGAGAGGCGGGTGAAGTGTCCCTGCTGCGCTATGCTGGTGGAAGCAATGTGGCCAACAGGCCCAGACTGGACTTTAAACGCCTGCAAGAAGACCTAGCAAAGCATTCCTGCTAACTGCAAGCATGTTAATCAGAGAATCACAGACTTGCAGGGGTTGGAAGGGACCTCAAGAGGTCATCAGGTCCAACCCCCGGCCAAAGCAGGGTCCCTAGGACAGGTCACACAGGTCGGCATCCAGACGGGGCTGGAATCTCTCCAGAGGAGACTCCACACCCCCCTGGGCAGCCTGTCCCAGGGCTCCCTCACCCTCACTGGGAAGAAGTTCTTCCCCAGATTGGTGTGAAAGTTCCTGTGCCCATTGCCCCTTGCCCCTTGTCCTGTCCACACAGACACTGAGAAGAGGCTGGTCATGTCCCCCTGTGTCCCACCCTTCAGATATTGATAACCATTGATCAGACCCCCTCTCAGGTTTCTTGTCTCAAGGCTGAGCAGTCCCAGGTCACTCAGCCTTTCCTCACAGGGGAGATACTCCAGGCCTTTAATCATCTTTGTGTCCCTCCTCTGGGCTCTTTCCAGGAGATCCCTGTCTTTTTTGTACTGGGGAGCCCAGAACTGGACACAGTACTCAAATAATAATATGACCCGGTGAGATTTTATGATATACTGGAAACAAATAGATCTGGTCACCAACGTTGGACAAGGTCCAACTGTGGCAATTTCATGGAGAAATCCCCCTGAACCTTACAGGGTCCCCTAACAAGTCTCCCAACAGCCAAACTCAGGTTCCTGTAGCCAGCACAGCACCCCAAACCCCTCAGTGAGATCTCTTTCTTATAGCATAGAGCCCAGAACTGGATACAACACTCCAGATATTCCATTAAACTCACACAGAAGGGACTTAGCACCCAGGAAAGGGGTAGATGTAGAAAACAAATGTTTGATCATGTTTTCTCTGGCTCAGTGTGCAATCCTGCTCCTCTCTGTACAGCAGGAAACAGGCCTCTGGATGGAGGGGCACAAGGAAAAAGCCGCCTGTTTAGCTGGGGGGTACGGGACGCCCAATCCTGCAGAAACAGAGGCTTTTCCAAAAGCAGCCGCGAAGTGAACTCGGCAGGAGTTCATCCCCTGAAACATGAAACTGGAGGTCCACACCAGATGGCTTGCCTGGCTTTAGAGACTGCCTTTTCCAACTCCAGATAGCCCCGGGGCTGCGTGAGCAACAGCGAGCTCCCCACGGAGAGTTCAAAGCACTGGTGACTACACCGAGTAGGAATTCCTGCTTCGTGCAATCAACTCTTCTACTCTCTGGTGAATGTTCCAGTACACGGCCCAGCATCGAACCCCACGTCTTCATGCTGAGGTTTAATAACGAGCTCTAAGACGTAGCCAAGGTTTGGAGCCTGGAGGAAGCGCGGCGGTGAGGGACTGGCGAGGGACGCTTCCAGGAGCAAGGCGCAGGGAATCTGCCTTCGCCTCTTCTCACCAGCCAAAAAAATGCAAAAGCCAAAGAGCAACGCAAAATACTGGCTGGGAATCTCCATGTCAGGAAGGGTCTGGGACCAGTCGTGAGGGTGGTTTTAGCACGACAGAAGCAAAGTGTGGGATTAAGCGGGAGTGAGACAGCGTTCCCTGCACGTTACACACGGACAATTATCCAACGATTACCAGGTCTTAAGAGCTCTGGTCCCACGTGTCCCTGGGTTAGTGTGCTGGCCTCCAAACACACAAAATAATGAACTGTCACTGGAAAAAAGTATTAATTCCAGCACACGTGGAAGAGGTGGAACGGCCTAAAGTGCTTTTACTGATGCTCCCTGGACAACAGCTGGTTTAGAGATCAAGATGCTGGTGTCACTCTGATCCCTTTCAGCTGGGCTACACAAAACCCCTTCCACACGCAGGTACAACACAGCACCAAATCCCCCTGCACCACCATTTCCAGGGACTGCGCTCCCAGCTGACAGAAGAGCAGATGCTAATAGTGCCCATGGGACGTGGGAACCTGGGAAATGAACAGGGACAAGCAAAGGCAGAGCTGAGACATGGGGACATCAGGAGCTGTGCGTTGAAGTTCCATATTTGCACAAGTTCAAAGGGGACTTGATGAAAGCCAGTAAGGCCAGAAACAGAAAATGGGGGAGGTGGGTGTGTGTTTACAATCCCCAGCCCCTTCTCAGAATAACTTCTTCCCACCAGGATGGTCAACAGGCCTTTCCAGAAACGAAAGAAACCGGCTCCACCAAGGACCACATCCCCTCTGGCTGACATAAGCCCCGACCTAACTTTTGTTTCACTCCCAGGAGCAAATCCTGAACCCGTGCAACGAACAGCAGCGGCTCTGGGGCCTCTCACGTCAACAGAAGCGTACACCATCTGTAAAAGGAAATAGGAAAAAAGCCACCCCCGTCTAGTGAAAGGAAAACAACTGCAGTTCCGTGAACCAAAGACGAAGACCGCAGAAGCAGAAGTACCCTCTGTCCTACCCATCCAAAATAAGCTCACGCAGCACATCACCCTTCCTCACGGGGACTTCCAGGCAAAAACCCCATGGCAAGATGTTCCCCTGTGGCTCTGCCCGTCAGGATCACCCATCCTCTCCTCACATGCATCACTTGGGAGTCTCCTTCCCCAGGTGCGCTCAGGGAGGCTGCTGAGACTCAAGGGAGCTGGCGAGGAACCTGCCCAATGTCCCCCGTGATGGGAAAAGGAGAGGTGCCCTGTGCTGGTGCCTACCAACCCTGGTGACCCATGGCATGTGCTTTGGATTAGCAGCCCCAGTGAGGGCTGGAGCACTCTCACTCCCAAACACCATCCCGGTGATGACTGGTCTGATGATGGTTTTCTCTGCCATGGCTAGGCTGACCTCCTGCCATCTCCATTCTTCCTGAGCCATCATCCTGTTGCTGGTGATAGAGCTTGAGACCCTCAGAACTGCTTGGCTGCTCCCAGCCCCCTGACCTGGGTGCTGCTCCCTGCACAGAGAGATATTAGGTAGATGAACACGCTTCCTTTATGTTTTTGGCATTCTCTGCCTTCCTTCCTGCCCACTCAAAGCCTCTTCAGACCAGGACTGATTCCAGCAGCCCAGGGGAAACAGGAAAAGAAGACAAAAAGGGACAGAAGCTAAACTTAAACCCAGGGTGAAGAGGGGGTGGCTTTACCCAGACACCAAGACAGTGGCAAGAGCTGAGAGTGTGTTCTCTCCCCATCAACTGCTGGGCTCTGCAGCCCGGCTCCCCTGACAGCCCTGGCTTGGTGTTCGCTCTGGTCCAGGTGTTTTAGCTGGGAAAGCAGCATGGCAGCGGGGAACAGCCCCGGGGCTGTGCATCACCCAGCACCCTGCATTCCCAGGGAGCAGGATGGGGCAGAGGGAGGGGGCACGTCACCCCATATCTGCTTCTGCTGGGCATCTTACACTTTTTCCCTTGGGGTCTGGGGCTGTCCAAGACCAATGGCTGGTCTGATCCTGCCTCCACAACCCAGAGGGGCTAGAGACATTATTCCAAAGCAGCCCTCTCCCCTCTCCTGGCTTCGGAAGAAGAGAAGGCAGCGGCTGGCGGATCAGTTACAAAGACATCTTGTGACTCGCACGCAGTGAGTCAGTGGCTGGAGTGAGGATTAGGAGCACAGTGCTCGGGTCCAGAAATGAGACAGAGCAGATCCACAGGGTTCCTCCCCCATTTGTTTTGTTTTGCTTTTAAAGAAAACCAAGAGCCTTCCTGCATGGAGAGACTTTTTCGCTCTTTTTATGGTCTGGAAATCAAGAGTCAGAGATCCGCAAAGGCAGTCATCTCCATCCCTTCTGGCCTCCAAGGAGCAGGATCAAGCCCCGTGGTGATGTAGATTCTGGGGGATCAGCCTTGCTAGCGGGTATCCCCAGGGAAAGGCAAACTCCACCTGCAAGTGGCAGTGCCAGAGATACCAGAGATGCCTGCTTAACTTCAACCCCTCTGTTTTTCTAACAGCCTGGAGCACATGAAGACCACCACCACCCTCTATCTGACGCTTCCCCCATCCCGCCAGGATGGGCTCCCTTCACAGGCTGCTGAAGGTTTAGAAGAAAACTGAGGGCAGCAGGTTTTGCTTCCTCTCTAAGTCGATGGAAAAAAAGATCCTGCCGACACAGCAGTTCTAGCTCTTGCTCCACAGTCCCGAGGTTCGCGTTTGCCATCACTTCGGCGTGCGTGTCGGCTGCCTCCAACACTCAGTGCCAACGCCTACGTGGAGTTGGACTTGCATATGAGGGACGCAGCTGGCCTTCGTTTACAGAGCAATTCCTTCCCTACAAACTCGCTCAGAGCCCGGGGGGTAATTACTGGAAGTGAAACCAGAACATGACTGGTGACAACTGGTGTGTAAAAAGAAATAATAATTACTTAGCACCTTTTGCTCTGTGTAAGGGTAAATAGAGAGCGAGTGGTTCAGAGCAAGTCATTTTGGCTCCGAACAAAGGTCTTTAATTCACCAAAGTGGAACAGAAAAATCTGCAAGAAATGTAAAAGAAATGAGTTCAAGAACTGATTATCTGTGTCCACCTGTAAGCCACATGCGACACGCCAGCTTGTAACGCCGCCTGCAAAGCCTGGGTGCGTGCCCCAAAGAGATTCCTGCTGGATCTAACGTCACCCGACTGACTCTTCCACAGAAACAGGGACCTTTTGCACCATATAGGATGCCGCTGTGGCAGAAAGAGCTGCCATGTAGCTGTATTTGGAAAGGGGTGGTGATGAGGTTGGCATTCAGAGCTCACACACCTTGGAACCAACTGGTATGGCCATTCCTGAAATATCAGTCACGTCTTAGCACACGTTAACCAGCACACACAGACTTGCTCACTGTTGCAACCTCAGGGCAACGCTTGTCCCTCGGCACGGTGCTGTCCCATCAGCATCTGCAAGCTGGCCACCTACCCCAAAAGTCAAGTCTTTACATTCTCTACAGAGACATCTAGCCTTGAATAAATATTCTCCTGTTCTCAGCTCACAGCCCACATGCCAGTCCAGCCAGCCAAATAATTAATGTTGAGAAGTATCAGCATCCCTAGAACCAGCTTCTTTTGTCAAACATCCTCCTTGCACGAAGCACACACCTGCGGCACGAGCAGGGCACGAGCGATGTGCAGAACGGGCAACACAATGACAATGGCTCCAGCAACTGCCTGACATAGAACACCAGCCCGGATGCAGGAGCCAGCTTTCAGCCCCTTGTGCCACGCTGACCCATCCCACCAGCCCCACGCCAATATTCCCAGGGAGTTTTGCCAGGCACCATTCCCAATACGCCGCAAACGGCTGCACTGCCTGTGCAGGAGCCCACCTGTGGCACCTTGCAGAGGTGGGCAAAGCTTTCTGTAGTTCTGAAGGTGCACAGATTGGGGTGGACAAACTGGAGGCTGTCTGGGAGCCATGGCCCTTCTGGCTGGTGGTGACTGTGCGCTCACCCCTTTGTTTCCATTTGAACAAGGTTAATTTTAATTCAGCTCAAGACACATCCTTAGCTTAGATAAGCTGAACCAAAACAAGCCCTCGTGAAATAAATGTGTCCACCCAAGTGTTTACACTGCCTTACATCAACTTACATTCCCTCCTGGTACGATTAAAGCGTGGGCAAAGCTGACAAGCCCAGACCTCCTGGGTACCCCCCAAAAATTCCATCACCACAGCCTGTGCAGAGGAGGATGCTGGGGGGGCTCGAGCTGCCCCAGCCCACCCTGACCCCAGAGCAGGGCAGGCTCGGGCACTCTCCCAGCCTGGCTCAATGGCACCACTGTGCTCCGGGGCCGGAGAGGGGCTCGTGGTGCCGGTGGCACAGGAACAGCCTCGCCGGATGGCTCGCTCTTTGTGTGCGTGTCTGCACCAGGGTGACCCAGTAAACAGCTGAAGCAGAGAAAATGCAGGAACAATCCAGCGCAGGGAGGCAGCGAGGGGCTGCCGGTGAAAGGACTGGGAGGAATAAATGCGAGCCTTTGTTCTCCAGCCGTGCCCCTCGCGCCCCACTCCCACCCCGGCCGGGATGACGTAGGATGCCTCCATTCGCTGCCGACGTGTTTCCCGGGCTGCCCTGCGCAGGGGTCTGGGCTGAGCCCGCCTGGTCCCAGGCTCCTCCTGACACCCGCAGCCCCAGCCTGTCCCACCGCATGTCAGCTGTGTGTTTTGGACCATCCCCTTATCTCTTGGGAAGGGCTGGGAGATATTCTCCTCTGTGTTGGTCTTCTCTACTTGTTCCCCTCCCTGGGGCAGCGGTGGGAAGCTGGAAAAGGGGGAACAACCACCACTTTTGCTTTGTAATCAAGAAAAATCTCACCTTGGGAGCAGTACTTAAATAGGTGTTGACGAGGCAGTGGGTGCTATATAAGCAGGTACAGAGGCAGGAGTCAACAAGCCGATACCTGGGGGGCCTGCAATCAGGATGCTCAGTCAACTAAGTCATTTCCACAGCTGAAGCGAGGAGAGCTTAAGTTTAATTGGCACCTTTGGGGAGAAAACAACTGAAAAAAGAAATTAAAAAAATACATCCAGCTGTTTTCAAGTGCCTGAACATGCACACTGGGAGCCCAAGCAGGGAGGTTTGGACGAGGGCCCTGCCCTGGGAGCTGGGTGTGCCGGATCCTGTGCATCCAGAGGGTGCAGGGCGGCTGCGGTACGAGAAATGTGGGCGTCCAGGCAGGGCACAGGCCCTCAGGGAGGTGGGATGAATTCCCACCCTGGACCCTCAGCTCTGCAGTTGTAGGTGCAGGTCCTGCCACGGACCACGTCTGAACATCAGGCAGGGCAGCACATGCAGACAGCCATCTCATCAGCTGTCAGCCAAGCCCCAGGGAGGCAAGGAGCAAGCAGGCAGCATCACACGGGGCTGCTCTGCTTTCCCATCCATCCTGATTCAGCGCAGACTTTTGGGACCATGTTTGCTCACGCCACTTAAGACACAGCCCTTTGCCCTTTTCCAGGGATGGCCGATGACGCAGGCATACCAGCGTCTGCAGCAGCACACCTGCGCCTGCTCGGGGACACCGGGCATCAGTATTTCAATGCAGTCCTGGGTCTCTGCAGACAAACATTCCCTCACGTTACTAGAGCTGTTTCACAGCGGGTAAAACACTCTGCAAGGCAGCCTGTTCCTCCTGGCCATGGCACTTTGGGGAGCCAGTCCAGGCACGCTCCCACCCTCACTCATCTGCTCCTGCCGCCCTGCCTGTCCATCCCCTGGGATCCCTGGCTGCTGGTGAGCATCCCTGCGGCTCGCTCTCCTGCCTTGGGGGTCAAAGCCTGGGATTCTCCAAAAGCCGATGTGCACCACAGCCATGAGATAATATCAGAGCAAAGGGGATAGGGATGCCCACTTTCCTTCCCACCTCTTTCTTTTGACATTGTTTGGACTAAGAAGGGTCATGCCCAAACAGTCCCATCCTCCCAGAGCCAAGCTTTGCAGTGAAACACACTGAAACCCATGAGAATGAGGACTGGGAGAGATGGGGTCTGTGGAATATCCCCTTCCCCAAGAAGCACCTCAGGGAGTGTTTGTTATGACACCAGCATGAGCCATAGCTACGCTCTGAGTCACCCCCAGCACGCTGCAAGGGAGGGACCAGCCAGGCCCGTCTTAATGCTGGTTCTCACTGTTGCAACCGGGACTGAATCTAGAAAACCACACCGTCTAGAAACCCAGTAATCCCAGTGACAGTCACCAGCAACGGGCATCACCACAGCGTTGCGCAGTACGGGGATCCGGCCAAGGGTTCCTGGACTGGAACTGCTGCTGGGACCAAATACTCATTAAAATAAAAGACTCAAAAGCAAACGAATAGCAACCTTTGGAGAAAAGCTGGGCTGCTTGAAGACGATAAACCGAACAGATCATGGCATTGCAGCATGGGAGGAATGAAGGCTGCCCGAGGGGGTTGTGGAGTCTCCTTCTCTGGAGATATTCCAGACCCGTCTGGACGCCGACCTGTGCGACCTGTCTTAGGGAACCTGCTTTGGCAGGGGGATTGGACCTGATGATCTCTCAAGGTCCCTTCCAACCCCTACAACTCTGTGATTCTGAGGGCGATGCCATCAGCCCCAATTACCATCCCCATGTCCTCCAGCTCAGCAGCTCAGCTGCGAGCAGCAGAGCCAGACCCTGTGAGCAGCCAGTCACCAGCTGAGCCTTTCAGGCAAGTGCCTTTGAACAAAAGCACAGGGTTTTGGCCTAAACTAGGAGGTGAGGTTCCCAACCCCCCAACTACAAGGAGGTTTGTGCTTCACAGCATCCCTGTTCACTTCCCACAGCCAAATTTTGGTGCTGTCAGTCTCAGGTGACATGCTTCGTTTTGCCCAGCTTGGCTAAACGACCGTTTCCTGAAGTTAATTCCAACTCTAAGAAGCGAACCCAAACCAAACACATCATTTCACAAGTGAACACGCCAGCTCGAGCTTGGGAGCCCAGCACAGGCTCTCAGCTTGCAAATCTCCATGGAGACCCAGCCACTGCAAAGAGCAGGGAAAGGTTACGTGGTTTTGCTCCATCACACGGAAAGAAGTTGGGGTAGCGAGCCCTTTGAGGAGCAGGTTTCCACTGGGGCTCGGCTCAGCTGCTGTTTGTTAAGAGTGCGGTTAGCAGAAAGAACAGCAGCTCTAAAAGTAATGCCTCAGCAATGCAGATGAAGTTGCCTCCGATAAGTTTCCTCTTCAATCTGCTCTGTTTGCAAGTTAAAACAACTTTTTCCCCCTCTCTGGTCAGCTCTGAGGACTCGGTTGCAGCCGGAGCCATTTCCATCCTGTCCTGCCTCTGTCAGCCCTGGGGCTGGCCAGGCAGCGGTACCCAGCACACAGGGCAGGATGACACCCTTCCCCATCCCGATGTATTTCTGACTGCAGGGCTCATCGAAATACCAGCTGTGCAATGAAAACAAACTCCCTGCCGTGGAGCTGCGTGGTGGAACCGGGCCACGCGTGCCTCTGCCTGTGCTTAATCACCACTGACATTTAGCTGTCACGTAACTACTGACCCTCAGCTATGTTAGAGAGAAACTCCTGGCTGTTATCTAACGTAAAACGCTCTTCCCTGATAAGAGCCTGTACCAAGCCCCGGGAAGGTAACCAGGAACTTTAAGGCTTATTTACATAACATCATCAAACCAAAGCAAACCAGGTGGAGAGGGACAGAGGTTTTAGGTGCTGCGGAGTCACCACTTCACCGCATGGAAGGAGAGCGGGTGTGTGCTGGCTGCTGCCCTAACTATGGCCCAGCCCCACGCAGAGATTTAGGAAAGGACTTTCTTCTGGGAGAGCTGTTCTCCAGGGTTCGGAGAACAAATGGCCCAACCACAAAAGCCCCTCTGCAAATACCAGATTACATGAGAGCAAAGCTACTCCTGTCCCTGCTCCAACCCCCTCCCTGTGTCTCCAGTCAGCAGCCATCCCTTGAGACAGAGCCCCTGAGAGCGGCTGGTATTGCTCTGTGCCAGAGCTCAGCTCCCTCTCCCTAACGACTCCGGAGCAAAGTCCAAACGCATCTTTATCAGAGCTTTGCGAGCCAGGCAGGCTGGGGCTGCTGTGATGTGTGCCAAGCCCCACAGTGGGACAGGAAGGAGACAAACCGACACCTGAAGTAACCAAACAGCTCGGTTCCTCCCGTGGTGCCAGGCTGCCCGGGCAGGCAGGCTCCAGCTGCAAGCTGCCATACAGTGCGATGCTCCACAGGGCTCCCTGGGCACCCAGTCCCTCCTCATCAGAGCCCCCACACCAGGCTCATCTTCCAACCTACAGATGTTTATTGCTGGAGAACCAAGGTCCTACAGACCTCCCCCAACAGCAAATGCCACACAGTTTGAACAGATCATGGATGCTGCCGTCAGGTCTAACCCAGCACCACACACTGGATAAACAAATTAACCTATGGAAGGTGTGAGCCTTTCAAGTCAACTCTTTTTCCCCCAGGCCCAAGTGACGCTTCAAATCCAGACACTCCCCCTCCCCCCATCCCCTCTGCCATCCCACCAAAGCCATGCACAAACTCTGACCCGCCACGAGCCGTGCGGGAGCCCCCGGCCCCCCGCCAGCAGCTCAGCCAGCTTTGTATCCAAATCCCGCTCCTTAGCAACCACATTTTTTCCCCCTCTTGCTGGGTCCGTGGGAGATGGAAGAAATATCTGAGAACTGAAGCAGCCCTGATGCAAGTATACATTTAAATGAAAGGAACGTGGCCGCCCAAAAGCCAGTCACCAGGCAGCTCTGGAGATAAGGGCATTAGAGAAAGTGCACGCAAGGGATGCCCGGCCTTTCCATGTGCTCTGGAGTGACCTAAATAAGCTCTCTGCGCCTTCAATTACACATCCCCGGGGGACAGTGCGGCTGGCAGTCAGAGAGCAGGGAAGGGTGATGGAGGAGGTGCTAGTGGTGAAGCTCTTCCTATGGTCGGACCACCTTGGGTGGGCCTAAAACCAGACTGTGCTCTGGCCCTAGCTGGGGGTGCCCACAACTGACATCCCAGCTCTGAAGCAGTGGTGGCAGCAGACAGAGCTGATGCTCCTTTTGCTCATCACACCCCAAACCCAGGCACATGGGAATATGGAAGAGCTCCGAGACAGCATTTAGCTGTCCCTGCCTGGCAATCCCACCCCAACAGCCAGAAACAGATGGCTGTAGAGGAGCAATGGTGTGATCTGGGGGACCCCAGAGCACCTCAAGCTGCAGCATGGGACCTCCTGCCTCCTCCGTCGCAAGGAGCGAAGCGGGGGTGTGGGGGTGCCTGGGGAGGGGGCTTGACTGTCCAGCCTGGGGGTTAACAAAGATTTCAGTTTGCAGGGCTGCCAGACTGGTACTAAAGGCACTGAAATCTCAGCGAGATCCCAGTGCCGGGGGGCTTTCCCACCCCTATGGAAACACAGCACCGCAGCCTCCAAGTAACCTAATCCTTATACAAACATATTTAGAAGCCTCTATCTAGCTGCTCCTCTAACCATACCAATAAAAATATCCCTCCCACCTCTGTTACTCCCATCCTGCAGCAGCCACCAACAATCAGCATCCCCGTCCTGCTCCCGGCCTCACCGCCCACTCGGAACACTCCTGGAAGGGAGCCAGAAGGTAGGTCCCCATCCAAGAAATACCAACAGATGATGTTCATCTGGCAAATTGCAAGGGGCATATCGGGTTGTGCCTGGGGGAGGAGAACAGACTAGGAGAAAAAGATCTTCCCTCCAAAGGCACCTTAGGAAGCCAAAGGAAAATGGCTTGTAGGAGCTATCTTTGCCCCTCCCTCCCCTCCTTCCTGGTAGTAAAGAGCAAGCCCTGACCTCCAAGGCATCTGGGCTGAGTAATTGGAGTTTTGGAGGATGTGTTTAGCAACTGAAAAATCTCCTAATTGTTCAGAGAACACAGACAGAATAGCAAGGGGACAAGTTTTTTTGATACGTGTCAACCCAGCCACTTTCTCTAGAGGATCACAACTCATCAGCCTGAAAGTTTCGGTCTGTGTCATCCACAGCCCTGCTTAGGACACGCTTGGCCAGCAAGGACCAGGACGAGGGCCACCAAATTTGCTTTGTGGTTGCCACCAGACAGGAAGGATTGACACTTGCTGCTGATTTGGGGTGGGCTGGAACTGAAGAAAACAAAGCAAGAGCTCTGCAGAGCCGCTCTGTCTGCCCCGCACTTGAGAGAGTGTAAATTTTCCATTCCCTGTGGTTAAATCACGGCGAGAACACCCGGCAGCACGTGGCCACGGGACCTGAAGCAGATCTCCACGCCATGCTGTGGGGATCGATACCGTTGCTGCGGGATACAGGCAAAGGTTTGCCCTGCTGACATCCACGGGGGCTCCGCCGAGGAGCGGAAAACAAGATCCACGTTCCCTGCAACCTGCCCAGCAGCTTTCCAGGGATCCTCTATTCCCAGCCTATCCACCCCATAAGCTGGCACAGCTCCAGGGAAACCAGCTCGGTCCCAGCGCAGGGGACATGCTGAGCCCGGGAAGAACAACTCCCTTTGGCACAGCAACAACCCAGGGCTCTCATCGCAAACCCAGGGACCGGCAGCAGTGCTGCGGGGACTGTTACTGGAGTTAGCCAAACACTTGATGGTCTCGGGGGGGTTTCTTATCCAAATAACCCGCTCCTCCTCCCAGCGTGCATCCTGCAGAACAACTCTACCCCAGGGTTATAAACTCCCCAGGACAGTTATCACAACACTGACACTCTCACTTTCCCCCCTCCCCTTTCTCCAGTCCTGCACTGGAATGCTGACAAGCACAACCTACCCAGGGGGGCTCAGTGAGCAACACTGAGGCCCCCGCACAGGAACACACTAGAGATGTGTGGCGCTCTGAGCGTATCTAACTGCTCAGGAGGCAGTGGGCCACTGTACCCCGCACTGGGATGTGCCCTTTCTTGCACATGGAGAGCACAGAGAGGAGAATTTGCCTGCAAGTTGTTGAGGGCTGAGAGGGAAGGCCAAGAAATCAGATGCTGGGACTGAGGTCTGACCATCACAGACCCAGACACCCCCAGAATTCTGGGCAAAGATGGCTCCAGAGAGGGTCTGGCAGACAGCCGAGTCCCTCCGCTGTGCTCAGGTGAGCAGGGACTTGCTGAGCGTCAGGGGGACCATGCAAAGCCACCCCCAAACCCAGGGACTTTTCCTCTGCAGCCTCCATCACCCAAAATGCTGCCAAATCCTCTATGGAACCTCTTCCGTCCAGGATGTGTGGGGGCTCAGCCTCTCCCCTGGGCTAAGAGCAGCAAGCTGCATCACCCCCTCTTTTCCTCCCCACCCCTCTTGTGCTCCCTGCCAAAAGCATGGCCCCTCAGCCTCCCGGAGTGAGGAGGGCCAGAGAGGCTGGACTTCCTGCCAGGCATAACACGAACCAGATGATGTACTCCAAACAATGTCAGTACGCCCACCCCCAGGAGAGAGAAGCAGGGAGGGGAAAAGGGGGAAAAATAAGCTGGATGGAGCTTTCATGAACTCAGAGCTGATGAGCCCCTGCCACCAGACCAGGGGAGAACTGATATGGCCAGAGCCTGAGGTGACCAAAGCTCCCTCAGAGGTTATAGAGTAGATCATTTAGCACTGGGAGAAGGAGCCATCACCCCCCAAAACACAAGCTGCCCTGTGTGGATATCTGCACAATAACTCAAAAGGTTTTAGCGGTAATTCCCCCCTCCGCTACCCCCTCCAGCAGCAGGAAGCACACAGAGCTGAGAAGCACATCTGCAGCTGGCACTAAATCCCAGCAAAGCCAGACTTGCTGACCCTTGCTGATATTAACCCCTGCACCACCAGCCCGCAGGGCAGGGTGGCTGCCCTGAAAGCGGCACTGCTGCACACCAAAGCTGAGCTTCTCCCAACACACCGCTTGTTCAGAACCAATAATGCTCCTGGCACGCTCTAGGTGATCATCCATTACTAAGAAGCGAGGCACATCCCTGACTCAGATTGTTTCGGGTGCCTCTGCACGTAACTGCCATCAACAAACTGCTCAGACTGAGACTTCCGAGGGGACCAGTCCAACTCTGAGCCGCCCCGGGTCGAACCCAAAGAAGCACAAATATTTTGCATCCTCCAGCAAAGTCCTCCCCGATGATGCCCGCAACCTTCCCAGAGGAGGCTTCTGTGATTCAGATGAGCCTTTACGAGCAGCTCGGATCTAAGCAGACTCCTGCCTCCAGCAGTCAGGCTCAAATAAAATATTAAAAGCCCCTGGTTTTAGCAATCTGCCCCTTTTCCGGGTTGTTTTAAGGGAAAGCAGCTCTTTAGTTTCTCCCAGCAGAGAGCCTGGCAGCCTGCCGGCCTCAATGGCACAGGGACAGACAGCAAAGAAATAAAAAGCAGGGGTGGGGGTAGGGGGACGGGGACAGACACCCATTTATTAAATAAAACCGAGCAGCAGCAGGCAGAGCAGCCTGCCCGCAGCCATGCCCTTCCAAGGGCCGGGCTGGCTTTATCCAGGCTGCCAGCGAGGCGGAGAACCCCAAACTGGAGAGGGATGCGTGTTCGCGCTGCCGCCGTGCCCCGACCCCGCTGAGCCCCCTAAACTCATCGCAGCAGTGATTTCCCCCAGACTCACCTCCAGCGGCGGCAGGTCGGGGTCGAGCTGCGTGAAGCTGTGCAGCACCACGGGGCTGCTCTCCCCGGCCACCTCCAGCCTCACGCCGCCCCAGAGGCTCCGCGCCCGCCGGCAGCCCTCGAACATCCTCTCCGGGGCGGGCGCGGAGGCATGGTGCGGGGGGCCGCGCCGGCGGCTCACCATGGGCACCGCCGCCGCATCCCCGGCGCCGCGCTCCGCCGCCGGCCCCGCCAGCGCCCCCGGGATGCTCCCGGGGAGGCAGGAGCACCGAGGGAGGGACCGATCCGGAGCCACCGGGGAGGGGGAAGAGAAAGAGCGGCGGAGGCGGGTCGGAGGGGAGAGGGAGGCGGCGGAGCGGCCCGTGAGCGCCCGCAGAAGCGGGGCAGGCGCCGGGAACCCGCAGCCGCCCCCGCCGCCGAGCAGCCTGATGTCACCACGGGGCCGGGACGGAGCCGGCGAGGCTGCAAAACCAGGCACTGGATTTCCTCCCGCAGCCTCCGCCCGCCCGGGGGCCGGCGCAGCTCAGCTCAGCTCGGCACGGCATGGCTCAGCCCAGCCCCCGCGGGGAGGCGGGGAACGGGGGAAGGAAGGAGGTGCGGGATGCGGAGCCGGGGGAGGGGACCGAGCTGGGAGAAAACACCCCAATCAATCCCCAGCCCGCAAAACGCGAGGCGGGAGCCGCGGCACGGAGCCGGCGGGAGGAGCGGAGGGGCAGCGGGCTGGAGGGGGGCGCAGCGGGCTGGAGACACCTCGGGATGGTGAACGGGGGCAGGAGGGAGCGGAGCGGTGATAGAGGAGCCTTGTACAGCCCGTACAGCGCCCAGCTCTGGGGCTCAGCACCCAGCTTTGGGGCTCAGCCCTACATCACCCCCCTGCCCCAGAGAAAAAGTATGAAATCCAAGCAAATTAATATTAACAGCAAGTTTTGGGCCATCCCACGAGCTCAGCCCCCCGCCAGCAGCGCGGTGTGTGTTCAGAGCACTGCCCGGCCCTTCACCCCGCGCAGCTGCACTTCGTAGGGTGACACGGTCACAGCCCCGCGGGGGTGGCAGGAATCATCCCCCCAGGGAGAACGAAGGGATGTGACCGAGGCCACGCAGGGCGCCAGTGCCTGGAGCAAGGTCTGACCCCTGCCCCACGCCAGCACCCCGATGTGTGGGCAAAGGCCGGGGGGAGCAGGGACCAGGGCACCTGTGTTTGGCCCAGCAGGGACTCAAGGAAAGAGAAACAGGGTAGATCCCACTTCAAAGAGGCCCCAAGCCTCCAAGGCGATGTTGAAACCCCCTAAAACATGATTTTGTTTTCACTCATCAGCCCCGTGAACCCAGCACAGCGTGCTCCACCCTCCCCCACCCCCCATCCCCACCCCCATCTCCTCCCTCCTCACATGCTGCCAACAAACCCCATCACAGGGTCTGGGCGGTTGCTGCTGACACCACCAAAACCCAGACTTTTACACCTCAGCTCCCCGTGCAGCTGAAATAACACCAGCCTCCCAGCCCTGCAGCTTTACTTCCGATGGGAACACGGAGCAGAGGCTCATACACCAGTTCTGCCAAGGGCACCAGCAGCTCCTGCCCGGGCAGGAAAGGATTAACAAGGCTGCCAGGGATAGGACATACTTCAAACTAACATTTACCAAGCAGGAGGATGAGTGAGGACAACGTAGGCTATTGTCCTGCTTATCTGGAGCCACAGAGGGTCAAGGGAACTTCCTTGGACACTGTGGGAAAGGGGACCCAGCTGCACACCAGCACCTTGTGCTGCCCAACGCAGCCCAGCACCTTCAGGATACTCTCTTGGATGCAACGTGGATTTTAACACTACCCAGGCACAGACCCACAGCCCTGATCCTCAGGTCACCCCGCAGTACCAGTCAGGTCACTGGAGCTTTCTCCACTGCAGAAAGGATGTGACAACGCTGGGCACAAAGGTGTCCTTAGGCCCACCGGTGCGTCAGGCGGAAACCGCGTGACACTGCAAGATGCTCTATAAAATGAGATCAGTCGTGTGCATCGCTTCACCCGGCACACAGAGAGATCCGAGGCAGCGCCCAGCCCTCTCAGCATCGTCTCTCTGGGCTGTAGCATCTTTGGGAGGGAGACTGTGCTTTTCTTGGGTGTTTATCTGTTAGGGTGGTGAAATTATGGTCCACCACTGGGATTGCTTGGCACTGGTTGAGTGCACATAATAAATAAAGGCCCTACTCATTTTCAGTTGGCAAAACCCTTCAGAACCCTCCAGCTTCATCTGACCTCTAAGGAAAGATGCAGCTCTCTCTTGATGGGCAATTTTCACCGGTCCCTTGGTTGACCACTAAAGATGGTTTCAGGGGAGAAACACTTCTGATAATGGATAATAAATAATATAAGGCAGGAAAGGCAACTGCAAGGGTTTAAAAATAGCCAGCCAGTTTCCTCTCTCCTCTCCTGGGAAGCTTCTGGGTCTGAAAAGCAAAACACTCAAAGCAGGGTCAGGAGCCCAAGTTCAGGATGTTTGCTCAGCATAGCTAACCCCAAACACTCTGCTGTCAGGGACCAGGCTCTTGAAAGCCATGGGATTCGAAACAAGCCATTTCTTAGGGCTCAGCGTAGAGCCAAAAGGTAACAAGCACATCACCCCCTCAGCTTTCTCCCCTACAGCCACAAAGGTCTGGAAGTTGCTAAAAAAATGCAGTTATTTCATACATGTGACTCCAGGAGCAGGGGATTTAAGAAAATGATAGGCACAGTAAAAGTATCATTTTACACTTGGCAAACTCAGCAAAAGCTTTGCACAACACGGGGCATCTGGCATTGACGTCAGCTGTAAACGTCCCCCTGGGTTCAGCAGGAGCAACGATGGGCACAGGAGCTGGGGAAAATCCCTTAACTTTGCTTCTTTACGCCAGTCTGCCACTCAGCTGAATAAATGCAAACCCATGGAGCATCCTCAGGTCACAAATCTGTGCTCCTCTGCTCCAGCCCACAGGCTCCCCTGCACAGGGAGCAGCCCAGAGCAGGTCACAGCAGCTTTTGCAAAGTCTAAGCCAGTTTTCCTGGTTCAGCTTGATCCACTTGGGTCAGGACCTGCAGATTCAGACCTTAGCTTCTCAGCACGGACCCCAAGCTGTCTGTCCCTGGCACATCAGCTGGTACACACAGCCTTTCAGCATCCCCCTCAGCTCCATCCTTCAGCCCTCCCAGCATCTGCCCTCCTCCGCTTTCATCTTGCCGCTCTGCTTCCAAGAAGGGCTTTCCAGCACATTTCCTACAGGACAAAACTCACAGTGACCCAGTTCCTGTGCTCTATATTTCTGGGGCTCTTTTTTCCCCCAACTGGGCCACTGTCTGAGCAAGCAAGACTGCCCACCTCAAAGCATCACTCAGAAATGCTTGTGTAGGGGTTGCTGGCTCCTGCTCAGCATTGGTTATCCTTCATGTACCTGCTGCCATCACCCCAGGGAACACACTGGCACCTCCTTGCAAAACCCCTACTTACTCTGAGCTGCAGTGAGCCTCCAGCATGACAGATGCCATAGCAAAGACCTTACAGAAGCTGATTTCACCCCGACCAGGAATCAGCCCCAGCCACCTCTAGCCGAGCCCCTCTGGAGCATCACACACCACCAGCTTTTGCTGTTTGACAAGCAAGTGAACTGGGACCCAACTCAGCACCTCTGATGGGAACCAGGCTGGTTTATGTGGGAATCACAACATTTTCTGGAACTTGGTTCCAAGTTCTGGCACCAACTCCCAAGGCCCGACGTCTAAAACCCTGCAGCGCTCAGTGTCAGGCTGCTCGCTGTAACATGGAGATGATAACACTTCCTCCTATTGTAAGAGCTGGGGAAGCCCTTTTTCACTGCTTTTAAGGCTTTTTGCAGGAAAAGCGCTACCAATGGAAAAGAATTTTTAACTCCAGGTCAGACTGCTCGTTCCATTTGCATCGAGTCCCAAATCATAACTTTTTGGATGTTTGGGCTTTAATTTGGAAGGCTTTCCTTTCCACTGCCCAGGCTCAACTGGAAGGTTATTTTGTAAGAGATAATAATAATAAACTAGCACTGCACCTCTGCTGCTTCAGCATGAGAAACCAATGTCACCACTCTGTGTGGCACAATCTGAATGGAGATGTGGGATAAGGGCAGTTGCTCCCCAGATCTGGAGACCCTTGGTGCCTTGAAGACCCAGTTCTCGCTTGCAAACACCACCAGTGCCCCATGTAACTGGATTTTAGGGGTGAGCAGCACACTGCTTCCCATGGCTTATGGCAAGCATGGGTTTCAGGGAATTCCCACCTGAGGATGTCTGGTGATGGGCAGTGGGATCGCTTGTTCTGCCTCCAGGTTTTGGGTGTTTCTCAAGGCCGAGCAGGCACTGTGCCCTCTCTGTGCTGAAGGGGGGAAGGCTGACCAGGCTCTCCCTCACATTGTGCCCCTTCTGCCATTGGCACCTGTTGTCTAGCCACAACACCCCTCACCTCCCCACAGCCCCCCACGGACAGCTACCGATGAAGAACCGAGTTAAATCAGGAACACAGCTCTCCTCCAGCCCCTCCAAAGCACGCCAAATATCTTAGCACAGCAAGGCAAGCTCCTAATCATCCTCAGCTCCTCTGCTAAGAAGCACACACAAATCCCTGGGCAATTAGGATGTAAAAATCTCCATCCAGCTACTCTGTGTTTCATTTCCTGCAGCCCCTGCACACAGCTGGGCTACGGCATCTCCTGTGGAGACCGTGGAGCCTCCTGAAGCCCAGAACAACGATGCAATTACTCTACAAGCCTCGGAGACTCGAGGAGCATTTATCTTCAAACCTACTTCTTATGCCATCTGCTTGGGCATAGTATTTGAGCATCTCTTGTTAGGGCAGCCAGCGACAAGACAGACCTTTGGTTTTTCAAGCCCACGGACAGCTAAAAACTCAGCAGAACAAGGGCAGCATGGGGGAGGGCAGGGGAATCGAGCCACTTTCTAAGAAACAACTGACCACAGTGAGCTTTGTGCGGGTGTTTCTGGGGAAAGGTGCCCTGATTCCTTCACAGCGAGGTGCTGCACCACTTTTTGCAGTGAAAAGAAACCAGGCAGAAAAATAAGAAGCAAAATATAACCACATAAAGTATGGCCAGAAAAGCAAAGGCCACTTTGCAGGGCACTGATAGCAGGGGCATGCAGCAGAACAAGCAGGAAACCACCTTGCCCAGAGCTTGCTGTTTTGAGAGGGCTATAAAACACCCAGCGAGTTTCCTTACAGGCCATTCCCATGTCATGATGGCATTCCCAAGTTGCAGCATTTTCCTTCTCCACGTGTTTCTCTGTGGAGTTCAGCAGGCATTGAACTGCTGAAGCCTGACACGCTGCAGGCACGCCAGAGCTGCTCTGGTAAAGACCATTTTTTTTTGAGCTGTTTGGCTTTAAAGGCAGCTTTTATCTCCCTATCACCTTTCTGCCAGAGTGTCTCAGTCAGCTCTTCTAACACATACCACCTGAGGTGCTCCTAACCAGAAGGAAAACAGGAAAAACATTCTTCTGCGTTGCTTAGCGATCAGCGTGCGGTTCAGGTCTCCCAGGTGCTCAGTTACTGAGATTCACATCCCTGCAAACAAGGGTCCTCTGCCCAACAGCCAGGGAAAGACAAATTGCTGGTAGAAAAGAGGAGGAAAGTTAAAAAGCCACAAAAATTGGCAGGAAAAGGGGGAATGGGTGTAGCCCCTGAAGATAGGGGAAACTCCTTTCTGAAATCAAAACCTTCCCTCCCATCTGCTGGAGAAATAATCACAGAATCACAGAATTGTAGGGGTTGGAAGAGGCCTCCTGAGATCATCAAGTCCAACCCCCTGCCAAAGCAGGGTCCCTAGGACAGGTCACACAGGTCAGTGTCCAGACAGGTCTGGAATATCTCCAGAGAAGGAGACTCCACACCCCCCTGGGGCAGCCTGTCCCAGGGCTCCTTCACCCTCACTGGGAAGAAGTTCTTCCCCAGATTGGTGTGAAACTTCCTGTGCTCCAACTTGAGGCCATCGCCCCTTGTTCTGTCCCCACAGACACTGAGAAGAGGCTGGCCATTTCCCCCTGCATCCCATCCTTCAGATATTGATAACCATTGATCAGATCCCTTCTCAGGCTTCTTGTCTCAAGGCTGAACAGCCCCAGCTCACTCAGCCTTTCCTCACAGGGGAGATGCTCCAGGCTCTTAATTATCTTTGTGTCCCTCCTCCTGACTCTTTCCAGGAGATCCCTGTCTTTTTTGTACTGGGGAGCCCAGTACAGTACTCAAATGATATGATGACCTGGTGAGACTTCATGATCTACTGGAAAAACGTATCTCAGGTCACTGACACTGGACAAGTTCCAACGGTGGCAGTTTCATGAAGAAACCCCCTGAACCTTGCAGAGTCCCCCAACAAGTCCTTCAACAGCCAGACTCTGGTTCCTGCAACCAGCACAGCACCCCAAATCCCTCAGTTCCCCCAGAGCACCTCAGGCACTGCTGGCCACCATCCTGCCTGGACACAGATCAGCCAAGGGCCATGCAGACACACCAAGCAAAGCTAATCCTCCTCCCAGCTGCATCACTTCACAGAAGAAACTCAATTTGTTGAAGAATTTACTGACTCCTCTCATTACAACCTCTGGCAAGGGAGGTTACATGCTGGATTTTTGTATACACATGTGGCTCCTCCTCCCTCCAGGACCCTCTTACCATGCTACTGGGGCCAGACTGGGAGCAACAGCTCAGTTCAAACCACCACTCTGTTAAATATGCAAAATATACCCTGTGATAACTGTCTGGTGACAGCCTATCAAATGGAGCAGCATCACCCGTGGTTACAGCTTTGGGATGCTCATGTCTTCCTGGGTAGTGCTGAGCAGCACCATCCCCACCCAAAGCCTCTTTCAGTGCAGCCCCTTCCAAAGTGGCCAGACAGCAGGAAGTGCTCCATGGCCAGGCTCACAAGCTGGGTGGAAAGAAGCAGGACCATGTTCTGGCTCTGCTCACCTTTCAAAAACACATTCAAGGGCAGGCAGCACATTTTTCCACAGATGACAACCACACGTTCAGCTGAATCGTGTAAAAGGAGACTCTCTGAAACAAGAGGCTCTGGCAACTGATTAACAGAGAAATCCCAGTGGATAACAAAGGAACTTTGCTCAGCAGAGCGCTGGTCCTCAGCAGCAGCCCCTATCCCAGCACATTCTCCAGCTCTGCTCTCACTTGTGCCTTCCCTGGCCGACACGTTGTGCTGCTGCAGCCATGAAGGTGACAGGTACACTCGCATCACCTGCGCTGGGTGGGCAGACAGACTGACAGGGAACTTGGACTGGACTTTGGGTCCCACTATCCAGCCAGGGCAACGGGAAGGCAGCTCTATTCTGGCTGTCATCCCACTAGCTCTCTTCCTGGGCTGGAGAAGGTGAAGATGGACTCACTGCTGGCCCTCTGCCTGGGTGACGAGTCCAACCAGCACGTGTGGGGCATCACTGAGCACTGTGCTTGTCTTACAGCTGTGGACGTGCTCTGACCCCACACTGTAGAGGTTTGGGGTCTGTGGGATGCAGGGATAGGGATGCAGACTTACATCCATGGGACAACCATGACTGGTGGAAACGCTGTCCCAGCACACTCCGCTTCAGCTCCCCAAACCTGAGTGGCACCATTTGTTCCCCTGTCACTGGAAAACAACATGTCTGAACACATGTAGGGGAGGGAACGGAGCCACAAAGCTGCTAACAAGTCCAAGGAAAAAAACGATGCCACAGCACAAGGCCAGGGAAGCACACAGAGGTGATATGTTGCACAAGATTAAATTATATCCAAGGCTCAGTTTAAAGGTGTGACCCAAACAGGCTGCAAGATGCCAGGCTGCTGTGCCAAGCCAATCTGAAGAGCTACAGGTAGCGAAATAAAGCTGATTTACACAGAGCCTAGGCTTAGTACAGAGACAGCCTACACAGGAGTAAGGTGGAACAGATTTAATTGCCAGATCCTGGAAATAAACAGAGCAACACTTAAGGTGTACCACCCACATAATGTTAACACCACAAGTAAATAACTGAGGATACTTAAAATAAGACATCCAGTTAAACAGGAACAAAGCCCCTTCATGGGGGTATATGGAAAAGGATGTTCCAACAATGGTCCTGTATCTCCTTCAGCTGCACAAACGTCAGGGAAAGCATACATCAAAAACCAGACACATTGGGAAGCTGCCGTGAAAGCTGCAGGAAAGCTGACTTGATTTGAAGTGAGGAGTAAAACCTTGGAGCCAGGATCTGGCAGAGCAAAGAACTGATGTGATTGAAAGTGAGCAGCCGAGAGAGGAGCCAGAGGGCCCAGAGCAGCCACAGGGATGAGGGAGAGGAGCTGCAGTGGCAGCACCACAGGAGAGATATCCAGCGGTCTGACCAACATCATCATGCCTGGACCAGCATCATCATGCCCTGGTCCTTGCTGACACCCTGCTGCCCCTACCACACTCACCTTGGTATGGGCTGGGATGCAGCTCATGGACATGAAACTATTCTGCTTTAACAGCTCAAGCACATACATGGCAGTGTTGGCCACGTGAGAGTCAGGAAACCAGGCTGGCAAGAGCTGGAAAGGGAAAGTTTCATTGCCCAGCCCTGAGCCGGGTATTACAGAGATGAAACAAACACTCACGGGGCTGAAAAGTCAATTAAGAATTGTAAAAGTCTTTTCAACATTCCCAGGTATTGTTAAGCCCCTCAGACAAAGGATGTTTAAAAAAAACCCATAAATTATTTTCCCTTCAGTAATTACCATTTAAAAGGTTTCCGCTCCACATTGTTTCAGCAGGGGAAGTTACTCCAGGGCCAATCTCAATGGCCAGCAAAACTCCTTTTGTTGTGGGCTTCTGGCACGGAGGAGCAGAGCTCTTCCAAACAATACTGTATATGCCATGGACCAGGGCCAGATTTATCTCTGGGTTACAGTGGCACAAATACCAACAAACCCAGCGAGCGCTGAGTCACAGCGTGGCGCTGGGTCCGGCCACAGCACCGATGACCCTCCCAACCTTCTACCTTTTGGCTCCGTGATGGATGGTGGTTTTCCTTCAAGCCTTGGCTCTGGGGACCACGTTGCGTGCTGAAGGATTTCAGTTTTCACAAAAATAAAAAGATCATCCTGTGAGCACTGAAACTACTTGTGTTGTTTCCTATGGCTCTGCGTCTCGAGACGGTCTTCGGTGCCTAAAAATGTACGAACTGAGAACGAAAATATTCTTGTGGTTCAAGTGTTTATAAGAAGCATCTCCCACGTGGATTTTCTGGTGTCTAATTATACATGAAGTCATGCTACAGATGTTTTGGGGCATTTACAAGATTCTTTTCCTCTTTTCAACCATCTCGTTTTCAGCATATTTGCATAAGCTTAACTATCAGCGAGCCCTGGAGCAGGCCAGCAGGTTCAGAAAGCATCTGGGGAGAGAGGACATGGACTGACAGACAGACTGGGTCTCACTTTGGTAGGAAATCAGGCTTGAAGAATTTTCTGTCCCTGCTAGTTGCAGGGGGAAAAAAAAAAAAAAGCTAGAAAACATGACCTGAGCATTTGGAGAAGGGTCAAGGACCAGACGGTGAGTGAAATGAGCTGCTCCCAAAGGACATCATCCAGCAAGACTTGAGGCAGCATCTTGCTGCTGCTGAGCTTCTCCCACCCTCAGCTCCCGTGGCACAGAAAGGATGGGCTGATGAAGCCATTCCCAACACTGGTGCAGGTCGGTTGTTTTTTAAGCTCCGCAGCGCACACTGTACAGGTGTCACCGGTTAATCACCCTGTAGCTATTCACAACGTGAGGTAAGGAGCGGTGTCAGTGTTTCCATTACACCGGGGTGTGTAACCCAGCATCACGCAGGTGTGATGCCAGGCGGGGCACTGCAAACACCAAAGCCCCAAAGAGTTTCCCTGTCCCCCTTCCTCGCCCAGGCAGAGATCCACCCGTTACTGCAAAACTCTTTGGTGAGATGGGGCAGTGGGTATGTTCAGTGGTCCAGGGAATTGAGGTTTGTTTGATGGAGTCCGGTGCGACAGGCTGGACGGTCAACCCCGATGGTTGGAGACAGCATCCTGCCTAGTGCTGACCCCAAAGTAACTGGGATGGAGGGGTAAGAGCTGTGGGCGCAGACACGGAGCCCTGTGCAGTGGGAAAAGGTGGAGCTGTGCCTGGTTGCTTGTCCTCCTCCTCCTCCTCCCGTGTTTCCCCCATCCCGCCGCCAAATGGAAAGGGAAATCCGGGATTTTCAGCTGCTTTTGATTCCCTCTTGCTCGGCACACAGCGGGGTGGGAAGGGATTAGTCTCCATTTCCTGGCTCCAGCCAGCTCACAGGCTGCCCAGGCGGAACCCCCTGGTCAGGGGCTCCCCGACCCACGACCGGACGCTGCTTGGTCCTGCATCGCTGCAACAGCTGTCTCCATCCTGCCTCCCCCCACCCTCCATGCACCTCCCCAGAGCCCCCAAATGAGCCTCCCAGCTGCTCCAGTCACTCAGCCCAGCAGAGTCTGGCCCTACAAACTGTTTTTCCCCTCCTTCCTCAATCGGCTGCAGTTTTTAATTCAGTTTCTACTTAATTTCCAGCATGGGAAGTAGCAGTGCTGGGGAGAGTACTGCGATGGAAGAAAACCACCTCAGACCCTCAGAGCGATGTACACGGGAGCCCAAAGGGAGAAGAAAAGCATGACAAAGGGGTTATTTCTAAGGTGGGATTTTTGGGTGCTGTTTCCTGGCAGGCAGGCAGAACAACCCCCCTTGTCTCACGTCGCCGGCGTTACAGAGGGCGGTTTGACACTACGGAGATCGTCACATCCCAAACAGCTCCTCAACGTCTCCGAATCATGGGTCTAGATCCTGCCAGCTGTCCTCTGGAGTTCACAGCACCCAGCCCCAGACTGCAAAGACAGCTGGCAGCAGGATGCCATTGGGGATGATTGGGGATTCCCTCACTCCAGGAGGGAGGAATGTCATGGGGTACCCAGCCACTGAGTGCTGCCACCCCCCACCCCCCAGCACACCCAGTCAGCCTCAGCAAAAGCCCAGAGAAGCCAGGAAAGGAGGGAGGACACAGGGCAGAGGAGACGCCTGCATGAGTCTGCATATCAGATGGCAAGAAAAGCAACAAATCAGCCTTTGGATGCTGGAGTTCGTGACATCCAGGTGTCACTTTAAGACAGAGGAAGTTTCTTACCATAGAGGCACACAGGAAGATGAGCTCCAGAGATGCTGCTCACGACCAGCATCTGCATGGAGGTGACACCTCAGCTGCAGATCACAGCACTGGGGAGCATGCTCCCTGTCCAGCCAGTGTGCGTGATGCCCTGCGCATGACTCCAGGAGCTGGGATGTGAAAATACCAAAAGTCACAAGTTCTACCCAAACAGAGCCTGCCTAGCCAGCTACATTACAGCACGGTCATATGACAGAGCAAAGGGCTCTGGCGAGAGCCATCTCCTGGGCTGAGATGGAGCTAATCCCTTCAGCATACAAAAGCCATACAACTGAAGCACTCTGGGTTCACAACAGGACAGAGCCAACACCGAGCGGCACGGGGCTGTCCTCCTTTCCTTGGGCCATAATGTTTTATCACCTCACAAACATGCTGCACCAAAACCAAGATGCTCTCTGCATCAAACCAGCACTGGGTAGCCAGCACAGTGGCCAAACCACGCTGTGCCAGGACAGGGCTCCTGGCAGGGTACTTTCTTTGCACTGTTTGGAGCACACACGGCTGGGTTCAGCCCTCTCTGAACAGAGGAGCAGTGCCGAGCTCTGCTTGGCAATGCTGAGATCAAAGAAACTTGCTGGTCGCATGCACAGGCACACGAGTGCACAGGAAGGGTCAGGGGATCCACCAAAGCCATGTGTTGTTTTTGGAGAGGTGCCGAGAGCCCCTGGTGCATGTCAGCACTGGCTGAGGAGCAGCCCCTGCGTGCTGACCTGAGGATGCATCGGCAACACCATGGACCAACTGTGTGGTGCCTTATTTGAGCACAGGCGGGCACCGAGCTGCACCAGCAGCCCCCACGGCACGCTCCTGCGACAGCTGCTGCTGCAGGCACCGCTCTGAGCCCCGATGCAAAGTGACAGATGACAGAAAATCGTATTGACGGGCCCTTATTGAACCGAACTGTCAGGAGGCAGCTGCTCCACAGCCCGCTGCCGGTCTGCCGTCCATTGGGGTGCCCAGCTCCGGGGTGCGGGGATGGAGCCAACTACTGCCAGCAGCATGTGGGCACCAGGACCTGGCTGTGCATTAGGTCGAGGGTCCTGTGGTATTGTCAGGATGAACAACGAGAGCAGAGAGGGAGAAAGCCAAAAGCACAGAGAAGAGGTCCCATTTCACTTGAGAAAGGGAAAGTACAAGAGGCAGAGCCTGCACAACCTCTCCAAGATACGTGTCTACAGAGCAAGCTGCGAGAGGAGCAAGCTCTCACATTGCCCATGGATTTCAGACAGAGAAGTTGGTGCTAAAGGATGGGAAGGAAGAGCAAAGCAACAGAGAAGCACTCTAGGATGTCACCTGGACCATCAGTTCAGGTCCTTACCTGGAGATGGGTTGCAATGCCACAAACACTCACGCGTTAGCCTTGCTTTACACAGTAGAGGATGCAGCACGCGGTATTTTGCCTGATTTTCTTTGCAGTTTCTGCTCCGTGGCTCGTGCCAGGGAACACAGACCCAGCCAGCCCACTGACAAAAACATATTGAAAGCAGATCGATCGAACAGCTACTGGAAATGTCCATTCTTTCTGCACTTGCACTACCCAGTGAATTAGCATTGCTTTAATTGCAGCAATAACTCCATCAGGGCAGCAGCGAGAGCTGGTGAGCACCCAGTGCTGCAGCACATGAGGCAGCTGGTGTCACCAAGCCTGACCTGCCAGCATGGACACTCCATGGGCACCACACATCTCAATCTGCACAGGGACCTCCCAGAGGTGATGTGTCTGGGAGACAAGCCCCGAGGCAGGATGAGTGGCTGTACCACAGGGAGTTGCACTGGATGCCAGTCGAGGCACCAGAGGTCTGGGGCTTCATTTCACCTTGGCATCCCTTGCCTGCCCAGCTGCATCACCCTGGTCCTGCCAACTGCTTAGCTCAAGTGCAACCCCAGCATTGCTGGCCCAAGACTTCCACAGCTTATTTCCCTGGGTGAAATTCACTTGATGAACACAGGGACATGCAGAGGTGAAGACTCTGGATACTTTAGTGCCAGTGACCCAAGGATAGCAGCAATCGATGACCCTTTTTTAAGCCAGTGTAAACACTCACCTACCAGACCAACCACTCCCTCTCTGGGACTTTCACCACCCCAAAAGCTCCTGGGACAGCTACCCTGCCATCAGACAGCCAAAGGTTCATATAGGAGCTCTCATTGCCTTGCACATTCACATTTGCAGCCAGTGAGCATTAGCCAGCTCACAGGGCAGAGGTACCCTCCCCCAGGACCAGTCAAACCAGCACAGAGGTGCAGATGGTGCACCCCAGCCCCACCCCAGTACTGCTGCGGGACCCACTGGCAGGCTTGAAGCTGCTCCATACATGAGGTATGGGATGGGCTCAGCCCTCACAGCCTTGCCAGGGCGATTCCCAGAAATCCCAAGACTTGACAGCATACTCCTGGGTTTCTGTCCTTGCAGATTAGAGCTCAACCTGGAGGAGGGTTTTTTCCATAGTTTCCAGTTTTCTCCAAATAAACCAAGTGATGATTCACCCAAGGGAAAAGGAGAGTTTGGCCAAGAGCAGGGATGGAGGGATTTGTTGTTTTTGACTGTAATTGTGGTCAGGAAACAGTCCCAGAGCTCGTTTTCAGCTCCTCCCTCTTGATAACATCTACCATACACAGACAGTGCAGAAGAAACAGCCTTTGATATAAACACACAGAGTTTGATTCATTACAGGGCTGCCTGCAGCTCTTGCTTCACCCCAACACTTGGTACATGGTTTCAACCTCTGATGGTCATAAGCACCAAATCCCTGTCCCTGCCTGGTTCACAGTTAAAGCCTTTCCATCCCAGATGCGGATGGAGCTGCACAGAGGGAGCAGAGGGATGCTGAGGGGCTGCAGAAGATGCTGAGGGGTGTCTCAAGCCCCAGAGGGGTGTTTCAGCACCCCTCCAGGGGCTCAGCTGCCAGCAAGATGAGATGATTTCACACCCTGCAGCCCACCCCACTTACCAACTCACCCATCACCCAAACATGCCCACTGCATCTGTGCCCTGGGTGCAGCCCCACTGGCACAGCCCAGGGGCAAGCATCTATCCTCCCCTTACCCCCTCTTGGGGACTCAGAGTTAGGTGAGGAAGGTGCATTTCCAGCTTCTTTACAGTGCTGTCTGTCATCCCTGCTGTGGGACATCACTCTCAACTGCCGGACTCTGTCTCTCCTGCCACTGACCAAACAGATCCCTTCAGCCCTTGGGGCTCAAGAAGTAACACCATTCCCACCCACTCCCACGAGGATTAATTAGCTGCCATTTACACAGCACTCCAAGGTGGTAGGGGGAACAAAGAAGCTGGAAATTAGTAGCTCATTATTGCTGATCTGAAAATTTTTCTTTTATGTGCCAGAGGACAACATTTCACCCAAGATACCCAGGCTGCAGTCAGCTAAAACACTTAAAGCTCAGCTGAGCATCATGGCAGGGAATAAGCGGGCGCTACGGCAAACCTGGGAACTAATTGTTTGTTCCCATCTCCAGCCCCTCTGAGCCCAGCTCTAAGGTCAAACTCAGCTTTTATCTTCCCCCATATTCCAGTATGCTGGGAAAAAAAAGTAGTGTTAGAGGAATAAATTAGCATGTGAAATGTAATTTAAACTAATTAGCCCACTGGAGTGGAAAATATTTGCTAACCACTTTGAAGTCAAACCTCCTGCACTTATTTGGACATCACAGAGAAAAGGAGGAGGCAAAGATGGAGAGACCACCAGGATGGGCTCCAAAGGATTCAAGAATTTCACCTGATCATTCGTCTTTCCTTCTCACTCCATAGAGCTGCATTAACCAGCCAGCTCAGACCAGCTGGGTTAGGAGAGACCAAAGGCTCTGACTTGCTATTTACTGGACATCGAATCAGTGGGGTATTTCCCAGTGGTTTCCACCATCACACAGGGCTGGGTGGCTTCGTGGCATTTGCTTGGGACACCCTGGGATGCACAACCAGGAGTGGACCAACCTGACAGGCAGCTGGGACACACTGGGGCTGTGCAAGATGGGCCTGGGCATCGGCAGCACCCATCACTGTGGGGCATCACTCACTGGTCCCTCCAAGCCCTGTGGGCTCTGGCTCACAGGGAGCGGATATTGCTCATTAAGCTGACAGGACAGCCCATCATAAAGCTCCATCCCGTTAGGGAAGAGGCTGAGATGCCACAAAAAGCCGTTATGTCACTTGCAACAGGCCACTCATTGATTTCCCCATTTCGCAGATATAGAAACTGTTGCTCTTTTATTAGCAAAGCTCTGGAAATCCCTACCCATAATAGCCAGAGAGGCACCCCAGGAAATTCTGCAACTGCTGTGGCTGAGTTGTGAAAGGGAGGGACTGACAGCCCCATCGAGAGCTAGAAATGAGGGAAGGAAAGTCTCCCCTGCCCAACGCGAACCCCACGTTGGGGGTAGCCAGAGGGGTGGGGTTTGGGGTGGCATTTTCCAAGCCAGGCCTTCCCACAGCTACGGTCCCACTGGTGATGGAGACCAACAGACAGGATCCTGCAGAAGAGCTCAGTTGAGGTCACTTCCACACTCCGCTTTGCATGTGCAAGAGATGGGGGCAGGATTTGTCCCCTGGGGAGGGAAGAGACCTGACAGCAACCCGGGTGTGCTGGGTCTCAGCGGGAGCACACCAACAGCCACCAGAAGCTCCGTCAGCCACAAAGTGGGTCCCAAAGGAAACCAGGGGCACAGCAAAGCATAGCTCTGCTCCTGTGGTTTTCAGCTTTTGCCCTCCTGCCCGGGCCCTGGGTACCACTGTGCTCTCCTCCTCTGGCCACAGCACTCCCATTCATCGCAGCCACATCCCAACTCCTCTGCCTTTCCCTCTGCCACCCTTGTCTCTTTGCTGCTGCAGGAAGTTCCTGATAAGGGGGCGGGAAACACTCATCCCACTCCTCACCCACAAAGCCAAACAGGACCTTGACCAGAGGAAGGTTTCTGGGAGGCAGCTGGCTCCAACCTGGAGCACAGTGCATGCACGTGGCACTGTTCCTCTGGCAGTGACGAGAAGAGGGCAGGGGGAACTCCCCATGGGGCTGCATGGTGTTTTGGGAAGAGGGAGCTTGCTGATGGGGTGTGACACTCCCTTAGGGAAGGGCAAAGTGCCAACTCAGTGCTGACCCAGAGCATCCCTGCAATGGGCAGGAGGCTTGGGGCAGGTGTGTCTCCTTCCCACAAAGCAGATCTGTTTTACTCCCTCCCATCCCTGTCTCCAGAAGATCCACAAGCACTCCCACGCTTGCAACGGGTCAGGGAGACAGCGCTGGGTCAGGGCCAGCCCACTGCAGCACAGGCAGGGCTCCCAGGCTGGTTAGCCCATTCCCTGGCTGAATCAACTTCTGGACCCCCAGCTTTCCCTCAAGTTTCCTTTGGGTGCAAATCACCCAACGATCCCCAGGAATCACCACTCCCTACACCCTTCCAGACCTCCTTGTACCATCTCCAGGAAGAATGGCAATTCACGAGGCTGGAAGTCCTGGAATAGAGGGGGAAACACCTACAAGGTTCCCTCCACCACGCCCACGCAGAAGCGAGAGCAGGGAGATGAGCAGGTACCCGCACACGGGTGGGTGTCAGACACCGAGCCCCGGCTGGCTGTGGGGAATCTTTCAGCTGTGAAGGAGGAGTTTCCCCATCGTCCCACGGACAGAAATGCTGCTGGGGACTTCCCCACCGGCATTTCCCCACCAGCCCTGCTTTGCAGCGGAGGGAGGAGCCAGCTCCGTGGAGGCTCAGCAGCCACCATGTCCCTGCTTTCCAGGGCAGTAGAGCAGATTGAGCATCCTCAGCCTTGAAGCAGTGGTACCCGAGCTGGGAGAGGCAGAGCGGTCCCTAATCTGCTTCCTGTGCATGGTGCTGCCAGCCAGTGCTCGCCTTGGGGGTCCCATCCTGCTCTGCCCAGTGCAGGGGATGGAAGGAAGCACCAGCAGAGCCCCTGGGCTGGGACAGGTGACCACAGAAACACGCACAGTACCCATACAGAGCCACAATTTAAGTGGAAACAGGGATGCTGAAGACCACATCCCAGCCTGACCTCGTGGCAGTTGGAGTTTCCACAGGAAAGCACTAACCCTTTCCATCCTGCACAGCACAGCTAACACACCAGCAATGACCTGAGGGCTGGGCACGCCCTGACATACCAGATCACTGACCAGTACCTCACCATGACACAGCTCCTGGTGTAACCTGCCAAGGGGTTAGAGGGACTCATTAAAAACCCAACCAAAAACCTTCTAACGCAGAGCAAAACCCCCTTAAAAATTATTCTTCTTTTCTGCAGTAAAACCAGGGGGAAGATTAGCAAGCAGAGGTCATTTCCAAGCAACACAGGGCAGGGCATCCCCCAGGCTAGGGGAGTTCTCCAGCTCCAGCATTCCCCCTCTGCAGAGGGAAGCCTCCACCTCTGTCCTGCAAACCCTGAGGATCCCCCTTGCTGCACCGCAGGCTGCAGGGAAATCCAGCACCAGATCGCACTACTGAGAGGGAACGGGCATCGCATGGGCAAGCCTTGAGAGATCTGCTGCTTAAAAACCAAGATAAAGGCATGAAATCGTGCTCAAGGAGAATAAAGCAGCCAGCCGCTGGTTCACCCACCTCATCCCATGCTCCAGACACCTCCCAGCCCTCCCCTCCTTCCCATGCACGATGCAGGAGGCACCTGTGCTTTCGGGGCACGTTTCCCACCCCCTGGCACACCCCACTGCTAGCTCTGCAGTGCCCATCACAGGTATCCTCATTAGTACTGCAACACAGTAGATCCCAGCAAAGCCCTGGGGTGTTTCTAAATATAGGAGGCTCCCTGCAAGTCCCCTGTCCCTGCAGAGACACTTGCAGGCTGCTGAGCTGGGGATGCTGCTGAGATCCAGCGGGAAAGTCCTTCCTCCTCCAAGGGAAGCAAGCTCGTTTCTCTACCATCACTTCACCTCTCTGAACGCACAGATAATGTAGAGGAGAAGGTAACGTTAACCGTGATGTATCAACCCTTTGCCATCAAGGAAATACAGATTTAAGGCTCCTGCAGTGATGGCACAGACACTGAATGCACAGAGCAAGAACACAGGCTTCCCCCACTTCAAAATCAAAGGAAGTTTTGCCTCAAATTTTAACAGCACCTGGATCATGCCCAAAACCCTCACATAGGTGGGACACCAGCTGCTCACCACCCACCAGCTCAGGAAAGCACTGCCCTTATTTTGAGGTTTCCAGTAGCTTTCTCACAAGGTTCCTCCTTGCAGTCAGATTGGCGGTGTATTTCTGCAAGGGGCAGGGTTAAGGTGACAAGAGGAGCCCTCACCAGGGATCCCCTGACCCGAGCACATCGGGAAGCCTCAGCGATGCAGCCAACATCAGTTCTTGCATCGTGGACCAAACCCTGCATTTGGTTGCAGCTGCAGCGCAGCAGCAGAGCAAGGGGGCAGGGTCGATGCCCACATGGATGGCAAAGGGCAGGGCTGTCACAAACGTACGTGAAGGCAGAGTCAAGTTCTGCAGCCCATTGCTGCCTTCCTGGGTTTTCACACCCATCAGCCACTCCAGGGCAGCAGAGCCAGGACACACGCAGCAGACAGCCACAACATGAGCCTTCTTCTAAATAGGAAGGCTTCCCCTCCCTCCCAAACTACTCCTTTAATTTTGGTGCCCTGACTTCAGCCAGCACAAGACATGATCTGCCTCAAAATACACCACTTCAGAGAGGAAACAGTCACATCTGGAGGCGGTGCCAGCTCTCGGCATCTTTAACTTTGCCAGAAGTTCACCACCCCTGGATAGCGCTGGGGTGGGGTCAGGCCACCTCTCTGCCCCCCCTTGCACACCCACCCCATCCCTGGAGCCGAAAACAGGCTGGCGTCTCGCTTGCCTTCTACTTACATCATCATCCTGCACGCTGAGGGGGATATCCAACATGCACATCTGCACGGGCTGCACCAGAGCCTTCTGCACGTTGAACAAAGGTTTTGCCTCCATCTTCCCAGGGATGGAGGGGCTGCTCATTCTCTCTCTCTCTCTCTCTCTCTCCTCTTCCAGGAGCAGGTCCAGCCCAGGCAGTGAAACAGATCGGAGACCTCTCCCTGCTCAATTTTTTGTCAGCACATCTTGCCAACAGCTGCTGCTTCTGCTGCTCTAAGAGGTCTTATTTCCTTCCTCGCAAATCAAAGGGCTGCAAAGAGCCACACCAAGATGCTCTCTGTGTGCATGTGTGTGTGTGTGTGTGTAAAAGCAAGCGCGCGCGTGTGTGTAACCAGCGATGATCCCGAGGTGGGTGAAACAGCCCTCCTTCTTCACAAGCATGCCGCGGCACGCCGCCTTCCCCCAGTCTCTCCTTTCTTTCAGGGCAGTCTCGGTGCTGGCTCCGGCTGTCGCTTTGCGCTGGCGTTGAGGTTTTCCAGCCTCATCTACATGCGTGGCACTCGCAGACCCCGCGCATTGTCTCCACGACACAACAGGTCCTGCCTGCTGTTGATTTCTGATTATGATCAAACTGTGTCTTGCAGTAGCTACAGCATTTCCCTCCGGCTGTTGTGGCAGGCAAACAAGCAGGGCTGGAAGGATGAGAGGGTGTGAGACAGGGAGCACGAATGATTGGAGCTGGAGCCTCCCCTTTTCTTCCCTTCTCTTCTCCCATCCCTGCTTTCCATTGTCGGAGGCAGTTTCAGTTCAACGCCCTCCTGGACCTCAGCAAGGCTTAAATAATTCACATCCAGAGCGAGCTCAGGAGCCGTGTGGCACACAAAATGCAGCCTGGCACTACCACTTAGGGAATATCAGTGAGCATTTTGTTTGTGGGTCAATGCTACGTGGAAAGTTTCGGCCCAGGTGAGCATGGCAAGCACCAGCTGCCTTTCCTGCCAGAGCATGCCCACAACTCCAAAACTAAAGTGAATATGGCACAAGATGGGGTGTTCTGCTACAAAGAGCATCTTCCTACAGAACTTGCACCACCAGCAGCAGTAGGATGAGAGAACCGATGTGGGGCAGCACATGTGTCACCTGCACACAGGTATCACACAGTTGTTGCTGCTCAAACAGGAGTAAACCTGGGGTCTGGCCCATGAGCTATCTTCTCAACCTGGTCAGCAGCAGAGACCAGGCTTAGCAACCGGGGCAACACCCAGGATGTCTGTCCAGGGGGCAGCAGTAGGGCCCAGCAGCTCAGTGGGATTGCACCCAGCAAGGAGAGTCATGGGGTAAGTACCCAATGGAGAGGCCATATCACAAAAACCTCCCCATTGCCCTCAAATGAGCAGGAGTTCACGCCCTCACAGCCACCCTTCTCGTAGGGCCCAATAGTAAGTAGGGGGAGACATAAGGAGCAGACCCTGCTCCAGGCAGCTGTTTTCAGGTGGTTTGCCGTGGCTGCAGGCCATAGCAGGTCCCATGGCAGGGCTGCCCCATGCCAGATGTGGGGCAAAGGTCTGGGATGGCAAAGCCTTGTCCCAGCTTTCCCAAACTCAGCCACTGCCGGAGGCCACAGGCCCAGCTCACGGCATGCCTGGGTTCGAGCAGCGCTGAGGAGCCCTGCTGAGCTGGGCATTCCTGCGGTGTTAGGTAAGCCGGGCTTGGCAAGTCCCGCTCAGCGCCCAGCCAGCACCGGCTCAGCTCGCTCCCAGCCTCGCCGGCTGGGCTGAGTCATTCACACAGGAGCCAGAAGTGGGGTGAGACGGGTCTCACACACACACAGACCCGTCGTGCCGCTCGCAGTCAGAGCTGGGCACCTTCCCAGCACGCTGGGCCAGAGCGTGGGACTGCAGCGGGGTCCTATCCCCCGTTCCCAGCAGAAACGCAAGGGTGAGAAAACCAGTGCAGTGGGAATGGGAACTAACAGCCAAGCCTGGAACAAGACCAGAGAGGGACAAACCCATCCTAAGTAAGTTTTAACTGGAAGTTAGACAGAAGTTTCAAGCACTGTATGGTTGAGATGAGCAGCAGCACAGGACACACTGCAGCAGCCCCCAGGAATGGTCTTGCAGGGGAGGAGAGGCAGTAGATCACACCTACAGCACACAGACAAAGCGGTATTTCCAGGGCCAGTTCCTGGCTGACAGCTTTTTGGCAACTGTCTGGCTCTGTCTACCAATGAGAGGTAGTGCCGCAGCCCAGGAAACACCCTGGCACAGGACGTCACCGCCCCTCTACCTATGTTAATGTCTCCGTGACTTGATGCCATGCACATGCCCATGGTGGACAGTCCCACGTGTCACATTGCCATCACCAGCAGTGAAACTTGCCCAGCATGGGCAGTACGCACAGCTCTGGCTGCAGGAAAGGTGATTCCAGCCTGTGCTTCAGCCCCAGCTGACGTTAGCTCACCTCCCCACAGCAACACGTCACAGCTTTCCAACAACTTTCCAGTAACAAGCCAGGCTTGGCCAGCCAGGATTGCACCTTCCCACAGGCCTAAGTGACGGCACCAGCATCCCAAGATGGACACAGACATCATGCACCAGTGCCAAGTCTCCAAGGGTACCATCCCCAGGAACCCACTTACCGTCCTGCCCAGGAGCTAATGTTTCCCAAGGAGATGCTGCGAAGGTGGTGAGGGGGTGTGGGAGTCCTGTCATCTGCTGGTGCCTGTGTCTGTGGGTCTCTGACAGGACACGAGAACTGCTGTGCACAGTCAGCCAGAGGTAACCAGCCAGGTGGTGTGGACATCTGCACAGCTCCAGGGCTGGTGTGAAACCTTCCCCCAGTCACCAGGGACCAGCTCCTGCATATCCACCCACCAGTCTCCCCAGACACCTGCGTAAGTCACCGGGGAACGTAACGGTCCTTCAACAGAGGCCTGCAAAGCGGTTCTGAACAATTTCCCATCAGGAGATTTTTGGCAGAAGTACAAGGCAAAGATTCCCCAGCATCAAACCAGCCCAGTCAGGACGATCCTATGCAGATCTCTGAACAACAGCCTCGTCCTACTCCTCCTCCAGCCTGGCTAATATGAGTGGAAACAACCCTACAACCCCAGATCCTCCAGCAACAGCAGCCAACCAAGCACCTTAAACACACACCGTGTCAGGAACAGGAGAGCCATCCCTGCAGGCACAGGGCTGGCTCACTGATTGGAGCCCAGTTGCAGCAGTGCCAGCCCAAGGAGCAGGGAAGCCCTGAGAAGGCTGGAGGAGGAATCTCACCTTACCCCAGCAGCCACTTCTGCCACACAGGGAAGCCCCAGCACAGCCACTGATTCTTCCCTGTTTCATTTTGCACTGGAGCTTTACTGTTTCCTGCAGATCCCGCTGAGTAGATAAAGCCCATCATGAGACCTCACTGCTTAGCAACCATTACTGGAAAAACACTATTTTCCAGTAACAGTCTTGGCAGGAACAGAGCAACTGCAGGGCAAATAAACCATGATCCCTATGCCAGACCCATCCCGCTCCCAACAGCTCTACTGCTGCCCCAGGGAGAGACCCGGTCCTGCCTGGGGAAGGGTGTCCACCCCTTAGGGTTTGAACAGCCTCCCCTGCCCTGTAAGCACATTGCTTCGGGCACACCAGGATGGACCACAACTGAATCTCTGCACAGGTGGATGCAGGACTCAGTGATAAGCTGGATCTTTGTACCCAGCATAGCTGTAAGCATTCAGAACGCTTCAAGAACCAGTGACCAACCTCTCCCACCACATTGGTAATCCCTTACACCAGGTGACTCAGGAGGACAGAGGCCCACCTAAGGGAGGCTGACTCCAATGCCTGATGCCATCAAGCATCAAAGACTTCCACAAAATTAAAGAAATTCCACAAACAATGGCAAGTTTGTTTTTCAAAGGAAATGGCAGCCCCATACTTTGTCTGCAAGCCCACAGACCACGGCATCCTGCACAAGAACACAGTATTTGAAGAGGAAGGACGCAAAACTGACTGGTTTATTTTCACTGAGTGAGGCTGATAGAAAGGCAAAGAGGAAACAAAGCAGCATGTCAACTGAAAGGCAAATGGAAAATCCCAATGGTTCTTCCCCTTTGATACTTATTGGTAATAGAAAGAGGAAATCTGCTTTCGAAAACACAGAAATCCCAACCTGACAACAGCCCTTGGAAGAAATCTGGCGTTTACAGAAAGCCTGTGGGAAGATTTAGAGAGGCAGAAATAGGCCCAGAGATGAAGGAGGATGCTTTGTGGGACTTCAGGGGACCACAAGCAGGTAGGGTACTTGTGTTTCAGTAAAAAAAAAATCAGAGGCATCTCAGTATCCAAGCTCATGGGTGCTTCTGTGTATCCCATGTGAAATCTGTCTTGTTCCAAAGCAGAGATGATAACAAACCCCATTGATTTGAGTCTGCACTCTTTCTTTAGGGATTTATATGAAGACGACGCCTTTGTTCTCTCAAAATGACTCCTGGTAACGGCTACAGCCTGTGCTGCACCTCACACCTCTGGAAAGCCCGACTGGCACTCAGCATCCTGAGCAGAATAAATTCCTGTGCTCCCCAGAATAGACGTGCATGCAAAATTAATTCGCAATCAAGCCCGCGCGAAGCATGAGATGGCCTTTTAATAGGTGCAGAGCTGCAATTACCAATGCAAAGTGAAAGCCAACAAGCATTTAAGGGGGAGGTGGAGGAAAACCAATTAGTTTTCTTGGGATTCCTCCACACATTTGCCACATGAGGGATTTCAATTTTCGCGCTCCCCTGGGGGCTGAGTGCACGCACTGGGAGCCATCGCGTCCCCACAGGGAGGGAATTGGGGATGCTTCCCCATGGCTTCTCCCTTCATGGTCCCGTGATGCGGAGGTGCTGGACCAATCTCCATGGAGACAGTCACTGCAGCAACAGAGCCTAGAGGTGCAGCTCACAGGGCTGGGAGAGGATGCGAAGGAAAGCGAGGACCACCTCTCCCCCATAGGAAAGGGACTATCTGGTACCCACACACCTCCTTTCTGCTTCCGAGACCATCTTCCTGCATGGCAGGATAAAAGGGCTGTGCTGCTCATGATTCAGCCGCCTTGTCCTGTGCTGAAAGCGCTTTATCCTATTGAAATCATTCCCATGGGAGCTGGTAATCTTAAGCTGTCACAGTGGGTACGGCATCGGGAGGGAGCAGAGCTCGAGGCTGTCATGGCAACACTTGATTGAGTGGCCACAAGAGCCCATGGCCCCCAGCTTGGGGGCACTAATGCAAGGAGGGGTGCCCACCGCTCTGGCTCTGACACTGGCCATTGCCTCTTTGTGCTCAGGTGAAGGAGGACGCTGTGGCCTCACGCAGGTGTCCTGCTCCCTGCTCCCTCCCACCCCAAGTGGCACCAGCACCCTGGACCACCACACAGGACAAGGAGGACGATGACAGTCACCATATTACTCCCCACAGTTCACAGATGTGTCAACCACCCCTTCCTCACCCACCCCAAAACTAATCCTGGTTTCCCACCAGGTTGAGCCCTTTTAATGACATCTCCCTGGTTTCCCCCACATCCCACATACCCCACCGTGCTGCCAGAGAGACATGGGCGCAGCTCTGATGCAGGGAAATCCCTGGCACAGGGCCTGCATGTTCTGTGCACACATTGCTGGGGTGACTATCCATGAAGGGGTGCCTAATATCCCAGGCTGGACACATATGGCAGGTTCAGGAGCGCAGGGCTGCAGAGGGACTAGTGTGGGAGGATGCTCAGACTGCCACGAGCCCATCTCAGTTGCTCCCTGTCAGCTCCGAATACAAGGAAAAGGCCCATCATCTCTCAACACACATGCCTGTCAGGGGAGCCCACAGCTCTCTAGCAGAGATATGAGAGACCAGGGCCAAGATTAGGCTCCCAAACGTCACCACACGTCATCCCCTCTCGGGCCAGCTCCGAACCGTGCCCTAGCAGTGCAGCCACACATCTTGTCAGGTCTTGGGTGGGCACAGCATGGGCTAGAGCACAGCTCAGCTGTTCCCACACCAAGCCAGCAGCACAACTACGTGATTCCCACTGCAAACAAAACCTTTGCTGGAGAAAAGAACGGTGCCAGGGGAAAACACAGTGCTGAGGGTATCAGCAAGCCATGACAATCCCCGCTGTCACCCATGATAGCGTCTCCTCAGGGTTTATTCCACCTGCCAGCCAGGCCAGAGCCGCAGGATCTGCGGTGAGGTACAAGGCTGGGGCACCTCTCCAGGCACAGGGCCCCATAGCATTTGGGACATGGCACAACACACTACCAGAGGCATTTGCCAGAGATGGAGCAGCCTCTCACCAGAGCCTCCCACACCGGGCTCCCTTCAGCATGTTTTCCAGGGCTCAGGAGAAGCTTAAGCAAGCCTGAAGGAGTAGGCTCCTGTCTGCCCAGCCCTGTGTCCTGCTCTTGTCCGCAGGACACCATGCCGTGGTGTCTAAAACCATCTTGGCTCCTTATGCATGCTTTACCCTACACAACAGGCGGCCAAGAGGTTATCTGCTGACCCACATCACCTCTCCCTGTCACTTGGCAGAGAATGAACCGCAGGCTTGGAGAGATAAGAGCCATGGCAGCGGCAGCTCGGAGGTCTCCAGCCCTACACGCTGGCTCTCCCAGTCCTCCCTCTCCACGCTTGCTTTGCAGGTTACAGGGTTTAAAGCGGTTTCTGCCACGAGCAGTTCCCTCTCCTCCAGCCTGTGTCAGACATGGGGATAGGAAACACTCCTTGCACATCCAGATTGCTGGAGCAGGGTGGCTTTCCTGGGAGTTTCCTTCAGGGCTCCTGTTCAGCTGCTTCCCCACCCTCCTGTTCAGGCAGTGAAGGGCTTGATGTTGCTTCCTCAGCTGCAAGGCTTTGTGCTGACCTCTCCCAAGAGGCACAGCTCCAGACCAAAGCAGGAGAGGCATTTCAGCCTAGAACCCCACCCTGCACGAATGTGAGAGGGACAAGGACCCAAGGCTGTCAGCTTGGAGTGACACAACCCAGGGAGCGCAGGGGCCCTTCCCCTGCCTTCCCTCAGGGCCCCGGCTCCACCTCAGCTGTCCCAGGCTTGGCCCCCTCGAAGCGCAGACTTGCAGGCCACCACAGAGGGGGCTGCACCCCCTGGGCCCTCCCCTGTTAGCTTTGCAGCCCCTCAAGGGTGGGAGCCTGCTGCGCTTTGGGGGTGGTGAGCTGCGAGCTCACTTTGCATCTTGCAGATAAACAAGCCATCCTTCCAACCCGCAGTCGCCAGGTGCTTTCTTACAGTGGAGGAGCATGTGCCTGCCCTCAGTTTTGAGGTGAAGCCACATGGGTTTCCCCACACCAGCCCAGCAGTGGGCACTGGAGCTGGGGAACAGCTGCGTTTAGCATCCTGACCACTGGAATGGTCCCAGGCACTGCACCGTCCAGGGCCCTCTGCAGCAGGAGAAACATCCATCCGACACTGCTGGGCCAAGGGTGTCCAATGCTTTAGCAGGAGCCCCCCAGCAGCGGGGCACAGCACCAGAGCCGGTTTGTCCTCCACCCAACACCGCAGCGGCCTCTCGCTGCACACCCAGCACAGCCATCTAGTGACTGCGCTGTAAATGGGATGAAACGCAGCCCTGGAGACCCACCATTGATTTCCGTTGCCTAACGACAGGAAAGCTTTATAATCCTATTAACTAAACACCCTTTCAGGCAGCACAGGGAACAGCATAAAGGGGAGCTCCAGATGCACTCAGAGCTGCTCGGCGCCGAGCCTGGCTCCCATCGGCGCTGGCTGATTCCCCCAAAAGCAGGGCTGTGACACCCGCAGCAGCATGGTCCCCGTGGAGATGTGCTTGGTCCTACCAAGAAACACGGGGTTTGGCTGCAGGTCACTGGGCAGAGTGTGAAGGAGTTAGGGAGCCCTGTCCAGAACAACGGTGCCCACACATGCAGGACTTGGCTCCCAAAATACTGACGAATACCACTGCATCCCAATCCCTCCCTACTTCTCACTGCCCTGGTCATACTTAGGGATGTTTCCCAGCAAAAGATACACTGCTTTGGCCAAAATACAAACACTCTCCATGGAAGGATGTGAATTTCACTGTGATTTCCTAAGGAGAAAGGATCTATTCCAGCACACTTCTATTTGCAAAACATTTCAAGACAGCATCCCTCCCCCTAGTCTGCAACAACAGCCATCATGGAAAGAAACAAATAAAGAAATAAAATCAAGCTTGAAGAGGACGTAAAATTCCCATTTCCCACCCAGCCCCGGGTACCCCAGAGCCATGCTGCATTTCTGTATGAGGGTGAGAAGCCCCCACACCCTGGTTTGCTCCAAGGAAATGCTGCTGAGCCACGTGCAGGGATGGGACTGGAGCAGCTGTGGGTGTCTTGGCCAGCCCTCCCTCACACCAAGCACCACAGGAGGATCTGTGCCACCTTGCAAGGTGCCAATGCCTGGCTGATGCCTTCTCCATCCAGATCTGCAGTGGCTACACCAAGGAGTGGGGTCTGTGCTGTGGCAGAAGGGTGATAAATGCCTTTCCATGAGCAGAAATGCACCTTCCCCAGTCTGTGGAAGCATTTATCAGTCATCTCCCCTTGCCTTTAATTAGCTGTTGGCACAGCACCGCAAATTGCCAGGCCTGATATCTTCCACAACAGGTTATGAATGCGGAGGTGCAGGACGGGCCCTGTGTGAGGGGATGCTGTGCCACAGGCATTCCCATCACTGCCACGCAGTGACAGAGCAGGAGGCTGGGCACAGCTCTCCCAAACAAAACCCTTCCCACTTTTAGCACTTATCCCACCGGGGTCAAAGCAAGCTGCCCTCTGCAAGCACCAGAGAAGGAGCGTGTCGGTTCCCCCACACTGGGACATGACTGCAGGGCTGCAGCTTCCAAACCCACCATGCCAAGGCACACCAGCCTTGTTATTTTGGAGCCTCCGAGGACATCACAGCCACCAGAAGCTCCTGCCTGTCACCATGGAAATGCTGAACGGAGGCTTTGAAGCCCGCTGGGACTTTCAACCTCTGCCAAGCAAACAGAGCCCATGAGCAACCACGAGCCCCAAGCATCTGTATGAGGAATGATTCATGCTCCCCTTGGCCTGCCCAGGGAAAAAGCCACCTGGAGAAGGAACACATCCCGCTCCTCCAGCCTCTGCAGAGGCAGAGTTCAGCCCCATCCTGTAGCTGCTCTGGGACCCACTGCCCTCTCCCACTGTGGCCCCAGCAGATTTGCCCGCAGACCCTCCCAGCTCAGGCAGCGGTGGTTTTCCAGGTCTGCACAGCCAAAGCTTTTGCATGCCTTGACCACCACTGCCATGGGATGACTCCTCCATCCCTTCCCAGCAAACCTAACTGCTGGCCATCCCCTTCATGGAGAAGGACTAGGAAGCAGCCAAGTGCTGGCCACAGTCCTGCTCCCCTGGCTGCCCAGGGCATTTCTGTCTACCCTGCACCTTGCTGTGCCACCCCTGCTGCCTGTCACTGTTTTTCATGCCCGTGGTTTCTCCTCCCCAGGGAGTTGAAGAGCCAGGGCAGCGTGGGACGAGCAGGAAACACATGGTGGGAAATCCGCTCTGAGGGGGAGGCAGCGGGGCCAGAAGAGCAGGGCAGGGCGGCTGCCAGGGATTCCAAAGGGACCTAGGGGCTGCCCTGTGAAATGACCCCGACCTCCCCATCCCGTGCAGACGGCCCGTGTGGAGCCAGGCAGGCTGCTTGGGTGCTGAGCGCGGCCTTTGCAGTGTTTGCTTCCTGCCTGCAGGCCGGGCAGGGCGTTTATAGCAAGGGAGTGGGAAACAGATTGGGACCGTATGGAGGAGGGAAGATAAAAAAGGATCAGCGGATGTCCTGAGGAACACAGGAGGGTGAGGGCCAGACAGCTCTCAGGGCAGCATCAGCCAGCACGTGCCTTTGGGGAGGCTGTGAGCAGGTTCACATGGCCGCAGGGTAGAGGGAGAGAGCATCATCTCCAGGCTGTGCCAGCCCCCCACACCCAGCTGCCCTTCGTCCCACCATGCTTCTCCAGCCACATGAGCAATCCCTTCCAGTCAGCATGCAACAGCCACTAACCACACCATGCTTTACTGGGTTGTTTCCTTCCCTCCTCCCTCTCTTTTTGAGAGCCTACAGAGAAGTACGGAGCCTTATCTGGAATGCCTTGACATGCCAGAGCTCTGGTATCTCATCTAAAGTCTCTCTGATTTTCTCCAGATCCTACAAAGAAGTGGGACAGACCAAGGGAGGGCTCCTCCACCCTCTCTGAACAGCAGCAGGTGAGCAGCTCATCAGGGTACTGCTGAGCCCCTCTTCTTCCCTCCCACACCCTCACCCTGCCTCCTTCCTTCACCTTGTCTTCAAAGCCCCTCTCCAGGGCAGGGTGAAGGACATTGTAATGCAGCTGCACCTACTCTGGGGAGCATGCAATGTTCCCCAGCCCCAAGTGCAAGAGCCCACGGGGCTGTGTGGAGTTCAGGGAACCCAGGAGTGCCCGGGGGAGCTGTAAATCTTTCCAGAGGATGAACTCCTGCTGCGCTCCCAGGCCTTGAGGGAGCAGGAGCTCTGTCCTGGAAGCCTGCAAGCCCCTGGCATGCCACCACCAAGCCGCCTTTGACGTCAGCTTGTGTCTACAAACATTGTCTTTGACCCACGGCCAAGCCTCACAGCGCAGGGGGAAATCAGTGGGGAAAGCAAGTATCAGCAGGGATGCTCCACAGAGAGCCCGCCCCGAGAGCGGTGGGTGGCAAGGGGCTGAGGGTGAACGCACAGGCACCCCCAGCATGACAGGAGCCAAAAGGGCCCCACAAAATCAAGGCGGGAAATGCAAATCCCCAAGGAAAACAGATGGGTGAAGCCCCACTACAGGTCACGCAGGATGGATGTGGGCAGTCCCAGCGGGGAAACCCGCTGACAGCTGGAGCCTTGGCCGCTGCCAAAGGATGTCACAGCAGCGGGGGATGGCCCCAGGCTGAGCAAATGGGTTACTGGAGGACAGGTCAGCACCCCAACAGCTGCCCCAGTAGTGGTTGTGCCTGGCACTGCTCCAGCCCCACAACTCCACACACCTATTTCAAACACTGTGATACTGACCCCGACAGCGCAGATGCAGCAGCCTGGAACACTGTGAAGGCATCTCTCCCAGTCATACTGCTGGAACAGTCATGCATCTGCCAGATGTTTATGGAGCACTGGGGAATCACAGAATTGTAGGGGTTGGAAGGGACCTCCAGAGACCATCGAGTCCAATCCCCCTGCCAAAGCAGGTTCCCTAGGACAGGTCACACAGGTTGGTATCCAGATGGGTCTGGAATATCTCCAGAGAAGGAGACTCCACACTCCCCTGGGCAGCCTGTCCCAGGGCTCTGAAATAGGAAAGCTGGGGGGTTGCTGGTGACAGTGGGACCAAGCACAAAAGGGAGCTCCAGATCGGGCTTTCAGGCCCACGGTGTCTTTGGGACTGGCCCTCATGTCTCCAAGAGCAGAGCTGCCTCATATCACTCATCGCCAAGAGCCAAACACAGCTCCTCCTCAGTGAGCAAGACACGAACACTGAGCTGCACCGAGCACATCTGCTCCCCAGAGCCCAGCTCGCCGCGTATCTGCTTCGTAACACAGCCCACTCCGGTCACCGCTGACCCTCGTGAGCACCGACGAAGGCAAACCCCAGTAATTCATAGGGAAAACAACACTGCCATCTGCCGCGCAGCCCCGCTGGGCCCCGAGCAGCCGGACAGCCCCTGGCCGGCCCACACAAGGCATCCCCGCAGCTTTACACAGCTCACGCCGGTCACAACGACGCGCAAAAAGCATCCCCAGCCAGCACAGAGCGGGGCTCAGAGGCAGCAGCAAGCATCACCGCAGCGAGATGGCAACCCTGCAGCAGCCCTGATGGCCACCCACCACTGAATGATGGGGACAGGATCCCAGAGCCCATTTTGTGGCCACAGAGGGTGAAGGAGACAGAGGGAACAGCAGCTCACTTGGCAAAAGCAGGCCAACAGCCCCTCTGCCCCCAGGTGCAACACATCCCTACAGGCACGGGGAGGAAGAGCAAGGACAGACAGCACCTCGCCCACCAAGCCTACAGCATCCCAAGCTTCCCCTTCAGAGAGGGATCCCAGATTCTGGCATGAGGTACCATGCACTTCCACACACACTTTATCACCTTGATATCCCCCAGGTAAGGGGAGGACACCCAGAAGAGGTCAATCTGAGGGAGTCAAGAGCAGCTTTTCCACACCTCCAGCCCAGCAGCTGGGGGCAGTTACCAATCCCCCCACCCAGTGATTGCAGTTTGGTGGCAGGTGAAGCAGTTTCTCTGCACACACTGCCTGGAACACGTGCTGGCATCCTCCATGAGACATGGGTTGCTATAGCAATGGGAAAGGTATCAGAAGCAAAACCCATGTCAATAGATAGAGCAGATTACTTTTAAGATGATCAGGCAAGATCAGGATCCCTGTGTCTCAACGGCCAGTGGCCAGGCACTGTGTAGGGAACAGCACACTGATAACACTGCAAGGAACCGAAAAACACAACCCCAAGATGCCCAAAATAAGCAAAGTCTTGAAAAGCCCCTCCTTTGCTCACAGAAAAAGCCATCTCCAAGCAAACTGACCCCAAAGATAATAAATCACACTGTGCTACAGGACATCAAATCCATCATCGTGGTATCCCAGGGACTTCTGGAGCCTGCAGCAGTTGCTGCATCCCCTGCTCACATCTGATCCATGTACATGCATACGTGAGCAGGAGCTCCAGATGGAGCAGCTGAACCACACTGGGGAGGGACTCTGCATCTCACCCCCGTTTACTCCCAGACCTGCTGCCAGCTGAACCCTGCTTGTGTCACTTGTTGCCAGCTCATCCTCCTACCCACAGCACCACTGGGAGCGATGGCCTAGCCACCAGAGCCGCCTCAGGCAGCTCCCTTCTCTGCCTCCGAGCACACGATAGACACACAGAAACAAACCCAGCTCTGCTCAGGCTCCCTGCGTCCTGCCCTCAGCCAGCCCCAAGACCACTTGTCCACCATCTGTTCCTTCCTCCAGCCCAAATGGCCAGTAAGGGAGGGAGGGAATGGGTCTGGAGGCCCAGGAGCTTGGAAAGCCACCATCTGACCCAGCTCACACTCAGGTTTCAGTTTTAAGGGCTGGAATTCACCCTTAGCACATGAACCTTTGCTTTCATGTGTCATGACACCCTGAACAGCACACCTGCAGCAAGTAGGTCGGGGATGAAAAAAAAAATCTCCCTGTTTGCTCAGCTTATTTACTTTGCAACACTCAGACTTCCCAGTTGTTTGTGTGGGTCTTTCCCTTAGCAACCAGGGAGAGAAGCATTTATGAGGCATGAAAAATGTAGCTGTACAGCCATAAGAACTGGCAGGGTGCGGCTGCGGGTGCAGCTGGAAATTCCTCTTCACCAGTAGTCACAGATGAAGGGGCTTCAATGAATCACACCCCTTAAACAGCAAAGTGGCTCATCTTCTTCAAGCAGCACATGCAGAGGGAATCAGGACCTGGAGCCTGTGCTCTTCCACCGCACAGGATCCTCAGGCTGTAACAAATACCTCCCCGTGCCTCAGTTTACCCACATGTAAAACAGAGGTAAGTGTAAGACGTGACAGGAAGAGTAAAGCCAAGACTTTAAAACAAAGCACTCCAGAGGAATGCAACATGTGTTCCCCAACATGGAAGACAGCTCTGGACATCTTTCTCTAGAGAGCTTTACACCTATAATTTTCTGGATCTCCCTGCAAGGTTGTTACTCCCTATCCCACAGCAACTGACTACTCTTGTTCTTGGCCCCTGGCAGGGTCAGGATCCAAACACTGGTACTTTGGTCACCAATCCCGTTCCCCAAAGGGACATGCCACAACCCAGTGCACGCACACACACACATATGCTGGCACTAGCTCCTGCCTCACACACTTACCCCAACAGAATTAATTTAGCTTTCCTTTATAGGGCTGGACAGAGGCAAATCAGGCCCAGGCTGAAGGGACCCACTGGGTGCAGGAGGCGGCTCTGGTATGCACATTTTCCAGTCCAGAAATGGATCCCAGCCCACTTTTCCATCATAGCATCAGCCCTTCCCTCTATTCATCCCAGGGCTCCCGGGAGCCATTGCTGCCCACTTACCTTCCCACCCCCCACAACAGCAGGAGCACAGACACCCCTTCCTTTCCCAGAGTTGGGGTCGGGAGGGGGACACAGTAAGGGAAATCCAAAGTATAAAGTCAGAGGAGCATCAGGACCAAACGGAGAGCCATGTTCTGATGAGACTCCCCAAATTTCATGCCTTTGCTTCATCCTCCCCTTCCCCCAAAAGCACCAGTAGGTTTGTAAGTGTAGAGCTCTTGCCCATCTGGTCTCAATTTAGCTTCATTTAGCGTCATAAACACACCAGGAAGAAGCAAGGGTCCTCCTGGTACCGCTCGGCCCGAGCGCTGCCCGGCGCGCTGCAGCCCCGGCACAACACGCAGCATCTTCCCAGCCCACCGGCAGCCACGCAGCTCGGCGACGGCTGCAGCGTCGCGCTGCCAGCCAGACCCTGTCCCAAACTGCCTGGCTGTTGTTCCCAACCCTTCATCCCCACTTCCACTGGCTGCACTTACCCATTATACAACCAGAAAGCAAAACAACCCCAAGATTTCCCCAGCTGCAAAGGCTGCTGCTGCTCCTCCGCTGCAGCCCGGGGCTCTGGACTGCCGGCACGTACCGTGCCACGCCAGCAAGGGCCAAGGGACGGGCACCTGCAGCTACAGCCCCCGGGAAACGCCGGCAGAGCCCACTCCAGCAACGCACACCCCGCAGACACCCAGACGGAGAGGTGCGGGCCGCCCGACCCCCTCCAGCCGGGTTGCCGGAGGCGACCGAGCCCGGCCGCCCCCGCAGCCGCTCCCCGGAGCCCGGGGTCACCGTACGAGCGCTCCGGGCAGACAAAGCCGCGGGGCGAAACGCAACAACTCACCTGAGTGTCGATCATCATCGTGCCCCGCTCATAGCCCCCGCCGGCCGCGCACGGAGAGCCGCTGGCCCGCGCTCCGGGGCTCCGCGGGGCGGGGCTCACCGCCCCTCCGCGCTGCCCGGCGGCCGGGGCCGCACCGCGCCGGCCATGGGGCCCCGCCGCCCCCGGGGAGCCGCCGCCAGCGCGGAGCGCGGCTGGGAGAACCGAGCGCGGGGCGGAACCGAGCGGGGCGGGGGCGGGAGCGCAGCTCTCGGGAGGGCGGGGGCAGCGCCCGGCTCCGCCCGGCCCGGCCGGGCGCATCGGCGGGCAGGGAGCAGCGGGTGGGTGCCGCTCCGCGCCGGGGGGGTGCACCTGCGCGTCCCCGGGGACGGACACTGGGGCACCTGTGCTGGGTACCCGCGGACCCCCTTGCAGATGGACCCTCTGCCCGGCGCCCTGGGCACCCCTCTCTGCTTGGGTCTGGTTGGGAGCGCTCCCGAGGGGGTGGGCTCTGTGGGGAGCAGCATCCACGGGACAGCACCTCGCAGGCCTCGCCAGGGAGCACGCAGCGCTCCGGAAGGTTCCAGCACAGCGGTGCTGTGCGAGCTATAAATAGGAACAGAGCTTCAGGGCAGAGAAAGGGGTCGTTGGCTGGGTGAGATCCCCACTGCTGCCAAGCTCTCCACAGCAAGGCACCTCTAACGAGGCCAGCCCAGCATCCCGCTGCGGTGCGGCTCTGCTGCCAGTGCATCAACATCCATCCCCGGCCACCTCACCAGGGCTCGACCCCACACATGAAATGGGACCGCGGGTAAAAGCTGCGGGAGATTTCAGTGTGCAGTTGGGTGCTGGAGCGTGAGATGGTGAGACAGCGGTGGCTGAGCAGAGCAGGGTTGCCCTGGAAACTGAGAGGCTGGATGCGAAAGGCTCCGGCACTCCTAGTTTATATTTATGAGGCCGATGACATGTGCCATTACAGATGTCAGGAGGAGCAGGAGCTGGGAGAAGGCTGCGTCACCCGCCATGGCCCAGTGCACTGGGCCAGAGCAACGCTTCTCGCCTGGTGATGCTCAGCCAGCTGCCGCACTGCTGGGGACCCCAGGACACACACACCTGGCACCGACACGAGTGCCACCGTGTTGAGCAGCCCCCTGCCCCAGGAGCCACCGAGCAGGCTGATTTTGCCAGGGTTGCAGTGGGGGCTGGTGACATGGAACAGCCCATCACGTCCAACCATCCCCCTCCTCCGAGGCTCCAGGCCAGCAGAACAGCAGCTCTGGATGGGGAGCGTCGCCAGGAAAGGAAAAGGTGCTGCCAGGGCTCTTTGCGCTGGCGCTAGATGCTGCTACAGAGCAACATCATTCTAATTATGGTAACGGTGTCAGTGCTGAAGAACAGTGGGAAAAATACATACTTCAAGCGGTCTATAACTATGTCATTTGCTGCTGGCAAAACTCACAACCAATCCCCCCTCCCCCCTCCAAGAACAAAGCACTTTAAAAAAGCAATTTGTGCTCATCTGGCTCACTTTAAATTAACCAAAGGTTCATCAAGGTGGGCATGCAAGCCACAAAGATTTCTGGTTAAAATGGCCTTTCTCTTCACATGGGTTGATACTAGTTTTATATGAAACAGCGACATTTGGTGGATCTACGTTTAATCTAAATATAGCCCAAGAAAAGTCAAGTCAGTACAGCACTGCTCTTACGCTCTGAGAAAGGAGGGGGCTGGGTGGGTAGGCAGACATTTAAAAGTCACTTCAACATGCTTTGCTAACAATGTTTTCCTAAATGATTTGGTTGTGTGGACCTGTGTGTGGATCAGAACTGCAGGATCGGGGATTTAGCGTGAGTAAAGCACAATCCACCCCCGAGAATTCCTCCTCTGGGTCCTGCTGTCCCTGAAAGCGCCCATCACTGTCACTCCACACGAAGAAGATGTTGCTCTCTGCATGTTTCATCCCTGGGCATCCCCCAGGACTTGCTGGGGCAGAAAGGTGAAGCAGACCTGGGGGTGAGGGGACAGGTTCAAGTAAGAAAACAGTAACCCTGCTGCTTTGAGCTGCACTTTGAGATTAGAGCAAATCCCCACTGAGAAAGGAACTCATCCTGTGTATCTCATGTTCACTGGTGAGCAACCAAGACTGGTCCCTGTGTGGACATGGAACATGAGGCAGTCTGTTCCATGAGGAGCCACGGGCTGGACGGGTGAGACAAAGGGTCAGGGTGTGAAACCCACCACTCTGGCAGGGAGCTCACAACCCCCCAGCTCCTTTCCACCACCATGCTGCTTTTGCTGTGTTAAGCCAGCCCAATGCACACACTTATTCCCCAGGCTGGTTCTGTGCTGGGAACCAATGACCTTACCCTTCCTCATCCATGTCTGTTCAACAACCATCTCATTTCTGTGCCCCACCCCCGAGATGCACACCAGGAAGGTCTGACTCAGCCAGCCCTGGTCTTGAGCTGTGGATCAGAGTGGCCCAGGAGGATGCTTCTGGTCAGGCACCACTGCTGTGGGAGGAGGGGTAAGGGAAACCCAAGCAGGAGCGAAAAAGGTGCTGGTTTGGCTCAGAGGAAATCCTTCTTGTCCTATCACTGGGAGAGGAGAATGAAAGGATCATGGCTAGGCCTCACCCGCGATCACATTTAGTGCTGGCTTGATTTAGTTTCTGTTTCTTGGCACCCCTGAGGAGTTTTCCCTTTGGGGATATAGGCACCAGGCCAGTCACCAGCTGGGATGAGGAAAGAGAAAGCCTGTCAGATGGGCTCCCGAATTAGATGGACAATGAACGCTGGGTCTGCTCCAGCTGAGCACAAAGGGACGGATGGAACAAGGGGCCCTCAGGAAGGCAACAAGCTGCTCTGAGGCTTGGTTAAGGACAGACAGGGCTCAAGCCAGAGATATCTTGCAAGCATGGTCAGATCCACAGGCAGAGCAAATCCGCTGAGGGTTTATTTACATGCGGTGATTCACTTCTCCTGCACTGCTGTCTGTGTGTTTCCAAGCCCAAATTCCCTTGGCACAAGGACACGTGAGACAGCATCGTCCCCAGTGGTGAGCGAAGGGAGACCTCAGATGCAGGACTGCTTGTCTGCTGCCTTGCTGCCACGTGCCTCAGTTTCTCCATCAAGCAACAGACAGTGGTTGGGCATTCAGATTAGAAAGGGGGTCCTTGTGAAGCTCCCACACTGCCCACAAGCCTCAGGCTGCACAATCCAAATGAGGGAAGGAAAGCTTGCTGCTGGCGTTGGGGGAAGGGCATTAATCAGCAGGAGATGACAACAGGAGTCCAGGCTTTCATTAATTAGAGAGGATGAGCAGATTCAGGGAGCGTCTCCAGCACTGCGCTGGGGAGTGTGTTTCTGCAGTCACATTCTCGTGCTCCCTGGAGACACGGGGACCTTCTAGGTACTGCTTCAAACTACAGCACCGAGCAGAACCGTGCCAGGTAACATGTGACACAAGACCATCCCCTGGGGAGAAACCGTGGGACTGCCAGGAAGATAAACGTGTCTGGCACTGCACAAACCCAGCTATTGCCACGTCAGGCACAGTGTCCGTGTTCGGCCAAAGGCGGCTGGGAAGCAGAGCTGGACACCAAGCCTTTCACTGGATGTTTTCAGAAGGGACACCCCAGAACCACAGACCACCCTCTACCACCCATCATTTGTGCCGGAGAGCACACTTCCTGGTGGATTTAGTGCAGACTACGAATATCTGCAGAGGAATTCAAGTCATTTAGTATGGCAGGATGAAGCCCAGTGTCTGCAAACACAGGCTGCTCCCACAGACCAATTTAGAGCAGAATTAAGGCAGAAGGGGAATTAGCCATTGGCACAGCTCATCAGCGGGTCTGTGGCCACTGTATCGCTTCAGGCTCTTACTCCATCCAAATGCTTTTCTAAGAGATCTAACCCAGCCCAGCCGAGGAGTGTGAGCTTGGTACTGACACTGCAGGATAAAATTATCTGGCTTGTCCTGTGCAGATCAGGCTAAATGGTTCCTTCTGGCTTGTAAAAGAACCATATATGTGTGCATGTGCATGTGTATGTGTATATATATATATATAGCCACTGGCATAATGAGACCCTAGTTTCAGTCCTGACCTTTGTTTGGAGACAGCTATTTTACAAATAAGAAACCTACAATATTAATCCCGGGCTTAGCAGGAGTAGATCTTTATGGAAATATTTGGATAAGGATCTTTCTTCACCCTTTTGGCTTAGATGATGTGCCTGGGTACCAAACATAGCCATCTTCTCAGGAGATCCAGTCTGGGTTTAGCTATGTAGAGGGGTGTCATCCTCCAGAACTGCAGTGCTGAGAACAGGCTGGAGAGAATAAAAGGTGGCCCTTTGCTGGGCAGAGCATCAATCAACAGAGCCAGGTGCCACTGCGGCTTCGGAGGTATTTTGTTTACTGCATCTATATTGGGGGTTCCATTAAAGCTTTTCTAATTGGTCTTCTGGAAGATGAAACACCTACAGTGACACTTGGCAAGTGCCACCTTCAGCCTGCTCACGCAGGACTGAAACGGCTCATTAAGTCATCTGCAATCAGTGCTGAGGCCCTAAAGCTTGGAATACTTGATCTGCTGCCATGCAGCAATTTTCTCATGTGAAGAGAAGCAAGAACAGTCAGGCACCTCTTCCCCATTTTCCTTCCCTGCTAAATGGGCCCTTTCATTTTTTTTAATTCATTTTTTTAATCTGTTCCCTTAGAAACAGCCAGCTTAGCCCTTTCACCTCACTCCCCTCCCCGTGCTGCACAGCACTGCTGTTCCCTGCTGCTCCCTTGCCCTGCTCCCATCAAAGCAGCGAGGCACAGACTCACACAGCCCTTCAGTAACACGCCTGGAGAGAACAGAATGGATCTTTACAGGGGGTGCGCTGCGGCAAGGGAGGTGGCACATGAACCTCCATGCTGCGACCACAGCTGGTTCATGGTGATGCAAGCCGGCGTTGTTCCCCTGAGTTTGGACCCCTGCCTGTTCTCCTGCATGAACTGTCAGGCTTTAAAGGCTGCAAAACCTCCAGTTCAGCTTCTCATCATGTTCATGCAAAGAAAACGTTACCCTCAGCCTCCTTCCAGCTCCAGACCAATGTCACAGTTTCACTAGAGCATTGCATGATGAAATGAACTCACGCCGGTGGCTGGAAGCACATCAGCTCTTACTGTCAGGCCCAGCAGCTTCACACCCATTTATTTCACAGGGCTCAGAAGAGTTGGAAAGGGGTGAAGGGATGGATGGGGACACAAACCTCTCAAACACCAGACTTTCTGCGCTGGAAAAGTTCACACCATCTACAGAGACACTTGAACCTGGGAGAAGGTTCAGAGCACATCATGGAAGTTCAGCCTGGGGCTGGGCTGGGCCAGTTCTGCCTAAACTCAGCTCTCCCAAGCAGCCAGGAATGCAGGAGATAACTGCTATGGGAATTCATGGGATTTGCCCTGTCAGACCAGGGTTCTTACTGGTGATGGCTGGCACCAACTCACGGCTGAGAGGGTCCAAGAAATCCCACTGCACACTTACCAGGGATAACTTGATCCTGTTACAAGGTGTGAGTTTAAATCACAATGCATGAAAATATATTGCCCTGCAGAATTTTTGTTTGTTTCTTTGGGTTTTTTTGGTGGTTTTTTGAAGTGAAAACACCTTTACTAAAGCTCTAGGTCTTCTCCCCACAGGAATGTCACATACCACTTTGGTCTTGCTAAGTTTTTGCTAGGCTCAGAAAAATGTTCAGGCAAAGGCAGCTGCAGCCTTGCTGTAAGGACAGCCTTGCATTTGGTACCTGGCCTTGTGGATGCCTTTGTGTGCTGCAGGATGCTTGGATTTACAAAGGTTAGGAACCTGGAAACCTTTTCATTTTCACCACCATTGTGGTTGCTGCTCCTGAAATGCATTAAGACTCCTGCTCTCCACAGAAACTGCCCAAATGTTGCTTTCCCAGTTTGTTCACACTGGCAACAAAAGTGCATGATGGGACATGTTCTGTGTGAGATAACATCCAGTGGGTTTGATTGCCTGGAGGACATCTCTGCAGCTACCAGATGGTCAATCTCGTATCTCTTTGTAGTTCTTATCCAATGTGGAAAAACGTATGAGGTGAATTTCAGGGGGCTTTGGCTTCTTGTCATCCCATAAATACTCTGGAGAAAGCACCTTGGAGGGTTTGTGGGAAAGGAAGTGCCTGTTGAGATGGCTTTCTTCCTGCCAGACTGCCATGATCCCATTGGCTTTGTCTGTCAGGATGGTCATGTGGCAGGTCTTGGTGAACTCATAGACTTTCTTGACCAGCCCTCCAAACACAGCTCCTCCATAGTAGAAGTCTCCTTCTCCATCAGGGATGTAGGCGGCTGAAGAGCTCCTCCTCTCATAAGGGAACTGGCTTCGAGGGACATTGAAATAGCCAGGATGTATGGCTGCTACTGTATCACCCAGGGTCTCAGGCCCCCAGGTGTTGTGGAACATCATGTCAATGTCCAGGCAGAAGAGGTAGTCCACCTCCTGATGGCTCCTCTCTGCTATGTGCTTGTTTATGGCTTCCATCCTGCGCATGGAGATCTCTTGCCAGCTGGAGTATTTCTTGATGGGGACAATGAAAATCCTTCGTCCAGGGCTTAGCTGGACATTGGGAATTGTCTCAGGGCTGTCAGTGAAGATGTAATAGTTCACCTGGTAGCCCTTCATGAAATGTTTCTCTGCTGACTCCAAGAAGCGTCGCACAAACCTGGTGTACCTGTGCAGACACAACATGTGAACAGCACAGCAGAGACAAGGGGACATTTGCTGGGTTATGAAGGGTACTTTAATGGGTGGAAGACGACAAGGCATGAAGAGTGTTGACTAGCTGTTACTGCAAGGATGCATGCACTACACGTGCAACAGATGAAGCAGGCTGGAGGATGAGGAACAAGTGGGTTATCTCTGCTTTGACCAACAAACCGCCTATCTCCAGCCCGAATTCCCAGGGCAAATGCTAGTTCTGCAAAAATACTGACCATGCTTCAGGTACCTTGGGTGCTGACCCTGTTGTCTTATAGGTTTATATGATTATCAACACAATACACGGGCATTAAAAGTTTACTACAGACTGGAACAGATTGGGCAAGAAAAGGCCAAACGATCTTTCCACGGAGGAAGTACATCAACCCAAGAACCGCGCTCACTGAGTCACTTACTTTCCAACAGCAAAGGCTGTCACCCCTACGGTGACATTCAGAGGTCTGTAGGCACTGTCTAGGATGTCTGAATTGAAGGTTCCTTCCCAGACGATGGGGGCCAGCCACGGCGTGACAGTCAGCACATCCCGACGCCTGAAGGACAGGAACGGGAACGGCGTTAGTGGTTCCTTTTGGTTTCAAGACCCATAAATGGGAAAGAAACACTATAAAGGCAGTTTGAAGAACGTGTCTATCAGTGTCAGCTCATTATGGATGGGATTATCTTCAGATCTTTTTTCCCTGCCCTCGGATTTAAGGTTACCAAGCACAGACAGGGGTGAAATTAAGCACAGTTTAACGAATTGCCAAAGCCCTGAGGATCTGCTGAAATCTCATTTAAGCTCATAGGGCTTTTCTGCTGAGGAGAGTTTAATGGCCATTGAACTCACAGAGGGAGACGCTATGTGTGCTTGCTACCTGTCCGATGCACACTGCTACATACAGATTAGAGAACAAGGAATAATATGAAAATTACTATACAAATACACCCCACCACTGAGCTAGTAAAATACAGCTTGTGGCAGGACATTCTCCTCCCTCTCCCCCCCCCCCCAGTATTTATATATAGCTTTAACACACTCAGAATTTAGAATTCTCTACATGAGTCAGCATTCAAGTGCATAACAAAGTTATAGAAACTCCTTAATCTCCTGTGTGGGAAGTGGAAACATTGGATCTATAGCAGCAAAGTTTTTGGGGTTTCATTCTTACAGTTTTGAGTTTAAAACAAGATGTCCTTTATGATGTGTGATTTATTTTATGATTTATGATTATGATGTGTGATTTACCCCACGTTCACCACAGACCAGGCTCTGCAGCACTAATGAAATTCATCACAGGGAGCGCAGGTCAGCGCTGGGAGGCTGACGCTGGCTCCCATCTGACAGGCTCCCAAGGCAACAATAGCACAACCACCAAACCAGGGGACTGCCAGGGAGCAGGTTGATGGTTTTCAGCCCACATCTAATACTTTCAGTCTGAGTGGATGCAAGAATAACGTCTCCACTCCCTCCTGTATAATGGGTACGACTGAAAGATGGAATTATACAGGAGGAAGAATTTGGTTTGTAGAAAACATACAGACTGAGCAGTTCTCTTTCTGGGTTAATTACCTGGTTTTGGAGGAGGAGGAAGAGGAGGAAACCTGAAAGGCTGGTGCTCTAAGCAGGGCTTATAGATTTTCTTTGGAAGGCCTGCACTGGGGTTCCTGGTGACTCATTTCCCTGGCATGTCCTCTCCTAGTTACCTCCTTTCAGGAGACACTAACAGCTACGTGGCTCTCTCTTCCTTTAGGCCAGAGTCTGATTTCACACATTAAATTATTCCAATAAGGAAAAAAGAAACATTTGGGCACAGCACATCCTGTTGAAATAGCAGGGGGAGGGGGAGGTATGTACCAACAAGAGTGTGTTTATTAACCTGCAAAAGAACAGTGGTGGTTGAAGGTGAACTGCTGGAGATAAGAGTCAGGTGGCAGGAGCTGGGCTTAAGGAGGCTGCTATTACAAGGAAGGAGTGTTTCCTAAGTCCCTTTGTAGCTGCTGCCTGCAGCCTTCCTCATCCACTGAAACTCTCTGGCAGACGTGTCTGGGTGGTGGCTGTAAGATCCATCAGGTTAGCTGAAGCCTTGCTGAGGGTCATACAAGGCACCAGCTTGATTTTGCCCTGAGATGGACTGAAAGCTCTGCCACAGCCCCAAACAGCAACAGCACAGATCCAGAGGACATTTTTCCCCAGCTATTCCCCGTCTCCCATCTCAAAAGGAGCCCCTGGTAGCAACCATGCAGACAGGCTCTCTGCTCATGTATTCATTGGCAATTTACAGTAGGTATGTTAGCAAAAATACAGTGACTGAGCTCAACCTCATGGCAGCACAGAGCTGTAGTCATATACCCTTCAGCTGAGCTTCTCTTGGAACGGGGTTCAGCGTGCCCCAGGACTTTGAAACCACAAGTGCCACCCAAATCAGAGTCAGCAGAACCAAAGTTCAAACAAAGTTACTTACTTTGGAGCCAGAACTCTTGGCTGCTGATAAAATAATCTGTAAGAAGGAAGAAATATCCACTGAATAATACATGAATATGCCTGGAAAAGGGGAACAGCAGTTTAAAGGTCAGGAAATAAAAAGCCAGTACTTACTGGGGGAAAAGCTGGATGAGCTTCTCTTCCGTGTATTGGAGCTTCTTGGAGCTGTGTGATGGGGGGTGGGAAAAGAAAGGGATTGTTATGCTTTTCCTAAAACAAGCACCAGGTTCAGCTGCAGAACCTGCTGTCATACTGACAGCGGTCCAGGGCCTCGCTGCTGTGGCTGTGCAGGCTGCTCTGCCTGCTACAGAGAGATGCTGCCCATATGCACCTCCGAGGGTAACATGTCTGAAACCGAGCATGCAACAGAGACACAGAGATGCTGCGGCTCTCCGAGTCTCATAAAGTCAGGTTGGAGTTTAGGGGTCACAGGGGAAGCACATGCATGTTGGGCACGGCCAGTCCAGGTCACCTACATGCTCCATTCCCTGCACCACTGTTCCTGCCCACCTGAACTACCTGAACTGTACCACGCTTCAAACAGCCCTCAGAGAGATAAGTGCCTTACTAGATGCAATGTTATTTAATGGCTGGAAACAATCAGAAATGCCTCTAGAAGAGATCACCTCTTCCACCTGCATTTTTTGGACAAAGGATGGCAAGAACCGTGGCTTGTCATGTTACTGCTATGGTGCAACATGGCAGAGAAGTCACTTTAGGGCACAGACCCTGCTCCTTCACAGTGTAAATTCCTCTTATACAGCTTGAGATAGCTTTAGGACTGATTCTAGGTCGGTTCACTGTACAGCAGTTTGAACTGTAAGGCTTCTGAAGAAGCATCTTAGGGATATGGTTTAGCATAGGACAGGAACATTGGACTCGATGATCTTAAAGGTCTTTTCCAAATTTACAATTCTGTGATTCTGTGATGTCCCCCTTTAATTTTGTTCTAACCCTGCCAGGAACCTATACATGACCATTTCTTTCACCTCTCTGACTTTACATTTCACCACGAACCGAGCCGGGATACTTAACCCACATCTCAAAGCGCAGCGAGATCCTGGGTGTACCTGTGCACGTGTGTGATTACAGCCTGATAACCAACCCATTGTTAACCTGTTAGTCACAGTCTCCATGTCCCACAGCAAACCATACAAACACAGAGCTGTCACGAAGGGCAAACAGACTAAAGTGGAAAAGGTTGCGTTATTACCATTTGGTTTTAAGAGACTAATTACACATTCATCATTGCATAAAGAACAAGCATCGACTTGATAATAGCTACTTGTACCAGCAGCAAAGAACAGCTGCTGTGACAGGGATCTGTTACTAATGACATACAAATTGGGATACTTGCAAGATTTCCGGGCAGGGAAGGTAATACGGGAGGTAGTGAACTTTTCCATTCCCAACTGCAAGCCTGTGACAGCAAAGAAACATTTTAAGACAAGAAATAATGAAAGATATTATCCTAGGATTTTCCAAGGTCTTCTGAGAATGCAGCACAGATTGTGAGAAGTAACTCCAGCTACCTGCTTGTCTACTGTACTTATTAGCGTTGGATGCAGGGTATTCACATTCTAATGTGATATATTGCTCTTAAGGCATGAATGGGAAGCTCAGGAAAAAAATGAGTCCAGAAACATCCAGCTTGTAACATCAGGTCTAAGTAGTGTTCTTTAGATCAAGTGGTCTACAAAAGGTAAATGGAGACACATAAAGCAAAGCTCAAAATGGATAAATACGCAATGAATGGGGCTGTGATGTGCTGAGGCTTCCTGGAACGTGAAGTGCTGCGTGTGCATCCTTCAATTTATGTAGCAGACAAATATGCTGCCTGGGCTTTCTTCTCCTTTCAGTTTTGACCACAATTTATGTAGATTTTTTTATACAGCTCACTTAAGCATTGGGGAAATGCAGCCACCCATAATGCAAAATAAGAGCAGATTGCAACACCAGAAGTACAGTATAATTAAGAATAATTTAATAATGACTAATGTAATAGTTAATAGAAATTCCTGACCCCAGATTCCTTTCAAAGGATGTTTGAGTTTGCTTAAAAGCAGCTGCACAGCACACTTGGTGTGCTCAAGGCTACTGGAGTGAGGTGGGACTGTTTGAAGAGACAGATTATCACCTCCTTAAAGGCCCAGACTGAAACGTAACCGGAATATTCTGTACAACTGGGAGTCAGATACGGTGCTAGCAGCCTTGTTTAGACACAATTGGTCTTTTTTCCCCTGTCCTTTCAGAGGCTTCTCCCAGCTACTGGAGTTACTTCATTACAGGAACTGCTGCTCTTACAGCTCTAACAGGGACTTTCCATAAAATGCACTGCCTCTATTTTTTGCTACTATGCTTTGCACCAGGTTGTAAATATAGACCGGGGATGTTTTAAGCATGACCAAGCTTATGCTTTAAGTACGACCAAGCAAAGCCTACCAGATAACTGCAGTAGTAACAAACAGACAGACAAGAGATCCCAACACTCTCCTGGAAATCATGTCTTCTCACTCCCAGCAGCTGTCAATCTGCAAGGCACAGAAAAGCAGGGGAAAGTGGCTGTAAATATCTCACCAGGAGAGAAACTGATTATTTTTTTTCCTAGGAGAATGAGGTTTTTCAAGCAGTTGCTTTTTCATTCAGCCTCTCTGCAATGGGGATCGCTGAAGGAGCCGGGCTGTAAGAGCCAGGTCACTGAGGCAGTTCCTGTAAACCACTTGAGAAACCTCCCCACTTCAGCGAGATGTAATCACAGCAGTGCGTGGGGAGCCTTGCTGATACACATCTTGTTTCTGTAGATTCCATTTCTTCATCTAAAGCACAGCACACCCCCTCTGCAGTTTAATAAACTCACCCAAAGCGATGCCATCGGGTTACCCAGATCTGATCCAGTTATCACTTGATCTGATGATAAACTCCATCTTTCACAGGAGATTAACTGCCAGAGGCAGCTCCTCCCAATGGCACAGGCAGCAGAAAGGCAACTGCAGGCTGGTACAGGAACAGGCACGTAGCATGACAATAACATATTGTGGCACGATATTCCTCTCAAGTCAGATTTCTCCCCTTTTAAGGGCCATTAAAATCCTCTTCCCCTCACTCAGCTGTCCTGCCATAAAAGCTCGACCTGATCCCTGTTCTGCTCACAGGGAATAAAGGTTCCCCCAGCGCGAGCCACGGGACCCAGGGCAAACACACAGAGCCTTTCCATGGGGCCTCCGAAGGGGCTCATTACAAGCACAGTAATCATTACAGGCTATGCTCGTTATTACCTGGAGTGAACACCGAGCTACAGCTCTGGAGGCAAGCCTCTTGCTAGCGGGTGCTTCAATTCCTTCTCCTCAGCATCCTCTGTGTCCACCCAACGCTCTCGTCTGCGGAGCCAGCTTGCCAGGCTGCTGCTGCAGGACTGTCACGCAGCCCAGGGTTAGATGGAAGCACTTGCCAGTATGTGACTGGAGCTCGCAAGGGGGAGGAAAAGGCTGTTTGTCAAACTGCTATTTATAGGCAGCCAGCAGCACTGATGTTAGTGGGAGGAACCAGCACCCCAGGTGCTGCTTTGGGGAAAACTGAAGTAAGCATTACACAGATCTTTTCTGTCCTGACCCTTGGCAAGGCATGCAGCAGCACCAATGGGTCTGGAAAGTCAACGGCGATGCTCCCACTTTGATTTCTTTGGTTATAAAAAGAGAGGTAGCAAGAAGTTCTTTAATTTGTTTTATTGTGTTGCACAGAAATTTGCTGTGGTGCTTCTTCCCCCTCCTGTCAGTTAATCTCATCAGCTTTCACCACGAAGCACCACAAAATCCCACGTAAAGAAAGTTTAAAAATATGTAACTATATAAATATATCAAAATATACAGTAAAATACATATCTCAAAGTGTTCCACCACTTAAAACCTTCACAAATTCATACTGAGCACATCTGGATTCCTGCCTAGAAGTGCTGCAGATCCATAAACATAGAAGGATTTGCAACCCACCTTTCCCCCCTGGCTGTTGTTCTGTGCTGTGACCAGTTTTATCCGATTGCCGTGCTAATTTCTGCATCAACACCAGGATTCAAACTCTCTCTGACCAGCCCATTCTCATGAAGGGCGGTGCCAAAGCCAACCCAAATACTTCTACTGAGTCCCCACCAGTACGGGGTGAAGCAGGATGACCCCACAAAACTGAGAGGCCAGGAGAGCTCCTACATCCTATGTGATGCTCACCATGCAGGAGCCCAGCGCTGGTGATGGCACTCAGCTTGTGTGTACCAAATTGTTTTCCACGGAATCTCTCCTAGCCTGGATGTGACATATAAAGCCTTGTGTTTGACTTTAAAGAATCACACTCTGCTTCCAGGCTATTTATTTTTCAAAAACATCAAATTCTGTTTTCTGTGGTGCTTGAAGCCCCTCCCAGCTCGATGCCACTTTCCAGTCTCATAAACATCCCTACGTATGCAAACAGAAGACAGTGGCACTTTGCAGGTATCTCCTGGGGAATCCCACTCCCTGCACCTCCCTGCGCTTACCACTGCAGAGAACTTGGGTGATGGGCAAGGACAGAGGATAATGAGCAGAAAGGAGAATAAAAGTTATCTTCAAATTGAATAGTAAAATTAAATAATAATAGATAATAGCTAATAAAAATCAACAAGAGGACATAATGCTCATTATTTCCATGTTGTTTCAGCTGTTATAATAGGCATAGTGTATTCCATGTGTCTTTGCAGAGTAAATATCTGATCCCCTGGGAAAAGTGATGCACATATTTTGAAATATTACATCGTTAGGAGCACAGCTGATGGATTTTCCCTTTGCTTCAGTTTCTCTGGTACAAATCTGCATCCTGGCATCTGAGACCTTCTCGATGACATTCACTGTATTTGTCCTCAGCTGATTTACAGCTCTAGGGTACACAATGAATGCCAACAGAAATGAAGTAGCTGGAGTTGCAGTTAGCAACAAAATCTCTGAACAAACAGAAAAACAGCTAAAGCATTTTTAGTAGTTACTCTGGTTCTTCAAAGTTGTTCCAAGAGGTTGGTTTGTTTTTTTTAAATCAGTATGGTTGGAAGCAGCTGTGTTACTCCTGAATTAAGTGCTTGACCTCCCAGAACAAAGCAGTGCTTTCTCTTCAAGCCCTGCCTCGGAAAGCATTCTGGATTGCAGATAAATACCTCACTCATAGGCCACTCTGTGGAACACATTCTCTATGGATCAACTATTGCAGGTTTCTAAGCCTGTATTTCTGAGGCAGTGAGCTGTGAGCAGAGTGTCACTTAGACCAGGAAGGACGAGTGGGTGTCTGGGGAGGGCTGCAGCTCTGCTGACAGAGAAGCAGCTTTGCTGGACTCCGTTCTTCAGCAGGCTGCCTTCAGCTCTTCCAGCTTCAGGCTGCCCAGGACACAGATATCTACACTCACACCCACATCTTGAACATGAACTTGAGTGCAACCCAGCACTCGGGCATCCCGCTGTACAGATCCTCGTATTACAGCAAGCTCTGTGACTTTCCTCCGGCCAAGATAACTTTCCTCTGGCTGAGATCCGACTCAGAAGCACTGCCCAGAGTCTGCAATTGCCTTTGCAGCACATTCATCACACTTTTTTTATTTCAGGAGGTTAAAATAACTCCTTCCACCACTGCACTCGTTAAGGCAACAGCAATAAAAAAAAAAATTAAAAAAATAAATTATGTGACATCACTGACATTAGTGCAACCTTCTCCATTTGCACCAACCACCATCAGAAGGTCACCAGCAAGGTTTGTCTCATCTCAAGTGTAGAATTTCTTAATCTTCTGGACGGATCGTTTCCACCACTCCTCCCAACGCTGAGCGCACAGCAGCTGCGCTGCACTGTCTTCCTTGATCCAGGCAAACTGCTGCTCCAGTTTACATTTGTATTTCTGCACAAACAACAACAATAAAGCCCCAAATTCACAGTGAGGAAATAGCATTTTACTTTGCCTGGTCCATGGTGTCAGAGGATCCTACACAGGCCACTTGTTCTCTGCCTTGGGCAATGGAAATGCAGGAACAGGGAATTATTCGCAGCCTTCCTCTTAACCACTTCTGAAACTGAATTAGCAGCAATGCCTAAATTTTGGTATAAATGCAAGATCTTCACCTCACTTCCACTAGCCCCTAGGAAAAAAGGGGCTGCCTGCTCTAGAGAAGAGAGAGGAAGGCACACATCTCAAACCCAGAACACACCCTGGCTTTTGCCAGCACTTTCTGTGTCATTAGTATGAGCTGGACTATTACAAAGCTGCTAAAAAAAGTGTTTCACCTAAATAGAACCTCACAGACTACAGTGAACAACTCAGGGCACCTTTATTAAATACCCCGTGCTCCGAAATACCAAATACTGTATTTATCATGCAAGGTATGCTCAGGGAAATACTTCTGCAGCATTTACTGTACGACACCTTCACTTCAAAAACCTACTGTAACCACCTGCTGACCTACCACCATAACTGGATACGTAATCTTGTGCATATACATAGTTCTGATAGCATTTGGCATTGTTGACAGTGTATTTTCCATTTTTCTATGAAAAACAGAATTTTTAAAAATTTTTTTAAAGTTAATTCAGTCCATTGGGAATATGATTACTTCTAGGGCAGATGCATAAACACTGACCATTTATTTCCAAAGGATTTAACATAAGAATATTCTCCTAACTGCTGAACACTGCTATTTCACAAGCTATCAGCCTCAGAGCTGTCTGGAACACATTCGTTCTTCTATCAAGTTTAGTGAAGAAAGAGTGATTGTTTTATGGTGGAAACAATGACAGTTTGGGATGTAGGACAGGTATGAAGTACCTTACAGCCCTTCAATTTTTAGGGGAAAAGGAGCCTTTGGGATCTTGGGCTGGAGCTGTAGGCTTCTGAAAGGAAGTTGGGTGAAAAACAAGCTGTGTGGAAGTGACGTTGTCCCAGCAGCTACGTTCTGAATCGTGAAATGCATCAAATGTCCTCTTTCTGACATCATCCATCCATGCTTCTCTGCTGAAACAACTCCCCAAAACAACTCTCTCTGCTTTTGACACCAGCACGAAGGAACGAACACAAGAGGGGATTTCTCCACACACTTAACATGGCTTTAAGATCCAAAACCACCATGCATATTAAAACCTTATAGACAGCTATAATTTTCCTTCTTGAAGAATGAAATCCACATCAGTGGAGCCCCACTCATGGCCCTTTCCCACAGACCAACCTTATATACAGCATCTCTGGCTTCCACTGCTGCCATGTGGCCCCACGTAGTCTTCGCTGTTGCGACCGATGCAGTTTCTCTGCAGAGAATATAGCCTGAACCATCTGTCAGAGCAGTCACAGGTATTCCTGGCCAAGTCCTTAAGAAAACCCAAATGAACCAACCAAAGAAGCAAACCATGTGAGAGAGAACATTAGAAAAGAGAGCACATTATAACAATTCATGTTACTTGTACTTAAAGTGCCAAAGAACAAAAGGGGTTTTTTAATCTCCACAAAAAGGTTTGCCTAAAAACTACCTCCTTTAGCACGAGTCCCTTTCAAAACGTCAGGATCTCTGGAGAGGAAATAGGATTCATGTCTCCTGAGTGAAAATACATGGTGTATTTGTGTTGATAAACAGTGGCTAGCAAAGCAGCAGAGTAATAATACTGAAACTGTGCTGCTTTACAACCCAACATATATTCACTTCGATTTACTTGGATCCATTGCTGTTCTGTCTTTCAGATCACTACCCACCCAAACTGCCCCAGAACTATTTAAAGGACATCACTAACCATGAACATAGTGTTCAGCAGGTTCAACAGGACAGGAGAAGAAACCTGTGAGGACAGTGTCTGATACCAGTTTAGAGAAAAGAGATCTTCACATCTTAGATCTTCAAATATTACCTGCTCCCATGGTCAATTAACTGTTTAACCTCAGAGGTTTCTAGAGGAGGTCCAGCTTGTTTACGACTGGGTGAAGTGGATGCCTTCTCTCTTGGTATTTCAGCTTCTGGGAGATAACAGAAGAGAAGACTTGGCAGCAGCAAAACAGGGGCAGGAATACTATAGTTTAGAAGTAAATACACACAGGAAAATGCTCTCCACTTTCAAGAAATACCTTTGCATGCTTGATCATGGAAATCCTTCCATTTACAGTACTATAGCATATAAAAGTCTCCTCTTCCCAGGGAAAGTCTGCTGCAATCTTTGAGAAGGAAGTGGAGACCTGAACAAGAAATCTCTTCTTTACTTACTTGCTACTTGTATGTCAGCAATAGTGATACTTTCATCTAATTCCAGAAGCAGCTTTTCGGTGAAGGCAGCTAGTGCAGAAACAAAGTTCTGAGCACACTCAGTGGCACAGTCCTGTTGGGATATTGGAGATGAGTGAGAGGAAATCCTTTAATAATTCCATCTCCTCTCTGTTTAGCTCAGCTCCAAAAGAACACCGCAAGTATTGAGGCTTGATGTTTTACAACAGCTGTAAATAACAGATGGAAGGCTCTAGGTTGCACATAAAGGGTCTAAAATGCCTCTACACAGTATTCTCAGCCTAAGGTGAAGTACAAAAAGATGCAGAGTTCTGTGTGTGGCTCGCTGGTAGTTGAATATTTGTGATAAGCATCTAAACCTGATACAGCCAGCGAGCTGTGAATGCATCCTTCCACCCAAAGCAAAGGCCACTCCAGAATCTGGATATGTTGGGTGGAAGGGCTTGGGCCAGGTATTACTGTAAAACAGGGTACGTGTGTGTCTGTGTGTGTGCAGCGCTGAGAGGAGGAGGAGACATTACCTCAGAGTTAAACAGATATACACCCTGCAGGCAATAAACCAAGAGCTTTAATGCTGGGAAACAGTCCTTCAATAACCCTTGAGAATAGACAGGAAAAGTGTTTTGATTCCTGAATCTCTCCTGTAAAATTCTGCTTATTCCATTTCTTAAGCTTATGTAGAAAAGTATCAATTATTTGCACTAATAAAGAGCACACAGGAGAAACTTTGTCATCTGCTGTCTGCAGGCAATATAACTAACCAGAGGATGTCACTGTTGCTCCCAATTTAGACTTAGATCCAATAACTACCATTGATATAACTCATCTCTTCCTCGGTATGTTCTATGAATGAAGAATAAATCACATGCACTTACACAGACGCTCATCTAATGCTGGTAATACATAAAAGTTAAAAGATATGTGAACAGGATTTCCCCAAACTGAACACATTTCCCAGGTTACTTTTGATGGGGAAGAAAAATGTATCCAAGATGGATATCCTTTCCAAATGCAGCACCTAAGTTCATATTAAGCAATTTCCAGTTACCCGCAGCTTCTGTGTGCAGAGGTGAATACCATCAGCTTGGTCTTTCTGCCTCTTCGCTTCCTTCTGGCACAAAGCATCCAGCTGAAGTGAGTTCTCCTGGTGCCCCAGAGAAGGATGTAATTGGCTCCTGTGCACAGCCTTTAATTAAATACCAAAGAAATGCCTTCAGTAAAGAAGGTGAAGTTGCAGCATAATAAGGAAGAAGTGAACCCCACACATTTGACACAAAATTATTCAGAAAAACAAAGAAAACTTAGTGCATTCCTCAGCTTTTTTCCCCTGTAATTTAACTTAATGCATACTCAGAGATACATCTCAAGATACTACTCTAACATTTTCTGCATGATCTCCATGATGATTCTGATAGCAGCTCTAATCTTCCCATATTGAAACACTGTGAATAATGATATTTCCTTATGCGTTTGTCATAGTACCTACAAACGAGTGCACGCATACAGAATGAGCTGTATATCCACACTGTGATGTCACAGCCCTTAAGGAGTGGAGTGGGAGATGACAGGCAGAGCAGTACAGGATTATGAAGAGTCAGCCCAGTGCTGGAAGCAGTGAGAGGGGGCACTGAGCTCCAAGAATCACAGAATTTCCAGTAGAATCACAGAACATTAGGGGTTGGAAGGGACCTTGAAAGATCATCTAGTCCAACCCCCTGCCAGAGCAGGGTCACCCAGACTAAATCACACAGGAAAGCATCCAGGCAGGTTTTGAATGTCTTCAGAGAAGGGCAGCCTGTCCCAGGGCTCTGTCTCCCTCACAGTGAAAAAGTTCCTCCTTATATTCACTTGGAACTTCCTCTGCTCCAGCTTGCACTTGCTGCCCCTTGTCCTATTGCTGCGATCAGACAGAAGAGCCTGGCTCCATCCTCATGGCTACACAGACCAAGTGCAAACACAGCAGTTAAACCCCTGGGTAGCTCAGCAGTGAGTGATGAACCAAACAGTGAGAGTAGCAAAGAGAAAATATTATAATTGCAATGCATTTAGCATTGCTTACAGAGGAAGCAATCCCAGCGTGCCCATGATCCCTACCTTCGCATTCTCCCAGCCTTCAAGGTCTTTACTGAAGCAGTGCCGAATCTGTGCAGTGGAAGAGCTGAGCTTCTGCTCATGTTCTTTTAAAAGACTCTCAGCTGCCACCTCAGCAACACGCAGGAGTTCCTTTTCCAACATCCTCACTTGGTCCTGAAATTCTTGTTAGGACAAACAGGGTGTTTCTGTCACTCAAGTATTCATTGCAAGGAAAAAAACCCAGGCCGCTTGGCCAAGCTGAATGTATGCTGCAAGGGTCAAACAGGCTGGCACTTTCACTGAGATCCTGCCACTGCCATTCCTTTTTCTAGGTCTGATGCTCTGCAGAACATACACTTGCTAAAAGATGTGACCTTGTACACGTCTTTCAGCTTAGTCAAGGGCCCTTCTACCACCCCTTTTCTAGCTGATAATACAAGGAAGAAGATACTGGCCCAATTTCCCAACTCCAATTTTCAACTGGAGTTTTTCCACTGAGTGTGGTGGATCAAGAGAGACACATAATTCCTGATCACTCTGATTTCCAGTTTACATAACTGAAAGATGACATACATGAGAAATTAACACTCTTAACTGGAGGAATTTACCTGTAAGACAGGAATTGTAGTAATGATCTGTCTGTCTTTGGTATGACAACAGATTCTGCTTGAGCATTTCTGCACAACGTTCAAATGTCTTCGGGACATCCTCAGGCATTGTGATTTGAAGCTCCTGGTTCTGGTAGAACTCCTTCAGGAGGTAAAGATAAAACAGAAGAGTCATTGATAACACATTCAAACAAGTCACATCTCGACATATAAGACAGCAGGGATACACAAGGCTATCAACTACCCTTTTATTTGAGACTGATTTTCTCTCTCTGGTTCTGAAATGCTTAGTTAACATTTATCAAGAAACCTGCAATTAAAAATACACTGTGACAAATATTATTTAAGCATTAGAAACTCTGGTGAAGAAAGGAAAAGTTTTGGATGGCCATCCAAACATTGTAAAGAACCAAATTATTTAGCTGACATGGGATTACACCTATGAAAGCAAAAGTCAATGAAGAACATGAGATTCTTACCTCAGCAAGGCAGAGCAAGCTCCTATTACCCGTCCAGAGGATATTCAGGATGGCCCCCTTAAAAGTACTGAAAGCAAAAGTTTAAAAGTTAAAAAGAGACAAATGACACTGAAAATACTTATTTGGTTTCAAATGTTTTTGTTCAGGTTTATTTTAATACATTCTTAGAGCATCCATGAACAAACATTCAGAATGCCTAGAAGAAACAAGGACTCTGGGGTATTGTAAAAGCTTGCTGGAGAACACCTCCCACCATGTCATTGGGACAAAAAAAGCCATCTCCCCCAACTTCCTGTGCAGGAAAACTTACCCTAAGAGCTTACCATGCATTTTAGATACAGCAAACAGATTGGAAGGTGCATCCAGCTCTTTAATGGAAGTACTTTAAAACATGTGGATGAAAATTCCCAAAGCACTCAAACATCTTAGGCATTAATTTTATTAGTTTTGCTATTATAGTTTTCATAGAAATGTGATATTGAGCACCTAGAGTATAAAATTAATTGATCTTAGGGGTGAAATTAACTGAAAAGACTATTTTAAACTTTCCAACCCATTTTTTGTAAATGGGCAGAGCAGACTCTGATGAGCCCCCCATTCCATTTCAGACATTAAGCACAGTAACATGGATGGCTTTTCCATTCACTATTCTTATTCCACAAAAAGGAACTGGTCTGTAAACACTTTGACCCAAAACTATCAAGGTTAAATACCTCAAAGCTCTACAGCTCACAATTAGAAATAAATAAATACAGGGCTTTTTGCAGATTAACTCCTGTTTCTGCAAATACATGACTTACTTAGATTCAGGAGGCTCCTCTCCAAATACCTGCCATTTCTTGTCACTGAGAACTGATTTGGTGTCTTTCTGTTTCCTAGGGAGGCAAAACGTTAATTTGAAACTATGCACAAGTATTTTCCTTCTCTGAGTGAGCTGGTCAGTTATATGACAGACATGAAGCTGGAGAAAAATTGGGAGAAAAAATTGTAACTCTAATATTACTTTTAGAGGAAAACAAATTTTTGAAAAATACTCTCAGGATTCTCCCCTCAAAAACCCTTCAAAGTATTTTCTGTTGCTTTCACTCTTACACTCATTTCATCACTAAGGTGAAGACATACTATTTAGACCCCAGACTTGAAAATTAAGCCACCATGATTAAAGACTGGGGTTAGTTCCTTTTTTCATCAACTTCAAGGTACAAAACAACAGCAGATGAAGGAGAAAAAGGAAAGTGTTTTTCCAGCCAAAGTGGGAAAAAAAAAATCAGTGCTGAGGAGAGAAATAGGGAAGGTATCTCAAATGGTAGGCACACATGGAAAGAAGGCTAACACAAATCAGCATTAAGAGTCTGTCAAAGAACAGGCAGTGGGAAAAGTCTAGGTAAGTATCTGCAGAGGAATATTATAAGTGGAATTTCTCCTTTCAGGGGTCTTACCTTCTTGTTTGCATCTTTTTCTTAGGAGATGATCTCTTGGTGGCCTGAGCTGCAGACTTCTGGTGACCTTTATCAGATAAATTTAAGTGAGAATTCTTTGATGTGGGAAGAATTGCTTTATATTTAACAAGGAAAGATGAGTAATATCAAATAAATGCCAAGTGAAGTCTTTTTTTTTTTTTATATGAATATATAGTTTGTGTTCTCATTTCGTTTCAACATTAAGGGGACAACTGTAGGGACAATCATTTCTGGCAGACAGAACTGACCCAGCAGTGGCACTGGCAATGAAGGTTGTGCTCTGGGGCACGAGTAATAGCAATGTCATAGAAAATACATACGGTGGGAGGAGATTTAAAACAACATTAGGGCAGGGAATAAGGAGGAATTAATAATTTTGGCTGTGATGGGGACTGAAGAATAGAAAAGAGAGAGAGGGTGTCTTCGAAAGTGGCCGGAGGAGTCAATCTCTGGGGAAGAGAGGTGTGGAAAGGTAGGGAGCAGTTGGGGTTAGCCTGCACTCACCGTCGAGTGAATGAGAACACACTGTGCAAGGACACCCCCTGATCCCCTACATGTTTTCATGACTTCTATTTTCCACCTCTTTTTCCTTTTGCTATCAAAACCATGGGAATTCTTTATAAAATTACTATCTCGTTCTGCAGCCTTCATTGGTTCAGTGACCCAAATCATCCTATTATTGCAAAGCAAAGCTATCCAAGGAAAAGGCTAGGATGCACAGTTCTCTCAGAGTTCCTGTAGAAGCCACTGCCATGGAGCATGACAGATCTGCTCAGTGATACGCTAGGAACCTCAGCTTAAATTAATGAGCTATATTAGAAGAAATGCTGGCACACCTTGTCCTAACGAGCCCGAGCGATCTTTTCTCTCCTGATCTTGGCCCAAAGATTTTTCAGATGGCTGAATTCTGGAACAAAAGAAGAGCTAAGTGGCTACTGAACACCCTGCTGTTTTCCATTATATACTAAACTCTGTATTTTATAAAGAACTATCTAAGTTCTCTGTCACTTCCATGGGGTAAATGCAGTTACATTTCTTAGATTAACATTTATCAGGTAGGATTACATTCACAGCTGACAGTGTAAATGTAAGTACTTTCATCATAGTAAGTGTTTAAGTGGAGTTTTAGAATTTCCACAAGGAAAACGTCATTAAAATATTGATTTGCTAATCACAAGCTTGTCACACTGTTCATTTCACACTTCGTATGTTCATTCAACCATGTAGCACATAATCCATCACTTTCTAACTAAAATAAGGCTCTGAAAGGCTTATTTAATACCTAAAATTTATCATAGTGCTATAAACTAGATGTCAGTCGTTACTCACAACGGGGTGTTTTTGGCTATTAGAAATCTTGCTCTTAAAAAGAAAGCAGTCTCAGCTGGACTGATTTTAAAGCAAGACCAATCAGAAAGTTTGTAGCAGTATTACCTGTGAACAAGATATTCACTACCTCTGTATGTACAAAGGTAAACTACAAAATAAGGATTGAGGAAAACCTTGACATGCTTCTGGAGTATTACTTTTAAAAACACTGTAGTGAAGCCCCTGGAAGTGTTACCATGAGCCTCGTGAAGAGGTATATACAGCAAAGAAAATACAGAAAAAGTCAAATGACAGAAAAATACCTTTAAACAAACAAATACTTACCCAAGTAAGCTTTTGATAAAGCCTATTGATAAATCATCAAGTGCAGACTTTCCCCTTCTGCTTGGATTCAACAAAGGGAATTTGGCAGGATCCATCCCCATCACCATCACCTTGTTCTCATCTCTGAGATGCTCTGCTCGCATGGCAAGAGCAATCGGACCTTGTAACGCGACATCTGTTGCAAGAGAGGTACAGCCCTCCTGAAATGGAAGAAAAATGAAACCCTGTTGATAGTAGCAGGCAATTAGTGAAAGCCTTATGTGTAATTACTGATTCCAAACATATAGTACTTTGCTTCACGGGCTGAAAGAAAGGTTTTTTTATAAATCCAGTAGTAAAGCTGTTACAGCTACACACCTTGGAGACCACTTAGAAGTAGAAAGGAAAAGGAAAAAATCCCAAACCCCACCCAACAAAATATTTCTTTGGGATACATTTGATTTTTTACATAAATGGTTTAAGAAACCCTTGAAATATGTATCTCTGAGCAGTGTTATTCTTTGAATAACAAACTCTTATGAAGGACCAAGCAACTCATTGTGGTGCTGCGCGTCTAACTCTTAGTGAACTTGGTGGTGAGTGATTTACTCCACCTCTTAAGAACGCTGACCTAATGTTACAATGTCTTGGACACAGATTCTGAAAAAACCTTTAAAACATATACAGAAATTCACTCAAGATTCAATAAACCCTAGAGAACTTAAATGGTATCTTACATTATCAGGCAGGCTTGTTGCTTTTACCACCAAGCAGTCGAGATACTGGCTCCTCTTTTTCAGTTCTTTCAACACTACTTTGGTAAAATCCAACAGCTCTTCAGAAGTCAAAGCCTGAAAGATGTGATAATACAGATGTTATTTACTAACCTAGCTATCTCAGGCTTTTCAAGTGTGCTGACTGTTGCATAGAACATCAGTTGATTCTGCTCTGACACCATTTTATTTGCACATCTGTGGAAACAATGAGACTGTATAGAGGCTGAAGCTTTCATTAGGCAAGCAGGAAAACAGGTACAGGACCTTCCTGAGTAAAACTTCAGTGGTAAAGTACTCTTCCCACCCCCCAAAATGTGTATAAACCTAAGTCTGCCACGAAAAATGTTAGTCTGTATATTATGCTAATATACACAGTGTGCAAATTAATGCCAAGTCAAACTAAATAAAATTTTGTGCTGATTAGAACATACTTCTTTATCTGCAGCAGGATGAGCACAAGCATCTGTCTTCTGATGGAGCTTCTCCAGATAAGACTTTAATGTCACTGCCTGCAGACTGGAATTTTGTACCTGAAGCAAAATCAAGATATCAGTGATGTCAAATCTCATTCAAGGAATATTCAGAAGCTCCACTTTACTTGCTGGTAAAATCAACCACTGGTACTCAAAAAGCTGAAAACAGTGATTCACAAAAATAACCTTTCACATCCTTTACCACACCACACCAAAACACTGATCTGCTCAGATGTACACATTCAACATGCTGCAGGGCCACAGTGTTCCAGCTCAGCTGCAGCAACAGCAAAACCATTCTTTTAAGCTGATAAGGACACAAAACTGGCTTTGAATTAATAAAAAAGTCAATGTTTGTCCACTCTGAATTCAGCCAAAAATCTCATCAATAGAATAAAAGAGAAATGATCACAATCACTCAGAGTTCTGGTATCTCTGCTTGTACCTCTGACTTGATTTGCACTCGTGTGAGTCTCAAAATTTGTTTTATCTTCTCCATAAAAGCTCGATTCGTGAAGAGGCCACGGAACTTTGTTTCAGACTCCTTGATAAGTCTGGTAGCCTTGAGGAATGCCAGAAAGAAGAGATAAAAAGTGCAAAATAATTAATTCTGAAACTTTAACAGAACTCACCATTCCTATTTATCTCCCCCGCCTCCCCCTCATGCCATTGCCACTCAAAGCAGTCTTACAGTCCCAAGCTGGGAGCAGACTGATTATAAATCACATCAAACGTGCCAACATAACATGTGAGTTGAAAGAATGAAACTCTGCACACCTGCTGCAAGCAGCTTGATTCCATTTGTTCCAGAACTTCCTTGGTTAAGCTTTCAAAAGCACTGATACGCTTACGTTCTTCCTCGAGACGCTTGCTGAAAGACTTTGCCTCCTCAGGAGAAAAGTTGCCTCCCTTCAAAAATAACCTGAAAGCAACCAGCAAAGTACAAGCAACAGGTTATGAGTCTTCCTTTTCTCAAAGGACTATTTTAGCTAAGCAGCCCTTAAACAGGTATCAGTACCATAACTGTAAAATTTAATAGCAAATTAGATTAATAATAAAATAAGCTTTAATTTTACTGCTCTGCCCATGCAACAAACACCAATGCCCAGAAATAGGTAACTGTTTATAAACAACAGCCCAATAAATCTCTATACCTGCAAGCTTTGCCAAAATTCATATTTGATTCCCTTAATTTTCCTAAACTTTCCTCCAGGCATTTCTGGTAACTCCTCAGGGAAGCCTGTATCACTTCCAGATGACTATGTAGCTCCGAGTGCAGATTGTTGCTGAAAGAAATTAACCTAACAGCAAATAAATAGAGACAGGGAAAACAGGATTAAGAGACTGCTAGCTGTAAAGACCTGAACAAAGTCTGAGAACTCAAGAGCATTTATAATAGATATTTTTATATTGTATATTATATTATGATACATTAGAATAGAAAAATATATTTTATATATATAATTTTGATAATATATTCTATATATTCAGTAAACTGGATGGGACCTAAAGAGATGAAACATCTTTTCTGCTTAAAGACTGCCAGCACTTCAAAAATGCCTGAAAATTGTCATTCATTTCATACTCATTTTAGTTTCTTCAGGAAGAGCTAAAGAGAACAAAAATTATCTGTATTTTATAGTTTCATGAAGCTGAAGAATAATGCCATATAAAACACATTCAGAATGCAAATCAGGAACATCTCAGACAGCAATCAGGAGTATTTAACTGTGAATTCACAGCCAGCAACACCTGTGGCTCACTTACTTCTCATTCATAGGAGCATTGAGGAGCATAGACTCTATGTCACAGATTCTTGAATGGAAGTTTTTGTTGATGTTAATTTGCTGATCACACAATTTGAGAAGTTCAGCTCTTTCCTTTCTCAGAGCTTCCTCCACTGCTGCACAGTGGGACTCCAGACACTCTTTGTGCTGCAACAGCTCCGCTGAGAAGAGAAGCAATTTTACAATACAGTCATTATTCCCTGGTTACTGCAACTACCACTTCCTAAAGAGAATTTATTAGGTTCTTAAATGCCAAGAAACCTGTCAATTTTTTTTTTTTTTTCACCAGAAAAACCTGACACTTCTCATATTAAAATAAATAAATTCTGATTAGTGGCCAATCTGGAGCTGCTCAGTGATGCTAGTGAAGCTAAATCCTTCCTCTCCTGTATTTAGGACCCAATCCCATCTCTCCCAACACTTGTGCCACTTCTTTTTTTGAAACACATTTAAAATTAGCTTTTGTATGTTGCAAACTCTTGGTTAAATCATTTCAGGAAGAATGACAGACTCACAAGTCTTGACAATAGAAACAACGCTTTACATCTTTTACAATCAAGTCTTTGATCAAGGCACTGATGGGTATTGTCCAAACATAACGCAGCACAAACCAGTATGAGCTATAGAAAAGCAGCATCTTTTCAAAAATATGTAATATATTATACTAGGAAATGAGTAGACACTCAGCTGCTTCCAGTTGTCATCTACTACTGAGTCAAATGACACCAAAACAGAGTTTGTTCCACTTAATATCATCTCTAAGTGAAGACAGGTAATGCTCAGAGTAAGAGGTACCAGCTCTGACGTTGCAGATGTTGGTCTCTATATGTTCCTGCCTTTGCTGATGCAAGCAAAGGCGCTGCTTCAGTTCTGAGATCAGCTCCTCCTCCTTGGCATCTACAAAGACACGGGAGCTGGACAAGGACGTTGCAAACCATTTCTCCAGGTGTTCAAAGAAGCAGAGGCGAATTCTGTGATTGAAAAAAAAATTAATTTCCATGAGGAATGGTAAGTAATAAGAATTTATTGAATATATTCATTCTACAAATTTAATTTCTGACTATAGGCAGAGTTTCATTACCATTTGCACAATACCGGTTGAGTTTTTGAGCTGGCTGCATACTACTGAGTACCAGGCATTTACCTTCATGGTTTTGCAGGGAATTTAGGTAAATTACTTGCCTTTCTGTAATACGCTTTCTCACTAAATAATTTTCTGTAAAAGTATGAATGTTCCATAAGAGGTAAATGCCTGTATGTACTTTGAGCGCCACAGATGAAAAGCAATATAAAAAAATTCTCTTATTTTAATAAATTTAAATGGAGGGATAGTGTAAAAATAATTAGACATGTTTTTGAATCTTTAATATTTTTCCAAACAGCTGAAAATTTGTCTATTAATTAAAGGGAAAGAAAGAACATAAACTGTTTCCTACTAACCGTTTCTTCAGCTCTACAAACATGGATTCTTTGATAACTATGTATTCCAGGTACATAGGAAGTGATTCTTTTTGTTCATATTTTGTAAGAGAAGTTTCTGGGCTGTCAGTCTCTCCTGCCTCTTCAGCTCCAAGAACTGTGTAAGAATTTCCACTGGAAGTGGAAAAGGTCTCAGTGGCAGTTTTGGAGCTTTCTGCCTTGCTGCTGTTCAGCATCTCCTAGGAAACAAGTGGAAATCATCATCTGTGACCTTTAAATGTATAAGCATAGAATCAACAAGCTAATATAAGAATCCTAAGGGTATTAACAATAATGTTCTCATTCTCAATTTGGACAATATTCATAGTGAGAATATGCTTGCAAATCTCAATGGGCAGAGTCTCAATGTTTTAAAGGAGTTTTCTTATGGTGATAAACTCACCTGAAAAACTAATACTTTGATATAAACACAGCTTAACATGTGTTAAAAATAATATGATAAGAAAAATAAGAGATATTTTTAAAAAAATCTGTGCAAAAGGGTTTTACAAGGGTAAAAGCAGTGCATAGGGAATGGTTGTAAACATGTTAGCCCATAAAAAGGATCTAAAGTCCTAATAGGCCACAAATAAATGAAAATTGTAAAGACTCCTTTGTGTACAAACAAAATCTCATCTACTTTAAGGAATTTACACTTACAACCTTGCTATTCATCATAATTTTCTGCAAGACTTCCTTCACCTTCACATTTATTCTCTTGCTCACCCACCTGTGTAAAGCTTACCCCCTGTTCTGTACGCTCAGGGTCTTCACTTCCATGGGGAACACACTCCCCATCTTCTCTTCCCTCTGTTTCCTCAGTTTCTTTTGCAAAGATTTCCTCAGTCTCAGCTGTGTTTGTTCCTTCAGTTTCTCTTGGACAACTATCTGTCTCTTCTTCACCTTCATTTTCTTGCACAACGCTCTCAGCTTGCTGCTCCACCAGATGCTCAGCTTCCAAAGTCTTAACTAGTTTTTTCCCAGTTAAAGCAGAGTGTTACTGGTCACAATCCAAAGAAATAGGGATTGCAAAACAAGCAAGCAAAAGATACCTGTTTGGACCACTGAAGTATTGCCTTGACCTTGAAACATGAAGTCTGTCTCTCCTTGCAAGTTCTAAAAGCAAAGGAACAACACACACACACTCCAATTTTAAAATAAAGATTTACCTGCTTACAAGAAATTCCTATTCCTTCTCAAAATATTTCAATTTTGCTAAGATATGATAGTCTTGAGCAAATCACTTGTCTTCTAAAGAAGCTATAACACTTAAATTGATTAATGTAACTTTGTTACCTTGCAGTTTTCTGTTTAAAAGGTAAATGCAGTTTGTAACAGGGAGAGAGTTAAAAATGTGGGACAGAGAAAGGTTTTGTGTTCCCCCTATGAATTTCTAACAAAAACACTTCAGTCCTATGGCCAGAACAATGCTTTTGTTTATGTAATCTGAAAATTAAAGCAAACATAAGTTTTTCAAAAATGAAAAAATCATTTAAAACTAACATATGAAACCAGAAAAAGTTTGCTTTCTTTATACCTGTTTGAAGATTTCCTTTACATTAAAGTATTGGCTGATGGATATGCTGTAAGAAATCAACTCCTGCAGAACAGCTTCTGGGTAAGTCATTACTTGATCCATTAAAGCTTGTTTGAATGTCTCATACCTGTCAAATTTAAAGTCACTGTTTAAGAGACACAAGTATACATAGAAGTAAAATGAAATACAAATACAATGTCTTTAAATCCAAATCTACCTTTTGGACTAATCTCATAAACCCCTTAGGTTGAACATTGTACTATGTCTCTTTAGCCTGACTACAATCACATCCTGGTTTGTTACTAGAGACTAGTTCATTACAAGTACATAAAGTTCTCGTGATAGCGAGGAAAGTAACAGAAAGATTACCAAAAATAGATACTTTACAGATCTGAAGGTTATTACCAACTTCTAGTCCTTACAGCTTTAAGAGATCAAATCCATGAGCCCGGAGTTCAGGTGATGGCCCAGACCTGCTGTCTGTGATTCAAGAGTCTGAACACCTATGCTTATATTTTGAATAACTAACTATCCCATTGCCAGGGATGACATGGTATATACTATGTAATAATAGTCAGCTGGTGTTTTTTTAAATTATTCCAATATTCATCTGTCTTCCCTAGTCCTTCTGCTAAAACGTGTATTATTTGCCTTAACCTTGTTCAACATTATTCTCTTTTACATTCTTAGATGAAGTAGCAAGCCATGTTTTCCCACACCTTCAGCATAAAGAAGACCTAAGTAGTACAAGCAACATTCAAATATGCTTTACTTTTTAAATTTGGGCTACAGAATTCGTACTTAGCTCTAATGTCATCCAAAGAAGAAAGGGCCTTCTCCCAATTTTTCTTCAACATTTTTTCACAGCTCGCTGTTCTCACTTCATCCAAGATTCTATCCAGATTACCTTCCATCATCTAAGGCCACATTAAAAAAAAACAAAACAACCCAGTAAAAATAATTTAGTAATTACTAATATTATAATGCTTCCTAACTACTTAGGATTCAAATAATTTCATTGTGTACATATGTATATTCTGCACCAGGACGGAATGTACCTTACCAAAACTGTCTATTATGAGGATTTGTCATAGACAATGAACAAAATCTTTGATGTTGCCACCCCAAGTTGCACGATACACCCATAATATGAGAACTTGACATAGAATCATACAATATCCTGAGTTGGAAGGGACCCATAAGGATCCTCAAGTCCAACTCCTACAAGTCTCTCGACCTGAACAAGATCTTAGAAGTAATAGAAACTTGCAAGCTACTTAATACAGGAAATATAATCTCTATCACCACTGCCAGATCAAGAATATGATATAAATGCTCATTAAGTGATCATCAAGCTGTTACCAAAAAACGTACCTGTCAGGATGAAACAACCCTGTTGAAATTCCAGTACAAATGTCAGAGATTATGTGTTAAATTTTACACGAGGTATTTTTAATTCCAGAGGGTTCTCTGCATTAAGAAGTCCTTTCTTTACATCATACATCTTAATTTTTGTTTTTACCTGTATTAAGTTATCCTGTTTCTGTCTGCAATCATTTACCCTCTTCTGAAGTTCAGCTTCTTGCTGGGACAGTTTGAGTTGATGGACATCCCAGAGACCCATGGCCTCCTGGAAATAGCTGTATAAGTTGCTACAACTCCACTCATTCTGTTTAGCCAGAGCCTCAAAGTCTCTCTGAAGAAAGACATTGAAGTGAAACAGTTATTATATTAAGCTGTTTGCCAGAAGGTGAAGTACATGAGTAAGGGGACATATAACATGCTAAAAGGCCATCTGGAAGTACACAATCAGTATTCAACTGCTTGGAGAAGGAAAAGTAGTGCAAGCAAACTAGATGAGGATGTGGGGTTTTATTCTAGAAGCTCAGTTCTGCGTATGCATCTGGCCACCTACCAATTTAGGAACATCTGCCCGGTCATTTTCATGTATGGAATCATAAAAGAGAGGATTAAAAGAAGTTTGGGAGTTCATTTGAACCTATCTCTCTGTCTCCAGGCAGGACAAGCTATACCCAATTCATCCCTGACAGCCTACTAGAAATACAAACCAATTAGGAACTGTTGTCCTTGAAACACTCCAAATGTTTTTTGTTATGGGGCAGGTGTTCAGTCACACTGAGACCCCTTTCCAACACAGCATCAGCAGCCCTAGATGCACGTGGCATTTCAGGCAGCAGCACAGGAAGAGCACACAACTCCCAGAGGGTAATAAAACTCATTGCAATAAACATACAGCCATGCGGTCCAGTTCTTCTCTGAACAGACTTTGTAGTTTCTCAGTCAGTGGAAGTAACTCAGAATTCACAACTTCTTCAACCTCTTCTTTTGTGCAAACATTCCAGTTCAACAGGTTCTTCTAAATGAAAAAAACATTAAGTTATTGATGTGAACATAACATGAAATACTGTGTGGCTTTTAGAGAGTCTGAATAAACTTAGGGCTGCTTCTTTCCTCGTGAATGGATAGAGAAGGATTCAACAGCCTAAACCTCACTGTCTGTTAGTAAACAGTATGATTACATTTGGACACAAAGGGAGAAACTGAGGCAGAGGGGTGGAACTTCTTTCCCAGTTAAGACAGATTCAGCACAAAGGCTGAGTGTTCTGCCCCTGTCCTCCACCCAAATGTGGGACAGCTCTCCATCCCTCACTGCTATTTCTCACTGCTTTTACACATCTCAAGTACAAACGCCACAAGCTACTGTGAAGCGAAAGGGACAGTAAGATTTCTAACAGAATAAGAGACTAAAAAGCAGTTTCACATCACATGCTGTTACCAACAATCCCCCAAGGGTTCCCAAAGCATCGATACGAACCTTGCACGACTCCATTTCCACCAAACACTTTTGCTGGACCATCTCGTACTGGCTGTGAATTTTCATCACACACTGGGTGTTGTGGGTATCTGCAGGACATGAACAGCAGCAGAGATTCATTGGTAAAGACTTCCTTATTTCACTGTGCAGTATGAAATGGAAAGGTGACAGTGGACCTGTGCTGGTAATACAACCCAGCAGTATCTTCACACTGGTCAACCAGTGAAATAAGATGTTTTAATACAAATCTTGTTACTATTATGCTTAAAAGTAATAAGTTATTTACAGCCTCTAGCAACTTCTTTGCTACTATGCAGGCTATGATCTTTACAACACGGTGGGCTCTGGAGAAAGAGAAGGTAGATGCACAGAGGAAAGGCATGCCATGGAACTTGGAGAAAGGAAGCATCTAAAATACTCGCCCCATCGTTCTCCAAGAGGTACAAAGGAGTGTTTTTGTATGACTGAACTGATGAGCATTAAAAATAACTTTCTATTTTCCCCAGATGAGTTCTAACCAGGTCAATTCCTGCCTGTCATCATGCAAAAATGCTTGTGCTGGCAGCAAAAGGGAGATCACTGAATCTCACAGGATCATTAAGGTTTAATCATTAAGACCTCCAACATCATCTAGTCCAACTGTCCCCCTACCACCTCTATTACTAACTAAATCATGATGCAGTAGTCAGCTTATTCTGGTCATAATGCTAGCTAAGGAAACACATGGAACAAAGAATACAGCAAACACAGACTTTCATACTCATAGACTTTCATTGCTTGAATTCCAGATTTTGTGGTTTCCTGACTTACCTATGCTCTTGTTTAAATTCCCCAAAGAGCTGTACCAGTCATTTATGTCAGCTTTCGTGTGCATTGGAGGCAACAAATCACTATCAAAATAGGAAACAAGACTCAGACATCTTTAAATATAAACCAAACAGTTCTTAAAGGATAAAATTATGAATCGGTGTAACCATAATACTATGCTTTATTTTATTTACAGCAGTGAAAATAAACCAAGATGACTACTGTTTTCAAGGCTGCTGCTTACTGACAAGGAACTAGCCACAGTCTAACTTGTTACTACATACACTGTGAATATTGCCTTGCACCCAAACTATCTTCCTTTTATCAAGATGAATATCCAAACATCAGGATATGACATCCAAACATAGTGTTAGATTTCTATCCAGACTCTCTTAAACTTATTATACAGATTAAACTCCCACACAGAAATAACACCTTGCCAAGGTTATCAATTTTCACCCATCCCTCCCTGCTCCTCTCTACTATTTCCAAGGTCAGTCAGGTTCCACTAAGGGGATGATTAAGGGCTGGAAATGCAGGACCACAAAAGTAAGAGCATCTTTACAAAAGAAGTTTAGGCGCTGCCTTACTCCCTTGTTGTAAAATTGCACAGTGAGAGGGAGCAAAGTGCACTTTGTAGCCAAGTCCCTCATGAACTCTAGGAAGATTCCTGTTGTTCCTTCTTTGTTCCTGTTCTCTTTTGTCATACCAAAGGTTCTGCAACAACTTCAGTCTCCTTTCACTAAGTAAAATCTGATCCATTATCATATTTTCCATTTCTGTTTTCACAGTTGGGGGATTCTGTATTTCTTCATTTGCCATGAATTCTCTGTAGGGTGGGAGAATACATTAAAGTAAATATCAGCTTGAGAAAATGCAAATACAAAATACATTTTATACAAACTGGGTAAAAAAAAAAAAGCTGCTAAGTTCTTTTAGCTTTATAGTTTTAGAATGTAAAAAATATTAAACAATAATGTTTATAGAAAACACAAGTGAACACTAGTTACTTTGTGTTATTCACACTCCAAAATAGAATTGTAAAATTTCTGACCTGAAACTGTGAACTATATAGTTCTTTTGGATGAGCTTCCAGTCCTTGACTCTATCTTGCCACTTCAATCGATGTGATAATTCCTTCTTCATCTCTGATTTCATTAGATTAAAAAACTGCTTGGCAATCGCCCTCTGATTAGCCAACAGTGTTCTGTTAATCATCTGCATAGTAGAAAGTAAAAACAGGAATGAAAGCAGCACATAACATGCAAAAAAAAGATATTGCCTGTTCTGTGTAAAATGAGGGAAAAAGAATACAGGTGATAAGGAATATTCTGCAAAATAGAAAACTGCCCTATATTGCAGTGATTGAGAAGGAGAAATAATGAATTTCAGTTAAAAAAAGAGACATTGTAGGAATTTTCAAATTGCTATCTTCTTTCAGGTAAAACAGATTCCCAGTATGAAAGATTTACCATGGCCTCATCATTCACAAGCCTGTGAACATCAGCTGACAAGAAGAAGGAAATTTCCTCCAGTTTCACAGTGTACTTCCTCAGCACGTGGGTCACCTGTGCAACAGAAGAATAAAGAATTTAAAACACAAAAAAAATTATAGCTCAACTTTCAGTTTCCCAAGTTAAGCAGTGATAGGAACGAGAGATTTTTTCCCACTGAAATAAATTTAATTACCTGATAGAGAAGCAAATCTTAAAATACCTATTTAAAGTTATCATAAATACCAATTTATCTAAATAATTCATAAAAACAGCAACTAGAACATTCAATTTTGTTACTACTCAACTGATTTCTCATTAAAATGTGTGTGATAATGGAGTGCTCTGCAGACAAGCTGTATTCTGAACTTAAGAGCCAACTTCCTTGCAGGTTTCTGTGGTGAAGTCATCAATGGCTGTTTAGAAGTAGACATGAAATTGAAGCAAACATGGTCACCTCTGGTATTTTTTGTGACTAATCAGAGAAGTTACTGGTGATACTGTCAGACTTACTCATCATGTCTGTGTTACAAAGGGAGGACAAACTGACAGAGGTGTAACAGACTCCTTACAGAGCTCTGACTCAAGCTTCTCTTTGCTCTGCATCCAGCATCATGAGCAAATCATAATCTTACGCTTAATTAACAGCCATTAAGACCACAGCTCACTTTATCTGCTCGGTTCCTTTCGACTTCTCTTAGAGATTCATCCATTTCCCTAATCCACTTCCTTCTGGTCAAGGATTCCTGACGGATAATGTTCCACAGTTCTTCCAAACCCTGCAAGAAGGATTTACTCTCAATCTCACTGAAAAGTAAATCTTAAAAATAATAAAGAATTAAGAAATAAGGCAAACACTCCCTCCCCCTTCTCTCTTAAAACCACACTGAGGTATAAGAAACTGTCAGGCAGGCCAGGTACAAGGAACTGAAGATGAGATAATGGCACAAGCTGTCTTACTTCCATTGAGAAACGTTCCAGGGCGGTGTCCAACTCAATCTGTTTAAACAGCAGCTCAATTTTTCTATCCGATTCCATCAGTTTTGTCTGAAGGAATTTTCCAGGCTCCAAAACAAAGGGCTCCATCTCCTAAAAAGGTGAAGAAATCAGCCTGATCATCTGAATATTAGGTCCTGACATTAGGGGAGTGCTCTAGATTGCAAAATCCAGGTTTACCCTCGCAACACAGGCGAGCTCATGATACATGGAGCTTAGTGCTTCCTCATGACGGCCTCGCCGGCGTTCTGCCAGGCGTTCCAAGATATTACTGCTCGTTTCCACAGGAACTGCCAAGAAAGAAACCAGGATGAAGTATCTCGGAACCCGATGCTGCAGAATACACAACACATGGACAATGAATCTCTGCGGTGATTACAGCCCGTGACAGCTTTCCCCAGGAAGGGAAACCGATGCGAAGGTAGGTTAAAAATAGTAAAGCACATTTTGAAGTTTTCTTTGTTTTTATTAATCTGTGATTTTTTCAGAAGGAAAAAAGCATGGAAACTATGAACTAAGCTCAGGTATGACAAAAAATTCCAAGAAATGAAATCTGCTTACATCACAACTGGAATTTACCATCTAAACACAAACTTAGGAGTGATCAACAGTTTTGCAACCACTTTTCTATGTGTAGACTTTTCAAAAACTACCTACAAATCATCAAACACAGTGTTAGGTCACTGTATACCTTGTTCAGCTAAAACCATCAGACATGGCGGCTCCTAAGAATGCAAAGTAAAATATCTGACATTAAGGGAAATCAATTTTACCAACAAAATCAGGTAGGCCTCTGACTTCCTCAGCTGCACTGATATCTCTGCTTTTCTGAGCCTTTTGAAGTGCTGCAGCTTGTCTGAAATAGAAAGACATAATAAACATAATAAACCTTTGATTTCTACTAAAGATGTAAGAGGGACATGCAACGGGTAGAATATTCAATTTAATTGGCAAAATGTAACTTCTAAGTGAACATAAGCATCATTCTAACTTCAAAGAATAGGATTCAAAGAATCAATGTTGCTTCTTCTGAGATTAATTGAACTGAGTAATTATTTGGCTGGGACTGATGTCAAACCTCAAATCTGCTATGATGGTATAAAAGCAATAATTTAATATGGGTAAAGTACAAAGATATACATACTAAAAGGTAAAAATAAATGTCTGAATTGCTCAGTAAGAACTGGTAAGAAATGTGGAAATGGCCTTTGTCTGCTCCCTGCTCTTCCCATTAACTGTGGAACTGTGTTTGTTCCTGGGGAAAGTGAGGATAAGTTTAGGATGAAAAGGATGGAGGCACTAATTTCTTCTCTTGCTCATTACATAATTATTATGGCATCATCATGTAAACCACTAACATAGTTTGAAAATATCTATCAGACTGGGCTTATATCTAGATTGCTCTGAACAAAGACAGATGTGTGATTCTGTTTCAAAAGCAAAGCCCTACAATACACGTGCCGTTGCAAACATTAGCCAGTTAATCTGTTCATTAATCAGCAGCAGCTCATCAAACTCAATTTACATCTGGCAAGCAGTCAGGCTGTTACAAGCTGTGAGCACTCCAACCCGGAACTCAGGAGTGTCTAGGTCCTGGTGCAGGTCTTACAACTTCATACCTCCAGTCACAGACATGTAACTGGGGGTTTATGGTTCTGTCCTCTACCTGCGTGACGGCGGCCTTTGCTCTGCAGAGTCATTGTAGGGAATCCTTTCAACTGGCTTCTGCTGGTAACGGGGAGGTAGCCTGGTGTCAGGAGAAATTTCCAAACTCCTAGCCAGACTGAGCCGCTCACTCTTCACAGAAAACCTGGTCTCGTTCCTTACTTCATCCAAAGAGCACGCAAAGTGAACCTTCAAAGAACTGCAATCAAACAGAACTCTTTCCAGCTACTGAAGAGAGAGTAACACCAAAATAATTCCTAGCAAGAGTGCAGGAGGGTTGGCAAAAGAGGAAGGTAGAATACGAGTGCTGCTTGGCACATGCATAGCTGTTTTAATCTGAGGCTGTTGTCAAAATGAGCTGTACCTTTCCTCAAGGAGAAGGGCTGATGCCAGCCGCATCGTGTCTTGCTTACGGCTGCAAGGCGAGGCAGCAGCAGGGACAAGCCTCTCACCTTCCACTGCCATGTCACAAGGCCCTGCCTTCACTTAGCACATGGCAGCGCCCACAGATGCCTCAGAAAAGATACGCTGCAGACAGCACAACTGGCTCCTGCCCAACAAAAACCGGGAAGGCTGAAACCGAGCTCTGGTTTGGAGTCACCAACAGCCAGCGAATGACTGACCCACACAAACACCTCCTCTGGCTTTCCCCATTTCTTTCATTTACCTCATCCTCCAAGATCTCTCTGCACTTTCCCCTTGGGAAGGGAGTGCGTGGTGCCCCGGCCGCGTATCCACGGGAATGGCGGCGTGGTGGGCTGTCCCTGTTGCCATGGCAGCGATCCCATTGTAGCTCCGCCCCCCACCGCGGCGCACCGAGCCCGCCGGCCTCTGCTGCAGCCCGGCCGGGAGCTGCCCGTGGGGAGGTCTGCTACTCGCAGGGCTCAGGTACACGGCCTGCACCCCCAGCTGCAACCGGCGTTACTCCTTAGCAAAACAACTGTAACAGATCAGTCAGAAGCTGTTTCTTCACGACAGGAAGTTTAATTCACACACACACACACACACACAGAGGCTTTGTTTGTTATCGAGTTGGGATGCCGTGGCAGCCACTGTCCCACACGCAGCTTTCCAGGACAGTCAGCAGGGCTGCTCTGTAAGGTCCATCACTCACAGCTCTGTTCCTGGGCAGCCAGCAGCCCCACGCTCACTATAACCCAGCCTTTTTCAAGTCCTCTGGCAGAACCCTGCCTTTCTTGCGGGCCCTGGCTTTCTTCTTCTCTATCTTATCCTTCTTCTTCTTCTGAATGTTCTTGCGACGCTTGTCCTGCCGCTGTTGCATCTTTTCCACCACTTTTTCTGTCCGCTTCTCCCACTGCCTTTGCCGCTGGGCCTTCCGCTTCTCCTTCCGCTTCAGCGCCTCTTTCAGACGCTCCTCATCATCATGAATCTTCACACCCTCTGCCTTGTACAGAAGATTTGTCCACTTCATCTTGTTCTCTAGCTCCTGAGCTTTCTTCTCGTCCTTATCCTTGAGCTCCTCCAGCTTGCTCTTCCTGGTCTCCAGCCTGCTCAGCAGCTGCTTGTAGTTTCTGCCCGTCAGAGGTGTGATGTTGCCTTTCACAGCTTTCCTCTTCTCTTTCTTCTTCTGGCTCTTGCTCAACTCATTCTCTTCATGGATTTCGACCCTGTTAAAAACAATCTCAGCTGTTGTCTCCTCCTTTTTGCTTTCTGGCTCTACTGGCACCTCCTCTGTTTCCTTCTTCTCCATTTTTGCCTTCATCTTCAACTCCTTCCTCCGGCGCTTCTTTCTCTCTCTCTCATACTTCCTTCGCTGCCTCTTCTCCAGGACGGCAGGGGGCAACTCTTTGGCATCATCCTAAAAGAAAGGATGGACATGAATCAGGAACCTTGAAGGGATAAAGCAGAATTAAAGTGGGATGTCCTCAACCTCCTAATTTTTGCAACTTCCAAGAAACACTCTACTTGTTACAAGAAGTTTTGGGCTCAACTTTTAGAGTTACTAAGCATAGTAAAGGCACTTCCAGCTTTTTACTCTCTCTCAACACCCTGTAGCTATGCTCCCTTCCAGGCTTTTAGTGCTTTTCTTTTTCCTAAAAATCTCCAGGGTTGTCCTCTCCTCCAAGCCAGGCCCTACTTCTTCTCATGTGTTTTCCCAGACCACAGAAAACACCTAGGTCTCCCAGCAAGACCTACAGGGCCTTCCTCAGGAGATGGAATTAGCTCAAACCCTGAGCCCTGTGAGATGGGAAGCCTTGTCCTCACACCCCTGGGAGGCTAGGGAGAATTTGGATTGTATAAACACACATATGGATGCACATTAAGAGATCTCATACTTGTCCAGAAGCTTTTTTTATCTTCTCATGTAGTCTCTGACGCAAGAGATTCATCGCAGAAAAAGAAGGGGATCCAAGTTCACTTTTGCTCCCTGAAAACAAGAGGAAGAAAATACAAATACTTAGAAGACAGCACTAGCAAAACAGAGCTTTCCACAGCTATGGGGAAAGCTCTGCAGATGCTGTGAATAGAAATCTAAAGAAACCAAGAGTCTCTTCAGAATTCCCTTTTCTATCCATATTATCGTTCAATGCTGACAGCCTGGCATGTCCTGTGGCTGCCTAACAGGCCAGAGGAAAAGTACCAAGCCAGCAGAAACAAAGACTCCAAGGACACATTTGCTTTGTGATCAGGTTTTTTGGATTCACTGTGGAAAGCTGGCCTGGCATGCCAGAGATTACATCCACATGATAATTCCCAGAAGTTACCCAAATACATACAGAGTCTCCCTATTTCCAGAGAGCTACCCAGTGGTGACATTACAAATGTACATACACATGTATATAAGCTTTTAGGGCACGTGGAGTATGCAAAATGTTTTCAATTCAGCTGAACTTCTTGAAAGACAAACTACACATCCATGAAACAACTGAAAAATAGCCACCTCAGGTAGTGTTAACCAGACCACAGAAATGCTGTACTCTTACCTGTAACCAAACTCTCATTTTTGCTCTGTGTAATAGCCCCCTGGGGAGGTGATTTTCTGGCCTGAGGGGCTGCTTTCTGTCCCGGAGTAGGTTTACTGGTGTTAGAGACTGCCTGTTTGATGGAAGGAGCATTTGTCTTCTCAACTTTCTTCCTGGGTTTCTTTTTCTTCTTTTTCTTGAGTGGTATGCCAGCATCCTCGGGCTGGCCTGGCTTAGATACTGCAAGACAAAGACAAGTTATGCAGAACAGGACAACACAACATTCACACTTCACAGCATTCAATTAGTACTGAAGACTAAAGTTCCAGCATTGCAGTGGCACATCCCAACCTTCCAAAACTCCACGGTTTTGGGTTTATTTAAGCAGAGCCTAACATGTTTGCACACTCGCTGCAATCCCAGGCCTCCCACACCCCATCTCCAGCAGATTGGTTTTTCCTAAAACCCAGCATGACACTGGTTGTTGGGTTCAGATTAGATGTTATGGAAGAAAGTTCTTCACTGAAAGAGTTGTGGGGCTGTGGAACAGGCTGCCCAGGGAGGGGGCTGAGTCACCGACCCTGAGTGCGTTTAAAAGATGGGTAGATGAGGTGCTCAGGGATATGGTTTAGCATGGGACAGGAACGGTTGGACTCGGTGATCTTAAAGGTCTTTTCCAACCCAGTGATGCTGCGGTTCTGTAAGGCGCTCCCCGGGGCCAAACACCCCGCGGAGACAAGCCTGCCCCGCGCCCGGGCTCCCACACACGGGTCAGGCCGGGCAGAAGCCAACGCGCTGCGCCTCCGTTACCGAATTTCCTCTTCCGCGCCTCCGGGGCGTGCTGCACGCAGACCTTCCTCGCCAAGCCCTGCAGGTAGGAGTCCTGGGCGGCCAGGCTGGCCATCGCGGCCCGGCTGCTTCAGCGCGCACAGGCCGGGGAGCCCCGGCCGGACCCGAGCCACACTGCGCGCGCCTTAGCTCACTAGGAGAACCCCCGCACCATCCGCGTGCGGCGCCTGGGCAGGAAGTGACCTCAGCGCGCCGGAAGGTGACGGCAGCACGGCAAGCGGGGCCCGGGGAGGAAGGAGGTGGCCCAGCTGAGCGCCTGCCGGGGCGGCATGACAGCGGGAATGATGCTTCGGGGTGCCCCGGGCAGGCCGGGGAGGGTGCTTGGACCTCCTCCGGGCGCCACGCTGTCCCCGTTTCCCTCAGCTCCCAGCACCGTCCCCGCAGGTTGCCAAGCCTCCGCGCCGTCGCTGCCCGGTCGGGCTGGAGGGCACGAACCCTTCTCTGGGACGAGCGGGTCGGAGGGAGGAGACAGCCCGGTAACCGGTTCCGCCTGTGGCGGGCTGCGCCGGGGTTCGTGCCCACGGTGCGGCTGCAGCCGCTGCGCAGCGCCAGGGCCGGGGCCGGCGGTTCTGCGGCACCCGGTCCCAGTGCTGCCCCGCTCAGTGCTGGCAGGTTTTCCCGGAGCCTTGTGGCTGAAGACACACGCTCTAAAAATTATCCAAACCAGTTAGTTTTATTAAACCACCTAATTACAAAACTAAATGGAAGAAAAATGAAAACAGAAATTGAAACGAGATGTTACAGCAGAAGGTTGGGGAAGCTCAGCCATCTGGAAGCAGCCATGGCTCTGTGGCATCCAGAGACACCGAGCTGTGCCAGCCACGGTCTGGTACAACCACACCAGCCTTCAGCTGCACAGGTGGAGCTGACACAGAGCTACTGCAAAAGGACAGGGCAGAAGTCAGGCTGAGCTGCTCAACAGCTGCAGGCAAAGCACCCAAAGTGTTTATTTGGAATGAAACTGCAGGAGTTACTGAGCATCCCTTGCTGCTCCATACACCCCAGTCATCTCAAGAGTTATCAGACAAAATTAGCAGCCAACATAGATGCTGGCTAACATAACGTTGGCTCAGGCTCTGTTAATACAAAGTTTCAGTGCAAACAATGGAAAAGGAATTGGAGTAACTAAAGCATGTTGCTGCTTCAATCTGCAGCCCGGAGCAAGTGGCATCATCGCCGCCTCAGTCTGATTCCTCAGCTTGCCCTTTCTATGCAAAAGGGAGAATACTCCTCTCTGCCCACTGTCTGCTGGCAAAGCCCCTCCCCAAGGACTGTGAGCCAGAAGTTCAAGCTTGTGAAGAACTCAGACAGTGAAGACAGCTGTGTAAAAAGTACTACAGTAGAACAGAGGTCATCAGATGCCATCCGGAGAGCTTTACAGCAGGCAGAATGGCAATAACCTTGGGAAGGCAGGTAAAAAACCCCAAACACTCACTGGCCCCACATTTGGCTCAGGTTTCTCTCCAAGTTCACTCCCAACACTCCAGCGTGTAGTTAGTGAGATTCACATGGAAACAAACTAGATTTCTAATGAACTCTACACATAACTATAATGTAAAAGCAAACCTAACTCTAATTGGTTAGAACAATTAACTTTGTATTCACCTATTGCTTTCTCTCACAGGAGAGGAACACTCATGGCAATGTCCCAGGGGTGGAGAAAGCACCACAACCACCCAGTGAGTAGAAGCCTGTGAATACAGCTCCAGTGCATTGCAGGAGATGCTTGCTCAGTACAGCAGGTGGAAGACCTTCAGCAGCACGGTGCTGCCAGGAAGAATGCATTCAGCAGCAGAGGATCCTCTTCAGGAGTGCTCGGTGGGGCCTGCCCCGTGGCCGTTCACGTGAGGGTGCGATGGGGTTGAGCTCTGCGAGGTAGCAACGCTCTGCTCTGCTGTGGCAGCTGCCAGAGGCATGGCGAGGCTTTCGGGGGACAGCGTGGCGAAGTCTTGTCTCCAGTAGGCTTCGCACAGTGGAAGATCATTGCTGTCACACAGACTGTAGCTTTGCAGAACAACCAACCCCAGGGAGGAGAGACAGCGGGTGCAGTAAGAGAGGAGGGGAGGGAGGGAGGGAGAGGGTGGGGAGAGCGAGACAGAAGCAAAGCATTAAGAAAACGGCAAAAAAAAATGTTCATGGATGCAAGGTCTGTGTTTGCAATTTCATCATGAGTCTTGTGACGCCTGCCTTCCCTAGGACACCCCTGAAGGGCTGGTCCTGAACATCATGGACCTGGGACAAATATCAGGGATATTTCAGACACAAAACTGTTGCTACAAACCGAAACAGGCTCAATTCTAATCCAGACACTCAAAAATCTCTGGAAAGATCTGGGCTGACGTCCCGGCACCCCAAATGTGGGAGTTCTCCTGATTTGAGACAAGGATGTCATTCATAATTATTTTACTTGGAGTTAGATCACCTATGTGAGGAAAAAATATAAGTCCTGCTCTAAAGTTAATTTCAGGAGAAAAGCTAGCACAATTGATTCAGGGCCTGTCCCTGTCATGGTGAAAAGACACCTATTTGCACCTTTGCCCTTTCAGAAAAGCGCTCCACAGAAGGTCTGGGTCTTCTATTGAAGCTGATTATAAAGTACTGATGGTTCCTACTAGTTTCAGGAGAAGCCGACTTAACAGCTCTTCTAAAAGCAGCTTGCTGGGTTTGGCTGCTGAAGACTAGAGCTGGATGAACCAGCAGTGTGGGAAAGTCATGTTTTTCAACAGCTGGCTAACTCTTGCCTGTGCTGTGAGGAAAACACAATGTAGGAGGACCAAAACTAAACAGGAAAATGATGGAAGAAACTGGAACAAAACCAAAACAAATTCCAGAGAGGAAGGAGCTGCACACACAAGAGACACCCAGGACAAAGTGAGCGCTGGAGCAGAAAGCGGCTTGTGTTCAGAGTAAAACAAACCCAATGGGTCAAGTGATTTTGTTGTTGCAGCTTTATTTGCAATTTTAATGTATGGACTCAAATAGATGCTTTGGGAGATATTTATAGAGTGTAGAAATGAGACACAAACTGCACAGACATGAAATACGTCGGTATCTAACCCCACACTCAAGATAGCTCCTGTGATCTCAGAGGGAGCAATGGAACGTAAATGCAGGTTTGGGGGTTAGGATGAAAGAAGGCAAGCTGGACTTGGAGCTGCTGCTTTGGGGAGTAAGCAGACAAAGCACTAGTTGCAAGCACCTATTTCTGAGCTCTCTTCTGGCAGCATCACCCAGCTGGTTTTGCAGTAGAAGCCAGAAGGTAACAGATACAGGTTTTATCTTGGGGGGCCTTTGTAAAATCCCTTGGAAGATCATCCTTCCCTACAGCACTGAACACACAGCGAAGCTGGGTTCAATTAGCAAAGACCTTCAGGACTCAACCAGATATACGATTCCTTTTCTGTCAAGTCTTAGACCTGACCATGGTCTCCAAGGAGAACCTGGCCATAGCACCCACCTGTGGTGGTTTAGGCCTGGCTGGAGGCCAGATGCCCACCAAAGCCAGTCTATCACTCCCTCTTTCAGTTGGACAGGGGAGAAAATATATATTGAGAGGCTTAGGAGTCTTGGCAGGGGAGTTTCTAAGAAAATCTAGTCATGAGTGCAGCTGCTGCTCCTGCTTCCCTGGTTACAACAGTCCCAAAAAGTCTGGGCTTTGCCCTTCACATAACACTCCTCCAAAGTTGGGGTGAATGAGAAGCTACTGTACAGCTCACAACAGCACTGTCCAACATGCTCCTCTGTCCTTACACTGAGGGTTTCTCAGTGTGTGGGACGTCACTGCCTCCCCCAAGGCAGGCAGCTGGGTTTGTGCAGAAGAGCAGCTCCACTTAACACAGAGATTCCTTCAGAACAACCTACTCAGCTTTACTTTCAAGGACCTGCTTTCAGATCTCTTCATCAAAACCTCCATGTACACATAAGAAGCCTGGCAGCTGTGCACAAGGGGCTGCCTCCTAAACCCCTTTAGCACCATGGCAGCATTAGCTTCTGGGCAGGAGATGCTCCCTTCTGCTGGCTTTTCACAGCCATTGGGAGCAGTGCCCAAGGACCAAACAAGGCACAGAGCATGGGGCAGCTCTCACCTTTGCATCACGTGGAGGTGTGCTGCTGTGGGGAGCTCACTTTTCAACAGTCTTCCCTGAAGGATGACTAAAAACTAAACCAGTGACCTTCAGGGAAACTGGAGCATGGGAGAGCCCTTTGGCAAGATGACTGCATAGGACCCATGTCCTGGCTTCACAGGACTGCGTACCTCTTTATAAATCCTGTTGGATCAAAACCCACAAGGAAGTCACCAACAGGACAGAGGCAACCCCAGCTGGGCTCCTGGAACAGCACACAATGCCTGTTTGTGGGCAAACCAGCTATTGCATTTACAGCCATTTAAACATTATTATCACTCAGGACGCGGTGACATAACAGAAACTCTTTTTCCCCACATTAAACAATAAGGTTTCATCAAAAATATCTTAGTACTCTGATTATAAAAGGCCTTTGAATAAATCACTGCTTCTGTATTTACACAAACACACAATTTCTTTGGTGCAGAAAAAAGACAGGAAAGAGCACAGGAAGGGAGTAAGTGCTAAAAGCAAACTAAGTGCTACATGATAACAGGTTTCAGCAGAAGGATCAGAGCTCTGTAGAGCTGCCAAGTTTCTTCACCTCCTGACCACTCTTTGTAAGAGAACATGGAGGCAAATCCATTTGGTGTATGCCAACATTTGTGCTTAGAGGTCTGTTCCATTATAGAGGGTTGCTTTACATGGCACCTGGTGCCTGGCAGGTGAACAGACCATGCCAGCATGGTCAGAACCCCTTTAGTCCAAAAGTTAAAGCTACTGTCACACACCGGTGGCTGACTGGTGACAGTGTGAGAGAAGGACACCTGGCACAGGTGAGGCACTAACATCCCACACCACATCACTCTGGATACAGCTCACTGCGGTGCTGTTTGTGGCCTGTGTAGTGTATGCACACCTGACCTAACAGGACGTGGCCTGGTGCTTGGGTTTGTGACAATCCCTCTTCATTTCTGAGATATTTCTAGGATCCCTTGTCACCCCCCAAAAAACTTGAGTAAACTTTGATAAAAAACTCTAAACTCTCACCTCTAGTTTTCTTCCAATATCATAGCAGTTCCTAAGCTATATTGTACCGTAATCTTTTCCTCTTAAAATACATATATTACTCATAAATAATGGCCTAACTTCCAAAGAAATTGAGCAACTAGGGTTTTAGTTGACTTAGCTGGGATTAAAGGCATTTGGCATTTTTAGAAAGGGAAAGGCAAAAGTAGAAACCCTGGTCATTAAAATTTTAAATAAGATTTTGATATGTTAAGCTTTTCCTTAGAAGTTGTAGCATTAGGGCACTGACTTCAATTTGCTTGGACAGTGCAGCCAAAATGAACAGGTTCTAATTTGCTTTCTCCTGCTTTCATTTACTGCTTCATCAACTAGAAGTGCTGGAGTGCATGAAATGAAATAAAATTAAAGAATAAAGTGTCTGAATTCTCTAAAACCTGCTTCCTAATTAAGGGTTTAAAAAAATATTAAAAATCCCACAAACAAATGGGTAACAAGTTGTTATTCCATAGAAAGTCCTATCAGGGTACTTCAGAATTCAATGAACCCGAGTCTGTTTTGCTCGTTTCAAATGTTCCTCCCAAGAGGATCCTGGGCAGGTGGGGGCAGTGGACTACAAGGTCAAAGGCACACTGTGTAACCAGGTCGCTTTTGAAAGGACTTACCACAAAGATGTGGTGATCTCATCTAACACAAGGACCCAGGTCAGCAAGCTAGCCTCTCTAGGGAGAGAGACAGAGGCTTCTCCATAGAGATACTCAGACAGAAGCCTATAGTCCCAAGGAACTTAATCTCCTTTCACACCGATTACAAAGGAAGCCTAAGCAACTTATCAGTCAAATCTACCCAACTCAAGAAGGCACCTAGAGTTGGATGCTGCAAGTATCCAACATGACATTTATACCCTCACCATGACATTTATACCCTGTAGGATCTCTACAAGGAAAAGGCAGTTGCTTTAGTTGCAGAAAGAGTTTGACCTAATTAAAGACAGAAGTGAAATTTTGTTGGGAATATTCTCTAGACCTGTACTCTAAGGACTACTTGTTTGTCTGGACTAACTATCCCAAAAGGGTTGGAGTCATAAGGCAGAAGTCCACTGCCCTATTTGTACCTGGAAGAGTAATATTCTTCTTCCAGCTCGTACAGGTCAATGGAGATCTCATCCCGTAGTGCAATCAACTTCTTGTCACACTCCTCCTGCAAGCTTCTCAGCTGCTGGTTGCGCTGGTTGATAGCTTCATTCACAGAGGGGAAATCGTTGAGGATCAAGAACTGCTTCAGGTCAGACACAAGTTTCATCAGGGACTCACCAGCTCGGACCTTGTAGCAGGGAAAAAAAAAAACAATCACACAGTGCATAGTACAGAAAACAGTGCTTTGCTCCAATTCTAAGACAAGATCTTCCAAGTTGCTCCTTCAGCCCAAGCCTTAAATAAAGTAGGAACTCTCACATTACATGAGGACTCTTGACAGAAGCCTGCAGCTGACAAGGCAGCTTTCCCCCTAGAGAAAGAATTCACCCAACAGCCACCTCAAATAGTTTCTTTTCCAGCAGCGGTCCTCATGAGTGTCATAAAGACTGTGCTAGATGCAATAATGAACCCAACAGTACCCACAGGATGTGCTGCCCACCGATTTGAACAGCAGAAGCTACTCACAATGTTTGCAGCTCTGACGTGCATCTCATAGTTATCTTGTTCACCCTGGGTTGCTCGAGAGACTTGAGTTTCATCCTCAATCTAAAGAAAGACGTGTATATATGCACCTTTACATAGTAAAATCCTGATACACGATTACCCCATGATAAGGCATCTCAATTCACAACTGGAATCAGCCCTTGGACATTATGGCACCCACAGATCACCTCTGCTACCCTCCCCGCCTGCTTCTGCGGTTCTTTCCGCTCGGCTGCACGGCCTGGCCGTCACAGGGCGGAGGCAGAGAGGCTAGCAGCTGCCGGGGAGCCCCGACCGCCTCTCGCTCTCGGGGGAACCGGGAATAATGTCTCCACTGCCCTCCTCAGAGTCTCAGGGCAGCTCCCTTCTCCCCTCAGGGCCCCTGTTCTCCCCTCAGGGCCCCTGTTCTCCCTCCTCGGCTTTCCTCAGGGCCGTCCCCTCAGGGGCCCAGCTGCTCCCGCGGGCGCGGACCCCTCCCCTCAGGTAGCCGGACCCACCTTGGCAGTCTTAATGATTTCGGTGAAGTTATCCATGATGGACTTGACGTCATCCTTGAGGCGCTTGTTGTAGGACTGCAGCAGGGTCTCCTTGCTCTGCGGCAGTACCCGCTGCTGCGCCATGACAGCTCGCCTCGGCCCGCCCCTTCCCGCCCCGCGCGCCACCGCCGTCTTCTCGCGGGACGTCGCGTGCCTTAGATACTTCCCGGCATGCGCTACTCCGTCTCTTCGTTCCGCCCCTCAAGATGGTGAGTGGCAAGCCGGGCCGCGGTCGGGGCTATCCACTGCCATCCGCTCCCATCGCTGGGTCGTGGCCCGGCCGAGGGAGCTTCGCGGATGCTCGGTAGTTCGGGGGAGGGCGGTGGAGGGGTATTTTGTTCCCGTTTTGCGGTGAGCGGGGCCAGGCGGGGGGGCGGGCCGGGCCTGGGCCTGGGCCTACGCCTACTCAACGCGGTGCCGGCACCGATTAGGCCGCGGCGGCTTTCCCGGTGTAGTGCGACTCCTGGGCTGCTCTGAGCGGTTGGTGAGCCGCGCTGGGGGTGGCCTGGCTGCGCGGGCTGTCGGGGAGCGCCAGCCGCTCCCGGGGCAACTGATGCGTGGCCGGGGATGGGCGGCATTAAATGGAGTCCCGCTCAGGGAGGCTCATGGCCTTCCAGAGTCAAGGCGGGGGGAAACTGCTGCCTTCCAGAGCTCGGCAGGCTGGTAAAATACTTGAGAAAAGGCGTTTCCCAGGGGGGCCGAGAGCTCTTAAGTACTCGAGCGTTGGGGGCACAGTAAGGACGGGTGTGTTTCTGACTTGCAGCCGAAGGGAAAGAAGGCCAAGGGCAAGAAGGTGGCACCGGCCCCTGCTGTAGTCAAGAAGCAGGAGGCCAAGAAGGTTGTCAATCCTCTATTTGAGAAGAGGCCCAAGAACTTTGGCATCGGTGAGTAAGTGGATATCTGGATCTCTTGTTAAGGGCTTTTTGTGTTTATATAGGTAAATGCTTAAATCATAAACAGAAGCGTGTTAATTCCAGAGCTGTGGAGCGGAAGAGAGGGATGGAGGCAGTTGCGCTGCTGCTTGCAGTTAAGAGCTGCCCTTCATTAGGGGTGTGAAGGTGGTTTTGGGCAATCTGCTGAATTCCCTGTGTTCCAAAGATTCGTTACGTGATTCTATTGCGATGGATCTTGCTTTGCACGTGGTGTGCTAAACCCATTCAGACTTCCATAGTGCCATTTTTCACGTGATGTGCAGATGATGTGAAAGAATATTTGCTATCTGAGTGACGATGCTGACATATCACCACCAAGATCACTGATGCACTCGTGCCTGTTCTGTGCTACCGCTGTGTGGGTCTGGAACAGCTTTGAGCTAAAGCCTGTATTTTTCAGGACAGGATATCCAGCCGAAGCGTGATCTCACACGGTTTGTGAAATGGCCACGCTACATCAGGCTGCAGCGCCAGAGGTCCATCCTCTACAAACGCTTGAAGGTGCCTCCTGCCATCAACCAGTTCACGCAGGCTTTGGACCGCCAGACGGGTAAGGGTGTACCCCAGGAAGTTGTCTTCATTTGGGTCTGTAATAGTATATGCCTCAGAGAAGAGGAAAGAAACCACAGTAAGAGTAAGCAAGGTATACTAGAGAGCCTTTCTGGAAGCATTGGAGGGAGGATTAGTAGTGACTGGGGCGATGTCAGCAAGCTGCTACCTGAATTTGCTGGCTCGCAGCTGCTGCGTACTTACTGAAAGGGGAATAGAAAATATCAATGCCCCTACTCTAATCCAAAGCCAAGATTATTTTAACTGCATGTTTCCATTGGAGTCTGTTCTTCCAGCTCCTTATGGAATACATAGGGTTTCTTTACATGTACAAACAGATAGCTTGAGAAACCTAAGTGCAACAAGTTGCTTTAGAGAGGAAAGTGCCTCACCTCTAACTGTAAATGCAGTGGGGGTCAACAGGCATTTCCTCATCCAAACAGTGCAGGACCTCTTGCTGCTGGAGGGGTAGATAAAGGCTCTGGAGGCACATTGCTCTTGCCCAGCGCAAATGATGCTAATTGTTGCTGTCTAAATACATTTGATGACAACCACCAAGATCGCTGATGCACTGCAGCCTTTTAGAAAGCAGTGCTGAGATGTTCAGGCCATGCAGCTAACTAGTCAATGTTCTCTTCCAGCCACACAGCTTCTGAAGCTGGCCCATAAATACAGGCCAGAAAATAAGCAAGAGAAGAAGCAGAGACTGCTGGCTCGTGCTGAGCAGAAAGCTGCTGGGAAGGGAGACACTCCAACCAAGCGGCCACCGGTTCTTCGAGCAGGTAATGTTGTATGTGGATCTGGCTGCTTGTATACATGGTATTTAGTGAGCAGAGTGGTGAAAGAGCAGGATCGGACAAGCTATTGCAGTGATGTATGAATTTCTTCACCTGAACTCAAAGTGAAGAGTAAAACAAGACGAGCTTTTTAACCCTGAGCTTTAGCAAATTGTCCATGGAATGGCTTCTGTGTGCTACTGAACAGCTGTGAAAAGTTATCTCAACTTTCAAATAAAATTGCACTGTAGAATCTGAGCTGGTTATATGAGGCTTACACAGAAGCTGTGAAGAGACTGGAATCAGAGCTTACCTGTAACTTGTTTTTCAGGTATTAACAGTGTCACAACTCTGGTGGAGAACAAGAAAGCTCAGCTTGTAGTTATTGCCCACGATGTAGACCCCATTGAGGTGAGTGTACTTACTGGTATGTGTCACAGGTTGCCTGTGTAACTTTTAAGCTGAGGTCAGAACTGGGCTTGGGGTGAAAGTACATCTTGGGACAAATTTATTTCATGAAAAGAACATGCATAAAAAGATGTATTTACCAGAACTGGAATGCTTATGCATGTTTGTAGTTGCCCTTGTGTTAGAATGAGGCTTGGCCCTTGCAATGATGTATATGAATTTCTTCACCTGAATCAAACATGAAGAGCAAAATGAGCTTTTTAACACTGAGCAATTGCCACAGCCCAGGCAGGTTCAAAGAACAGGAAGGTGTTCTCCCTCAGTTACCCAGCATGGTCCCTTTCTTCCAGCTTGTGGTCTTCCTGCCAGCTCTGTGCCGCAAGATGGGAGTGCCGTACTGCATCATCAAGGGCAAAGCCAGACTGGGACGACTGGTCCACAGGAAGACTTGCACCTCTGTTGCTTTCACCCAGGTGAACCCGTAAGTATTCTGTGTGCTGACTCTGTTCTCTGTAGTGGAGAAGGGAAGCTGCCTGTAAGCACAGAAGCAGCTGGATAGCAAACTTGGGTCTCACTAGTTTAAAAGTGGTAAAACTAAAATGCTACCTCTATAGTGTCTAACATAGATGTCTTTTTGTACAAGTTCTGTCAGGTCTTGAAGATAAAAGAAATGGTGGCTTACCAAAACAGATGATTACACTCCAAATTCGTAGACAGAACTATTAACCTTAATGTGAATGGGGCAGGTTCTTAAAATATTGATGGTTGGAGCGGTTAACCCTCTGCAGAGTGATGCTTAGCCTGAAAAATCTGTGGCTGCTGGGAACTTTAATGCTGAGACAAAAGATTTATGGAAAAAATGTTAAACTTGCCAACAGGGAGGATAAAGGAGCCCTTGCGAAGCTGGTGGAGGCTGTGAAGACCAACTACAATGACAGATATGATGAGGTAAGACTGTACTGCTAACTTTGTACTCCAGCTTATATGGTTAACTTCCCCAAAAGCTTCCCAGTGAAATGCAAATTATTTCAGTATACTGACACGAGCTTAAAGCTTGCTGGCAGTCTTGTACCTAGATTTACAAATGTATCCCAAGTCTTTACCCAAGGGTGAGTTAAAATGTGAACGCTGTTACTGAGCTGGTATGTAAGTGGACCTGTAACAGGGCTAGGATTGTAGAGAAGGCAACAGCTTCAGACAGGTTGAATTCCAGAAGTTCTGTGATGGCTGAATTGAGCACCGTACATGTGGAAAGACTTTGAATTCTATCTCTATGCTGTCCCAAAAATGTAGTTGACTGCTTTAAAGACTTAAATCTTCCTGTAGTTAAAGAGCTCTTTGCCTTGTGCAGAAAGGAATGCAATTGAGGAAGTTGATGGAATGATGCAGTAAGCGATTCTGTGAGGCACCTAACCTCTCTCTTCTCACTTCTTTGCAGATCCGTCGTCACTGGGGTGGCAATGTTTTGGGTCCAAAATCGGTGGCTCGCATTGCTAAGCTCGAGAAAGCAAAGGCTAAAGAACTGGCAACTAAGCTGGGCTAAAAATGTACTGCATTGCTACCATGTTTTCTGTACATAAAAGATTAAATCCCCAGGTGGTGTTTTGGTGGTCTCTGTTGATGGGGGGTTCCAGGCAGTGTGTAGCACAGCTGGATATAGCAGGTTATTTGTATGGAACAACTGCCCCTAACTACTAACTCCTGTGTTGTTACAACTCCTCTGAACACACTTGTCACCAGCAGCACAGCTGCACATGCCGTGTGATTGAAGAAGAGTCAAAACAGGCTAGGCTAGTTCTGGCTTTAGGCTGAGCTTACGTGAATACCTCAGAAATTATTCTAGATCACTATTAGTACTTAGGACTTGATTACCATACGGGTTATATAGGGTGTCAGAACATCTTACCTGGCAGGAGGTCTGTAATGGTCAGTTGAAAAGAGAGCATGTGGAACTTGAGCTGCTCTTTCCTGACTGGTCACTTGTTTGACAAGTGGCACTCCTTGTTTTTGCTAGTCGTCATCTTACAAAGCCACAGGCTGCTTTACCTGCTAGACTTGGTTATCAACAGCAACCTCAAATTCAGGTCTGTTGCTATTACGAGGTAAGATGCACAAGGTGAGCACCTATAGGCCCTCTTTATTGTGGTGTGACTGCTGCAAACCACACCTGACCTCAGACATGACTGACTATTCAGTGTAAAGAAATTGATCACAAAATTCTCTGCTCTCTTGGAAAACAGCAGTGGAGAAGTTTAAGCTTTGTAGCTTACAAATAAAGCACAATAGAAAAGTATCCTCGAGGTTTCTAGGAAAGCTGTTTTATGCAGTAATTACAGTTTTGAAGTCCAAGCTGCAGCCAGAGTCCCTGGTAGCAGTTCAGAGTCTGCATCGGTTGCTTAAAGTCTTTGCAGCTCCACATCTGAAGCTGAGTGCTTCAGTTGCTTGGCACTGGTGAGACTTGGTATCTTCTGTAATAGCCTGCTCTTGACTGGAGGCTGGCAGGGATTAGCCCTTCCCCTCACAGAGGTATCTTCTGTATAAACTTCCTGTACCACAAGAAGGAAGTTGCAGCACACAAGCCATACCTATGAAAGAAAACCAAACTTCACATGTAAGCCTTTTCACCAGGGAGCTGCAGTGCAATACACCCCGATTACTGCCAGCTGCTGTGCAAGCATTACTTGTGCTCATCTGGTCTCAGGGAGGGAGGAGCCAAGCAGCCAGGGAAAGCTTGCTGTTCCAAAGCAATGTGGGGAAGGTGTGCCAGGTGCTGGCAGGGTACCTTACCAGGTGATGATGTACTGCATGTGCTCGTTTCTCAGGCTCACTCTTGTCTGGCCTCCGATGGGCCCCCCAGGGACTGTGCTTCCTGTAGGTATGACAGCACACAAGTTAAATCTCTGCATGGTGTAGAGCTGCCCTTGCTGTGGGAAAGGGGATGAAGGTGGGAAGTCCTGTGGATACCCTGCTCTCTTTTGGGCAGCAGTGTTCCTGTGTCCCTGGCAGAGCCAGAGCAGGTGGGCAGGTGGCTGGTCATGCTCAGGGCATCGAGCACACCTGCATCTCTCCTGAGCACGCTGCTTCGCCCAGCGCTGGCTGCCTGGAACCTTCAAAACAGACCCAGCAGAGTACAAAGGAGAAAAAGAAAGATTCAAGAAAGCTTGAATCCCTTGTCGGACTCAATGTCTGAAAGGTCTTTTCCAGCCTAAACAATTCTATGTCATGGGGAAGTAACGGAGAGAGTGGGGGACACTGGAGGTGGGGTTGGGTTCCTCTGTGACTTACTGAAGTCAGCATCGATAAAGACAGGCTCGGCACCGGTCACCTTTGCCATGGCCTCTAGGTCACGGTAGTACCAGCGGTTTTTCTCAATGTTATTCTCAGGCACGAAAGGTTTCCGGGTTTCCGATAACCTCACCACCCCAGTGAGATCAATCTCATCTTCAATCTGAAGAGAAGCACAGAGGAGAAAAAAAGGAATCTTTTGAGAGTGATTTCATGTTCTAGCATACCATGTACTGGTAGAAAAATAACAGTGCTTGCAGGGTGTGATTATAAATAAGTGTCTGTGCCCTGCAGTGGAGTGGTGCTGTAACACAGCAGGAAAGGGGTAGCTCAAGAACAGCTCCTCTGTGAAAAAACATTCATTCCTTAACTAAACGTTGGGAAGAAAGGATTTATGTGTCTGTATTTATGTAACTCCCCATGATGCTGAATATGGGGACTGCCTTTTGCTGTGCTGGTGCCTCTGGGTAATCTGAGGGCAGAAATAACCCCTGTGTTGCCCTTACCTGTCCCTTCAGCCTGGTCTCTGGTTTTAATTTCTTTTTGGGTACAAATCCTCGGTTGACTAAAATGGTGACCCTAGAGTTACACAAAGAAACATGTCTCATGAGTGAAAGCAAACATGTTCTTGCTGCTGCCTAGAAAAAAGACAGCCTGTATGTTTGGTGCCACTTTTTTTTTTGGTCACCTCAGTGCACATTATAGGGGAATTTGAATACAACTTCAAAGTCCAGCCTCGGTCACCTAACAGACCATAAGAGGTGCCCTTTAAGGGAGAGGGAGCGATTTATATAAACCCAACCACCCTGATTCAGCTTTTCAAAACACACCTGAATTGCTCACATGAACCATGACTATCACTAACTTACCCCAGGTCTGTGCAGTAGAAAGGAGTAATGACGTTTGCTCCATTTTCTGGGTGGGATGTCAGCCGCCCGGCTTCTCTGGCTTCTCGCTCGGGGTCCACAAGTGACCGTGGCAAAATGTAGAGCTCCTTGGAGTGGTCAAAATGTCCTCGGACCTTTACAGGTCGGTACTCCAATTCCCTCAGTTCTATGGGGCTGCATGGAACAAGATGCAAACAAAATGGTTGTGAGAAGCAAATCAAATTAGGGGATGTAATCATGGGATTCTCCTTTTCCTTAATGGTTGGCTCTAGGTTGCCAAACAGAAGACAAACACCGCATGGAACGAGCAGCTGGCTTGCTATTTTATTACTATCACAGTGAATCGAACTGAGATGATTCTGAATGCTATAGAGAGCAGTTCTTTTCCCTGATACCTGTAACCCAGTGCCGCTTCAATGGCACACACACTCAGGGCATGGCCTGCTGTTGATCCAAGATTCCCCGTTGCAGGAATAATCCCTTTGGGATATGACAGGCACCTGCTACCACCTCCTCCTTCGCCAGGAGGACTGCATGTGGTATGAACTATATACCACATTCTCCTGATCAGAGATTCATGCCTTTTCTCATGCATTTTGAGTACCCTGCTCATTCTTTAATTTAAAGTAAGAAAATGGTGTCTGCCTTTCTAATCTGACTGCGTGTCCTGTCCCAACTGCCATTGTGTTCCTTCGCTTGCATGCATAAACTCATTAGTGCAGGGTCCACATGGGATATCCCCAGATACCGTCACTGCTCTGTAGACAATAAACTCTCTCAGCTTCCTTACTCTAATGTCAGAGGGATGGGCTCTGCAGTAATTCTTGATGCCAGTTGTGCAATCAAATCTAGTTTCCACTTTCGTCGCTGGACCTGAAAGCACAGAAATGCAAAAATAATTCCTTACATTAGAACAGAGCAATGCACAAGCCCAGGGACCCTTAAAAGCTTTGCTGGAAGGTTTTCCTTGTATCTGGCCTAAACCAGGGTAATGGGAGATACAAAAATGTAGGCTACTGACTTTAAATTACAGAAATATATATAATTGCAGTGCAAAATACAAAGGTCCCCTTTAAAGATTTACAAATGGACACTTGTAAAACTGTTAGAAATGTAAAAAACCAGCTGCTCTTCAACCTGCATGTGATTTGAACTAGATCAAACAGGCAGAGGTGGCAACCCTGATTGCCCTCGAGTGCTCATCTCTTGAAAAATGAATGTCCATTCATACCTGCCACGTGCCAAGGCAGAACGTGGTCAGAGGGACCAGGAAAAGGCCCCATTTGAGTAAGATGTCTTCTCCAGATCTGTCAGCAGCTGTCGTAGAACTTCGTGGTCTGCAGATCCTCAAACAAACTTCTAGAGAAAACAGAATGTGGAACAGGATTTGTACAGGAGAGAAGATGCTGAGCTCCTCAGGAAACCTCACTGCTTGGTATATGGTTGAAACAGCAGAAACCCCAATAAATCTCTTACCTTTTGTCTGCTGGACCAGACCAGAACCCACTTTACTTAGGGGATACCCAAAAAATGTTCTTCTGGTCAAGCTGTGTGATACCTAGAGGAAATAAGAAAGATCCTTTGTAACACCTTTGCTTTGTAAAATCTGTGTCTAGCTTGTATCAGCCGCCCCAATGACTTCATGAAATTTTGTTTACCCACTGAAAAAATACTAGTGAGGAAGTTTGCCTTAATGACAAAGATCCGTGTAAGAGGATGCCACAAATGCTGTATAGGTGAGTAGGCATTCAGTTTGGCAGGTTTTTTCCTAGCCTGTGTCTTTGGGTGTGGCCTCCCTGAGAGAGTTGGGCTTGTTCAGCCTGGAGAAGAGAAGGCTCAGGGGGACTTTATAGTGTCTTTCCAGTACCTGAAAGGTGCCTATAAGAACACTGGGAAAGAACTGTTCCCAAGAGCATGGAGCAATAGGATGAGGGGTGATAGTTTTAAACTAGAACAGAGATGATGTAGGTTGGGTATTAGGAAAATGTTCTGGGCTCCCTGTTATAAAAAGGACAGGGATCTCCTGGAGAGAGTCCAAAGAAGGGCTACGAAGATGATAAAGGGCCTGGAGCATCTCCCCTATGAGGAAAGGCTGAGAAAATTGGGACTGTTCAGCCTTGAGAAGAGAAGACTCAGGGGGGACCTAATTAATGTTTACAATTATCTTAAGCAGGGGATGCAGGGGGAGTCAGCCAGCCCCTTTTCAGTGTCTGTGGGGACAGGACAAGGGGCAATGGCTGCAAGTTGGATCATAGGAAGTTCCGCACCAACATGCGGAGAAACTTTTTCACAGTGAGGGTGAGGGAGCCCTGGGACAGGCTGCCCAGGGGGTGTGGAGTCTCCTTCTCTGGAGAGATTCAAGACCCATCTGGATGCCTATCTGAGTGAAATGTCCTAGGGAGCTGCTTTGGCAGGGGGTTGGACCCGATGATCTCTCGAGGTCCCTTCCAACCCCTACAATTCTATGATTCTATGATTCTATGATTCTTCAACATGAGGGTGGTGGTTCGCTGGAACAGTTTGCCCAGAGAGGTGGTGGAGGCCCCATCCCTGGAGACATTCAAGGCCAGGCTTGATGGGGCTCTGAGCAACCTGATCTAGTGAAGATGTCCCTGCTCAACACAGAGGTGGGACTAGAGGGGGTTTGGAGGTCCCTTCCAACCTAACGCATCCTGTGATTCCAGTCTCATCTGGGCAGCACCAGTGCGGGTGAGGTTATGACGTTTATAAAAGATAAAACTCCAGTCAGAGTGGTAGCCGCAGCCCGGGGAGCCCTCCCAGCCTCCAGCCGTCCCGGAGATAAAACCCCACCGGGCCCCGGCCCCATTTGCGCTTTCCCGCCACCGATACCGCTCACTCCTCGCCCCGCGCAGCGAAAGGCCCCACACCGCGGCGGGGGCACCAACCCGCCGCAGGCAAGGCCCGGGCCCCGGTAACGGAAGGGCGGCGGCTGGAGGATGCCGGCCGGGTGCGCGAACAGGATCACGGCCCGGCTCAGGTCTGCGAGGCCCGGCCCCGCTCCGGCCCCCTCCGCCTGTCCCTTCCGCCCGCTCCCGCCCTCCCAACCCTCGCCCGTTCCCCTCTCCCGGCCCCGCTCCGCTCCTCTCCGCCCTCACCCGGCCCCGCCGCTCCCGCAGCAGCCGCGGCCCGGCGCGCAGCAGCAGCTTCCAAGTCGCCATGGCAACGCCGCCACCGTTCCTCTCGCCGCCTCCGGCCCAGACAGACCCAGCACGGACGATCAGACCGAGCCCTCTCTAGCCGCCCCTCTCTATGGTACCGGCGGGGCCGGTACCGGAAGTTGAAGCGCGCACCCGGCTGGTGGCGTGTCGCCGGCGCGGCCGGGAGCTGCGGCGATGGCGGAGGTGCTCGAGCAGGAGCGGCTCTTCCTGCGGCAGCACCCGCTCCTCACCCTCGTGGAGTCGGGCAAGGTGGGGCCGGGATCGGCGCCGTGCGGGGCTGAGGGCGCTGGGAGGTCCGGCGCCGCTCCCGGAGGGATGGGTGGCACCGGGGGGCCTGGGGCCGCTTCCCGGCGGGGTTCGTGAGGCGAGACCGGGGGCTGTATGTCCGAGGGGTACCCCAGCCGGCTCTTCTCCCGCTATGGAAGTCGGAGGAGGCCCGGGAAGGCCCGTCCAGCCCAGCCTGCGGTGGTCCCTGTGGTGATGCCCTGCGGTGGTCCGTGCGGTTATCCTCTGCTGTGGTCCTTGCGGTGATCCCTTACGGTGATTCCTGCGGTGGTCCCTGCGGTGACTCCCCCGGCCTTCCTGACCCGGTGCGGTTTTTCTGCAGGTGAGATGCAGGCTGACCGGCCACGAGATGCCGTGTCGGCTCTCGGAGCTGCAGGCATATACCAGTGGCAAGAAGTACCAGCGGCTAATAAAGACTGCCAGAGAGTTTGACTATGGCAAGTTTGAGCCCCACATAGTGCCCAGCACGAAGAATCTGTATGTATTTTTCCTGTTCCAAATGTAAAGCAGTCGAGCTTTACAAAGTTCCTGAGGGTTTCGGGCGGGGGGGGGGGGGGGGGGGGCTGGGAGACTGGGAAATTCTTTATGAAGTATTTATCGTTTATGAGCCCAGTGCTTATAAGTGAGAAGTTCTTAAGTAATAGTATGCTTGAACTCTGTTCCTGGCTCTCTCTGCTTGTCTGTCAGACACCAGCTGTTTTGCAAGCTCACTCTCAGACACATCAACAAGCTTCCAGAGCATGTACTGCGCCATGTCCAAGGGAAGCGCTACCAGAAGGCCCTGAAAACATGTAAGTAGCTTTTCTGGAGATAAAACCAGACTTTGTTTTTCCCTGAGCTGTTGAGAATCTGGGAGCCCTACATGAAGGGATGGGATCCAGTCTTTAGACTGACTGTCACATATTGCTGCTGTGTGTGCTCCTTAGCTGGGAAGAGAGATCCCAGGTACAGGGAGCAATAGGCCTGCAACACATACCTTAGAACACCCTTCCTGGAGAGGGGCAGTGCTAAAGCTTCCCCAGAGAGCGTGGCTCATGCATCCAGCATGGTCTCTGTGTTAACATCTTTGCCATCTTTCATGGTCCATAGTGTCGCTGTAGATTACATGAATGTGTAGTAGAGGTTAGAGCTTGATGTACCTTTGAGTTGCATTTAACATAAGCTAGAGCTGGACATACACAGGACTGGGGTGGCTGGGGAGCCTGGCTGAGCGCTGCCTGACACCCTGCACTGTTAGATGAGCACTGCCAGAAGGAAGGAGTTGAGTACATCCCTGCCTGCTTGCGACAGAAGAAGCAGCGGATGCAGCAGCCTGATGACCAAATGAACGGGAGCAGGCAGCCATACAGAAAAGAGGAGTTCTGGGAGCCAAAGTCCAGCGATGAGGATGGAGAGGAGACAGATGACAGCATGAGTGACCTGTACCCACGTGAGTAAGAACGTTGTTTTCATCTATGTGCTAAAGGGAGTTTGTTGGCAAATGTTCTCCTGGCTTCTTTATACTGTTCCTTGCTGCTCAAGTGCCAGAGGCGTGTGACTTCCAGCCGGTTGGGGTTCTCCTTGGGTTTTGGAAAAGCTTACCACTGCCAAATAAGAAATGGCAGTTATCACTAAGTAATGACCAGAGATGGATCACAGGAGGTGTGAGGGGAGTGATACAAGATCCACCAGGATTTGTTGCTACAGGCGCCTCTACTGCAAGTGCTGCCGTCTGACAGGAGTTGATCAGGCCATTCTGCTGACTTAATCTGGAGACACGACTGTGCTGTAGGAGAGCAGACACTGAACAGTGCTGAGCAGTTCCCAGAACGGGGGTACTGAGAGCACCAGGCACCTTCCTAGTAAAACCCCAGTCTGCTTATTTCCCAAGTATTTCAGTAGTGACACGTATGTGTTCAGGGACTGGAGAGAGCTTGGTAAATCACCTTGAAGTGATTGACACTGATCCTGAATGAAATCTTTTATGTTTTAGCCGCACTCTTCTCAGAAAAAAGCCCAACAGCTCCACAAACCACAAAGGGCAGTGATGAATTCGCAACAGACAGCGAGGACGATGGGGCCAAGCAGAACGGTGACACGAATGGAGTGGGCGGTGAAAGAAGGGATGTCAGGAGAGCAGCTGGCAACAAAAGGGGAAAGGTGGGAGTCACACTGTGGTGAGGAGCATGGAGCTGGGGTCCCAGCCTGTAATTGTCTGATCTGTTCTGCTCTGAGAACCAGCAGAAGGTGCAAAGCTGGTTGGGGGAACAGACTTTCCCCATGTCCCAGCCATTAACTCGCATTCTGGGCACAAATGACTGCAAGTAAATGTTGTTGTCTGTGGTGCCTGTATAAATGGCCCACCTGTGATAGGATCCCGCTGTGCTCCATTTTCACAGGGAGGTGAGTGTAATGCTCCTCCCCATAAACTCTTGTGAAGTCACAGGGTTGTTTTAGACCCTTCTGCATCTCTTGAGGAGCTGGCCAGGTCCTGTCCTACAGGATATTCCCTGATCCTTCTCAGCTTGGGCAGTACCTAAAAAGAGAATGAACCTGTAACTCTAAGGCAGCCCCTGAGGAAAGGGCTGGATCCTTTGGTAGAGTTACCAAGTGAAGGCTGGATGAAGTTTAGGTTTCTGTGAGGAAACTGCCACTGAATCTTATATAATCCCATGCCCATCAGAGAGGGGGCACTGACTTGCAGTATCACACAAGGAGCTATCCTGGCCAACTACGTGACCTGGGCCGGGCTTGTTCTGCCCTCATGGGTCAAGGAGACCCCACTCAGTTTCTCTTTAAGCTGTCAGAGCAGGGCTGCCATCAGGAGTTGGAAATAAGCTGATTAACCTTTTTTTCCCCTCTCTCTACAGAAACAGTCAGGGCCTTTAAAGAAGAAGTTCAAGAGTCATCATCAGAAGCCCAAGAACTTCAAGAAAGCAACTAATGGCAAATAAATCTGTGATAAGTGAGTGGCCTAAAGCCTGTTGTACAACAGTTCTAGAGGGTGCACAAGCTTGGGAAGTGTTTGCCCTTTCCCAGTAACAGTTATGGCTGGGGAGTGGACTAGGAGGGTGCAGTTAAAATGTGTTTTTGCCTGCCTTAAGCAGCCCCCCACCAAAGGAAGGGTGACTACTGGAGCTGAGTACAGGCAGCCCAGTGCTCAGACCTCTCCCTGGAAAGATGGGCTGAATGGGGGGAGAGGAAGCACACAATACCCCTAACTGGCACATCCCATGCCCTACGTGTGGGGTGTCACCAGTCACACACGCCAAGTGGATACAAAGATGCCATTGTTTTATTTTGATTGTTTCCAAAAATCAAAACATTTTCAAACACAACTAAGGTACAAAATACAGCATAAAATGAGAATTTATACTTATTTATTTTTTTTCACATAGAAAGCAAAAATATATTCAGAATGAATTCCAGAACACTTTGCAGAGCCAATTGATAGCTGACATCCTGCTTGTGATGCTTCTCAGCCACAGGGAGAGGTCACTGTATTTTTGGGAGATGCACAAATACAGCAGTGTATGTAGGAAACCAGAATCAGGACTCACAGTTAGTAAGTCTGTGTATTGCGCTGCCTAGAAATATCTTATAATGCCCTCCACCTAACGGTGCCCCTTCACCACAAAATTATTTCTGCTGCAAAGGACAGTATTGATTTCCCTTCTGGGGTCTTTTGTTGGAAAGGGGACTTGATTTTCAGAGTAAACTGGTCAATATTTCAGACTAGTCCATCATCCAGCTCCTTAGGACACAAAGAAATTGAGAAAGCCAACGTAAGGGCTACTTAATAGGAGTTGCTTCTGTCATTCCATGTGTAAATACTGTGAACATCCACAGCAGTTAAAAGGTCTAAGAACAGTTGACTGGACATGGTCTAAAGCCATTCTGGGACCTGCAATGAAACTGAGCAGGAGCATCCCATGCTGCCTATCTGTACCTGAACCCCTTTGTTTTTCTCTGGAGACAGGCACAGTGAACACCGAGGTGAAAACACTTGCAGAACCCATTTAAAAGCAAACCACCTATTTGACCTAAAGCAAAACGCTGGCCTCCTGTCCCATCTACCCCACATACCACTTTGTTTCCTTCAGCAGCAGCACATCTTACTGTTATATAGGGTATTTTCCCCTTAAGATGATGAAATCAACCTTCAGCAGCGCTCTTGTGTTTGTCATCAGTTCTTTCAGCCTAGTTTTCTCCCATAAAACACAACCATTGTGCTGAACTGTCCAGGTTGATGTCCTTTCCAGGAGACCCTGGTAAATCCCTCCTGCTGGAGGAGTTCAGCAGAATTACTCCTCAAACAGCTAAGCAGCTTTCTCAAGGGAGAGAACAGTGCAATCTAACATTAGCAAGTGGTAGGGCTCATGCTTTCCAGAATTCTTTCATAATCTAGTGAAATAGGTTCACCTAGTTTACTAGCAGAGGACAAAATGCCTCCTCCGAGCAGCACTAAGCATGTTCATGGCACAGAGGTTGTGGCACCGAGTGAAAACAGGGCCTTCCTCTCTCCTCATGAGGATGAGGAATTCCTCCCTCTGAACACACAAGTTACATCCCTGGCTGCTTATTCACTGCACAGGCTTTGCACTTGCATTCTTCAGCTATAACCGTTTGCATAGAGACCTGGGGCTATGGCAGCACACAGCTGACTGCCACGTTTCCTCCTTACACATCTTGGGGGGGTTGAAATGGCAGAGAGACGGGGCTGTACTCAGGAGTTCAGCACCCCAGCTCTCCTGCTGCTCAGTCAAACTTGGGACTTTTGCAGCAGAGAACATGACAGAAATGAATCTAAGAAGCAAAGACTACAGATTAGAAGACTGACCACTCATCTTGCATGTACTGAGTGCAGGGAAAAGGGGGTTCTGTAATTCTGAAGACACTTTCACTGATAACCTGCAATTCAGATATGAATTTGGGACATGGATGGAAGGAAGCTGGATAGCAGAAAGGAGCTTTTATGGAACCTGCAGCACAACTAGGCTCCCTTCTTGGGAATTCAGGAAGGGCAACTTTGGGAAAAGAATGCTGAGTAGTTCTTTTGGCACAGAATTTTAACAGAATCAAACATTCTGTCTCTTCAGGAGTATCTTCCCTGCTTCCTTCCTGAAGTCTGATTAGTCATACATAATTCCTGATCAACAATACAGGACTTGCCCTTGCTCACCTCAAGAGCAGAACCAGGACATGTGAGAAAATCCTCTAGAGCAAGGTACAACTACTTCCAGGGTTTTCTTTTTGCCTTTTATTTGGGGGCAGGAAACACCTCCCCTCTTTTGTTAAAGAAAAAGGAATTACAGGCCTCTCAGCAGCAGAAATTACAAGTTGTTTTTTTTAAAATGCTGCTTTCTGCCTTGATAAGCAATGCTATAACCAGCAATGGAACTCCTTATGCACAAGACAATTTTGATGAGGGTGAGAAGGGGGATCCACCTTTTTAGTTATAGCTAGAACCCAACAGCACACTGATACAGACGAATCTGTTCACAGTACTTCAAATTTTAAAACATTGCTGACATTGAAGACAGCAACTGTACTACTGCAACTCACTGAAGCATCAGCAAAATGCAGGTTCACTGGGTTAGTTCCAAATCTAGGAAAAGTTAGAATAAGCCTAGGCAACATTCCTTGAAGAAATAGGATTTTATCTATTGTATACTGGTGCCACTGTAAATCAAATTCAAAACATCTGTGCCTTTAATAGGAAGGGGGCATGTACGTGTAAAATGCTGGCAGTTTTTGTTGAATCCATAGAGAATCAGTTCTGGACTTTAAATGTTATGTCCGAAGAAGTGTTGCAAATCCTGTTACCACTCTTTTTCTTCTCATCCATGGACACTCCACCAGGACCCAGTGCAACGACGAGGAGGAGCCCTCCAATTACAGACATGGTCTGGAAGAAGTCGTATTTGAGGAAGTCGTGCATGGGCTTGTAGGCTGGGACGGTCCAGAAGGCATTGAAGTAGATGTTGATGCCAAACAGCCAGATGACTAGAGTCAAGGCAGCCAGCTTAGTCTTGAAGCCAATTGCCACCAAGATAATCAAGGCTGTGCCAACAATGTTCTGCAGAATCTGCAAGGAAAAGAGCCACAAACTTACATACAGTTCCTAACTAGATACAAAACCATCAAGACAGAGCATGGAGATCAGCAGAACAGGTTGTCATGGCATAGATGATTTAATAATTTTTCCAAATATTAGTTAACTCTAAAACAGAGATTTATTTGATAAGCACTGAGTTGGTCCTGCAGCCAATCTGGGAGTTAGTGCTATATTCTGATTTAACTCACACTTTTATCCTCAGATACTTACAGAAAAGAAGTTCATATCAAAATGTAGCAGCGTCATGAACATGAGGACCAGCAGCACACGGCCCCCCAGCTGCATGTACTGCTTAGGAGAGCTCTCCCGCATGGTGGGGACACCAGCAAACATGCTCTTCCCCTCTGAGCGCGACTCAGCCAAAAGCAGCAGCAAGCCTCCCCCAAGGGCAAGGTTCCTACAGAGAGAGAGAAATGGGAAGAGGGGGGAAAAAAAAAAGCAGTTTAGTGCAGTTTGCACCGATTAAAGTCTTATCTGACAATGTCACTGCATGCTAGTGAGGAGTGACCCGCTCTGCACCTTGTGATGTACGCTTGCATTAGACTTCACAGCTGAAGCAGCAGCACTGTACACAACGAGGGTTTACACAAGCCTGTCTAGACGTGTACAGCCTGCCAGAGAAGTCCAGCACCCACAGCTCAGGCACAGTTGCTTAGCATCTGTTAAAGCATGAAGCCAGTTATGCTGTTACTCTGTACCTTGGGTTTAGCCTTATGTGCCAAAGTAGTTCAGAGGTTGCTTTGAAAAAACAGAAGAGTAGTACTGCTACAAGAAGTTACATATTTACAGGGTTGTAGTAAACCCAGAGCACAGTTTTTGTGCTGTCCCCTGCCCTCCCCTCAAAGGAAAGGGGTGAAGAGGTAACAGCCAGCCATCACTCAGGTTTGACAAGAAAGCTCATGTTTAAAGAGCCCTGCCTTCTAAAACCTTCTCTAAGTAGAAATTTCAAAGTCCCAGAAACACTCCAGTACCTACACGCTTTTGTTTTCTCAGAAAACGGCTTGAGGCATGCACAAGCACAGCTGCTATTTTAGCCATTCAGAAAATAACAGCAGCTCTCTGACCCAGTCTAGACAGTTGTTTGTGAGCTCTCAGCAAGGAGCTTAGTAGCAGAAGCACTTGGATCCTAGTGGGTTAGGATTAGGCTTTCTCTTCTGCAGTACTGAGCCTGCTGTCTACGGTTTAACACAAACTGTACTATCTTCAGTGTTGTCATTTCTTGTTTAATGTAAATGCATAGTTTGTAAAGTCTTTTAGTAAATACTACATACAAAGAAATGGTCTCTGTCCACAAGTGGCAGGGACAGACAATAGGTTTCATTCTGTATTGATACAAACTATAAGAAATAGACATACCTCATCAAGAACTTCAGGTCCCATAGAATGCTGTATGCAATAGTCTAGGCAAAGAAGAAAACAGGTTAAAACACCATGTGAGCTACACTGAAGTTATGTCATAGTCTCAAGTCTGTACTATCCAGTGTCAGTTAGAAGTATTTTATACTGAAAAAACAAGGCAGGTTACATCACCATGGTCCAGTGAATCAGCGTAAAGCAGAACAGATGCCAGAATTTGATTTGTGCTTTAGATCCCCAAAAACATGTCTGTTCTGAACAGGAAGGATGCTATCAGCTAGGATCCTTTGTGACAGGGATAGTCCTTTATAAAAGCTGTGTGCTGAAGGCCAAAGCAACTGTAAGTTCCACACTTGGCACATTACTGATGCACAGGTAAACCAGGAGTTACTTCTGCTAAATTGGTCAAGGTCAAATATTGAATCAACGTCTCCATCTGACTAACTGGAATTTCAGCCAAGAATCTATTGGAAGCATCAGAAGAACAAAAACAGCAAAATAGTTCAATGCCATTGAGGACTGGCACTAGGCCAGGATGGAGAAAAATCACAAGGCTGAGAGTACTATTTAAATATGCTGGTAATACTGAGGCTAATAGAGAAGATTTGAAAGCCATGGTTTAGAAGGGCTGAAGAATTGAGCCTCCTACCTGTAATGCTATAATTCCAAACAGTCCAAAGCAGGCATATTGCACAAAGTTCCTACTCAGCACCAGGATACAGCCACCTGAGTTGGGGAAATTGAATACAGTTACACTTTTGGTTTGCACAGGAGGAGATGCTGCAGGAGTGCTGGCATGTTTTGAACTGAGCAGACTCTGGTTTCTTTCAACTGTGCCACAAAGAACTTCAGGCAGGAAATTTTAATGGCACATTGGTATAAATCAGCTTGAGAACCAAGCAGCTTTAAGGCATTTAAAAATGCTTTATAATTCAAGAAGTTATCTTTTACTTTACAAAGTGTAAACACATGCTGAATGCAGTCCCCAACACACAGCACCATACAGCAGCTATCAGTGTTACAGTATTAAAAGTTAAAGAACTTTGCCATTGAGAGCAGTAAGCATAAAAACAACAGGCTGAGAAAGTCTGAATGCTGCTCTGGTTAAGAAAATACGAGTACATCATTTAGAGAATTCAGGGGGTGTGGTATGTGTTTACAGATCCATGTACAGAATTGAGGACACTGTCCTAATGGACTCTTGGCATTTATGACTCAGAGGTAGCAAGTTACAAGAAATTTTCTAAGGCTACTTCCAGGAAAGGCTGAAGCAGGTCAAGAGTTCTGTTCATTCAGCTCACTTAATACTATCAGTTCTATGCTGTCAGTGACTTAAGAAGTCAGCTAGGTGTTCCATGCTTACATGATTCACAGTGCTTGCGTGAGCCAGCGTGGCAGACACACTGGACTGCTCTGGCATCCACCTTAACAGCCTCAGAGCCACTTACTCAGCTGTCCGAAGAGATTTATGAACACAAAGATGGAGGCCAGGAAATAGCCACAGTTCCACGTGCCGTCAATGTAATCCCTCTGTTCACTCCACTGGAACCACATGCGGATCCCGTCCTCCAGGAAGGTGCTGATGAGGCACAGGCGGGCCATGTGGGGAAGGTACTGCTTCATCACCCTCAGGAACTGCATGGGCAGACAGCTTCGTTAGCAAGGAAGGAAGGCACAGCAGCAATACTCAAGGCATAACAGATCCAGGCATTTGCAAACATAGGTCAGCAGTTCTCTGGGCATACAGGGTAATAAAAATTTAGACAGGAACACATACTTGGGACTTCAATTCTTCTCCACTCCAGTTTGATAACACCTGGGAGCAGTGGGGGGACATGACCTGTTGTCATACTACACACAAATAGCATTTTGGACAGGGATTTGAAGAAAAGCAGAATCCAGCAACACCTCTGTATGTAACAAGAACTGTGTTCAGATGGAGCTCTTACTAGATGAAGGCTAACCTTGGTTTTAGTTTGTCTATCTCAGGGTTTCATGTTGCAGCCCAACTATCAGATAGCCAGGAGCTGAAAGGGCAATCCTACTCCCACCCACATGCTCAGGCACTCAACACCCTGTAACAAACGGATTCAAGGGGTCATCCTGACAGAAGACTAATTCCCAACAAACCAGAAAACATTAATAAGCTTTCTGCCAAGCTAGCTCCACCTAACAGCTCAGAATAAAGCATGTGTACATGTGTAGCAGCAGCTATTATACTGGCATCGTCTGCAGAAAGTAGGCATTTATAGACAATGCAGTGTAGCAGTTAAAAGGAAATTGTATCATGCCACAGATGCTGATCCTAGTTCTTGGGAATCCAAGATTTATCTGGTCCCACAGATCTCTCCATCCTGCAAACTCAGGGGTTAGTTTGCTCTACAGTTATAATAAAGGAACAAACACAGAATTGCTGAACAGGGTCCAGACCAGTGTACTTTGTAGTGAGGGACACAGGAAGACTCGCTGCCTCTGGATTACAAGTGCCTGTCACCCATTTTCCTACGCAGCACTGGTTATTACTTAATGGAGACCTGAGCAAGGATTTGCACTGTCACTCTGAACGCAAGCGAGCGCCTGGCTGGCCTGCTTCATTTGTGGGGTTCAGTTAGCCAGACCATCAGAAAGACACATTTGGAGTCTACATGAGGAAGTGCAATCTACTAAGCAACAAACAATTAATCTAAAACTAACTTTACAAGATTATCCAGAGCAGTTTGGGCAGGTTGACACTTGCAGAAGTAAATAAATGCCCATGCCATAAGCCTCCCTGCAGAATTACAGGCCTGCAGGTTCTAGGGTTAGAACTAGGAGGAGCCATTTAAAAAAAAAAAATCCCACATTATCCCACACAAGGTTCAATGTGTCGTAAGACCCATTGATTCATACAGTTTATGCAATATTAGAGCACTTTGAGCATGAAAAGAGGGGGAGAACCCACATACATATAGGTGTCTTCCAGGCAGCACTGAACTATATAAGAAATGGACAGAAAAGAAACAAACCTTTTCTTTCACAGTTCAGTATATATGAAAGTGTGAAGAAAGGAGAGTGAAGTAGTTTCTTGCCACAGTAATTAATAAATACTAAAGGCTGTTCCAAACCCTCGAAGTGACCAGCCTTGCTTACTGTGAAACTGAAGATTATCACAAGGAAAACATCCAGCAGACATGCTTAATAGTTAATTAAACAGTTAATATTGGAACAAACTACACTAGTTGTACTGTGTGCATCCAGAGTCTAAGGGTCAAGATTCAAGTTAATCGAGCACATTTGAAGTGCAGCTGTACTCTGACTCAGGACTGCCACTTCAAGCTTTTTTAAGCCATGTCAACAGTTGGATGAATGAGTCAGAAGAAGATCTGTGATCTTTGTCACTGGATGAGACATCTCAGTTTACAGCTTTCTTTTCTGGATTTCACCGTGCAACTTGCTAAGGAATACTAAGGATAACGTTGTTTTGGAAATAGTACAAAGCCAGAAGTGGTTTATAAGTAAGTCTGTTTTGTCAAAGACACAGAACAGGCAACTTTGGTCTAGAAGGAAATGAAAGAGGACAAGTGCTGGGCATCTGTAAGAAAAGGAAAAACACACTGCTGTAGCTGAAAAAAAGAAGCCAACATCTGCCACCAGGCCTCATCTTCCCTGCTTCCAAAGCAGGTCGAGCTGATCTGATCTTCCCCTTCCCTGTAACTAAACAACTGCCAACAGTCCAGGTGAAGGAGCCAAGGCAGCAGTTAACATTTACCTGTTCTGGTGGCTCAGTGGGAATTCAACACCATTGAGTGCATACATCCAATCAGCTTCAGACAAGTCAGAAGGACTGAAGCCTAAGGCAGCTGCAGTGCTAAGCAACCTTATCGTGACACACTTCATCTCTGGACATCCATAACTCACATAGCTGCATTTACTCAGCTACACATGAGTTGAAACCCCTGTACACAGCAAGCTTAAAGTAAAAAAAGCTTCAGGAACAGACTGCATGAACACAAATCCAAGCCATGGAGATCCAGAGAGAGAGACGACAGTTAGATAAACACCAGAAGAGAACAGGCATCAAGAGATTTTATGATTACAGAATTAAAGTATAAATCACTGAATTTAACTAAGGTCAGAGCAACTTAAGAAACAGAAAGTCTCCAGAAGTGAGGCCTAACTAACTACTAGACACTTTGGTTTTGTCCCTACACATCACCAGCAAGGCAGCTGTAGCGCTGCACGCTGAGCCCACTTCCTTGACAATTCACACAGATAAGAGCAGCACATATGGGACATCTGGTAGCTGCAGTAAATTAACATATCCAGCAGAGACACAGGACTTGAAATACACACTCCACTAACACACAATACAGGCAAACCCGAACAAAACTGTTGAGATTGATGAAGGTGACACTGTTAAACTCATGACATGGAGTACCTGGATGGCTTATTCTGCTACGTGCATCAACCGCTCTTAGCACATACTGCCTTGTTTCAAGATGCAAAAACATCCTGAGATAGAGACAATGAAATACTAAATAAAACTACTTTAAAGAACAACAGCTGGTTGTGTTGGCAGCCAAGTCACTAGCATGCACCAGAGAGGCTTTATGTTGTCACTTCCCCCTCTAACAGGATTAGAGAAGCAAAGATAGATTTAAATGCTCCTCAGTTTAAACAAGAAGAGATACACAGGAGGATCCAGGGATCCAAAATTAAATCTCTGCTCAAAACTCATTTTTCAGAAGGAGGCTTGACATTCAAACCCATAGAGACCCGCTCACAGAGGGGTAACAAGAGTCAACACACAATCATTTTACCATGCTTTCTAAAAACACAGCCTTAACAGTTCACAATTTGTTAAAATCCAGACCATTCTGTTAGAAGTATACTTACTGTAGCATAATTACAGCTATTTTAAGACCACTACACAGCCAGGAGTCAGGAATTTTTACTGTCACCCAGGTATATTCTGGACAAACAGAACCCTTGTCTGTGTGTGCACACGTGCATGTTCTTGCATTATGGAAGTTCTGATCATGGTGAAGAACAGCAGCCTGCTAATCTACACAGAAAGCATGCCTGTGGGCTGCACAGCACTATTAGTCCAAAGCTTTTGGCTTATTGCAATATCTAGCTTGTATTTAAGGGATTGTTTTGCTCTGGGAGGACAGAGGCCTCCAGCAGCCTGGGACACCAGTGATCTTTTCTGGAATAGGATGCTCAGTCTTCCAGCAGAGATAAAAACCACATCCTCTCACCAATCTGTATGTACCCACTGAATGAGATCCCACCTAAAGATCATAAGCATAACACTGCCCATCACAATGGGCTAATCAATACCTACAAGTTGTTTGTGCAGACTGGAAACAGAGGCTTCCCTACTTATTTCAAGAGACAAGAAAACTATGACTCCCTAGAACATTGTTACAGATCTTACTCAAGGTTTAATTGTACAAGTATTTCTCATTACAGTGATTTTCACTTCTAGTGTGTGCTTTATACCAATTCCTTTTTCCAAAAAGGCTATTAATAGGATTTAATAGTTATATATTGTATTCCTTATCTCTCCATGGGAAGATTCCTTCCCAGCCTAACCAGAAGAGGCCATTTAGCTTATAACAATAACATATCAGCGCACTGACAAGATGAAGTTACAGATTCCAAAAATCAGTTTTTTAAAAACACATAGTTCAGACTAATAATGAAGTGTTTTCTTCTCCCTTCTGTTTTCCATAAACTAGGACACAGATGTCAGAATTAGCTGAACAACATGCATCAGCATCTACACTGGAAATTTAAGTAAACTCCCCTGAGCCTGTCTCTCCCTTACAGCCCTTTCACTGCAGTACAATGACTCAATAGTTGTCTTGCATTTTTGTCTATTTTTTTTTTTTTTCAGAATAGCAGAAATACCAGGCCCCCACACTCCCAAATAGACACTAGAAAAGTTGCTCGGGATCTGCTCCCTCTTTACAGGGATTACAGAGGAGAGACAGCCTGTCCTACAACCCTAAACAATCAGTACAGGCCTCAGACACAGCTATGTTCAGTGTGGTATCAGCAGTACATGGTGCCCACACCAAAGAACTTGTCATGTAATGTTTTAACAAGAATCACTAAAAAAATAAAGGGCTTTACTTCTGAGTATGTAAATTATTTAATTAATAACACTGTTCTGGTGTTATGAGGCTTAAAAACAAACTAACCCATAAAGCCTGTAGCTGGGCATCATTCTGAACCAAGCCCCTTAGTTCTCTGCAGCATGTATCACCTAGCTTCCTCTCCCCGCCCCCCCCCCCCCCAATATCTAGTAAGATGCCTTCTCTGAAATCAAGAGGACCACCCCCAACACCCACAGAGCAGCTGCCTCCTCCACTGCAGTCCTTGGAAACTGCTACCAGTTGCAGAGTAGCTCATCAGCTGTACCACCTCCCTGCAGGCTACAACTCACGCCACAGTCAAGCCAAGCCACTGGCTATTGCTCCTCACAAGCCATCCCACCACACCAGCATGCTCACTTGACCTAAACAATGGGATAACTGGTAACAACAGGAAAGTCAACTTTACTTCTCCTCTCCCCTGCCAATCAGCTCTCCAGCCCAGTGACCAAAAAGCACTAGGGAACGACAAAAGGGGAATGTAGCCTTGGGAGAAGTAGGACAACCCCTTTCACTGAGAGCTAGCTGTCAAGGCAAGCTTAGCCGCCTTTAAGGCCATGCCCCCAGAGGACTAGTTCATCTCTGGATTAGGAGTCACTTGTTACTACCTAGTATCTTGGTTTCTAAGATATAATTTGCTAATTCAGAGGGAAGTGGCAAATGGAAATGTTAAACTCTAGTATTTGAACTGAAGGAACAGATTATTCTTGGTTTGGTTTTTTTTTGGTAAGACATTGAGGACTTAGCAATAAGCCATGGAAATAGCTGTAACATTTCCCCACAGGGCTTTTATGCTACAGAAATTAAAATTCATTAGGTCTTGAGCACTAGCACAGGGAGTGTAGAAAGCAAAGTCATCAGTGAAAATGCATTCAGCTCCCCAAAAAGCCACTGTCTAGCTTTACTACCTCCACCTCTATCAGGGCGAGTTTCAACATAGCTTCAGCTGAAATGTTCCAAGTATTTTTTCAATCCAAGATGAACTAACAGTTTCCATAATGCCAAGTGTCAACTTTGCAATATATACCAAAGGTTATCATTCAGTAAATCTCTCCACTCCTGTACTAGTGTGATACTGAGCTTTAGGGGCACACAGAGTACTGAGAGTATCCAAATGAGGTACAAGGCAGCTATTTGAACCCAGAATTATCAAGTGAGTTAGTTACTTGGAAAGCCATAAAAAGTTGTTTCACCATCCAATTGGTAAGTGTACACAAACACCTCAAACTCTGCAGCTAATCTTTAAATAAAGTGTGGCCCTGCACAAATAAAGTTGAGCCATTTAAAACTCATTTCAAGAGAAAGCAGACTGCATTTCAAATGGACAAAAGAGCTTTCAGTAGTATGAAAAAAGGGCTGTTAAAGACACCTAGAAATAGTCACACAGGAATAAATAGGGAGGTGTTATAAAAAGGTTAGGACAAGTGTTGTAGATTTTGGCAACCAATCTGAACACTATAGTGATAGTTTACTTTCTCTTCTAACAGGAGTGCGAGGAGAAGGTAAACAGAAGATGACGAGGATGATCCAGGCGCCCCTTAAATTGAATACTACCACATACCACAAAGATTTGTCTCTAAAACGAGTCTTCTACCTGAGGGTGGGTAGGAAGCATAGAAAAGGTTTTTCCCAGTGAAATTCAGTTAAAGGTCCAGAAGCAGTGCAGCCCCCTCAGAGCTGTGACACCTTTCTGTGTACCACACAACTCCAACTGCTTCAGTAGTCAAGACAGAAACAGATTTTTCCAGAGAACCTGCTAAATATGATTAGGTATTGCTTCTTATTTTCAATTAGATGAATCATTAGGTCAGTTAAGACCTTTCTGACACCATCACCAGCAGATCAGCTCACTTACACTGAAAATCTCCTGTTCTCACATACAGTGAGAGATCTCAAGCTTCTATTTGAGAGAGAAATCTGTAAGGGCCTCCACTGAAGTAAAGATACAAAGGATTACAAGACAACGTCAGCTTCCTTTCCTCTTGCCCCAATTCTAAGCACAGTAGCACGATGCTGGTAAGTCCCTTCCAGTCTGAATTTCCAGACACAGGTACGGAATGGACTTTCACTTTCCTGTCCCCATCACCGCACCCCTGCCTCCCGCACCCCTCTATGCCCTAGCTGCCAACCCGGCAGCTTAAAGAGGGGGTGAGAGCAGCCCAGCCTTCTATCGCTCTTCCATTTATTCGCTCCCATGGGTAAACCCAGCGCCCAAGGAGAGGGCAGCTGGGTCGCTATACGAACGACCGCAAAGCCCGCATGAGGGCAGCGGCTCCCACAGGGCCCCTGCCGCAAGGCCTGCCCAGCCACCCCCACCCTAGCAGAGAGCCAGGCCTCCCCCCACCCCGGGGCGGCGCAGCCGAGGATGCCCACCACCCCACCGAAGAGGCAGGCCCCAAGGCGGCAGCCCCGCGCCGGGCCGCCGCCCCAGCCTGCTCTACAACAGCCCAGCTAGGCCCCGGGGAACAGCAGCCCAACCACCCCCTTCAGCGCGGGGCCTGCGAAGGCGCCCCCTCACAGCCAGCCCTGGCGCCCGAGGGAGCGGCCCGGCGCACAAAGGCCTCCACGGTCAGAGAGGGGAAGGCGGGCAGGCACCCACCTGGTCCGCGAAGTCCTCGGCGGTGCTCATGATATCGTTCTGGCCCATGGTGGCGGGAGAAGGGTGCTGCCGGCGGCGGCTGCTGCGCGCCCGGGGCCCAGCCTCAGTCTCAAACGGCCGCAGGAAGGGCGGGAGGGAGCGCCGGGCCGCGCCGCCACTCAGCTACTGCTGCCACGTAGGCCAGCCCTTAAAGGCGCCGCGCGGGCGGCAGCGCCGGCGAAGGCAGGGCGGGACCTCCCCTCCCTCCGGGGCCGCCGCGCCGCGCCGCCCCTCCGCGCCGCCCCGCCCCGCCCCGCCCCGCCGCCCCGCCCCTCCGCCCCGCCGCGCCACCCCGCCCCGCCGCGCCCTGAAAGGGGCCGCGCTGGCAGCTGGCGACGCCCCTGAGGGGTCGTGAGGCGGGAGCAGAATCGTGCCTGTTCCTCGACTCTCCTGCTGCTCGGGGTCTCTAGCGGCGCCGCGCTGGCCTGAGAGCATTCCTGTCCTGCTGGACACACGCTGCTGACGGCTGAAGGGCCGCCCTCGCCCTAGGGACTCCTCCATAGCTGCCGCCCTCTCCCGCCATGGAGAACTACGAGGTGCTGCCTTTAGGCCAGGCCCTGCCCGGCGGGACGGGGCGGTTGCGGCCCTTCAGGGGTGTAGGTGGTGCTGGGAGGTACATGGTCCCGGCGCTTGTGGCCTGGGGGCGCGTGGGTACCCCTGGGGCAGTACGTGACTGTGGGGAGGGAGCATTAGTGGCCCTGGATGAGATGCAAGTGGCCTTGCAGAGGGGCTCTGTGGCCTTGAGGAGGGTGCAAGCTGCTCTAAGAAGGACCCTGTGTGTTCCTTTAGAAAGATGTGCTGGGGTGTGGGTGGCCCTGGGGAGACGGGCTTGCTGCTTGGCAGGGATAATGACCTGGAGGGGAAGGCCTGTGTGCCCCCTGAGGTCTGGGGTGCAGCTGGGAGTGCCTGTAGGGCCTGCCGGAGGGAACTGGGTGTGAGCACTGTGTGCAGGGTGTCTGTGGGAGAGTGCTTTGGAAGGACCTTGCTTGATCCACTCCTTGAAGCTGAGCATCTCCTCTCTGCCCTGCAGGTGCTGGAGCAGCTGCAGCCTGGGGCGCTGGGCACTATGCTGGTAGTTGAATTGAAAACAGAAAAGGGCGCGAAGAAGAAATATATAATGAAGCAGGTGAGAAGGTGGTTGCTAGGAAAAACAAGAGTCCATTTGTCATCTCCATGGGCCCTTCTGGTAGTAACAGGAACAAACACGTTAGGCAGCTTGGCTCTTGGATGAGAGTAGGCTTGCATCTTACTGTGTTGCTGTTTTGGAAATCAGAAGTTTTAGATGAGTTTGCCAGAATTATGAGGTTAGAAGTGGGGAGAGGGGAGTGGCCTATTTAGGTCCATCCAGTATGCTTTTCCTGTAGCCTGCAGTGCAGGATAAGGGCTGGTGAGCTCCTGCTGGCTTTTTTTAATCTGTGCTTCTGGCTATGTCCCAACATTAGAGATTGGAGCTATCATTCAGACGTTTATGTTAATTCATACACAATTTGCAGTTCCAGTTATCTTGGCAAGATTGTTCTGACCTGAAGTTGGCTGTCTCTATATTACAATCTCATTCTTGCTTCTGTTTGGTGCAGGTTGAGTACATTGAAGAAAAGCAAGCAAATGAGGCCTTGAAAGAGGTATCAGCTTGGTTGTTTTTTCTACTACTATACTTGCAAAGACCAAAGTCTTAATAGAACAAAGTCATTTATCTACAAGGATTAGCTAAGTAAACAGTCAAGATGTCAATCAGGTAGGGCTATCTGAGGGTGTTCTCCTTGCTCTCTGCTTGAGCTAAGGCTATGATTTTTTAATTGTTTCTATATTTGAATATGTAGATTCATGTGAACAGCTGTTTCAGAGGATAGCCCTTTTTTAGGGTTCATATTTGTTTTGTGCTGAAGACAAAAAGTAAAGCTCATCCTTTAGGCCTTTAAGCTGAAGGAGAACCGTGGTCTATGTATAGTTTATTATTAATAACTCAATTTCTACTTAACATAATTCATTATACATTCATTTCTCAGAGTTGGAATTTTTAATGTGAATGGTGTGACTAGTTTTCTCCCTTTGCACTTTTGTGCAAGCTGGTTTCAATGACTTGAGTAGGAAGCAACACCAGAAATCCTATTAAGATACCACAGTTTGTTTCAACAAGAGTAATACCTGATGGATTAGTCTCACAGTGTCCAGTACACGTGGTGTCTGCAGTTGAAAATGAGTAAGGATACAGGTCTTACCCAGGAGAGGTGGCTTCTTTGTGCTGAGATGATGGAGTTTGATCCAGTTTTCCTGCTGATATCCCTGTCCATTGAAACAAATGGAGTTGCACCAGCTGGGAGTATGGCTCTTCTCAGTTTCTCTGTTGTGTCTGCACAAATGCAGGAGAGTAAGCTGAGTTCCTTTCACATCATCAGCAAAATGGTTAAAGCCTTATATGGATGCCAGCTTCAAGGAGATAAGCATCTTGTAGCATCATCGTATTTTCTGTGGTTCAGGCTTGTGTTGAGGTTACTGGAAATAATGGCTACACCCAAAAAAAAAAATCTCTACTTTCATATTCTAAGATGTGTTTTCAGGCTTGGATGTTAGGATCTGAAGAAAAGTGGTGTTTACTTATCTCCCTAAGGATCAGCTTATACCCTTGAATTTCACAAGGCTCTTCTCAATGTAATGCTTTTGCTGAAATGTCTTCCTTAAGTTGACACTTGCATAGGCAGATACACAACAGATCTTGCACATTGGAAGGATCTGATCAAAGATGTGACATGAACAAGTCAAGAACTGGCTTAGAATATTATTTAAGGCCCTGCTCAGTGGGAAGGACTGTGTAGCCATAGAAAGTGTGCTCTGTCTTTTTTTTATTCTGTGCAGGCAAGGGATTTGCTAAAACTTCATCACTCAAACATCTGTGCTTACAAGGAATTGTTTGTGACTTGGGATAAAGAGGTGAGAATGAAATGGGATTGGTTAAACTGGGACACAGGGTTAATGTTGTAGGTGTGTAAGCATTTTTTTTCAGCTTTAGATTTTGGTAAAGAAAGTTTACACCAACCTGCCTTTTTAACTCTTGAATAAACATGCTGGAAATCTTGAAGATGGGTTGGAGTCCATTGCATGGCAGCATTGCACTCTGGCTCACAGATTATGATGTGAATCAGTGTGCAATATTGATTTTTCATGCCTGCATGAAAATCATTTTATAGGAAGATGGAACCTCTGACATTTGCAGACTTTATTCAGTGCTCAGGACAAATCTGTGTTGATTTTATGGATGAATAGTTGAATTGTATTGTCCTGTATGGCTTTGGATAAGATGCCTGATATTGAAAAAACTCAAAAACCAAACATACAGTGTTGTTTAGTTAAGAAAAAAAGTATAAATACTGTCTCCTCTGAGAGATTAATCATCTCAGAACACCTTGGTATTGGCCAGACTGGTGAGTGCAATGTTTGCCAAGTGCTTGGTTTTATCTCTCTTACTGGATACATTATTACTTTCAAACAATCAGACAATTTTGGCATAATGTTTTATTACAGGTATCATCTCTGTTCCTTTGTCTGGTAATGCAGCACTTGGGCCAAGGAGATCTTTCATCTGTAATCAAGGAAAAAAGGGAGAAGTCAGAAAAAATGACAGACATGGTAAAAAGTCAAGAACCACCCTCTGGTTGAGCTGGCAGTCTCATTGCTTTTCTGTTACTACCTCTGTATTCACTGTTTCTCAAAGTCCTCCCCAAAATCTTCAAAGCACAGTGTTACACTTAGGAGTGTGTTTGGAAGCTATCTTCCAAAAGATACTTGAAGTTACTCTGTTTGTTACACTTCCATGTGTGTTCCCCTCCAACAGGTGATTCAGAAGTTCCTGGGACAGATGGTGGATGCTTTGTTTTATATACACAAACAAAATATTTTCCACAGGTGAGCAGAAATCTTGTTCTTTGTCTGTGAGGTTGTTGCTCTTTGCAGTGACTGTTGGTCAGTTGGAGGCAGTGGATTTTACTGTTCCCAGAGGGAAAGGAGGAGGTAGAAATTCTGGACTTCATGCATACAGTTTTTGGTGAAGGCTTCTGAAGTCAGTTATTTTTTGAGTTCTGTCTAGAATTATCCATTTGTGAAGTGTTCTTTTTTTTGTTGCATATGCTAAAATACTAATTATTTGAAATTAATATTGGCCTTGTCTGTTAATGTTTACACTTTGGTGGCTGTGATGGACAAGGTATACTTTGTGTATTTGAAGTAAGAGACAACTGTTGCATTCCATGTTCAGATAAATTGTCACAATCACAAATTTGAAAGCATTTCACAGCAGAACAACAACATAATTGTATTTTGGTTGATTATCACTTGTATATTTAAAAAAAAAAACAAACCAAAAAAAAGCCTAAACCACTCACCACCACCATCCTACACAGCCCCCTAAAATCCCCAAACCTTCTGATGTGTAAAGATTGCAGAAACCTGTAGTTATGTATCATTAGACACTAATTTCACAGTCTGACAGAAAACATTTCTGTTGCAGAAATCTCAAGCCATCAAACATCCTTGTGACTGGTGAAGATACCTTCATTCTTAGTGACTTCAGTACAGAAACACTTATGACAGATGAGTTGAGATGGAAAATAAGAGTGGAAGAAAGTAGATACTAGCTTTTTACTTTATTTTTGAAAGATTCAGTTACAGTGGATATTTTTAGTCCTCAGAAAAATCATCCAAAGAGGAAAAGATTATCTTCCCTCCCTCTTCCCCACATTGTACTGTTTGTCTTCTAAAGTATGAATAGGATATTCATAGGCAATTGCCTGTAGCATTAATTGGGTTCACAACTGAAAACTGTAGCTATGTCTGAGTCTCAGAACTCTGTGACAGATGAGGTTGGGATCCTTTTCGGCTTTATATGTATGCATCAACATCTTAGAAACCTGTTATATTGTGTCCTTAGTCTTTTGTGGGGTATCAACAGTGCAAGATGTCTGATCTCTGCAGAATATCTCTGAATTATATTTAGAAGTAAAACCTTTGCCTGCAGTTCATGCATGTGCAATCAAAAACTGTGTGTATAGTACCATGCCCACAGCATTCCTGTGTGGTTCTTATTTCAACAGGTAGCAAGACTTGGATGGCTCCAGAAACACTTAGGTTTTCTTTCACTGAGAAATCTGACATCTGGTCTCTAGGCTGTATTCTGCTTGACATGGTGACCTGCTGTGTTCTGAATGTATGTAGTAATGTCTCATTCAAGGTTTAAAAGGCCAGTGGCCCATCAGGATACCTTTAAAGGAGGGTGTGAAAGCTCTACTGCTGCTGTACTCTTTACAGGCAGAAGAGATAACGTCATTACTGCAGGATATTAGACAGGATACCAGCTGTCTTGAGGGAGTTCTGACACTAATGCAAAATGGAGATAGCAGGTCTTTGCCTTTATTTCCAGTTTTATTTATGATGCTACAGATTCAGCCCAGCATGAGACCCACAGCAAAGTGAGTTCTGGAGGCTTTCCCTCTATTTTTTTTTTCTGCTACACCCCACCTACCTTCACAAAGAAGGGAATGTTAGTCTCTCTGTTTGAGAGATTGAGTCAAGGCTGCTGATCTTACTGCCTTGACAAATTGAGCTATCAAACAAAGTCAGAGACTTGGTGCTCATTCAGCATGGCATTCTGGTGCATGTAGGTGTCCTTTTCTGATGAGTTACATTATAAAATCAAGCTATACACAATTTTACAACCCATTAACTTGAAGCCTGAGCACAGCCTGCTCAATGTAAGCTCCTTCATTAGATATTTGGAAGTGGCTTAAGTTATGTCAAAAGTAATCTAGTCTTCAGAGAAGTATTATTAGCTTCTTACAGCAAAATGAAACAAAAGCTGTAGAAATTCTTTTGTAACTTGCCAGTTCTAACTTACCTATACTGCTTTTTTTCTCTTATAATTCCAGGGATCTGGCTGATGTTCCATTTATTAGGGAATGCCTGATTGTTGTTGGTACTTTAGTTAAACTGAAGAAGTCTTTGCCACCCCAAATAATAGATGTGCTTCTTGAGGGAGGAATTGAAAGTGTACTAGGTAATAAGGAAAATAAGATTAGCAGTGGTTTTCATAGGGAATAAACCCAGATGTTTTCCAGTCAGCATGTATTCTACTTGAAAGTGGATTATTGGACATTTGCTTTACTTGAAATAAAATAGGATGCTGTTTGGAGCCTTTTCTATAACCTCATTAGAATACCAGCCATATCTGCTGCACCAGTTATAGGGGGTTGGAGATAATGTCTCAGAAGACTGGGGACCCCCACTTTACTTTGCATTCCAACTTGATTGCCAATTATTGCTAACAAAGGATCTGCTCCATTATTTTCCTTGTAAGGAAGGTAATGTCTTAATGTGACAAGGCTATTGGAATAATGCATTTAAAGCACTTATCCCTGCTCTGATTTGACAAAAGGTCCCCAAATATATAATGGCAAATACACAGCTTATTCAGGTGAATCACATCTCTCTCTAATATTTAAATGTTTGGTGCTAAGGGAAAAGTTCTTCTCTTTTCAACAACCACAGATTACATTATTTTCATTTATATGAATACATCTTGCAGAAAATAGAGAAAATTTGAGTGCTGTTTATAAGTGGTTGTATCAAATGGTTAGAAGAATTCTTTTGATTTATGTAGAATTCATGCAGGCTTTCTGGGATGTAGAAGAAGTACAGGTCAAAGCCTTTCAGCACCTTGCCAGCTTCATAAGAGAGGAAAGTGGTAAGGCATATTTTATTAATTTGTTTCTTTCCTTACATTTTGAGACAACAGGAATAGATTCCTCCTGGCAATAAAAGAAAATGCATTTCCCTTCTTCCTATTTCTCATTTCTAGAACGTATTGGAACAGGACACTTTGATGTGATTCTGGTGGTACTTGTTTTGCAGATGGTTTTGAACAGTAGAGGTGTTTTACTGGCCAAGAAAAATGGGCACTGGAAAAAACCTGCTTAGTGATAATTTAATTGGTAACTGAGGTCAGTTGGCAAACTGACACTTGAGGAAGGGAATTCCTATCAGTGTTGGGGCAGCCTGGGGGTAATGCCTGGGGCTGTAAGACTGACAGAGCAAGAGGAAGCTACATGTGTTGAGTTCCTGGGTGTCTAGTAAAGCTGTGTGAGTGCAGACTATATTTTCTCTCAGCATCTGCACAGTTTTCATATTAATCTTTTTTTAAAAGATTAATATTTTCAAAGCACCATGTTAACTCAGTTATAAAATGCAGTCATTTGATAGTGATATTATTTCAGTGTTAAAATGCAAGGGTGGTCATTTCTGTAATTGAAAAGGAAAAACTATAATTTGGTTTTTTTCCTTGGTTACGTGTATCTTCAACTCCATTCCTGAAGAAATCTTTATTCCATTGTGCAGCAGGCTTTGGTTATAAGTAACAGGATGAATGGATCTTGGTGATTCTCATTCAGTCCTCTTGACTGCAGCACATCTGACATGCTTGGCACTTCTGCACCATGGCTGACTCTGACTGATGCTCATCTCTTTGAAACTGCTCAGAATGGATCCCTAAAATCCATCCAGCTTTTCTCAACACTTTATTGTATGTTTGTGAATACACTGGATTATTCTATTAGCTATTCCAAAAGCTTAAAGCCTTCCCAGAGCTAGGTGACCTGGTGAAATACTTCCCTCCACACATTCTGAAAAGCATGATTTTGGGCTCATGCACCATGTCCTACCCTACAGCTTGCTGCATGGCCAGTGAACAATGCCAGTGTGATTTAATGAGCAGTGCACTACACTTAACTCACATAGCCTTGCAGATGTCTTTAAGAGACCTTTCCCATAGAGACTCCAAAATTCTCTCTGCATTGTTCCATCTATACTTGCATTTTGTTCTCTGATTCAGGAATGTTGTTCTGCCATATCACATTGCCCACAGGGACTCAGCTCTATCTGAAACTGAAATTCTTGTGTTTTTGAATGTAAATACCCACTGAGTGCTCTAAACTGTGTAACTGAATGCTGTCTCCATTTCTTTTCCCCACAGCCTTGCCCTGTCTCCCAATGCTCACAGAATTGATTGCTTTTGCCATGAAGACTCATGCAGATTCTCTCAGGCTACAAGTAGATGGTTGCAGTTTATTGCTTGAAATTCTTAGTCAAGGTAGCTATGAGACTTCCAACTTAGGCTGGGTAGCACAGACTGTCTCTTGTAAAATTACCTGTAGCAGACAAGGTTTGAAATGGGTTCAGTAATGATTTCAGTGGAGAAATTTAAAGTAATAGAGGATTTTAACCAGCTTTAATAAGAGTCTGGGTTCTCATGGACTTTCTTTAAGCCTGGCATACATGAATTCTGTGGTGGTGCTAATTTTAAACATAGGCTACTGATCTTAGGCCACCAAGTCTGTTTTCATGTTCTGTAGAGTGCTGCTAGAGTGCATAAACAAATGACTTTCATTGTTCCAGTGTTTGAATTTTAAACCATAAATTGTTTTTTTTGGATCCTTGTGTGGTCCCTGCTGTCACTTTCCTGGCAATTTACCCCAATAACACCTGATCATGTTATCAGCCTGAAAACAGTAAGAATTGTGTTTCAGAAAAAGAAAATTGAATATAACTTTTGGATATGTTATGTGAAGAAATGCTGGTAATTGAAGGCTTTACTTATGCTGACAGCAGGAGGTTCAACTTTCATTCAGAACCGCTGAAAACTTTGTTCTGTTTAAATGTTTCCTTTTGGTAGCTCTAGAACAGGATGCAGTGATGGCCCTGGATGAGGTGACCAGCTCTGTGGTAGACACAATGAGAAAATACTCTGAAAATGAAGAGTTACTTTCGTTGGTCTGCACGTTATTGATGATGATTTCAGCCAGTGGTGGGTCATCTTGTTCATTTTGGGGGAGTATTTTTTCTATTTCTACCTTTATCATCTAATCCAAGATATAACGCAGAACTCGTGGCCTCACTGAGAGGTGTGGATGCCTGTAGGTGTTAGTTTGACTGGTAATATTGGTAAGATGGACTAGATACTGGTAAAATAACCCTCAGGGTGTAAGATACACTGCTGAGGCTTCAGGTACTCAGAGTTGTATCTATTAGAATGGTCCTGCATTTTATCTTGTTTTGGAGACAGGTACAAACTGTGCAAATAGGGCTTGGGAAAATGAGGGCATTGAACCTGGATTCTATTTTTGTCTGTGCCATGGGGACTCCAAACCATTCTACCTAATTTCTCTTCTTTATTTTTTCACCTGAAACTGTGATTGCTAAACAGTTACAGTGTTTTGTACTTGTTTTCAGTGTCAGTCCAACAGTCCTTCAGAAGATATTTTATAAATTGTTACAGAAGGATTTAGCAGCAAGGGGTTAATCTTTAAAAATAAAAAAAAGTGCCATGTACAAATAAACTTATCTCAGGCCAAACTGTCTATACAGTGTTTCTAAATTCTGAAGCTGAGGTAGCTCAAATCACTAAATTGCAAAACAGTAACTTACAGCCTCCCTGTTCCTTTTCTGCTCTGTAAATTTCAGCTCTGTAAGGAAAAAGGATAGTCAAACAGCCTTTTGAAAGGGTCAGTTGTGCTAAACACTATGTTTAAGTGCATCTTGTTAAAGAATTCACTCTGTTCTCTTCCTTGCTTTTGTCCAGCTGATGGTATCATGTTACTTGCTTATCTCTGTTTAAATATGATTAGTAGTGCTGGCTGTTGGAGGACAGTGAGTGGGACAAAAATACCAGATTCTGTAGAATTTCTGTGTTTTTTCAGAAGTTGCTGCAGAGAATCTAAGGAAAGCTGGAGTAATTCCAGACCTTCTGTCAATTGTAAGAAATTTTCTTCATAATGAAAAGATCTGCCTCTCTTGCTGTGGAGTTCTGTGGAGCTTGGCTGTGAGTGGTAAGTAGAACACAGCAAGTATTGTGCTGAGACCCACGTGACTGGGAGGCAGCAGGTATTGTGCCTAATTGAGTTCAGACATCCTGCTGCCCAGACTGGATTTGTATTCTTTCTTCCATTCTGGAGAGATGTCTCCACAGCACTTTATAACAACTTCTCAGTGAGCCAGAGGTACAGGAGAGGAAAACAAAAAAACTAATGCAAACTTTTTAGCAAGCCCTTTAGTGATAAGGTGTCAAAGGCAAGCCTTTACTCCTTAGGCCAAGCTGTGGCTTCTTGAAGAGACTGTCAGAAATGAAGGGTGCATGCAGTTTCTGGTTTGTCAGTCATGTGGTTTTGCTCTGCTGTTGGCAGAGGGAGTGCAGTGCCAACAGTGTATTAGATTAGGTATCAGAATAGCATTTGGAATTAACAGCCTCTTATCTCTAAGCATCTCACTTCTCTTGGCAGCACTAGGCTAAATCTTGAGTTGGACATTAGAGACTTGCTTTGCCAAAAGAAATGTGATTGGCAAGGTGGCAAGTGTGTTCCTCCCATTGCTTTAGAACTAAACCAGCATCAGCCCCATGTTTGAGAGCTGTGGGGATTGAGCTGGCTGCTTCTTAGGAGATCACTCTGGGAGCTTTTTATGGGATTCCTTTGTGACATGTTCTTGTATAAACGTGTGGTGCTGTCACTATCAAGGAAAGCTGGAAGGACAGAACGTGCATCATTGTGGTTCATGCATTTTGGGTGATAAAACACACCTTTGATTTATATGACCTGCTAGATATCCATCCTGCAGGCTGTGTTCTGTCTGGTTCCTTTGGAGGTTTCATGCTGTATTCCCTATGTATAATTTAAATGGTTGAGAAAACTGGTTGCTGGAGAAGTGCAGCTCTCTGTAATAAATGTTACTATTAACATTTATAAAATGTAAAATTTGGTTTTATATGTTTAAATTCCTAGCTGCTGCTTTTGCTTATACTAAATAACACCGCATTACTCTGGTGCTGTCACCCATTAAGGTTTTACAGGTACAATTTGACATACAATGTGCTTGCATCATCATTACTTGATTAAATAACTCTGCATTTCCTTTTTGCTATGGTAATTCAGCGAATAACACAGACCGAGCATTGCTGAAGAGCGCTGTCCCTGTTATCTCCGCGGTCCTTCACCAGCATCTCCAGAACGGGACAGTTGCAGAGGCTGCTTGCTCTGCTCTGTGGCTGTTGTCGCTCCAAGGTGTGTCTTCCCAGCTGCCCCGGTCCCTTTCCCGCATCGAAGGCTGGGATGCCCGACACTGTCTCGGTGGTGATCCTTGAAATACCGGCTGCTTGGCCTCAGCAGGCTCTGTAGATGGCAGCAGAGTTAGGAACTTGTATCCCCTTAGCCAGTCTTCTGTGGACTTGCTCTCTAACACTCCCTTACGAAGCTATTTTTGATGAGCTGCAGCGATTTTATAACTAGATACTGGTGATGGGTGCTGTAACAATGGGTGGCTGTGAGAGCCTTGTTGGGCAGAGCACTTGCTCTGGCTTATCTCTTAAGGCCAGGAAATCCCATTTATGTTCCTCCTGTGACCTCAGTGTTACTGTTGTATGGATTGGGCTGGAGGCTTGGTTTTATGCCATTTGCTTTGTAAACTGGGAACAGTATTTCACATTAAAATGCACCTCTTTCATTATCGTGTGCACTAAGAAACACACCTTTGCAGTGCTACTGTGACTTCTTTCTTCTTAATACAAGAGTATTGCTGTACATTTACTCACTGCCCTGCACTTATGCTGCTGTTCCAGTAGGAAGAGCTGAGTAAAACACCCTCAGCAATCTCACTTCTGGTACCGACCAGCAGAATAGGTTGAGTATTCAGGACTCTCCCTTCCTTTTGGCTTGGAGAATGAAAGGGAATCTTAACATACAAGATGTATCCATGGATCCAACTGACAATAAGACTGTATTTGGCCTTTTTTGCTGCAATACAGGTTTTCACATGCTTTCTTGGAACTTTGCAAAATTAGAAAGTAATTTCAGAAACAGGAGGCAGAAGTTGAAATGTTGAAGAGTGCTGTAAAGGCTTTTGAGAACATTGAAGTTTTGGGGATTTTGCATGTGTGTGATTTGTTATTTGTTTTTTTGTTTTAAAGGTTGCTTAGCTGAAAATGATTATGAGCCCACAACAGTACTGCTGCTGAATGTGCTCAGGGTGAGCCCAGAAAGACCAATGCTGGTGAAGAACACCTTCCTGGCATTAGCCAGCCTTCTACGGCTATCTGGTAACATTCAGTGTCCTTACCAGTTTTATTGCTTACAAATCAGCTCAGAGCTGGATGTTTCCATATAGTCAAGAGTTCATGGTGGAATTTGGATTGAATGCTACTCTCCCAAATTAATATTGTGGGATTGAAAGAGGAATAGGGAAGCTGGAGGTGTGACTTTTTTCTTCCCGTGGGCCCTGCAAGCACGTACAAGGTGTTAGATCAGGACAATCTGATCTGTTAGTAACTTGTAACTTACTTTATGATGAGGTTGTTTCAACAGTGTAAAAGGGTAGAGCTCAATTGATGTGAAAACATTTAGGAAGACTGAAAATAACAGGTACAACTTCCTGGAAAAACATTACATGTGTGCAAGCGAGGTGGAGCAGGGCATTGGGAAGCAGATAGTGCAGCCTGCAGCTCCCAGTTAGTTCAGCAGTGTTTGTCTCCCTTTCAGAAATAGCAGCTTTGAGATTTATAATGGATTCAGAAGGCAGTGGGATAAACCTCATCAAAGATGCCTACCACCTTCACTTCGATGATCCAGAAGTGGCAGAAAGTATCTGTGTGCTGACCAATGAGATGGTTCATTATGGTGAGATGGTTGTGTTACTTGCCAAGTCTCTTCCTCTCCCCCATCCCCAAAACCCTATGAGCAGCTGCATGGGGACATTACTCTCAGGAGAGATTTATTATGTCCAATGCATCCTCCTGAAAAAGGAAGGATGAATTGGAACTGAGAGTTCATCCCACTTGTTCTTAAGTAATTCTAAATGCTCCTCTGAAGTTGTTAGAACTTCATCTTCTATTGCCTTCCTTGTGTACATCTGTCCTCTCTGCTCTCCTTTAGCTCCTGCTGAAACCATTGGCAGTTCTGCCAGTAACCATAACTTACCCTGTTTGTTCACGTTACAGAGGATGTTGTGCTGGATATGCTGTCACAGAAAATGGAAGAGCTGCTGTATGAAATAAAAAGCTGTTTTCCATCTAGCGTGGTATGTAGAAATCACTGTAATAATAAAGGGTGGATGCTTAGTACTCTATTTCTGGTGTGGATTTTATGATTCTCAAACAGCTGGAGCTACATAGTGCAGAAATTTACAGAATTATGTGTATGTGGGGTGGAGAGTGAGTTTGTACAAATATTTTGAGCTCCTGGAAACAAGTAGTTGGAAGGTTTGTTCTTTATGCTGTAATATTTTTAAAACTCTGGGCTCTTGCAACATCCTATTAATGTACCTCATTCTTCATACTAAAACAGGCTAAAGTTTACAGGAGTAAAGCATGAGTATATTGCACCCAAACATTTTTTGCTTTGTGGCATCCTTAAAAGCCCCAAGAAAACCAGCAAAACAAACCCTTGTGACAGTTTGAAGACTTAAATTCCAACAAGTAGTCATACTAAAATAACATAACTCTTGAAACACAAGCAGCAAAGTTATTCAAGCTATTTCATGTGTTACACTAGTATTTCCTTTGCAGTGGCTTGCTGTCAAGAACCAGTGATTGCAAGTGTTTTCATCCAGCCAATAAAACTGGTTAGGTTTAGAACTTGATTTTTTTTTCTTGGGTACACATTTAGCCTGCTTACATAATTTATCTCAAGGACAGTCACAGGCAAACTTCTTCTCCAGTATCTCCTGCAGGTGTTACCTCAAACACCTTATTGAATGCTGCAGCTCTTGGTAGTGCAGAAAACCATCATAAAAGAGAAGCAAGCTCCCTCCTTTTATCAGTGTAATTTGTTGTTCCCTGTGTCAGTAGGTGACATGCAACTGCTAACTCTCTAAACCCCATTCCTTGTTACCTTCCAGTATCCATTTAGGTTATTTAAATCACAGCGTTCATATTCAGTCTGGTAACTGCAGAATTAGCCCCCACATATGTTTAAAACACCAGTCACTTCAAAGGCCTCTGTTAGATGCAGTGTTTTTATTAATAAAATTACAAAAATAAGTGAAGCAGCAAGATAATCTTGTATTTGACCATTCTCACATTTCTCTCCAGGAGATAACAACCCTTGTGGACTCAACACTTTTGAAACTGCAGAAGTGAAAGAAAACCTTTTGGTATAAGAACAAGACTTGTACACTTCTGGTTCAGACACAAAAGCATGGAACTTCCAGAAGTGTTTTAAAAGCTCTTTTCTCACCAGAAAGGCTAATATTGAGCCATAAATATATTAATAAACAGTTATATATCTGTTGATTTAGGTATCACAACAATGAGACTAACAGCAATAATTAAGAGTTCACACTTTGTAAGACTTATTTGAAATAAAGATTTATAGTTTTGGGAGTTTCAGTGAAGCCATGACAGTTTCGTCCTTCATTTATCATTATTTACACCCACTTTTCCCCCCAACTCATTCAGTGGGCATTTCCTTTGTAGAAAGTGAACTGATGAAGTGGTACTGGTAAAACACAGTAGTAGGCATTAGGTGTGGGTACCATCCTGACAGGGAATACTCATCCAGAAAGGGGTACTAGCAGGAGTTCTTCCTGGACCAGGTTAGGAAGTATTGTCTTCTGGCTGATTTTATGAAATAGCTGCTGCTGTTCTGAGTTATCTCTAAATTTGCCCTTGAATGTGACACTAAGCCAACAAACACTGCAGATTAGCACTTGAATGAGTCTACTCTGGTTTTTCAGTTGTTCTTGTTAGATTTGTTCTTAACAGCAGCTTCCCACTTCTTTTTCTCTAAGGTGTACAGTCTCATAGCTGCCTGTGCATCCTGAATCTAAAACAGAAACAGAGCAGGAGACTTAAAAAAATGTAGCTGACGTAGCTTAAGAACATTATTATTAATAAGCAGCTAAATCTTCCATCATTTTAATACATCCTTTCAATTAACATTTCATAATCTCTTTCTAGACTTAGGTTTTGTGACTAGTGGAAGGGGAGGAGTACGTACTGAGAACACATGGCCCACCACAAGGCTATGCCCTTCTCTTTCTGATCATGACTTGGAAAATCACAATGAAAAAAAATACTCTTGATACAGTATCTTGGAGATACCCCCACTGCTCCTTCTGTTCATGTCTTTGTTATCCTCTTGTCTACTGAAAGAAGGGAACTAACTGCTGAGATTCAGCAGCAGGCACTCACTTTTATCCAGCCAGCCACAGTACAATGGTGAAGAATGCTGCTTTTGAGGTAAACACTAGATATTTGAAAATTACTATTTTCTGTGTCAATCTTAAGAATGAATATTTAAACAAAAGACAGTTGACTTGTGCAAAAGATATTTATGCAGATAAGGAAATAATCCAAGTGGTATGAGACATGTAACAGTAAGCAAGCTTAGACAACAATCTTACTGTGTGCTAGTGTCCCAGTTAACTTTCACTGAGACTAGAAAGAAGCCAGTGCTCAGGACTGAACCTGGATCCTATAGCTAATGTGTAATACCTTGCTGATCTACAGAACTGTGTGGTTTTGAAGAGATACATACCGAGCAGTGCTCTGAGGTCTGCACCTGAACATTCAGCAGTCTCTCACAGAGCAGCTTTAATGATGGTCGTGAATTCTAGAAATAGAAGAGACAAAATCATGCACTTATGCACTACTTGAAAGAGATACATGAGCACACATAGATAAAAATAATGAGTTTAAGTGTATTCCTCAATAAAATATAGCACATCTCAGCTTCTACTGGTGAGCTGGCAAGAACAACTCAGGAATGACAAGATTTATGTGTGTACTGCTGAGAGGATTTTATGTGTTTTACTGTAAAACCAAGATCTATGGTTGGGGTGCTGTGTTGTAAAAAAGAAAACCAGAGTATATAGTTATGAATCTTAAAATATCTCCCCATAATCTGAACCTTTACTCCTCCCATCTAAGCAGAAGCTTGAAGCCATCTATTTTTTTATATCCCTATGGAAATGATAGCACTAAGAGGATGACACAAGCCTTACTGTAAGCAGAGCTGTACCATCTGATTGTGCTATCCAGAAAAGCCTTATGAAGACCATCCAAGTGCTGAAGAATGGAGAGCCACTGACCTACTTCCACACACAGGTATTACTGGTGATGTTTGTACTGAGCTAAGTAACTTACTGGTATTTTTCAAACACCATTTAAGCACTCAAACAGACTAGGATTTTCAAAAGACCAAAAGCAGGCACCCCTGCTTCAGGCAGGAAAGGAGGAATGGGGTGAGTGTAGGAGTTAGCTGGCAACTGGGAGTCAGTGGCTCAGTTAACTGAGGTGCATTTTCACCTTCCAGTCAGGTTCTTACCTTGACTCTCTGTCTGAAAGGCTTGTATCTTTGTGTGTCACGTATTTTCTTCTTAGGATGATCAAGAAATAGGACCTAGAAGAAATTACATTTCCAATCCAAGGCGTGCCATTGCATGGAAATTTATACAGCCTAATTTACAGCTTCCTGCTCTTTCCTTCCATTTATTTCAAAAGACAACTCCATACCATGAATGGATGAGACCAAGATCATCCAGACACTGGCTGGATTCAAGAGCCACAGTTCTACTTAGCATGAGAAATAGAACTGAACCTGGAGGAACCACCTGTAGAGACTACCTGCAGCGCCAGTATAGCAATGGATGTGTGTCTGGTAACATGACCAGCCTGCTGAGCTTTGGGGCTAAGCAAAGCACACAAACAGTTTTTTTCACCATTCTGTTTGTTTCTTGTCTCTTCAGCAAGCAGATCAGAGCAATTAGCATCAGAGTTTGGAAGCTGAAGAACTTGAGTGGGAAAGTGACTAGAGCTGTACATGGTACAACATGAAACAATAAGAAACTGAGACAACAATGACAGAGCTGTAGTTTCTAGGAGTTTAGGTGTGTTCATCAGATCCAGAAAGATGCATTAGAAATTTAATCCATCTTAAAATTTCTGGGAGCTGTGTCTTCAAAGTAACAGATTTGCAGCCACATACCTTTAAATCATTGCGTAAAGAATGTCCAACTAAAATCCTTCCATTCAAGATGTCAGCGACCTCCTTCTGAACTGTTCTAAAATCTTCACCTAAAATACCACACCATGAAACACTTTCTGTTAGTTGCATAAGACAGTTCTGTAAACTGCAGTTAAACCAGTGCAGCACTTTTGTGAAGGCACTTGTGTCCTCAGGACTGCAGCTATGCAAATTTGTGTGGTACACTAAATCTCTACTTGCTACAGTCTAGAGAAGAGCACAATACTAAAAGGAAATAAACTTCCTCTTAGTCCCATGCTGTGATCCATGAGTTTATTTCTTCTAGGGCATTAGTGAACACTGTGAAAAGTACTTCTTTCCACAAGTTTTCTTAGCATTCAGACTACATTTTAGTTTCCATTTCCCAGAATAGGTCTAGAACTTATCCAGGCTCAGCCAATGAGACTTCTGTAACAGCCTATTCAATTACCCTGCCTTAATGGGATTTTTTTGGGAAAAAAAAAAATCACCTGCCCACCTGTTTTTATATTCTCAGGGCGTATGCCACTGACAGCGGTTCTGTAGTCAGTCACCTCCTCTGTAGGCTTGACATACTTGTCATAAACACACTTTCCAAATTGATTGACGATAGACACACGAGCCACGATGCTCTCTTCACCTTTGGGTCCCACTCCCACCATCTCACAGTCCATGGCGACAGCTCGTGTCAGCCTAGAAGACAGAGGACAGCCTGGTGACACCTCTCTTACAGGGACCACACAGGGGAGTTCACAAGGCTCATGGGTAGAGATAAATGGGGAAAACTCAGCAGTTTGTCTGTCAGGAGGCTTGGGGAGATGTCAGCTTGCGCTGTGCACCTGCTAATCACAGTTATTAGATGATAATCTCTGCTCCTCTGCTGCCATCCTTCCTGCTGGAATGCCACTCACCCTTCAGAAGCCTTTTCTTTAACCAGCACCTGCTCCAGAGACTGTTTGGATTGGTCCGTTTCAAGTCCCAGGTTTCTCCTAGCGATTTTTGCTGCTTCAGGTCCTATTGCTGCTTCAATATCTTTTGGATCAACGTCATCAAACCAGATTTCAGCCCTGGTAAGTACATGTTTAATTACATTAAGTGGATAAAGCGGTCTTGCATCTTTATAGTGTAGAAAAAGGATATTTTTTAAATCAAGAAATTAGATCTGTGAAAGTTAAGTCTGCTACTGTTACCTACACAAGTTCATAGCTGTATCTGAGGAGTAAGAGTAGCATGTGTCTTATTTCCCCCCAAATTTAGTCTGGAAGAGTGTAGTTGCTTTGATTGTACTGTTCTGTGCTCACTGTGTACACCACCACCCCCCCAAACCAAATATTCACACATATGATGCCTGATGTACTCACTCTTTGGGTTCCTGCTCCACATGTTTTTCATCTTTCCTCCTCTTATGTTTTATATCCTCTTTCTTTAAAATACTGTCATTCTTCTTTTTTTCTTTGCAGCCTTTTTTATTGCTTTTGGTGCCATTTAAATTATTATCTGTCACAATGCTCTTGGCTTTTGCCTTTGCCAGAGGAGGCCCGTCTTTAGCAGAACCATTCTCTGTTTTCTTTGTGGATTTGGCCTTTGCCACATTCCTGTTTCCACTGACAGCAGGAACTCCTTGGCTATTTCCCACCTGGAGTGGATGCTTCTTTTGGGTGGATGTTTGGTGTGCAGAGCTGGACTCACTGGAGCTATCTGCCTTTTGTTTCAGAAGCTAAAATGACCCCAAAAAAAAAAAAAAAAAAAAAAGGATTAAAAAGAGGTTATTTTCCCCTGCTTCTGGCTCCTCTACCATTCCTGAGAGCTCTGGGGTTCTGCCTCAGCCCCAAGGAGCCCTGTGCTCCCCAGCTGCTCCTTGGGGAACGTCCCGGATCCCTGCCCGCGGCGCTTCAGCTGTTCACACAAAGATGATTATTATATATATGGGATTTTTTAATTAGCTACGTACAACGTGGGATGTAATCAGAGAATACAGCACGGCCCGGCCCTCCCCAAGCGGCTTTCCCGGCCCAGCCCCCGGGGGTGGCCGGCCGGCCCCGGCTCCCCTCACCTCCTGCAGCGCCTTCCAGTTGGAGGAGAACTCCTGGGGGCTGCGGGGGGGACCTGCTGCCGCGGGGCCTTTGGGCGCAGGCTCCCCGCCGCCGCGCAAGGCTTTCTTCTTCTTCCTCCTCCTCCTCCTCCTCCCGCCGGCCGCAGCGTTAGGCACCTCAGGTTCTACGGGGGTCGGCTTCGCCATGCGGCCCGACCCCTCTATGGGGTCTCCGGGGAGGGTGAAGCGCGTCCCGACCTGCCTGGAAGCGGCCGCACCACGCCGGAGCGGGACAGCGCAGCGACGCACCGGCCCGGCGGGGAACATCGACCCGCGCTTCGGTTCCGGGCTATGGGGCCTAAGGAGCGTGTGAAGACGGGGCCTGTCCCGCCGAGGGCCCCGCAGCCCGTGGGGGTCGGGCCGGCAGTGCGTCGCGGGTTCATTCCCGCTGCCACGGCGGAGGCGTGGGGCCGGTCGGGGCGCAGGCCGAACAGCGCTGAGCCCCTTTCCCCCCGCGGGTCGCCCCTGGCTGCGGAGACTGGCTCGGAGCACCTCGTGGCCGCGCTCTTTGGCTGCCGTAGAGTCGCAAACATTGCGCAAAACCACCCTCCCTCCAGCTGTTCCTGTAAAGCCTCCTGTCTGCAGGCCGTTCCCCCCGAGTGCCCCTCTCTGCGGGGATCGGCTCCCCTGTTTGTTTAAACCCTGCACTCTTCCCTTCCGCTCCACGTGATGCTTTGGGCCAAACATCGTCTTAATCACCCCTGGGCCGGCGCTGACTCCACCGCGTTGGTTGCGATTCCTCCAGCATGATCGTCAGCTTGACGATCCGGGCGCTCGTGATGCTCCCTTTGGGCTTCTGCTGGCCGCCGGCTTTCCAAGAGGTGAGTTTGACCTCCAGAAAACGCAGTTTCCAGGAAGCCTTTTTTATTTCTAGGAAAAAAAAAAACCAAACAACAAAACCACAAACCCACAACCCCAAAACGAGAGACAACACGTGTTCTAAGCCAAAATCCATCAACCCTCGCTAATCAAGAAGATAAAGCTGTTTCCTCTGGGTGGCTGTCATGCAGCCCATGCTTAGTGCAAAATAAAGCCATGAGAACTTGGCGTTGGGACGTGTTGAGTTGTTCACTGGCGTTCCTTCCAGGCTAGGTTCAGTGATGTGAGAGTCTTGTATCCACTTGTTTTTCTTAAAAGAAACTTAAAGCTGTTCTTCTTCTTGCAGAAATTTCTCCGGGCTTTGGATGCAGAAGATGTTTTCTCTTATTTTGGAGCCAACTCAGTGTCTGATGGTATGCAGGGCTCCTTTCTTCTTGGTTTGGGAATGCGGCTGTCAGTATATTTCTAATCCCATACATTTGGTAATGCTAAGAACACTTATTAACAAACCCTGATCTGACAAGTATTTGCCATTTCTGAGTCACATTACTCAGGCAACCTGTGTTTCAGTGCAAAAGCGATTGAAGATCTGGGGCAGTATTTAAAAATCTGCTGAAGGAGAAATGTCTTTTTGCTTGTTTCTCCTGCAGTCCTCATTCTCTGTCTTGGTATTTTTTGAGGAGATTAACAGATCTGGGTGGCCTGAGTGAGGAATTTTAGACTAAGAACAGCTTTAAATGCACTTGATCAGTTTTTTGAAATAAACACATGAAGAGACTAGTAATCTGGGTCTGGGTTGATGGTACTTCAGAGTAAAGATATCTCTTAAATTCTGAAATCCTTAGAGCAAGGATGTTGTCTATTTGTGAGTTCACCTAGTGCCCATCCCAGTGTCTCTGTCTGGATTAGAATGATTTTCACTCAGTGATGCTTAATATCTGAGCAAGTAAAATGAACTACTCTCCTTCTCAAGAGAGCAAAAGCACTGATAAATCAGGAGCCAGTTTCAGAGCTGCTGTCTCTTCCCAACCAGATTATCCTTACTTTGAAAGGCAGGAAAGCCCTGAAAGGCCACTGTTGTCATTTGGAGAGTATTTTTTTCCTAGAGAGATAGATCATTACATTTTTTTTCTGTGTATCATCATTCCTCATAATTGTTCCCCTTGGTCTTGTTTCATTTCTTTCAGTACCTGAGTTTGTTATTGCTGAGCCAACTTGCCCTTGTAGAAAAGAGCAGATGAGGCTGATGTTCTGTCAGATTCAACACTGCTCCATTGAGGCCTGGGGAGAACTCTATGCCTTCGAGTTTCTTGAGGATCATGCCCTCCTTTCCCCTTCCTTCGTGAGCAATCAAGTGGTGAACTCTTCCTTTAGCTTACTGAAGCGATTCTCAGGCAACTGCTTTGCAGGTGGAAATCCACTGCAACCTCCTGGGGTGAAGGGTAGAGTCACTTACTGTGAAGGGCAGCTGGTGAGTAGGCACTGAACTTATTCCCACAAACATTTACTGCCCTTCTGGATTCGCAGCTTGATGCACCAGAGGTGTGTGAACCATTCATTTAATAAACCTGAGCATGTCTTCAGAATAACTCAGAGATGGAATTTCATCTCCTTTAGCAAGGAGTCATCTTTGCAGATGAAGAAAAGATTCATATCAGACCAGTCAGAAGCAAAGATATGGCCCTGCTGAAGGACCTCAGCTTCTCCAGACCCCACATTCTCTTCAGAAGTGCTGCAAGAGGGGAAAATACAGCAAGAGGTAATATGCATGGAGAGGAAGTGCTGCTTGTTCTGCTTGGAAAAGCTGCCTCCTGTCTTATGCTTGCACCAGCTTAGAGGAAAAGTCTCTATCTACAAATACAGTGTACTTGACAGATGTTTCTTGACACACTGAGGTGTAACTAGTGTGGTTTTGTTTAGGTATTTGTTATTTTGATAACCTGTGTTAAGGATGCTGGCAAGTGAAAGAAAGCAACCGAAGTGAGAAACCTGAACTAACCACTGGGGGAGTGATCTTGCAGCTGGATTGTTCTAGTCTTTCAGGGAAGGAGAGTGGATCTGTAGGACCTTTTGTGTTGTCTTGTGTTTTACACTCCCTGTGTCCCTTTGTGCTGTTCAGCAGGGCAGTTTCCTTCTCGCCTGCAGAAGAGGGCTGAGGGAGCTGTCAAACATTTGGAGCTGATGGTTGTAGCAGGCCCAGATGTTTACTTGTACCACAAAGAGGATACGGAGCGATATCTTCTTGCCAACCTGAACATTGTGAGTAGCTTTCTGTTTGGATTGCTGTCCCAGTGTGAGAGTTGATGGTGTCACAGGCTGTCACAGGTGGATGGACCTCTGTGAGTGCACTTTCAGAGGTGTTTGTGGTTACCTGCTCCTTGTCCAGAACACTGCTTTTGTGCAGGGTGTTCTTGTTTGCTTCTCTTGGCACTGCATGGCAAACTTCCCCTTGTACAAGGAGCTGCATGAGGAAAAGTGGATCTCTGAAGCTTTGGGGTTGCAGCCTTAAAGCCCACATAGAAAACATGGCTCTTCCTTTTTGTTTCTAATGCCAGATCCAGTAGCAAGAGTTTTATTGCCAGGCCTTGTTGCTTTCAATGAAATTGAACCAGATCCACTGAATTCATCTTAACGTTTCAAGGTTTTATCTCTAATAGAGAGTTTATCTCAATGGCTCCCTTTGCTATTATTAAGGATTTGTTTATGCATTTCTCTGTGCATATTGCATAAAAGTCTTTAGCATTCCCTCTCCCTACCCTATCAAACTCTTTTCCATGCAGATTTTCTCTCTGCTTCAGAGTATCTGACAAGTCTAACAACAGGTCTCATCTGTTGACAGATTTACTTACATTTGTAGTGCATATTTTAATGTTGTACTTCCTGATGATTCTATAGTTGCCCCTTATGTCACCGGGTGTGTTACCTCTAGTGAAGGCAGCCCTGTTACTGTGAGCAGGTAGTGGGAGTCACTGAGGTCCCTTCTTTACTGAATCCTTTGTGTGCCTTAACAGGGGGCAGAGCTGCTGAGAGATGCCTCGCTGGGTGCTCATTTCAGGGTTCATCTTATGCAGATGCTTGTTTTGAGAGAACCAGAGGTAAGCAGGAAGGACTTTGTTCAGGTGTTGTCCAGGGGGCTGCTGAAAGCTGCGTGAAATGTGCAGACATGTGCCTTCACTCTAGGCAGAGGTGAACATCACAACAAACATCACCTCCTCGCTGATCAGTGTGTGTGAGTGGAGCAAGAAGGTCAACCCCCAGAACGACTCTGACCCCCAGCATGCTGACATTGTCCTCTACATCACCAGGTACTGCAGCTCCCCTGCCCTGGGAAGGGACTGGAAACACAGCTCTTGGTGTCTGGCTGCCAGCACAGGGACACCGGTTTGCTTTCCAGCTGCTTGGCATCACAGAGGCTTTGCAATATAAGTTGGATCTCCTGTTTGGGGTTGATTCTCTTGCTGTCAGTGTAATGCAACCAGCCAGCAGTGCTGTTTCTGAAGGAACTGGAATATTCCTCAAGCACTGACCAGCCAGACTTGAGCAGACATTTTGTGCTTACAGAGCAGCCAGACCCACTGCAGCTTTTTGTGGGCAGAAAAATCAAACAGTAACTGGAAGTGAAAACCCACAGGTGTTTTCTACAGAAGATTATGGTTGCTACTCTGACCCAGACAATTTCCTTTACTTACAGGTTCCCTGCTCTAAATTGCCTTGGCTAAACATGTCGAATGCAGGCTTTTCTGGAGTTTATTTTGTGCTCTTTCCTCAAAGAGATGATGATACTGCCCTATCTTTTACAAATAGGCTTAGGCCATTTTATTCTATTCTGCTGGTGACTTCAGAACTTTTAAAAGCAGAATCACCACAAACTTTGTATGGTGGGCACTTGTTGGACACTACCCCTGCCATCTTGCCTCAGGGAGCTTCATGTATCAAAAGCAGCATTAGATAGCTGGCAAATTTAGATCAGGAACATGCAGATACCCTTGGTTGAATGTCTAGATCTGACTTTATTAACTGCAGTGGCTCTCTGCTCTTTCCTCTGTATCTGTTTCCCTTACTCTAGATTTGACCTGGAGTTACCTGATGGGAACAAGGAGCTCCGTGGAGTGACTCAGTTAGGTGGAGTGTGCTCCTCCTTCTGGAGCTGTGCTATTACCCAGGACACTGGTTTTGACCTTGGAGTCACCATAGCCCATGAGATCGGGCACAGGTCAGTAGGAAAGCCCACGAGTGTGTTTTATTCAGGTAAAATGTTGCCTGGTTTAAGGGATTTTGAAGAAGGAAAAGGATCTCTTGGCATAGTGGAGTTTCCTGTAAATTACTCAAAACTTTTGAAAAGAGTTCCTTGTATTTCTTGCACTCCTGCACGTTCTGGGACAATTTGAAGCTGCAGAGAGAGAAAATCTTTGTAATAGAAGGCAAGGCTGCAGAGGGAGCTCAGTCCTTGCTTAGAGAATGAGTCTCTGAGGGAACCCAACTCCAGGTTTCTTCTCCTTGGGACACTGTACATCTTCTGTTGCAGTCTTGGAATCCCCCATGATGGTGAGGGGAATCCATGCAGCAGCAGTGGTTACATCATGGGTTCAGCAGGAAACCACAACAGCATTGACCTCACCTGGTCACAGTGCAGTCGAGAAGAGTTCCTGGCCTTTGTCAGGTAAGGGAATGGTTGAGTTCTGTGTGCCCATGTGGGAGTGGCTCCCTGTGCTTGGAGCTTCAGAGAGAGCAGGGAAAGACAAGGAATAAAATAAAATACAGTTCTTGGAAAATGAGGAACTGTGAAGCGCTTGGGGTTTGTTTATTTCTTAGCACTTGTGTCTGCTGTGGAGGTTAAACCCAGTTTTAGCTTCAAGGAGCTGGAAATGGCTTTGGTTAGTGACTAACATGCCTGGGGTGTGCTGGACGCCTCAGACACTCACTCAGCCTGGAAATTTTGTTTTAAAATGTCAGAGCATTGAGGTTTAAATAAGCATTGTGGGCTCTGAGCTGGCTGGGTGAGGAACAGGCATGAGTTTCTGTTATAACTTCAGCAGCAGGGAATTGTGAGCATCTCCAGGCAGCTGCTGCAGCTAAATCCATCACAGCCCACAGTAAGCATGTGTTGTCTGGGAAAGCAACAGCCAACTCCCAGAATGAAACTCAGCAGAAGTTTGCAAACATGTCGTTGTCCTTACTGCCCACAGCTGGGAAAGTGATATTTCTTATGTCTCTATCAGCACAGGCCAAACAAACTGCTTAAATGACCTGCCGGACATGGACGGCAGCATCCCTGGATGGAAGCCTGGCTTGTACTATGGAGCAGATGAGCAATGTAAAATAGCCTTTGGGAGTGTTGCCACAGCATGCACCTTTGCTGACAGCAATGTTGTAGGTAGAAAGTTTGTCTGTCTTGCTAGGGGCAGTGGGGAAATGTTCTGGAGCCAAGATTCAGGAAAAGGGAACTGGGGGTGTTTTTTCTATAAAGGAGTGAAAGGTGCTTTCCTGCCACAGATTAATTGGCAAAGAACAAGTCCTCAAATACTTTTAAAATGCTTCCCTGTTCTCTGTCACCTCCTTTGTCCACATAAGGCTCCTTTAAAATTTCCACAGTACCCAGACCCTCCTGTCTGAACAGGGGCCTGGCAGTGCCAGCGCTGGGTACCCCACTCAGGTGAGTCATGGGTGCTGTCTTGGGGAGCTCTTGGTCACCGGATCCCTTCAGCTTCCCCTCCACTGCACAAGCCCACATGGCTGAGAAATGCAGCATGGATAATAGCTGCCATCTGGACACGTTTTGTTAATGAGGGAGCACTAAGATGGGTGAAACTTTATTGCTTCAGTTGATCATCTAGCATTGCAGCTAGTGCTGGTCTTTTGACACACCCACAACTTTTGTCCAGGAGCAGGAGAAAGGAAGGGACTTGCTGGTACTGTTGGGTTGCTGGGGTGAAATCAACCATCCAGGGCACAGACTATTTAAGCTGAGCAGCATTTGGGACAGCTGTGTTGATGAGCTGAAGTGACTCCCTGGTTTTCTTGTCACAGCAGGACATATGTGAAATTCTCTCGTGCCACGTACAACCAGAAGACACATCCAGCTGTACTCGCCTTCTTGTCCCCCTCTTGGATGGTACTGAGTGTGGAACCAATAAGGTAAAGAGGCTGCTGATGTCATGATCAGAAATGGGTGTGGGTGCCAGGGAACCCGTTAGTGAGCCATTCTTGGTGGCTGGAGGGTACAAGGCACTTGCTGTCCCTCTGGCCAGACACTCCAGTCACAAACTGGTACTGGCTGTTTGTGGTGTTTCCACCTTGTCTGTATCTCTGGAGTTGCTTTGCAGGTCCCTAGCTCAATATCTGAGCTCTCCTTCAAGGCTTTGCTTTCTACTTGAAATGACCTGTCATCTCTGTTTTAAATCCAACCTTGCATTAGACTGTAATGAGGATTGAGGCTTTCCCAGGCTCTCCTCATTCACCTAGGGATTCTCCTTTACAGTCTGGCCTTTGAAAAGATGGGGTGACACCCCTGTAGATCCCAGCCCTGCTGGGTTCGCTGTGATGCTGCAGCCAGTTTTATGTGTTCTTGGTCTTAGTGGTGCTGGAAGGGACGGTGCAGCTCTCTGGAAGAACTGAACCCCATGGCTGTAGTCCATGGGCAGTGGTCTGGCTGGAGCCCCTTCTCCCCTGCTCCCGCAGCTGTGGAGGTGGAGTTGTGATAAGGCAGCGGTTCTGTAACAACCCCAGGTAAGAGGTGGGGAGCTGGGGAGTCTGCAGTGCCTTCAGAGCCAAGGAGTCTGCCTCCTGCTCTGTGCTTGGGACCAACCTGCCTCTCAGGAGCTTTTTTCCTGTCATTTCCAGGCCTGCTTTTGGGGGGCAGGAATGCCGTGGCACCAGCATCCAAGTGGAGATGTGCAATACTCAGGTAATGGAGCCGATGGCATCTTCTGAGCTTGCTTCTTAATGCTGTCTAGCCCTTTGAGAGCTGTATGGCTTGGGACTGTACTTCTCACAGCTGATTGCTCTGGAAAGGAAGTCTGAAGATCTGGCATAAAGCCTCCATCTGTCTGATGACAGGAGAGGTATTTGTTCCACTGGGTCGGAAGACAGCAGTGTTAATTAATAGCATTGTTCATATGCAATGAAGCATTTTCTTTATGCCTGCATAGCAGGACAGACACTGAGAAAACAGTGACTCACCTAATGATAAATTCCTTCAGAGGGACATTCTTATATCTCCCTATTTTCCTCATCTACTTATTTTGTATAAATAGCAAAGATAGCAGCTTCCAAACACAATTATCTGCATATCCCACAGCCTCTCTGTAAAGCAGTGCTCTTTATTTGCAGTTGTGTTGGTGTTTTACATACCAGCCACTGCTTTCTGCCATTAGCTAACAGGTAAAATGCTGCTTGGGATTTGTGCTCAGTAAGTTCCTTTCATTGCCTGTACATACTCTCTCTGGGATGTAGGCCTGTTCAATGACCCAGCAGGATTTTATGGCTGAACAATGTGCAGCAACAAATTTAAAGCCACTGTATCTCACTGTAGAAGCACCATCCTTTTATACCTGGACTTCTGCTGTTGGCTTTGCCAAAGGTAAGGGAAGCCTGACAAACCGTGGTTTCCTTGGGAAGGGGAGTGCTCGTGGCCCTGTCTGTACTTTGAGGTCAAAAGGCTGTTTCACTGATTGGTTTAGTTTTCAGGTGAAACCTGAGTGCTCTTTCTGTCAGATCCTTTTGACTTCTTCCCCTGGCTTGCTGGTCAGCCACATGTCCTTCAGAAGAGTAACTCCTTTCTCCTCCTGCCTGCCTCCTCCAGGGGACATGCTGTGCAAGCACATGTGCAGGGCTGTTGGAAATGAATTCATGATAAGCCGTGAAGGCAGTTTCATAGATGGGACCAGATGTGAGCAGGATGACTCTGATCACCATGGGGCTTTCAATCTGTGTGTGATGGGAAGCTGCAGGGTAAGTAACGGGGAGCCCAGATGAACCTTGGATGTGTATCTACCCCAAAGGAGTCAGTTTACCAAGAGCAGGGGATAAAAAAGTGTCCCAAAAACCAGAGCTCTTCTCAAAAGAAGAATTTTGTTCTTAGCTTATTGGAAGTGGTCCAGCAGATCTGCAGATTGGCATCCAATGCCCTCTGGATAAGCATTCTGCCAATTATGCAGTAGGTACATAAGGCTATTCATCCCTAATCCAAGAAGCAATTGGTTTATGAGTTGGCTAAGGAGACATCATTACCTGTTTTGGGTGGTATAAATAGCCCTAGAAAATGCTAATTCTGTTGGAGAAGAGTTATGTGATTGAACATACCAGGTCAGTGGCAAAATAAGGAGTAAACCTGGCAATTGTAACTTGACAAATTGACTGTTGCAGTATCACTAATCAAAACTGAAGTATAAGGGTGTTTGTTTTCCTTCTGGACTGGATGTGAGGCATTATTTCATGATGAACTTGAATACAACTCCCCCGCGCTGTCTGCCGTTAGGAACTGCTCAGCACTGACCTGGTTGTATGTTTTCTGTTGTTTCTTTACATTCCCAGAATACACTTTTGGCATTTTATGTTTTTCTCATTATCCTCCTGTTCACCATGGTTTGCGGTGCATTTCCACCCCATGAACAGCAGAGGGTGTAGGCATAATCTGTTCTGATTTCTGCTGTTCCATTGGCAACAGGGATAAATATGTATGTAAGGGCAGCATCCAAAGCCTGGGATCAGTGCCTCTAGCGTAAATTCAGCGGTTGCACATGTTTTGCTGCTAAGCCTGCTGAGATCCTCCTGTAGCTTTGTGTAAATTAGTCTTGTTCATGGGAATGAGGATAGAATCTCTCTCTGAGCTCCATGGAACTGAAGGCCAGGCTGAAGGATATGAGCTGGGTTTGGGCTTTGGGGAGCTAAAGATTCCTATAGAACTTGCCATTCATGTTTACTGTTCTCACAGGCTTTTTTTGCTTCTTTTTCCCTTCTCTCCCCTTCTAGAAATTATCCATAGGAGAAAGGTAGTGCAGAGCCTTTCTTTTAGGTCATGGGAGAAATTTTTTCTGCATTTCTTCTTATAGGAAAGAAAATGTCACACTATTAATGAAACTCGTGCTCTTAGCTAAGACTTTCCAATCCCTGGCTTTGCATACTGCTATATGGTGGCAGATCTAGGTGCAAAGGCATCTTTGTCTAGCTTGTCTTCATAAATTCAAATTACAAATGAAACAGCCAGTCTCAGGAATTAGGTGAGGTTGCTTTTGCTCACTTGTTTTCTTCTCAGAATTCTTGACCGACTCTCCCCTTTGCTCAGGCATTCGGGTGTGATGGCCAGATGGACTCCAAGAAGATAACAGACTCCTGTAAGGTCTGTGGGGGTGATAATACCACTTGCACTGAAGTGAGTGGATCCTACACAGAAGGAAAAGCTAAAGGTGTGTAGTCCTCACCCTCAGGCTCAGCGTTCTGGAACTGTTTGTACACTGCATACCAATCCTCTGTATGTGAGTTCTTGTCTCTGCTTCTGCTTGATTTGATTTTCTGGAGGATGTGGCAATGGAGTTTGTGTAGTCAATAGAGAAGGCAGCTAAGGTCTGTAGCTGCTGTGTGGGCAGAGTGACTTTTTTGGTCATGGTTCTTCTCTGGATGTGGACAGAAATGCAGCCACCTGAGAAGTCCAGCAAGTTACTGGGAGCTGTGTCAGATTCTTCCTGAGATGTTAAGCATCCATTTGGGAACTGATCTGGCACTTGTAGTAGCACATACAGATACTAGCAGAGCACATAAAAAGGACAAAAGCAAGATGGGAATGGGATGCAGAATTCAGCTCAGCTTTGCTTGCTGTATTCACCAGTGCTTTGTTCAAGCCAAGCTGTGAGAGCTGAGGCTGCTGAATTTAGCCTGCTGGCCCCCGCTGTGGTACCCTTATTGTATCCTTACCTGTTCTCTGTCAGCTTTCTTACCCCTCTCTGCCATTAAGCTTTGTTGCTGCCTTTGTTGTAAGGCTGGCAATGCTGGTGAGGTGAAGAGGGGGTGATCTGTAACCTCCAGCCCTTTTGAGAGGCATGATAACAGAAGGTGACCATGTCTTCTTTCATTCCATTCTTCCAGAGTACGTTACGTTCCTCTCCCTGCCTTATAACACCACCTTGGTCCGTGTCACCAATCGGAAGCCACTCTTCACACATTTGGGTGAGCTCAGTGGAAGGGAGAAGAGGGGCTGCAGGCAGGGCTAAAGTAAGCTTGTAAAAACAAGAAAATAGAATTTGGGAGAGAGGGAGGTTCTTGGTGCCGTGGTTTGTGGGATGCTGTCCAGTGGGGAGTGGTAGAAGTCACCCTCTTTGGGATGCCTGACTTAGGTCAAAGTGGTTTCCAACAAGTGGGCGGTTGTAGCTGCCAGCACCACGTCATATCTCTTATCCTGACTGCTACTTTTGCTCCTCTAGCTGTGAAGGTTAAAGGAGAGTATGTGGTTGCTGGAAAAGGAAAAATCTCACTGAATGTCACCTATCCGTCAGTTCTGGAGGACAGCCAGATCAAATACAAAGTGTTTCTTACCAAGGACAACCTGCCAAGCCTGGAGGAAATCCATGTAGATGGGCCAACACAGGAAGAGATTGAAGTACAGGTAAATTAAAATAGCAGAGTTGGAAAGGGGCCAGTCAGAACTGGCCAGGCTGAGTTTGTGTAGCTCTGCTGCAGTGCAGAATCCAGGCGTGATAGCTTCATGTCCAAGGCCACTGGAGATGGTGTTTACTAAGAGTGATGGTGTTGCTGCTCTTGGGAAAGGGTGAGGGTTGGCTGCCCACAGGCTTTTTCTTCAGGTCTGAGGGCTGGCTGTGGGGAGGAGCAGACAGAGTTCAACCCTTTCCTTGCCTTCATGTTTTTTTCAGTGCCCTGTGCACAGAATTCCCAGGGCCAGTGCTCTGACTGCATCTGGCAGGAACTGAGAGTCGCAGCTTTGGTGCTTGGGATTGGATGGAAAAGGGGGCTAGCTTCTCTTACCTGCATCCCAAGAAATGAGTCTGAGTTCATTTGTGCACTGACCACAGCTTTTTCCTTGACCAGGTCTATCGAAGGTATGCAAAGGAGTATGGCAACGCCACCAACCCAGACATCACCTTCAGCTATTTTGTCCCCAAAGAGAATCTGACCTATGTGTGGATTCCTCAGCAGGGGCCGTGTTCAGTGACCTGTGGGGAAGGTGAGGCAGCAGGACTCAGTCTTTGCTTTTTATGGAGATCTAGGCATGCTTCTAATCTGGGTGGCTACCAGCCAGCCAAACCTTTTACCCCATGGGCTCTCCTGGGCTGACTGAAAGAAATGTGACATCAGTGCTGGGTGCTTGGCTAGCACTTACTAAACAACTCAGCTGAATTTAAAAGCAAATCACTGAAAGAGAGCTCCAGTTGCCAGTGTTAAACAGAACCAAGGGAAGGAGTGGTACAGCTTTTGGAGTCAGATTAGCAAATCAGCAATTGAGCTGAATCATCAAAAAGATAGCAAAAATGTTTGATCATGAAGAGGATTTTAAAACAGGTTTTAACTGAACTCTTGGTTTTAAGACTAAATAATTTTCTCAGATTTTTCTGAGTTATTGAAGGCTGTAATTTGAAGTTGGCGAAACATCAAAAGTCTGAGCCCAAAGTGCTATCTGGTGTCTAAAGCCTCAGAGCTAATTATAAAACTTCCTTCTTAGAATTCTATTCCTGTGCTATGGCTAATCCTTCTGTCTCCCTGAAGAAATCATAATACAGATTGGAACAGATCACTCTGGTAGACGGTTTGACATCTTGTTTACCAGATAATACAGATGACACTGGCAAGCCTCTGAAGACTTTTATGACAGGGATTTAGCAAATACCTTAATGAATACTTATGGAAGTCAATCTACAGGACTAGTTATGTCTGGAGAGATTTCCTCCAGCAGATTCCCCAGGTGAACTGGTTGCTGAAACCCTGAAGTAAGTGCTGTAGGGCCTCCCAGCTAATGCAGTTACAAACAGAAAAGAAGAAAAAAAGAGAAAGCTGAGGTTTAAAATAACAAAAGTTGAGTATCCAAGCTGAAATTGCATCTTGAGAGCTGAAAGTGATGCTCAGGCCCTCGTAAGCATTATTTGGAAACGAGGAGGGTAGTGAAAAGGTAACGTTGTTGGTTGACTCTTGCCATTTACTTCACAGGGTCGTGGTCCTTGAGATGCAGGAATGGCTGCCTGTCTCTGGACAGCTCATTCATTGCTAAGGAGAGACTTCACAGCTTTGCTTGTAACTTTTTTGAGTTTGAATTCTCACCTGTTTCTAGCTGTTAAGTTCAGTATTGTTCAAAACCTTGTTTATAGCTGTAGTTTATGAATATTTCATTTCTTTCATGCCACAGGCACTTCAAGCCTGCATTTTCTCTCCCAGTACCCCTAGAATAGTTCTGGATGTTGATGATCACTTCGAGGGCACTGGCACGCTGCTGCCTGCTGTCTGAAGCCTGCATGGTGTTGTTACATGATTAGCTCTGCAGAATGTCATTAAAACATGGCTGACCACTAGAGCTTGTCAGCAACCTGTCGTGCATCAGTCAGGCATCAAGATCATTAGAAGTAATGTGGAGCAAATTAAGATTGATGGCCTTGTTCTTGTAAACAGCCAGGTCAGAGCAATCTTTCTGTTTTGTCAGTGGATTAGCCATCAAACTTCTCATCTTCTGGGGTGCTCAGCATGGAATGTCACTTTAAAACTCTTGAGGAACCTTTATATCAGAAATAAGGGGATTGTGTGTTTATACAAAATCTGTATGCCCAATTATACCAGCTTTCCTACACAGGTAACTTGGGTAAAGTGAAATGACAGCATCTTCCTAGCACAATAGAGGTGAAATGTTCACTTTTTTAGCAACTTTCTTTTCCTTCCTTTTCCTTTTGTATCCCAGGGATACAGCCAGTGGATCACGTGTGCTTTGACCAGACAAAGAATGAAATAACAGAGGATCAGCAGTGTCTGGAGCTCCCACAACCCTGTTCAGAGCACAAGCCCTGTGCCATGGAGCCATGCCCATACAGGTCGGTGTTCTTGGAAGCTTAGCTGAATTCTTGCTTCACTTGTGCTTTCTCTGTCAGCTAACCCAGCAGTTTCATTTGCATTGTACAAGATGGAGAATAGAGGGATGAAGTAGTTTCTTCCTAATTATAAATATGTAGTACATCCCAAACCATGTTCTGCCTTTCCTGGTCCCATGAGGTAATTGAGATGTCAGCTGAATGAATAGGAGATAGTCCTTTTTGATATTTTACAGTAGTCTGCTAAATGGAAATACTGTGGGGGCATGGCCAGAAGAAGACATCTCCTCACATCCTTTCCAAGACTGTGCCAACAAATACTAGATCTTACTGTGGAAGAGACCCTTGTGTTAATTAGACTGGAAAGAGGACCAGGAGCCAAACCTGCCTAGATGATCTCATAAATGTCTTATTTTTTAATAAAAAATTATTATAGTATGAACTGTAGCTCTTTAGCTTAGGTGTTCTTAGGCTTCAAGCAAGGTCTTGAACTTCCAGCAGTTTTCTCTCGGTCACATCCAGGCAAGACTCTTGCAATAGAGAAACTGAAGACTCTGTACCATCCATTTCTGCATTCAGTGGCATGAGTAGTAAACCTCCATGATCCTGATAAGAAACGGGGTGTTACATTTACTTCCCATTTAGGTGGAAGATATCAGAGACAGCTGAATGCTCTGCTGTCTGCGGAACTGGAGTTGCCCAGCAGAATCTGACCTGTGTTCAGTTCCGTGATGGATTGGAGACTGTTGTGGATGACAGCTTGTGCCCAGCAGAAGAAAAACCCCGCCCCATGGTGCCATGTGTGGTTAATGTCTGCCCTTTAGGCTGGGACAAAGTGAGTCTGTTGGCTTGGCTTGTTTCAGAAGTCTCACTGGAAGCTGTGCAGGACACTACCAGTTAGGAAGAACCACCTTCTTACTGGAGTCTGTGAGGGTGGTTTATCCCAAGGATGTCTTGGCAGTTAAAGTTTCTTCCTATCACTTTAGAAAGCTCTGCCCCTCTTCATTAATTCTGCTGGATTAATTAATTTATGGTGATTTAGGGCAACTGTTGACTGTGTTCCTTAATTTCTCCTTGCAGAGTCCAGCAAAAGCAGATTTTTGATAAACAAATGATGATAAACACCTCACTGGCAAACAGAGAGATTCTGACATGGTGGGGAGGATTGCTAGCAGGGAAGAGGGCTTCTCAGCACAGCATCCCTGGTCCAAATTCCCTGCTGGGGAGTCACTGCCAGGTTTGCATTCACAGATGGGGAAGAGACAATGTTAGGCTTCTGCAGTCTCAGGTAGCTCTTAGGTAGTGTGAATTAGGAGGGGCCTTTGCTGTTGGATGTCTTTAGCTATCCCTAACACTTCTGTGTTCTGCAAAAATGGAGAAAGAGCTTAAATGTGCCTCTTTCTTCAATGAAAGCAAGTATGTTGTAGTCTTGGATGTATTCCCTGCCTTCGTTACACTGGGACTGGTGTGGAAAGCAGGTGCCAATATCAGTCTGGGTCTTTTTGCTCTGTTCTGAGGAGGAAGACACACACTTGCTTCAGACTTCGGACTCATTTGGGCATACCCAACTGGAAAATCAGACTGTGTATGTGTGGACCCCTCTAGCTGGAGAGTGTTCGGTCTCCTGTGGGAGAGGTGAGACCTTTCGGTGTTGCAGGGAAATGTTATGTAACTGTAGGCATGAGCTCAGTGCCCAGGAACCTCAGGTCTCCTCCCCTCAAGTCTGAAGTGCCTGTGTAGCTGTGGTCACAAATTTTTTTGAGTCTGGAAGAGGTGAGGAGGCCTGGCTGACACAGGGAGTAGTTTAGAGGCTGTCTGGCTGGGGGTGAGTTGGGGGGATGAGTGTGATAAGTGGGGCTTGAGCAGAGTTCACTTGGTTTTTACACCTGTGTGTGACTGATGCTGGTTTATTTTCAACCCTTGTGTGCATGCATGCCATGCTGTAAGATTGCCTCCTTTCTAGGTAAGACTCAGCTGCACTATGTGTGCGTGTCTTTTGACACCAAAGAAGAAACCCAAGAAGAAAACTGTCATCCAGTGCCAAAGCCAGAGAGCAGGATGGAAGTCTGTGATCTCAGTCCCTGTCCACCAAGGTAAAACAGTTGCCAGGAGGTAACAAGTCAGTGAGAGGTCTTTTCTTCCTCTCTCTGTGTCCAGGGACATGGTAGAGCTTCTCTGAGGATATGCATTCGCTCCTGTGAGAGGTAGAGGGGGAGAATTCATCACTGACTTAATATTTCTCCTCCTTGTTGTCTGTCAGGTGGAAGGTAGCCCCAGCTGGTCCCTGTTCCTCCAGCTGTGGGCTCGGCTTAGCAGTTCAGCTGGTCACCTGTGTGCAGATTCACCAAGGCAAGGAGATCACGCTGGAGGAGCGGTTGTGTCCTGTGGCAGAGAAGCCCCTTACCAGCATCCCCTGTGTCATCCGAATGTGCTCTTACGAGTGGAGCTTCAGCGAGTGGACAGAGGTATCTGCTCCTGTTCAGATGCAGCACTTGGTGTCTAGTGCAGCAGTTTTATAGCCACTCACTTCCCTAAAACATGCAGGGCAAGAATACCTCTTCTGCCTGGTTTATTTACTTCCCACAGAAGTGCTAAACTGTTTCTAGGGATGTTTTCTAGCCTTTCCACTGCTCTGTGTTTAGCAGCCCTAGGTTTGCTTCCCACATTTCTCAGGGTTTGGCTGCAGTTTAAAAATGGCCCTTGGCATGTTTTCTTCTGGAATGCAGATTTTCTTTTGATTTCTTGGGGGAAGTTCTGTGCAGCTCAGAGATGTAGGTTGGAAGATTTCCTGGGAGGTGGGCCACCTTATAGCTGGTGAAACTAGAGCACTGAAAGGGCAAGTGATAGAACAGCGCCAGTGATCAACCTCCAGATCACGCCTGAGCCAGTAAATAGAGATTTCTACATATCACCAGAAACACATGTGTAAAGGCCTCTGGGTTTCTTCCTCTGCAGTGTTCAACTTCGTGTGGGAATGGCATTCAGACACGGCAGGATTTCTGCCTCAACCTGCTAACTCGTAAGCACGTGAACCCCATCTTCTGCAGGCACTTCCCCAAGGCCATTGTGGTACGTGGCTGCTCCGCAGGGCCCTGTCCTCAGCCGGCAGTAGGGACCAGGTCCCCTGAAGCAGGACTGCAGACAGTGACACCAGTGCCATGTCTGACGACAGCTGCAACTGCCAGAGAGGTGAGATACAAGGACCTGGATCTTCCTCCATCTGCTGTGCCACAGGAAAAGACAGAGGAGACCAGTGGAGGTGAGGAGGTTGCTACCAGAAAGTAGAGATAGTTGCTTACTGCGTGCAGCTGCAGCTGGTCGTGGTGACCCTACTGCCATGGTGGGACTGGAGCATAGGAGGGAATCCTCCTGGTTGGGAGGGGGAACATGCTGCTCCTTCCAGCATGCCAGGAGCTGCCTGCATTGTCTGAACTCAGTGCAGTGACTTCCCTGGGTTCCCCAAAGCTCTTTCATCTTGGGACTCCTCAGGGCAGCAGCTGACTCTTCCCATGCTCCACCCAGATGTGGGCGCGCTGCTGGCCCTTGTGTTCATCGTGCTGTGAGGGAATGGGAACTGTGTTTCAGCAGCTGTAGTTCCCTCTGGATGCGTTTCTCCCCTGTCTCTGCTGTGCAGGTGTCTGTGGAAAGCTCTTCCTAAATGCCACTGGGGTCATCAACATGATGGGTGTAGAGAGCACCGACTGCGCTGTGGCCATCGGGCGTCCTCTGGGAGAGGAGATAACAATCAATGTCCTGGAGAGCTCCCTCAACTGCAGCGCAGGTACTGCCCAGGATTAGCCTTTAGGGATTCCCTTTGGGAATTCTGCACCCCATTTGCCTGCCAGCCTTTGGTGCCATGAATGGTTATTGCAGCCTTGGAGCCTGTGTAACCTCTGAAACCAGCGTACAAGTTTTTCTCTCCCACCAAGTCTTTGCCAGATGGGACTAAATGAAGATTATGCCTTTCTTCCCCCTACAGAATGGTTTCTTACCTGTTTTGTTGGTAGATGGGAGATGAACGGAGTTTATTGGGTTAAAGAAGCTCTTTGGTTTTGGCCTGTTATAAACCCTCTCTTTAATAAACCCTCTTGCTGGAATCAGTACTGTTAGATTAGTTAACTGGACTCTTTTTTCATGGCAGATTTTGATAAGATAGGGGAAAATGCAGAAATTACTTGATTCCAGGCGTATGTAAAACAGATCACCTCATTTTGCTTCAAGTGTTTCCAGTCCCTGTGCTCATCCATTCCAGGTGAGGTAGTGCTGTTTTCTGGGCGGATGATGTGGCGGACAGGCTGCAGGAAGCTCCCTTTGTCACTGATAAATTCCAGAACGAATACACTGATTGTGAAACAGCGTGTTTTGCTGCCAGGAAACGGGGTCATTCTTCAGTACAGCAGCAGAGCTGCAACTAAAAAATACTACCAAGGTACTTTACTGAAAGCTTTGCTTGTTGCTTTGGATTAAGGTACCCATGACAAGGCCCACAGAGTTCCCTTCATCGTGGCTGCCTGTGGAAACCTTGCTTTGTTTTTAGCAGCTAATGAACCCCTTCTTGAGGAGCGTTGGAATTAATACTACTTGTGCACTACCCCTCTGTTTTAAAGGCAAACCCTCTGCAGGTGTTTGCTGATGCTTGCAGGTTCCCAGATGAAAATCCTTAGAGAAACTTTTCTGCCTGTGTTTAATTTAAATGATTTCTATCTTGGAGATGCTGGACACTTCTCTAAATCATTTTCTCTTCTGTTCCCTTTCCCCCCTTCAGACTGTGACAGGCAGCTGTTTGGTCCCCAAGGTGAAATAGTGAATCCTGTGCAATTGCCTGATCAACAGCAAGTAGTGTGTCGGACCTTCATCAACGTGGCTCCTCGGCATCGCATCGCTATCCGCGCCCCGTATATTGACCTGGGCAGTGAAGGCAACCAAACACATTTTAATTACATCTTGGTGAGTCCAAAACCTGAAGGTGATCTTTTGGATGGGTACAAACCCATCTCCTCATTAAATGTTTCTGTCCAGGTGCAAAATTCAGTCACAAATCCCAAAGGGTCGGACTGTGGTGTGTGAATGTAGATGTGAATGAGCACTACCAGTGTCTCCTGTACTTCTAACCTTTGAATAGTGTAGCTCTTGCCCTGAGTGACCAATTGTCAAGACCCCAGTATTTTGTGGGTGTTTCACTTGTAGGCTGCTATGATGTAACAGTTTGGTCTTTCTTTATGCAGGTCCGTGATGTAAGCACCATGAAGACAATGGTGTTCCATGGGAAACAGCAATTCTTCTGGCAGTCAACAGGGAGCCAAGCTGAAATTGAATTTCATGAAAATGTAAAGGAACACCATACCAGTTTCTGGGCTGAATATCATGCTGTTGACCCCAAATAAAAGGGGCTGGGACCACCGCACCGAGAAAGGCTGTAGTCCAGTTAGTCACTGCTGCCTGTTCACTGCTTGAGGTCACACACGCCGTTTAACTTCTTCACAACTGCTTCCCCATCTACTGAGTAAGAACAATATCTGCTGGCTCCTGTGGGATCTCAGTTAATATTTATAAAGATTATGCAAAAGACACATAACTGCCAACTGTTTAGCATCTCATAGGGATTTTCTGTCCGTGCTGATTGACATTAACATGGTTTACATGTGTGTAGTTAGTGACTCAGACATTGAAGTCTCAGGGTCCTGCTTCTGCAGTGTACTGTGACCTTTTTGGGTGATCGTTCCATTTCTCAGTGGGTCCACGTGCCATTTCAAACCAAAGTTAGAGACACAGCAGTTTCTGTGCCCAGGAGGGTAGCACAGCACTGGGATGGGCCACTCGCAAGGCTTGAATGTTTTTGGGACTTGGTTTGACCAAGGCACAGCTGGTCTGGTTGAGCCCTGGTGACAGCTGGCTTCATATAAGAGGACTAAATGACATCCAGAGGTCCCTCCCCAGCCAACCCTTCTGTTGTTCTGCTATTATAGGTACAACAGTGATGCCAGTACTACTTTTATATGGGAAAATAAAAGAATTCTGTCTTGGTGATGGGTTTAGTGCCAAAACATGTTTACTTAGATAAGAACAGTAGCCATGTGATTAATCAGCTTGTATCTTCATCTTACAGGAACTGTGTTGGGACTCTGTGATATGAGTTGTAGCAGGAAGAGGTATTTTAGAGCAGTGACAAATGTTAGCCCCAGTTTGATATAAAAAACATTTTTTAAGGTTTTTATTTAATAACTTGAACATTTAGTATCTTGAACATTGGACCATGCTTGGTCCAAATCTGTCATCCCCCTCAAAATCACAATATACTGCTTAAGGGGTCTTTTCTGCACCTGGAGCCTGGCTGGACACATCTGCCCGTGCTCTTGACGCTGGATGCAATAAATGGTTCTGCCTGGGAAGTTTTAACCCTGCTTCTGCTTTCTTTCAGTTCAGTTCTCTGACATCTTTTTACAACTGCAAAACCTTATTTTCTTCTGTTTTCTTAATAGTTGGGGTTTTTTTTTGGTGGTTAAGCCTGGAGTTTTTTGCTCGCCAGCCTCCAGATTTACGTTCTGTTCCTGGAAGAGCTAGAAAGTAGATTACTGAAGTGAGATCCTTGAGGAGCAGGATATATCAGCTATCCCACCACAGTGCGTGGGTGATGCAGGCCCTGGGTCTTCATTTCCTGTCTAACAGGAGATGTTAATGAAAAGACATCCTTTCCTTAATCCTTTTCTGTAACCTTTTAGCAGACGGGATGTGTCTTCCCACCCTGCTCTGGATCCCAAGTCTCACTGCTCTGTATTGTTCCAGATCAACTACACCGAGTCCCCGCTCTGCGGAGATGGGCTCTGGTTACTGACCATATGCTCCGTGTTAATATCCAAAAAAGTGTGGATATCTTCAAGAGAATCAAGGCTGTTTCCCTGTACCACTCGTTGGGATCCCAACAGGTTGCTAGCTGGACTTGCAAAGCCTTGCTTCCATTTTTCTCCAGAGAAAACCTGATTCCGTTCAGGTTAAGGGGAGTGTTGCCCTCTTATTTTGGGTTTTGCAAGGCTGTTAAACACTGGCTCAGGCAGAAATTCACGTTTCCCTTTTCCCTGAGCGCATGCTGGCTGCCTGGATAACAGCATCCAGTTGTTAGCCGGGGCTCCTGTGCCCCCCCAGGCCCTGGTGTGGAGCGCACGCCTGCTCGCCTGCGTATGAATATGCACAGGCCGGGCTCTGCCCACCAGCCTTTTAATGAGAGTGACATCAAAGCCCAGCCTGCTGGAGGAGGGGACCCACAATGCAATACGCAGGCAGACGTGGAGGCAGCTCCCAGGGCCGCTGGCATCGCTGCTGCAGGCAGAGACCCTCCATTGTCAGCCCTGGGGGGGGGCTGCAGGGGGGCCAGGCCCAGCGTGGGGGGTGCGGGGAGCGGCCCAGCAGCGGCAGGGCTGGGTTTAGGGGTTGTCTCCAGGGCTGGCTGGAGGGGGAGTGTCACTGGAGGGGGGCACGACACACACACACGGCGCATCCTGCGCTGCTGGGGCTCAGGCGGGGAGCGGGGTGCTGCCCCCTGACCCCCCGGGAGCAGGGGTGCCATGAGCTCTCAGGACGAGCAGTTCCAAGCAGCAGCCCCTGACCCTGCGGCTTCCTCCGCTGATGATGGCATGACCTGGTGGTACAGGTGGCTCTGCAGGATTGCCGGGGTCATCGGGGGCCTCTGTAAGTATCCCCTTCCCTTGCAAACAGAACTTCCCCCCCAGCACTGCTTGTGCGTGTGAGAGCGTGTTGGAGTCCTGCCTGCCTCTCAGTGGGGTCAGGCTGGCGTGGGGTGGGGAGGGGGCATGCTGTGAAACATCATTTGAGGTTATGGGTTTGTGTCTGCTCCAGGCATTGCTCGGGTGTGTTTTAGGCAGAAGGAACGGTTGTGAGTGTGCCTGAAGTTGGGGGGCGGGGAGCAGTTCAGCTCGTACGCAGGGATGGGCTTTGTGCCCGCTGAACCTGCTGAACTCAGGCACCTGGGAGAAGGGACCTCATGGGGGGATCTGCAAATCCTCGAGTTTCTTCTGGGATACAGTACTGGCTGGAAGTGGTGGGAACAGCAGCCGAGCCCCTGGTCCTGGGCAGATAAACCAGAAAGTGATGTGACTGCAAGGACCAGGCTTGGGGTGCTCAGCGGGGTCAGGTCTGGGGCTTGAAGAGGAGCCTTGGGATTTGGTTCTTCCTGTTTGACTGTCAGGTGTTTTTATGTTCCTACAACTTATTTTCTTTCTCCATCCCGAACATCGGAGCATGCTTCCCATTGCTCCATCCTTGGTCGCAGAGGGCCTGCACGTGGCCTTGTTTTGAAGGCGAATAACAGACTTCGTTTGTGTTGTGTGTTTTTAAGGGCTTTGGTCTGGGACAGTGAGAAGGAGCTGCACACCAAAGCGAGTTGGCTGTGCTCTGGATTACCTGCTGCTGAAAAAAATTTTCCCAGGGAAAGACTCTTTGCAACCTTGCCAGAAATCAGCCTGTCCTGTTGTGCTGTTCTGCTGCGTTCTGGGGGGAGATTAATAGCTCTTAAAAGCAGGAGGGACTGTTATGACCGCTTAGTCTGATCTCCTGCAGAGCACAGGATGGAGAATTTCTTCTGTTTCAGGTCTGCGACTTGTAGTAAAACACGAGTGTTTCTCAGCCAGTGCAGTCAGCCCTGATTTATCCCCTCGGCTGTGGTGTTCTGTCTGATCCCCCTCTCTCCTTGCCTCTCGCCTTGGGACATGACTGTGGGAGCCCATGATGCCGTAGACGGTGGTATCCTTGGGCAGCTCCTATTTTTATTCAGCTGGGCTGGTAAAACATGTGCTACTCTTGCTCTTTTATGTCTTAAGTGCTGAAATTCTGGAGGTGTGAAAAGATTTGGTAGGACCGCTCTTACAGGGTGAAACATCCTGGCCTCGCCATGCTCTGCCTGGGGCCCTGTGCTTCTGGGCCCGGCAGACAGCCAAGAGACCAGCTGGGACGTGTCTTCAGTGCAGGTCCCAGGTGGGGGTTTAGGGTAGCGGCGGCTTTCCCACGGGCTGGGGGCTGGAGACGAAACTTCGGGGCTTTTCAATGTGGTTTTGGCCCACATGGAGCTCAGACGATGTGGGTGGAGGGTGAAGAAGGGCTACAGAGGGTGGCTTTTGGGTCATGGTGGTGGTGTTGCCTGTGGTGGCTGTAGAGCAGTTCACGAGTGGTTTAGAGGTGGTGCAAGTGTTTGGGGAGGGAATTTTTCCCTCTGCCTTTGTGTTTCAAAGCAGCTGAGTTATGCTTGGATTATTTTCCCAACCTTTTGTTCACAGCTCTGAGAACTCATTACTTGTTTTTGAAGGAAAGTTGAGAGTTTTACGTATTTGGGTGAGTCGCTTTTGGAAGAAGAGCCAAGCTCTTAACAGGACTGTGATGCTTTGGGTTGGCCAGCCTGCTCCATAGCCCTGACAATCTCCCTTCACGAGGCTCATCAGGCAGACGACGAGGCAGCATCAGACACCAACACCTCTTACGAGCAGGGAAGCGGGGAGCTGTGGGAAGAAGCAGGCCTCCAGTATCCCTGCTAGTGTAGCCCTCTTCCAAACGCTCCTCTCTCAGCATCACCTCCTTGAAGGTGGACAGTTGGGGTGACTAAATAACATAGCAGGGCTGCTGTTTTCTGAGCTTGCTCCAATGCAGCAGAAATCATTCATAAGGATTTTGAGCAACCATGGTCCTGCTAACGGGCTGGGTTATTTCTTACAGGAGGAAAATTCCCCCTGGAAAGGAAGAAGAACTTTGTTAGCAGAGGTGGGACTGGTGGACAGCATTAACCCCCTGTGAACACCTGCTGCCCACAGCTTGCTTAAGCCAGAAAGGTCCAGGGCCCAGAGCAGCCACAAGACAGAGAAGGTTCAGGGTCTGTTTCTGGCTCTCGGCCCCGTGTTCCTGCTCGTAAAAGGATGAGGAGAGTCTGTGGCTTTTGTAAAATGTTCTAGGAGCAAAAATAGGCTTGTGTGGAGGACAGTGACCAGCTGCCTGGAATGAATAGAGCCTTTGTGGGGGGTGGTGTTCTCCCCCTCCATTTTAGCTCCCAGTTATTTGTGCTTCCTCAGGGATTTGGGACGGGACAGCAGTTAAACAAATGGCAGGGCTGTCTGTGTTCCACCGCTTACGTGCCATCGAGCATTATCTGCATTTTAAACCTATCACCAGGCCTCTCTCTTGCAAAAAGAAGCCTCTGGCTTGGCAGCCCCATCCCCTTTTAGCTACTGAGGCAGGAGCCGGCTCCATCCTGGTGGGACAAGGATGTACCAGGCATGCCGTGGGATCCATTGCTCTGTGAAGGAGACCGAAGGTCACCGAATCGTTATCTCTGCGGCTGTTGGCAGCACTCACTGAGTGCAATGTTCCTGTGATTATAAACCTTTGACTCCTTTCCTGCTGGTTGGTGCCCGTGCTGACGTAGGGGCTTGCTCAGCTCAGCCTTGCTGGGTCATTAGTCCATTGACAAGCAGGGTGGTTGCTTAGCTGAGACTCACACTTGGTGCTCCAAGGGGGTGTTTGAGGGCAAAACTAAACCAGACCCCTGAAAAAACAGCCCCTGGTTGGCTAGATAAAAAGAAAAAAGCCAAAAATCTGCTTGAAAAAATAATGTTCTGCTTCCCCAGGTTGGTTCTGTGCTTGAGATCAGTGTTGGAGCCCTGTGAACTGCTCAGACCACTCATAAACAAGGCAAGGTGCTGCATTTTGGGGAGAGTGGAGAGAAATGCGGCTGGTTTCTGCTGTTCTGCTAGTTCCAAAGTGCCTGAAAGTCACCAACATTATTTTCAGAAGTGTGCTTTCCTGGGCGAGAGCAGGAGACAAACCTGTGCTGCTTCCCCTGAGCTCCTCTCCTGCCAGCTCCCAGGGTCTTTTGGTCTCAGAGAAGAGTTGGAGATCCCCATGGCGTGCCTGGGTCTCTGTGCTGCCCACTGCTCCCAGCCACCCTGCTTGATGCTTCTGGTTCAGCTCTCTGGCGGTTTGCATGTGTGACCGTGAGCAGGTTGCCCCACCCCAGTGCCTCAGTTTCCCCTGGCATCATGGGGCCACTGTCCCTTTGTAATGGGAGGAGGAGAAGTCCATGGAGCAGGGCTGGTAACGTGTCCTTGGGCATTTCTCCTCCTTGTAGGATTCTTCAGAAGATTGTGGGAATGGTCCCAGGGAGTCTTTAAAAACCACCTTGTCCAGTTGTTTCCTAAACTCAGAAGGTCCCTTGCTTGTGGGATGACCTTAGATCCTGTTGGTCATCATTTTTCAGGGAACTTTGAGGGCTCATCAGTGATGGCTTGACAGAAACCTTGCAAGTGTGTGCCAGCTCTCAATGAGGGCTGCTCACGGCAGCTCTGTGCAGGGATCCATCCCCTTCACAGCCAAACCCAGGCTGGTCTCATTCTCTGAGACAGCCACCGCTGCTCTTCATTGCACCACTGATCGTCCCCAAGACTCCCTTTCTGGGCTGTATAATTTTAGCTGGGCTTTTGCAGGGAGGTGGTGGTGTTCACCATGGGCTCAGCCCGTGCCTTGCTGCCTGCCCGGCCTGGGCTCGGATTCCTGGCTGAGCAGCGGCAGTCTGTCCGTATGGGCAGAGGGAAAGGGCCATATCAAGTGCCAGGAACGCTCTGCAAGTTTAATGAGGCAGGAAGGAGACGCATCCAGCCTCGGCTTTGGCACTGCTGCTGGTTCCTCTCCTTGAATTACGGGGTCAGGAGTGCCGGGGCCATTTTGGGCTGTGTTTTACCTAGCCTCTGCTCCTGTTTGCATCAACAGAGACCCAAACTTGGCTCTTTTCTGCCCGTCTCTCCCTCAGAGCCAGGTTCTCCTCTGCTTTATCACTTGCCCTTGGGTGCTGCAAGTCAGGTTTGTGTGGAACTTTCCCTGTGTGGCTCAGAGACAGGTCCCTGCTGGGACCTCGTTGCTCACCCTGGGACAAAGTGGTAATTGTTTAGCAAATGAAGGGAGAAGGGTGCTGTGTACGTGACTCCATGTAAAAGCAGATGCTCCATTCTACACAAGTGAAATAGCCATGCGATTGTCAAACTGAGACACCAAAGGAAAAGGATACCTGAGCAGAAGAGCCTGGAACAAAGCCTCTCACTGCCCCCCAGGCTCCTGCTTGGCTACCAAACCTCTCCACCCACCCTCCTGCGCTGGTCCATATGGGCAGCTCTGGAGGTGCTGTCCAAGGAAAGGGCTCTTCTGGGCAGCCCAAAACATGAGAGAGTGGAATCGCTGGTGTGGCTGCCAGGTCCTGCTGTGGGGAGAACCTGCTGTGTCCCCATGGGCACACCAGCTCGGTGGTATGGTCACTGAAAGCCTCTTTGCTTTCCAGCTTGTGCCTTTGCTGGTCTCTGGAACTGTGTCACCATCAACCCCCTGAACATCGCGGCTGGTGTGTGGATGATGTGAGCAGAGTTTCTTTTCCTTTTCTTTCTTTTCCTGCTGGGAGGGAGGTTTGGCTGACAAACAGTGAGGGGCAGAGCTGCCCCGTTGGGCAGAGGATGCCAGTGATGTGTCCGTTGGGCCCTGCAGCCTCTGTGAATCGCCAGATCTTGCTCCGTTGGGTGGGCTGAACCACTAGGTTTACTCAATATATAATTTCCTTACCCCTTTTTAGGTAAATACTGAGATGCCCTTATCCAAAATAAGGCTGGGCCACCAGAGTTTGAGAATTATTGAGAAGGAGGGAGGGAGCGCAGCATTTGGGAACGGCTGGTCTCTGGGGAGGGGGCATCACTGACCTTCCCTCTGGGCCACACGGGCACCATTAACTCTGGTTTGCTCTGTCTGGAGGCTCAACGCCTTCGTCCTGTTCCTGTGTGAAGCCCCCTTCTGCTGCCAGTTCATCGAGTTTGCGAACGCCGTCTCTGTGAGGGCGGACAAGCTGAGGCCCTGGCAGAAGGCTGTCTTCTACTGCGGGTGAGGATGCTCCTGGGTGCGTTGCAGTGGGGGGAGATGCGCGCTGGGATGCGCGTTGGGCACGCCATGACAGACCTGCATCCCATGGGGAGGGAAACATGGCCTCTCTGCCCTCGTGAGGCCCCATCCGGAGTCCTGTGTCCAGATCTGGGGCCCCCAATACAAGAAACATGTGGGACTGTTGGAGAGGGTTCAGAGGAGGGCCACAAGGATGATCAGAGGGCTGGAACACCTCCCCTACGAGGAGAGGCTGAGGGAGCTGGGCTTGTTCAGCCTGGAGAAGAGAAGGCTGTGGGGGGACCTCATTGCAGCCTTCCAGTATCTGAAGGGAGCAGAGAAACAGGAGGGGATTCAACTTTTTAAAAGGGTAGACAATGGCAGGACAAGGGTGAATGGATTAAAACTAAAGGAAGGAAGGTTCAGATTAGATATTAGGGGGAAGTTTTTCACAGAGACAGTGGTGAGAGGCTGGAACGGGCTGCCCAGAGAGGGGATGGATGCCCCATCCCTGGAAGTGCTCAAGGCCAGGTTGGATCGGGCCCTGGGCAACCTTGTGTAGATCTGGCCTGAGGTTGGTGACCCTGCCTGTGGCAGGGGGGTTGGAACTCTGTGATCCTTGGGGTCCCTTCCAACCCATGCCTTTCTGTGATTCTGTGATTCTGTGATTGAGGGCTGTCTCTCCCTTCCAGGATGGCTGTGTTCCCGGTCGTGCTGAGCCTGACGCTGACCACGCTCTTCGGAAATGCCATCGCGTTTGCCACCGGCGTGCTCTATGGGCTGTCAGCGCTCGGCAAAAAGTAAGAGGGGAGAGAAGGGGAAGGTGGGTCTCCAGCCCTCACCCCCACCTACCTCCCTAAGGCTGTGCTTTGCTCTTACACTAACCACGCTTTTGGGTGTAAATGCTGCCATAGAGCATCTCCCTGCCATCATCTCAAAGCCTGCGGGGGGAAGGTCTTAGGGTTTGCAGAAGCTCTGAATGTTCCCTTGGAAGCTCAACCAAGGTTGCCCAGTGGTTCCCAGCCCTCGTCCCACAGCCATTGGGGAGGTGGGTTCAGCTTTGGTGCTTGAGTGGCTTTGGTGGGGTTGGAGAGGGCCAACAAGTCTCCTTTCACTCCTGGCATCCCTCAGCATGGAGAGGCCCTGGCCCTGATTGGGAGACCACTGTGCCAGGCACTGTACCCACCATGGTGGGCACCCAGAGCTTATGTCCCCATGCCATCCCTTCTCTCCACAGGGGAGATGCCATTTCCTATGCCCGGATCCACCAGCAGCAGAAGCAAATGGATGAAGAGAAGCTCACGGGGGGCCTGGAGGGACAAGCTCTCTGAAGCACGTGAGCTCAGGGTAACCTCTTCCGGACACTGAGATGTTGGTGAAGATACAGAAATCCACCCTGCTCTTCCCTCTGCCCGCTTCCCTCTCTGTTACACCACGATTTCCCCGGACGCTGCAGCAACTGGAAATCTCAGGGGCTGGGATGAGCTGTGCCCTCTTCTCACACCAGCAGCCAGACCTCAGCGCGTTGGCCCTTCTCCCCTCCTCCCTCAACTGTATCTCTCACGGTCCGGCTAGCTTTTAATTTTTAATTTATTCTTTTTTTTTCCCCTCTGTGCTGCAGAGGTGCTGGCTCTGAGTGCTCCTTTCTTTGGAGTGACCTGGTGATGCTTAAGCTTGGTCTTCAGCCACTGGGTATACTGGGATATGGGTCCAGTTAGGCTGGCACTGCTGCTCAGGAGAGGCCTGCCTGCAAAAAACCCCTGTAAAGACAATAACCATCTCTGCAGAGGAGCTGGGGCAGTGCCTGATACCTGCAAAGCACAGTCCCTTCTTACTTGATACAGCTGCTGGCAGTTATTGCCATTTACTTGAATTATAAGACTTAACGACTTTGTCTTAATAAGGGTACTTCTCTTGCATTTCACTCTTTGGGTGCGGGAAACAAGGTTGGCTTTACCTCACCTGAAGGAAGTACCATTGCTTGAGCTGGTGGGATTTTTTGCCAGTTGTAAGAGTTACTGATGGACAGAGCCATAGGCTCTGCTCTGTTTTCTCTCACTCCCCGCCCCCACTCCTGCCACCCATCTCTCCACACAAGGGACCTGCTCTTTGCTTCTGCCTGGTGCAGCCTTTCTCTTTGGGCTCACGTTATTTTGCATCGGTCCTGGACTGGTTTCCCATGGGAAGGTGGCACATCCTTCCTTTGGCACTGTGGCTCGGTGTGGACAGCTGGGATTTCTTGCTGCTTTATTCCAGGCTCCACCAGCTGGTTTGGCATCGTTGTTTCTGTTAGTTTTATGTCATGCAGGATGCAGAGTCCAGGTCCCCCTCTTCTCATTGCGGTTTCTTCTGGGGGTTTTTAATTTATTTTGTTTTTACATGATTGCTTTTTTGTTTTGATTAGGAAAAATTGGAATAATTTATTTCTAGTTATTTAAGTATTTTGATGAGACTCACTTCCTCTGGCCATAGGAGGAAGGAGGGCTCTGTTTCCTGTCCTTCAAAAGACTGCCTTGTATTGTGTCTCTGTACCCAGGGAGAGCCCTGCCTGCCCTTTCTGGGATGCTGTAACTCGGATACTGTGAAATCTGATTTCAGCCTTCAGAGCGTTTCTCAGGCTTCTGGAAGGCATGTGGTCCTTTGACCTTGTTGTCTTCTCCTGGGCCACTGACTTGGTGAAGTTTGTTTTCCCCCACTTCTGGGAGAGAGAGGAGGGTGGGAAACAGGGCTGGGGCTGCCATGCTCTAAGGACAGTGTGTAGTCACGTTAGCTGAACGGCAGCAGAGCATCCCTGGCAGAGCTGCTGTTTTGGGGGGAGGGGGGAGGCTGGGCATAGATGCAGCGTGTGTGTTGCAGTGGGACCAGAGCGGTCCCTGGAGATCAGGGGGGCTAAGCTGTCAGCTAACGTTAGTTGTTGTTGCTTCAGTGGAGTTCAGGGAGGTGTGAGGATTTACAGCCAGCAGGAACGCGGCCTGGGTTTATTGGCACACAGGGGCCCTTGCAGCTGGATGCTGGGTCAGACGCTTTGTGCTAAGCCCCTTTATCCCCCCTGGGCTCCAAACCACCATCGCTCTGACAGCAGCTTGTCTGGGGTGAGAACAGGCATCGCCAGCCCAGATGCAGCTTGTTCCAATGAAGGCCGTGCTGTTTCACCGCCCCCGGCTCTGGGCTGATCCCGATGCTGTGTGGGATACCTGGGGCACTGGCCTTCCTGTGCAGGGACACAGCCTGTGGCTGCAGGGTGCTGCAGGAGGGACACATGGGGTATGTGGGTGGGAAGAGCCTGTGCTGTCCCTGTGCAGCACGTTTACTGGTGCAGAGTCCTGCCTAGCAAGCGGGACGTCTGTTCCCAAGGGGGTTTGTGGGGGAGTTAAGTAGTGTTTAGTAGAGGAATGTTGCAGACTGGTGCACGTAGCTACGAGCATGTCTTCTGTAGTGACTGCTTTGCTCTGTGAGTAGTTCCACGGTAGCTTTAGTGATAGGAGGGAAAAGGCAAAGCAGAGGTGATAGAGCAACGCTTGCAGGCTGATCTATGCCCATGGCGATGGAACACAGAGCTGGTGGGACCCTTTATGGCTTCTGATTGCTGCTGATCTGCGGCACTAGGACAGTCCCTGGGGCTGGAGCAGGCAGATGCTGCTCCAGGTCACTTGGAGGGCTCATCCACATGGACAGGGCCGCTCTGCTCCCTTGGCATCAAGGGCAGAACTCCCTTGGACATCAGCAGTACTGTCACACTGTGCTTTGTGGCAGTTGGGTCTGACACAGGGGCCAAGACAGGCAAACAACCTGCATCAGCTCCACCACCATCAGCAGACTGCAGGGCTCAGCTCTGAGCTCAGTGCTTTTCTTGAAAAATGGGTCTCAGGGACTCTTGAAGGGATGAGCTGGAGTCTTCGGCTGCCTTAAAGACCCCGGGTCTGTTCAGTGCCTGCCACAGCAGGAGGGGCCTCAGATCCATGCTCCAGGAGTCCCTGACACCTATGGTTGCATGTCCAGAGTGGAAGCTCTTGGGAATTTTGGCTGTCTGTGACCAAGCCAGATGCTGCCATGGCTGCAGATGTAGCCTGGCCAAGCACTCATGCAGGGCCTGCAGCTCCCGTGGCTGCCAGAGATGGAGGGACAGTGGGTGGTCCCACCTCCGAGAGGGCAAGAGGCTGTTTTTGTGGAGATAGAAAGGACCTTTAGAGTAGTAGCATCACGGTAGTTAATATGCCTGTTCACAGTGCATGGTGGTTATTAACTGTGTTTAGAGGCACCGTCAGGGTGCTGGGAGCTGTGTAAAGCTCTAAAGATTTCACAGGCTCGACCCAATCCCTGCTGACGGCGTCCAGGCTGGATGGCTCATCCGTGGGGTGTGTGCAGAAGAGGTTCTGTTTCCCAGGTCCTGGAAAGACTCCTTGGGAGATGGTGGGACAGGAGGTTTGTTACAGGAGATTTGTTATAGGAGATCTTGACGAGCGTGGAAAGACACCGGGGTACTAGTGGCACACGGGCTGTCACACCACTCACCCCCTGAGCTGCGCCCATCGTGCCCACAGGCATCCGTACAGCGTGTGACTCCTCCCGGTCCCCTTCGGCCATGAAGCTGATGGCACTCATGCACGTTGGCTCCACCATGCCACAGGGTGAAGAGCAGAAGCTCGCTGTGCCTGCCGCAGCCCCAGGCCTCGCTGCACTGGGCAGGAGCCGATTCTGTAACGCCGATTGATTCTCTGTGTGTGCGGTGAATAAAAAGACCATTCTACCTCTGGAAAGAGCCACTGTGATTTCTCAGCCTCTACGTGTCATAGTAAACCCCCTCAGGCTTTCTATATGGAAGACAGGAGGTCGCTCAGAAAACATTTCTCCAACGAGATTCTCGTGGGAGTGGAAGAATCCAACATCACTTCATATTTGGGCATTTCTTCCTTAGGCTGAGCCCCGTGAAGCTCAATTCATCTCTGTCCTCTTTTCCTCAGGAAAAGAAAAACCCACTCTCTGTGTTCAGGGAAGGGTTTTGCTGAAGTGAAGGTATCAAGACCTGGTCTGTAGCCACATGAGAAAGAGAACGCTCTAGCACGGGGCTGCCAGAGATCCTGATCTTCAGGAGGTCAGTGGAAACCAGAGGCTCTTGAGACCTCTCACAATCAGGCCATGCTCAGAAACAGCCTTATTCCTGCCAGGGATGAACATCTTTCTGGAAACGGGTCTCAGCTGCAAAGGTTAGGGCTAATACTGCCTTTTCTCTATGGCTTTGATTTTGGCCCATCTCCCTCTCCCTCTGTCCCAGGCTGCTTTAAATGAATCCTCTAATAAAGCACATCTTCTCCTAGGTGACTTCTCTCATCTCCTGCTGCAGGGGATGTAAATAGCAGTTAGCGTATCGTGAGATTTGGGTCAAATATGCTACGTTACCCCACACTTCCTCACCACAGCAGGCTGAATGTTCCAGGCCTGGGAGGACACAAGCATCTCCACCTGCCCTTGAGTGCCATGGGCACTTGAGAAGGTTGAAGAAATGCTTGAGCAGATCATCTCTCAGCTCAGCCTCTTGTTTTGCCCTTTTGGGAGGAATTAGGTTGGATGTGAAACTCAGCAAGGTCATCTGGTCCTCACAGCTTTAACCACCTCTTGCAGCTGCATTTTACCTAGTGTAAGGCTCTAAAATTAAATTTAAAAATGAGTTCCTAACCTTGCAGGACACAAAGGGAAGGGGGTAAGACCGATTTGCTACTAGCTATGCAGGTGAAGTCTCAAAGGGATGGAAGCAGAGGCTCCACACACACCATGATGGGGGTGCATCCACCTTCCTAATTGCAGACGAGCAAAGCCCTGGGGTGGGGAGGACCCATCCCAGTGTGAAGCATCGTCAGCACCTACCGTGTCTTTCCTCCAGCAAATCACTTGCACTACAGCTGAATGTTTGTCAGGTCCTGGTCTTCGTTTTGTCCTGGGTTTTCTTTGTGAACTGTACTTGGTCTTGTTCGTTAGGCTTCCAGTGTAATGTGTGTTTTTAGAGCAATAAAATGTGGCAGCTTTTTATACAAAATACCTGGCTCTGCCTCTTTCACTCATCTGGGAAGCTGTGGGCTGTCAGGGTCTCCCTGTCCCAGTCCTGGGCTGCCCACAGCTCCCTCCTCGGCAAATCAAGGCAACGTCTTGCAGCTGAAGGGCAAAACTCATTTATTCTTGTAATTCCATGATGAGCTTTATCCAAAATGGCTACAGCTGTTAACTCTGTTCCAGCCAAACCCCAGGGCCTCGGGCTGCTTTGGTGGCTGCTGAGCAAAGGACATATGTGGTCTCCTGTCCACAGCCACAGGTTCTATTTTCCAGGACATCTTTATCTCCAGCCTGGGGGCTGGTTACTTGGGCCTATACCTCAGGATGCCACGTTGCCAAGAGAGCAACAGGTAGTGTTGAATGATGGGGAGAGAAGGTAAAGTTCCCATTGGCAACGTCTGCATCCAAAGCAAGACTGTCGTTGCCACCCAGTCATCTCCCGTTGCCTTCACAGGGAGCTTTAGCCTCCATCTCCAGCAGCACAACTGTTTGCTTTGTTGCCCTTGGGCACGTGAGCTGGTGGCCCAGCCTGGCTGGCAGATGGCAGGTCCTACCTCATGAATGATCTCCGGCCTGTCCTGAAGAAGGCCTCGATCTGTTCCAGGGACCTGCCTTTTGTTTCTGGAACACAGCAGCCGGTGAATAAGACATTCCCAGCACAGATGACAGCAAAGAATAGGAAGGGCACCTCGAGGCCAAAGGCTTCCTGGAAAGTGGGACAGAAAGTAGACATGAGCTGATGCAGAGGGGGTCTTAGGAGGGGCTGCTGGACACCCTCCTGGGGCAGTACCTACCACTACCCGAAGGAAGAACTGGGTCAAGGTGAAGGCTGTCAGCCAGCTCACAACGACACAGAGGCCTGAGGCCACCCCACGGGCTTTCAGAGGGAGGATTTCTGACATCAGCAACCAAGTGATGGGGCCCCAGCCCATGGCATAGCCTGCAGGGGAGGAGGGATAAAGTGAGGCAGAAGACCACTGTGCAATCCTGCCCTGCTCCTGCATCAATCATTATTCCCCCCATTCATGCTCTGTCAGTCTTCAAATTGACTTCTGATGCCTTCTTTTGTGGTCTTCCAGGGATATCTGTGTGCCTTCCAACACCCATCCCAAATCCCCTTGCCTTGGATGAGAAATGCCCCCTGGTACCCAGCCCTGTGCTGTGGGTCCTAGGCTCTCATGCTCTGCACCTACCCATGATGAAGAACATTGTTGCCAGGAGCGGGATGAGGGTGATATAGTTGGTTGGCTCAGCAGGAAGGTTGGCCAAGCTCACCAGGGTCTTGTTGGCAACGGTGCTGTTCTGAGAAGCTGGCATGAAGTGGATGTAGAGCCCCATGGTCAGGTTGGAGGCCAACATGACACCAGCTGTAGAGAGATGCAACAGCACAGTGGGACCAATGGGCGAGTGATCTACTCCATGCCAAAGGCTGAGCTCTGGGGAACACATCTGCTTAGACCTGTCCACCACCAGAGGAAAGAGATCTCCCCTTCTCCCTCCCTGAGTGCTGTATGGCTGAAGTTTCCACTCCTGCATGTTTGCAGAGCTCCTGGATATTCTTAAATAAGCACCTGCCTCGCTCAGCAGAGGCAGAGAGACATACCTGACACAAAAAGCAGGATCTTCCTCCCAGCTTTATCCATCGACACAGCAGCGATCGCCACCGAGAACAGACGCACCAAGCCAACGAGAGCTGCATCGTACTCTGGTTTCTGGAACAGCAAAAGCAGTGAGGAGCTGAGATGGGAGCAGACAGGTTACTATGCATGTGGCCTTGACCCTGGCCAATGCCTTTGTTAAAGCTATCCTCCTGTAGTAGCAGACAGGAGAAGAGCCCAAAGCTCAGAGGAGAGAACAAGGAGGCAACGGGGGCCAGTTCTTCTCCCCACCCTCACCCAGATTTTTGCAGGGCAGGTGCTTGGCAACTGCTGCCAAGCAGGTGCTTAAAAAAATGGGCTCAAAGTTTGGGGCTTCAAACTGCAGGGATTCGTGGACTGGAAAACAGAGCAGGGGGCTGAACCCTCACCAGGATGACGGATGTTTTTTTGAATATTGACTGCAGGTACACGAGGACGCAGGTGACACCAGACAGCTGCTGCAGGAACCTCATCCCCACTGCGATCAGGATGGGCTTGTAAATGAAGGGGTCCTTGATCTCAGCACAGGAAACCCGCTGGCTCTGGAGGGGACAAAGCCAGAAAGCTGAGGTGTTTCCACCCCTGGGCTCCACTGCAGCACCCGGGGGTAGCTCAGGAGTTGCAGTTTTCACATCACATCTCATGGTGGAAGCAGACCTCCTCACCTGCTTCCTCACGCTGTCCTTGATCTGCTCATACTCCCTGGCATAGTCCGTGTCCTTGCCCCGCAGCCAGCACAACGACCTCAGGGCCTCGTCATCCTTCCCCTGGGAGAGCAGGAACCGGGGCGAGTTGGGCATGAAGCAGAGCAGGACGATCATCGTGAGCACGGGCACCTCCCCTGTGACAGCCAGCCAGCGCCAGTCCAGGGCCAGCCCTGCCGGGGCAGCATGGTTAGGAGGGGTGTCCTGGCCTTGCTTCCACATGGGCACCCCAACAGCAGAGATTTAATAAATGGGGGTGTGTGTGGAGAAATAATCCCCAAAACTAGAGGGAGATTTTCCAAGTTTTTCTTATAGCAAAGAAGCACTTTCAGCTGTTGATATGGGGAAATTCCAGCAAGAACCCCCAAATCTCAGAGCATCCAGCAGGTTCCTGCAGCAACTTGGGCAGACACTGGCAGGAGATGCACATGCAGCTCCTCACATGCTGCCCTTCAGGCCTGATAAAGCCTTGGCAGGACCCAGGCCTGCAGGCATGGCAGGGAGTCTTTGCAGGTCATGGACTCCTCCTTCTGAACATTCTCACAAGTGCAAGTTATGCATGGGTGAACCCCCAGACCTCCTTTGCACACCTGTGGTGGTGGTTGAGAGGGGAAGGAATCCATCAACTTGCTGAGAAGGTTGTTTAAAACAAACTCCCCTTCCCTTAGTTTTCCTGCTCTCCAAACACCGAGATACTTGCCCAGCACGTAGAGTACGAGGGACCCCAGGACTGCCATCATCTGAGGACAGGCACCCAGCATCCCTCTGACCCCAGGGTGGGAGATCTCAGAGATGTAGACCTGGAGCAGGAGAACACATGCTTAATAGAGCTGCAATATACAACCATCACCATCAGAACCTGTCCTCTGTCACCTCTCAGTCATCCACTGCGGCCAGGGGAAACCCAGACTGCTGGGAAGCTGCCCTCTCAGGGTGGGAGCCTCACTGGTCCAGCAGCATGAGCAGGTGGAGAGGACCAACAGCCTTGCAAGCACCGCTGCTTCCCTCCCTCACCCCGGCATGGGACAAGTACTCCAGCAGCACACTCAAACTCCAGTTGCTGGAACCATGGCCTGGGGTTACTCAATTCCTGCCTTCCCCTCTGCATGCAACACAAGGCTGGTGTTTGGTAAGCATGGGAGGAGATCTGCCAGGAGGAACAGGCAGGGATGGAAGGCCTACCTTCCCCTTTCTGTAGGCAACAAAGTCCTGCACTGTGGGGGCAGGATGCCACTAGCCCAGCGCAGCCTCCCCATCCCTGACTGCCCAGCTACAGCCCCCGGGGTTCTGCTGATGCCTCCAGAAAGCAGCAGGATGCCCCAAACCCAGCCATGGCACCACCCCATCTCCCCCTGTGCACATCCCCAGCAGACCCCTTCCTCCCACAGCACGTTACTGGGATGGAGGCGGATGTCACGCCGCCGGCGTAGCCCGTCAGCACACGGCCCAGCAGCAGCATCCCGATCCCCTGGGCGCCGGCCATCAGCGCGTATCCCAGGGCGGAGGGCAGCGCCGAGAACATGATGCTCAGCTTGCGGCCCAGGCGGTCGTTGAGGACCATGGCGCTGAGCCCTCCCGCCGCGGCTCCCAGCGTGAACACTGACTGTGGGAAGACACAGGGAAGGGCCACAGTGGGTCCAGGCTCTCCCCACAACCCCCACCCCCACCCCCCGCCCCGGCTCTGCCCACCCCTGGAAGGGATAACCCTGTCCCTTACCCCGAACCAGGATGCTGTGTGCTGGTCCAGCCTCAGAGCAGGGTTGGGGTGAACCTCCAGGGCAGGGATGACGGGTGAGGGGTAAACCAGGGCGTACCCAAAACTGAAGTTCCCCAGGACAGCAGCAAACACAGCCAGGTAGAGCCGCTTGTTGTGGAGGCTCCTGAGGGAGGGACAGGATGCTTTGGGTGCCCTTATTGCACCCAGCAGAAACTTCACCTCTGCTGTGCATCTTCCCCCAGCCTTGCTAAGGCTCCCATGACACCCGTGAAGGGATTTTCCTGGGGAACAGCCCAGCACAGCCCTGGGCCGGGGGGTTTCTTAGGGTGGAGCAGCAGCCACTCCTGCCCTGTAATGGGACCAAAAGTCCCTGGGCACCGACAATGCTTTCCTCTGTGCTGGGTGGTTTTTAGCAGGTCCAACAAACTGAGAAAAGCAGAAGCTGCAGCCAGGCAGCACCAGGGACCCAGCCAGCAGCCGGATTGTCCCAGCAGAGCGGGGAGGGGGTTTCGTTCAAGGCTCCTGTGCCCCCAGCAAGACCTTGCACACCCATGAGAGTTGGATGCCCCAAAGCACGCACACCCGCAGCTTTCCCAGGCTGGCAGGATGAGACCCCACCTCGAGGCAACTCAGTAGTGACAGCAGTGTGAAGCAGCTCTTCCACCAGCTCCCCTCCCGCCAACCCAGGGGTCCCAGGATGGGGGCACAGCCCCACGGCCCCAGCCCGGCCCTCACCGCAGGTACTCCTTGTCGAGCCTCTTGACAGCACTCTCAGGGAAGGTCCGATACAAGGAGCTGCCCTTCCTAACGAGGGGTTCCCGTGCGCTCGGCTCCATGGCAGCGCCGTGTCCTGTGCCCCTCGGGCTGCTGGTGCGTCTTCGCTCGGGGCCGGATGCTCAGGGCTGCCTCCGGGAACAGGGAGGAAGAGGCGTCTGAAAGCGAAAGGGGAGAGGCTGCCTAGGGTTGCTTAATCAGAGAAATCTGGACCTCGTGGGTTAGCACCCAGCTGATCTCTGGGGAGGAAACTGGGGGGCCGGAAAACCAGCAGACAAAGAGCCATGGGAAAATGATGGTGCCCAGTTGCCTTCACCCCATGCCTGCCTGGCCTCTGTCCCTTCCAGTCCCCATTGACACCAAGACCCATTGCTGCACTGGCACTTACAGGAACAATCTTTGCAGAACCATTTCCACCAGCAGAAACGTCCCTTTGCTAAAGCCACATGTCTCCCCTCAAGCCACTGGTGCCAGTTAGATGGGCCAAACACTGCTGCTTTGTACAAGGGTAAGCTGCATCCTTGCAAGCATCTGCAGCCACCCTGGGGAAGGGTCTTCGGCATAGACCAGGGCTGAGGAAGAGGAAGGAGTGGAAATGAGAGGGAGGTGAACATGGAGGGGGCACAGGCAGCAGGTGAGGGGGATGAAGAGCACTGATGAGGATGGAAAAGGGGAGGGCAGCATCTCTGCCTCATTGGGCTCAGCTGCCAGGGTCCCTGGGCTGCCTACGGGTGCCTTTGTCCCCTCACTCTGATTCCTTCCACCCCATTGTACTGGGGGTCCTTGTAGGTGGCGGTGGTGGGTGCTGCAAAGTCCAAGTTCATCCCATAGGAGAGCAGGGACATACCTACTGGCTCAGCACTCAGATTTAAATAGCAAAAATGCATTTCCCTAAGCTACTGGTGTGATCCTCTTGTTTCCATCATTCACCTTAGTCCCTGGTGCTTGTGGTACCACCCAGGTGGATGGTTTCTGCACCCCCACGGCTGTCAGGGAGCCCCGGTGACACTTTGCGTCAGCCAGGACTCAATGTGTTCTTCCTTCCCTCAGTATGGTTCCCCTTCCACAACCACCAAGGGCCACATTTAGAGCCTGATTGGTGCTGGGAATTTACAGCTGACTCACACACTCGGGGCTGTGATTTCCCTGTGGGAAGAAAGGTCACGGAATAAAGGGCCGTCAGAGCTGCAGGCCAGCTCATCTGAAAACTTTCCAGCATCCCTTTGGTCCAACCAGGGGTGTCACAACAGCCTCCAGCTGACCTGGAGCTGGTCCCCGCACCCTGGGCACCCCCTCCATCTGTGAACACCATCAGTCACCTCCCTCACAAGCATCTTGCTCTGTGCAGCTGGGCTGGCAGTGCCTGGCTGCTCCACGGTGGGAATGCTCCGTGTAAGATGGTGGGATGTGTTGCTGCTGCTAGTTGCATCTTTGTTGCAGTTTGGCATAGTTGGCTACTGAGAGGGCCAGGGGCTGCAGAGAATGGCTGCTGGAATGTTCTGCAAGCCTGCTTATGGCGCCTCTGAGAATCACATCTAGGAGACAAAGACTCCAACCAGAACACGGAGTGCCAGGAAGGCTGCAAAGTTTGGCCCGTTAAGGGCATTGGGATGTATATTTGCGTATAAATGTAAGCAGTTGACAGACACAAAAGGCCAGGAAGGCTGGGGGAGGAGTAGGCGTCCAGGTACCCAGGCAGACCGAGCTGAAACATGGAGTAGCCGGAGGAAAGGAGCCATGGAGGAGGCAGAGACCTGACCTGCCCAGTGGAGAGGCTCGGCTCCACGCGGGATGGAGCCGGTGGAGACACAGAGAAGATGCCGTGACTGACGTTGGGATGAGCCCCTGCCAGCACAAGCGACCTACAGAGATGAGCCAAACAGGTTTGCTGGAGGAGGCATCATAGCCCTGTGGAGGACTGGGACTGAGAGACACTGGGATTTGTTGCTGCCTGCCAGAGCAGAGATGGAGCCCGGTGGGAAGAGATTTGCCTTGGAGAAAGTTCCTGGAGGACTGGCTCTTGTGGGTGAGATCCTAGGGTGCAGCAGGGGGAGGGGGTGTGGAATGGATGCCCCCATCCCAGCCGAGAAGGAAACCATCTTGCAAGGGACTGACCAAAGCCCCCATCTCCTAGTCCCTGCCCCCCTGTCCTGTGCTGCGAGCAGGAGAGGGGAAGAAGGGAGCAAAATCATGGCTGAAAGGGCAGTCTGCTGTAGAATGGAGGGGTGGGGGGAAGGTGTTCCCGAGACCCCCATTTCCCCAGTCCCTGCCCCTCCTGGGCTGCAACCGGGAGGGAAGAAGGGAGCAAACTTCTAACTCAAGCCTGCTGAGGAGGGAGTGGGGGGGGAAAGTGTTTGCCTGGTTGCATTTGTTTGAAGATTGTTGGTTGCACTCCTGGCTCTGGTTCCTTTTCACTGTTTTCTCTTTAGTGCAGTGTAATAAATTAGATAACTTTCCCTTCAGCACTCTGTATTGAGTCTGTTTTGCCCGCCTCATTAACGAGTTTGCCTCTTGAGCCGCCCAATTATATTATTTCTCCCCTGTCCAACTAAGAAGGGGAGTAATAGACTGGTTTTGGTGGGCCTCTGGCCTTTGGCCAGGGCTCAACCACCACAATCTTCCAGACCAAAGGATGATCCACAAACAAGTGGCCTTTGGGAAGTTTGAAGAACAAGCATGCTGCATTTCTCTCATTGAGAAAGTTGTTCTCCATCACCTCTGCCCCTCCCAGGCCTCAGCTTTTCACCCAAACCAGGCATTCTGAGTCTCTCCAATGCAATATTCACTGCGTTCCTCCCCAAAGCAGCTGCCTTTCAGCCTGATGAGTTTAAGAAAAGGCCTTCCCCCTGCCCCAGGGCAGGATGCTGTGGGTTGATCCTGGTGAAAAGTGACTGCAGGTGCTGAGCAGGGTGGTGCTTTACTGGAGAAGGTGGCTGTGGGGTTCCTGGGGTTGAGGTTGCTGCAAGGTAAGGGCTTTTTTTCTTCCCTGATTTGTGTTTTTGCTGTGAGTATCTCTAGCAAGGAGCAAGCTGTAGGGTTGCTGGTTAGTTACCTCTGGCTCTTTCTGTGGTGGAGCTACTTGGCTGCTGCTTTTTGGGGCTGGGTGTGCTGCCCCATGCAGGGTCATGCCAGCTCTGTGCTTCTTGGAGAGGTTAGTGTGCCAGGATGTGGGTCCCTGCTGGGAGTGAAGGTGTGAAGCCTGTGTTGGGGATGAGTGAAAGGCTTCTGTGTGTTTTGAGGGGTCTGTTTTGTTCCTTGAGTGTTCATGTCCCTCAGAGATGAGGGCTGGGAGCTTCCAGATGATGTGTCCTGATGAGGTATGGGGAATTGGTGGCAGAGCTGGGTGCTGACCTGGTTGTGTGTTCTGGTGGCTTGGGTAGGGAGAAGGTGACTTGGACCAGACTACCACAAAGTGGCTATCTGGACACAGCAGCATCGCTTGCTAATTCATCTCCCTCCCTTTGCTCAGTTCAGAAAGCAGGATCTTCATCTCCCTTCTCCCAGGAGCTGAGCTCCAGGCCCTGGCATGTCCTTGGGGTTGGACTGTGCTTGGATGCACAGACTGGGTGTCTGGGGACAGTCTACTGCAGCCCCTGGGACCCAGCAAAACAAGCCTGGGACCTGGCACAGTGGGGTGAGACCAGCAGTGCTGGTGTGACCCCAGCATATGGGTGCACAGGGCTGGAGCCCCCCAAGGGTCTGCTGCCCATGTCTGACTTAATCCTCATGCTTCTGGCTACAGCCAAAGAGCCATTGAGGCTGTAAACGTGCTGATGCTGGTTCTGTTGTGGTGTTTCTGGGCTGGGAGTTGTGTTAGGATGGGGCTGGGGCCAGGACCCTGCTCTAGGCTGGGGGACCTCTTTAGCATGTGGCAGCTGTAGGCACATGTCACAGAGGTTGCAGAAGGATGTGGTATCTGCCCTGGTCTTGAAGCCACCTGGATGTGGGACGGAAAGAGGTGCTTGCCCCAGCCTCCACTCTGCTTATGTTTGGGGAGAAAAAAATATCCTGGGGAGGAGTCGTGAGTTGGAGCAGTCGGATCTCCCCGAAACACCAAGGGTTATCCAGTTTCTGTGCAGATTTGTCAACTGCTTCAAACAGGAAATTACTTCGTGTCTTGAAAACCCTCCAAGCACCTGTAATGCTGGGAAGCACGGGGGAGCCGGCGCCTGCGCCGGGCTTGGCTTGGGGAGCCGGGCTGAGCCCCCAGGCTGGCTCATCCCTCTGTGTGCAGGGCCATGGTGTCCTTTTGGGGGGAGGGGATCCCCTCAGGGGTGGTATAATGGGTCCCTGCACTCCTTTTTGGTGAGCAACGCGTGTGGCAACGCCTCTCTGCTCTGCCTGTGATGATTTCTTTCTAACAGTACTGCACTGGTAAGAAATAAAGCATCTGCCACACTGTGCCTGCTCCACATCTCCCTTGGACCCTTCCTGACTTTCTGTAGGTCCTACCAAAACACACGAGGGGCAGTGAGGCAATGAAAGAAGTCTCCTCATCAGTAGCGTGCTCTGCTTGGCCATCGGCACGGGAAGGGGCTCGTGCCCTACTCCCCATCTCTGCAGCACATAGAATGGGCTGGGTTGGAAGAGACCTCAAGGATCATCGAGCTCCAACGCCCCTGCCACAGGCAGGGCCACCAACCTTCAGGCCTGGAGCTACACAAAGTTGCCCAGGGCCCCATCCAACCTGGCCTTGAACACATTCAGGGTCGAGGTGTCAACCCCCTCTCTGGGCAGCCCGTTCCAGCCCCTCACCACTCTCTCTGTAAAAAAACTTCCCCCTAATATCTGATCTGAACTTTCCTTCCTTTAGTTTTAATCCATCCCCCTTGTCCTGCCATTGTCTACCCTTTTAAAAAGTTGAATCCCTCCTGTTTCTCTGCTCCCTTCAGATACTGGAAGGCTGCAATGAGGTCCCCCCACATGATGGGGCTCCAGGCCCTTGAGGGTGAACCTGGGAGCAACGAGGTGCCTGCTTTGGGGAAGCAGCAAGCCAACCCATGGCCGATTAAAGGGCAATCTGGTTTTGCTGAGAGCTGTTGGCTGCCTGGGCCAGAGTGATGCATTGCTCCTGCTCAACAGGACCTTCCTCCCCCTCTGACAGCTGCGCAATAGATCACGACCATATGCAAAAGAATAAACGGCATCAAAGCCGCTTGGCAACTTAACTAACCCCATCCATAAATTAATTTCTATCCCTCTTGTAAGGGAGAAATCAGTCACTCCTCAAGGCTATTTGTCTCGATCGCTCATCTGGCCACATCCTTTCATAAATCTTCCCCGTTAAGTCTGGACCGGTGATTGCTGGGTCAAGATACAATAATGCTTGGTGCCTGCTCAGGGGCAGCCCTGGGGCTGATTTGCCCTCAACTGGGGAAGGGCAGCTTCTCCCTGCATCACCTGCATCCCCCAAGGCTGTGGTGGAGTTGATGTTTTGGTGTTCTGCTGCACGGTGCCGTGTGGGGGATTTTGGGGAGCGTGTGATCCCCACTGAGGAGCTGTTGGGGTGGCGCAGAGGGATGATGCTGAACTGTTTCCTTGTAAAGTGCAGGTGAAAAGTCTGTGCTGTGTTTCTGAAGCCACGAAGGGGAAAGGCTGGTGCTGGAAGAGGAAGGGTGGGTGCTTGGTGGCGGCCAGCACCAGTCTGGGTGCACCCCTATGGCACAGTGCTTGTAAAGCTGGGGCAGCCTGAGACCCTATGGCAGTGCTTTGCACCCACAGCTCCAGACACACATCAGTGCCTGAAGCCCAGGTTAGCTTTTCCAACCAGGCAGACAGAAGTCAGCTCTTCCCTGCTGTTTCCCTTGCCCCGCTCCCCCCTCACAGGGGGAAGAAAAAATAGAAAATCACCTTTTCAGGCTGCCATCTGTTTATTTTGTTGGACTCGGAACTTGCTGAAATGTCTTTCGATGGATGAAGCAATGCAGAGTAGAAGAACAGAGCCTGGCAGGCTGCATGGTGAGTGGAAAATAGGGGTTTTTTTGGGATATTCTGGAGTTTGGAGGCCCGATGATGGATGTGCATGCGAGGGATGGTAATGGCTTTGTAAGTATCAAAACACAGAGCAAAAGAATAACTCTGCCTAATAGACTGATAAATGTATGTGGGACAGGGTCTGCTCCGCTCCGAGAGCGGTGGTGCTGAATGATGGAGTGCTGCAGGGCTTGGGAGCAGAGGCTTGTGTTGGTTTAATGTGTTGGGGAAAATGGTACAGCTAGTTTTGAAAAAAAAGAAAACAGCTTATGAATGTGTTGGGAAAGGCTGTATCTTGTCCCCAAAAGAGTCTCAAGGAGCCCTGTTGTATTTGAGGTGATGGGTCAGAGGTGCTCAGAGCAGCCTGTGGCTCCCACCTGCCAGGCAGGGCTCCCTGTCCCTGTGCCTCCTGGCTCCCCTCTTGCTGCCTTCCCCCTCTGCTCCTCGTGTCCAGATCTACTGACAAGAGTGATGGTTTTATGTGGAAATTTTGTGGGGATAAATATTTGCCTGTCAGCAGCGCGAAGCTGGAGCGTGATTTCTCATGTGCAATTTGGAAATGACATTTCCAAGCACAATTAGAATTTCCCATTGAGGATTTTGTTGTTGTTGGTCTGGAATTGGAAAAGGGTCGAGTTTAGGGGGTTACCTGGTTGCCACACAAATGGAAGAAGACCTGTTCATCCTCCTATGCTTCCAGTGCAGGGTTTTGGTGTCCCATTTCTGACCTGGGTAACCTAAAAGCCAGAATGAGCTGGAAGACATGTGTGAGACCGTCAGCTGGCCGTGGGATTTACCCAAAGCAGGATATGATATCTTCTTCCTGCTTGCAGGGCTCTTTTTTAATTTTCCAGGTTACTTGAACCCCTGCAACCCACAACTTCCAATGCCTGTAGGTGAAACTGAGACCACAGATAAAAAGGGGACGTGGGGGTAGGTTGTGGGTTTTCCATCTGATGTGGTGGTTTCATCACTCCCTGCATCTCCTGCTGCAGATTTGGGTGGCTGCTGGCCTGGGCTGATGTGTGTGAGCAGTGCCAAGGCAGCACAGGACTGTGCTCTTCTGGAATCTGGTTTTCCACAGGGAGGGCTGTGGTGGCTCCCAAGAGAAGGATGGTTGGAGCCAGCATGGCTCTGAGCTGGTCCCCCATGGTTTTTCCTCACTGGGATGATGTAGTTGTTCTCCATACAGGGATGTTTGTGCAGCGATAGTGCATGAAAGCAGGGACTGAGCATCCCTGGGGATGCTGCACTTTGCTTGGGCCAAAGCCTGGGAAACAGCTCAGGTCTTCAGCAAAATCCAAAGCTGGGACATGTCTGCCTTGGGCCGGGACAAGTCCTGGTGGCTCTTGGTGCTGAGTTGGGAGGGGACTTGAGTGCTGTGAAGCAGCAGCACTGGTTGCTCATGGGGTGGATGAAAACACAGTGAGCACTAGGCTGCACCATGTGTGGAAATACAGCCGAGCCTGGCCAGGCTGAGGGGTGTCTCTGGGTGGGTTTAAGGGCTGGAGGTTATTCCTCCTGAGACCTGGTGCTTTAGGTGACCTGAAGCCATGGTTCTGCTGCCACCCAGCTCAGCTCAGATCGGGATGTAGCCATAGGGGCCAAAAAGAGACTTTAAAGAGCAAACACAAGAAGTATCCTGTACGCCCAGGGCTGTGCCAAGGCACCAACATGGTTTTTGCTGCCTTGTGTTGGTTGAGAGGTGGTGAGATGAAGAGGATAACTTTCACAGAGACTTTTTAATGAAATCTCTTTTTCTTTAGCATGTCCAGCTCCATTCCATGAGCTGCTGGGACAGGTTTTGAACCTGCTGCGGTGTCACAAGCAGGGTTGTTTGGATCCCCCTTCCCTTGCCCACAGCCGCTTCTGCTGGGTGTTTTGAAGTGGAGCTGTGCTTTGTCTCTGATGGCAGGGACTGGATTTCTTTATGCCTTGGGACACAAATCTCCCCTCATCCTCCCCCACCCCCAAATTCCTGAGAGCTGCTGCCTGCTCCTTCCTTGGCTCTGTGTGGTTTTTTCCTGTTTAATATGATTTTTTATTTTTTTTTTTTTTTTTTAAAAAAAAACAAAACATATCATTTCCTTGGTTTAATGTGAGCCAATTACAGCTCACAGGCTGTTAACCTCATCACTGCTTCTTCCAAGAAAGACCTTGGTAAAATAAACCACCACGCTGGCGGAGCGGAGCTGGCAGCCGTGCCGGTGCACCGGGACCTGCTGTCGGGCTCTGGATACGACTGGCAAAGCCTCGGATGGAGCCACAGCATTTTATCCCCCCTCCCATTCCCCCTTTCCCCAGCTGGAAAAAAGCTAATGGCTCTGTCACACACATGCCCACTAAAATATCCAACCACTTGTTGTACATCTGCTGACGGATACCAACTGGAAAGGAGATTAGGGCTCAGACTCCCGCGCTGGGCTGTCTGCCCCTCCTAATAAGGAACAGATTGGAGCCCTCACTGGCGCTCCAGTGCGGCATGCTGCCTCCAGCACCCAGCAAATGGCAAAATCAGGAGGGCTGGGGCAGCTGGTGGATACTGGGGTGAGTGCCAGCATTGTTAAATTGTGCTGGCAGCCAGGCATAGCCGGGGCCGGGGCTAGGGTGGATGCTGCAGTGGGGTGCTGGGAGGTCTGCGATGAGCTGCTGAGACCCCGGGGGTTGGAGGGCACCTGGGTTGATGCATGATTGAATTAATGGCTGGTGCAGGGTACTGTGGATGCTCTGTGGGATGCTGTGCTGTCTGTCTATTGTCCCCAAGCTGGTGATTTGCAGAATGGAGGCAGGATCTGGCCCCTCTCACCTGGGCATCGCTGGCTTGGGGAGCTGGAACTGGCTGGTGTCCAGTTGCTGTGAAATCCCACATAGGATGCATCACCTCTCTTGTAGCATTTCCCCTTTGCCTGAGGAAGACAACAGCTTGTGGCATCTAAAAGCGCCTCGGGTTGTCCTCAGGAGTGGGGTGCGTGGTCGTGCTCTCCCTCCTCCCCCCAGCTGTTTACCTGGGGTTTTGGGTGCCAGCTGTGGCACCAGGACCTGCAGATCACACATGTGTTCTCTGGTAGTTGCGTCGCCGTCTCCTGAATTGCTCCATCCCTTGGCCAAGGCCCAGCGCAGGAATGTTCATGTCTTTCTGCTGTGAATTCGGGGCTGTGGGCAGGCCTGGTGCTGCCTTCTCCCCCTGCTCCTCACCCCTGGTGCTTGTTTTATTTTCTGTTTCTTTTCAGTGGTGGTTGAAGAAAATGAAGATGTGCTGGGACCTAATTCCAAATAAAAACACTCCCATGTTCCCTGCAGGGCCCTTGGTTTAACCTCCAAGGCGGGCAGCACCTTGCCAGTCATGTGGCCCTGCGTATGGCTTGGCCTTGGGGCAAACACTGTCCCTGTCCCCATCTAGGGCTGGGACCGAGGGTAGAGGGAAACCTGGCTCCTTCCCTTTGGCAAAAGTGATGGGGTGGGATTCCTCAGAAATGACTTGCTTTGCTGGAGATCACGGATTGCAGCTGCTGGGTGCCCTTGCTGAGGAGAATGATGGCTCCTGTGGGACTTCTGCACTGTGCACCAGCTGCAAGGAGCCTGCCACTGCTGGCTGCCTGCGGGACAAGGGATGGGGACAAGGCCACATCCTGGCTGGGGCTGTGGCACTGCAGCACGCTGGTGTCCAGCTGCTGGTGGAGAGGAGTGGGATTGGCACGGTGGCCTATAAAAAGGCAAAGATGAGCTGGGATTCCCATACGAGGGGGAATGGGAGGCAGCTGCATACTTAAACCAGGAGAATAAAGAGATTTTTATAAGCCTGTTTTCACAGGCACCTTTTAGACTGTTTATCCTGCCGACACAAAGTCCCATGGATGAAAATTGGAGTGAAAGTGAAGACCTGAAAACAGGCTTCTGCTCTGGTGGTGATCTGTTAGAGGGATAATCTTGTTACAGCCACCTGTTAATCCCAGAGTGAATCCTTGCTGTTCCAGGGCAGATAGTAATTTATTTTACTGACATAACAGCACCGTGACCCTGGGGTGTCCTCCCATACCCCAGCCCTTGGTGGCTCTCCCATTCAGGGTCATTGGAAGGGGCAATTTCAGTCGCCTTTAAATGACAGTAGCTGTTGAAGACCAAGATGCACCAGATGGACCAGGATTTTATTCAGGGGCCTTACAGGCACTGGAAAAAGTCTTTACATATCTCCGTGGCCTCGAGCATCTCTGAGTTTTTTCATTGCACTTTTAAACCCCACGTAGTGTGTTTGCTTCCCAACCCCAGCCCCTGAACTCTCCCTCACCTGCTTGTCGCTGCTGCAGCAGGTAGGAGCAGCCCTGACCCCTCTCTCCCAAAATTCATTTCCCCTGGGAAAGCCTCCTAAGCCGGTTACACATCCCACTGCCCCTGGGTACCCAACGGGTGAGCCAGACCTCGCAGGTGGACGAGATGGAAAAACCTGGGGAGCTAGGAGGAGCAGGGATAATATGGGAGTGTGGTGGGATGTGCCATCCTTGCTCAGCCCTCATCTCATCCCGGGGGTTTCCCCAGCTTTTGGGGAGCACTTGTCCAAGTGTCCTGAGCCCCTGGAGCTCTGCCTGCGTCTGGAGGAGCTCATGTGAAACCCATTAAGAGCGTAAGGAAAGGGAGCATGACGGTTGGGAATCATTTTGTTTGGGTTTCTGAAACGTGCGCATGAAAACACTGTGTGGTTTTCTGACAAATTTGAAACAGCGCTGCTCAATTCGCTCCAGCGTTGCTACTGTTGATCTAGCAGACTGTAAAGCATTTATTGGAGTTGCTTGAGGCGAACTTAAGCATCTGTGGAATAACAAGTCCAGGAAGTAATTGCATCCACAAGGAAAATATTTTTATGTATAATTCAGTGACCCATTTTATAAACATTGCGGTTCCACCTTGGACTTTCCCCCCTCACCCCCCCCCCTTGTTTTTTTCATCCCCAGCCTTCCCTATCCAAGCATTCGAGGATAGGGAAGTATGTGGGATTGTGTTTGGTGGCTCTGTGGTGCTGGTGGGGAGGAAAGCCCCAGCACCTGGAGGAGGGGTGTGTGTGTGGGTTCAGCAGGGCTCTGGATGTGGCACCACCATGGGGGGATGTTGGCACTGTGTGCTCTGGAGAAGTGGAGAGACAGCGTGGATTGCTCCCGCCGAGCTTGGCAAGCGCAGAGGAATTGTTTCGGGGCAAGGGCTTTTCTTTCTTCCTTAGCAAACCAGCTTTACGAGAAGATGAGTCATTACAGTCTGGGTGGCATCGTGCTCGGCGAAGGACTGCAGACCTGGGGTGAGGGGGTGGGCTCTGTGCATTGGGATGTGCAGCTCCATGGGTGCCCCCAGTCACAGTCCTCTGCGATGCCTGTTGAGAGCCAGTGAGTTCACCCCAAGCAGAATTTGCCAGTTCCTCCAGCATCTGTTTTGCTGGGGTTTTGTCTCCATGCAGTATAAATGCATCCCCTCAGCCCCACCTCTGCTGGCTCTCCCAGCACAGGTCTGAGCTGGGAAGGAGCCATGGCACAAAAATCTCCAGAGGGGACTGGCCTGTCCCCATCACAGCAGCCTGGGCATGGCTGGTTTGGGGACCCACAGTCGTTACCAGTGTCTAGATGGGCAGCGGTGTGAAACACGGGTGTGCAATAGCTGAACAACCTTATGAGAAGATAAAGGCACAAACCACCTCATTACAACTGCAAATAATTGTTGTGGGGTTTATACCGTGGGGTTTTTGTAGGTGTGCTGGCACCTCCTGGGGTGGGACTGATGGCACGGGATCTCACTTTCCCTTCTTCCACTTTGCCTGCTGCAGGTTTGTCTGACGCTTTAGCCCTTGGATGGAGGGTGGGGATAAAAGTCTTACCCACTCTGAACAGCAAAAGTCCTGTGGGTGCTGTGCCATGAGCCTGGGTGCTGGGGAGCATCGCTGGGAGCAGGGGAGCAACCAGACCCTCCAGAGCAAGTACTTCTGGGGGAGCCCCATCACCTCCTAACTGTCTGCCAACCCCAGCCCCTGCTTCCTCTCCTCGTGCACAAGACACGGCTTGATGCTTCCACTGCGCCCCCCGCCCCAAACTGCTGTCCCCTCACCACAGCTGCCCCTCCGCCCTGGAGCAGCAATGCCAAGGGCAGCCACGGGGCTGGGACCCCCTCCAGGAGGGAAAAGAAAACAAAACAAAACAGGCCTGGGAGTAAATATTATCTGAATATAAAGGAACGCGATGTTTCTTCCTATGGGTCTAGAATTTCTGCCTTTTAACAGCTAACCTTGACTCAGCCAATATCCACAACATGCAGCCCTGGCCAAAATATGCTGGGCCTTAAAGTACCACAACAGCTGTTTTTCTTGCTAAAATATGACATTAAATTTTTTGGATGGCTGGATGCTTCCCTGATGAAAGTGGAATAGGGGCTATTTTTCCTCTCTTTCTCTCTCTCTCCCCCTCTCCCTCTCCCTCTTTCCCCACCTCCCCCATCCCATCTTTCCTCCTCCTTCCGTGCAAGGCGATAAAGCTCGAGCCTTTGCAGACATCCCGTGCGGGCAGCCGGCCGATGAGCCCCCGGGGCCCGAGCCCCGGCTGCAACCCGAGAGAGGGGGCTGCTGCTTTCTGAACCCCCCTTGTTATTCCTGGATCCATCCCACGCCCCGGCAGAACCCACGCCAGCAGCAGTTACAGCCCTGACATCTTGTTTTGCTGATGGTTTGTCAAAAATGTTCCATCCTTAAAAAGAGAGCACCGGCGGCGGGGGAGTGGGGCGGGGGCAGTGGGGCTGGTGGGGCTGCCAGTGGGTTTTGCACTTTGGACACCCCTTCCTCACAAAAGCAGCGGTCCGGGGCTTTTCAGGAGCTCTGGCTGCAGCCAGGGGTGTGGGGCAGGATCCCAGGGGCTGCATCTGGCTGGGATTTGCCCCTCTTCCCCTTGCAATAACAGTGGGGTCTTGAACAATGCCATGGCAGCTTCTGATCCAGCATCTTCGCTCAGCATGATGGGTGTCTTTCCGGACAGCGTGTTTGTCTGTGGGTGCTTTTACTGGCCAAGACATGTTTGCCAGGCTGTGGTAGGCAGTAGGATGGGGATTTGCAGGAGAGTCACTACCCTGGATCTTAAAATGTAGGGATGTGTGGTGGGAGCAGGGATGTGTGGTGGGATGCACCCTGGCCAATGCTGGTGGGGTGGGTCTGCTCATCCGTGGCACCCAGGCATGGGTCTGGGGGGCTTGGGGCATGCTCATGTGCCCAAGGTCCGTGCACAGGTAATGCAGGCAGCAGCAGGACGGAGTGTATGCGCCTCTTGCCCCCTTCCCGTCCCATTCCATCCCATCCCTACCTCTGTGGACCCTCACCCAGCTCGGAGAATAGCAAAGTCCCTGCCCTCCATGCCTCATCCTCCTGTTCTTTTGCCTGTTTTTAAAGATCAGCCTGATTTATAATGGGAGGCAGAAGAATTTTTAGAAGGGAAGAGGTTACCCAACCAGGACATGGGTGTCATTGCCCAGAGTTCATTGATTTTTGACTGGGGGCCTGTCATCTCATGGGGTGATGAACTGGGAGCTCCAGTGAGGTGCTGCACAGGCAGCATGGCATTGCTGCCACTGGCTCAGGCTCTGAGCCTCCATCCCTGACCCAAGGTTCCTCATTACCCTTCTTATTTATTAACGACTCCTCTCCCGTTGTTCATACCACACGCTCTACCTGCCCAGCCACCGCGCTCGCCGTGCCTGCGTTTAATTATGGAGACCCGGGAGTACTCATGGTGGTGGGGATGTATCTGGGGAGGGGTGGTGTGTGTGTGTGTGCGAGGTGCTGGGCTGGGTCCCCAGCCTTACCCGTGTGTGTGTGTGTGTAAGGGACGTGTTCGCCTTTCCCCGGCCGGCGAGCATGTGGTTGGAATTAGCGGCGCGGCTGCAGGGGGAGCGGGCAGCTGGGTTTCTCCGGAGCGTTTCAGTGCTTAATCTCTGAAGAATGCAGAATGTCTGTCTGGACGCCCCGGCCAAGATCAACTCTGCGGCACGGGGAGGCCAATATAAACGTTCATGTTTTGTGTCACTGAGATTTCATTAGATGTTTTTTATGTAATTGCATAAGTCGAACTACCGTGATGAAAATGCCACAGCGAACAAACGGGATGAATTGTGAAACCTCTCCTTCGAGGAGACGTTGGCCTCCTCCGGACCACGGAGATCCAGCTCCAACCTCTTCCAAGGCGCTTGTGACCTTTTGGGATAAATAAGAGGCTTTTTGCCCGTTCCCCACCCCACCTCCACCCCTCACCCTGATGTCAGGGCAAGCTCTGGCCTCTGCCGGGCAGCAGGTCACCCCGTGACCGGTGTTGGGATGCAGTGGGGTTGGCTGGCCCCACACTCCAATGGGCTCCTGTCTCTCCTTCAAAATCTGGGGAGAGGAAGAAAAATCTCCCCTGTTTCTTGGCCACCCGATGTCCCAGTGCTCTGCAGCATCTGACTGATACTACCACCCTCTTGGTAGAGGGCATAGGGTGAGCTGTAGGACTCAGCTGCGATGCTGCACCCCATCCCTGTCCTCTGACCCTCTCTGCTAATGATAACAGCTTTGTTAATCTCAGCCTTAAACGTCTGGCAGGTTTCCCTGATGATATAAATTAATGCCAATTTAATTACGCCTTAATCAGTGTCTGCTTGGCTCAAAGCCAGACAACCTTCCTTCCCTGATGCCAGGCAGATCCGTGGGCTGGGGTGCACTGGGGCAGGATGGTGCTGCTCCTCTCCAGGATGCTCAGCGGGGCGGCATCCCAGCATCCACCACCTTCTCTGTGCACCCGTCCCAGTTCTCCTCGGTGGCTCAGCAGCACAGGCACCTACATGGGGCAAGAGGCCGTGCCCAGCAGGACAGGACAGCAGCCCAGCAGAAAGCCCCTGGGTTTTGCTCCCAGGAGACGTTTTCCCACTGATGCAGAGCTGGGATGAGGAAGGTGGCCAGTGGCACGGGAGCCCGGGGTGCTGCATCCCTGCAGCGCCTTCTGCGAGACGGACTGGAACGGTCGCCCTTGCTGCAGACACATCTGCTGGGCGGGAGGGCCTGGAATTTGGGATATTGTTTTTCTGGCGGGGAGCGGTGGGTGCCAAAAGCCTGATAAATTAATCACCTCTGACATGGGTCAGTCCAGCTTCTGGCGTGCGCAGGCTGGGCCCCCCGAGCTGCCGAGCGGATACGGTGCTGCTGCAACATGAAAGTTCGTTATGCAGCGAGTCTGTGCGGGAGAGGAGAGGGTTTTGGCTGGGCTGGGAAGGGGCAGGTGGTGCTGGCAGAGGGGCTCGACTAGCATGTTCCCTCGGGCTGGCTGGTCACTGGAGATGCGGTGGCAGGACTCACGCCAGCTGCCTGTGCCAGGCCGTGCTGTGACCTGAGGGTGCTCTTTGCCCAGCTGGGATTCTGCTAACTGCTGGTCCCTGGGAGATGGGCACATGATTAGGATTTCTACAGCTCCCTGTGCAGCAGCCCCGGAGCGAGGATCTTGCTGCAGTGCTGGTGCCTGTGGGCGTGCAGGGGAGGATGCACAGGATGGGGTAGTGCAGGAGATGTGCTGGGGTGCAGCGGCTGGAGGCTGTATTATTGTAGTCCCTCGCTCCAGTCCCTGTGGGCAGGTGTTTGCTGTCGGGGGCTCGGGCTGGATGTCCCACCCTGTGCACGCTGGTGAGCTTGGAGCTGGGCTGGTGGGGTGATGCTGTGCAGACCTGTGCATGGTGCAAGGCGGGAACCACACTTATCCCTTCCCATGAGGAGCAGTACCACGGATGTGCTGTGGAGGGGCTTTGCTTTGTGGAAGTCCAGCAAATCTGGTGTCTGTTGGCTGCTCAAGATCAAGGCAAGGCAGGCTAAGCCCACACTTCACCAGGCTTCTCTTGTCCTTGGGGAAGGGATGGGGGGACCCATGGGTCAGTGCCAGTATAGGTGTCCATCCCTGGGCATGGCAGTCCCTTACACTGGAGGGGTCCCCACTCTCTTGGTGCTCTTTGGAGAGGAGACAGTGAGGGGCTTCGCTCACCCGCTCCTGGGGTTTCTGTGCTGTGGGGAGACAAAGGGGATTCTTCGGTTTGTAATGACTCCACTTGCTGCCTGCCTCCGCCCTATTTTATTTACTCTCCCCTCTTGTTTGCTGCTTCCCTTCCCAGTAACTACCAGCATCCATCCCCCTGTCAGCTGCAGCACTTGCTTTACCTTCCCCAGTCTTTCTTGGGACCATTTCTGCTCAGGAAAGGGGAAAGAGGGAAGCAGAGCAGGGAGCAAAGCTGAGAGAAAAGAGTCCCACCGGCGTCTTTGAGAGTGTTACAGGCTGCATTTGTCCTCCTCGTTCACCATGGTGTTTACAGCCGCTGCGCAGGGCAGGAGCTCACTGCTCTGGGTGGCAGAAACCTCTCAGGGCTGGAGGTGTTAAGACACATGGCATGTGCTGCAATCTGCATTTGGGATCTGAGCAGATCCCATCAGGACAATGCAGAAGCCTCCCTGCATCCCTCGTTTTCTCAGCTCACTCTCCTTCTCTCTCCCCCCCCCCTTTTTTTTTTTGTCCAGACATAATTAATATAAACCAAATGCTTTGTGCACAGCTGCTGGCATCCTGAGACCGTTTTGTGTGTGGTCTTTCCTTTAGCCTGGACGGAGATGGAGCAAAACTCTGAGCACTATCCCAGACCTGCTTGGGTAGAGAGCAGCATCTATTGTACAAGCGACACCTTGAGTTTCTGTGTTCCCCTCGTGGGATGAGGTTATGTGATGGCTGGTTGAACTGGTTTAAATGAAACCATGGAGCTGCCCAAAAACTTCATCTCCCAAATCCAGCCAAACCCAAGCTCAACTTTTCTTCCTGGTTAAAGGAAATCTGCTTCACTGAAACCCCAAATGTCTGTCTCATTTTTGTGGCTGCCTCTGCATGTCTTGCTGCCTCTGGGGTTGGATGCTAAGGTACCAAAGCTGTGGTGGGAAGGATGCTGTTGTGCTGCATCCAGCACCTTTGGACCCAGGAAGCAGCAAGATCTTGAGATTTTTTTTTGGCAGCCAAAGGGATGATTTCTGATCCCTGCTATCCCTTGGTATTGCTGCTGGGTCATTAGGGCATGAGGGGTGAGGGAAGAAGTCTGGTGCTGCCTATTTTGCTTTCAAAAGCCCAAGCAGCAGCAGAGCCTCTTGCATCCCAAGTGGCTCCTGACTGCCCACAGCCCCTGGATCCCCGTAGCACTGGGGTGGAGATGCTGTGCCTTCTGCAGCCCCACATTTCTCTGCCAGCGCTGCCCCCACAGCCGCCCCTTCCCGCTCCCTCTTGGCCCGAGCTTTTCTCCTCCATTGCTCCAACTTCTCCCTTAAAATCCCAGGGTGCCATGTGGGATCAGCAGCATAAAATAGCGACTCCCACATCCCTCGTCCTGCTCGCTCACTGGTAGCACTCTGGGGGTACAGGGATAGGTGTGGAGTACCCAGGGATGGGTGTGGAGCACCCAGGGATGCTCAGCTTTGAAAAATCCCTTTTTTTTGGTGGGCCAAAACCCCAGCTGGAGCAGTGGACATGATCCTGCTGCGGTGTGGCAAGGGCAGCTGAGCCCCGCTGGCGTGCCGGCTCGGCTGAGCCCCATGGTGAGTCAGTGGCTGAGCATTTTTGCAAACGTTTAAGCTAAATGGGAAGCATCTGAGGGCCCTGCCATGGACGTGCTTTGGATTCCAGGGCGATTAGGATGCTGCAGATGCCTGGGTGAGAAGGTGGGCTGGGTGGTGTTTCTAGGAAAGAGCGCTCTCCCGTTTCTGCTCAAAAAATTTTGGGATCCTCTTGAATACATCCTCCCCATGGAGGATGAGCAACTGGGGCATGTCTTGAGGTGGGTCCTTCTAGGGTGGCTCTGAGCAAAGAGCTGAGCAGAAATCCCACGTGCGATGGAGCACTCACAGTCTAGGGCCGTGTTTGCAATTTACTTTTCCCTTTTTCAAGCACAGGCATCGGTCTGGAGAGTGTGGGCATGTGTCCACACAATATTTTAGTAAAAAAAAAATAATAAACTTTTCTGTGGAAGACTACTTTCCATGGAAAACTCTCAACCAGCCCATGGTGGGGTGCCTGGAGAGGTTAGTGTATCCAGAAGAGGTGATTCCTGCTCTCAGTGCTTGGTTTGGTGATTCTCACAGGAAAAGGGAAGGGTCCTGATTTGTAATATCCCAACCCCCTTGGCTCCACACCCTCACACCCATCCCCTGCTCCAGGATACTCCAGGGCAGTGGGGCTGGTAAGTGTCAGAGAGCAAACTGTTTGCACAAAGTGCCCCACAGCTCCTGGGCAACAACAATTTTAAATGAGAGGTTGAAAAATAGTGAGTGAGATTTTTTTTGAAAGGTCACCTTGGCCAAGGAGGCAAAAATTCTTCCTTGCACGAGTGAGATGCTTTAGGAACTGCCTTAAAATTAATCCAAAACATGAGCACAGCTCCAAATGAGCAGGACTTGGCAAGACGGCTGGACACATTATCTTTAAATATAGGCAGGCATCCTGGAGGGATTTTGGTGGTTTTCCTGGTCACTTCTTATTCCTCTGTCTCCCCCTCTGCTCCCCCTCCTTGCATAATTCTCTCTATTTTAGTGCCTCTTTCCACATTTTGGGTAGTCATTTGTTTACTGGTATGTGGCCTCCCCAAACCAGGCAGGGTTGCAACACTGCAAAGAGCTTTTGTGCTGGGATGTTTTGCTGGCAGCAGCCCTTTTCCTCTGGAGGGCATTGCCCGGGTGGCCAGTGGCCCCTGCCCCGAGGACCCTGTGGCTCTCAAGGGATGGCAAAGGTTTTTCAAAGATGCAAATACCTCTGGATTTGTAGCCTGGGGCTCTGATGGACCTCAGTCTGTGCAAAATTGGGGTGAGACTTTGCATGCTTCTGACCCTCCATGTAGCGACCAGAGCAGGTCCCCACCAGCCAGCACAGCCCCCAAAGCCCCCAAGAGCATGCCTGGCGTGCCTTGCAGCACTTTGCTGAACTCTTCAGCTCCCTTTATCTTCTTCCCACTATAAACACGAGGCTGGGGACATACAGCAAAGGAAAGGGGGCTTGGTGTGGGCTGGGAAGAAGAAGCAAGCCCCTTGCCACCAAAGCAGGGAGGCTCAGGACCCGCTCAGGCTTTGAAGAGGGCTGTTGGACATGTCTGGATGTACAAAGACACATCTGTCTCTAATCTTTCCCCCTGTAACTGAGACCATGTCCAGGCAGAGCTGTGGCAAACCCTCCTTGAGTACTGCAGGTAGGTATGGGTATGCGTTCGAAGGGCCTTGGCAATGCAGCAGCCCAGCGCTAGACCGGTTAGAGCCACATGTTCTTGTGAAGGCAGCTTCCTATTGACTTGTTAAACATTTGCTATTTATCAGATTTTGCTTTTAAACTGTCTGTAACAGTCTGGGAGAACTTGTGTCAAAATCCCTTCCAGATGTGAAGGTGCTACCCGATACTTTGGTTATAACCTGGACCCCGGTGCTCCCGCTTCGTTCAGATCAGCCCAACTACCACGACAATGAAAATGCAAGTACAGGCACAGAAAGAGAGGGGAGAGGCACGTAAAACTTCCCCCAAAACCTTCCCTTTTACAGACAAGACAGACCCTGCCTTTATAAGGAGATCGTGAGTCTTATCAGTGAACGTTTGCTTTGCTGAGAAACCACAGGTAAGCTGGGGAGAGCAGCTGCCCTCCCTGACTGTCTACCTGGGTGTTTTTTAAGGCATTAGTGACTTTTTTTAAAGCATTATTGAATTTTTCCCCCCCTCCTCCCTCATTGAAATAATGTTTCTTTGGGTCTGGGGCTTCCAGACACATCAGCTCATTTTATGAGCATCAGATGATGTGTGCAGTTGGAAACCTGAGCGGTTCCCTTGCATTCGGAGCACATGGATCAGATAACGCTGGTTGGTTAAATGCTCATTGAAAGGCTTCTGCAAGGTTGGGAACTTCTCTTTAGCAGCACCCTGCTCCTGCCCTGCCCGCCTCCAGGAGTAGTTTTTTTGGGGGCCACAAGATATTCCCAGATTAAAACAGCTTCTCTCGCTCCATGGTATCTGTCAGATCGTATACGGCCCGAGCCAGCTCCCATTGTAGCGAGGGAGGGTTTTTCCACTGACTTTAAGAGGCGCTGGACCGGGGCCATCCTCTGTGTAATGCGGATCTGGGAGTGTGCGTGATGCACTGCATGATGACAGAATTTCTGGGAGATTGGCCTAAACCAAAAACCTTGGACCGCCGCTCCCTGGGACCGCTCCGCCAGAGGAGCAGGGAGTCTGGAGACACCAAACCTGGACCTGGAGCGGGATTTTGCAGCTGTGAAAGCATCCCTGCAAGAGCCGAGCGAGCCCGGCTGCTTTGCATCTGCCCTTCCCCAGGTCGGGGACTTGGCGCTGGGGTTTGGTAGCTTGGGTCAAGTCCAGATTCCGTGTCCATCTCTGGGGTTGGGTGGGGGGAAGCGGACACCTGTGAGTGTGAGAGGGGCTCCCTGCTTGCCCCCCTGAGAGCAGAGCAGCTCAGCCTGTCTGCAGCACTGCAACCAAGGTCCTCTGTGGCCCAAAAATACCCTGCTGCTGCCAAGCAGCACCAGGATAGGGCTGCCTTGCTTGCACCAGCTGGGCTGGAAAGTTTGGTTAGAAATCATGCTGGAAGGTTGAGAGGAAAGAGAAGAGAAACCTGATGGGACATGGCACAGCATCGTTTTTTTAAGCAATGCCCTGAGGCATCAATGTTGTTTTTTTTTTCTCTTGTTGGTGCTGGGTTAGGATGCTTTGTGCCCACGCAGGAGGTACTGTTTCACTGAGAGATACTGAGAGGTCACAGAGAAGTGCTTCAGGTGCTCCATCTCTTTTTTTGCAGGCTGATGGATGGGGCTGGTTTCTCATAGTGTGACTGTACCATGTCCTAGGGCTGTGTAGGACCTTGGTGGTGACTCCACTTTGCCCCTGAGACCTAATGTATCCCTGTTACAGGGCACAGTCATCTCCTGGGGGTGAAGGAGACCCCCAGGGCAAGAACACCTGGAGCTCCCCACAGAGCTCCTACCCCTACCTGCACAAGAAATCACTGCTCTTGAATTTCCAGGGGAATCTTCTCTGGTCCTCCTTGGGAGGAGGCAGGACTTCTCTGGAAGTCCTGGTGCATGCTGCTCCTTGAATTGTCCATCACTGCTCCCAATGAGTTGCATGCATCTCGGGATGGAGCAACAGCACTTCCTGAAGCAGGATAGCATCACTGTGGCCTAAAGGGCATAAAAATGATTAGAAGGAAAACCTTGCCCCCACCCTGGTCTATGAGTTAACCTGGCAGGGCTGGCTGGGCTGGCTCACAACTTGAATGTGCATGGGGGAACGACAGCGGGAGGGTGAGGAGGAGGGACAAGCAGCATGTGGAAAAAAACCTGAAGTGGTCTTTCAAAATCACATGGTGATAAGGCATTCTCTGGAGTGCCCCATACAGCTGGCAGCAGAAACCAGGCTTTTATGTTTGGGTCTGGCTAGTTTTTCTCTTTCTTCAGCCAAAGGGATCTGGATAAAGTTTGCCTGGAAGATTAGCTGGCACCGAGCCTGACTAGACATCTCTGGAAGCCTCCCTCGAGTGGGAGTAGGTCCTAATTCCTCTCTCGTCCCGGCCCAGCCATAGGTGAGCATGGGGGAATGTGTGGTTCACAGAGGGGATGGTTCAGCCACGCTGCCCTGAAGCCCCATTGCTGCCCCTGCTGCAAGGTCCTGTGTGGGGCTGCAGTCCAGCACCAGCCCTGGCTGTGTTCTCCAACACGGGTGGGATCCTGTGGGGATGCTAGGAGCACACAGACAGATATGCTGGGGCATCCCTGCTGCTGCAGTGCCTGTGTGCAGCGGAGGCAATGCCCTGCAGCCCGAGGGGTGGCATGGGAGCACGGAGCCTCCACACCGGTGCCTGGCTGTCGGTGCCTGGCTGCTGTGGCTTGGCATCAGCCCTCGCCTGGCAACGAGCATCCTTAATGTGGTTCATCCCAACGCCATAACTGAACGGGAAAGTTGGGTGTGTGGGACTGCACCGAGCAGGGCTGGGCAGTCCTCAGTGCCAGCACCGGATTCGGCACCAGCTGCAAGGTCTGACCACATCTGAGCTGCTGGCTCCAGGGCAGAGCTGGCAGGGAATGGAGGCACAGGAAGAGAGGCCATGAGATGCCGGCCTTGGGAGCCAGCGGGCACCCTACACTGCTGCTGCAGCCCAGACACAAAGCAAAAGGGATTTTATGCCTGGGGAAGCATCGTGGAGCAGAAGGGCGGCTGGCAGGCTCCTGCCAGCCCTTGCTGCTCTCTGCTGCTGTGCTGGTAGCAGATGCTGATGCCTCAGGAGTGGAAAGCCGGGTCCCTCCCCTCTCATTCCTTTTTTTTTTTTTTCCCCTGTTTTCTTTCTTTTTTTTAAATTCTCTTTCCCCCCCTGGCTGATCTTAAAAAAGCCCAGGCGGTTTGGGCTTTGTGAAACCCAAATGCCTTTTGCAGCATCAAGCCCGGATCCCATAAGTAATATCCCAGCGTTCGAGAATAAGACAGTATATGAAGTAGACGGGGAGCTATAAAGACGCTTTAAAAGGGGCAATAAAAGTTTTGGGTTTCATATCGTCTTACCCAAGAAGAGAATAACAGAGAAGCAGGAAATTTCAGTAGCAGACATGACAAAGGTCACAGCACTCAGACTGCACCTTAGACGAAAACACCTACTCTTATGAAAACAGCAAGAATTTTTGGCAGGGGCTCAAGAGCTCTTACAGGCAAAGCTCTCGGCAGCGCTAAAAGGTTACAAGAGACTGTTTTGTCTATGTTGCTGTAAATGTTTATAATATTTCCTTGCATTTGTATTGCAGGGGATATCCTGCCCAGGCGATAGCGAATTCAGCCCATGCATCTCCCGTCCCGGTGTTGAGGTGCCTGGTCCTGCTGCAGTGGGTGCTGCCACCGGCAATGCTGCAGCAGGGACCCTGGGGACATGCCCGTCTGTGTTTCAGCCCCAAAAGGTGAGTGCTGGTCCCACACTAGGTGTGAAAGGTAGGATGGTTTATGCAGTTGGAGCAGCACCCGGGTGCATCAGTGGGAAGAGGGGCAAAAGGAGACCTTGCCTGGGATTTTACTGTGTGCAGTACACTATTTGGGGTTTATTTTTGGTATAACACCTGGAGACGTGGCAGGTGGGAGCAGGAGCTTTCATTTACTCAGCTGGGCCTTGGCTAGCATGCCCTCTGTGTTTGCTTGGGCTTTGCCAACCTTCTTCCCTCCTGCTCAGCCAGGGCAAGGTCTCGTGGTTACCCAGTGCCTCTCCTCCTGCGTTCTCCCATGCCCATGCTGCCCGTGAGCTGCTGGGGCTCACTGCAGAGTTACGCGTGTCACCGCAGCCCAGGGGGCTGAACAGTTGTGAAATGAGTGGGGTGGGCTGGGGAGGATCAGACTGCCTCTGCAACAGGCAGCAATGGGTGTGCAGAGGGACAGAGGTGTTTGGCGTGGCTGGTCAGGGTCCCAGTGAGGGTTGGCATTGAGTATTTGCACGCCTCCAGACCAGCTCTTGCACTCAGTGCTGAGGCACTTCTTGCTCTCAGCTCAGACTCAGAGCCCTGGGATTGATTTTTGGGGATGCCCTGCACAATCCTCGCATGGCAAAGCGCTCCAGCAGCGTGCAAGCAACATGGGTAAGCGTGGCACGCAAACCCTCAGAGAATCTTGCAAAACATCCCGGGGGTGGAGGGGGAGGCTGAATGCTGAAAAAGCCCTGGTGTGCTGTGTTGGTTTAGGTGCTGATGAACCCTTTGAAAACTCTTTGCTAAGCGCTGCCTCTGCGTGCAGCTGCATCGGCTGTGCCACTGCTTGCCAGTGACTCTTGGATGCTCGGGGGTTCATAATTCATTTATATTTTTGTTGGAAGCTCGTTCAGTTTTGGTTGTTGCCCCGTCGCAGGAAGTTGCTCTGATGAATGACCGGGGTGGATTTCTCTTCCAGAGGAACCCAGGCTTAATGTGGGCTTTCTGTGGACATCACTGTATATCAATACCGCTCTAATTGTCCATGACATATAGTCTTGGCGTTTTTCCCAGACAGTCTAAATAAATCATACACTTCTGCTATAGTAAATAGTCTGTTAGAGGAGATGTTATAGGCTTACAGCCCTCCCTCTCCCTCCAGGAGCTTCTTTTTCTCCGCCTCTAATTTTCCATGTACTTTCCATCCCAAGGCGGCTCTCTGCGAGCGCACCTGCTGCCTGCGCTGCCCGTGCAGGGCTGCATGGACAAAGTGCCCAATGTTGGCTCCCCCAGGCCTTGGGGGGGAGGGCTGTGGGCAGAGAGAGGGGGTGGCTGTGCGTGCAGCTCTGCTCTGGGGTTGGCATCTGCCCTCAGCTGAGCGGAGATGAGCTGGGAAGTCTCTTGGGCCGCTTAGGAAATTGCTGGCATCGCACACGTGCAAAATCTTTGTTAGCATGGATTATTTACACCAAGAGAATGCATAAATAAAATAGTAACTATCTCACAGAAATACAGGTTCTGTTAATTGGGCATGACAAACAAAGCCCCGTGTGCTCAGGCCGGGTAAGCCTACACACAGGGACGACTCTGGTCCTCCAGGGACAGCCCAGGTGGGGACACGGCCCGAAAGCATGAGGGTCTCCCAGGACAGGGTCACTGCCCACACAAGTGCTTCCCTGGGGAGAAGTAAGGGTGCGCAGCAGACTGGAAGCGCAACCTCTGCTAGAGGCTGGTGCTGGAGAGGTGAAGACTTTCTGAGGAAGAAGGTCCTGCGTATCACTGGTGGGAAAATGCCAGTGTTCCAGAGGAGAAAGCTTTTGGTTGCACCCCTTCATCACCCCAGGAGCAGAGAAGCAAGTGCCCCACTTGCCCAGGGGGCTCAGACGCAGCAGCAGAGTGTGGAGCAGTCAAGCTTGGCGGGGGTCCCGGCACTCCCTGCTTTCTTGTTCTCCTTGGGCAGCAGCAGGACGAAGGCCATGGCCAAGGCGCAGTGGTAGAAGCTGTGCACGTAGGTGTAATCCCACTCCTGCAAGCAGGGAGAGCGTGAGTGAGACCTGCTGGGGTCAGAGGACCAGTGGTGCCGGGGAGGGGATGGGGGGGCTCTGCCTTAGGTGCAAAACATTAGGTTTCTGCAAGTAACCAAAAGGAAAATAATAACAATAATAAAAAAAATAATAATTCCTGAGCCTTCTGCCTATTTTAGCTGTCAGAGAAGAAAGGATTTCCAGCCTTAAAAAAAAAAAAAAGCAGCAAAGCAGCAAAGTGGATTTAACACATTCCAATTTGCACATTTCCCAATGCTTGAATGAAGTGTTTCATTACCCCGCAAAGGACGCGGCGGCGAGGCCAGGGCGTGGGGCGGGTGGGGGGAGGTGGTTTTCACTAAGTGACATTTTTATGTTCTGCTAGAATTTGCAATTACTAAATGCTTTGAAAAATAATCCTTGGGGATGGCTGTGAGGTTGTATCTAGCAGCTCCCAAAGCACAGAGCAGCCGTAACGGCGGAACTGAGCGCAGGCACGGCCGGCAGCTGTGTCGGGGGGTTAGCGCCTTCCCTGCGTGGGACAGATGGACCCTGTTGCACAGGATGGGTGGACTGGCCAGTGGCAAGAGAAAAAAGGTTATAAGCATGAGATGGAGTGCCCCTGGGAGTCAACTGAGAGTCTTTTCTTTGGCGTGAACCAGTTTTGGATCCGGTCATGCCTGGGTCGTATCCAGTCCCTGCCGTGGCTCTGTGAGGTGTCCTTAAGTCACCCGTGCCCGGTTTCCAAAAACACCCCGTTCATGCTCAACAAAACCATTCTGGAGACCATGTATGGCTGAGGAAAGCATGGTCCGTGTCCTTGCAACTCAATGAGAGGAGAAGAGAGCAAGCCCCACACTGCACATCACTGTCACATCTGTCCCTACCCACAGTGTGTTTAATGGGCACAAGGATGGGGATGAGCAGGGAGAGACCCTCAGCCCTGCTGCCAGACCCCAGCACGCCAACCCCACAACTGAGCTGGGCTTTGTCCAAGGCTGGATACAGCCCAGCCATGTGAAGGGGGAGCTCTGCTATCTTGGTAATGTCCTTTACACCTTGTAAAGTCAGGGTGATTGAGCATGCAACAGGTACCTCAAAGAAGAATCTCAGCATCAGTGCTAATGCCCCGAAACAGAAGCCAGGACCGATCTGTTGGGTGTAGACACTTTTGTCTGGATACAGCCCCTTCTTCTCTTTCATCTTTTGTAGCTGGAAGGAAAGAGAAAGCTTACCAAGTGTAATCACCCAGATTTAGCTCACCGCTCTGTATCCAGAAGCTCCTGTGAATGGTGAAATAAAACGGTGCAAAGCCCACAGCTCGGCTCCCCCAGGCTGCCTGTCTGTGGGAAGCACCTCTGCCTGAAAGCTGCAGCTAGTCCTCCCACTCCAGTCCTCATCATAATGCTGCTTTCTTAATCTTCAGCCCCAAACCCAGCTCAAGGAGCACATGCCCTTGCACACCCAGTCTCTGGGACAGCAGATCCACGTGCTGGGTGATGCAGGGTGGTCCTGGCCTTGGTCCCTTCTTTGCCCATTCCTTCCCATCGTGGCTTTTAGCTGCTGGCTGGGCAGTTAGATGGGGCTTAGGGACAGTGTACAGCTGGGACTTGCATCATGCTGTTTCCATGATGCTTGATGGCATCTTCCTGTGATTTTTATCCCACCACTGAATCCTTCTCCATTCCTGCTCCTTCCAGTGGCTCCACCACCATCCTCCTGCCTGGGCCCACAGCATCTGCTGTGAGCGGGCACAGGCTGTGTCATGGTACCCGACCGTCCCAGACAGGTTCAGGCAGACTATGGTCAGATTCCTTCCCATTTCATCACTGCCTTTTACACACATCTTCTGCTGGCTGCAGGGCAGTTTACCAGACCCCTCTGCATCTGAGTAGCCATAAAAAACTCCATAAATACGTTCCTCCTGATTAGATACGCAGGGATGGGAGATGTGGTAGATTGCTCAGGCTGATTGAATCTGGTGTTTATCAGCAAGGCTGCTTGCTGTCTGCCTGCTCGCTGCCTGCCTTGAAGGAGAAGTGCTGTTTAACCAGCTGTGAGGGCTGGACCTGAAGGAGGAAGCCACTGGCACAGGTCAGCCCTGTCCATGCAGGGCTCAGCCCCTTCCCTGCCATGGGCATCCAGCAAAACCCCGGCACAGTGCCGTTCCCTACGTACCCATTTCACAGTTATCACCAGGACGGCTGTCCCGATGGGTCCCGAGTAGACGCCGTAGCCCCAGCGGTCGTGGTAGATCCTCACGGCGATGGTGAGGACGCCAAACATGATGAAGGTTGATCTCTTTGGCTCATCAAACTCTGCCAAGGCTGCGTGACAACAAGCACAGAGAGCATCAGGTCAACCCCTCCCATCCTCGATTGCCCCCTAACGCATTACTGGGGTCTGTCCCACCTGCCCTGGACACCTCAGCATTGCATCCAGGTCTGGATTGCCCTTCTTACGCCTCGTATCTGGGGAAACTGAGGCACACAGGGGACAAAGCGAACCATCCCAAGGCTTCTGAGTGGCAGGACTAGGAGCTGACTTTAGAGGTCTCATGTTGTGTGTGTGGGAGGTAAAAGAGATTTCCCACCCATATTTCCTGCCTCAGTGCAGAACTTGGAGGGGATTGCAAAGACACTCACACATGGTGAGCCTGCAATTGCCTCTTGGGTTCATCCTACCCCTCCAATCCTTCCAAACTCTCCGGCTCATCCCTGCTGCAGCCTCCATCACCCCTCCCCAGTAGGACCAGTGCGATGGGGACTGGGCTGCATGGCTGTGCCGGCACCTGCCTGAGGTTTGCAAGCTGGAAGTCGCCAGTGCGAGTAAATTATTAGAGGCTTTTGTTTAGCACAGAATGGGGTAATAACTGATAAAAGTTATGGATCCCAGTGGGCTCCATGCTTTTCCAGCTCGCACAGCTGTGTTATGGCTGTCCTGGATTTGCATTCCGGGAAGCGTGCCCGAGGGTCTGTGTCCGCACATGTGTGCTCGGGCTTTACAAGCCACAGCGAGAGGCTTCCCTGGGCTTCAGTCACCACACCTTCCATGTCCTTGGATCATGGTTTTATAGGGAGTTTGGCTAAGGGATAATGTCCACATTTTAATCTCTGTTGTTTCCCTGCGGGTCAATATTTTAAACATCGTAGTCCGGGATTTGTTTGGGTTTTTTTTTCTTTTTTTTTTTTTTTGCAAGGTTTTTAATGCAGTAATGAAGCAATCGAGCTGAATTTTACTGTGAGGAGCCAATGTGTCTGGACTGGCTCTGACCTACCCTGACGCTGCTGTTATCTATTGAAAATGCCCTTTGGAGTTGATTTGCCTTTTCTAGCTGAGCAGGGAGAGCACTGCAGTGCCATGGGCAGGGAGGGATATGGACATGGAGCCCACCCTGGGGCTCGTGCCTAGGGGGAACAGAGCTGCTTCTATGGTTAATATTCCCCCATGAATCTTCTTCCTGTGTGGAAGATTTATCTCATCGCTTGCCCTGGGAGGGGGATGCTGCTGTCTGCAAGGATCAGCAGAGGATGGACCTGCACCCGGTGGAGGGGATGCTGCAGGAGCCCCTCCCAGCCTGGACAGAGGTCCTGTGCCATCTCTGGACCTCTGAGGAGCAGAGAGGAAAGTCCTGGAGGAGACTGGAGAGCTGCACATTGGCGTGGTGACCCCAGCTCAGCATCAGGAGGGGTGAGGACCCTGCCTGGCTGGGTAGGCATCTGGTAGAGATGGTCTGAATCTGCTGAGCGAAGCCTGGACTGTTGGAAAGCGACTGTCCCCTCATCTCTCTCCTTACCCTGCTCTCTTCTGTCAGAAACACTCATGTCCTTCCACAAAATGTGTTGACAAAGTGGGAAAATGATAGGTTTGAGGTTTTCACCCTTAGTTCTGACAGGTGTTTTTCCTCATTTCTATTGTGCCTTGTTTCAGTGGCAAATGAGGGACAAAATCAGGAATAAAGAGAGTAAAGGGAGTGTGGGAAAAGGAAAACTGAGTTATAGGGTAAGGGTCAGGATTTAAAATAAAAGAAGGGAAGCAAAATATATTTCTGCCTTTTCTAAGCAGATCTTGTATTCCCTTCAGCCTGGACTAGGTTTTTGGTAATGTAAGAAGATATATTTCTTCTGACCTGCATGCTACCAGGTAGCAGATTCTGCTTTTCTCAGTGCCCCCAAGTTGGGACAAGACAAGCTGATGGACTGAGCATGGGGAAAATGAGAAGGAACAGGAGATTCTCTGGTGATGAGGTTCCAAACGAAGCCCTTGTAAAGTTCTGTCCTGCCTTGAACTAAAAGCACAAGGCTGTGTGTGTCTCTTGCCAATTTGGAATAGACGATGCTGCTGTCGTAAGGACACGCACTGGGCTGGTGAAGGCAGAGTAGCACACGACCTAACGCAAACACCCGGCGCCAGAGCTCTGTTTATCATCTCCAAGAGCAAAACTTCTCCAGCCACCACCACTCAGGCCAGTTTTCATGTGTGTCCGGGCCCCATTGAGAGCAATGGCTTTCCAAGGCATGAACAAGATAAAAATGGATTAAACCCTAGGCTGACTTCTGTAAAAGGAATCACAGAATCATAGAATGGTCTGTGTTGGAAGGGACCCCAAGGATCCCAGAGTTCCAACCCTCCTGCCACAGGCAGGGCCACCAACCTCCAGGCCTGGATCTACACAAGGTTGCCCAGGGTCACATCCAACCTGGCCTTGAACACCCCCAGGGATGGCGCATTCCATCTTGGAGCTACGTCTTGCCGGCAGCACCACTAAGGCAACAGCCTTTCTGGGGTCCATACCCACTAACCATCCCACCAACAATGCCCACAGACCCTGCCTGACTTGCGGGTGTCAGTGTTTGGAAGGAACCACAGGAGATCGGTGCTTACCCATCAGGGACACCCAGATGGACAGAGCAGTTCCATAGATGCTGAAGTACTCCAGGATATCGTAGCGCATGAAGCACAGCACTGATAAGCCGGGGCCATCACATACATGGTAAAACTACTTAAAAAGAAAAGAAGAAAGCATTAGAAAACCAGTTCCTTACCCACAGACCAGTAAAGGCTCTAATCAACTGGGTTGAAACAGCTTTTGCATGGCTGTTGAAAGGATGGCCAGAACAGTCTCAAACACACCAGGGTCACTGATAAGCAGTAATGAATATATCTGAGGTATAGTGTCACTGTTCCTAACTGCAAATTTCTCAAGAATCAGCATTCTTCTCTCCTAGTACAAATCATTTGTGCATGAGCCTTGGTTTGCCTCTTGTGCCAGAATTTGCAATGTGATGACCAAGCTGCTTCGAGCTGAGCTGCAGGCGGCGCAGGGACGTCCTCTCCAGCAGAAGGAGGACTCTGAGGTTACGGTTCTGATTGCGAAAGAGTCTTGTAAAACAATTCAGAATGAGCGTCCTGATGAAATGTGTATAGATGCCAGGTCACTGTCCAGGCTAAACAGGGTTTATATGGCCAGAGCCTGAATACTGGGGAATTGGCTCATTAGTGCATTCCCTTAAAAGCTGCTGGTTCCTGCCTATTAGCTCATTGATTAGGTTATTTGCAAAAAAAAACCCCAACACCCCATTGTCGTGCAACATAAATGCAAACCAAGCCAAGAGAAAACTTCCAGTGCCATCAGAGGAAGGCTCCCAGCATTTGCCTTTTCCTCCCTGTGAGTTTGCTAGCAGTAGCACCAGCATGCTTCACAGTTTCTGGAGAAGCCCCGTTGCTGCTCGGCGGGATGCCCTTGGAACAATCCTCGCTGCCACGGCCCAGCAGGGATGCTGATACTATTTTATAATGGGAATTGCTGCGAGTCCTTTGGCTGGCTGCCGTTTCCAGAAAAGATTGCACCATGGCTGTAATTCTTTTCTCTGCTTGAGGTTGGGTTTGGAGAGTCTGGAGACAGAGGGAAGGAAGGGTGGAAGATGAAGAGAGCGTTTCTGGCCAGCGATGGACGTAGGCTTTCACTGCTCAGATGAGCTTTCCTGGGGGAGGAGGAGGAGGAGGAGTGGGATGCTACAAGAAAGGCAACAGCAGCAGCTGCTGCCCTTCCTACACCCCATGCTGGCAGCTGCCTTCCTTCCCTTCCCCACGCACAGAGAGTTTTGCCTCTTCAATCTCTTTGGTGAGGACCTGTTCCGCCTCCCGTCGAAACACGGCCAATTTTCCTACTGACTTCTCAGGGAGGTGGGGCAGACACAGGACCGGTGCGAAGTGAAATCGTAGATGTCTGGCTTCCCTGGGGAGCTGGGGCGGGGGGTGGGAGGGGGTGGAGCGGCGGGGCTCGGTTGGGACTTTTCTATTAACGAGTACTGGAGGTTTTATGGAACTGGCAGGATTTCTCCCCCTCCATTGTGCTTTAATTGGAGGCTGAGGAAGGAGAGACTGGCTTGGTTCAGAGCCTGGAGCTTTTCACACCAGGAAGGTCCTTTATCTACTCCCTGCCTCAGTTTCTCTGCCTCTGTACAAGGGGTGTGACAACCCTCATGAGGTGCCTTGAGATGGGTGGGGAGAAGAAGTAAATGGGTTGATGGGCTGATTCCTTCATGCTCTTCAGAAGAGCATTGCTGTGGGGTGAAAAGGAGTCTTTTCCAGCAGGAATGTTGCTTTAGGTGCTCAGCCTGTGGGCGCAGAGGCCCTCAGCAGTGATACAGGGCACAGGGCAGCTTACTGCCAGGAACAGAGATAGGAATTATTTTGGATATACACAGAGAACTGACTTTGTGCTCTTACTCTTCCCATGCAAGGGAGGGCAGGGTGATTCTCCCGGGTGCTACACACACTCTCCAACCACTCTGCCAGCGTGGAGGGTTAATAACTATTTTTCTTGATTGCTCAGCAGGATGTTTTAGTCTTTCCTTTCCCAGTGCAGAAACTCCCCTGACTCCAGCGCTGCTCCCATCACCAGTTAGCGATTGCAAAATCAATATAATTCGGCTACGTGCTTTTGGTTAGAACAACAGAGGCATAGCAAGAGGCTCTGGATACAATTTAAACCCCAAATTCAGCATGGACACTCACCAGCTGTGAAACAAAGGGAAAAACCAGCTCTGAAACACTGCAAATCAATCCCTTTGCCTCTCACCCAGGCCCTCTCCCTAACCTCACCACCATAAAACAGCACTGAATCAACGGAAGGCCACCCCTCAGGACACCCTAAACTGAAGAACCAGCTACTCAGCACCATGCATGGTGGGAAATAACTAAAAATGGATATTCTGGGGGTTATGCTTGCTGCTGTTGGGTGAGATCCAGCTACCCTTCCCAATGGAGACCTGATGCAGGGGGGTATCTGGGGGAGGACAGACACATGCAAGGAGGGGTACAGGGACATCTTACCGCCACGAAGAACATGGTGAAGAAGTAGACCATGGCTTCCATGTGGAAGCGCCTCTTGGCTGCGATGCTGATGGTGGGGAGGAAGACCAAGGAGCTGATGGTGGGCAGAAGGAGCTTGGCCACCAGCGAGCCCATGGGTGCCTCGTGGGATAGCAGCTCCCAAGGACGGGGGCTCTGCAAGCTGGAAGGGGGCAGAGGAGAAAACAGCCGTGGTGAGCGAGCTTTAAAATTTAAATGCCCTACGTGGCCGGGAGGGCTGCGGGCAGGGAACAGCTGCTGCTGCAGCCGCCCCCTTCACTCCTGTCTCTCCTCAGCAGCAAAATTCTTCACACAGCCGGTGGCTCCTGGAGGCAGATGCTCTGTGCCCCCCAAACCACCCCGGGCATCTCTAAATGAGCGAAGGGGAATGCTGTCCTCGCAAGCCTTGTGCTGGGTGTGTGGGGGATGAGGACTGCAGGTTTGATTGCTCCCCATGGGGACATCCCACCTCTGCGTTCTTCCCCACACCCAGCCTGTGTCAGTGTTGGTGGAGCAGCCTGGCAGGGTAAAGCCATCTGCTGCTTATCACTGGCACCAAGTAGGGACCAGCTAGTGTGTGGTGGGTACCGGGGGGGTTAAACCAGCAGGATGTGTTTTTCTACCTTTGCTGTACCTGAGAAATACACACTGAACTCCAGTTCTCCCTTTTACTTTCCTGTGAGGGCAGACCTGGCATGAGAGGCCCTGCTTTAGCGGAGCCCAGGCTTCCAGGGGGCTCAGGCGATGCAGTCCCAGCGCCTGCAATACGTGCCCTCCTGTGCGCCAGGATGGAGTTAAGTGCAATCATAGAACCACAGACTGGTCTGGGTTGGGAGGGACCCCGAGGATCACAGAGCTCCAACCCCCTTGCCACAGGCAGGGCCACCATCCTCCAGGCCTGGAGCTACACAAGGTTGCCCAGGGCCCCATCCAACCTGGCCTTGAACACCCTCAGGGATGGGGCACCCACCCCCTCTCTGAGCAGCCTGTTCCAGCCCCTCACCACTCTCTCTACAATGAGGTTGCTCAGCCATGCCCTCCGGCTTTGCAGCATGGACACTTCCAGGAGATCTGTCTGAAATTCAGGATCTGAACCTCTCCAGGGTGGAGGAATTTGAGCAGATGACCATGCGGCGCAGAAAAGCTGGAGGAAAGGAGACCGAAAGCCAAGCAGCGTTCAGGCTGCTAATCCACTCAGTGGCTTCTCTCTTTTATTATAACTTTTTATTATATCACTGCTGCTCCCCTCCTGGGTTAATATCTTTTCCTTGGAGCCTCGCAGGGATTCTCGGCATCTTTTCGGTACAGCTGTTCCCGGGACGCAGGGAGCAGGAATGCTACGCTTGAGCAACCGCCTTTGTGGCTGTGGGTTTTGGGAGGAGGCAGCGAGCTGCGATATGAGCCACCGTCTATTTCGGAGGCCGACGGGATGGTTTGCCCGTCCCCTGGGAAGGGGGTGCGCTGGAAAGGCAGGCATGCGTGGAGGAAAAAAAAAACCACCAACCCAAAAATGAAATGCTTTTTAAACCACTCCAGCCAAGGTGGGAAGGGCGTCGGGAGGGGGAGCGCAGGGGTGCTGTGTGCGTGGTGAGATTGGCACAGCAGCATTGAAGCGCTGACCCGAGAGGGCTGTGCCAAGAGCCTTCTTTGGGCAGAGCTGAGATGAGCTGAGCTGTGCAGGGCTCCTGTTTTTAGCTGATATTGCAGGAACTAGATGATCTTTTGCATGGATGAGATGATTTTTTGAGGCTCCTTCCAACCCCTAACAATCTGTAATCATCCACGTTCCCTGGCTGGCTGCGGGCATCACCCCTCCGCGGAGCGCGGGGGGCTCCATGCTGCCCACACCACATCTCCAGCCGCCTTCCTGCCTGGACAAGCCATAAATTTAACACAAACCCCTGCATAAATTGAATCTCTACTGATAAATAGTGGAAAAACTCCGGTGTCCCCACTTACTGTGAAAATTAATCCCTCTGAGCCAGCACATAAATACCCTGCTTCTCCCCAGGCGTCCATCCCTGAGCGGGAAGTAGAGCTGAGAGCCAGCACGCCCTGGAGTACCCTGTTCCTTTTCTGTGCCATATCCTCAGACGTATCCGTTCTTCTGTGTTATTCTTGCATGAGCTGCTTGGACTGAGGGCAGTGCTCGGGGCAGCTGTGTGCTGCACGGCAGGGCTCGTCTCCAGGAGACTTTCGAGTGGGGCTGGGGTTAGCTGGTCACGCAAACCGCTCTGGATTCCTGGCTAAGAAAACTGCATCCCTCCCGGCTTTTGTAGCCACGAGGTTGGCATCAGAGGATGAAAGCATACCCCGAACCTGTTGGTGAGGACCAGCTTCTACATTGGGGTGCAAAGCAGCCCCCCATGCCCTCATGGGACCCCTCACAAGGACACGGCAGTTGTGCAATGAGCCACCATTTGCAAGGACATGCAAGAGTGGCAGATGTGCAACAAGGCCAACGGTGTCTGACTCAAAACAATACCATTGAGCAGTTGTTAAACACATCCCCTCTGCCCCCATCCTTTGCCCAAAATCTAGCTGGAGCCCACTGGAAAGGAAACCCCGTTGGCTGCTGGATGCAGCAAGTGCCAGCCATGGCACGCTCTCCCCTAAGCAGGGAAGCGTTGGACCTCTCAGGAGCAAGAAAACATTCCACAGGTTGTTGGTTTTTGGGGTTGTTTTTTTTTTTATATATTTCTTTTCTCTTCCAGCTGCACACCCTGGGCTGGCGTTTGGTTTGCAGCCAGCGCTGTAGGCAGAGAGGGAAACTATCCCCCTGGTTTGCACACGTGTTCCAGCTATTACTGAAAAAGAGACCCCAAAGTAAACCGCAAGGCGAGGGGCAGGCAGGTGGCGAGCTCCTGTCGAGCTGCTGCTTAAAAGGTCTTTGTTCAGGCTGCAAACAAACCGCAGTGCTAGACCTGGGCTTTGCAAACCTCCCCGGGAAGGAACCCAAGTAACAAAAGGCCAGGGGTTTGTTCTTTCCTCCCCCGCCTCCCCTAAACAGATAGGAAATGTAGAAAGAGCAAATTTTAGCTTTAAGTATTTCTGGAAAGCAAATTTTAAATCCACATTCCACAGGGCTAATTTGGTGTGGACCAGCGTGCACGCAGGAACGGTGAGATATATGGCTGAAAACTGGTTCCCAGATGCCAAAACCAGGTTCTGGTATGCTGTCCTGGATCCTTCCAGGGATAACGTTAACCACAGCTTTCTATAAGCACTTCTACTCTTTCAGCTCAGACGCTGCAGTGGAAGGGAGAGACAGGGATAGTTTTGGTTTATTTTTAATATGAGGGTGATAGTTTGAAAGTAGTGTATGTTGGAAGAGAGGGTGAGGGATCTGTGCCAAGGGAGAGTATTGGGAGTATATTCACCCTGGGATAAGTACAGGGGGACCTTTCATCCGTGTGGGGATCGAAACCTGTGGTAGCCTGCCCCATGGTGAGTCCCCAGCTACTGCCAGGTGTGACATAGCGGGGATGGTGACAGCAAAATGGAGACTTGAGGTTACAATGCTGCAGCATGACCGTCGGCATGAGTGGGCACGCATGGATGGCTGCGCCAGCTCAGCCCTTACCCTGAAGCATTAGTTGCTCCTTCCATCACTTCAGAGCCTTAATTTGTCGTCTCCACAACACTCCGCTCGTGCACTCGGGACTTGAGGATAACAGTGAAAAGCTGGACGTTGCCAGGTGATGTGTGGGAGCTATGGGTCTAGAGCATCATGGTCATCCCCAAGGAGCCCTGAGCAATTTGAGGTGCACAGCAGCATCCAGCTCACAGAGGTTTCTTGTCTTCTTGCTGCTCTGCCTTGGAAAGGTTGATCGTGGAACCTCCTGGCACAGAAAGACCTGGAGCATCCCATGTGCATGAGCCCTTTCCTGCCCAGCTGGAGAAGGGGCGGCTGTAGCATCTGGATAAAATACCTCTCTTCACCTACCGCAGCCTGTGCTCATGAGACAGGTAGTGCTTGCTGGACAGCTGAAAAGCCGAGTCCCCCCGGCACGGGGGAACAGAAGCCCTATAAACACAGAGGCACCAGCTGTGCCCGAGCCCCTCACACAGCCGGTGCTGCAGACCGGGTGCTGATCAACCACAGCTCTCGCCCGCTCCCACCCACAGCCCTGCCAAAGCACCTGCATCCTTCTTCTCTTTTATTAGTGGAATAAATTGCCACTTAAAATATCCATTCACCGTGAGGCCTGGCCCCATTTTAGGCAGCTTTAGCTGAAAACTTGCCCTTAAAAAATTCCCATGTCTATAGGATGCCCAGGAGGGTGTGGAGTCTCCTTCTCTGGAGATATTCCAGCCCTGTCTGGTTGTCGACCTGTGTGACCTGTCCTAGGGACCCTGCTTTGGCAGGGGGGTTGGACATGATGATCTCTGGAGGTCCCTTCCAACCCCTACAATTCTCTGAGTCTGTGATTCTATGCCCCCACTGAATAAACCCACCACACATATTCCTCACAGGTATCCTGGCTTCTTTGTTCCTTAGGGGGTTTTTCACTCTTCCCTTCTCCTCCCCCATCACAGCCCATTACAAGCTTGTCACTGTTAATGAAGAGGACATCTCTTGTCACTGGGCTTCTATTGCTCATACCCTTCGGGGTGTCCTGGGAGGGGGTGGTCATCCTGCTGCCAAATTTGAGGGGGTTCATTACTCACTTCACAGTGTTTAATGGGGGTCTTTTTACAGTCACAGCTCCTGGAGCCCAGTGGTGATGTGAGGGCCTCAGCTCTTGCGCCATTGGTCAAAAATGTCACTTTTTGGAAGAGAAAAGCTTGAAGTTGTGATGCTTCAAGGCTCAAAATCCAGAAGGGAATGAAACCCAGTCTTGGGGTTTTGGGGAGTCTGACTCATGGTTGTTGAATGCCTGTGGTTGGCAGTGCTGCATAGCTGATGTCCCCCAGCACAATACTGCACAACCTCCATGTGAGACTCATTCCATGAAAAGAAAAGGCTTTGTACTTTTTTCATCTCTGCACAGCTAACGTTTCAAACCAAGCATGGCCCGTCTGGAAGCTCCTCCAGGTCCTTGCAGGGACGTGTGCTCTTTGGGGACAGGTCAAATTAAAGTCTGCATGGAAAAATAAAAGGGGGAGGAGCCTTTTAAAGCCCTTGGAACTCTATGGCCATAACCATACCTGGGGTCACTGTGGTCGCTTGTGGCTTTCGAACCGCCTGGAGATATTTTTTAATAGGAATCTGATGGGGAGAGCAGCTTGGTGGCTTTGGCTGGTTCAGTTTGACTCAAGGTTTTGCAAATCTCTGTGGATGAAGCCCTCACGCTAACATGGCATAAATCATTGCTATCCACATTGCATGGAGGCACGCAGAGACCAAGTGCCTTGCTCAACACTGTGCTGTAGGTCACTCTGCAAGGGACTAGGACTGTCTCTAAAGGATACTTTTTTTGGTCTACTCTTGCTTGTTTTAGTTACCCAGTGGTAGGCCATAGCCAGGGCTCTTGAGAAGAAGGTAGGGCTGCCTGCCAGGGCCTTTTTGGTGTGTGGGGTTTCCATATTTTGATCCTCCTGGCAATGTCCCTGCCCACTCTGTGGATGGCTTAGATCTGCCCACACTGCTCCAGGCTTGCCTGGAAATGATGTGTGTAACTGTGCAGAAGTGTTGAACAAACGGGTCACTTCTGTAGGCTGTCTTAAAAAAGAAGAAAATCAGTTAGTTGTCTCGCCCCCAAGCAGAGATGAAGCTGCTGGGAGGTCCTAGGCCAATAGACTCCAGACCACACTGCTTCTCCTCCTCCAGCCTGGCTCTCCTGGACTCGAGCAGGCGATTCAGTGGGACCGGCTATGACAAAGCCATCTTGTCTGCCATGCCAGCACAAGGTTTGGGCCAGAAAAGGGCTCATTTTGCTAGGAAAATGGTGCTGGAATGCTGGAGCTCATGGCTGGGCTGTGGTTCTGGATCACCCAGGACAGGTCCTGTGCTACGTTATTTACAGATGACCTGCTCTAGGGACATGTTTGGGGCTTGGTGATGCTGGATATCATCTCTGATGGGTCCAAGGGCTGGTGCTTGGGTCCAGATGGGAAGCACAGCAAGATGGTCAACATCCTGTGCCTGGATCGGAGCTTACCATCACTCTCTGCTGCAGGGCAAGGACGGAGGTGCCTCCTCTGCAGCAAAGCCTGCCCTGGCCAAGGGATGGCCCCTCCCTAGGTGAGCAAGGGCCTGATCCTGCAGACTGCCTCTGCTGAGCTGAGCAGCCCCATCTCCCGCTGAGCAGCGACAGTGCCCAGCCCAGCGCTTTGTTGAACTCATTTCAGCCAAGGAAACTCCTTTCCTCCACAGGCATTTCTCCTGCCAAACCAGCAGCCAGTCGCCGGCGACTCTCCCCCGGCTGGAGGAGGTTATTTTGGAGTGTCTGTCGCTCCTTTATTTGCACTCTGAATTATGCACAGCACCGGTTTGGGATGGAAAGCCTGGCAACTGCCTGCTGGACGGCGGCTGTGATTCCCTTGGGGTGAGGGGTGGGGCTGTCGGGGTGAGAGCCCACCTTGTGTGGTGCTGGGGAGGTGAATGTGCAGCGCTGACACCACGGGCTGCCTTGCCCAAGTGCAGGATGATGCAGGGCTGGCTCAGGGACCCTCACCCAAATCCTAAATTTCCCTGGGAAAGTCCAATATGAGCCCTTGGTGATTGTCCCTGGGTGGGAAAACCTCTCCCTGTCCATGCAGGTGCATCTTGTCTCAGTTGACTCCGAGCCCAAAAGCAGTAAATAACATCTGCAAATAATTTCTAACGTTTATGCCAAAAAACAGGAGATAAAACCTGCTGTTGTCTGAGCCTGGCTGTCTGTGATGAACGCCGGACCTGCCGGCAGCCTCCGCAGCAGCACCCACAGCCCCAGAGTTTTGGGTGCAGCACTGGCCCCTTGGGGGATTTGGCAGTGGTGGGAGCAGGGTGGTCCGGTCCAAGCCCTGCACTGGGGTTTTGGCCGATGTGAAGCTGGGCAGAGGCTCGTGTTTTGGATCTGCTCTCCGGCGTGTTTTGTTTTTCAGGCCGGGTTGTGCTCCCGCCGAGGCGATGGCATCGCTCCTGCTGATTTCACCGGGACGGGCCGGGGCTGTGTAAGCCACGCTGCTGCGGCCAGGGATAACACTGCCTGATTTATGGGAGCAATCAGTTGCCACTAGAAGCTGGTTAGGAATTTTCCGATGAAACGGGGATTGCGTCAGAAACTGCTGAATCATCTCAACTGTTTCATAAAAAATAAAAAAGATATATTTAAAAAAAAACCCCAACCAAACCCTCATCCTCTGGCTTTGATGAACTTTTGGTGAAGCACAGAGACTGAATGCATCTTGCCTGCTGCCTGCTCCACCAGCGCTTACTTTGGGGACAGCCTTCCCCCTCCCTCTGTTTTCCTCCCCCTCCATTGCTTCCCAGCCCTGGGGCATCCCCATGGCAGAACGGGGTGTGGGATCACCCAGGGATGGGGATCTCCTGGGTTGCAATCTCCTGCCAAACCCCAGGGCTGGCAGGAGCGTGGGGTCAGGGGGGATGCTGGGGCTTGCATGGACACAGGCTGCTCTGGCGTTTTCAATGTGAAATATTTTGATGCTTTTAAAACCTCTCGTGTTCAGACTTTTCCCTCCTGGTTGTTCCAAAACGGAAAGGGTTTTCTCCTGTGTGTCTCGGGCTGGGATATTTTGAAATGCAGAAGTTGGGTGAACTCAAGTGCTAAATTTTCCCAGTGTCCTGGTCACAGCCAACCAATGGAAAATTGAAAGTTGAAAATCAACCTAGCTGGGTAAATTAAAACAGGCTGGCAGACATTTAGCCAAACAGAAAAGGAGACTTCATTTCCCATGTAAATTTTTTGGGAACGGATTCTCTGCTCAGCTTCACAGAGCCATCCCTGGGAGGACTGGGTCCCAATTAACAGCATCTCGGACCCGTAGTAATTCCCACAGGGTGCTGGGCACTGTGCAGGGGTCTGTGCCCTGTGGCAGGGTCAGAGTACACACCAAAACCTTGCAGGCAGGAGCTCCTGACCCGTGGCAAATGGGGATGGGGCTGAACATTGCCACGGAGGGCCATGAGCATGGTGATAGCCATGTTAAGCTGCAGTGACCGCTTTGGGTGCAGAGCCAGTGCCAGGTTGCAGTGCCTTGCTGGGAGCACTGGTTTTGCCCCGCGTGGGGCAGATCTAGAGGGGAAGGAGAAAAGGTTTGGGCTGGAGCATCTCTGGTGCAATGAGGGAAAGTGTTCAGGTGGGCTGCACAAAGCTGCAGGGATGTGACCACTGCCCACACAGGGTGGGTGTGCGATGGGATGCAGAGGAACACGTGTCACCGTGTGCGTGTCATCATGTGCGTGGGGTGTCTCATCAACCACACATTACATGTAAAGCCCACAGAGAGCTCACTGCCTGTATCCTGTATGGGCTACATGTGCCATACATGTCTTTCCTTACACCATGGGCTCTTCTCTCCGACACACACAGACACCAGGTACGATACTTACAGGGCTGTCACTCACCCTGGGGGGGGACACGACCCTTCTCATCCAAAATGGCTCTGCACGTGCACCAAGCCCGTTTTCTGACCACCACCGTCCTCCTGCACGGTAGAACCCGTAGCGAGCGACACAGGAGCGCGGGGACTTGGTTAATTTTTCAGCAGAAAGTGCAATTAAGCACTTGGCAGGCGGTGCCCTCCCAGCCCTCCCCGCACTGCCAGAGCCAGGATGCGGCCGCACGCTGCCGGCGGAGGTACCGAGCTGCCTCGGCCACTCGGTGCCGGCGATGCGGGCGGTGGGTGGGAGGGCTGGGGGCAGCAGGTACCGTCCTCCCAATCCGGGCAGGTTGGGGGCGGGGGGGAGAGCATCCCTCCGGGGGATGCCCGGGGGGGCCCGGCGCTGCGTGTGCCGGGCGGGCGGGCGGCGGGGGGACGCATGCGTGCGGGCTCCCCCGCCTGTGCCCCCCCGGCCTCGCCGCAGGAAACCGGCTGGCGGCCGCGGGCCGGCGCCGGGGGAGGCGAGGGGTTAACCGGGGTGGGGGCATCCCGGGCCGAGAGGTGTGAATTCCGCCCGCTTTCCTCCCCCCACCCCCCGACTCCCGCCGCTATAAGAGCGGCCGGCGCGGGCTGGGGGGAGCCACTGCGGCGGCTCCTCCTCACTGGAAGCCCCGGCGCTTTTGGCTGCCCTTTGAAGTCGGAGAGGGAGAGGAGAAGGAGGGAGGGAGCGTCTGGGGCTGCCGCCGCCGCTGCTGCTCCTGCTCCTGCTCCGCGCCGCTACCGCCCGGCCCCGGAGCATCGCCCCGCCCGGCCCCGCCGCCTCCAGGTACGGCCCGGCCCCGGGAGGAAGGATGGGTGTGTGTGGGGGGATGTCGCGCCCCGCCGGTCCCTTCCCCGCTCCGCTGCTCGCCCCGGCTCTCCCTCCCGGCTCTCCCGCCCGGCATCGCCCTCCCGCCGCGGGCAGGTCTGCGGGCTGCCGGCGGGGCTCCCTCCGGTACCGGCTCTGCGATGTTCGTGGGCGACATCCCTCTCCCCTTCTTTAATTTTTTCCTTCTATTTAAACACGCGGCTCCGACCGGCTCTGGGATAAACGCTGAGCGAGCTGTTATTGGCTTTGGGTCAGAAGTGTCTGGGAGCCTTAATGAAAACCAAGTGTAGGCAAGTCTCAGCCACCTGTCCCCGGGAGCCCCAGCCAAGCGCCCCGGGCTTCCATTAATCAATGGATCTGCCTCTTGGAAAGAGTCTTTTGTATGTTGGACCTCTACCCGGGGGTGCTCGCAAAGCAGAGTTTGAGGACCTGGAAGCCCTCTCCGGTAATTTCCCTTAAGCCAGATACCAAAGCCTCGCTGGCACTGCCGGCGATCCTGCGCTTCCAAAAGGGTTACAAAAATCCCTTGTGAGGCGATAAAAAAGGGGGAAGGAAAGAAGCTCTTTGAGGTGCAGACCTGCAGGCCTGCCCCCTCTCCCCAGCAGCAGCACCTCTCCCACCTCCCTGCTTCCCAAAGATGCTGCCTAGTTACTTTTCAAGGGGAATTAGCTTAGGGGAGAGGGGTTTTTTTTCTCTTTCTTACAGACATGAGCTGCTTTGATTGCCTGGAAGCATGATTTCCTGAAACCTGCTCTTTTCTGGCTCTTGCAGTGAGGCTCACAATAAAATGTATTGTGGTTTTGAGCTGGGTTTTTATTTAAGAAAATGCCATTCTGGGTTACTCTTTCATGAGGCAGATGGAGAGAGAGATGAAAGGCTGACACTTGGGATGCTTTGCTCCCGCTCTTTAATTGTGGGTGGTTTCTTTTCTCTAAGAACAGGCTTTTTCCCTGGGAATCGGTGGGAATTAGAGTGGAACAAATGAAAAAAGGGGGGAAAAAAATTAACGGCTGTTAATTGTGTTTGTGTGTGTTATGGAACCTTTCATCTCGTCCTTCTAGGAGCAATTCCCTCAATGGGGATATTCAGTTGTGCTGCTTTTATAGAGCCAGGGACACTTCTTGTTCCTTGCTGCTTCTCCTGCAGCACTTGCTTTGATGTACACCGTGCTCCCTTCCACAGGCTTGGAGCCTCTGCTTGTGCTGGTGGTGTCAAGTGCAGCCACTGGGAACCAGCACAGGGTTGTGGTTTGGAAGATAATGGAGATGGGATGTGAACCTGTCCTGTGTTAATGCTTCCACTAATTAAATATAACTTCTGGGTCAAACCCTTGCTGTCACTGGTGGTTGGTGTCACTTAACTGACTGGGAACACTGAAGAGGATGTGTGCTGTGTAACCCGGGCTGCAAAGCAGCCCCTGCTCTCAACAGGCAGTGGGGTGGACAGGAGTTTCTCTTAGCATGGTGTTTGGCTGCTTTTTAGGATGAAGATATCTAAGTGGAGATGGAGCAACATCTCCATCAGTGCACGATCCCAGCTGAGAGGCACCCTGGCCCTCCTTCTTGTGGGCAATGTCGCCTTTGTGATAGCTCAGGTAAGTGCATCCCCTTGCTGGGGGTTCTCTGGGCTGTCTGGGGTGGGTAACCTTGGGAGTTGCATGGCTGTATGCGCATTGGGTCTCCAGCAAGCGTGAGGATGCATGACGGGGCTTAGCCCTTCAGTCTGGGCTTATCCCAGGCTGTAGCTTCCATGGCTAAGAGCATACAGAGATCCCTCCCAGGGCTGCAGAAGGCTCTTGGATGAGCGCTGCTTTCTCAGTCCCATTTGCTTTGCATGGATTACCTTATCCCCTTCCCAGTAAACACAGAATTACAGAACTCCCCTAACCAGCAGGTGATTCTGGATGGGAAAATACTTCCCTGCCATGCAATGAGCAGTAGCTGGGAGCCCCAGGATGCCCCATGCCCCTTGCAAAGGGGGCACCACACTCACTGAGTGCAGACCTGTGGTGGGGATGCTGCCAATGGAGCAGCTCTCTTGCTGTCTGTGTGGTCACACCACTGCCTGTGGTGCCTGAGGGGTGGGAGGTGGGGGTGTCGAGGGCCACCCTGAAGTGACAAACCCACTTTGTCACTTGCAAAGAGAGCACATGAGTTCCTTCATCCCACTGGCAGGCTCTCCTGCTGGGGAGTGGGTTTGCAAGGGTTTGCTTAAGTTTTCAGTGAAGCTTTTGGTTGCAACCAGCTCTTCAGCTCCCTGAAGTCACCGTGCAGCAAGAGTCAGAGCGTGCTGAAAGACTTGGAGAGGTTAGGGATGTTTGGGAGCTCAGTTTTGCCAATGAAGGTTTCCTGAGGGATCCCAAATATTGGCATTTCATTCCGATCTGTAATGAAAACAACTGGGAAAACGCAGGGTTTCTGGCAAGATGGAAATCTTGGGCTCTACCTCAGATGGAGAAGGAAATGCCCTGTCAGCTCAGGGCAGGCTGGGCAAGGGATGCCTTCTGCCCACTTGTGAGGGCTCTGCGGTGTGGATGCTGATCGCTGCTTCTCTGCCTGATGCTTCAAGCAGGACCTGACACAGACCTCCAACAGCCTGGAGGAAGGGGCAGATGTCACTGCGTACTGGTGGGGCGAGTGGACCAAGTGGACAGCATGCACCAGGACCTGTGGGGGAGGCGTCAAGTCCCAAGAGAGGCACTGCCTGCGGCAGAGGTAGGGCACGTGCCTGCCAGGGCGTAGAGACCTCCAGCTTGCTGGGGATGGCCTTGATCTAGAAGGTCATGGCTGGGTAGATAAGCACTGGTGAAGAGGTCTGGCAAACGATACTTGTGTGGAAGGTGAGTATGTCCCTGAACATGCTGCTGTGAGGATGCTGGCCCTTGGGCATCCCTGCCAGGAGGACCAGCTGAGCTACACCTGTGTTGACCTTGAAGCTTCTCCTGTGGAGATGAGTGCAGATGGGCAGCAGATGTAGTGCAAGCTTGTTCTCAAGGCTTCTGGGTGCAGCAGCAAGGACTCTGCAGTACAGAGTTGGTTGGGGTCCTGCTGATCCTGGCTGCTTTCTGCTTTCACTGGGCTGTGTGGCTGCCAGATGGCACCTTGCAGACCTTGTCCCCACGATACCTTCTAGGATGCTGAAATAAGAATAGCTGATGCTGCAGGTAGCAAAGCCAGAGAGACCTTTGCTGCAGACTCCAGGGAGACTGACAGATCTGTGGCTCTGCTACATTGAGACTGATCTTACAGAAGCAAGGGACAAATATATTTAAAAAAGGGGAAAGAAGGCTTTGTGACCCCTGACTAACCATCGTTTCTTTATTCAGAAGAAAGTCAGTGAGTGGGCTGGCTAATAAAACTTGCACTGGAACATCCAAAAGATACCAGCTCTGCAAAGTACAAGTAAGGATATCCTTTTTCTCATCAGGAACACTTGATAACAAAATGTGGACAGTCATGCTCGCTTTATCCTGCAGCTGCCACCCCATTGCCCCTCCAAGCAACTGGAGTTCCCATCTTTGGTGCCCATCACCATTATGTCAGGGCTTTGGGCCTTTTGGCCTGTGCTGGGGGCCATACAACTCAATGGGTGGTTCTTGCACCATCTCCTGGGGTGGGTGGTTTCCCCTGGCTGTCCCTGCAGTGGGAGGAGGAGGAGGAGGAGGATGATGGGGCAAGCAATGGAAATGCTCTTTGCAGCTGGTCAAGATGTGCCAGAAACCTTTCCCACGTTTTGTTTTCATCAGGATGTTAATGTGTCCCATTCTAGGAGTGCCCTGCGAACGGGAGGAGCTTTCGAGAGGAGCAGTGTTCATCATTTAACTCCCATGTGTATAATGGCAGAACCTATCAATGGAAACCTTTATATCCTGGTAACAAGACACTCTTTGTGTGCTTCATAATGCTTAGCCAAACTATTTTGATAGTTATGATGCTGTAGCCTGCAAGAAGGCTCCTCCTCTGCTGTTTTAAAGTGATTTTTATTTTTTTTTTCCAGAGACATTATCAACTCTCTCCCAAGCTCAAAGGCACACTTTGCAGCAGCAGGGTAGCTCAGAAATAAACCAACGTGAAATTGTGGCTGTAGCCTGTGTTGGTGTCAGCTCCTGAGGACCAGAGAGCTGAAAGGCTGGAGGAGGATGTAAGAGCATGGGGTGATGGACTGTGCTGGCAGGGAGAGTCCAGCTCACCCAAACAAGTGTCCTTTGAGCTGGGGCTGTGACTGGCTGCGTTGCTTTTTGGTGCCATTTGCTCACTGCCACACCCTTGGTGTGCTCTGACAAATGTCCCTGAGATGCTGTCAGTCAGTTTAGTCATCTGGGGTGAGGGATGCAGAACTACAGGAGTAACTTGGGAGCCAGAGACTGAGACTTGGTTTAATTTTTCGGTGTCTAACTGTTATAGGGCAACAATCAGAGCCAATGTTTAGAGCTGCTGGGAACCCAGGACCTTTCCCCTGAGGAGGGGGTTCCTGAGTGCTGGGTCTTCAGATTCACAGTGTCATTTGGGTATCTAAAAAAGAGATGGAATCTAATGTAACTTTCTTATTTGAGGGGTCTCTGTACATACCAAAGAACAGGTGTGTTTCATGAAATTACTTACCACCTCCTCTTCATGTGAAACAAGCCCCTGTCTCCCCAGCCTTCTTGGTGTGGTAGAACACGACCCGTGCAGGCTGGTTAGCTGTAACTCCTTGGCTGCTTTTGTCCTTTTCCTATGGCAAAGTGACAACTTCTTTGACCATACTTGCTCTTCAGGATGGTTCACCAGAATAGTTACAGTGAACTGTTTTGTTTCTTAGCAGGCTTTCACGTGGCTCCCAGGGGATTTGCAGGATAATGTTTTGACATTGATGCTGTCTTGCTTGGGCACAGAGGCCAGTGGGTATAATGACTGCTCTCTAGTTGGTAGAGTTCAACACTTAGTGTTGGGTTTCCGATGCAAATATGAATTTGTCATTTGCTTCCTGTGGATGTTACAAAATGTGGGGACTGCTGTGCCAGTGGATGCAGCCAGCCTGTGGAAAACAGAGGGTGGATTAAGCCCAGCTCTTGGGTGAATGTTTATGAAAAAGCTCTTATGTTTTAAACTACTGTGGCTTTGAATAGAGTCAAATACATTTGTAATGTATTTATAAAAATATACCTATGTTAATTATGTTATATGCATATTCATGTATTGACATGTGTTTGTAATGTGTACATACCCACTACTGCAAGTCCTTGCACAGAATAGTGGCTGTTGCTGCTCTAGCACATCCCCTGGGCTGACGCCTGGTGATGCTGGTGGTATCACCAGCACTTCTACTCCTGGCAGCAAAGGGGACTGCCTGGCTGTGCAAAGGTTTGCAGCACTGTGCTGCCAGAAGTGCAATCTTCTGTCCAGCCTGAAGCACAAGAGATGGTAGCTTCTGGGCTGCTGTGCAGTTGTGCTGTTGTTTAGCTTGGCAGAGATTCGTTGACATTGCTAGGATGAAAGTTATTGTGTTTTTTTTTTTCTCTGCTGTTTTTGAATGTGTCTTTATATCCTTTCCCCTTAGATGACTATGTTCACATTTCTAGCAAGCCCTGTGACCTCCATTGCACCACTGTGGATGGTCAGAGACAGTTAATGGTTCAGGCTCGGGATGGAACATCCTGCAAATACACTGATTTCCGAGGGGTTTGCGTGTCTGGAAAATGTGAGGTTGTTAAACATTATAGCAAAAATCTTGTTGTTAGCATTCAGAAAGTTACAATGGGGGCGACATCTGCCTGACCTGCAATACTCTGTTGTGTGTTTTTAGCCCATTGGGTGCGATGGCATTCTCTTTTCCACCCACACCTTGGATAAATGTGGAGTTTGCCAAGGAGATGGGAGCAGCTGCACTCATGTGACCGGCAGTTATCGGAAGGGGAATTCTCATCTTGGTAAGGCTCTTGGGACCGTTGCCTCTGTTTCTATTGGCAGGCTGGTTTAAATATGTATTTATTTCTTTGGTGAATAGCTTATAGTGCTGACCAACTGCCCTGCTCTGGTTTTTCCTGTGTGTTAATGCCACTTGGGGGACTGAGGCAGGGAGAGCCTTCTTTAAAGCAAGCCAGTAACCTTGCATGGTGCTTGGCAGAAGCCTGAGGTCTCTGATGCTGGATGGGGCAAAGGGTTATGCAAGAAGCTGGTGTCTATTTATTTGAGTCTTATTTCTCATGACCCGGTAAGAATAGAAAGAAATGACTTGTAATAACAGGAAGCTGGGATATTTTGAAAGACCAGGATTTCCAAAATTAGTGTGATGTAAAGCAGCAGGAACCTACTTGTCCCAATGATTTAACTCGAGCACGATGATTAATGCTGCCTGAGAATCTGTTTAAGATGGAACAAGCTTTGGTAACATCAGTGGCCTTAGGAGGACTTGTCCCATCACTTGCCTGCTACTGAGCAAAGGGAGTTGGAGGAGGAACACGTTGTAATCTTGCTTTTCTGTTGCCATAAGGTCCCGTTTGCAGCCTACCAGATACCAGCATTAGTTTTAAACCATAGATCCTTTAAAATAGCTCCGGGTCCAGGCCCTCTGGCTTGATACATTGCAATATTGACTGTGGAGAGTTTGGTTTGGATTATCAGTTACAAAGTTCTTTTCATTAATCTGTAGTTTCCCATAGGCTATTCTCTGGTAACACACATTCCTGCTGGAGCAAGGGATATCCAGATAGTAGAGCGGAAAAAATCTGCAGATGTTCTGGGTGTGTATAACCTCTTGGTACTTCCCTGTGCTGCACGCTGACACCAGCTAATGCTTTTTCCAGTGTGAATATGAACGGAGCTTTATTGCAGACATGAGCTAAACATGTAGTCAACGTAAATCACAACTGTGTTGTCTAAGCCAGGGCATTTCTCCTTGTTGCTGTCTGAGCACCTGGGCTGTATATCTCTATTTTGATTGATTTAGTGCCTTAACTGTTGGTCAATATTGTTGCCACTTCAGTGGTGCATGACAAATGCACTGGTGCCAGATCACAGATGGCACAGTGACTTTGCCTCTCTTGTGATCCGCTTGATCTCCTCATGCTTGGGGAATGTGCAATGGCCACATGACAGGAGCACCATGGAGATGTGACCTCACTAAAATGTAGGTGGCCATGCCATCCATCTTGTGGTGGAGATGGCAGAGCTGCTCAGGAGGAGCATGGAAAAATCTGGGCTTGCCCAAGAGAAGCACGTCCTCTGTTCCAGAGGCTCATGGCCATGTGCACAAAGGCTTGAATGTTGAAGAATTAATACAATTCCTGGGCTGGCTTGGGATGAGCCATCTTGGGCCACCACTGTGTCAAGCAACATCAGCTCAGTGCTCCCAAGGAGGCAACTCCTGCTGTTGGCCATCTGAGTCTGCTTGTTTTCTGCAGAGCTGTGATTATTCAGTGTTCATGTTGTGGTATCGCTAAAAGGGTGAGAGGAGCCAGGTACCCAGGACTTCATGATGTAGAGGGGCACATCACCCAGAACTCTGAGCACATAACTTGCATGTTATGTGCTGGACAGGGTTGAGAAATATGTTGTAACATAGGAGAAACACTTGTTTTATTACTGTGATGCTCATACCTTTATCCACTACGTGCCCAAGTGGCAATATTGCATGTTCTGCTCTTACATGTCATGGCACTGACTTATTTTTTCTCTCACTTGAAGCTGTGGCTGATGAAGCTGGGTACTACTTCTTCAATGGGAACTACAAAGTTGACAGTCCAAAGAACTTCAACATTGCAGGCACAGTGTTCAAGTACCGCAGGCCCATGGATGTCTATGAGACTGGCATAGAGTATATTGTTGCACAAGGACCAACAAATCAAGGCTTGAATATAATGGTGTGCTCTGGCTTTAAGTTTTTAATGCTGGGGAGAGTGTGATGGGGAAAGGAAACTCTGTGTTGGACTGAGGAAGGGGTGGGTGTGGGAGCTGAGCCTTGCTGTGGCTTCCCAGGCTTCCTGGGCAGTTTGAGGAAGAGAGTGGGAGCACTGACTGTGCCCAGCTCCTTGCATGAATCTGTCTTACTTGTGTCAGTGCTCTCAGATGCAGGCAGGGCTGAGAATAACCAGCGTGGGCTTGGTAACCCCTCTCTGCAGGGAGAGGATGCCTCAGGCACTGGGAGGAGGGGGGAGATTTCTATTTCTTGGCATTTCTAGCCAAGTTACCTGGCAAGAAAAGGAAAAATAAGAAACTGGGCTGTGTAGCTTAGAGAAGTGCACAAAACTTAACCTCCAAATCTTTCTTGACAGCAAGCTGCCTAAAACCAGATAGGAAGAAAAGTCACTTACCTTTTCATCTGGGCAGCCAGCCAGAGCCCAACTCCTCTGATGTTCTAGGCAGCCCTGGGCTCTCCTGGAAGGGGAAGGGATGGCTCCTTGGGGGCTTAGAAAGCACCAGGCCATTAAAAGTTGTTGTAGTGTATCTGGAGGTGAAGGGTGTGTGTGTGTGTGTGGTGGTGGTGGGGGGAGTGTGCTCCTCATTCATCATAAAGCCACCAGAAAATGTGTTTGTGAGGGATGGTCAGCAGCTTCTGAAGTAGCTCTCTCAAGTCTCTGGTTGCTCAGCAGCAGAGGAAGGAGTGTGACCTGCTGCTCCCAGTCCCTGAGCTGGGGCTAATCCCCAGGGGAACACTGCCAAATAACCCTTGGGAAATTGTGCTGGGCCCCAGTTTTAAGGAGCTGGCAATACAATGGGAAGCAGAGTGGGAATAGCAAAGTAGATGCTCACCAGCTGTCAAGCCTGAGATGAACCACAGGCTTGGTGTACCACATCCTCACTGCACCCGCTGATAACGTAACTTGTTTGCCAGGTCTGGAATCAAAATGGCAAGAATCCATCCATCACATTTGAATACACCCTCCTGAGGAAGCCACACTCAAAAAATCTGCAGCCCATCTACTACACCTTCTCGGAGTCAGAGAGTGAAGAAAGCAGGGAGTTTGATGGAGATGTGCCACTGGGGTTTATCCAGCACAACGCAACCTATTTTGGGAAAATCTCCAGGGAAAGGATAGACTTGGAGAACCAGGTGTTTGGAAGGCAGGACACGGAGGAAGATTTAAACTTGAGCAAAGGTCAGGAAACCAATGAGGTCTATGAAAGAGCAGAAACAATTGACTGTGAGCCAAAACTGAAGGGCAAACAACCCCAAGGTAAGGAGGAGACTTGGGCCTCACTGTTCTGCTTCTCAGAGCTCTTGTTGAGAAATGCTCTGTTTCTACCTTTGGTGATTCTGCTGGTTTGTTTTTTGGAAACCTTGGAAAGTTCTTTAAAACATCTCTGCTCATAAATCCTCTTTGCCCTTCAGGTTCTGGTTTCTGGTGGGTAGGGGGTGGATGTGGGTAAGGTCTCACTGCTGGTGCCCTGCCGTGCTTTGCCTCATGCCAAGGACAGAAGGGAGCCCTGGGTGCACTGAGGTCCCATCGCAACATCTTCCATCACCTCCCACCTCTGTCCAGCCCCCAGCAACTTCCTTCCCACTCCAGCCCCTTGGGCATCCCACCACCAAACTGCCTTGAATGCTTTCCCAGCATGGCTGCATGGGCTCTAGGGCCAGGAGGGCATCTTCCTTTCTGACCTCTGCTGTTGCTTGGGGCAGTGCTGGCAGGTGCTGAGCTGTCGTCTGGCCACGCCATAGCAGGATGAGACCCACAGAGCTGCACATCCTTCCCCAAGGGGTACAACCCCATGAGATTCCCCTTCCCCAAGACCCCAACTCCTCCCACTAACCTCCCAGGTGGCTGCTCAGGCTCCGTTGTGCCCCTGCTGCTCCGGGCTGCTTTTGCCTCCCAGCCTGAATGCATTCTGTGGTTGTCACTGTTGTTTCCCCCTGTTGGCTCCAATCTAGATTCAAACGTAACCAGGTCTACTTACCAGACAGACCATGAGGACAGAGACTTCAGCCCCAGGTTCAGCTCCAGGGAGTTCCTTTCGGAGAATGCCATCACAGACAAGCTGCTGGACAAGACCTCAGACTCCAAGGAGCTGATGCTCAACATGACCATGAACAGCATCTTTGCCCAGGGAGAACAAATCAACTCTGTGGGGTCACACATTGACAGCCTCTATGTTGACTACGAGGACACTGATGGCATCGTGACCTACACCATTAATAGCACCTACATGGAGCTGAGCAATGGCAAAGCCAGCAACACATCTGCAGAGACACCGTTTTCAAATGCCACCATCACCATGACCAGCCCTCAAGGGAACAGAACCCACAAAGCAAGGTAGGAGACATGTCTAACTATAGCCAACCCTATTTGGTGCTATTCTTGACTCATAATAGCCCTGTGCTCAGTGCAGACCCCACTGCATGTTCTATATGCTTCACAAGGTAAGTGGGGGTAGGATGATGTATGTGAAAGCTTTTTTTTTTGTTGGGACTTAATTTGTAAGGAAGGGCCAGAGGTTTGGGAGCAGAAAGTCAAGAGAGTATTTAAGCAACGTAAAACTTGCTGCCCTCCTTAGTGAGGGTGTTAGCAAGGCCATACTGATGGCTGTCATCTTGTGCATTGCTGTGGCCATAAAGAAGCCGCTTCATTTTGTCTTCTCTTGGTGCCCTGCTCTGATTCCTCAGGGCCCTTTCTCAAGTTTTGATGCAGCAGAAGTTGGTCCTGGGTCCTTTTAAACCCACCCTGTTGACTGCCACCCGTGATCCTCCTTGCTTGTGTTGGCAGGAACATGCTCCCAGGCATGGTCCTGCCTGCTCCACTGCTGCTGGAGAGGCAGAGCAGGACAGCAGGAGGTCTTCTGTAGGAAAGAGCCTGGGCTTGCTACCTTGATGGGTGCAGAAGCAGTGCAATTAGTCACTACTCTGATAAGAACAGCAAAAGCTCTCCAGTGGGAGCTCAAGGATTGATACTAGGGCTGTCACTCCAGTGTTCCTTGAATACCTGCTTCCTAAACTGCAGTGGAAGGTTAAAAGGACAAAAAGCAAAGTTTGATCTCTTTAGCAGCAGAATTCATCCAGGCAAGGATGGGCTGGCTGACAGGGAGTCTCAGGGTCGTGCTTGTCCATACATCTGTGCCTAGGGTCTTTTGGGGTGTCCTGGGCCTTTCTGAGGAGTTTCCACAAGTCAATGCAGTCTGTGCATAGCTAGGACTGAAACAAGTGCCTTGGAGTCATTGAGGCTCACAGGTGTGGATTTGGGTCCTGCTGAGATTTGGGTCTCTTCCTGGCTCTGCTGCTTTAACTCTTCTGTCTTCTGGTGTCATCCTTCTTCACTGGTGATGAAGGCTATGATGCTGAGCTTCAGAGACTGTAAACCCCTGAGCTCTCTGCTTGTAGTTAGCTGTGTTTACCCAGAACTTAAGCTAGCTTATGCTAGAGCAATTTATGCTAAAGAAAATGTCCATGAAGCCAAATGTATCAATGAACTTCTTAACATTAAGAACACTAAAACAGTGCCAAGGGCTTGAGTCTATCATATCTTCTCATGGCTTGGCTTGGCAAGGTTACCTTCAGCTGCTGAAGCAGGTGTTGTGCTAGTACTTGGGCAGGCAGAAGAGTCTGCCCTGCCCTGGGGGGCTGCCTGGTCCCCCCTCCCCGTGCTCCCTGGTAGCCTTGACCCACACCTCTCTCCTGGTAGCTGCTAAAGGGGTCAGATGCTTTCCTGCCTCCTGGGACCTTTACACTCTTCAGCACAGCTCAGCTATATGGGCTGGCAGTGGCTCCAGTGCAGGTCTCTGTGGTACTATAACCCCATTTGCACACCTGCCCCTCTCTTGAAGGCAGAGGGTGAGGATTTGACCCCCTTCAGACACCATGCCTGACTCTGCCACTCTTTCCCCCCACACTCCCCATTCTCCTGGCTGTTCTACAATGTTCCCTCTTATTCCCCTCACTCTAGAATAAAATAGGAACTTTTCAGATCTAAACATAAACATCAAAGATGTTTAGTTCAAGCTTTGCCCTAGCCAGAACTCTGCATCCAGATGTAGCAAGATGCTCAGCTCCTCACTGGCTGAAAGGTCAGTGCAGGTGGGGTGCAGGAAATGTGATGCTTGGAGACATGTAATTTTATTTTAAAAAAAGTATGGGAGGAAGGCAACAAAACAACCTGCACCTCTTCTCAAGAGGCTTCAGCTCCCCTCTGGAGGCTTTGCTGTCACCCCAGCAGTTCAGCAAGTCTCATAATGCCACCAACAGCTGGAGCATCTGTCTGTGTAGGCACTTGTGGAGGAGGGATGGACAGGCATGCCTGCTAGCTCTGCCCCCACTGCAGGGGTGGGTAACCCTTGTGTGAAGGGACTGTTGGGACAGAAGGGACTACTGGGACAGCCTGCTCTGTGCCTTTCCCCAGCTTCTTTGGGGCTGGACCCGATGATCTCTCGAGGTCCCTTCCAACCCATACAATTCTGTGATTCTATGATTCTATTTACTACTTTGAGCCTGGTTGCAATCGCCATGCTCGTTGCTAATAGTGTCTTCTGGGTGGGAATGATGGACAAGGAGTCCCAGGTCAGCTCCCTGAGGTCAGGGTCAAAGCTGCTCCTGGCATCCAACACAGCAGAATCCAGCTTACTGACAGCTGGGTGTGGGTTTGTGTCATGGGAAGTGGGCTGGAGCGTGAGGCAGGGGCAAGGCTTTGGGCATTGGTCTTCTCCTTCCAGGAGAGAGTGGGGGACAGGACAGCCAGAAGCTGCACTGAAGGAAACGGTGATGAGGAGAAGGAAAAACCTCTTGCCCTGTGTGTGGGGCAACGTGGGCCATCCACCACCCTGGAGCTGGCCAGCAGTGGGCTGGGGCACCCAGTCCCTTATTTGGGTTAGTGTAGTTCTGTGCAGGAGCTTGGGCTTCAGCCCTTGCAGCTCATTCCCAGGCTCTGCTTGGGATGACAGTGGCTTTTTGCTTGCTCTTCATTTCAACCAGCAAGGGAGGATTGTCTCTCTGCAGCCTGTACTCTGCTAGTCTGTACATGCAGGATGGTTGGGGGCTGGAGCAGGGGCTCTCTTTCTCTCTAAACTGCCCTAGCTCTCAGTGGGGATGAGGCTATCCTGTTACAGGGCACCTCGTGCTGGCACCACGCACATTTCCTCCCTGGGAACAAGCTCCCCTGGCACAGCACTGTGCAGGGGGTTCTTGTACTCTGTGTGTGTGGGATGTAAGTGCTGCTTTTCCTCTCCTGGATCAGCTAAAAATCTGCCTATGTCATGCCAGGGAGGATCCAGGCATCCTTTGTCCTTCATCCTGTGCCTCTGCAGCTGGGGCTGATCCTGCACCAGGAGCCACGAGCTGCCCCCTCTGCTGAAGTGTGAAAACTGAAATACAACACAGAAATGGGAGCCTGGGGGTGCTGAACAGTGATCTGTGGTGTTTGTGTGTGCTTGTCAGGACTAGCCTCTTGCTCTGGGGACTGTTTTGGGAAGACAGGTGGCCCAGGTCTGAGCTGGAGGGGTGGTGCTAACCTTTGGTGCAGTTTCTTGCTTGAAAAGCAGAAGCTCAGCCCAGGCAGGGAAGAAAAATGCTTGCAATAAAGCTCATAATAAAGAGAAAAATAAAAAGGAGGAGAAAAACACCCCAGCTTCGTAGTTAGAGGAGAGCAAAATACCAATTTTGTCTTTGCCATGGTGAGAGCCAGATGCTGCCCTATGGCCCCAAGTCTGACTTCTCAGGAAAGAACTTGTCCCTGCAACCTTGACACACAGAGAAGCAGCTCTTTATTTAGGATCATACACCTTAAAGAGACACTGGTGAAAAAAAACCTGTCCTTAGATGTAGTATAAAGTCTATTTTGAAAGTTATTTTCTCCCATCAAGGGAGAGAAGTCCCACTCCTGGGCTAACTTGGTGGGTGTTTGGGGGGTTTTGGTGCCTTCAAGCAGGGTATAGACCAGATGATCAGGTAGTGCCTGTTCTCCAGGCAAATTAAAGTACAAAACACAGACACTGACTGTGTTTTAACACATCTTGCTGGAAACTCCCATCTTGTAAGGCTCCTCCTGGCTGGGTGACAGCAAGCAGCACACCGATGGCAGCCAGGATCAGGGGGTGATGCAGGTCCCCAGGCAGGGTAATTCTGGCAAGATAAAGCACTATTTATAGGGAGCTGGGATTTGTTATTTTCCCTGCAAAAAATAGTCACATTCATTTCAGTTCCATTTCAAACGCAGGAAGCGACCATTTGCCAAACTGACAGAGCAAAAATCAACAGGGAAAATGAGATTGTTGTTGTTTTTAATCCTTCTGGAGGCTCAGTGCTGGCGGTGGAAGGAGGGTGGGTCTGAAAGGAAACGGCTGGATTCTCAACAGTGTCCTTTTAAAAGTTGATTTGGTAGACTAGACCTCAACTTTTTTTATTTTTTTCCTTACAAACAACTAAATAAGGCAATTCCAGAGCTTCTGCTGCCTAGAAATCATACTAGCTGCATATCTCGCCAGGCCAGAGACAAGAGGATGTCAGGGTACAACCTTGTACGCTATTTCAGTGTAGCTGTTTCAAGGGTTTGAACAAAGGTGTGAGAAGAGAATTTTGAAGCCTTTTGTGGTAAAGGTGCAGTATCCCTGAGGTGTTATGACCTTACAGCACGTAGGATGCACTGGACTGGGAGAAGCTGTTATTCTTGCTTTGATAAATGCTTTTTCATACACCAGGCTGACTCTGCTACCCCTTTACCTATTGGCATTACGTGTCTGAGCACAGTGTGGATGTGGGAGATGCAAATTGCCTCTTGAAAATAAACCAGAGTAAACCCCACCAAACCCAGAGCGGCAAAAGCAGCGGGTAGGCAAAGGGCATGCCTTGGTGTTTAGAAGCAAAGCGTGCTTTGAGAAGCAAGCTTATCAACTCCCCTGCCACGTGTAGGCTGTTGGAAGGGAGTGAGCCGCTGAGATTTGAGCGGCGGAAAGCTCTGCTGCACTGAGCAGCACGAGTCGGCGTGCCCAGCCCTGGAGATGTAGGGGAGGAGATACTGCACCTTTAGTTGCTGTATGCCAAGGGCCAGGTGTATTTGAGCAGGAAAACAAACAAAAAAATGCAAACTCTTGTTAAATTCTGAACTGTTTCTACTTGTGGGTATTTTTATCCCATTCTCTCTATTTCTAGACAGTGGAAGCTCTGCCTCTAACCGGGCTGGGGATTCTACTTGGGGCTCAGGACAGGTATGTTGTGAAACAAAACAGAACCGATACGAACAAACATACAAACCAACCCCCCAAAAAAAAAACCAACAAACCAACCAAAACCAAACAACAACCAAATCAGAAAAACCAAACCCAACCGCCAAACTAAAGCAAATCCCCTCCCAAAAACCCAAACCCAACCGAACTGCAGCCTGCTGGCAGATGTGTGTGTCTGACGTGGCCTTTCACCGCTCGCCTTGTAAATGCCTTTTTTTTTTTTTGTTTTGTTTGTTTGTTTGTTTTTGTTTTGTTTTTTTTTTTTTTGTTTTTTTGTTTTCTTATCGCTAGAAACAGATTGAAGTTGTTAAGAAAGGGCCAAGGTGTGAGTGCTGCTGACATGTACAGGTGGAAGCTTTCCTCCCATGAACCCTGCAGCTCTACATGTACCACAGGTAGTTATAAGGAGCAGCCAAATTCTGCACAACTGCTGAAATCACCTGGTGTGTGAGTCACTTTTATGTCTGTTAGGGATGGGAAGGACCTGGTGATGTGTAGGGGCATCTCGTGATCAACCCCAAATCCGCTCCACTGGGTGCAAACAGGGGGAGAGGAGCCAGGGTGCAAAGCCCACCAGCCTTGTGGGTGTGTCGGGGGCTGGGTGTTGGTGCCCAGTGTGTTCATCATCCTGCAAAACATCCCTCCTTTGGGGAGCTCTGAAGGTCGCCTTTGCTTCCCAGCCCAGCGGGAATGTGCTGGTGCTTGGCAGGATCCCCAAACCTGTGCTGAGTCTCAGCATATTGTTTCTCCTTTTTCTTTTTTCCCCCTCCTTCCTTCCTTTTTTTGACTGCTCAGAGGGGTTTGAAAAGCTCAGCTGCTTCCCCACAGAGTGAAATTTTGAAGATTGTTCAGCTCTGGCATGAAACAAAATAGCATTTGGCTTTTTGATTTTTGTTTTGTTTCTCCCCCTCCTTCTACCCTGGAGCCTGATCTCGGCTGCGAGGGTGTAAATCTGGAACAGAGACGTGGATGCCAGGGATATCAAGACTGAGCCGGTATTCTTTTTTGCCTAAATCCTCACTTTTTGCCCCCCAAAAAACTTCCAGATGTGATTTCTCTCTCTCTTCTTCTTTATCCCTCGGTCAGGGGGTCCTGCCCTGGGAGCCCATCACTTGTGCTGAAGCTTCCCAGCAGCACAATCTCTGAAATAATCCAGATCCTGCAGTGCTTCTGGAATTAAAGAAGGGAAAAAGAGGGAGAGAGAGGAGATTGCAATCTAAGGGCCATCTCTTTTAAAGAACAAATGCAAGGATTCTATTTTTCTAAGCATTTACTCTTGTCCAGCAGACACGTGCCGGCAGCAGGAGCTTCCCAAGCCATCCCTGTCCCTGGGATCTTGTCAGCCTTGTGTTCTGGGACACTTTTTTTGACTCATTTGATCCCCTCTGAACCAATTTCCCCCTTGACGGTGCCAGGTTGCTCTGCCCCAGTTTGCAGCTAGCAGGGAGAGGTTTTACTTAATTTCTCCTTTCTTTAATCCCCTTTCTAAATGACCCATTGCAGAGGAGCAGCTCCATGTCAAGAACCATAGATATTTTCTTTTTTTTTAGTTTCATGTGAACAATATGTTCTTGAGAGCTGCAACTCTTGTTACCTGTAGCCAGAGCAGCCTCCTAGTCCCCAGCCAGGTCCCAGAGAGGACTCCACAACATTTACTCTGGCAGGGCAGGCTGGGGTGGGGGGTAGAAGGTCTTGCTCTGATGACACTGGCTGCCTGCGTTTTCAGTGGGAGAGCAGGAGGGGCAGGTGCCTCCTTGCAAAGCCCTCAGGAGCCCTTCCTTGGCCCAGAGCGCGGGGGACACAAAGAGGGTGTGATGGGTGGATGGAGTGGGTCAGGGACCATGTTTCTGTTGCCTCCACCCACAAACCTGGCAGGGTTGGGAGCTGATGGCTGCAAGGCGGAGGGAGCTGCCGAGCAGACTTGTTGCCCCGAGCGTTTCCTATAAAAATGCATTAGTCATCTATTGATCTTGGTGGCAAGCCTGTGGAGCCAGCCAAACTCAACCATGCTGCCCATGTTGGCTGGGTGGCTGCCACGGTCCTCCCCTCCCAGCAGCATCCACCCCAGGGGCCAGAAAGTCCCACTTGCTGCTTTCCTCCAGGAGGAAGCTTTGGAAAATGCAGATTTAATTAAAAAAACCCACCAAACAAACAAAATTATAATAAAAAAGGAAAAAAAAAGAAAAGAATTTGGATGTCAAAATCACCAAGCATCCTCTGTTGTGTGTATGTATTCTCTTTGAAACTAGGAGTGATGTCTACATATGCTATGTGTGTTCGCTATGATGGGATCGAAGTGGATGATACGTACTGTGATGCCATGACCCGTCCTGAGCCTGTCCATGAGTTCTGTGCTGGGAGAGAGTGCCAGCCAAGGTACCACCTCGACAGGGCGCTCCTGGGGGGCTCCACGCTTTCTCTGCTGTGGATGTGTTTGTGGGAGGGGGTTGGTGTGGACTTGGTTGGTGGGAAGGGGATGTGGGCAGTCAGAATGGTCCACAGTGGTCCAGTCCCTCTTCCCCCAGTTGCATCTGCCCAGGCTGCACTGGGAGTTGGCAAGACTTTCCTTCTGAGGGCTTTTGCTCAAGCTGCCAGGTTAAAACTTCCATCAATCCTAGCAGTTTGCATCTGCAGATCCCATCAAGTCTGGCTTCTAACGCTGCAGGCAGCATCCTGCTCCGGCCAGCACGTGGAGGAATGCGTGTGTGAATTGGGTGGAGAGGCTGGGCTGGCAAACATGCTGCAGATCCATCCCTCTGGTTCTTCCAGTATCTTAAACATCATTGAGGTTTGCTTGTGCCCAGCCAAGAACTGGTGCGGAGGGGAAGCTGTGCTGGAAGTCCTTCGGATTTCCCTTCTGATGCAGCTTGTTACCCAAAAAGTGTGACACTGTGGTGCAGGGCACCTCTGCTGCTGCTCTGTCAAGTGGGTCCTGCTTGTTGGGAGGTTTGTGAGTGACAGCAGCTACGGGCAGGGCAGAGCGGTGTCAGCTTGAGGGAGCAGGAGAGCTGTGATGGTGTCAAGCTGCGGGCAGGGCAGGGGGAGATGTAAAGCTGTCTGCTGAGTGCCCTGGCGCCGTGTCACTTGTGAGCACTGCAAAGCAGGGCCGGGTGATGCCGTGCCGATGCCGTGCCTGCTCCCTGCAGAGTGCTTGCTCTGGTCTCTGGTAATCACGGAGGAGGATAGGGGGAGGAAAGCAGGTGCCCTTTGCGATGTAAGACCTCATCCAGCCTTGCACGTTAAGGTTGAAAGCCAGGGCAGGCTGCAATCGAGGCAAGAAAAGAGCAGGGAGGTGGACAATGCCACTGCTGGGAAGGTACCAGCCCCGTAGGCACCACAGGGACTTTAATAGCTATTTGCATTAACTGTGTAATTTTTTAGTGCAGGCATTAGGGCTCCTTTCATGCTCCCACTAGTCTTTTATAAACCCACCCCTCCTTGTAGTTGTGCTGCCCCAGCTCCGTGGGCTGGCACTGCAGAGGGGAGAGGGGCTCTGTGATTTATTGGTGGATGGGGCTCAGCGGTGGGTAAAGCAGGGAGCAGCTGGGAGCTCAAAGGGAGCAGCCAGGCACATTCGTTGGCACTTACACAGAGGAGATGCTGCTTCGGCTGGCAACGCTCTTCCAGCAGAAAGCACCAAGAGGATTTTCCTGATTGGATGGGAAAGACCTTGGATTCAGCTTCCTTCTGAATTTAGGTGGTTCCTGTCACTGTGGAACATATCTCTGGCTGCTTCCTGTGCCTGGAGCCCCAAGCAGGGTACAAGGCTGGCATGCAGCTGGGGGATGTGGCTCTCCCAGTTGGAGAGCGGCAGCAGCGGGCATCCTGGGGGTGCCCAGGGCAGCCCTGTGTCCAGAGGGGCTGTGACTTCTGATCCATGTAGTCTTGTACTGTTTCTTGGTTATGCTTTAATTCAGAAATGCTGTAATGCTACTGCACTGTGAGAGTCTGGACTGTTTCTGTCTCTTCCCTTAGTTTGCATGCTGCTCTCCTCTTGTAACATCAGGACAGTTGCGATGGGGGCAGTGAGGGAAAGGCAGTGTCTTGGAGCAGATTCGAGCTCTTCCAGCCCATCGCATGACGTTAGTGGAGTTAGGCTGACAGTGGTACACGAATGTCTGTCCCACCCAAGTTCAGACAGCTCCATGTGACGTTACTGCTGGGATTTGCAGGGTGATGGGTGGTTGTATCCTCTCTGTCCTTTAGCTGGACAGGTGAAAAAAGAGGGGCTAACCATGGGCAGCACAGCATTGCACCTCCTTCCTCTCAGCAATCTGGTTTTAGCATCTGGCCATGGGCTCAGGTGTGCTGGGTGAGGCTACCATGTTAACACCTCCCATCCCGTGGAGAAGCCTCACACACTGACAGCTTGACTGCAGCTCACTCCTGTTGCAGCCATTTCCTTCCGCCTGAGAGAAGACAGGGTTTTCCCATGGGATGTGCCAGCCTCGGTCCAGCTGTGCCCAGCACAACGGCATTTCTTGCCTTTGCAGGTGGGAGACGAGCAGCTGGAGCGAGTGCTCCCGCACTTGTGGGGAGGGCTACCAGTTCCGCATCGTCCGCTGCTGGAAGATGATCTCTCCGGGATTCGACAGCTCCGTCTACAGCGATCTCTGCGAGTCTGCTGACATCACCCGGCCGGATGAGCGCAAGGTCTGCAAGAACCCGGCCTGCGGGCCCCAGTGGGAGATGTCGGAGTGGTCTGAGGTGAGTCCCTGGGAACTGCGGGCCTGGCGGCGCTGAGGGTGAGAGCAAGAGCCTGTGCTTCTCTGGTCCTCTTCTGACTGAAACCCACCCGCAGCCAGCGCAGGCTCTGCCTTTAGGATGCCGGCTGCCATCATTGCATGTGGACCGATGTGCACTAGTGGTTTGGGTTTTTTCCCCCTAAAGTGAAGCCGTGGGTCCCCTCCAAGATGGGGAGGCTACTCTCATCAGTCACTCACGGGGTCCTTGATCCCATGCAGGGTGCTGGTGATGCCTGCTGAGGTAGGGCAGGAGCCTGCAGCTCAGATTCCTCCCGCTGCTGTTTTCTCAGCATCCTCGTAGACTCCCCTTCTTCACCTCCAGTTTCACTGTAGCACATGGAAAACTAAACCTTTTCCTTGCTGTGCCTTCAGCAGATCCCTAAAGCACTCAGAGGTGGGTTTGGGCAGTGCTACTCTTGCTTTAGCTCATGTGTTTGCTCAGGAAAGCCTGTGAAAGGATTCATTAATTTCCAGGCACAGCCAGTGCTTGGCATGCCCCTTGTAAACTCAAACACATGGAAACGACCAAACCAGTGCCGCTTCCTTGGGGAGCTGGGGTCCGTCCCTGAGCTTGGGTGGCTCCAGAGCTGGTCGCTTGGCTGCCACCCATATTGACACTTGGGGCGCAGGGACCCAGCGTGACTTGTGGTGAATGTATAAAACACATGGAAGAGAAACAGAGCATTTGTGGGTTGAGATAAGGACAGTTTCTTGACAAAATCGCCATGAAAGGGGAACAATAGCAGCCTGTGCCCACACGTGGTGATAACCCAGAGTACCTTACCAACCTGTTGCTAACAGAGTGCTGCAAAGACTGACCCAATGCCCCAACCACACTCAGCCTACCCAGAGGCACCCATGAGCATCCCTGCCTGACCAGCCCCCTTTACAGGGGAGTGATGGGAGGGATGACCAGCCCCTTTAATGGGGGAGTGATGTCAGGTGGTGTGGAAACAGCTTGGGCTAACTCAGCTCCCCTGTGCTGGCTGCTTGGGGAAGTTAACTCCATCCTGGCCAGAACCAGGACAAGTGGTTTGTTCTGAGCCAGCAGCACAGCTAACCTCATTTGGATCCCATCTGAAGCAGGGTGCCAAGTTGGCTGGGGAAATAGGCATTTAAAATGAAAAAAATAAGACAGAAAAAGGCCAATTTCAGGGATGTGAAGATGAACATATCAGCATGGCGTGCCTGAGCGCTGTGCTGTTGACACTTTACCCTGCTTTACGTTATGCATGGAGCAAATGCGTGTGTGTGAGACTGTAGTAACTCAAATCCAGTTCTAAATAATGTCACAGGGCTGCACCATGCCAAATTTATCCACAGCATAAAATCTTGGCTGTGGGGTTTGGGGAAAACCGTCTCCAAAGAGGTGGAAAGAAGCTGGCTGTTCCGGGGAAGGAGGCGAGGGCGGTCTCACCCTGTCTGTAGGTGACAGCTAAAACCTTTCAGCTCTGATCTGGTGTTCTTGGTGCCTTGGGTTTTCACCCTCTGGCATCATTCAGCAGAGTTTGCACAGCACCCAGGCAGGATACAGCCCTCCTGCACCTTAACCTGACTGCTGAATGTGTTTGAGGGTTTTGGGGAAGAGGAGTGGCTTTGCTATGGATTATTTTACAGCCAGCTGTGTGTTGTCAGGCTGTGTTTTTAGTTTCATGGGAAAAAAAAGTTTAAAAAAAAAAATCCCCGTCCCCAGTTTGAGAGTGGTGAGGGGCTGGAATAGGCTGCCCAGAGAGGGGGTGGGTGCCCCATCCCTGTGGGTGTTCAAGGCCAGGTTGGATGGGGCCCTGGGCAACCTTGTGTAGCTCCAGGCCTGGAGGTGGGTGGCCCTGCCTGTAACAGGTGGGTTGGAGCTCTGTGATCCTTGGGGTCCCTCCCAACCCAGACCAGTCTGTGATTCCTGTCATGATGGGAGCCCTGCTGATGCTGTGCGCCTCGTCCCCTCCTGGCAGTGCTCAGCCCGCTGCGGAGAGCGGAGCGTGGTGACCCGGGACATCCGCTGCTCAGAGGACGAGAAGCTGTGTGATGCCAGCGCCCGGCCCCTGGCTGAGAAGAACTGCACGGGGCCACCCTGTGACCGGCAGTGGACCGTCTCCGACTGGGGACCGGTGAGTCCCCGGGGTGGCTAGCCGAGTGGTCACCACTACCCCTTGCAGCTGGCCTTGCTTGCAGGCTCACTTGCACCTCTGGCACTGGCAGTTTGGGGGTTGGATTGGTGTTCCCCAGCAGCTCCCAGCCCTGACAGATGAGCAGTCAGCCTGCACCCAGAGCCACCCTCCAGATGACTCGGCCATGTTGGCTTACCTAGTCCCTGTGTCACCTCAAGTCTCTATCTCATCACCAGGACTTGCCTGCCAGCACAGTCACCCCTGGGTCACCCTGACCAACCAGCCTGGCAGCCCCAGGGTTTGATGGTGTTTGGGTGTACTTTGCCCTCCTCTTTGTAAAGCCCACCCTTGGGACAGGGATGAGCTGTGGGGTGGGCTCCAGTACTGGGGGTGAGCAGCCTCCCATCAGGTCTTCCCCTCCATGGGAGGGGCTAAGCCCTGAGAGACCTGGCAGAGGGCCTTAGTGGGTGTCAGAATCCCCTTGTCTCTCTGCTGCACAGCATGCCTGATGCTCTGTGCCCAGATAGTGAACCTTTGGCCTTTTTCTCCCTCCTTTTTCCCCCCTCTTTCCCCCTGCCACTCTTTTCCCTTCCTGCACAACTCTGGTACAGAGACCCCCTCCATCTCAAGCTATTTATATCCAGGTTTTGATACATTAGAATCAGCTAAAAATAAGTAGTTTCCATGGCAGCAGCGGTGCTGTGAAACACCGTGCTGGCGGCCACAAAGGAGTCGGGGAGCACTAGCTGCTTCCCCTGGCATTTGGGCAGTGCCCGCCTGGCCCTTTGCAGGGAGAGCCGGAATATTTGCAGCCACTTGCTCCATCCCCTTTGCCTTGACTCCTTTGAGGGCCACCCCGGGGTTCCCTGCTTGTGGCTTTTCCCGTCCTGCCTGGCTTGAGGAGATGCTGGGTTTGGCTCAGCCCTGGCATGATGTGGCTGTGGGATGGGTGGGCTGCAGCAGCACTGCCCAGGGAAGGATTCGCTGAGCTTCCCTGCAGCTATTTTGAGCTCAGCTGAAGAAATCCTTCCATGATGTGGGGAAGGTGGTGTTGGGGAGGCAGCTGAACCCCACAGAGGCATCTCAGCTCCTATCATGGGGATGGAGCTGTGCTGCCTTCCCCTCTGCTGACCATCTGCTGTACCCGCTGCGGTTTCAGTGCAGCGGCAGCTGCGGGCAGGGCAGGATGATCCGGCATGTGTACTGCAAGACCAGTGACGGGCGGGTGGTGCCGGAGTCGCAGTGCAACCTGGAGACGAAGCCCCTGGCCATCCACCCCTGTGGGGACAAGAACTGCCCCTCACACTGGCTGGCACAGGACTGGGAGCGGGTAAGTGGATCACGCACCCTCCCCCTGCCCCTGGGCTGGGGGAGCCTTGGAGTGAGAGTTTGGTTTTGGGGTGCGGTGGAGGAGGGATGCCCTGCAGTGGGGGTCAGACCAGGGTGTGTGGGTCTCAGCCATCCCTGCTTTTATCCCCGTCTCCCCCCCCGCAGTGCAACACCACGTGTGGCAGGGGCGTGAAGAAGAGGATCGTGCTCTGCCTGGAGATCGTTAACGGCAAGATCAAGACTCGCAACCCCACTGACTGCGACGTGGCCAAGAAGCCTGTGGAGGAGACGACGTGCTTCGAGCGGCCGTGCTTCAAGTGGTACACAACCCCCTGGTCAGAGGTGAGCGGGGAGGGAGCGGAGGGCAGCTTGGGGATCTGTGGGAGGGAATGGGAAGGAAAAATACCCTTCTTTCAACGTGAGCTGGCCCTGGGCCTATGGTACCCTGTCCCCTCGTAGCAAGGGCCTCACCATCTGCAGCATAACCCAAGGAGATCTGTGAAGCTCTGCAGCGTGCAGCTCCTGAGGGAGCACCTGGGTGGCCCTTCCCTTGCACTGAAAGCTCAAGGCAGCCTGTAACTGCGGTTGTGGCTGTGCTGAGGGTGAACAGGGCCAAGAGGAGAGTTTTGGGGTCAGCTTTGGTTTTCCTTTTTTTTTCCCTTTTTTTTTTTTTTCCCCCTCTTTTCTCACACCTTACCCTGCAGATACTGGTGAGGTGTGCATGCAGCCCCCGTGATGGCTGCCTGGAGATGCAGAGCCTGGGGATGCAGTTTGCCCCACCACCCTGCATGGCTTGCAGAAGCAGCCATGAGGATGAGCCCAGTGAGTGTGGGCGAGGAGCTGCGAAGGGCTGTGACCAGCTTCCTCCAAGCCATCTCTGACACAGCTCTCTGCGTCCTTGCTCTAGGCACCTCGTTTTGTTTAGTCTTGCAAACTGTCATTGCAGCCTATAATTAGCCAAAGCAGCCCTGCTGTAATCCCAGCTTGATGAGGCATCCAAAGGGCAGCAGGCAGCGAGCGTCGGGCCCAGGAGCTGCTCCGCAAACTCAGTGGGATGCTCAGAGACACTGTCCCCTGTGGACACCAACAGCCCCACACCCAGGGTGCTGCTGGGAGTGGTCCTATAGCATGAAGGGCAGCAGGAGGAGGGAGGGTGGCAGTGCTGGGCATGGAAGTGCATCCACACATCGCTGGGCAGAAGCTGCTGCAGGTGGTTGATGGTGCTGGCAGGAAAGATGGAGCAAGACACCAGTGGTGTGGTGCTGAGACATGATGCTCAGCCAGGGGAAGAGCTCAGCCCCCTGTCCTGCAGTCTCCAGCGAGCACAGCTTTTTTTATCAGGTCCTGGCTTAGCACAGAATACCTGGACAGCAGTGTCTCACCTCAACCCCTCTCTCTTGTTCCCCAGTGCACAAAAACCTGCGGCATTGGCGTGAGGATGCGGGACGTGAAGTGCTACCAAGGGAAGGACATTGTCCGGGGCTGCGACCTGCTGGTGAAACCGGTGGGCAAACAGACCTGTGACCTGCAGCCCTGTCCCACAGAGCCCCCAGGTGAGCCCTGCTTTCCGCAGCATCCCCCAGACTTGATTTCCAACCCGTTCCCCCCAGCAGCACTGCCCAGCATCTTCGCTTCCACCAACCCCCAATTTGATAGTCATCCCAGGAGGATGTAAGGGGGCAGCTCTCTCTTGCTCCCTCTGTGGCCAAGGAATGGGGCACCGGCTATTTCTGGAGGTACCCCTGCTCAGTTGAGGGGAGCATGCTCTAACCTTAAAATAAAAGGGAGCTTTGGAGAGCTGATGTGGGTGCTGCTTCTCTCTGATTCCAGCTGATGTCTAGGAAGTTCCGTCTGTGCCATTATTTTAATGATTTTTGGTCTCCAAATGTCCTGTGGGATTTGTAACTATCTCGTTATCTGACTCATCTGCTGGCTCAAAGGCCCTGTGATCTTTAGTGCGCAGCTCTAATTCTTTAATAGGATTTGGGAATAAGGACAGTGTGGGAGAAAAGCATGAAAAAGGGAGACGTTTTTGGGGCTGGCTCCTGGCTTGGCCCCAGTGCTGCTGGGTGCCCCTGGCTGACCACTCCTGTGGGCTCTGGGATGTACACAGTGCCTATGAGGTGCATCGTGGCCCTCTCGTACAAGCTGCCTACCCCAGGAGCAGCCTGGTTTCATGTATCCTATGCATTTCAAGCAATATATATATAAAGATATATAAAAATCCATATATATAAAAAATGTTAGTTTCTAATGGTAGTTTTTTTAGCAATATATGAAAGAAATATGGTAAAGTTTTAAGCAATTTTTTTTTTGCTTAAAAATATATATATATATATATAATAAAATGGTACATCTTATGGGTCTGAAGCAAAATATGAGTCTGAAGGGAGCTGTATCTGGCCTCACTGTCTCCACCAAGTCACTTGCCCCTAACTACTGCTGTAACACTGCTGCATCCCCATTCCCTTTCCCAAATAGCCTCTTAGGGGCAGAACCTGTTAATAAGTTGGGGTCACCAGGTCAGCCAGCATGAAGCTCCCTGGGCGGCTCCAGCAATCCCCGGGCAGCTCCCTTGCGCAGGGAAGAGCATGAGCTTCAGGGCTGGGACCAAGTGAGACTCCCTGAGCCAGGCCAGGTGTGATGGGGTGGGTCAGCCTTCCCGTGCCTTTGCTTAGGGTCACAGGGATGTTTATGGAGAAGCTCCATGGAGTTGTCCAGGGGCTGCTCTGCCAGGTATCAGGGAGGTGGATGGTGTAGCCAGAGTGATGTGGTGCAGAGCCTGTGGTGGTTAGGGCAGGCTGTGCATGCAGGGACGATGAGCTTGTTACCTTGCAATGGGTTCTTTTCCATTCCATATCGGTACCTTCTGCCTTCTCCTTCCCCCTGCAGATGACAGCTGCCAGGACCAGGCAGGAACCAACTGCGCTTTGGCCATCAAAGTCAACCTGTGCAGCCACTGGTACTACAGCAAGGCCTGCTGCCGCTCCTGCCGCGCACCCCACTCCTAGTGCCTGCCAAGCACCCCTGGGCCGTGCCTCCCTTAGCAAGGGCTCCTCTACCATTCAGTAAGCGCTAACACACCCCGCAGAGTAGCGTTAAGGATGCTTTTGGGGTTTATTTTTCCCACCACCACAGAACTACTACCCCAGTCCCTCTCCCTTGCAGAGGAACGGTGCCGGCACGGCTCGGCTGCAAAGCCGTTACCGCTGTACATTGGTAGCCCCCGTTATCAGAGCTGTACATAAAGTGGTGTATATTTGATTCCCCCCACACACCCCAAACCTCCGACACATGCACGTGTTCCAGGAGGCCTTGTCCTTTGGTTCCTTTCCTCTGTGCAAGCTGGGGGTTGGCAATGGGAAGGCGTGAGCTCCGTGAGGTGCGAGTTTCCTCCTCGCAAAAGGGGGTTGGTGCCTCTCTCCTAATTTATCCCCTCCCCCATTAGCTGCATTTTAACATGGTGGGATGCTGATTTTTATTTGCTAAATGAACTCAAGCCCAAACCCTTCTTTTTTGTAATATGTAGGTGTATACTTTTTCAGAGAATTTTATCTTATAATCAAATGTTAGTTCCATAGTCCTTACACCCCCCGTAATGCTGACATATTGTATATAATATGGAAACATAACTGCACTTTATATCACAAAAAAAGACGTGCTCTTTTTTAATATATTTGTTTACAGACAGTGAACTCTATCCATATAATCATTAATTTGTACCCATATGTATATTTTAATAAAGTTGTCATATTTATGGTGGTATCTTGTTTTATTCTCCAGTTTGTAGCGTGTGCTGGGAACACTGGGGTTGGGGCTTGAAACTTGCTGGTGCTTGGAGGAGGGAGAAGAGCAGCTCCAAGCTGGGCAATCATGGCTGTTTGGGTGGTGGCTTTAAGAACTGCCCCTCTGAAGTGTCTCAAGAGCTTGCAAGCAAAGATGCCAGCAAGAAAAGCGCTTTTCCATGCTCCCAAGGCAGGGTTTGCTCCAGGGTTTCTGCAGGCAGGGCTTGTCAAGGCTGGGCTTAAAGGCTCTCTGGTATCCCCTGTACTACTGCGTGCCCCCTGTTCCTGCACCGAGGTGAAAGCTTTGCAAGCAAAGCCCCATGTTTGAAGATGCTGGGACAAAAAGACCAGCCTCAAAACCCATGTCAAAGTAGTTTATTTCTTTTTTTGTTTGTTTTGTGGTGGTTCCCCCCACCCAGCCTGTGATTCCCAAAGTCCTGTACAACAGATCACCAGGTGAGGGGTAGGGAAAGCTGACTGTTCGCATAGTTTCTAAGCTACAGGAGAAGGGGGGTGGGGAGGAAGGCTGGGGAGAAAAGTACAGTCACGAGAGATGCAAAGAAGAGGAGGGCTGGTTGTGTGGAAACAAACCCCAGTGAGAACTGTACACAGGACCACGGCCCAAGCAGCTGCCATCCCCATGGAGCAGCAGCATCATGCTGCGGGGACATGGTGCCACGGGGACCAAGTCCAGAATATTAAACACGTATGAAACCAAACCCACCCACCCCCAAAACAGACCCCCCCCCCTCCCCCCCAGAAAGTCAAAGATATTCATTTGCAAAGACCGACTTGTACTTCAAAAGATTTCCTGCTGAATTAAAAGCCCTCATGGTTAAAAGTAAAATATCCACTCGGGCTGCAGAGAGGGTTTGTGAGCCAACAGGGCTGAAGCCACAGCTTTTTCCTTCCCATCACATCTTTAAAAAGGAAAGCTGACCCAGAGCACAGCGCTGAGGCCATCAGAGTCTCTTGGCAGCCAGTCCATCCTCCGCCAGCTGTCCACGAGTCCTGCACGATGCTTTTAACCTGAATTAACACACAATCCAGGAGAAAGAGGGTGTTCTGTGGAACTGGGAGTATTGCAAGGCCAGAGGGGAGGAATGGAGCCGGGAGAAATCAGAGCATGAGAGTTCCTGTATAGGCACCGCTGCGGTGAGCGATTCCTCCACCCCCAAGCGCTGGTTTAACCGAATGACCTCTTTGTGGCATGGTTAGTGCAGAGGGATGCAGCCGGCTCCGTGCTGGCTGCTCTGCCAGCACAGCCATGGCTGGACCCAGCGTGGCCAGAGGAGCTGGGGCAGAGCCCCGGCCAGGCTGCAGGAACCAGCAGGATGAGAAATGCAAAAGAGGCAGTTTTGCTTAAATCCGGGGTGTTTTGACACGTTGCTGGATGGGGAGAAGGTGTCATGGCTTTTTCGTTGAGAAAAAAAAAGAACCAACAAACAAATGTATGTAAAAAAGTCCGGGGAAGGGGGGATGAGGGTGGGCACACATATGGTCATGGTTCTTGCTGGCCCAGCCCTCAAGCGGACATCACATGTGGCATTTGGAGTGGGAATGTGATTTGGTGGGGCGGCTATGGGTGTGTTCCTCCATCCCCAATTGTGGGTTATTTCCTTACCCAGGTAATGCAATGAGTCTGCAAAAGCCCCCCTGCCCCTCGCCCCCAGCCCAGCTCCACTGGGGAGGAGTGTAGGGCTGCTCTGGGGGCTCCCAGGGCAGGGACAGAGACAGGGGGCTCCCTGGGCAGGGAGAGGCTGTGCACACACCAGTCATCCTGCGGTGAGGGGATCCCGAGGGCATCACGCTTCTCACCCAGGAATAAATGACCATCTCAGGAGTGAGATAGACTGGGGCCGGGGCAGGGCTGTGCGCACACACCCCCAGAGCCACAGCATGGATGGGGTGGCAGAACCTGGGTGCTATCAGCCCTGCTTTGTTACAGGACCGTGCAGCATGTGCACATGTGTGCATGCACATTGGGCCAGGTGCAGCCAGTCGCAGCATAGCCCCACAGCACAGCAGCCCACTGACTTGCCATCTCGCAGCCAAACCATGTGCCCCGTTACCTGCTCGTCATCACGCAGCGCTCCAGCCGGCTGTCACTTACTCTGTATAAAAGGATGTGCTGTATCAAAATCCTCTTTATAAAAAGAAAGGAAAAAATGCAACGCAGCGCTAGAAAACCCCCTGTCCCAGCTGCAACTGTCCCTCCCTCTGTGCTCCCTTTTTGGGGTTGCTTTTTCACTACCCCTTTATATTGCCATTTAGCATGTCTCTGCCTACAGAACATAGAAACACATTCTTTTTTCTTTTTTTTTTTCTTTCTTTTTTTTTTTTTTTGGGCCTTTTTCAAAACTCTTCCATGACTTTCAAGAAGTTCTCCCTGGTGTTAAAAGCCCTGGCATTGGCGTCGAGGTGCGATGCGATGCTCCAGGCTGGGCGGGCAGCCAGCTAGCTCCTCACACATCGGTGCTTATGCTGCGGCTGCGGGAGAAGGCTTCCCGCATGGCCGAGAGCCGGTTGGGGTTGAGTGCCTGCAGGTTGGTCACGCTCACCGGCAGGTCGAGATCCTCCTGGCTCACCGTCTTGTAGCTCACCCGGTCGCCCCCGTTATGCAGCTCCTCCGGGGGCTCCTGCAGGAAGAAGGTGGGGGGCTCATACGGCGCGCAGCTGGGGCAGCCAGGCCGGCTCGGTGTGGGTTTCTTGCCGAAGGGGGACGAGGCGTAGAGGGACGGGCCGTTGGTCAGCACTACGTTGCGGTTGCAGTGAAGCGGCGGGATGTGGGAGTGCACGGCGAAGTCGGGCTCCTCCTCATCCTCCTCGGACTCATCTTTCTTGCAGCAGTAGTACTGAAACGGGACAGTCCCGCAGGGCTGAGGACCAGCTGGCATCCCAAACCGTGCACCTGGGCACCGAAGGGCTGCTCCGTCCATGCCAGCCCTGGGAACTGGCAGGCAGGGGTGACCAAGCTACCTGCGGGCTCCCTCCCCATCACAGCACCCTTTGGGGCTGCATCCCCCCAGCCTTACCTGGAGCCTACAGTAGCAGAGGACGGCGATGATACAAAGCAAAATGACAGTCGCTAATATTCCACCTGTGATGACCACGGTCCCGGCTGTCATCCGCCCTCTTCTCCATTAACAGCCTGCAAAAGCGAGCGCACGGGGTGACGGGGTTGCGGTGGGGGCCGGGGGGAGGCTGGCGCTGAGCAGTGCACCATGCAGCAGGTCCCCAAACCCTCAGCTCACCCTCTTTCACTGGGGGCTACAAAGCAAGAGGTCTCGGGAGGAGGTGGGCAAGATCATGACAGATCTTTGCACTGGGTACCTCTGAAAGCCATTAGGGAGTCGCCATCCCCCCTAAATGCTGCTTTGCAGGTGCCGGGGGTTAAAAAAGCTTCATGCAGTGGGTGAAAGGTTTAGTGAGCAGCAGCTCTGAGGGCACATGGGGTTATTGGGCATGCAGGAGGGGTGACCCAAGGAAAAAGAAACCTTCTACTCAGTGCACATGGCACCCTAGGCAGCCTCCCAGCTCCTGCCCAGTAGCAGGGAGCTTCAGTGGTGGGAGAAGGGGCTTTGCAGTAAGGACTTCTGAGATGTACACATTTTTCTCTGAGCCTATAATCCATTTTCCCCATGCAAACAACAATGTGATATTTTAATTTGGACTAACTGGAGCTGCTAAGCGAGCCTTGAGTGACTGCAGGGACAGGCGAGCTGTGGCTCAGGATGTGTCTGGTTACTGTGGGAGGCACCAGGCTCCTTGCCTTCCCCATGGACAAGCCACAGAATGTGTGTGGGTGCTGTGTGGGCACCCCAGGATGGTGCTTCTGACAGTCACAGGCAAGTGGTTCATTCCCACCACAGGCAATGCTATGGCTGGGACAGGGTGAGCTGGGCATCTCAAGAGATGCTGCGGCTCAGCTCAGCCCTATGCTTCAGTTTTGGGGTACCACCCACACCCTGCTCTCCTTGGAGTGCTAACACCGTACTGACAGCAGGTCCCTGCTTCTGGCACCACTGGGCTGACCCAGAAGGCAGCCACTGCCCATCATGTCAGCACACAGATCCCACAACACAAGCACAGGTCTTGCTCTGAGCATCCATGCCCCGAGAGCTCGGGGGAGGGCTTGAATTCACCTCCATTCCACACAGAGTAAGACTGATTCCTTTGCCACAAGAAAGGTGCTGGGGAGATGCATACCTGCCTGCACACACCTCCTAGCAGCTACACACACAGCCACACCGACACCAGCATCGCTCCACAGCTAAGCTCCAGCAGCCCCTTAGTGCTGCAAGCATCGGGCTGGGAACAGAAGTGACATAAATTAAAGCAAGGGATCACACCCTGACCACCTACTCTACAAGCCCTTTAACAAAGCTGGCTCCCAGCTCATGCTATCAGGTATTAAACAAAAAAAACCCAAACCCACCCACTCCAGCCCCAAATTACTTCAGCACCTGAGGAAAAGCAACTGTATCTATCAGGGATTTCACCCTCTTCCAAAGAAAACAAATCTGTGGCATATTTTCAGGCGCTTAATGTCCTGCTAAAGTTGGGTAAGTGCTGAATGGATAAAGCAGTATCACATTTTATGGAGCTGCTGAGCAGCGCTGTAGGAGGGAAAGGTAATTTATAACGATGTCTGAATGCCTTCTAGCACCATGCGGCCACGGGGCAAGCGCCGGGCCAAATCCTGCCCTCATTCCTTGGGAAAAATGCTCTGAGGAGGCTCGGCAGGGAGGAACACAGTCAGGGGAAAGGTTTGCAAAAGAAAATGCATTAGTGATTGAGAAACCTTGACTCCTGATTAAAGAGGGATGGAGGCACTCGGCACGGGGTGTCAGGGGGCACATGCACCAACCCTGGCAGAGGCGGCTCCAAATGCACGTCCATGGGTCCTTTGTTGCTCCCATTGGGAATCAGCATGCTGCCACGGAGCCCAGGGTGGGGGTGTGCAGGCTGGGGGTGCACAGGACCTGGCTCTGGGGTGGCTGGGTTCAGCCCTGCAGCCTCGCAGAGATGGGTGCTGCACCCATCAGAGAGGATCAGCATCTCAGCGAGCTCCTGGACAGCCCAAGATGAAAGGTGGCAGGCAGGGCTCTGGCTGGGAGGGCTCCTCAGCTTCCTCACCACTTAATTAAATGACTGCCTACCCCGGGGGGACAAGCCAGGGTCTCACAGAGCCAATTTTCACGGTTCATGTCCAGCTGTGGTCAGCCAGCCGTGGCATCACAGCCACTGCTCTCTCCAGAGTAAGACCATTTGCATCTTGCTCTTTTTTTCCCCTCCCATCACATACTTGTCTGATTAAAGCTGCGTACCTGGAAGCATTGAACTCCCCAGTGTGCAAAGGGGGAGAAAAGCAGAGCATGTGGAGGCCCATAAGCAGAACAATTCCTGTCTAGACCTCCTTTATACATTTGTTCCTAATTTCATGCTCCACAGGCTCCCAGATTCATATATTTAGTAATAAATATCCTGGTAAAAGGAAGTGCTTTGCAGCTCTGCTGTGGTCTTGGAGAAAGTATGCAGGAGCCTTGGTATTAGGAACGCAGGCACCGAGAGACATAGTCCCAGCAGACAGTTGCTTGGCTCCTTCCTCACCCCTCAGTAACAGTAGGAGCCCTCAAGCTGCTGAAGATGCCTAAACACCTCCCCCCGCCCAAACTCAGCCCCTCTGCCCCATCCAAATCCAGCCCCCGCACACCCTCCATCGCTGCCAGACAGCCGGGAAGGGGCTGCCAGGGGATGTTAACTCCACACAGGCTGTTTGCCCCCAGCCCAGGAGCCCCGAGCTGTAGGAAAGCAGTCCCCAGCGCCACAGGGCTGAGAGGGGACGCTGCTTCTCGAGGTTACTGTGGGCAGGCAGGAGCTCGGGAGGAACGCTCCCCACTTCCCCCAGCACCCTGCTTGAATTTCCCAGGGTGCAAAGCACAGGCCATGCTGCCACAAACTGCAGCCACATCACCACATGGTAGCTACAGGCTGCCCCTGGGTAAGGTGTTTGGTTTTAGACTCGATCCCACGCTGTTTGCCTGCTCCTGCCAGGATTTCTATTGCTGCAGGGACAGTGGCACCATCCCTGCAGTGGCTGGGAAGTCCCAGTGTGCAAGGAGATGGCCTTTTCTGTTCTTCCCAGCCTGAAGACACAAGCAGAGCTCCCACACGATCTAGCCCCAGAATGGCTGACGGACCTTCCCAGCGTGCTGCAGCCCAACGCAAGGGGCTGAAGGGTGTCAGGGGGAGCAACAGGGAACGAGACAGCATGGACTTGCACTCAACAATGCAGAAAGGAGAAAGGAAGGATAAGAAATCATCCCAAGTCTCCCCAGCCCAGCACCTTGCACACAGCCCCTGGACCGACGAGGGTGCCTGGTGCAGGGAGAGGCTGCTTGCAGCTGCGCTTTGGTCCCGGAGATGGGACAGACGGCTGTGCAGCCAGCAGCTCTCGGGGCCATGAGTGGGAGGAAGGCTTCGGGAGGAAGCCTCGGGGCTGAGCTCAGCCCATGCAAAGGCTCCAGCTAACAGCCGGCTAAGCACGGCTCCAAAACACTCCAGGTGCCGGAGCACTCCAGCCACAGCCAGCTCCTGAGCACTGGCCTGAGCCTGCCTGCTGAAGCTGTGGGGGAAGGAGACCTAAGAACTGCTAAAGAGAACACTCCAAGGTTTCTTTAAGAGACCCTCAAGTGCCCACGTAAGCCAGCTTCTAGGATGTGAAGGCATTAAGAATAATCATCAGGCCAGACCTTTAAATGAATGGGGCTTCTGCCCTGCCCATCCCATCTGATCTCATCCCATCTGATCCTATGCCATACCATCCCGTCCCCAGCACAGCACTTCCCCATGAGCTGGAAGTGGCATCGCAGGAAGCCCCCCAAAAGGGAGTCCTGGTCACACTGATACTGCCTGCACAAGGAGACCGTGTCTTGCTTGCAAAGTGCTATAGCCCACAGTTTGCCCTACCACCTGCATCCCTCAGCAGCCCCAGGACCTGTGTCCTCTGCCCACTCTCTAACAGGGAAATTGGGGATTGCACTTATTCACCTGACTCAGGAAGCTGGGGATTTAAACACAGAGCCAAAGAACAAGTGGCAGTACTGGTGGGGAATGCTTGCTGACTGCCTACGCCTGGTACCTGAGTGCTGGAGCAGGTGGGAGCTCGGACACCTGCTGTAACAACACACAGCTAGAAACACACAGCGAGGAACACCCTTTGAGCAGAGGAGTACTCCACTCAAACCTCCTGCAGCAGACCTCTGGCCCTCATCCCATCCTTTCTGCTGCTCACAGAGGTGGTCTCATGTGTGGAGGGAAGTGGGGGTCAGCTCTGCCCTGCGTTTCCAAATGGCCAAGATGGGAAAAGGAGAGAAAAAAGGGAAAAAAACCCCACCCCACCTCTCCCCACCCTTCCCAGGGAGCAGAGGAGGCCAGCACCGTGTCCTGAAGTAACACCATCCTGCCTCGTCTTGGCTCTGCTCTACACTAGCACATCCCTGGCCGTGCTGTGTGCTTGGCCGAGCTGTTTCTGAGCCAAGCCCCACGTGGGTGTCCTCCTGCACCCGGGAAGGGCCTCCAAGGGGGACTGACCCTGCACGCCGGCATGGCCCCTCCCCAGGCAGGGTTCCCCTTGGCTGCCAGCACTGACCCTCCTCTGAGCATCATGAGATGGCTGGTGGTGAGTCAGCTTCTTTGGGCCTCTCTGGGGAGAAGACCCAAAGGAGGGGTGGGTGCACCTCAATGAGGGGGATGTTCAGGTTAGGAAAATTAGGTCCTAAGTGGAAACTGGGGGTTAAGCAGCTGTGCATGGGGGGAGCACGTGTCTGTCCCTCCATGGTGGGTCCTGAGCTCCACGGGTCTTGTCCTGGGTGGGTGATATGGTCATTTTCCAGCTCATCCATGCACAACAAACCCTGATGCCAAGCTGTCCTGCAGGAAAATGGAGGGGAGCTCAGCAAGAGGCTGAGGAAACAGGAGAGCAGGTGACTGATGCCAGCCCTCTGAAATGTCGCTTCTCAAGGTGTTGCCTCTTGCTGCAGCTGCTGCTTTCCACCCTGGAGCTGGGTTCAGGCAGTGGGACCTTGGCACAGAGTAAGAAGAAATCACACTATAATAAATGGGCCAGGACAGAGGAGACTGGATCTGAGCCCTTGATGCTGCAAAGTTTCGGGGTAAGCCTGGCTGACACTCCCGTTGCCCCCTCTTGCCCCTCAGTGCCACATAAAGTGCCATGGCTGTGCCCAAGGGCAAAGCCCAGAGAGCATCTGTGAGAAGGAAAGCCACTGCTTTCAGCCCGGGAGGTGGGAAAGCAGCAAATAAGTTAGAAGCCAAAAACAGTTTGGTGGCAAATACAGCCTTATAACTGCATTTCCCCAGTTCCTGTAATCCTACCCAGTCAATGAATAAGAGCTGGGCTGCTAGGAACAGCCAGGCAGGGTGCCAGCAGAAGACTTTGAATTTACGGAGCCAGCGGACAGGGCAGCTGCCAGAAACACAGGCAGAGAACGTGGCTTTCCATATGAAAAACGCTTTAAGCAGGCAGCCTGCATCACTTCTGTTTGCTTTCTCTCCCTCCCTCCCTCCTGCACAGCACTCCTGGCCTGGGGGACGATGCTCCCTGCGGGCTGGAGGGATTTAAACAGCCAGGCTTGACCACGGGTGGGCTGGGGAGGGTATGGATGGGGGAGGTTTGGGGGTGCCTGCGGACCCATCCCTTCAACAAGACCATCTGAGCCCCCCATGACACAGGGACAAGGGCAGACACATCTCATCAATCGCTGCTTCCCCATCTCAGTGCAAGCGCTTCCCGTGTGGGATCCCCTGCATCTCCAGGCACCACATACTCCGGCTTTCTCTTGAATATTTTATGAGCAGAGGGCACTTAACTCCCTGCTGTTTGGAGAACACTACTCACAGTTTCCCAGGCTGATCCGCAGCAGACGGGTCCTCCTGTGAGTGCTGGAGATGGCTCAGAGATCCCAGCAGCCCTGTCCTCCCATCCACACCCGCTGGGATCCCGCTCGCCCCCGTCTCTGCTCGGATGCAGTGTGGCTCCTGCGCCGGGGAGCGGCGCAGAGGTCAGCAGCTTTCCCCACCTTAAAAACGGGGGTTTGCACCACTGTCGATTATCCCTGGAGTAAGGAGGATTTTTGGAAGTAAGATGCAGCCCGGCTGGGCAGTGTGGGCAGGCTGTAACGCTGCTGGGGGCTGTTCAATGGCAAACAGCCCCTTCCAGCATCCTCAGAGCAGTTACCTGCTTTTAAGCCAGTCACAGAGGTAACCCACAGCCAAGTGCTCAGCCAAACCTGCAGTGACCCCCACCAGCTAACACCCCCCAGCTCTTTCTCCCCGCTGGGACTGACCCCAGCATCGCAGCTCTCGCTGGTGTCCAGATCAGAAACAAACACGTTCCACAGGCAATCTATACACAGCGCCTGATAAATTATTCAGCAGATGGGACACTGCTGGAATAGTGCTGAGCTCTGCAGAACAGGATCCTGGACACTTCCAGGCTCCCTGGGCAGGGCTGGGATGGCAGCTCAGGGCAGGCTGTGATAGGATGAGGGCTCACCGGGCTCCTAGGAAACAAAAGGACAACTCCACAGCCACGGGATGGTGCTGAGAGCTGGGGCACAAGAGCTCTCTCCAGCCTCAGGCTCTCCTGTGCTGGGTTTAGTGTCCTGGCAGGGAGCGAAGCCTGGGCTACATCAGGCTAATGCAAGATGAGCATCGGGACGGTATGGGGTTGTATCCCCTGTCTCTGCATCAATCATGATCCATCATGAACTTCTACAGGGGACTGTTCCTCTCCTCTCTGCCCACTCTCAGCTCAGCCCTTACAGCCAGGAAAGCTCCTCCAGTCCTGCTGAGCAGTGCTAACAGGCACGCTGAGACGGGGAATGGGGACAGTCAAACATCACAGCGACCTACTCCTTCTATCCATTCTTATAATCACCCGGCATAAAGATATATAATAACAATACACCATTAAAAGCCATAATTTTATAACCCAAAGTGTTATAAATCACAGGCTCACAGAATCATAGGGGTTGGAAGGGACCTCAAGAGATCATCGAGTCCAACCCCCTGCCAAAGCAGCTCCCGTGTGGCAGCCCAAACACTCCTAGAAAAGCCACTGCTTTCCCAACAAGCCGTGTAAGTTTTTATCATGTGCTGAGGACACACGGTGTTTTATCCCCCAGCCTGTACCATGAGAGAAGCTCATCAGCCAGGAAACCAGCAAAGGGAGCCCGAGCTGTTCGAGACATCCATCCCACAGCAACAGCCACCCCAAATTTTAGGTTTTCCTGGACCTCAAAGAAAAGGCAGAAGCTCATGGGACAATTAGGGATCCCCTTCCACTGGTCACCGTTATTAGCTTTTAAAACAGAGCTTGGCACTTGGTGAGCTGTCTGAATTTCCATCCCACCCAAGCAGGCTGCCTTCAAAGAGCATCAATCTCGGGGATGCCTGCCCCAGCAGTGCTCGAGAGGGAATGCGTGTGTGCTCTGCAATAACAAGGCAATAATGTCATTTAATACAACCAAATCATGCCTAATGAAAAATAATATTTGCACAGCTCATCAAAGCAGCATTGGGGCTTACTGAGCACAACGCTGGGTGTGAATTTAAATGACTGCAAACGCTAAATGGAGTGCAGTGGTGCTGCTGGGGAAGGATTAGGGGAAAAAACTCCCACTGAATATATATATATTCACCCTGCTCTGCCCATCTGAGCCTCTGTAAAGCTGTACAGCCACATCTGAAAAAGCATTGATAGGGATGCTAGCAACATCAATAGGGATGCTGTGGTTCTCGATGGGGATGCTATTGGTATTGATGGGGATGCCTTCGGTCTCGATAGGGATGCTAGCGACTCAGTGCTGCCCAGCAGTGCATACCTGCACACCAGCCCTACCCCACGAGGGGTAAAAACCAGACAACAGGCCCAAGGAAAGGAAACTGGTACAGACATGATGGACTCACCACCAGGTCGGACCCTGCTTACAGTGAGATGCTGTATCAGGGGCTTGCAGCCAGCTGGTCTCTGTCAGGATCTGAGAGCTCTTGTCAAACCACACCAGAGGGTTTTTATCCTCCTCAATCCCACCTTTCACTACCCCATCACACTCTGCTTTAAACACCAAGGAATTATTTCCATACATCAGCTGGAGAGCTGGCAGTAATCCCAAACACACATAAGCAGCCTAAACTCCTCAAAAAATAAAATTAAAAAAAAAGAAAAGAGAAAGAAAGACAGGCTGTCTTTCCACCCTGCATCATTTAATCGCCTCTTGAATTATAGTTTAGTCAGTCTGAAATATTAGCATCAGAGAGAGCAGGTTTTGGTATTAGCAGCTCAAGATAAGCTACTGCAATCACTGCTGAGTGGGAAATAGTGGAAATAAGTCAGAGGGTGGGGAGCATCCACCCACCCAAGAGACTTCTCCTAGCACGGCAGTTTTGCAGGCTGGAAATGTTCCCTGGCCAGCCTAGAAAGCTTGGGCTACTCTACTGAGAACTAACAATAAGCCTTACTCCTCATCAGTACTTTTTCCTGCAGTTCTCCAAGCAGGCATCTCTCCCTCTCCATCACCATCCTGGGGGAGAGCGCAGAGTGCACCGCAACCCTTCCCCCCACAGCAAGGCACAGTGATGGAGCACCAGTGGAAAGGTCAGAAAGCCTCAATTGTCAGCAAATGCTGCTGAAATGATGCACCAAAGGCAGAAAAAAACGGTGTGTGTCCTTCTGAAAGAGCAAATCTTTCCAGAATTGCCCCGTTCACTTGGATTTTGAAAGCTCTTCAGGCAGAAAACCAGCTGATGCCACCCGGAGAGTCCAGTGAAGCGAGGGGAGTCCCACGGGACCTGGTGCCTTAACACCAACAGCTCAGAACAGTGTTCTCCACTGTCATATCTCCCAGCCAGCACCTCAAGAGCAGGGTTTCACTGCTCCGACAGGATCACTGGGGCGTGCGGGTGGGACGAGACCTGCATGGAGTCCCCGGCTGCGCTCTGGGCAGAGCACATCCCTGGGTGGGAGCTGGAGCTGCCTCCTGGCCTCGGGGTGCTGACGCTGCTGGGACAGGTCCAGCAATCCCATCCACAGCCATCCGGGGGACAAGGGCATTGCATGGAGGTCCAGCAAGGTACCCTCTGATGTCCACACAAAGCGACAGAGGTGGGAGGGCTCGTGGTGGATTTAGCTGGCTCTGGCCATGCAGTGGCATCCGCATGGAGCCTCATTCTTATGGGAAGATGTTGCAGCAACTGGCCTGGGAGACATGGACTGAGTCAGCCCTGCTACTGGAAACATTACATCCTTCAAAGATGGTATTTAGACCTTTTAGTTTTTGCCTTAGGCAGCCACAGTCACCCAGACCTGAGAGGAGCAGCAGCCGATGGGGCCAGCACCCAGCCCCAGCTGCACATTCAGCCCTTGGGCAACATCATCTGAGCTAAAGCCCTGGTTCAGCCTGGCACCTCTGACCCCAGTCCAGATCCCTCTGCAAATGAAGCAGTACTGTGCCTGAGGGGGACGCACTGTGATGCCAATACCCATTTTACAGGCAGGGAAACTGAGCCCTGGGCTGGTTAAGGCTCTGCTTTTGAAGATAGATTATCATCAGTCCATTTCCAGACTAAGGTGGCTTCCTCCTGGCCAGGCACTGGCTGAGCAGTGGGCTGGGATCAGCTCTGCTCTCCTTCCACCCCCTATGCCAGAGGTTGGGAAGGATGAGTCCCCACACCTGAGCTAGTGGCCCCTGCAGCGTCCTGAGGCAATGATGAGCCAGCGATCCTGAGATGCGTATGAGCCATCGATCAGGGTCTGAGGAAGGAAGGACACGTACAGTGTGTTTCCAGTAAGCAATAAATCCAATAGCTTTGCATTTCCAAGAGGCATAAACACAGCTCCATGGGACAGGAGGATCCTTAGCAGATCAAAGTCTTTGTGAGCTGCACAACTCGCTCCCATTCAGGGACCCAGACAGGCTGGGATGAAGGCAGCAAGGACAACCATTTCCTTGGTGCTCATTAAATGCAGCAACCTGAGAGTTTCAGGGACTATCCCTTCATCCAGCTGTGCTTGCAGGCGGGGTGGGGAGGAACCAGCACCCCTCCATCTCTGCCCCATCTGTTGTGGGTGGGTGACTGACGGCTGGTGACACCTCTGGCAGCCCCACACTGTCCCGACAGCATCCCTCTGGCACCCCTGAGCTACCTGAGCTCTGGGTCTCCAGCCAACTTGCTTATTCTTCAGCAATTCTGGCTCCTCTGCCCTTGTGACAGAGTCCCTGTGTGTGCCCTGGGTCTGTGTGACACTGGTTGACTTCCCAGGTGCTGGCTGCAACCAGCCAGTATCTCCCGAGATGAGCCCTCAGAGCTGAGCTACCACTCAGGCACCAGCAGCCCCATCTGGGATCTCCAAAGAAATATACATTCTTGCCTTAAAAAAAAAAAAAAAAGAAAGAAAGAAAGAAAAGAAAAGAAAACAAAGAAAAAAAATGATAAAAGGGGTAAGGAGTTTCCATAGCTACAGCTTTACATTGCTCTTGCAAAGGCTCAGGTTCAGCCCCTGTAAGGAGAAGCAGGCAGAGTGTTTTTCCCACTCCAGCCCAGCAAGGTACCACGGTGCATGAATAAAGAAGTGAAGAGGAGAGAGGGTGAGCTCAGTGGTTTTGGAAATACCACAGACACACTAATGACTGGCATGGAAGGATGCTGCTTGCCCTGTGCTCCCTCGTGCTGCCTGACCCATCGCTTGTGTGGGGCACGAGTTGCATTGGCAGGTGGGGAGGGCAAAGAGTCCTTACACCCCCCACCTCACATTAACACACTTCATGCCTCTGGATGTGGTCAGAGGCCAAAAGCCGCTTCATTTACATTAGTCTGTGTGATGCTCCCAGAGATGGACTTCCAGAGAGACAGGGAGGCAGCGAATCCGTGGAGATTTAGTGCTGCTGCCAATGCAGAGTCCCTGTGTGTGGGGCCTGGGGACGTGGGGCTTGCCTTGTGTCATACCTGTGCCTCGTACAACGTCCCATCACGCAGTTCGGGCTGGTGCCAGCACCACAGCTTGTGGTGAAGCACAGGTACATCTGCAAACTGCTGCGATCATGAACAAGGTTATGGGCTTCCTCATTGCTCCAGCCAGGAGTTTTCCTAAGGCAGTAAAATCTCCTTATGTTATCCTTTTTAATAAGGATTTATCATTGCTGCATCAGGGAATTAATACACACTGTCTGAGAGGGTAATTTTCAGATTCTTGGCAACTTGCACTGAACCAGTTCCAGTAAATTTTCCCTTTTTTTTTTTTCCCCTCACCTTAATTCTGTCACAGCTTTTCCTGGGAGGTGAGAGAGGGTAAGATTTAACTCAGAGGGGGGAAACCACAGCCCCAAAAAACAAAACCAAAAGGAAAAAAGTGGAAAAGATAAAGTAATTCAGCTGAAAACCATCATTAGGCGAATGAAGAGAGAGAAAAACCTTCACACAAATTGCTCTACACAAAACCATGTGGGCTTACCAGAGCTGCTGGGATCAGATGTTTGAAATATCGACTGTTCCCAGGGACAGCATCTTTCAGAAATCAAAACACATGTGATGGATCTTTTTGCCTAGCATCAGCATTAAGACGACGCAACCCTTGCCTTTGAAATGACTCCTTGATGCTAGAGAGGCCCTTGAGAGCGATGCTGTGGCTCGCACTCCCCACATGCATGCTCTCCCATCTTCTTATCAACCCCAGAAGCCAAAGCAAGGCCACTGCTGGCACCAAACAGCAGGGGAAACTGAGGCAGGGTGCTCCCACCGCTTCTGCTGGCGTTTGACGCCAGCTCTGTGCTCCCCAGCAACTCCTGTTTGCAGCAGATCAGTGTCAGCATCTTCCCGAGCAGGCTGCAGTTTCTGCCTTCCTCACAGCTCCTCAAAGGACTAGAAAATGCCAAGGGTCTGCTCTTTGAGAGCCGAGGCTTATACCAGCACTCTGAATTACACCTGGGCATCTGAGCCCTTCTGAAGGGCAGGTGGGCCAGGGTACCAACGGCAGCTGCACCTGCTGCAGGGTGGTTGTGCTTCCTGCAGCCCCGGGTCTAGGGGGAGCCCGATCACATAACCCCCTTGGGATGTGCACAGAGAAATGGCTCCATCCATCCAGGAAAGCAGGCAGAGACTCACAGCAGCGCTGCCCCTCTCCTCCCTCCACATCCCAGCTGAATTTCACCTTCCTTCACTCGCAGGGGGAGCTCACTTGGCTTGAACGTATCGCTCGAGCTCGTTGGGATGCAGGTACAGTCCCCTGTTAAACAGCACCTCCCGCTCCAGAACTAACCCTCCAGTTGTGCTGAGCTGGGAACCCACAGCACTGAACGCCTTTCACTGAACCTGTGCTGCTTTCCTGAGCTCTCCAGACATCCTCCTGGCCACACCGATGCCGTGGTACCATGACAAGCACTTTAGTAATGGTAAACCACACAGGAACCTGCTTTGCAGATAAGTTTAAGCCTTACAAAACCCAGACCTGCTAAACGTGAGCATCCCCACTGCCCTGTGCCTGGTTGGCAGACCAGAGACCACTGAAGGAGACCAGCTCAAAGGTCTTTTCCAATCTAGTGATTCTGTGAAACGCCTCACAATGGAGTTCTGCCTGCAGGAGATGCCCCTCGCAAGGTTAAACAGACCACAGGTCTCCTCTGGGAATTGGGAGTGTGTTCACTGCTGCCTCAAACCATGGTCTTGTTTAATAAAACACCCTGCGAGCTGGCTGCCCCCTGTGCCTGGGCTTGACAGCAGAGAGACCAGGCAGCTCACAGGAGCCTGGGAATCTCTGCTGTGATCACAGGAGGCTTCAGTTCTGCTTTGGGCCGGTTTAATCAGGGTATCATGAAATTGCAGGACATGGTGATATTGGGGTTACACTGCAATGTTAGCATCTATATCAAAGAGCACACTTTTTCATTGCAGGTTCCTGCAGATATTCTCATCTGTATTAATTTTTTTTTGAAATCTTCTCTTTTTAAGCAAAACCCAAGCACTGGCTGCAGCAACTGTGTGCCAGCATCAGGCATCTCTGAGGCTGGGCAGCGATGATGCTCTGCAGTTGATGGTACTGCTACAGCCCAGCAATATCCACACTTTATATCTACCACCAATTGAGTAAGACAACATTTTAAAGCCCTGCCCTTTGCCTGCCAATCCTAACATTCAGCGATATAACATAATATTTACAAAGGTATCCAAGAAGCAAGTAAGATCAGTGCTTGTTTTCTCAGAAACCGGTATTCACAGCCTTGTGTTTTCTATAACCTATGTTGTTTTCTTTTAAAATACAACAAAAACAAAGACGTGATGCCAGAAGCACAAGGGAAAATATGTGCAGCCAAGAAAACCCCACTTTCTGTGGGCTGAATCTGCTCCCACGAGCTACCGTGAGCATCAGGAATAACTCTTGAGAAGTCAGCAGTGTTGCAAATCAGAAGCAGCAAGCGGGAACTGTCTAATATTAATTACATAAATATTATGCCTGACTTTGTCTCAGGGATGTACGCCTGTCAGGCTGGCCAGGGGGGACACCAGCCAGGATCCTCCCACACACGAACACGGGGTGAAGCAGCCGTGGAGATGCGGCAGCCTGTGCAGGTTGAAATCAGCCTGTCTGTGCTGCTCTGCAATGCCCTGCATGGCAGGTACCTCCAGCACCTCTTACCACCCAGAATTGAGGTTTTGATGGGTTTGACAGCCCCCAGGCACAAAATACCTTGAGAGCTTCTGCCTGAGACGGATCGAGCTCAGCGGTGCCAGTACCTGGTGCTACAGACTGGGGCCACCCTTTTCCAGGAACACTTTGTCCCAGGCATAGTCACAGTAAGGAAATGGATTTGGGGGATGGCTGGATTGGGGGGGGGGGAATCACCTAGAGGGGGTTGAGAAATGCTTCTCAGGTGCTGAGAGGGGACAGGGGGTTGGCCCCACTCTGTCAGCAGCCAAACCACGCGACTTCTCCCCCGTCTCTGTTTGCACAGGGGAAGTCACAAAGGAAACCCACAGGACAGATGTAAATTCGAATTGCTCCCCCAGCCCCTCCTTTGTGTAACATAACAGTAAAAACACAAAACTTGCCCAACAGCAAACCCAAATCAACATTTATTATCCCTCCCTTCCCGCTCTCATGGAGTGGCTGTTTTCCCCAGATCCCAGTGCTAATCTTGCCAGGGCTTAGCTACCCAGCCAGCGACACCAATCACACCAGACACCTCCTTTTCCTTCCACATGAGACCCTTATGAACCGCATCCCTATAAATCCCTCCCCACACTGGCTTGAAGAGGGAGATGGGGAGAAATTCCCGGCAGTGAGGCCGTGCATTTCCCGGGTCACCCTCCAGCAGCCTGGGCAGCGCAGCACTTACTCCAAACTGAGCCTCTGGCACCATCAACATTACATTTACTCTCCATGGTGGGAGGATGGGGGGGAATTTAGCTTGGATCGCCACAAAAGGCACCACGTCTTGCTATGTAACTCACGTACGTTGTGTTAACTAGAGCGACAACGCACACGCTATTGTTCTGCGGATGCAAGGGTGGGAAAGGAGGAGGAAGAAGGAGCACCGCTGCCTGCAGGGACAATGCAGGCAGACACCCATCAGGGAAGGCCTCCCCGCACCGAACAAGCTCTAATCTTGAAGGCAGGAGACAAAAAAGAAGAGAGTTAATGGTCTGCCAAAGCTCAGAGGCAGGAAGACCCATGACAGGTCTTAAATTGACACTGAGAGCAAAGGGAAGCCAGCTGTAAACCACATGGCAAAGCCCAAGCAGCACCCTACACTCAAACGGGAGAGAGAAACGCAGGCATGGGAGCAGGAGCTCTGCACCAGGATTGCAGTGTCCCTGCTGTGCACCTCAGGAAAAGTCTGTAGGGAAAAAAAAATAAAAAACCAAACCCCAAAACAACCAACCCAGAGGTGCGGAGGTGGAATATTGGGAATAAGCGTGAGCAAAAGCTATTCACAGGTTGGGTGCTTTTTCTCAGGGGAAGCAGTGCCTGTAAGGAGAGGCTTTAGCAGTGTAAGGGGGATGCTTTAGCAGAGCTGCGATTTGCAGGCTGTTAACACAGACACTTTGGGGGCTCGTCTGGCACTTGCCTGTGAACTCCCTCTGCCTCCAGTCACGCTCCAGCATCACCGCAGCAGACACCACTTCAACAGAGCCCGTGTATCATCTTTTACAGCAAAGTCCAAGACATCCCTGTGCTGTGATCGGTGCTGGTTTGCAAGTCTTTGAATCTTGAGACACGATGACCTGCTTCAGCTGAAGTGACCTAAGCTGGGGAGAGGTTGGGAGGGAGACGAGGACGACTTCTGAATCCCTCACGAGGCTGCCGTGGTCCCCAGAGGGTTTCAAAGCAGCCGCATCACCCAGCAATCTGGGTATTTATCTTTCCCCAGGCAGACAGTTTCCTTTCATTAATGCTGATGTGTTTTCCTCCCTTAACATCAAACAGTCTGAAACTCTCGGTGAGCAAAGAGACAACCTGGCTGTGACTGATGCCAGCTCTGTGGGTCAGCGCAGAGAGAACAGGCAGCGCTGCAAGAGGCCACTTTGGCCACTACAGTCCAGCCTAGATTTTCAGTCAGCTGAAGAACAAGGCACTACTCTGCACAGGGGAAAAAAACCCAAACCACAAAGGACTTTTCCTCCCAGTTTGCTAAGAGTCCCCTCCAGCAGAAAGGCAGGAAATCCCATCTGCACGGTGTGCCCACCACTTGCAATTCCCCCAATATAATGAGCTTATGAGCTTCTGCGGCTCAGACCCTTTGATGAACTTGTACCTAGAGAAAAGCCATAGCGTGGTCTCAAAGCCGCACCTAAAGCTGGCAGCGCAGAGGGCTCCATCCCCCGCCTGGCAAGAAGATCATCTCCTTTATCCCCTGCCCAAGAGAGGCCAACTACTGCAGCCCTGGAAGAGCAGAAGCTGGAGTTTAGTAGCAATTCAAAGAAAGAAAACAAGCCACAAGCTTTTTCACCAGAGCCCATCTTTCAGGTAGGGTCCAGGACTCCGTGGGCACCACGCTCTCAGAGAAAGTCAGTGGGAAAACAGCAAGATGTGGGACACCATGACAGGCTTCCCTCACTGACATGGGTCTCCAAGGGGCATGAAATTACAAGTGAGAATTAATTCTGTTTGCCCTGGGGCCAAGGGAAGGAGCCAGGAGTGCTTTCTGCCAGGAGTGTGTGCAGATGTAAGGCTGGCGTGAGTGATAGCACAGCAGCATCCCTTCCCTCCAGCCACACACGCGAGCAGCATCCTCGTCACCTGGGAGAGTGAAGGGGATGATGGCTGGCACTTGGCTTCTGCCAAAAATTCACCCACCCTTCTTTTTTCTGTTTGAAGGAGGCTATTAACCGAATGGGGACATGATGAATAAAGATGTGGGCTGCAGAGTGTCTCCTACAGCGGCCCTGCTGAGCCCTCTGAGTGCTGGCAGACTTCACCAGCCCTGCTCTCCCTGCAGAGCCTCCCACCCTCGTCTCAGGTGCTTGGAGGTGGTTGTTTTACTCACTGCTAATGACATTTATTTTCTTTCCAGAGCCTCAGGGAGGGCTCTTTCTCCTGCCCTCCCTGCTGATATGGATCCTGCTGGCCTATTATGCCAATCTGAGACTTTTTTTCACTGTTGAACTGCTGGAAATCTCCTCTACGTTCCCCATCCGCGCCCCCAGCCAGCTCTTCCCCCAGTTGGAGACACACTGCCCCAGTTTGAAGTAAAAGGAAAAACTTCTCAATGCTTTCAGGCTGGATCAGGTCCCTGGCCAGGCAAGACCAGGCTGAGACTTGCTTTTGAGATTCTGGTAACTGGGCTCTAGTATGTCCTTCAGGAAAAGACAATTATCACAGTGCCATTAAGGCTTTCCCCACTGCGCAGCCTATTGACTCACTGCGATTCTTTTGAAATAACCTTTAAACAATAGATCCTGTCTTATTTACTGAACTCAACGGTGATGCATCCTGATGTCACCCATGTCTACTGTAGGCCTATTTCGGGAAACACACCAAGGGCAAATAGCATGGGTAACGTCAGATATTGTTGCAGAGAGAATGTGATGACAAGTTTCCATCTCTTTGATAAAAGCTCTGGACCAGAGAGATGTTTCCCAGGGCAGCAGAGATGCGTGCACCTCCAACTCAGTGGCATCCCTACCCGTAGCTCATGGGCAGGTAACGAGCGGCACAGGAGAAAGGCAGCGTCGCTGTCAAGCAAAGCTTGGTGAGCTCACAGGCTGCCAGGCAGGGTGGTGTGTTGCTGCGGGTGGCTTTTGTCCTCGGGACAGAAAGAGATGGGCAGAGAAGTGCTGGAGACAGAGAGAGGGGCCAGGAAAACTTGGGGAAGATGGCTCAGCCTGTCCTGTGCCATTATTCTGAAGGAAGATGAACAGCAGCTCGGACCCATCGCAGCTGGTTATTTCAACTAGTGAGGTAAAGCTGCCTGGAGTGAGAAGGCAAGCAGAACTGCCCCGGCCCCTGACCATCTCGTGTCCTGACTCCGCAGCCTGCCAAGAGGAGCATCAGGGCATGCTGAAGGAGATGCTGTCATCTCCCAGCAGTGTCCCAGGCTGCAGCAAACGCTGCTGCCACCCCCCGGCCCTGCAACTCCAGTGAGAAATCTGTACTCCTGGCCATGTAGGATCAAGACCATCAGTGGTTAGAAGCCCGTCCGCCCTCCTTTCTGCCTCTGGCATGGGCACCCTGAGACCCAACCGCACAGCCCATGGGAGCCAGGTCCTCCCTCTGGTGCCCGGCACTGCTGTTAATGGGTCATGGCTGTTCACTTCCATCGAGAAACGGGTCCAAAGATGTTTCAAAATGTTATTAAGAGGCTTAATTTTGTTCCTCAGCCTTTCAGCTGACCTCTGCCCAGGGCTCTCCTGAGGTCCCAGCCTTGCCTGTGTTGGCCTCAGCTCTGATCTGAATGAGGCTGGAAGGTCTGAAGAGTCCATGACCCAACACATTTGTCATCCCTCTGCCAATCTGTGGTGCCAGGATATATCCCTTTTTTCTCAGTCAAAGGATGAACCAATCCTGCCTGCTGTAATAAATTAGATCATGAGGAGAGAAGGACATAACAGACGATGACATGGGAAGAAATGTAAATTAGAAAGGGAATGAGTTGCAAGTTCAACCCCAACACCTTCCACCTCTCCTCCTATAAGCTGCATCACAAGCCATAGCTGCGGGAGCCTGCCAGCAACGAGCATCTCTTCACTGGCCATGTCCTTACCCAAATCCATGGCAACACGACAGCCAGGTACCTGAACAGGATAAGTGAGAAGTACTGAGTTATCCCTGTTCCATACACCAGCCCAATGCAGCTAGATGCTGTGCAGCCAAATGAAAAGCCCCACGGTAAATACACTGCAGCTTGGCCAGCTGCAAACCCCCTCACTGACCCACGTGCTGGGCACCAAGGACATACCCTGATGTGCCCAGTGATTGGGGGCACAGACTTCTTCAGCCTGTGAGGATGCTGCAAAGCTCTCTGGGCTGCGCTTAAATGCCTGAGGGCATTAAGCACCTTTGCCTCTTTCTATCTGGGCACCAGCACGACTTTTAAAGGATCCTTGGGAGGGTGCTTTGGGGATGGGTACAGGGCCAGCAGGTGCTCTTCAGCTTTGGACATGGGAACACCTTTAGAAAGGCTGAGGTCCATCTACCACTGACAGTGAGGGTGTCCTCTGTCACTTCACCACTTCTGAACACATTCTCCTTAGACTGCAAAGCCTCTGAGACCAAACCTTCGGGCTTGACTCTTGTGGCACCTACGTGAGGGTTTGGGGACTGCTGCAGTTGCAAAGGGAAAGGAACAGGAGGAGATGTGACAGCTAGACCAATCTACCAGGCTTTCAAAGAGAAACACAGCGGAGACACAGCCGGTAGCCACGGTGCTGGCAACGTTTGTCAGCTCCTCCCTGTGCAGGTAGGCACAGGTAGTTAAGAACTGTCTGTGCAATCTGTGTTCGCTGACAAGAAAGCAGGAAGGAGCAAATCCTGCTTCCTTCCTTTCCCCTCACATCCCCACGTCCTTCGTAAGTGAGAACTTATGTACTGAGGGGCGATAAATCAACGTCAGTCACTTTGCGGAGGATTTTCTCAAAGTTCTTTCTATCTGCTGAGCACCAGCTCCGTTCCCTACGAGGTCCTGTCATCGTCCTGCACAGAAACCCTGACACGCAGAGGAAGGGGGTTACACTTCTAATTACAGCTGCACGGTCTTAAAGGTGTTTGAAATCTCTTTCCACCAGCGGACAGCTGTAATGCACCTTTCTGCTCACTTCAGACCAGCTGAAAACCACCCAGGAGAGGTTGCAAACAACCTTCCATTACTCACACGCCATCACAACGGGGCAAGCCCCTAAATACAGGTGCACAGAGAGTTCAGGTGCTTAGTTAACATACGATTTATGCAAACTATTTTCCCTTAGCAGCGTTATCATTTAGATGCTTAATCAGTGAAGGCGAGATACAACGATTAAAATAATTCAGTTGAGGTCACTTGGGAGCACTGCCTGCACTCCAAACATTGGGATATCAAGGTTTCCTAAGATGACAGGCATCCATCATGAATGACTGAAGTGCACGATTTTACCATCTAGGTTTTATGCTGATTTCACTGCTCGTTTTAGGCTAGAAGACAATCTGTTGAACCTCCAAGCGCAGCCTTCTCTTACCTTTAATTTATTCCATCAGAAAACTGTCTACCTTAATGAGTACGAGCACACCCCCACTACCTTCCAAGTTTGGTGATCTGTTATGTCAAATATAAATAATCCTGTCTGAAGCCAGTCGATACGGGGAAATGAAAAGCCATCTTCCCTTGGGGGATTTCTCTTTCCCTCCCCCAGTCCCCTCGCGCCTGCAGACTACCACTAATGTACTGGAAAACATCCATGTGAGCACAGACCTAGATGGCTACTGTGCTACCCAAACAAAAAATCCCCACAGATAACTGTGGCATCACCTTCCTTGCATTCAACTCTGGATTCTCTCCATCCCTGTTGCTTCGCTGTGTGTGAGCTGCCTAACCTGGGGCTGAGGTGGGCTCTGCAAACTCATCTGGATTGAGTGTGTGGGGGGGTCCTGTATTCTTTGGGGACAGGACACAAGATAGAAACAAACCTTTGTCCTGGATGTGTGGTTCTGGGTGGGACACCCAGATAGACTACCCAGAGAGGCCAGTTTCTGCCCTACACTGAGTGCACAAAGGAGGACGAGCTGTCCCAGGGGCAGAGAAGGGCATGACCCTTACACCTCGGCGAGGTACAGGATGGGGGCAGCTTTCCCCCTCCGCCCCCCATCTCTGAGAGATGCTTTCATGACCTCCTTCACAGGCATGGCTTTGAAACTAACGATGCTGTAGGGCCAGGGAAAACCAGCCCTGGAGCACCTCAGTATCTTTCATCCTGGTCTAAGTCACTGGGACTTGACCAGTCCCTCTGACACAGGCTGCTGGGGAGCAGATGCTGTGCAGCACTCCATCTCCCTGTTCGCTCTGTGTGTGTGTGTGTGTGTGTCCCCTCCAAATCCCTTCCCAGCCCCAACTCTCGCAGCCGGGGCTAGTCCTCTGCCTGCTCTGCTCCTTACCGGCATTCCCCCGGGACGCGGGGGGTTAGCTGCCGGTTCCACCGGAGCAGCAATCCCACCGCTGCTGGAAAGCAGTTCTAGGAAGCACCGGGAGGAGGAGGGCGGGGGAGGCGGGGGGGAATGATGGAGAGAAGTAAACAGGGGAAAAGCACCGCGAAAGACCCCACCGTTGCGAAGGACGGGCGGGAAGAGCCCAGACACAGCCGGCGAGGTCTGTTTGCCAGCGGCGGAACCTCCGCGCCGGTGCGCGGCCCCGCTCCGCTGCCTGCCCTGCCCACCCCGCTTACCTTCAAACGGGGGAATTGTGCTGGATCGCTCAGGTGAGGACCGCGGCTCCCGAAGTCTCCAGCTCGGAGCGCATCAATGCAGGGAGGGAAAAAAAAAAACCCAAACAACAAACCCACAAAAAAAAAAAGAGGGAAAAAACCCCAATTAAAAATAAAAATAATATTAATAATGATAAAAATAAAGACTACAGATGCGGGCGCAGCTCACGGCGCCCAGGAGCAGGCGAGCCGGCAGCAGACACCCTCTCGGCACATGGCCGGGCCCGGCAGCAGCGGCTCTGCGGGGGAGCGCTCCCTCCCCGCCCCGCGCCCCAGCGCCGCCGGTGCCGCCAATGACGGCGGCGCGGAGCGGAGCGGCGCGGCGCCCCCCGAGCCCCGCACCGGGGCCGCACGGGCAGCGGCGCGTGCTGCCGGCCCCCGCCCGCACCCCCACCTCCCCTACACACACACTGCCCCCATCACCCCCCGGACGCGGCGGAGCGGGAGGCGACCGCCGGGTCCCGTTCCGTTATCCCCCCATTATCCCGCCCCCCCACCTCCCCCCTCCCCGCCATCCCGCCATCCTCTCCCTCCCCCGCCGACGCTCCCCGGGATGCGGGCCTGTCCCGGCGAGTCGAGCCGGGCCTCGGTGAGGGGGAGCTGGACCAGACCCAAGGAACCGAGTCATCCCCCCCCCCTCCCCTTCCCCGGAGCTGGGTCATCCCCTCTCAGAGCTGGGGGGGACACCGCGATTCGGCCGAGAGAGCCTTCATCCCTGGTGCTGACGCAGGCAGAGCATCCCACCCTCTGCAGGGGTTGCAAGGAGGCATGGGGAGAAACCCAGGGCAGAGCTGCAGTGCCCCCCATTCAGCCCTGCGAGGGTCTCCAGTCACTTTACACAGTGGCTTTGCCCCACGCACCTTTTATCAGGAGCTGCACAGAGGTTGTTGCTGGCTGGTTTCAGTGACAGCCCCCCCAGGGGGGTGAGCGTGTCTCCTCTTCCCAAATCCATGCCTGTTCCAGCACAACCTCAGCTACTTTAGAAGTCCTTGTTCACAGGTTCCTCTGAAGACACCGACGCTGTACAGGGCACGTTTGGCGTCAGCAGTGGTGGTTCGCAGGACTTTGTTAGCATCAGGGCTGTAATCAGGTCTCAGAGCTGAAAGAAAAGAGGAGTGTTTGGTAACAGCAGAACTTGGGACAGAACCCAGTGATCCGAGCCGCCCTTACCCCTCTAGCAGGTGGGCAACCTGCACAGAAAGGACCGTCACAACCACACATGGAGGTCACCCCCTCCCAAAACTGGCGTGCCAGGGAAGCAAAACCTGCCTCAGCCCCGCCACTGCATCCCCCAGGGTTGGCAGCTACTCATCCCCGGGCTCTCTGAGGCGGCACCGTCCCTCTCCTGGGCACAGAGGATGCCAGGCCTGTCTCAGGAGGCCCTGCCAGCCCTGCCTAACTGCATCCCCTGCCATCAGCCTCGGCCGCTGTCATCCACATTGTCTGCAAGCTATCAAAATCCTCGGGTAGCAGGGACCCTTCTCAGGCCACTGCCTCTTCCAACCTTCCAGTGATGACGCTGGGAAGAAGACTGTGTTCAGCCTGGAGCACCTCTGGCTGGAGAGACGCGTGGCTTTTGCCCTGCGGCGCTTGTTTCCTTTGCCTGGCTTGTGTTTGCAGTCCCAAACTTATTCCTAAGACCTAACTTAATTTTGCTCCCTGGCCGTTTTTGCCCATCAATACTTGTTCTGTCCTTGTTCACTGATGAGAATAATTAGTCTCTGGTTCTTTTAGAGCACATCTGCTCTTTTTAAGATGGTATCGCTTATAGCACTCTTTTAATCTATAGAGAGGGAAACAGTTGCATTTAATTAATTGCTCCCTAAATAAACTAATTACTGCCAGTAATTTCAGCACACTTTGCACGCAGTTCAAACGCCTGTGCAGAGATCTGAAAGGCAAGCTGCCCTGCCTAATTACAAGAAATTAAAGCAAGGGGACGAAATATAGTTTATGTTTAGAGAGTCTACTTAAGACTACTATTGTTTAATTATTATAGGCAGCATCAGTTAGTACTGAACTGTGTCATGCTTCCTCTTCAGTTTTCCTTCAAGGTTGCTTCAAAGTGTGTGCAGAAAGATATTGAAAGAGCTATGCTGGGGGGAGGGAAGAAAAAAACCCCACCAATTTTATCTTTTTATTACTTGTATGGGTCAAACGTCATTGCCTAGTGATTTATCACTGTATCCTTGCTCAGAAAAGATGAAGAATGGAGCTTCTTCGCTTGTGCCATTCATTTCAGTTTCTATACCTGGACTCCTGCACCGCAATAAAGAGCTTCCTTGCTTCCCAGGGAATATGTCAAAGCAATTCTCCACTGACCTAAGCTCAGGATAGAAGCGAGGAAAAACAAGGATATAACAAGGACTTCTCACACACTTGGGCTGCCTTGTGCAAGTACAGAGCTTGTTTTCTGGACTCCTAACATGAGATCTACTTTCTTGAAGACCAGTGGTGTGAAAATCGGTCACCTGTGATGGAGGTGAGGCTTTTTTGTGATGTATTTCTGTATTGCAGCAGTGTCCAAGACCTTGGTGGTGAGCACAGCCTGGCGGTGCTGAGGGCTGCACAGACACAGAGCACGGAGAGCAGTGATCCCCTAGACTTCGCAACATGGATTTTTACAGAAGGGAAGTGCTAATTAGTACCGTCAGTTTGGGAGCCAGTCCATAACCTGGAGAGGTGACAGCAGGCCAGCCACAACTTCTATCAACCCCTCTTGCCTGTCGGGAAGCGTTCGGTGCCTGCCAAGTCTGTGGGATAAACAGGCCTGCAAGCAGCCAGGACCCAAATCATTCCTGGGTTCAAAGTTCAGGCTATAGCCACCCGCTTTCCTCCACTGCCACCACCAAGGGATTATCTGCAGCGTAAATCCGTTAGCAAGTTCATGCATTCACACTCTGGCACCCAAAACTTCTTATTTTCCTCATGCTGGACACAGGACTTGGGATCAAACTGCCCAGGAATACTGCATGACCTTCCCTTCACTCAGCATCTAAAATCTCTCTGGGCTTTATTTCCCCACCGCCAGCTTGCTCCACCTCCAGGGAGCAGCTCGGAATGTGCTGCTGTCAAGGAAGGGCAGGTTCATGCCTGGCTGCCATGGCCATGGAGATATCTTCTGATTCTCCCCTTCACTCCGGGGAGGGGGTTACATGATTACAAACTACAACCACACCCATGCATTGCTGGGACCAGTGGGCTACCAAAACACTGCTCAGCTCTCTGTATGCCTTCCCAGTGCTCCACCAGCCTGAGGGTAGCAGTGCCATCTCTAGATGGGAGCACCTTTGGGCAACTGCAGTTTGATGGGCAGGACACACGCACCGAGCGCGGGGCCATCCGACACAGGGCTCCTTTTGCAGCAGGGAGCTTTCCAATCATTAAAGCATCACACTGCTGCTGCCAGCGCTTCACTCTGCTCCAACAGGGAAGCACAAGCTCTAATAGACCATCCCTGCGTGTCCACAGGCACAGGCCATCTGCCTGCTGCAGACCTGGGGTGCGGTTTGGATGCAGCAGCCGGGTACAGTGGGAACATGGCCTTGTCCTTAGCTGCCAAACACCATCTTTTGTCAGTTTTTATGGGCAGGGCCCTTTTCCTTTGCTGCTCCCCAGCACCTGTTTTTGCTTTGAGCTTCCCAGCAGTACCTAGGACCCTGTGCATACAGCTTGGCAGGAGGAGCCCTCCCTCTGCGGGGTGAGACACGCTGCCTGGCCCTTCGCTCCTTCTTTGATCCCAGGTATCCACGATGGCAGCCTCAGAGGTTTCCCCTGCAAGGTCCTGCTCTCTCTGGAATGTGAGCACGTGCTCACGGTACCCCAACCACCTTCCCTGGATTTTCACACAAATTCTTCCTTTGGCTGATCCCCAGGTGTGTGCTCTTCCACAGCAGCCTTTTTTTCCCCCTCCCTGCTTTAATCTCACACAATGTAGGAACCATCTGGCTTGTAAACACAGCCCTAACAACTCTTCCTAACCAGGACCTTGTTTGGTGTCCTTCATGATCGCTGCTGCTGTGGCTTAACAGCGCCAATTCGGGCAGGTACGGAGTGCTGTGGGGACAGCCCTGCCACAGGGCACTGAGAGGTTTCTGTCCCTGAAGGTGACAACCTCAGAGTACTGAGGGATGTATCTGCTTAAAAGAGTTAGCAAAGTAACAACAGAGAAGAAACGCTTCTTAAGTAAGTGCTTTTAACCCAAACAGATGGATTACCCAGCGCCCTCAGCCCGTTCTGAGGGAATGCTGCTTAAAAGCTGCTCTGTGGCACATCATGTCGCATCACACCCATCAGCTCATGCCTCTGCACACAACATGATGTGCCAGGCTTGCTGGAACATGATCCTGTGCAGCCGCTGCTTCAGATGGAAGTGCCAACACAAAGGCAGGGCTTAGAGAGGCAGGGTGTGGGTTTAAGGATGCTCGCAGTGGGTTCCCCCACGCACCTTTACACTGAAAAGTCCTCACCCCAGAGGTGTGAATATCAGAGGGGGCTTCTGGCTTCAAGGGCTTTGTGAGGAGCTGAGGGAATAATCCTTCCATGGGCATCTGGGCATGGTGGGAATAGTGCAGAGCCTTCTGTGACAGCCTTGGAAAGCCAAGTGAACCACATCTCTTGGAATCTCCTTCCCCTTCAAGCTTATTGACCCCTTCAAGGTTGTCAAGAGGTTTGTAGAGCAAGCACTCCCTGTACAGCAATCACATTGAGTTTTCTGAAGGGAAATCATATTGAATTCACTATTTCTGCCCTTTATTAGACCTTCTGCTAATTTCTCTGTTACAGACCTCAAGCATGCAGGGCCTGAAGCCTTTGTCATTTCAGGCGCCAACCATTTTGCTAAGCTGATAAAGCTCCATCTTCAAACTCCTCAGGCTCTTTTGGCCCCATGTCATTGCCTGGATTGGCTCCTCTTCATGTGGATCCTGGCTTGCTGTGTAATCTTCAGGAAGCGGCTTAGCACCAGAAAGCAGTGGCTAGAGGAAAAGCAACAAGAAAGGCTGGCATCAAAGTGCAGAGCCCCATGCAGAAGGGCTCAGCACCAACCCACCCCCTCAACACTGGCATGGCAGACAGCCCTTCCCCTGGATCCATGCCTGTCACAGATGCCAGCTCCTTTTGCTGTTGCTTCCTACCAAATCAAAGAACTCTTCCCCACCGCTCGGAGATGGCAAGAGCTCACCTCATGGAAATGAAGAAGGGCCCTGCAAAATCGGGGATGGCTGGTTATGAGGGAGGACAAAGCAGGGTGTCGTACTGCTGAAGAGCAAAACCTGGGTTCAGTGTGTTTTTAAATGATAAATCAAGTCTTTCCTTACTGAGTCTGGTATCTGAAAATGAAGGGTGGAATGATGCCTGCTTGGACTCACAGGGAGAGCGACAGGAGAGAAAACAAGTGGGTGAATGGGCATCCCACAGTGGTGGACATCTGGAATGCCCTCAGGGACCTGAAGCAGCCACGGGATGGGGACAAAACCCATGGGTGATAACAGGGGATGAGAAGAGGAAGACACTCCAAGCCATCCCAATGATAGGACTGGAGTGAGCTTGACATGCCTCTTGCAGAAGAAGGCTAGAGCAGGGCTTATCCTGCTTGGAGCATCATTTGCAGGGACACGTGGATCTGTGTTACAATGCGTGGAGATGGGTATTGCAAAGCCACTTTATTTATGGTGTTTTTATTGGCAGGGGAGTGGGAGTGCAATACAATTTTAGCCACTCTGATGTCTCCATCTCCCTTACATCCCACCTCCATTTCTAGAGCAGGGTTTTTTTCTTTAAAGTACATGATTCCTCAAACTGTACAAAGGACTTTCTGTACCTGAGATGGTACAAGATTAGCTGAATGGTCTTCCTGAGCAGGGACAGGTGTGGGCAGTTCTGGGAGACCTGAGGACTGTACATCTCCATCACCATCACCAGTCCTGGCCTCCACCAGCTGCAGGATCTCCTTGCATATGGCAGAAATCGGGTAGGGCCAAGATCTGCATGAAGCTCAGCTGGGATGAAGTTGAGCGTGAAGAACTTCACACCATGGTCTGCAGCAATCCTGGCTCTTTTGAGCAGGGTCAGTAAACAGCCTAGCCAGCAGCACTTCTGTCATCATTTTAGAAAGATCCTGTTGAAGACTGGAGGGAGTCTCCAGTCCTACTGAGTCTGAGACCAGTGCTTGGTTTTGCTCCACTTCTCCAAGCTAACACAAATCTCACCCACCTCCCACTGGCACTATCCCCTGGGTCACACAACCCTTTATAAACAATCCCAGAAGATGCTTTTGTCTCCTCCTGGCCTTTTCAGATATTTTGGATATTTGTGGCAATCTCTCCTGTTTATATAACAAAGCCACAGCCCAGTGTTTGTGGCACCATATCCATGGTAACCCTAATATAGCATGCACAGACGAGGAGATTTCATTAGGTGGCTCAGCTGCGGCAGCACCACGGAGGGAATTTCTCTGGGATGCTGAGCTGTGCAGGCAGCCTGGTGGGAAGGGGCCTGGCTGCCCACCCGGCCTTGAGCACCTGGAGAGGTACCACCTCCAAAAGAGCAGGTGATGCTCTCCTTTTGCTAATTTTTATCTTTCTCCTGCTCTTTCTTTTCCCACTCACCACTGCACAGCCCATCCACACTGCAGAGGAGATGCTGGTACATGCCAGGACTGAGAGGAGAGGCAAAAGAGGTGAGGGATGCTCAGGCTCCTCCGTGTGTGCCAGTCCTCGCCGAGCAGTAGGGCTGAGCCATAAAGGGCTGCTGAGGTCCAATTCTATCTCCAATTTGGGGAGACTTCTGCATGGTCTGATTGCACGGTTGGGGCTGGGTCCCCTTTAGATGCTGCCCTCGTGAGGGATGAGGTGGGGTCATTACTTGGTGTATGAGAGATGGTTTGGTCCTGAGGAAGGCACAAATGAGAAACAGGCAGGGAGAAAACAAGAAGGTGGCACAAGCAGAGGATTAGCAAGGGTGATATTACGGCATCTGTTGCTTTTGTGCTCTAAGGTACAAACTCATGTGCAAGAAGAAGGGAATGGCTCTTCCCACCCACCGCTGTGGGTCATGGTCTGCTCTGAGAGTCCCATCCCGATGGGCACTCAGCATGGCTGAGGGTTAAGTAGCAACCAGTGGAATCACACACAAGGATTCCTGTCCAGGTCCATGAAAAACAGTGCAGCTCAAAGGCAACCACCCTGAATCATTCACACTGTGGCCCAGCCAGGCCCCAGTGGCACTGAGACATCAAATACCTGCCTCTGTCTCCGTGGGACAAGTGCAAATTGAGATTTGCAGCCCCAGCACCCTCTTGGTGCATGATGAAGCCAAGGAGCAGCCTGCAGATCTCTTCTGATCTGTTATGGGAACAGGTCTGAGCAGTGATACTTTTACAAGGATGAGAAACAATTCCTGTCCCTGGGATGTACAGTGACCAGTTCCTGTGAGCCACAGGGATGGTCCAGACTGTCCAACTCTGGTATGAAGGGTGAGAGGTGGATCTCACCAGAGAAATTGCACACACCATCCATCGGGGCAGGGGGCCCCCCAGGACCCTGCATGATTGCCTGTCCCTGTGAGCACATCCCCCACGTGCCAGCCCTTTCTTCCCCCTTCTCCTGCCACATCTGGTCCAGCATGAGTCACACCCTGTCTAACCTCATCAGCACCCAGGCAAATTCGATCTTGGCGCTGGCTGACCATGGACAGGGGCTGTGAATGGCAAAGCCCTAGGGGCACAGAGAGCTGCACCGGCCATGCAAGAGCACACATCCCTGTCCTCTCACAAATTGAATTTCCATTTATGTTAGCAAGGCAATGGGTTATAGCTCTGAGGGGTGTTGTCTGCCTCAATCCCTAATTTGGTGCATCAATTGTGTTTAAACCTACTTACCTGTAAGTCAGCTTTTGTTCCAGGCAGGCAGCCCTTGCCTCCTGGCGATGGAGGCAGTTGCTTCAAGGAGCTGCCCACCACAAAATGCTGGGTACTGCTGCTTTCAGGACTCTAGGAAGCACAGCTTATTTGCCTTTAGGACTGGCTTTGTAGCCAGGGTCATTGGTGGCAATGAAAAGCCAAGGTAATTTTAGCACATCACTGGGAGGGTTTGGATGTGTGGCTCTGCAGGGGATGGGGCCAGAAACACCCTGTGAGGGATGGATGCTGCTGTCAGGGTTCATACGGCATTCAGCATGGCCAAACTGAGGCCTGAGGGGACACATCTGAGCGCTGTCCATTAAAAATAGCCCTTCTGCAGGACTCACGGCATGCTCCATGTATTCCCTGTGCATTACTGCACCCTGAGCTCTTTTCTGCCAGGGAGGTTTGCAGGGCCAGAGGCTGTGCGGGGATACCTGAGTCTCCATCCTCTCCATCACAGGATGCTCCCACACTAGCACCAGCACAGCCATGCCATCAGTAGCTCCAGCAAGAGCTTGCAGGCTTGCAGGTGGGCCGAAAGCAGCTGCTGCTGCTCTGCCTTCAAGGAAAGGGGCTGAACCCATGGTTCACATCCCCCAGCCCTCCCAGTGCTCCTCCCGGCAGCCAGCCCACGGGAAGATGCTCTGCGTCAGCCCCGGGTGGTCAGAGCTTTGGAGTCAGGAAACTGGCATTTCTACATCTCATTGAAGTCTTAAAATAAACACCCAGAGCAATGAGTGAAAAGCTGGATCCTCACTCCTTGCCTGGATTTACCAGCAACGACCGGGCAGAAACTGAAAAGGGGAGGGGGGTAGAGAAGAGATATACATAATTTTTTTCTCTTTAAATAAATTCTCACTGCTTATCTGCAAAGTTCAGCTGTTTTCAAGCTGACCTGCCTGTGTTCTGCTGTTCCACCACAAATTCCTTCTGTACAGGAAAGCTCAGGAGCTCCACTTGCACACGTCAGCAACCTGGGGCTTCATCTCTCCTAGATAGAGGCAGAACTCATTAGCTAAGGACCCCCCTTCCAACCCCCCAGTGAGGATCATTTCCCTTCCTGCCATGTTGGCAGCTCAGCTTCTTTCCCCTTACAATGAGGAAACAAAGCCAAGAGAGGAGAAGTGGGTGAGTCTGTGCTTGGAGGAGGGTAGGAGTGGGGCAAAGCAAAAATCTGTTCTCAGGGACTTCTGTAACACAGCCAGACGTCTGTGCCCAAGCAGCCAAGGCTGGAGGACAAGGGACATCCATGTGACACTGTCAGACAAGGATCTGGGAGCACAGTGTATCCAGGAACCAGCCCGGGAGCCTCAGGCAAAGGGATCGGTTGAGGCGCAGCCCCAGCCCTGAGCACCGTGGGGGCTCGGGTGGCACCTCCAGTGAGTGTCAGGGTGGGAGCCTTGCCTGGGTGTCTCTAATCGCCTCCTGTATGAGAAGCAAGCTGACACCAGCAGTGGCAGGAGGGCCAGTGTGGGGCTGTGCTGTGCACTGGGGTCACTGGTCCCACAGGGCCGAGGGATGCTCAGCCTTCAGCTTTCTCTCTGCTTTGGCCTTTTGCCTGACAAAGCTGAAGGAGAGACCAAAACCTCTAACCAGCAGGTCACCCGACAAGGAGAGATGCTCCAGATCAATTCCTGGGTAATGGTTGTGTCTTAGGACAGTAAAACCTCATCGAATTTAACCTAGAGATGCACACATTTGATGATTCATTAAAACACCCAGGCACTGAGCTGGGTGTTCTTGTTTCCTCGCATTACACAGGGCTGGGGAAACGTGGATCTGCCCCCCGTGACATTGCTGCAAGGACCACGAGTGAAACCCAAGACCCAGAGGGGACGGCAGGGGACTCCACTCGGAAGGCATCTGAGAGCATCGCTTGCCACGTGAGCCAGCATTAATAAAACAAGACCACAAACCCCGAGACTAAAGGGAGGCACTGCGTGTATATCAAAGAGCTCGAGGCGGTTCATTATAATTCCAATTAACGTAGAAAAGCTAATAACTGAGAGAGTACGTCAGACGTTAAACAAATGGGAAGGGGGAGGGTGAGAGACAAAAGGTATCTTTAAACTGGAGCAAAGTCCCAGCTGGTACTAAAGCAAAGAAATAACAAATAACAAATATTTAACATCTCCAAAGGTCCAGGTGGGCAGGACCTTTGATGGGAGATGCACCAGGGTGGGAGAGAAGCTGGGCTTTGCATGGGGATCCTCACCTTTGCTGTGATGGGTTTGGACAAGCCAGAAATAAATTGAGGAGAGGAGGTTCATTTCTGGCTGTTTGGAGGAAATCAGCATTTTCCTCTGGTGTTTAGCTTTGCAGGGAAAATATTTCAAACACTGTCAATACTACTTACTGCCTGGGACCTCAGGCACAGCCCTGCCCGTGATCAGGGCTCTGTTGTGCTGATGGCATCGTTAGAAAGCAGAAGAGCAACTCTCAAAGCCTGCAGCATATCCCATTTTATGTCCTATTCCCAAGATACTCAATCTTATGGGATAATTATCTGAACAATCAGCATGAGGCAGATATTCTCCCCTCGTCCCATCCCACAGTAATGCCATTGGAAAGGAAGAGAAGGAGAGACAAAATCCTCTAACCAGCAGGTCACCCAACAGGGAGAGAAGCTCCAGATCAATTCCTGGAGAAGCACATCCCAGGTGCTGCCTGTCCAGTGCTAAGATCAGGACCACACAAAAGAGAAACTCCCAGGAGGAAAATTAAGCAGACAGGGATGTTCACCTGCACTTGGGTCACCATGCCAGCAGCAGCCACAGCACCGCCAGACCCTTTTCTCTCTTGGCTGCTCTCAGGGGTGAAATCCGTGCAATGCCAGCACTGCAAAGCCCCAGGGCTCGCAGGGCAAGGGAGCCATTCCCTGGCACTGCTGGATGTGGGAGAAGAGCAGCCCGGAGCTGGCAGGGCAGCCGAGAAGGGCTGCGTTCAGTCCCTGTGGCAGTTATTAACCAAAAAGTGACTTTCCACCTGGAAAAGCAAATAGAGCCTTTGATGTGCCCTCCAGAAGCCATACATCCCCATGGGGTGTCATGGATGAGGATAGGAGAAGGAGTTTGCACAGTAAGACACTTCCATGCTGCAGTCGGCCACCTCACCCAGCTGAGTCTGTTCAGGCTCCCCACATCCTTGAGGCCTCCAATGAATGATACGGCACAGTGCTAGTAATGTGCTGCTCATTCTCCTTTCCTTCCCTGATTTCCCTGAGCATTAACAAGCTGGGGTGGCTCTGCCCTGGTTTGTACCGTTTCTGTCCCAGGCTACTGGGAGCCTGTGGGGCTGCTGGGGTGTGCAGGAAAGACCCCATGAGATGCCAGGACTCCAGCTCGGCACTGTCAGGCTGGCTCTACCATGCTAAAATAAACTCTTGCAGCATTTTCCTGGAGGTGTGATCACGATTACATATACAACTATTATTAACAGGTTAAAAAATGGATGGAAACCGAGATGGGAGGAGAGCAGCCATCTCCCACACTCCCCAGCTGAGCTATGAGGCTGGTTTGCTGGAGCAGAAAGCACCATTGCTACCACCCAAAACACAGGAAGGACATGTTTCTCCTGGGACCGTCCCTCTGGACCTGTTCTGACATCGGCCAGAGCTCCAGCAAACAGCAGCTCAGAGTGGCTCATTTTAAACCCAGCGGTAACTAAAGGATGGGGAGGCTCCGAGCCGCTCGACTCAGCTCAGCTTTCAGCAACATCTCATGCAAATGTGCCCCCAGGGAGGCCAGCTTCCAAAAATAAATAAGCACAGAAATGCTTTCCTGGGGTTTGTGCCATTGATGGAATCTCCAGGAAGGACCGTGCAGCCCGGACAGGCTGAGCAGCACATCGCAAGAGGGGCACAGGGAGCTGAGAGGTGCCCTGAGTGCACTTGGACCAGTTTATCTGCAAGCTCCAAACTGGGCGGTTACTCAGAGGAACAAAATTAAATGGGGATGCACACAGTGATACCCTGACCTGTACCCAGTGTTGGCAAGGAGTGGGACCAGGACTCTGTGGCAGTATGACAGCTGACACTGGGCTTTGATCCCCCTGTCTGGGCATCTTCTGGGTGATAAGTGATCCCAGGCTGAGGGACACAGGGATCCATGGCTGGGATTGCTCCTGGGGCTCTCCTGGAGCTTTTGGCCCATGGAGCGCAGGCAGGGCTGGCTGCGGAGCTGGGTGAGAGGCACCACAGGCAGGACACTGTGTCCACACAGGGCTAAGCAAGAGCTGCTTGCAAGTAAACAGCCCTTTCCAGCCACTAAGGAAGATTTAGGAGCGAATAACATCAGCCCAGTCAAATTCAATTGCTATTGATAATGTCCATATGCAATTAGAGCCAATTAAGGGGAGGCAGCAAATGGCAAGTATTTGGCTGGGGGTTGGGGAAGTAGGGGGGTCAATACAACAATCCAATTTCCCAACAACCAAATGCAATTAAAGAGTATCACTTACCCAGCTTGCCCAGGAGGGCCAGCACATAAATGGGCAAAGCCAGGCTCAGGGGTGCTGTCCTCCCCAGGATGCAGACCTCCGGGAGCAAGCCCTGCCCCTGCCCCAGCTTCAGGCTGCGGGAAGTGGCATCCATGTACTTCACCATGGTTGCAGTGTTCCTGGTCATCTTGGTGGTGGCCTTGCAAGGCTCAGTGCCCCGTGGGAGCAATTTTCCCTACAAGGTTCCCCTGGATCCCCAGGGGCTCCTCGAGCTCTCCTGGAATGTCAGCTATCCCCAGCAAGCTGTGCATTTCCAGCTCCTCATCAGGGACCTGCAGTTTGGGCTCCTCTTTGGGATGTCTGACAGGGGTGAGTTTGAGGATGCAGACCTGGCTGTACTCTGGAGCGACGGGCACAATTCCTATTTTGGGGTGAGTTGCTTGTGTGTTTGCATGGTGGCTTTTGGGGTTACATCCCTGTGGGGGAGTCTGGCTTGTGATTTGAAAGAGTGGGGCTGGTCCATAACACGATGAATGCTGGATGGTTCCTGCTGCTCTGGTAGAAGTGATCTGGAAGGGCTTGGGGGTTTCTGTATATCCCAGAGAGAGCCACAAATCAGCTCTACATGATAAGTTTGGTATAGGATCTTAAACTCAAGGAGAAAAGGATAAATCCAGCAGCACATCAGCAAAGCTGAGCAGAACCAGAACCTGACTACTGTGCGTACCTGCAAAGAGCCCCGACACGTGGTTGTACAGACCAGCTCACACACACACACAGAGGCAGGGAGCATCAACACCTTGGTTCTCGTGCATGCTGCCATCGCTCACATTAAAAATGAGCCTCAGCTCCTGTTAATGACTTTGAGACAGGGGGTGAAAGTTCCCAGGCAGGAAGGCTGCTCCTGCCAGCCCCAGTAACCCAGCTGCCAGACTTCCTTTGATGCCATCACAGAGATCAACAGGACACAGGAAAAACAGAACCTGAGGGCTTATCAGAAATGAAAGTGTTATCAGAAATTACACATGCAAACGTGTTGGGGTGGTATGTAACTCTGGGTGGTAGCAGATGGGGGGGACAGATGGATGGACGGACAGACTAACCTCTAATTTTGCTGTTTGATATTTAATATTGCTACTGCAAATTGCTGTCCTTTCTGACACAGTCTGTTTGTCTGGGTTCTGGTTCTGTTTGTCTTTTGGTGGGGGCTGCAGTGACAGTAACTACCCCCTGCTCCCCACCAGCCCCAGGGTGGCTTTAGACTCGTCGCAGTCGTGCTTGGCTGCAGGAAGCAATTCACGTTTTCCCCCCGTGTGATGCTTTCCAGTAAGTTACATTTTTACCTCTCTGCTTACTTCAAATGAACCGTAAAACATATTCTTCCACAATCAGCCACAACGTGATCCACGGCGTAATGAAAGGATGAAAAGGAGGGCTTATTATCTGTACTGTTTTCCTGCTAATTACCAGCCATTCAGGGCGTGAAGTGGCCCGAATGCTACAGTATTTCACAAGCATCATGTTAAAAAACCCAGAAAGGATCATTTCTAATCTGCCTCCGTGGGCTCAGGGCAAGACAAACAGCACTGAATTAAACACTGGGCAGCATTCGGGCTTTCGGTTGGTGCTGAACAGCATCCTGCAAGGAGATTTCTATAAATCTCTCCAGTCCTGGTTTTTCCCTCTCCCAGCAGCCTTTCTTCTGGATAAGTATGTCAGCTGTTAAAATGATCCAAATTTGCTTAACCCCCTATGTACTATGAGATTAATTTGCACGCCATAGTCCTATGAAAACAAATGTCACGCTAGCTTCATGCAGCTGATTTCACTCTACCCCTCTAAGGACAACATGTTCTTGAAATATTACTCTATACTTCTGGCTGAAATGATGCCAAGATGCTTTATTCTTTTTCTTCTGCTCCCCACCCCTCCAAGATAAGAGAACTGATGCTGCTTGTGTGGGTACAGCAAGGTACTGCTTAGATGCCTTTTCTTAGTAAACAAAAGATAGCAACAGGAGTCACAAAAGATCAAGACAACAGCACTGTTCAAACCCAAATTATGGCAGGATTTCATACTCCAAACCTTTAAGTCTTTAAGCAGAGGAGTAACCTCCTGCATTGCTTCTTGGTTCAGCTTTGACACCATCCTCAACAGTGAGCAGTTTTTGGGAGGCCTTGCTGTGCTGCTGCAGCAATCTGACCACAACAAAGGGAGATTTTGAAGGGGGAGATGGGGGTGTTATGGATTTCTAGAGCCCACACTAAAGCTCAGCAAGGGTCTGGCCTTAACTTGAGAGCAGCTGGTTTGTGGAGAGGGTCTTCAGAGAACACATTAACCCCTGAGAATGTCCCCCCCATCATGATACACCCAAAACACAGCACAGAGCAATGCAACCCCTTCGTGTGTCCTTGCAGGCTTCCCTCCCCCTCCTCCTTTCCACCAGTTGCACCTCAGCTCCTAAAGGTCTTTTCTGCAGACTGTTTGCTGGGTCACATATTTTCTGCCTGTGCTGGCATGGCTCTGCCTGTGGGCTGCTGGATGGTGGTATGGGGCAACCAAAGCCAGGCTGCCTCCAACTCTGGGACGTGGAGGGTGATCCAACTGGAAGGTGAACAGGAGAAGGACTTCACGACCGGTGCTGATGGAGGTCACTGCTGTGGGCTCCTCAGGCTGAGCCGGGCCAGCGGAGCCTCCTGGCTTCATGGGATGCTCTTCCTCCTGCAGGATGCCTGGAGTGATGCCAAGGGGCAGCTCCACATGGACTCGCAGCAGGACTACCAGCTCCTCGAGGCTCGGAAGGCTCCTGAGGGGCTCTACCTCCTCTTCAGAAGAGCCTTCAGCACCTGTGACCCCAAGGACTATCTTATAGAGGTACCTCATTGCCCTCACCCTGCTCTAGCACCACCCCCCGCCCCATCCTAGCCCTGGGGTACCAACCTGGGCTCCAAACCTCAACCTGCATGGTCACACCTCACTGGTGTATTGTTTTGGGGACAGCATCAGGTGTTTGCGCTGTCTAGGACAGAAAGGAAACATGCTGCAGGTGTCAGCCCTGGGACATGAGTAATGTTTGGCACAAGCTATTTACAACCCCTTATAAATCTCTATAAAGTGTAGATTTTAGCTCGTTTGCATCATCCACTCCTGTGAAGCATGTGTTAGGTCTATATAAATACCCTCCTGCATCACTTGGGTTTGCAGTCTGGAGCCAACTGTTTGGAGTGTTACAAAGAGGTGTTGGTGTTGTTCAATGGAGGCAAAGAGGAGGGTTTTGGAAGGAGATGGAGCAAAGGGACAGCAAATAGAGCCGCTGTGGTGTGTGGGTGTGCGGTTTGGTGAAGCCTCTCTGGGTCTGCATTCACTGCTCCCCCACCAGATGGGATATGGGGGAACCTTCCCACTGGGGATCTCAAAGAGCTTCGAGTATCTCAGCCACGGACACCAAGGGTGGGCAGGAATCAGCATTAGGCTCATTTCAGATGAAAGCCTTTGGTGGACAGGATATTTTAGAGCCGACGTGGGCACGGAGAGTCCTTGAGGTTTTTGTTGCTGGCTTTCAAAAGCTTGTCTTGTGGTGAGAAACATCTACTGTCTGCCAAAACACAGAAAGCCCTGGAGGAAAGGAATCTGCATGTGAACCAGGAAAAGACTCACAGATCTTTATTCTCTGATCCTTTAAGAAAAAGATACCCTCTTTTTTCTTCTTCCTTATCTCCTGTCCAGAGCTCTCCAGGTTCAGCAACACCTTCCTTGCTTGCAGTAAACTTTTGGCAGAGCTTCCTCCAAGAGAAGCTGGGAGAAAGGGAGTATTTCAGAGAAAAGTGTTGTTTCTGCTGTTCCTCCCCATGCTGCTGCCCATGGCCACTGCCAGGAACAGGGTGCAGGGTGCAATGAGTCCTGAACCAACATGGCCCTCCCAGCCTGGGGATCAGGAGGGACAAGGGGCTCTGAAGAAGCAGAGACAAGATGTTACCCTTATGGACAGGGAAGAGCTGTGAGGGCAATAGTATTTATTACTTCAGTTTAAAACTGATGTCACTTAGGGAAAACTTTTCAGGTTCTCCCAAACAGTAGGGAACCTTTAGCAATCACATCAGCCACAGAAATGCCCCAAAATCTAAAGTCTTACTGGGACAGCCCAGCAAAGTGACCTTCTAGTGAGCTACCCATTTGGGGGTGGGTCAAAAGACCCATTCCTGGATTCATCCCACCAATACTGGTGCTGATTGTCCATGCAGTTCATGTTCCTGTGTGAAAAACTACCTGGTATACTTTACTCTCACTTCAGGATGGCACTGTGCACCTTATCTATGGGATCCTGGAGAAACCAGTCCGTTCCCTCCAAGCCATCAACATCTCTGCCATCCACAGGGGACTGCAGAGGGTGCAGCTGCTAAAGCCTAACATCACAGTCCCTGACATGCCCAGAGACATGAAGACCATGGAGATAACGGCCCCTGACATTGTCATTCCCAGCCAGGAGACAACCTACTGGTGTTACATGGCAGAGCTCCCAGACGGCTTCTCCAAACATCACATTATCATGGTAAGAGGCAGCAGAAGAGGGTTGCTCTCCCTGGTTGCAGATCAGCACATTCACACTGAGACACTCTGCAAAGTCCACCTGTTTCCTACCCTGTCACAGGGGGGCTTTCAGACCCACACATCTTCCCCAACATGGAACCAAAACATCTCCCATAGCCATCCCACCAGCCAGTAGCATCCTCATGTCTCCTAGAGAAGCCAAAATCAGAAGTTTCTCAGTAGGAAGTGGCAGGTTGGTGACTTTCCACCCAGCACAATGAGCAAATACCAGGACAGGCTCAGAGCATCATCCTTGCAGAGCTGACCCTCCAGCAGAAGGCAGAGCTGTAGCCATCAAGGACAGACCTGTGCAGGATTACAGCACACAGCAAGCCACCAGAAACACATAAACATGGGAAACAGAGGAACAGGGCTGGCAAGAACAGGGCAGAGTGAGCCAGGACATAAAAACATGCAGAAATGCAACTCGTGTGCGTTGCCCAGACGTGTTGCACATGCTTGGCTCACCTCCCTCAAAGGAGAGGCAGAAACCTGAAGGCACAGGTACAGCAGGCATCACGCCAGTCTGTGCTGGCAGAGCATCACCCAGGCAGCGTGGAGGTGGCTCAGCAAATGACCTGGCACACCCAGAGTCAAAACCACATGAGGGAGAGGGAAAACCTGAGACGAGTGCCTAGTGATTTATAGGGGAGAGACGACGTTGCAAAGGAAAACTCAGAAGGAGGATTTTCTCCTCAACAGATGGTGTGAAGTGAATCATCTGTGTGTAAGTAAGAAGTGTGTAGCTCCTGATACCTTCCTGCTGCTGCAGATCAGTTCTACAGCTGGCGCTTTTTAGCCAGAGCTGTTCCTCAGGCTGGTTTGAAGTCACTCGTTCAACCCCAAACCTCCTTCCCCATGCCCCGAGCAGCTGTTGGCTAGAAATGAAGCCTGACAGCTGCAGGCAGAGCTACCACAACGTGGCCAAGACTCCCTTTAGGAAAAAGCAATGTCCCCAGGGTCACCTCAGCCCTGCAAAACTGGCAGAAGACTCAGTCATTGCAAAAGGGACCAAGATCTTCTGCTGATCAGGCGCATCTGTTGATGGAGAAGGGATAAGACAGTTCTCTGGTAGCAATAGTGTGAGGGTTAATAGCTTTAAACAGAAAGAGGGGTGATTTAGATCAGTTATAAGGAATAAATTCTTCACTATGAGGGTGCAGTGGTACAGGGTGCCCAGAGAAGCTGTGGCTGCCCTTGGATCCCTGGCAGGGTTCAAGGCCAAGTTGAATGGGGCTTTGGGCACCCTGGGCTAGTGGAGAATGTCCCTGCCCATGGCAGGGGGTGGCACTGGATGGGCTTTGAGGTCCCTTCCAACCCAAACTAGTCTGGGATTCTATGGGCTCTGGTGGGCTCTGGGTGGGTCCCAAAGCCAACCAAGAGCTCTTGGACCACGGTGCCTTATGCCCAAGAGCAGCCTTCCCTCCTCATCAGACAGCAGAAACTGTCCCATTCAGTAGAGGATAGCAGACATACCTGCTTCGGGCAGACAGCAGCCACAGGAGATGGTCTCTCAGCAAAGCTTCTCAGTGTTGGACTCCCTTCTTGGGCACTGCTTTACAGTATGAGCCAGTGATCACAGCGGGCAACGAGGCCTTGGTCCACCACATGGAAGTCTTCCAGTGCGCTGCTGAGTTCGACAGCTTCCCCTATTACAATGGGCCCTGCGACTCCAAGATGAAGCCCGACCGGCTCAACTACTGCAGGCACGTGCTTGCAGCATGGGCCATGGGAGCACAGGTGGGTGCAAGATGGGACCCGTTGCCCTGGTTGAAAGCTTTGCTCCTAGGCACTTTCCTGCTTCCTCCCAATCCTTCCCAATCCCATTTTGGGATTGTCCCATGCAGGCTATCCCAGTCCCCAGAATCTGCTGGGATTTGTGTCCAGCCCTGCCTGAGCTCCCCAAGACATGCCTGAGTTTCCACCTCACCCCAGCCCATCTCCTCAGGGCCATAAATCAGCGTGATGCCCTCCATGCCATTGCCTGTGCATGCTGGCATGTGAGAAGTTTTACTTTAGAAGTAAGACCAGCTCACCAGGCACAACCAAGAGCACAAGTCACATCCCTCACCCCACGGCATGGGTCAGGATTATGCCCAGACCTTTCCCTTAGGCTTTTCAGCCTTGTTCCCAGGAAAGCCACACCACCGCTCTCCTAACACTCTCCATCTGTTTCCAGGCTTTTTACTACCCTGAGGAAGCAGGTCTTGCCTTTGGTGGCCCAGGCTCCTCCAGATATTTGCGCCTTGAGGTTCATTACCACAATCCCCTGGTCTTCAAAGGTGAGTGGGTGCATAGCGCTGCCCCTGCCTCCCCAGTGACCATGGCAGGAGGGATGGGTAAATGCCAGGCACTGTCACCTTGCTGGGGAGGGCTTCAGGCAGGAGGAAACATGGCCAAAGTCATGGCCCTGTTTGAACTTTCTGGAGATCTCATGGCCAGGATGGGTGCTAGCAGGAGGAATATATTAAATATATTAACCCCCTGCCACGCTGCTGCCTTTCTGGTCTCAGCAAAGTCATCCTCACCAGAGGCTGGGCCCTATCCTCATGTGTGCCCAGCAGTGAGGAGGGAGTCTTAAGGAAGGGGAGCATGGCTGAACCCCTGCCCCCAGGCAGAAAACTGCTCCTACCCATCATTCCTTCAAGGCAACAGTCCAAAGCAACACCATTACTTCACTGAGCTGTCACAGGATGTCCTCCAATTTCTGTACAAGGTGGTGGCAGGTCTGAGCTTCAAGCCAAGAGTAACAGCGGTGCCAAAGTCACCGGAGAGACAGCACCAGCCTGGCTGGGGATGGGGGAACTGAGATGTTGTTTTACTGGTACTCCTGCTTCAGTAACATTGTCAGGAGACACATCTAAAAAAAAAAAAAAACCAACAAGGATTCCAAACAGCCCATTTACATAAAAACAAGTAGCTTCTTGACTACCCGGGTGTATTTTTAGGAGACCAGAGCATATGTACTGTGGATCAATCATAGCACATTCGGCAACTCGAGAAGAAACACGTCTATAAATACAGAGCTCATGTCTTTCATAATTCCACTGCCTTCACATGTTAACCAATAGTGTCTCCCCCATTATTCTTATCCCTGGCTGGGCTCCAGCCCAGAGACAGGGAGTTCAAAGCCAGCCTGAACCCTTCCTGACCTACTGAACTTGGCCTTTCCCTTTGCTCACAGAGCTGGGTGTCAAATGAGAGACGGAGCTTGGCTTAGCATCACAGCAGAGCCCGCTGCTGCCTCTGCCTGCCCCGTGGCCAGCATCTGGCAGGGGCCCACCATGGGCACTGACTGGGTCTTCTCCAGCTCCCTGGGGGAGGTTAACCGGAGCAATCTCAAATACAAGGGAGACCAGAAGCTCTCCAAATGCAAGGGGTACTTGCTCCATAGGCATTTGTCCTCCTGCCAGGTCCCAAATAACGGCATGGCCTTAGTTATTTGCACAGAGCAATTAAAGATGCAGTGAGCTATGTTTCTGAGGGAGTCTTCAAAGCACCCCATGATGTGACCCGCTTTGGGCTCTCCAAAGGCACTATTCAACCTCTCAGGGGAGCAACTCAGCTTTGGACTGGTGCCCTCTCCTGGGGACCAGGCATGTGTTTGGGGCCGCTCAGCGAAGGCTTTTAAACCAGTAAGAACCGCAGTCACCAAGAAAGCTGCGAGCCAGAGACCAGAGCGGCTCTCCCTGCACCCACTGTGGCACAGTCACTTTTCACACCTGACCTTGTCCCAGCAGCTGGCACTTCTCCCACGGTGACCTGCAGCCTGGTCCTCTCTCCCCCCAGGTCGCCGCGACTCCTCAGGGATCCGCCTCTACTACACAGCCACCCTGCGCCGCTATGATGCTGGCATCATGGAGCTGGGCTTGGTCTACACCCCAGTGATGGCCATCCCCCCAGGAGAGAACGCCTTCATCCTCACAGGGTATTGCACTGACAAGTGCACGCAGCTGGTGAGTGCCCATCCTCCTGACCCAGCATCACTTCAGAGATCTTGAAAATGGCTTTTCCCAGGTTCCAGGCAGCAGCAATACAGCACTGAGCTCTGGGCTCCCAACTCCCAGTTTTAAACTCCCCGAGCCCCTTACCATGAGGTTGTTCTGGAAAGAAAATATCTGCTGCGCACAACAAACAGTGAGCAGCTGGTTGGGATGTGCTGAATCCCCCTTGAAGCAGCTCTCCCAAGGAGCCATCTGCTCCATCTCCCCAGGGTACCATTCCCATAAAACTTCCTGCAGAGCTGGCTGTGCCTCAGCGGCACTTTCCCCCCACAGAGATGGGAAGATTAGTCTCTGCTTCCATGGAGCTCGCCAAGAGCTCTCTCAAGGGTGGTTTCAAAGCGCCCACCTTGCTCTCAGGGAAGTTTTAGTGAATGTTTTTGTAGGACCTGTCCAAAAGGAATAATTTCTGCCACTGCTAATGAATGGAAGGATGAAAGCAGCGTCCAGCTCAGCTGTTCCTGCTGACTTGGGGCACAGCAGCACAGAAATTGGACCTGGCAGCAGACTGAGCACCTGTCCCTCTCTGGGGAGCTCACTTTTACACTGCCTGAGGGCACAGCAATCCTCAAATCCCACCCCCCACCCGTCCGTGTGGGAGCCAGCACGGGGACAGCACACAGCAAGGGGATGCATGGGAGGGGAGAGGGCGGGGGGTCGGGTAGGGGAGCTTGAACCATCCTTCCCCCAGGCTCTGCCTGCTGCTGGCATCCGCATCTTCGCCTCCCAGCTCCACACTCACCTGGCAGGAAGAAAAGTGGTGACAGTGCTGTCCCGGGATGGGAGGGAGCTGCAGGTCGTCAACGCTGATGGTCACTACAGCCCTCACTTCCAGGTACAGGGGTCTGGGGGGTGGTGCCAGCTGGACATCACCCATGGGGCCACCCTGGGCACAGCACCACGGATGGCATTGCGCTGATGCAGCCCCTTTGCTTCCCCCCAGGAGATCCGGATGCTGAAGGAGGTGGTTGCAGTTTTTCCTGTGAGTGGCTCCAAAAACCCTGGTGGCTTCCAAATGACAAGATTTTCCCCTGACCCCTGCAGCCCTGAGACCCCTGACTCCTTTACAGCACCTCACCCCCTTCCACCAGCAGCAGCAGTGTCCTGTGGGACTCGCCTGCAGCCCCTGCCCACGCACAGGCACCGCTGCCATCTGAGACCTCCCGGGGGGATGCAGGAGGACACGTTCCCCGTGGTCCCCAGGTCATATCTCCACCCCCACGCAGATGCCTTGGGGACACCAGGGCTCCTCTAACATGGCGCAAAACCAGTGTGTGGGCAGCCAAACTGTGCCAGGAGCTAAATTAACACCTAATGGAGCTGAGCTTCCTCTAGCAGAGGGAGGCTCCTGGAGGGGGTGAGGGCAAACAGTGCATGAGCCGGCGGGTGCTCCCTCCCTGCATGCTCGCAGGAAGGAGAGGAAGAGCTTTGGAGGCGAACATGCTGGGAGTGGGTGGTAAAACAGGGGCTGCTCTGGTGACAAAGGACCTGGCTGCAAAGCAGAGGGCACCCATGGGACCTCTCATGCCCAGGAGGCTGCTCAGAGGCACCTATTGAAACCATACACAGAGTTGTGCTCTGGGGTGTCTGCACAGACCTGACCATGGAGAGGGAGGCACTTCTGCTGTCGAGTTGGGCACAGGCTTGGTGATTCTAAATGTTGCCTGAGTGCTTTATTTTTTAGGTGCTTCAGCCTTGCAGAAATTCTTAAAAATCAGGAACCACCAGCCCTGGGATGCAGCCTAGGGAATCTCCCCAGGGGATGCACGTGTAGCCAGTGCTTCTGGGGCCAGTGCTGGTGTGGAAACAGGCTGGGACTGCTACAGGGAGTGGAAGTCTGCTGCTCCCTGACCCCCAGATTTTACTGATCAGAGAGAGGAAGCTCTGCACTCCCACACTGACATGTCTGTGTTTGAACCCCTATTCCCAGGGCGATGAACTCATCACGACCTGCACATACAACACGGAGGACCGGAGCCGAGCCACAGTGGTGAGTGTGGGGCTGAGCCCCAACCCAGGACCAGGGGCACCCCTAAAGTGGGTGGCTGCATCAACCCAGGCTGGATTGCAGCCAGAAAGCAGAGGTGGGGGGATGGTAAAGAAGCACAGCCACAAGGCTCTGCCGCCTTCAGCAGGGATGTTAGGGTGCTAATTGAGAAGTAGCGTGTGTCACTAGTTCCCATCACAAACTGTTCTGCCAGGAATTAATTGTAATTAAAGAGAAGTGGCGTTTTTTTGACAGTGCATGTTATTTTCTTACACAGGCAGCAAAAAAAAAAAGAGCCTGTCAGAGGTACCATCAACAGGGACAAAGCTAAATATAGCAGAAGGATTATAGGGAATCTGCGTTTTAATGTAAACCACACGATCTAGCCTGAAAGCCTGTCCTAGCATCGAGGGTGGGTGGGCAGAGTGTGGCCAGTCCCATGCACCAGAAGGTGTGCAACATGCATGGGCATGCCCGTGTGTGTGAGCTTCATGCCTCTCTGCCCGCCATGGCAGGGCAGAGCCAGACCCCTCCAGCATGTTTGTGTCTCTGCTGTAGGGAGGGTTTGGCATCCTGGAAGAGATGTGTGTGAACTACGTGCACTACTACCCCCAGACCCAGCTGGAGCTGTGCAAAAGCGCTGTGGATGTGGGCTACCTGCATCGGTACTTCAACCTTGTCAACAGGTACCGAGCTCTGCAGGTGATGCTGAGGGGAGAGGGACCATGGCAGGGCCCTTGGCTAATAATACTGGGGGGGAAAAAAAAGTTTTAAAAAGTGGGGTCTGAGGCCTTGGGTGTGCAGTGGGTGTGCAGGGGCATGCAAGTGGAGCAGGTTTCAGGAGCCGTGGCTGCTTGCTGGAGCTCAGTCCTGCCCTCCCCTGTCCCCAGAGCTGGCAGCCAAACCCAGGGCTTTAAGGATGGTTGAGCAGTGAGAAGCACTGGGAAGGGACAGCATTCCTGGGGAGGCACTTTCCAGCAAAGCCAAGTGCTTCTCCAAGTGCTTCTGTGCAAAATACTCCTTCTAACCCGAGGCAGATGCCAAGCATCCCTGCCAGAGAGGCAGGCTGAGCTACTTCACCCCTGATGAGAGGGGTGAGATGCTGACCTTAAACAGGGTGTCCCACACATGGGCAGTCCAGCCAGACCCCAAATCTTCCCCCATAGGTGCCGGCTGTGCTCCCAGCACAAACTTTGGAGCTGTTCCAGGCTGAGCTTTAGGCAGGTAGGAATTCAACAGATCCAGCGCTGATAGGGGACAGCACTGCTGCATTTCACCTTGGCATTTCTCCTGCCCCAGGTTTAACGACGAGGAGGTCTGCATGTGCCCTCAGGTCTCCATCCCACAGCAGTTCTTCTCCATCCCCTGGAACACATTCAACAGAGACGTCCTGAAATCCCTCTATGGCTTCGCTCCGATCTCCATGCACTGCAACAAATCCTCAGCTATCCGGTTCCCAGTGAGTACAGCTTCCCAACCAAAGTTTCCCAGCAAAACTCCCAGCAGCAGGTAAAAAGCAGCTCAGTAGAGCTGTGCCACAGGCTGAAATGGGTCAGGACCCAGTGCTCAGGACACCGATGGGCTCAGGACAGGGAGGTGGAGCTGGCTGGGGAACCCCAGCGTCGGCAGGACACCCAGCTCAGCCCAGACCTGGCGTTTAACACAGCCTGCCGTGGATGTGCTTGGCCAGTTTCAATTAGGAGGTGCATTTGCATAAAAGCAATTTTGAGGCTGCTTTTGCAGAGTGCTACAGCAGGGCTAGCACCAGAACCGAGCGGGAACATGAGGTGGTTTTTAGGATTTTGTCAAATCACATCAGGTCCTGGCAGAGCGAGCTCATTACGCACAGCATCTGTGCAGCTTCCAAACGCAGCCAGCCAGCAAAACGTGAAGGATAAAGGGCCCTGAGATCTTTAAAGGAAAGCCAAGCCCAGCAATGATGGTCATGACAGTGATGAAGATTTAAAACCACTGATGGCCCCTATCACCATCAGCTGCTGCCACCATTTATCAGCATAATAAACTTACGTGATATGCTCTTTCTGGATCCAGTGCTCCCCACCACAGCACCGAAGGATGCCGAGCTCACTGTGGGGAAAGACCGTCTGCCCCAGTCAAAGCTCTTCAGCAAAGTCCAGTCTGTTGGGGGCAGAAGCATTCCCAGTTCCCTGGAGCTGGAGACCCAGATCTCTTGGCCACGTAGAGCTCTGCTGCAGGGATAGAAGTGCCACAGAACTTCTGTGCAATGGCAGAATTACGAATTAAGCCTCTTAATTATGTCCCAGGCAACTCTTTGGATTTCAGAGGGGTCTGGGGAGCAGCTGAGAGGAGATTCAAGCGCAGCAGATCCGACACCAGCACAAGGTGGGTCACAAGCATCGCAGCAAGGGCGAAGGAGCTGAGGTGCTCCTCCTGCTCTGCTGATGTTTCCTGAGAGAGCCTGATGTGAAGACATCTCATTTATTCTGTGCTGTTTCTGCCAAGGAAAAAAAGCACCAGCTTCTAATTAAGCTCATGTTTTTGCGGTTCAGCGATCCCAAACTTGGCGAGCTTTCTGGAAGGGACGAGTGCTATTAATTATTGAGCCAAACCTCGAGGTAACACTTGTGAGCAGTTGTGGGGACGTCGCTATCCCCAAGTGTCCTGTGCCTGCAAGGGCTCACAGTGACCTCTCTATACTCTCAAAAGCACTGAGAACAACGACGGTCAAGACACACCAAATACCTTCGATCTACCCCCAAAGCAAGGTGCTGGTAAGGTGCTAACACAGGGCTTGGGACACGTCACAGGGCAGACTGCTGCAGCAGATGGGCTCAGGGCTGGGGCTGACCCCAGAGAAGCGCTTTCCTGGTGCCCATGCAGGCTCTGGCCCATTTCCCATGACATACAACAAGGAATTTGATCTGAAAACATAAATCCAACTTTCTTCTCCTTGCTGATGACTAACAGCTCTACCTCTCCTCTCCAGACCCCCTCCTCTGGCTCACGCTGCAGCTCAGCCTCTCACCGATGTTTCCACATGAGCACACAGCCAGCAGCCAAACTGTAGCATCACCGAACCAGAGCTCAGCCCAGCCTGAGCATCCCCCTCCTTTGCCCTTGCAGCCCCTGCCTGCATCTCACCCGGCTTCTAATCTGGACCAACACATCACCTCCAAGATAGCTCCTGCCTGGCAGGCTCAGCCCCTGACACTGTCTGAACCTGGCAGATCGCTCCTTGCAGGGAACATCCTCAAGACAAGGTGCCCCCATGCATGGCTGTGGTCACTTTGAGCCCCGATGGTTGTGACAGCCCTTCCTTGGCTCTGCCCTCCAGCTCCTCACCCGCCTGCCGCATCCTTCCCATCCCAAGGCACGTCAACATCCGCACAGACACGCTGCAAATGTCACCTCCAACCAGCCTTCCTGCCAATACCTGGTAGAGGCTGTTTTCAGGGCTGGGCTGAGAGCACGGAGGGTCGGTGGGACTCCCTGGTTTCAGTTGCCTCCATCTGATTTGATGGGCCACACTTTTTGGGGTGGAAAACTCCCTAATTATGGTGAGCTTGCACAACATGGCATACAGCGGACACCAGCACTGCTATGGGGAGATGTAGGTGCTTCTGCAACACAAATAATAGGCATCATCTCATAAGAAAACACCCTGGTTTGGGTTAAAAACACTTGAAATATTAAATATTGTTTCATTTTTTACAAGCAGAGAGAAACATGGGGTATCCAAGTACCTGAAACTCCAACTTATCATGGTGCTGAACTCTCTTGCAGGGCGAGTGGGAGAAGCAGCCACTTCCCACCATCACTAAGAGGCTGCCAGAGCCCGTCCCTTGGTGCCCGCCCGCCCCAGGGCCTCAGCCTGCTGCCCCGGTCCCACTCAACCTGGGCAAGCTCAGGAGGGACTGACCCGGTGCCCGCTCCTTCCATCCAGATGGGAAGCGCCTCCAGGCAGAAGCATCCATGGGAAAAGCTGTCTGGTCACTCTCCCAGCATCTCTGTACACACAATGATGCCAGCAGGTGCCCTGGCCCCTGTCTCTGGAGGGGGTTAGAGCTCACGAGCTAGAGTTCAGAAAGTACTCTGGAGATGGAAAGCGCTATATTTAGTGCATTATTAGTAATCCTGGCTCTGAGTAATGCTGCTTTCCGCCCCCAGAATAATAACTTGGAGGTTTGCTATTGTGCTGAACCCAGTGCGGCCCCGGAGCGGGGTGGGGAGAAGCCTGCTTTCCCACAGGGAAACTGAGGCACGGAGCAAAGACCTGCGTGGGAGCAGCCAACAAGCCTTCCCAGTGCCCCACGGTTCTGTCTAGCTCGGGGCAGCTCCATGGGTGCTCTCCCATGCCAGCACCCATAGCAGGGAGGGAGGGAGGGAGGGATGCCACAACGCCCACCCAGCACTTGCCTTCCCGCTGCAGGGACTGCAGCTCCCCGCCGTGCTCCTCCTCCCACTCCCCCGCACTGGGGATTATTCGCCTTGACGCCACCAGATGCCAATGGCCGGGAACAAATGATACCTCTGTGTGATGGGGTTTAGAAAGGGGGAGGGATGGGGGGAGGAAGGGAGATGGGGGGTGCTGGGGGGGGAGACAAACCTTTTTGGCAGGAAAAATCTCTCCATTAAACATTTAAATGTTTAAAAAAAAAAAAAAAGAAAGAAAGAAAAAGAAATTGCTTTTTGTTGTTGAGCTCCAAAAGGAAAATACTCTAGAGGAGAAGAGGGAAGGCTGGTGGGGCAGCAGGAGAGCCTGTCCAGCCCAGCCAGGTGCCTGCCCCTTGCTGCCCTGGGGGCATCTAGGGCAGGGCAGCAACCCTGAAACGTGCCCTTGTTGCCCCCTTGGCTTAAGGAAAACCCTCAGGTCAGAGCACTGTGGATCAGAAAGGCCTTTTTGAAGCAGAACATTACCCTTGCAGCTACATGGTGGATCTCAGGCTCAGCGGGGAGATGGAGTGCTCGTTTATCCCCAAGACACATAGGACAGGACCCTGGCCACCCCCTCCTCTGCCTCCTCAGCCTGGGCCGAGTCAGGGACTGCAATCAGCCCTTACTGAGAGAAAAAACCTCACCCCAACCTCGTTTTTGAATGTTTCCAGTGAAACCAAAGCATTTGACAGTTCAAACTCTTGCCTGTGGCACTTGTTGCAGGAGGCTCAGGCATTGAAACCAGCTCAAAACAGGGGATAAACCAGGCAACCCTAGTTAAGGGAAGTAGGGCGAAAAGCATGTGGTGTGATTACCTCTTCAGGCAGGTGGAAGCTT